>OU963919.1:10168615-11531536 GCA_902850365.2 Chilo suppressalis
AGATAAATAATAATAACAATAATAAAAAAAAAAA
Source organism: Chilo suppressalis (assembly GCA_902850365.2). Lineage (NCBI taxonomy): Eukaryota > Metazoa > Arthropoda > Insecta > Lepidoptera > Crambidae > Chilo > Chilo suppressalis. The sequence continues at coordinate 10,168,650 of OU963919.1, forward strand.
AAACAAATAGGTACCTATTTTTCTTCTAGTTTTCATACTACATACATACATACATACCTATTACTACAGATCATACCTTCACTTCACATACCTATAAGAAGAGACAAGACGCGCCGTCCGGTCGGTCGCCGACAGGCAGTGATGTCGGCCCCCCCCACCATTCGCTACGTGCCGCGCGTCCCTCTTTCCCCCTCTCCCCGCTCGGCTACAAAAACAGTATATATATAGGAGAGGACCTAGTTCAGTATCAGTCAGCGCGTCCGACACCGTTCGTACGTACGATACGGTGAGGTTCGTTCATACATTGATACACAGCAGCAGCAGCAGCAGCAGCAAGCAAGATGACCGGTCGCGGTAAGGGAGGCAAGGGGCTCGGAAAAGGTGGAGCGAAGCGTCACAGGAAAGTTCTGCGCGATAACATCCAGGGTATAACCAAGCCTGCGATTCGCCGTCTCGCACGCAGAGGTGGCGTCAAGCGTATCTCCGGTCTGATATACGAGGAGACTCGCGGTGTTCTGAAGGTATTCCTTGAGAACGTCATCCGCGACGCTGTGACATACACCGAGCACGCAAAGAGGAAGACCGTCACCGCCATGGATGTCGTCTACGCTCTGAAGCGTCAAGGTCGCACCCTTTACGGTTTCGGAGGTTAAATCTGTTGACAGCATCAACGATAGCACCCCCGGCCGGCCGCAGTTGTGCACGCCAGCGTGCACAATTCAACACGCACACAAAAGGCCCTTTTCAGGGCCGCAAAAGATTCTTATATAAACGTTGCACAAAGTTGCGCGATGACGCATTTCACATGGACATGGTATACGCGTGTACCTCGCATAATAGTTTTATATTGAGTACAGACTTATCAAAATCATCTCGCTATTAATATAATTAGTATTTTAAAGTTATTAACCAAATGCAAATATATAATTGAACTTCGATCGAAATGTATTTGTGTTGGTTGACCATCTTGTCACTGCACGTACCTGCGTACCAAAGCTGATGCTTTGCGATACCTACTACACATATATACATACACGACCAGAATGTTATATTTATCTATAATGTAATCTGTAAGTCATAGGTACAAGATTTACATTACGCCTCTGGGGGGTTTGGCTAAGTTTTCCGTTTTACTATGTTGTTGTATTTATTTCTTTCTTTTTGTTGTAGAGTAAAGCAAGTACATTATTGTCGTTGTTATTCAAATAGTTAACGTAGACACCTACATATATTAGTCAAAGTTTTTATGAATGTGCAATAAAGTAAATGTTAGAGTTTTAAATGATAGACTTGTTCTGATAGAGATGTATACGATTGAACTGTGCTTGATAGAGTTGTAACTGACAAAGTAGTTCATTTTTCTTTAGAGAAATAATAAACATTGTCCATTACAACTCTATCAAGCACAGTTTAATTGTTTACATCTTTATCATAACAAATCTATCATTCTGAAAAATAAAAAAATGAATGAATGAATAATTATTATGAACACATTATAATATAAGGAGGAGGAGCAATATACAAGTGAAAAGTGTCGCCGTCCGTAGTCGCGTAGGCGCCGGCCGCCAGCCTTAACCGTTGTCTGTTTGTATGTGTAATTTTATTTATTTATTTTTATGTTAAATAATGAAAACGTATTGATGTTATAATTATTATGACGAGGTCCAATAAGTCTGTTGGAGAGCAGAGCTTCTCATAGTGCGGTGCTACGAGTCAGTAGTCCTTGTGTTTTACGACCGCCGCGATAAGTGTATTATTTTAGAGAAGAAGTCCTTTGAAAAAGTGCGGACGCCGTTTACTATATAAGCCCTGTATATTACCTTTTGATGGGACGCGTTGTAAACGAGAGACAAACTAATTTTAAATGAGAAAATTAACATTTAAACGAACCCCTAGGTACGCGTCGTAGTCAATGACGAAAATAAACGTCTCTCGCTTGTTATTTAACCGTAGTTCGCCGCCTACGTCGGCACCGTAGCGTAGAGGAACTAAAGAAGATCCATACTGCCATTGATAGTAAATTAATTTGCTGTATAATAATTTAATAAACAATTATTTTTATAACAATGTTAGTGAAAACTCGTAAGCTATCATACGGGAAAATGTCCAACTACATGCCGGTCCTCTTTACGGTATAGCCGTATGGCTTCGCTTTGAAGTAGGCTAGTGACTGTGGCGACATCTGTATTGTTGTTGATAATTTCGCGCGCGCGTGTGATACTTGCTTACTTACTACGTTCCAACTAACTACTACCACATAATACCAGTCATGGCAGATACTGCAGTTGCATCCGAAACACCCGCCCCCGCCACACCGGCGAAGAAGCCGAAGGCAGCAGCGGCGGGTGGACCGAAGAAACCTAAAGCCAAGCCTACTCACCCGAAGACTTCCGAAATGGTGAACAACGCCATCAAGGAGCTGAAGGAGCGCAGCGGGTCGTCCCTCCAGGCGATCAAGAAATACATCGCGGCCCGATACAGCGTCGACGCGGAGAAATTGGCACCGTTCATAAGGAAATATCTGAAGAGCGCCGTCGAGTCCGGCACCCTGATACAGACCAAGGGCAAAGGAGCGTCCGGCTCTTTCAAGTTGGAGTCCAAGTCGGCCGCGTCTAAGAAACCGGCCGGCGCCGGCACCGGGGCCAAGGGTGCCGCCGCTTCGGCGAAACCGAAGAAGTCCGCAGCTGCCGCCGCCGGTGGCAGAGCGAAGAAGGGCGCCGCCTCCGCCTCACCGTCCAAGTCGAAGGCGTCCGCCGCCGCGGCTAAGGAGAAGAAGGCCGCCACCGCCGCCGCCGCCGCGAAGAAGAAGAAGCCGGCCGCTGGCAAGAAGGCCGCCGCGCCTGCGAAGGGCAAGGGCGCCGCAGCCGCGCCCAAGGCGAAGAAGACCGCCAAGCCGCCCACCAAGAAACCTAAAGCGCCCAAACCGAAGAAGGCCGCCGCCACGCCCAAATCGAAGCCGGCAGCCAAGAAGGCCGCCGCCTCGAAGAAGTAGACACAGCACCGGGCGCAGGACATGTTTGATGCATGAGCAGTGCGTGATGTTCGCGTGTGCGTGTCCGTCCGCGTCATCATTGTCATATACACTCGTGTACACTTCTGTTTTGTCGTCGTCGTCGTCGTCGTCGTCGTCGTCGTCGTCGTCGTCGTCGTCGTCGTCGTCCTCGAAGCGAGCGAGCAAGCAAGCAAAGCGGCGCGGCGCGCCGCGGCGGAGAGAACATACTACGTGTATATATGTTATATGCAGCACACCATGCATATGCAACGTATCCAATCCAAAAAGCCCTTTTCAGGGCTAACACGCCACTCGAGACACGGTTATTTCACTTGTGTACTGGTCGGTGTATTCGTCATTTTCTATTCTTCTTCTTCGACAATCAAACAAACACGACGATCGTTTCATTCATTCATTCATACATACATACATACATATTCATAGTGGTCGCGCCCGACGCCCGACTCCCGATTAACTTAACTTAACTGTGCACAATCAAAACAAACAAACATACACCACTTATAATTATTAAGCACAATTACTCACCTAGAGATCATCATCATGTTGTACTGCATGCATGCATCCATCCATCCATCCATCCATCCATCCATCCGTCCGTCCATTGATTCGGTTTTCCTGTAACATTGAAAATAAATAAAATAATTAACAACACAGCAAAACAAAAACCAAAAAGGCATACACTCACACAAATAATAATAATAATAAAATAAACAGCAAAAGTTCAATGTAAGTAAATTAATAAATGAATGTTATCGCACACCACACCACACCACAGTCTATACGCGCGCACGCATTTAAATATACATGGATACATGATATAGTTTAATAGGTATTCCCTTTAATTAGGTACCTACTTTATACAGTATGAAACAAACGAAACACTAATTAATTAATAGTCCTCAGGTGCACGCATTTTTATGTATAATGACCTATCATATACTAATGAGATGATAGATTAGACACCTAAAGATCATCAACGAATCTTTTAACAATAACATTAGTGATAATCAGAAACAATAACATTAGTGAGACAGTGTATCTCTCTCTCCCGCTCTAGCACGGGTGCACTCCTCTGACGCCCCACTAAGTCGCCGACGATGCGAGCGTATATAACGCAGTGATCGGGTGGCTCTTCTGATATTACGCTTGCAGCAGAGACGCGCTAACGCTCGTCTCTCCGTTTTCTATTTTCGTTCGCGTTAAAACAACTAACCTCCGTTATGTCGGGACGTGGTAAAGGCGGCAAAGTCAAGGGGAAGGTCAAGTCTCGCTCTAACCGAGCCGGTCTCCAGTTTCCCGTCGGACGTATACACAGGCTGCTGCGTAAAGGCAACTACGCGGAGCGTGTCGGTGCCGGCGCCCCCGTTTACTTGGCGGCCGTCATGGAGTACCTCGCCGCTGAGGTTCTCGAGTTGGCAGGCAACGCCGCTCGCGACAACAAGAAGACCAGAATCATCCCTAGACATCTCCAGCTGGCCATACGCAACGACGAGGAGTTGAACAAGCTCCTGTCCGGCGTTACCATCGCACAGGGCGGTGTGCTACCCAACATCCAGGCTGTGCTCCTTCCCAAGAAGACTGAGAAGAAAGCTTAAGCAGCTTATTCATTCGCTCTCTCTCCACACTGACGACGCGCCCGACTGTGCGTGTGCTGTGGAGACGGAATATGTGAAGAAGACAAAAACACACAAAAAAGGCCCTTTTCAGGGCCACAATATGATTCGATTGATTGTTACGTGATAACTAGATTTTTTCACTATGCACGGTACGGTACAAACAAACGACGTCGTGCTTGCACACACATCGGACTGATATTTCTGCACACCTACCTGTACCTACTCTACTTACAACCATTTAGCGTAGGTAACAAATTTTATATAGACAATATGAAAATAATAATAAAATTTTCAATATGCGTTAAATGCACATCGATTCTATTGCGAAATAAAACTTGTGCTGCGAAAAAAAAAAAAAAAAAAAAAAAAAAAAAAATACATACATACGTTATCAATTGATATTATTGTTATTATATTATGATGGTGTATACCATGTAAAGATACCTACTAGTAGTAGTGAATAAGTGTACCTGCACTACATACGTAATACTATATAATATAATTTAACTTATCAAATCACATAAATTTAAAAATTGTGAGAGCGAGTGAGAGCGAGAGCGAGAGCGTCACTCACTCACTGCAGCCGAGCGGTGTGGCGGGAGAGCGGGGGGGAGAGGCGCAGTAACATTACGCGATTGGTCGCTACGCTCTCGTCAACTTGTTCCAACTGCGTGTCAACAAACTGAACACATTAGGCTGATGGTTGAAAAATGGTTTTTAGAGGACCGCACATGATTTTTCGAATGCGCACGGACCTACTACCTATCTTCAGTGTCTTCTTACTTATCGTGTGATAAGCTGGAAGTACCTGTCCCGGCCCCTCGGCCGGCGGGGAACTCCTATCACAAAGCTGCAGGGCAGCGCGCCCTAGCGCGCTGCTCAGGGTCGCGCCGGTTATCTTGCCCATTGCGCTGCGTCGCGTTCGCGAAAATTCGCGACTATGGCGGACAAAACGCCCGCACCGACGCCGCAGCAAAAACCACCACCAACTAAAACAAGACCCACCACACCCAAGACGACGGGAACGAACACACCGCCGGTGCCCGACGCGACGTTCGTCACTCCCCGGCCCTACACCACACCGAATTCCCAACTACCCACATCAAGTCGCGCTGCAGTAACCGGAAGCGCAATCAAAGGGACGGCCAAAAAACTGGCCGAGGCGTCATCACCCAGCGCCAAATATGTATTTGACGCAGTGATGGTGTCCCGGTTGGTCGAGTCCGGCATATTGTCGGACAGGCTGTGCCGATGGTTGACCGCATACGTCCGGTTACTGGAGCGCGAATCGGGTAAAACCTTCGCCCTTTGCCCGGCGGACGAGGACGCGCTCAAGGCACTCCGCGCACTCAGCGGATCGCCCATCGAGCTCCCGCCCTCCGGACTGACGCCAGACGAACTGATGACAATGACTGCAAAGAAGCGCCTCAGAACGACGCCTACCCCCGACACCGCGGACAAGCGAGCCTGCCACCTGCGCGACCCCCGACTGTTACGTCGATCGCTCAGCAGCGGCTGCAGGCCCCCGCCACTAGAAAAACCCACGCCGCCCCCGCAACCATCGCGGGAAGAAATGAGGGAAGAATTGATGACCCCCGCCCTCCAACAACTACGAGACAAAATCGTACCGAAGAGGGTAGATATGAAATTTTCCGAAGAAGGGTATGCTGACGGGGCTGTACCGAGGAGAGAGCCGGTAAGCGAAAAGTCAACCTACCCTCCTCCATCTCATTCATACGCACAGGTGATGGCCGCGCCCCCGGCCCCACCCCCGACCACACCCCGGGAAAGCTCACAAGCCCCGCCCCCTCGTCAAGATGGCGGCGAGTTCTACTACAGGACACTGCCCGCTGAGACGACAACCGCACAAGCGACGAAACCGATCGCAACCACAGCTGAATCAACCAAACCAGCCACAAGGGATAAAAGGTACCCACCCTTAATAGTAGAAAAGCTCCCAGACTGGACCTCGCATTTCAAAGAGCTGAACGACCGACTAGGGCGACCGCCCTGCGCCAGGCCGTTTGGCACCGGAGTGCGTTTCTCCCCCGCGGACGGCGACGAGTACCGACTCGTTCAGGCGTATCTGACCGAATTGGAAAAGATACAGCCAGAGCTGAGCTGGTACTCGTATGCCCTCCCGGAGGAACGCAGCTTGAAGGTGGCGATCCGCGGGCTGCCGTTTAACACGGAACCGATGCAAATAAAAGAGGCCCTAGACCAGAAGGGATTCATAGTTGAGCACGTAAAGCGCATCCGGGCTCGAGCGGGACGACCGGGATGCATCTTTTTCGCGGCACTCCAAAAAACCCAAGGTACAATACCACTTATCTACAACATCACGGAGCTCCTATACATGACCGGAGTTACAATAGAAGCATGGCGAGGGAAAAAAGGTCCGGCACAGTGCCATAGGTGCCAAGGATTCCGGCACTCCTCTAAGGGGTGCCACCGGCCCTTGGCCTGTGTCCGTTGTGGAAAGCCCCACGCTGCCGCAGACTGCCCCCGCCCACGCACAGAGCCGGCGACCTGCGCGAACTGCGGAGGGCCACACCCCGCCAATCACACTAGCTGCCCAACCATCAAGAGGGAAGGCCGAAACAAGAGGGCCACAACGGTCGCAAAAACTGGCCCCTCTGCTGGCCCAATCACCAGGGCCGCCATTCACCCAACCGAGGTGAGTGAAACCGCCACCGCAACCTTGATGGCTCCCGCAAACGACGCTAAACTGAAAGCTCCTGCAGCCCCGGCGAAGAAAAACACAACTACCCGCCGCAGAAAAAAAAAGAAAAGCTCCAACGTAGGCCCCGCCCCCAAAGGCGAGACTGAGGCTCATACACAGAGCGCCGCCCCAGACCGTAACAAAAACAAACTTGAGGCGGAGAATAACACCGAAAAGCCCGGACTGGCCACAGACTGGCAAGAAACGCTCGCCAAAACGCTGGCTGAGCAGATCCAGCGTTGCTTCATACAATTTTCGGCCCAAAATTCCGACCGCTAAAGATAGTTCACTGGAATGCGCAATCGCTCACGAGTAAACGTCGCTTGCTCGCGCATTTTTTGCGCGAGCACGACGTTGATATAGCACTCGTGAGCGAAACCTTTCTCAAACCGGGCACTGTCTTTAGCGTGCGGAATTATACGGCGTATAGGAAGGACGAGATTTCACCGGAGGGCAGGCCACACAGAGGCCTACTGATTCTAGTACACCAGAGAGTTATACACCAGCCGGCCCCAGACGTACAACTCCGCACCATGTACGCCATCGGCATTGACGTCAATCTTGAAGGCACAGTCACACGTATCTACGCAGCCTACCGACCACCGCAGTCCAGCCTTGACGTTAAGGAACTCCGGGACCTCCTCCACCCACTACCCACACTGGTGGCCGGGGACCTTAACGCCAAGCATACACTCTGGAACTCAGCCGACGTGAACACCGCAGGCAGACAGGTATACGTAGATATGTTAAATCACGACTACTCAGTACACGGCCCAGACGAACCGACCAGATATGACGCACACGGGAACGGTGACGTCCTCGACGTGGTGGTTACGAGAGGGTTCGACTCACCATTCCACCAAGAGGTCAGTATGGACTTACCGTCAGACCACAGACCAGTCATTGTTACCATCGAAAAGGCAATAACAAATATCAATATCGCTGCGCCACGTCGCCGCATAGATTGGAAAAAATTCCAAAATGAGGCGGCGCAAAACACGCCCACCCGGCCTATCAACACGCCCACTGATGTAGACGCCGCTACCGAAGAGTTTACCGTGGCAGTACAGACTGCGCTAACAACAGCCTCCCACACTCGAACAGCAGGTAATAACAAAAATGACAACTTACCTTATCGAATACAAGCCCAGATACAGGAAAAGCGCAGGCTGCGACGGCTATGGCAGATAACTCGATGCCCTAGAACAAAAGCCGAGGTTAATAATTTAACAAATAAAATCAAACGTGAAATGGAGGTTCACGCAAACGCCGCATGGGAAAACCATTTGCTTGCAGTAGGCGACGACATGCCCTCAGTCTATCGCCTCTGCAAGCAACTATCATCGGAAAAACCGAAAACACGCCCACTCATAAACGAGCAAAACATACCTAAATACGCCGCTATAGACAGGGCGGAGCTATTCGCAGATCACTTAGAGCGACAATTCACCCCTAACCCAACGACAGACAGCGAGCACGTGATGGCTGTAAAGTCACAAGTGATTAGCTGTCTGTCGCAGCAGCTTACCACAGACTTGGATCCGATTGTGTTTTCGCCCACCCAGGTCCGGAGGGAGATTTCCAGGTGCAAACCGCGGAAGGCCCCGGGCCTGGACGGCATCACGAACGCCGCCCTCCGCCACTTACCACCTAAAGGCATTGCAGCACTCACCCGTATTTTCAACGGAGCGCTTCGGACCGGCCACTTCCCGACTAAATGGAAAAGCGGGAAGGTTATAATGCTCCATAAACCGGGTAAAGACCCTACGAAACCCAGCAGTTACCGCCCAATAACATTATTACCGACCGCATCCAAAATTCTAGAAAAATTAATACTAGAAAAATTAAACAACCATACGACGCCACGGCCCGAACAGTTTGGTTTCCGTTCGGGCCATTCAACCACGCTGCAATTAACGCGGATGCTGCACGACCTTGCAACTAAAATAAATAAAAAGGAATTCACCGTGATGGTGCTGCTTGATATGGAGAAGGCGTTTGATCGCGTATGGCATGAGGGCCTTCTATATAAATTATCAACGTCTTCTCCCACCCCCGCACCACTACGACTGTTAAAAATCATTGATTCATTTCTGCAAAATAGAAATTTTTGTGTCACGGTAGAGGGATTAAGTTCGACCACGCGCCCTATCTTAGCAGGAGTACCACAGGGCAGCTGTTTATCCCCTACCCTGTACACAGTCTACACAGACGACATACCAGTGTTGGGCGAGACGAAGTTGGCCCTGTATGCCGACGACACCGCCTACACCACCGCCTCCATACGCCCGCGTCACGCCGCGGAAAAAATGCAGCCGACACTAGACGCACTAATCCCATGGCTCAACAAATGGCGTTTAACTATAAACGTCGCAAAAACACAAGCGATGGTTATAGGCAACCATCGCATACAGCCGCCACCACTACACATCGACAACGTGACCATCCCGTGGATACGCCAGGCTAAGTATCTCGGGATAACAATCGACGCGAAACTAAGTATGAAAATACATATTAACAACACCATCGCAAAAGCGAAAGCCGCCCGAGCAATGCTTAGACCCGTATTCCGCAGCTCACTCCCACTACATACAAGAGTGAACATCTATAAGCTGTACATAAGACCCATTCTAACTTACGCAGCGCCCGCGTGGTATGCGCTGGTTGCGGACGCACAGCGAAAACGCTTAAGCGCCCAACAAAACCACACACTTCGCCTAATAACTAACGCGGGCCACTTTGTTAGAAATACAACACTTCACAAAGACTTAAAAATTGAAACCTTAAACGAATTTATTTCTAGAATAGCTACAGGCATGTTCGAGAGAGCGGACGGCTCGGCGCACGCGCACTTGCGCGGCATCGCGCCGACGCACGACCGCCTCCGCACACCCCGCACCAGCCGAGCGCTCCCCAGAGAAATCCTGCCGCCGCAAGACGACGGAAAACCACCAGACTGACGACGGCCCCGCTCGTAATATATGTTATACAAAGAAAAAATATATATAAAAAAAAATAAAAAAAAATAATAAATAAAAAAAAAAAAAAAAAAAAAAAAAAAAAAAAAAAAAAAAAAAAAAAAAAAAAAAAAAGTAAAAAAAAAAAAAATGTATATATATATACAAAAAAAAAATAGATAAAACACAGAGAAAAAAAAAAAAAAAAAAAAAAAAAAAAAAAAAAAAAAAAAAAAAAGAAAGTATAACTGTGTTATGAGCGGGCCAACCAAACCGACTACCAACAAAACCCACGATAACAACTTAGCCTATACTGATGTCCTATCCTTCCTCACCCAAGTCCGCCGCCCGCTCGCTGGTCGCTCACTGGGCCTCCCTCACGGGTCTCACCCGGTGGGCTTGACCGCGCCGAGGGCGGCGCGTGAAGAGTGAGAGGAGGACGGACCCCGATGACCGCTCCGTCCCGATGACGGAGCGCGACACCGACACCACTGCAGTGGGCCAACCGGCCCAGAACAGTCTCCCCGCACGCCGCGGCGCCTACGGCGCCGGCGACGCGCGAGACGAAGTTAGCGTATAAAATGGTTTTATACGCTCGCACGCACAGGACGCGTCCGCACGTATAAGTTGATCTCTCTGTTAACTGACCATAACTCTAACTAACCATGCCACCGAAGACTAGCGGAAAGGCCGCCAAGAAGTCTGGCAAGGCGCAAAAGAACATCTCTAAAACCGACAAGAAGAAGAAGAAGCACAAGAGGAAGGAGAGCTACGCCATCTATATCTACAAGGTGCTGAAGCAAGTTCACCCGGACACTGGTATATCCAGTAAGGCGATGTCGATCATGAACTCTTTCGTGAACGATATCTTCGAACGTATCGCCGCCGAAGCGTCCCGCCTCGCCCACTACAACAAGCGTTCGACGATCACCTCGCGGGAGGTGCAGACCTCTGTTAGGTTGCTCCTGCCCGGTGAACTCGCCAAGCACGCTGTGAGCGAGGGCACAAAGGCCGTCACCAAGTACACCAGCTCCAAGTGAGAAAGAAGTCTTCTTCTTCTTCTTCTTCTACGGTCGGCGTGCACTACTGCACGGCAACAAAAAGGCCCTTTTCAGGGCCACAAATTGCTATCAATACAATGTTAAATGTTTCATTAATTGAATGGTGTGTTGCAGTCATATCAAAACGAACAATGACAAAAACAAAAAAAAAAAAAAAAAAAATCAAGTTGCATTGAAATATGGTTCGAACATTCGCACAATATCAAAGGCCACAGTTTTTAAGTTAAATTATTATACTTAATAACAGTGATTGATGATGATTTTTTATAACTTAACCTGACTTTAGGTGGTACAATACCTACCGAACTGGCTAGCTGTACTTACTTACGTGCTACTATAATTACTTGCAGCGCACTGCACGAGTTACGAGAGAGCGTTGTAAAAAAAAATAAAAAAAAATCTAATATACATACATGGACGTCCTAATTTCTATAGATGCTCCTCTATAAATAATAAAAATATAAACAATATACCTACAAACAAATAATAATTACGTACTATCTACCTGTCTCGCTCTCTCACGCGCGATACCTACTGGAGGGGATACTCCTCGCTATATAAATGAGACCGAACCCATATAAATAGAAGAGCCGCACGGTGTATGTGTTTCATTTCGTTCGTAGCGTTCGTTCGCATCGTACTACGTACGTAACGTGAAAGTCAATCAATCAATATGGCGCGTACAAAGCAGACTGCCCGCAAGAGTACCGGTGGTAAGGCACCTCGCAAACAGTTGGCCACCAAGGCGGCGCGCAAGAGTGCACCCGCAACTGGCGGCGTGAAGAAACCCCATCGCTACAGGCCCGGCACTGTGGCTCTACGTGAGATCCGTCGCTACCAGAAGAGTACAGAGCTGTTGATCCGCAAGTTGCCGTTCCAACGTCTGGTTCGCGAGATCGCTCAAGATTTCAAGACCGACCTCCGTTTCCAGAGCTCCGCCGTGATGGCGCTGCAGGAGGCCAGCGAGGCGTACTTGGTCGGTCTCTTCGAGGACACCAATCTGTGCGCCATTCACGCTAAACGCGTGACCATCATGCCAAAGGACATACAGTTGGCGCGCAGGATCAGAGGAGAACGCGCTTAAGCCGCCAGCCAGTACTGACTCGCGCGTCTCGCGTACTCCGATAATAATCAAAAGGCCCTTTTCAGGGCCGCAAAAATTCGAAAAAGGACCTTGCCCAATGTTTCACAATGTGCGGGGCACGTACGAGTCTTAATGAACGAAAAAAAAAAAAAATAATAATAATAACCTACGTCTGCCATAATGTGCATGCTATTAGTTGTTGTCGTTAGATAATGACCCATATTATCTACATATTTAAGTAATAGAAAAATACCATATTATTGACGACAGATTCGTGACAAGTGGGTTAGGTTAGGTTAGTGTTGTGACCTGAGCTTAGCGCGAGCCGAGCGAGCGAAGCGAGCGTGCCGCGGCAGCGGCCGGCGAAGCGCCAGCCACCTGATAGATAAATAATAATAACAATAATAAAAAAAAAAAAAACAAATAGGTACCTATTTTTCTTCTAGTTTTCATACTACATACATACATACCTATTACTACAGATCATACCTTCACTTCACATACCTATAAGAAGAGACAAGACGCGCCGTCCGGTCGGTCGCCGACAGGCAGTGATGTCGGCCCCCCCCACCATTCGCTACGTGCCGCGCGTCCCTCTTTCCCCCTCTCCCCGCTCGGCTACAAAAACAGTATATATATAGGAGAGGACCTAGTTCAGTATCAGTCAGCGCGTCCGACACCGTTCGTACGTACGATACGGTGAGGTTCGTTCATACATTGATACACAGCAGCAGCAGCAGCAAGCAAGATGACCGGTCGCGGTAAGGGAGGCAAGGGGCTCGGAAAAGGTGGAGCGAAGCGTCACAGGAAAGTTCTGCGCGATAACATCCAGGGTATAACCAAGCCTGCGATTCGCCGTCTCGCACGCAGAGGTGGCGTCAAGCGTATCTCCGGTCTGATATACGAGGAGACTCGCGGTGTTCTGAAGGTATTCCTTGAGAACGTCATCCGCGACGCTGTGACATACACCGAGCACGCAAAGAGGAAGACCGTCACCGCCATGGATGTCGTCTACGCTCTGAAGCGTCAAGGTCGCACCCTTTACGGTTTCGGAGGTTAAATCTGTTGACAGCATCAACGATAGCACCCCCGGCCGGCCGCAGTTGTGCACGCCAGCGTGCACAATTCAACACGCACACAAAAGGCCCTTTTCAGGGCCGCAAAAGATTCTTATATAAACGTTGCACAAAGTTGCGCGATGACGCATTTCACATGGACATAGTATACGCGTGTACCTCGCATAATAGTTTTATATTGAGTACAGACTTATCAAAATCATCTCGCTATTAATATAATTAGTATTTTAAAGTTATTAACCAAATGCAAATATATAATTGAACTTCGATCGAAATGTATTTGTGTTGGTTGACCATCTTGTCACTGCACGTACCTGCGTACCAAAGCTGATGCTTTGCGATACCTACTACACATATATACATACACGACCAGAATGTTATATTTATCTATAATGTAATCTGTAAGTCATAGGTACAAGATTTACATTACGCCTCTGGGGGGTTTGGCTAAGTTTTCCGTTTTACTATGTTGTTGTATTTATTTCTTTCTTTTTGTTGTAGAGTAAAGCAAGTACATTATTGTCGTTGTTATTCAAATAGTTAACGTAGACACCTACATATATTAGTCAAAGTTTTTATGAATGTGCAATAAAGTAAATGTTAGAGTTTTAAATGATAGACTTGTTCTGATAGAGATGTATACGATTGAACTGTGCTTGATAGAGTTGTAACTGACAAAGTAGTTCATTTTTCTTTAGAGAAATAATAAACATTGTCCATTACAACTCTATCAAGCACAGTTTAATTGTTTACATCTTTATCATAACAAATCTATCATTCTGAAAAATAAAAAAATGAATGAATGAATAATTATTATGAACACATTATAATATAAGGAGGAGGAGCAATATACAAGTGAAAAGTGTCGCCGTCCGTAGTCGCGTAGGCGCCGGCCGCCAGCCTTAACCGTTGTCTGTTTGTATGTGTAATTTTATTTATTTATTTTTATGTTAAATAATGAAAACGTATTGATGTTATAATTATTATGACGAGGTCCAATAAGTCTGTTGGAGAGCAGAGCTTCTCATAGTGCGGTGCTACGAGTCAGTAGTCCTTGTGTTTTACGACCGCCGCGATAAGTGTATTATTTTAGAGAAGAAGTCCTTTGAAAAAGTGCGGACGCCGTTTACTATATAAGCCCTGTATATTACCTTTTGATGGGACGCGTTGTAAACGAGAGACAAACTAATTTTAAATGAGAAAATTAACATTTAAACGAACCCCTAGGTACGCGTCGTAGTCAATGACGAAAATAAACGTCTCTCGCTTGTTATTTAACCGTAGTTCGCCGCCTACGTCGGCACCGTAGCGTAGAGGAACTAAAGAAGATCCATACTGCCATTGATAGTAAATTAATTTGCTGTATAATAATTTAATAAACAATTATTTTTATAACAATGTTAGTGAAAACTCGTAAGCTATCATACGGGAAAATGTCCAACTACATGCCGGTCCTCTTTACGGTATAGCCGTATGGCTTCGCTTTGAAGTAGGCTAGTGACTGTGGCGACATCTGTATTGTTGTTGATAATTTCGCGCGCGCGTGTGATACTTGCTTACTTACTACGTTCCAACTAACTACTACCACATAATACCAGTCATGGCAGATACTGCAGTTGCATCCGAAACACCCGCCCCCGCCACACCGGCGAAGAAGCCGAAGGCAGCAGCGGCGGGTGGACCGAAGAAACCTAAAGCCAAGCCTACTCACCCGAAGACTTCCGAAATGGTGAACAACGCCATCAAGGAGCTGAAGGAGCGCAGCGGGTCGTCCCTCCAGGCGATCAAGAAATACATCGCGGCCCGATACAGCGTCGACGCGGAGAAATTGGCACCGTTCATAAGGAAATATCTGAAGAGCGCCGTCGAGTCCGGCACCCTGATACAGACCAAGGGCAAAGGAGCGTCCGGCTCTTTCAAGTTGGAGTCCAAGTCGGCCGCGTCTAAGAAACCGGCCGGCGCCGGCACCGGGGCCAAGGGTGCCGCCGCTTCGGCGAAACCGAAGAAGTCCGCAGCTGCCGCCGCCGGTGGCAGAGCGAAGAAGGGCGCCGCCTCCGCCTCACCGTCCAAGTCGAAGGCGTCCGCCGCCGCGGCTAAGGAGAAGAAGGCCGCCACCGCCGCCGCCGCCGCGAAGAAGAAGAAGCCGGCCGCTGGCAAGAAGGCCGCCGCGCCTGCGAAGGGCAAGGGCGCCGCAGCCGCGCCCAAGGCGAAGAAGACCGCCAAGCCGCCCACCAAGAAACCTAAAGCGCCCAAACCGAAGAAGGCCGCCGCCACGCCCAAATCGAAGCCGGCAGCCAAGAAGGCCGCCGCCTCGAAGAAGTAGACACAGCACCGGGCGCAGGACATGTTTGATGCATGAGCAGTGCGTGATGTTCGCGTGTGCGTGTCCGTCCGCGTCATCATTGTCATATACACTCGTGTACACTTCTGTTTTGTCGTCGTCGTCGTCGTCGTCGTCGTCGTCGTCGTCGTCGTCGTCGTCGTCGTCGTCCTCGAAGCGAGCGAGCAAGCAAGCAAAGCGGCGCGGCGCGCCGCGGCGGAGAGAACATACTACGTGTATATATGTTATATGCAGCACACCATGCATATGCAACGTATCCAATCCAAAAAGCCCTTTTCAGGGCTAACACGCCACTCGAGACACGGTTATTTCACTTGTGTACTGGTCGGTGTATTCGTCATTTTCTATTCTTCTTCTTCGACAATCAAACAAACACGACGATCGTTTCATTCATTCATTCATACATACATACATACATATTCATAGTGGTCGCGCCCGACGCCCGACTCCCGATTAACTTAACTTAACTGTGCACAATCAAAACAAACAAACATACACCACTTATAATTATTAAGCACAATTACTCACCTAGAGATCATCATCATGTTGTACTGCATGCATGCATCCATCCATCCATCCATCCATCCATCCATCCGTCCGTCCATTGATTCGGTTTTCCTGTAACATTGAAAATAAATAAAATAATTAACAACACAGCAAAACAAAAACCAAAAAGGCATACACTCACACAAATAATAATAATAATAAAATAAACAGCAAAAGTTCAATGTAAGTAAATTAATAAATGAATGTTATCGCACACCACACCACACCACAGTCTATACGCGCGCACGCATTTAAATATACATGGATACATGATATAGTTTAATAGGTATTCCCTTTAATTAGGTACCTACTTTATACAGTATGAAACAAACGAAACACTAATTAATTAATAGTCCTCAGGTGCACGCATTTTTATGTATAATGACCTATCATATACTAATGAGATGATAGATTAGACACCTAAAGATCATCAACGAATCTTTTAACAATAACATTAGTGATAATCAGAAACAATAACATTAGTGAGACAGTGTATCTCTCTCTCCCGCTCTAGCACGGGTGCACTCCTCTGACGCCCCACTAAGTCGCCGACGATGCGAGCGTATATAACGCAGTGATCGGGTGGCTCTTCTGATATTACGCTTGCAGCAGAGACGCGCTAACGCTCGTCTCTCCGTTTTCTATTTTCGTTCGCGTTAAAACAACTAACCTCCGTTATGTCGGGACGTGGTAAAGGCGGCAAAGTCAAGGGGAAGGTCAAGTCTCGCTCTAACCGAGCCGGTCTCCAGTTTCCCGTCGGACGTATACACAGGCTGCTGCGTAAAGGCAACTACGCGGAGCGTGTCGGTGCCGGCGCCCCCGTTTACTTGGCGGCCGTCATGGAGTACCTCGCCGCTGAGGTTCTCGAGTTGGCAGGCAACGCCGCTCGCGACAACAAGAAGACCAGAATCATCCCTAGACATCTCCAGCTGGCCATACGCAACGACGAGGAGTTGAACAAGCTCCTGTCCGGCGTTACCATCGCACAGGGCGGTGTGCTACCCAACATCCAGGCTGTGCTCCTTCCCAAGAAGACTGAGAAGAAAGCTTAAGCAGCTTATTCATTCGCTCTCTCTCCACACTGACGACGCGCCCGACTGTGCGTGTGCTGTGGAGACGGAATATGTGAAGAAGACAAAAACACACAAAAAAGGCCCTTTTCAGGGCCACAATATGATTCGATTGATTGTTACGTGATAACTAGATTTTTTCACTATGCACGGTACGGTACAAACAAACGACGTCGTGCTTGCACACACATCGGACTGATATTTCTGCACACCTACCTGTACCTACTCTACTTACAACCATTTAGCGTAGGTAACAAATTTTATATAGACAATATGAAAATAATAATAAAATTTTCAATATGCGTTAAATGCACATCGATTCTATTGCGAAATAAAACTTGTGCTGCGAAAAAAAAAAAAAAAAAAAAAAAAAAAAAAATACATACATACGTTATCAATTGATATTATTGTTATTATATTATGATGGTGTATACCATGTAAAGATACCTACTAGTAGTAGTGAATAAGTGTACCTGCACTACATACGTAATACTATATAATATAATTTAACTTATCAAATCACATAAATTTAAAAATTGTGAGAGCGAGTGAGAGCGAGAGCGAGAGCGTCACTCACTCACTGCAGCCGAGCGGTGTGGCGGGAGAGCGGGGGGAGAGGCGCAGTAACATTACGCGATTGGTCGCTACGCTCTCGTCAACTTGTTCCAACTGCGTGTCAACAAACTGAACACATTAGGCTGATGGTTGAAAAATGGTTTTATACGCTCGCACGCACAGGACGCGTCCGCACGTATAAGTTGATCTCTCTGTTAACTGACCATAACTCTAACTAACCATGCCACCGAAGACTAGCGGAAAGGCCGCCAAGAAGTCTGGCAAGGCGCAAAAGAACATCTCTAAAACCGACAAGAAGAAGAAGAAGCACAAGAGGAAGGAGAGCTACGCCATCTATATCTACAAGGTGCTGAAGCAAGTTCACCCGGACACTGGTATATCCAGTAAGGCGATGTCGATCATGAACTCTTTCGTGAACGATATCTTCGAACGTATCGCCGCCGAAGCGTCCCGCCTCGCCCACTACAACAAGCGTTCGACGATCACCTCGCGGGAGGTGCAGACCTCTGTTAGGTTGCTCCTGCCCGGTGAACTCGCCAAGCACGCTGTGAGCGAGGGCACAAAGGCCGTCACCAAGTACACCAGCTCCAAGTGAGAAAGAAGTCTTCTTCTTCTTCTTCTTCTACGGTCGGCGTGCACTACTGCACGGCAACAAAAAGGCCCTTTTCAGGGCCACAAATTGCTATCAATACAATGTTAAATGTTTCATTAATTGAATGGTGTGTTGCAGTCATATCAAAACGAACAATGACAAAAACAAAAAAAAAAAAAAAAAAAATCAAGTTGCATTGAAATATGGTTCGAACATTCGCACAATATCAAAGGCCACAGTTTTTAAGTTAAATTATTATACTTAATAACAGTGATTGATGATGATTTTTTATAACTTAACCTGACTTTAGGTGGTACAATACCTACCGAACTGGCTAGCTGTACTTACTTACGTGCTACTATAATTACTTGCAGCGCACTGCACGAGTTACGAGAGAGCGTTGTAAAAAAAAATAAAAAAAAATCTAATATACATACATGGACGTCCTAATTTCTATAGATGCTCCTCTATAAATAATAAAAATATAAACAATATACCTACAAACAAATAATAATTACGTACTATCTACCTGTCTCGCTCTCTCACGCGCGATACCTACTGGAGGGGATACTCCTCGCTATATAAATGAGACCGAACCCATATAAATAGAAGAGCCGCACGGTGTATGTGTTTCGTTTCAGTTCTCCTCGTGTCGCCGTCGCGGTAGGTCGTGTGACTCCGTCCGTCGTTGAGCCCGCCTGCCCACAGTGCCGAGTGAGTTCCGAATACCCTCCTCCGCGTTCGCGTGTGAGGTCGCCTAACGACCACCAACAAAAACTTGTGTTTTTCCTTGCGATATAGACGCCTAAGTGTTTTGTGTAGTGTTTTTGTTTGTGTGATCGTCGAATCACCTGTGTTTTTAGTGTTAAAAACTACAAGTGTTTCCCCGTTGTGTTTTCCATACCTACCCTCCATTCCACTTTTTCCAAAACTACCTTCTCCCACCCATTTGCTATCTCTTTCCCTCTTTATTTCCATCTACCCACCTAATTTCATATTTCATTTCTACCCCCCAGTCCGACTTGGTGATCATTCCTCGGAATGCCACCAAAACCCCTCCCTCCTGGGAAGCCCCCGGACACCAAATCTGCTAGGGCTGCGGCTCCAGCCGCGCCCGCCCTCCCACCAGCGCCGATGGCGCCTCCACCGGTGCGTCAGCCGCCTTCTAGGCAGGCGACCAGCACCCCCAACCCCGGCAGCGCCGCTGCAAGCAGGAGCGCGACAACTGAGTTGCCTCGACCCTGCTCTGCGCCGGTCACTGCCCACCCGCGCGACCCCCGTCGCCGCCAACTGGACGAAGACGATGTCGTCGGAGGCGACGAGAAGCGCCCTCGACATGGGCCGTCTCCACCCCAGCCCAGACCAATACCGCCAGCCACCCCTGGTACCAGCGGCACTTATGTGCCCCCCCAAAGGAGGCAACCTGCCTCCCCTTCCGCCTCCGAAGAGTCAGACGCCGAATCGTCCTCTTCGGAAATTTCCTACGAAGGAGGGATTGAAGGGCTATACGGCCCTCTCCCTCCCCACACCGACGCCGACTACACCGCCAGCACAGCCTACTTCAACATCAATCAACCAGACGAGAGCCAAGGGTCACAGATGCAATCTTATGCACAGGCCGCATCGCAGCCCTCGCCCCCCCGCTCACCGCACACTCCGCCAGTGAACAAGCAATCCGACAGAGGGTACCCGCCAATCGTCGTAGAGAAGCTGCCCAACTGGCCTACACATTTCGCCGAGATAAAAAGACTCCTGGGGCACACCCCCAACGCGCGCCCCTTCAAGGCAGGAGTCCGTTTCACCCCCAAGAGCGACAATGAATTCCGCTCCATTCAACGATACTTGGTAGCAGCTTCCGAGCAAAACAGCGAAATAACCTGGTTCTGCTACGCTCCCCAAGAGGACAAACCAATCAAAGTCGCCATTAGAGGAATTCCGGCGGACACAAATCCTCAACAAATAACAGAAACTCTAGAAGAAAGAGGCTTCCCAGTCACATTCGTGAGAAGCATCAGGGGCAAGAGAGGGCGCCCAGGATGCATCTTCCACGCCCAGCTTGATCACATGCCAAGAGAGGAGCTGGCAAGACTCTACGCCACAGATGAGCTCCTGGGCATGCCGGGTGTCATTATTGAGGCCTGGAGACCAAGGGCCGGCCCAGCCCAATGCCACCGTTGTCAGGCATTCGGGCACAATTCAGCGAACTGTCACAGGCCTAAGAAGTGCCTGCGCTGCGCCGGAGACCACGCAGCTGCCGACTGTCCACGCACCCCTACACAAGCCACGACCTGCGCCAACTGCGGGAAAAACCACGCCGCCAATGACAGGAGGTGCAAGGTGTTCCTCCAGTTGGCACGAAGGATGAACCAGAGAGTTCAACCTCCCATCCCTGGAGGAAGCAGCCAGCCGCGGTCAACGAGACCTACCCAACCAACTCTCCCCCTGAGCGTGGACCTACAAGAGACCCAACCAGGACCAACACTGGCCCCACCAGCAAACCCTCCGACAGCTAGGAATGCACCCGTCTCGTTGAGAAGGAGAAGGAGAAGAGGAAGAAGGAGGCCACAAGCGGCCGCACAGTCGGAAGCGACAGCCATCCCTTCCACACCCTACCCCTCTGCCCCCCCTACCCAGTCGGGTTTTCACCAAGGGGGAGGCCCCCAGTCCACCCCAGCTACCTCAGCCACATTCCGCCCCTTGAGGGCCGCACCCCAGCGGACGGGACCTCCCCCTCCCCCCCTTCATCCAACAATGGATGCTCAACACCCGCCTCCGAGGCCCACAGGCCCACACCCACCTCCAACCCCTATTCGACCCCAAGTGGTCCAATTAACCAGGCCGACCCCCAGACCGGCGTTCCGACCCCCCCCTCCACCACCAACCCAGCGAAGGACCCAGCCAGAGGCTACCCACGTCCAGCATCAGCGAGGACAACAACAGCCTCCCCCTCAATCAACCCTGCCACACTTGCCCATGTTGACCGTGGTCTCCATACTGAATCGCCTCATGGAGGACATCGCCAGGGGAATAGATCCCACACAGGCGATAATGGGAGCCCTGACCTGGCTGCTCCAGGGGGCCATCAACACAAGGCCCTAAGGATTCTCTACTGGAACCCAGGAGGAATCCGCAAACATATAGATGAGCTCCGCCTACTATCAACCGAGCAGGATGCTCATATCATTCTCCTGGGAGAGACCCTCCTCTCCGGCAAGCACAAGTTAAAAATCCCCAACTTCACAACATACAGACGGGACGAAGCAACTCCCGACGGGACGCCCTTTAGAGGCACAGCGGCCCTGGTCAGAAGGGATCTGGTGCACGAAGAACTTCCCTGGCTCCCCTTCAAGTCCACAAGAACAATAGGTATCCGCACAAAGGCAGGAGACAAAGACTTGAAAGTCTATGCCGCCTACAAGCCCCCCCAGACCCAAGTCCAGGAGACTGATATGGACGCTATTTTCTGCGACGACGTCCCCACAATCCTGGCGGGCGATCTCAACTGTAAACACAGTGCCTGGGGATCTCTGAAAACAAACCACGAGGGTCGTAAGCTACTCAGCTTGTCGGAGAGTCGCAACTTCGAGGCGGTGGGTCCGCCAGACGCAACCCACATTCCGTCCGACCCCCTCAGGAGCCCGGACACCATAGATATCGTCCTGCACAAAAATATCTCCTCTCCAATCAGTGTCGAGGTGCTGTACAGCACGAGCACACAGCACCTCCCATTACTCATCTGCCTGAACCTGGACCCCAATGTAGTGCCACCGTCCCCTCCCAGGTTCAAGACTGACTGGGAGGCCTACACCAGGGACTTGGAAGAATACAAGTTGCCTTACCCACTCACTACACAACAAGAGATCGATGCCAACATCAACCACCTTGTGCAGGCAATGAAAGACGCCAAAGAAAGGCACACGAGTCGGACCTCCACCCAGCGAAGGGACCCCCTGCCTCTAGCGCTCAAACAAAAAATGGCGGAGAAGAGAAGGACAAAGAAGCTCTGGGCCACCACCCGATGCCCCCGCATAAAAACGAGACTAAACCAGATAACAGCCGAAGTGGCGACAGGAGTCAAACAATGGAGGGGAGACTCCTGGAGCGCCACCATAGACAGAGCCACAGAATCCAAACCTGGACTGTACAAGCTGCTGAGGGGCCTTACCAAGCAGGCCCAGCCAGTCTGCCCATTGCTGGACGAATGCGACAGAAGCCGCTACTCAGCCCTGGACCGCGCCACCATCTTTGCCAATCACCTCCAGGCACAATTCACACCCCACCCAGCTGCACAAGAGGCTGCCGACTTTCACAAGAATATCGAGGATGAAGCAAGGGCCTTCCTCAGTGCGGCCCACCCCCAGCTTCCGGGCGATGTCTTCATATCCCCAACGGAGGTGAGGAAAATTGCAATCAGGCTGAATCCTAAGAAGGCACCGGGCCCCGACAGTCTGCCATCGACCGCCCTGGCCGCACTACCACGGAGAGGTGTAGCGGCCTGGACCCAAATATTCAACGCGGCACTGAGAGCCAAGTACTTTCCGGGCGCCTGGAAAACGGGCAGAGTCATAATGATTCCCAAACCCGGGAAAGACCGCAGGCGCCCTGGCAACTATCGCCCCATCACCCTGCTGGACCACGTAGGCAAGTTATTTGAGAGGCTAATACTGCGAAGACTGCAGCCCCACTACAAGCCGCGCGAGGAGCAGTATGGATTCCGCAGCGGCCATTCAACCGTTCTCCAGCTCTCCCGACTCCTCCACCACATGGCAGAAGCTCAAAACAAGGGACACTGCACAGTGGCAGTGTTCCTAGATGTTGAGAAGGCGTTTGACCGGGTGTGGCACCCCGGTCTGATCCTCAAGCTCTCCAAATCCGCCGTGCATCCAGGTCTCACCATGCTGATCGCATCATACCTTGAGAGCCGCTCCTTCCGAGTCACGGTAGAGGGAGTGGAGTCGCCCATCCACCCAGTTGAGGCAGGGGTCCCTCAGGGCAGTGTGCTCTCCCCCGCCCTCTACACCATCTATACTGACGACCTGCCGTCGATAAACGAGGACCTGCAGCAGTGGGAGAGCAGAGTGAACCTCGCCCTCTTCGCCGACGACTGCGCATTCTTTACTTCAGCTGCATGGCCGAAGGCAGCAGCCATGCGCATGCAGAAACAGCTCGCCAAGCTCCCTCAATGGCTGAAACAATGGAGAGTGTCTGTCAATGTGAGCAAGACAGCCGCCATCTGTTCAACCTACAAACGCCCTCCACCCAAGCTCACATTGGACGGACACCAAATAGAGTGGGCCAGCTCCACTAAATACTTAGGAGTCACCATCGACAAAAACATAAGAATGGTCGCCCATGCGGAAGAAGCAATTACCAAGAGTCGAAAAGCCAGAGCAGCGCTCCGCCCCATCCTTACTTCCAACCTGCCCCTGAGAACAAAGGTGAGCATTTACAAGACCTACATCCGGCCGGTCCTCACCTACGCCGCGCCGGCATGGTACTCCCTTTGTTCTCAGGTCCAGAAAAAGCGGATCCAGAAACAACAAAATGCGGCGCTGAGAACTCTCACCGGGGCGGGGCGATACGTCCGCAATGATGTCATCGCCCGCGATTTGAAAATTGAGGCCGTAGAGGACTTTGTCAGTCGCCTAGCGCGCGCCATGTTTTCCCGGGCCGACCAGGGCCCGCACCCCCACCTCCAGGGGATAGCCCCAATTCCTTCCCCAACTAATTATGCTTACTCCACAGGTTCCGGCCGACATCGAAGGGCACCACGCTCAACACCACGCAGCCTGTTCTCGCCGCCGCCCAATTCCAACCTTCCTATAAATCCCTTATCCTCCCCAACCCAACAAACAACCTAAATTGCTCCCCACCCCCAACTTGCCTAAGTCGCGGCCTGCTCGCTGGCGCTAGCTGGGCCTCCCCCCAGGGGGTCTCACCCGGCATGGCAGACCGCGCTGAGGGCCGCGCAGCAAGCTCCCTGGCGAGAGCAGGCAAGAAGAGGAGGAGGAGCAAATAGAAGATGGCTCGTCGCCGAGACGGCCGCTACCCAGCGGCACCCAACCCCGCGGGGGCTCACCCCCGCGAGAAGCAGCCCGGGGAAAGAATGAAGATTCGCACCCGAACCTGTGGAAGACACAGAAGTCCACGAACGTATGTGTTTCATTTCGTTCGTAGCGTTCGTTCGCATCGTACTACGTACGTAACGTGAAAGTCAATCAATCAATATGGCGCGTACAAAGCAGACTGCCCGCAAGAGTACCGGTGGTAAGGCACCTCGCAAACAGTTGGCCACCAAGGCGGCGCGCAAGAGTGCACCCGCAACTGGCGGCGTGAAGAAACCCCATCGCTACAGGCCCGGCACTGTGGCTCTACGTGAGATCCGTCGCTACCAGAAGAGTACAGAGCTGTTGATCCGCAAGTTGCCGTTCCAACGTCTGGTTCGCGAGATCGCTCAAGATTTCAAGACCGACCTCCGTTTCCAGAGCTCCGCCGTGATGGCGCTGCAGGAGGCCAGCGAGGCGTACTTGGTCGGTCTCTTCGAGGACACCAATCTGTGCGCCATTCACGCTAAACGCGTGACCATCATGCCAAAGGACATACAGTTGGCGCGCAGGATCAGAGGAGAACGCGCTTAAGCCGCCAGCCAGTACTGACTCGCGCGTCTCGCGTACTCCGATAATAATCAAAAGGCCCTTTTCAGGGCCGCAAAAATTCGAAAAAGGACCTTGCCCAATGTTTCACAATGTGCGGGGCACGTACGAGTCTTAATGAACGAAAAAAAAAAAAATAATAATAATAACCTACGTCTGCCATAATGTGCATGCTATTAGTTGTTGTCGTTAGATAATGACCCATATTATCTACATATTTAAGTAATAGAAAAATACCATATTATTGACGACAGATTCGTGACAAGTGGGTTAGGTTAGGTTAGTGTTGTGACCTGAGCTTAGCGCGAGCCGAGCGAGCGAAGCGAGCGTGCCGCGGCAGCGGCCGGCGAAGCGCCAGCCACCTGATAGATAAATAATAATAACAATAATAAAAAAAAAAAAAACAATAGGTACCTATTTTTCTTCTAGTTTTCATACTACATACATACATACCTATTACTACAGATCATACCTTCACTTCACATACCTATAAGAAGAGACAAGACGCGCCGTCCGGTCGGTCGCCGACAGGCAGTGATGTCGGCCCCCCCCACCATTCGCTACGTGCCGCGCGTCCCTCTTTCCCCCTCTCCCCGCTCGGCTACAAAAACAGTATATATATAGGAGAGGACCTAGTTCAGTATCAGTCAGCGCGTCCGACACCGTTCGTACGTACGATACGGTGAGGTTCGTTCATACATTGATACACAGCAGCAGCAGCAGCAAGCAAGATGACCGGTCGCGGTAAGGGAGGCAAGGGGCTCGGAAAAGGTGGAGCGAAGCGTCACAGGAAAGTTCTGCGCGATAACATCCAGGGTATAACCAAGCCTGCGATTCGCCGTCTCGCACGCAGAGGTGGCGTCAAGCGTATCTCCGGTCTGATATACGAGGAGACTCGCGGTGTTCTGAAGGTATTCCTTGAGAACGTCATCCGCGACGCTGTGACATACACCGAGCACGCAAAGAGGAAGACCGTCACCGCCATGGATGTCGTCTACGCTCTGAAGCGTCAAGGTCGCACCCTTTACGGTTTCGGAGGTTAAATCTGTTGACAGCATCAACGATAGCACCCCCGGCCGGCCGCAGTTGTGCACGCCAGCGTGCACAATTCAACACGCACACAAAAGGCCCTTTTCAGGGCCGCAAAAGATTCTTATATAAACGTTGCACAAAGTTGCGCGATGACGCATTTCACATGGACATAGTATACGCGTGTACCTCGCATAATAGTTTTATATTGAGTACAGACTTATCAAAATCATCTCGCTATTAATATAATTAGTATTTTAAAGTTATTAACCAAATGCAAATATATAATTGAACTTCGATCGAAATGTATTTGTGTTGGTTGACCATCTTGTCACTGCACGTACCTGCGTACCAAAGCTGATGCTTTGCGATACCTACTACACATATATACATACACGACCAGAATGTTATATTTATCTATAATGTAATCTGTAAGTCATAGGTACAAGATTTACATTACGCCTCTGGGGGGTTTGGCTAAGTTTTCCGTTTTACTATGTTGTTGTATTTATTTCTTTCTTTTTGTTGTAGAGTAAAGCAAGTACATTATTGTCGTTGTTATTCAAATAGTTAACGTAGACACCTACATATATTAGTCAAAGTTTTTATGAATGTGCAATAAAGTAAATGTTAGAGTTTTAAATGATAGACTTGTTCTGATAGAGATGTATACGATTGAACTGTGCTTGATAGAGTTGTAACTGACAAAGTAGTTCATTTTTCTTTAGAGAAATAATAAACATTGTCCATTACAACTCTATCAAGCACAGTTTAATTGTTTACATCTTTATCATAACAAATCTATCATTCTGAAAAATAAAAAAATGAATGAATGAATAATTATTATGAACACATTATAATATAAGGAGGAGGAGCAATATACAAGTGAAAAGTGTCGCCGTCCGTAGTCGCGTAGGCGCCGGCCGCCAGCCTTAACCGTTGTCTGTTTGTATGTGTAATTTTATTTATTTATTTTTATGTTAAATAATGAAAACGTATTGATGTTATAATTATTATGACGAGGTCCAATAAGTCTGTTGGAGAGCAGAGCTTCTCATAGTGCGGTGCTACGAGTCAGTAGTCCTTGTGTTTTACGACCGCCGCGATAAGTGTATTATTTTAGAGAAGAAGTCCTTTGAAAAAGTGCGGACGCCGTTTACTATATAAGCCCTGTATATTACCTTTTGATGGGACGCGTTGTAAACGAGAGACAAACTAATTTTAAATGAGAAAATTAACATTTAAACGAACCCCTAGGTACGCGTCGTAGTCAATGACGAAAATAAACGTCTCTCGCTTGTTATTTAACCGTAGTTCGCCGCCTACGTCGGCACCGTAGCGTAGAGGAACTAAAGAAGATCCATACTGCCATTGATAGTAAATTAATTTGCTGTATAATAATTTAATAAACAATTATTTTTATAACAATGTTAGTGAAAACTCGTAAGCTATCATACGGGAAAATGTCCAACTACATGCCGGTCCTCTTTACGGTATAGCCGTATGGCTTCGCTTTGAAGTAGGCTAGTGACTGTGGCGACATCTGTATTGTTGTTGATAATTTCGCGCGCGCGTGTGATACTTGCTTACTTACTACGTTCCAACTAACTACTACCACATAATACCAGTCATGGCAGATACTGCAGTTGCATCCGAAACACCCGCCCCCGCCACACCGGCGAAGAAGCCGAAGGCAGCAGCGGCGGGTGGACCGAAGAAACCTAAAGCCAAGCCTACTCACCCGAAGACTTCCGAAATGGTGAACAACGCCATCAAGGAGCTGAAGGAGCGCAGCGGGTCGTCCCTCCAGGCGATCAAGAAATACATCGCGGCCCGATACAGCGTCGACGCGGAGAAATTGGCACCGTTCATAAGGAAATATCTGAAGAGCGCCGTCGAGTCCGGCACCCTGATACAGACCAAGGGCAAAGGAGCGTCCGGCTCTTTCAAGTTGGAGTCCAAGTCGGCCGCGTCTAAGAAACCGGCCGGCGCCGGCACCGGGGCCAAGGGTGCCGCCGCTTCGGCGAAACCGAAGAAGTCCGCAGCTGCCGCCGCCGGTGGCAGAGCGAAGAAGGGCGCCGCCTCCGCCTCACCGTCCAAGTCGAAGGCGTCCGCCGCCGCGGCTAAGGAGAAGAAGGCCGCCACCGCCGCCGCCGCCGCGAAGAAGAAGAAGCCGGCCGCTGGCAAGAAGGCCGCCGCGCCTGCGAAGGGCAAGGGCGCCGCAGCCGCGCCCAAGGCGAAGAAGACCGCCAAGCCGCCCACCAAGAAACCTAAAGCGCCCAAACCGAAGAAGGCCGCCGCCACGCCCAAATCGAAGCCGGCAGCCAAGAAGGCCGCCGCCTCGAAGAAGTAGACACAGCACCGGGCGCAGGACATGTTTGATGCATGAGCAGTGCGTGATGTTCGCGTGTGCGTGTCCGTCCGCGTCATCATTGTCATATACACTCGTGTACACTTCTGTTTTGTCGTCGTCGTCGTCGTCGTCGTCGTCGTCGTCGTCGTCGTCGTCGTCGTCGTCGTCGTCGTCCTCGAAGCGAGCGAGCAAGCAAGCAAAGCGGCGCGGCGCGCCGCGGCGGAGAGAACATACTACGTGTATATATGTTATATGCAGCACACCATGCATATGCAACGTATCCAATCCAAAAAGCCCTTTTCAGGGCTAACACGCCACTCGAGACACGGTTATTTCACTTGTGTACTGGTCGGTGTATTCGTCATTTTCTATTCTTCTTCTTCGACAATCAAACAAACACGACGATCGTTTCATTCATTCATTCATACATACATACATACATATTCATAGTGGTCGCGCCCGACGCCCGACTCCCGATTAACTTAACTTAACTGTGCACAATCAAAACAAACAAACATACACCACTTATAATTATTAAGCACAATTACTCACCTAGAGATCATCATCATGTTGTACTGCATGCATGCATCCATCCATCCATCCATCCATCCATCCATCCGTCCGTCCATTGATTCGGTTTTCCTGTAACATTGAAAATAAATAAAATAATTAACAACACAGCAAAACAAAAACCAAAAAGGCATACACTCACACAAATAATAATAATAATAAAATAAACAGCAAAAGTTCAATGTAAGTAAATTAATAAATGAATGTTATCGCACACCACACCACACCACAGTCTATACGCGCGCACGCATTTAAATATACATGGATACATGATATAGTTTAATAGGTATTCCCTTTAATTAGGTACCTACTTTATACAGTATGAAACAAACGAAACACTAATTAATTAATAGTCCTCAGGTGCACGCATTTTTATGTATAATGACCTATCATATACTAATGAGATGATAGATTAGACACCTAAAGATCATCAACGAATCTTTTAACAATAACATTAGTGATAATCAGAAACAATAACATTAGTGAGACAGTGTATCTCTCTCTCCCGCTCTAGCACGGGTGCACTCCTCTGACGCCCCACTAAGTCGCCGACGATGCGAGCGTATATAACGCAGTGATCGGGTGGCTCTTCTGATATTACGCTTGCAGCAGAGACGCGCTAACGCTCGTCTCTCCGTTTTCTATTTTCGTTCGCGTTAAAACAACTAACCTCCGTTATGTCGGGACGTGGTAAAGGCGGCAAAGTCAAGGGGAAGGTCAAGTCTCGCTCTAACCGAGCCGGTCTCCAGTTTCCCGTCGGACGTATACACAGGCTGCTGCGTAAAGGCAACTACGCGGAGCGTGTCGGTGCCGGCGCCCCCGTTTACTTGGCGGCCGTCATGGAGTACCTCGCCGCTGAGGTTCTCGAGTTGGCAGGCAACGCCGCTCGCGACAACAAGAAGACCAGAATCATCCCTAGACATCTCCAGCTGGCCATACGCAACGACGAGGAGTTGAACAAGCTCCTGTCCGGCGTTACCATCGCACAGGGCGGTGTGCTACCCAACATCCAGGCTGTGCTCCTTCCCAAGAAGACTGAGAAGAAAGCTTAAGCAGCTTATTCATTCGCTCTCTCTCCACACTGACGACGCGCCCGACTGTGCGTGTGCTGTGGAGACGGAATATGTGAAGAAGACAAAAACACACAAAAAAGGCCCTTTTCAGGGCCACAATATGATTCGATTGATTGTTACGTGATAACTAGATTTTTTCACTATGCACGGTACGGTACAAACAAACGACGTCGTGCTTGCACACACATCGGACTGATATTTCTGCACACCTACCTGTACCTACTCTACTTACAACCATTTAGCGTAGGTAACAAATTTTATATAGACAATATGAAAATAATAATAAAATTTTCAATATGCGTTAAATGCACATCGATTCTATTGCGAAATAAAACTTGTGCTGCGAAAAAAAAAAAAAAAAAAAAAAAAAAAAAATACATACATACGTTATCAATTAATATTATTGTTATTATATTATGATGGTGTATACCATGTAAAGATACCTACTAGTAGTAGTGAATAAGTGTACCTGCACTACATACGTAATACTATATAATATAATTTAACTTATCAAATCACATAAATTTAAAAATTGTGAGAGCGAGTGAGAGCGAGAGCGAGAGCGTCACTCACTCACTGCAGCCGAGCGGTGTGGCGGGAGAGCGGGGGGGAGAGGCGCAGTAACATTACGCGATTGGTCGCTACGCTCTCGTCAACTTGTTCCAACTGCGTGTCAACAAACTGAACACATTCGGCGTAACAAATAAAAATGGTTTTATACGCTCGCACGCACAGGACGCGTCCGCACGTATAAGTTGATCTCTCTGTTAACTGACTATAACTCTAACTAACCATGCCACCGAAGACTAGCGGAAAGGCCGCCAAGAAGTCTGGCAAGGCGCAAAAGAACATCTCTAAAACCGACAAGAAGAAGAAGAAGCACAAGAGGAAGGAGAGCTACGCCATCTATATCTACAAGGTGCTGAAGCAAGTTCACCCGGACACTGGTATATCCAGTAAGGCGATGTCGATCATGAACTCTTTCGTGAACGATATCTTCGAACGTATCGCCGCCGAAGCGTCCCGCCTCGCCCACTACAACAAGCGTTCGACGATCACCTCGCGGGAGGTGCAGACCTCTGTTAGGTTGCTCCTGCCCGGTGAACTCGCCAAGCACGCTGTGAGCGAGGGCACAAAGGCCGTCACCAAGTACACCAGCTCCAAGTGAGAAAGAAGTCTTCTTCTTCTTCTTCTACGGTCGGCGTGCACTACTGCACGGCAACAAAAAGGCCCTTTTCAGGGCCACAAATTGCTATCAATACAATGTTAAATGTTTCATTAATTGAATGGTGTGTTGCAGTCATATCAAAACGAACAATGACAAAAACAAAAAAAAAAAAAAAAAAAATCAACTTGCATTGAAATATGGTTCGAACATTCGCACAATATCAAAGGCCACAGTTTTTAAGTTAAATTATTATACTTAATAACAGTGATTGATGATGATTTTTTATAACTTAACCTGACTTTAGGTGGTACAATACCTACCGAACTGGCTAGCTGTACTTACTTACGTGCTACTATAATTACTTGCAGCGCACTGCACGAGTTACGAGAGAGCGTTGTAAAAAAAAAAAAAAAAATCTAATATACATACATGGACGTCCTAATTTCTATAGATGCTCCTCTATAAATAATAAAAATATAAACAATATACCTACAAACAAATAATAATTACGTACTATCTACCTGTCTCGCTCTCTCACGCGCGATACCTACTGGAGGGGATACTCCTCGCTATATAAATGAGACCGAACCCATATAAATAGAAGAGCCGCACGGTGTATGTGTTTCATTTCGTTCGTAGCGTTCGTTCGCATCGTACTACGTACGTAACGTGAAAGTCAATCAATCAATATGGCGCGTACAAAGCAGACTGCCCGCAAGAGTACCGGGGTAAGGCACCTCGCAAACAGTTGGCCACCAAGGCGGCGCGCAAGAGTGCACCCGCAACTGGCGGCGTGAAGAAACCCCATCGCTACAGGCCCGGCACTGTGGCTCTACGTGAGATCCGTCGCTACCAGAAGAGTACAGAGCTGTTGATCCGCAAGTTGCCGTTCCAACGTCTGGTTCGCGAGATCGCTCAAGATTTCAAGACCGACCTCCGTTTCCAGAGCTCCGCCGTGATGGCGCTGCAGGAGGCCAGCGAGGCGTACTTGGTCGGTCTCTTCGAGGACACCAATCTGTGCGCCATTCACGCTAAACGCGTGACCATCATGCCAAAGGACATACAGTTGGCGCGCAGGATCAGAGGAGAACGCGCTTAAGCCGCCAGCCAGTACTGACTCGCGCGTCTCGCGTACTCCGATAATAATCAAAAGGCCCTTTTCAGGGCCGCAAAAATTCGAAAAAGGACCTTGCCCAATGTTTCACAATGTGCGGGGCACGTACGAGTCTTAATGAACGAAAAAAAAAAAAATAATAATAATAACCTACGTCTGCCATAATGTGCATGCTATTAGTTGTTGTCGTTAGATAATGACCCATATTATCTACATATTTAAGTAATAGAAAAATACCATATTATTGACGACAGATTCGTGACAAGTGGGTTAGGTTAGGTTAGTGTTGTGACCTGAGCTTAGCGCGAGCCGAGCGAGCGAAGCGAGCGTGCCGCGGCAGCGGCCGGCGAAGCGCCAGCCACCTGATAGATAAATAATAATAACAATAATAAAAAAAAAAAAAACAAATAGGTACCTATTTTTCTTCTAGTTTTCATACTACATACATACATACCTATTACTACAGATCATACCTTCACTTCACATACCTATAAGAAGAGACAAGACGCGCCGTCCGGTCGGTCGCCGACAGGCAGTGATGTCGGCCCCCCCCACCATTCGCTACGTGCCGCGCGTCCCTCTTTCCCCCTCTCCCCGCTCGGCTACAAAAACAGTATATATATAGGAGAGGACCTAGTTCAGTATCAGTCAGCGCGTCCGACACCGTTCGTACGTACGATACGGTGAGGTTCGTTCATACATTGATACACAGCAGCAGCAGCAGCAAGCAAGATGACCGGTCGCGGTAAGGGAGGCAAGGGGCTCGGAAAAGGTGGAGCGAAGCGTCACAGGAAAGTTCTGCGCGATAACATCCAGGGTATAACCAAGCCTGCGATTCGCCGTCTCGCACGCAGAGGTGGCGTCAAGCGTATCTCCGGTCTGATATACGAGGAGACTCGCGGTGTTCTGAAGGTATTCCTTGAGAACGTCATCCGCGACGCTGTGACATACACCGAGCACGCAAAGAGGAAGACCGTCACCGCCATGGATGTCGTCTACGCTCTGAAGCGTCAAGGTCGCACCCTTTACGGTTTCGGAGGTTAAATCTGTTGACAGCATCAACGATAGCACCCCCGGCCGGCCGCAGTTGTGCACGCCAGCGTGCACAATTCAACACGCACACAAAAGGCCCTTTTCAGGGCCGCAAAAGATTCTTATATAAACGTTGCACAAAGTTGCGCGATGACGCATTTCACATGGACATAGTATACGCGTGTACCTCGCATAATAGTTTTATATTGAGTACAGACTTATCAAAATCATCTCGCTATTAATATAATTAGTATTTTAAAGTTATTAACCAAATGCAAATATATAATTGAACTTCGATCGAAATGTATTTGTGTTGGTTGACCATCTTGTCACTGCACGTACCTGCGTACCAAAGCTGATGCTTTGCGATACCTACTACACATATATACATACACGACCAGAATGTTATATTTATCTATAATGTAATCTGTAAGTCATAGGTACAAGATTTACATTACGCCTCTGGGGGGTTTGGCTAAGTTTTCCGTTTTACTATGTTGTTGTATTTATTTCTTTCTTTTTGTTGTAGAGTAAAGCAAGTACATTATTGTCGTTGTTATTCAAATAGTTAACGTAGACACCTACATATATTAGTCAAAGTTTTTATGAATGTGCAATAAAGTAAATGTTAGAGTTTTAAATGATAGACTTGTTCTGATAGAGATGTATACGATTGAACTGTGCTTGATAGAGTTGTAACTGACAAAGTAGTTCATTTTTCTTTAGAGAAATAATAAACATTGTCCATTACAACTCTATCAAGCACAGTTTAATTGTTTACATCTTTATCATAACAAATCTATCATTCTGAAAAATAAAAAAATGAATGAATGAATAATTATTATGAACACATTATAATATAAGGAGGAGGAGCAATATACAAGTGAAAAGTGTCGCCGTCCGTAGTCGCGTAGGCGCCGGCCGCCAGCCTTAACCGTTGTCTGTTTGTATGTGTAATTTTATTTATTTATTTTTATGTTAAATAATGAAAACGTATTGATGTTATAATTATTATGACGAGGTCCAATAAGTCTGTTGGAGAGCAGAGCTTCTCATAGTGCGGTGCTACGAGTCAGTAGTCCTTGTGTTTTACGACCGCCGCGATAAGTGTATTATTTTAGAGAAGAAGTCCTTTGAAAAAGTGCGGACGCCGTTTACTATATAAGCCCTGTATATTACCTTTTGATGGGACGCGTTGTAAACGAGAGACAAACTAATTTTAAATGAGAAAATTAACATTTAAACGAACCCCTAGGTACGCGTCGTAGTCAATGACGAAAATAAACGTCTCTCGCTTGTTATTTAACCGTAGTTCGCCGCCTACGTCGGCACCGTAGCGTAGAGGAACTAAAGAAGATCCATACTGCCATTGATAGTAAATTAATTTGCTGTATAATAATTTAATAAACAATTATTTTTATAACAATGTTAGTGAAAACTCGTAAGCTATCATACGGGAAAATGTCCAACTACATGCCGGTCCTCTTTACGGTATAGCCGTATGGCTTCGCTTTGAAGTAGGCTAGTGACTGTGGCGACATCTGTATTGTTGTTGATAATTTCGCGCGCGCGTGTGATACTTGCTTACTTACTACGTTCCAACTAACTACTACCACATAATACCAGTCATGGCAGATACTGCAGTTGCATCCGAAACACCCGCCCCCGCCACACCGGCGAAGAAGCCGAAGGCAGCAGCGGCGGGTGGACCGAAGAAACCTAAAGCCAAGCCTACTCACCCGAAGACTTCCGAAATGGTGAACAACGCCATCAAGGAGCTGAAGGAGCGCAGCGGGTCGTCCCTCCAGGCGATCAAGAAATACATCGCGGCCCGATACAGCGTCGACGCGGAGAAATTGGCACCGTTCATAAGGAAATATCTGAAGAGCGCCGTCGAGTCCGGCACCCTGATACAGACCAAGGGCAAAGGAGCGTCCGGCTCTTTCAAGTTGGAGTCCAAGTCGGCCGCGTCTAAGAAACCGGCCGGCGCCGGCACCGGGGCCAAGGGTGCCGCCGCTTCGGCGAAACCGAAGAAGTCCGCAGCTGCCGCCGCCGGTGGCAGAGCGAAGAAGGGCGCCGCCTCCGCCTCACCGTCCAAGTCGAAGGCGTCCGCCGCCGCGGCTAAGGAGAAGAAGGCCGCCACCGCCGCCGCCGCCGCGAAGAAGAAGAAGCCGGCCGCTGGCAAGAAGGCCGCCGCGCCTGCGAAGGGCAAGGGCGCCGCAGCCGCGCCCAAGGCGAAGAAGACCGCCAAGCCGCCCACCAAGAAACCTAAAGCGCCCAAACCGAAGAAGGCCGCCGCCACGCCCAAATCGAAGCCGGCAGCCAAGAAGGCCGCCGCCTCGAAGAAGTAGACACAGCACCGGGCGCAGGACATGTTTGATGCATGAGCAGTGCGTGATGTTCGCGTGTGCGTGTCCGTCCGCGTCATCATTGTCATATACACTCGTGTACACTTCTGTTTTGTCGTCGTCGTCGTCGTCGTCGTCGTCGTCGTCGTCGTCGTCGTCGTCGTCGTCGTCGTCGTCCTCGAAGCGAGCGAGCAAGCAAGCAAAGCGGCGCGGCGCGCCGCGGCGGAGAGAACATACTACGTGTATATATGTTATATGCAGCACACCATGCATATGCAACGTATCCAATCCAAAAAGCCCTTTTCAGGGCTAACACGCCACTCGAGACACGGTTATTTCACTTGTGTACTGGTCGGTGTATTCGTCATTTTCTATTCTTCTTCTTCGACAATCAAACAAACACGACGATCGTTTCATTCATTCATTCATACATACATACATACATATTCATAGTGGTCGCGCCCGACGCCCGACTCCCGATTAACTTAACTTAACTGTGCACAATCAAAACAAACAAACATACACCACTTATAATTATTAAGCACAATTACTCACCTAGAGATCATCATCATGTTGTACTGCATGCATGCATCCATCCATCCATCCATCCATCCATCCATCCGTCCGTCCATTGATTCGGTTTTCCTGTAACATTGAAAATAAATAAAATAATTAACAACACAGCAAAACAAAAACCAAAAAGGCATACACTCACACAAATAATAATAATAATAAAATAAACAGCAAAAGTTCAATGTAAGTAAATTAATAAATGAATGTTATCGCACACCACACCACACCACAGTCTATACGCGCGCACGCATTTAAATATACATGGATACATGATATAGTTTAATAGGTATTCCCTTTAATTAGGTACCTACTTTATACAGTATGAAACAAACGAAACACTAATTAATTAATAGTCCTCAGGTGCACGCATTTTTATGTATAATGACCTATCATATACTAATGAGATGATAGATTAGACACCTAAAGATCATCAACGAATCTTTTAACAATAACATTAGTGATAATCAGAAACAATAACATTAGTGAGACAGTGTATCTCTCTCTCCCGCTCTAGCACGGGTGCACTCCTCTGACGCCCCACTAAGTCGCCGACGATGCGAGCGTATATAACGCAGTGATCGGGTGGCTCTTCTGATATTACGCTTGCAGCAGAGACGCGCTAACGCTCGTCTCTCCGTTTTCTATTTTCGTTCGCGTTAAAACAACTAACCTCCGTTATGTCGGGACGTGGTAAAGGCGGCAAAGTCAAGGGGAAGGTCAAGTCTCGCTCTAACCGAGCCGGTCTCCAGTTTCCCGTCGGACGTATACACAGGCTGCTGCGTAAAGGCAACTACGCGGAGCGTGTCGGTGCCGGCGCCCCCGTTTACTTGGCGGCCGTCATGGAGTACCTCGCCGCTGAGGTTCTCGAGTTGGCAGGCAACGCCGCTCGCGACAACAAGAAGACCAGAATCATCCCTAGACATCTCCAGCTGGCCATACGCAACGACGAGGAGTTGAACAAGCTCCTGTCCGGCGTTACCATCGCACAGGGCGGTGTGCTACCCAACATCCAGGCTGTGCTCCTTCCCAAGAAGACTGAGAAGAAAGCTTAAGCAGCTTATTCATTCGCTCTCTCTCCACACTGACGACGCGCCCGACTGTGCGTGTGCTGTGGAGACGGAATATGTGAAGAAGACAAAAACACACAAAAAAGGCCCTTTTCAGGGCCACAATATGATTCGATTGATTGTTACGTGATAACTAGATTTTTTCACTATGCACGGTACGGTACAAACAAACGACGTCGTGCTTGCACACACATCGGACTGATATTTCTGCACACCTACCTGTACCTACTCTACTTACAACCATTTAGCGTAGGTAACAAATTTTATATAGACAATATGAAAATAATAATAAAATTTTCAATATGCGTTAAATGCACATCGATTCTATTGCGAAATAAAACTTGTGCTGCGAAAAAAAAAAAAAAAAAAAAAAAAAAAAAAATACATACATACGTTATCAATTGATATTATTGTTATTATATTATGATGGTGTATACCATGTAAAGATACCTACTAGTAGTAGTGAATAAGTGTACCTGCACTACATACGTAATACTATATAATATAATTTAACTTATCAAATCACATAAATTTAAAAATTGTGAGAGCGAGTGAGAGCGAGAGCGAGAGCGTCACTCACTCACTGCAGCGCAGCCGAGCGGTGTGGCGGGAGAGCGGGGGGAGAGGCGCAGTAACATTACGCGATTGGTCGCTACGCTCTCGTCAACTTGTTCCAACTGCGTGTCAACAAACTGAACACATTAGGCTGATGGTTGAAAAATGGTTTTATACGCTCGCACGCACAGGACGCGTCCGCACGTATAAGTTGATCTCTCTGTTAACTGACCATAACTCTAACTAACCATGCCACCGAAGACTAGCGGAAAGGCCGCCAAGAAGTCTGGCAAGGCGCAAAAGAACATCTCTAAAACCGACAAGAAGAAGAAGAAGCACAAGAGGAAGGAGAGCTACGCCATCTATATCTACAAGGTGCTGAAGCAAGTTCACCCGGACACTGGTATATCCAGTAAGGCGATGTCGATCATGAACTCTTTCGTGAACGATATCTTCGAACGTATCGCCGCCGAAGCGTCCCGCCTCGCCCACTACAACAAGCGTTCGACGATCACCTCGCGGGAGGTGCAGACCTCTGTTAGGTTGCTCCTGCCCGGTGAACTCGCCAAGCACGCTGTGAGCGAGGGCACAAAGGCCGTCACCAAGTACACTCCAAGTGAGAAAGAAGTCTTCTTCTTCTTCTTCTTCTACGGTCGGCGTGCACTACTGCACGGCAACAAAAAGGCCCTTTTCAGGGCCACAAATTGCTATCAATACAATGTTAAATGTTTCATTAATTGAATGGTGTGTTGCAGTCATATCAAAACGAACAATGACAAAAACAAAAAAAAAAAAAAAAAAAATCAAGTTGCATTGAAATATGGTTCGAACATTCGCACAATATCAAAGGCCACAGTTTTTAAGTTAAATTATTATACTTAATAACAGTGATTGATGATGATTTTTTATAACTTAACCTGACTTTAGGTGGTACAATACCTACCGAACTGGCTAGCTGTACTTACTTACGTGCTACTATAATTACTTGCAGCGCACTGCACGAGTTACGAGAGAGCGTTGTAAAAAAAAATAAAAAAAAATCTAATATACATACATGGACGTCCTAATTTCTATAGATGCTCCTCTATAAATAATAAAAATATAAACAATATACCTACAAACAAATAATAATTACGTACTATCTACCTGTCTCGCTCTCTCACGCGCGATACCTACTGGAGGGGATACTCCTCGCTATATAAATGAGACCGAACCCATATAAATAGAAGAGCCGCACGGTGTATGTGTTTCATTTCGTTCGTAGCGTTCGTTCGCATCGTACTACGTACGTAACGTGAAAGTCAATCAATCAATATGGCGCGTACAAAGCAGACTGCCCGCAAGAGTACCGGTGGTAAGGCACCTCGCAAACAGTTGGCCACCAAGGCGGCGCGCAAGAGTGCACCCGCAACTGGCGGCGTGAAGAAACCCCATCGCTACAGGCCCGGCACTGTGGCTCTACGTGAGATCCGTCGCTACCAGAAGAGTACAGAGCTGTTGATCCGCAAGTTGCCGTTCCAACGTCTGGTTCGCGAGATCGCTCAAGATTTCAAGACCGACCTCCGTTTCCAGAGCTCCGCCGTGATGGCGCTGCAGGAGGCCAGCGAGGCGTACTTGGTCGGTCTCTTCGAGGACACCAATCTGTGCGCCATTCACGCTAAACGCGTGACCATCATGCCAAAGGACATACAGTTGGCGCGCAGGATCAGAGGAGAACGCGCTTAAGCCGCCAGCCAGTACTGACTCGCGCGTCTCGCGTACTCCGATAATAATCAAAAGGCCCTTTTCAGGGCCGCAAAAATTCGAAAAAGGACCTTGCCCAATGTTTCACAATGTGCGGGGCACGTACGAGTCTTAATGAACGAAAAAAAAAAAAATAATAATAATAACCTACGTCTGCCATAATGTGCATGCTATTAGTTGTTGTCGTTAGATAATGACCCATATTATCTACATATTTAAGTAATAGAAAAATACCATATTATTGACGACAGATTCGTGACAAGTGGGTTAGGTTAGGTTAGTGTTGTGACCTGAGCTTAGCGCGAGCCGAGCGAGCGAAGCGAGCGTGCCGCGGCAGCGGCCGGCGAAGCGCCAGCCACCTGATAGATAAATAATAATAACAATAATAAAAAAAAAAAAAACAAATAGGTACCTATTTTTCTTCTAGTTTTCATACTACATACATACATACCTATTACTACAGATCATACCTTCACTTCACATACCTATAAGAAGAGACAAGACGCGCCGTCCGGTCGGTCGCCGACAGGCAGTGATGTCGGCCCCCCCCACCATTCGCTACGTGCCGCGCGTCCCTCTTTCCCCCTCTCCCCGCTCGGCTACAAAAACAGTATATATATAGGAGAGGACCTAGTTCAGTATCAGTCAGCGCGTCCGACACCGTTCGTACGTACGATACGGTGAGGTTCGTTCATACATTGATACACAGCAGCAGCAGCAGCAAGCAAGATGACCGGTCGCGGTAAGGGAGGCAAGGGGCTCGGAAAAGGTGGAGCGAAGCGTCACAGGAAAGTTCTGCGCGATAACATCCAGGGTATAACCAAGCCTGCGATTCGCCGTCTCGCACGCAGAGGTGGCGTCAAGCGTATCTCCGGTCTGATATACGAGGAGACTCGCGGTGTTCTGAAGGTATTCCTTGAGAACGTCATCCGCGACGCTGTGACATACACCGAGCACGCAAAGAGGAAGACCGTCACCGCCATGGATGTCGTCTACGCTCTGAAGCGTCAAGGTCGCACCCTTTACGGTTTCGGAGGTTAAATCTGTTGACAGCATCAACGATAGCACCCCCGGCCGGCCGCAGTTGTGCACGCCAGCGTGCACAATTCAACACGCACACAAAAGGCCCTTTTCAGGGCCGCAAAAGATTCTTATATAAACGTTGCACAAAGTTGCGCGATGACGCATTTCACATGGACATAGTATACGCGTGTACCTCGCATAATAGTTTTATATTGAGTACAGACTTATCAAAATCATCTCGCTATTAATATAATTAGTATTTTAAAGTTATTAACCAAATGCAAATATATAATTGAACTTCGATCGAAATGTATTTGTGTTGGTTGACCATCTTGTCACTGCACGTACCTGCGTACCAAAGCTGATGCTTTGCGATACCTACTACACATATATACATACACGACCAGAATGTTATATTTATCTATAATGTAATCTGTAAGTCATAGGTACAAGATTTACATTACGCCTCTGGGGGGTTTGGCTAAGTTTTCCGTTTTACTATGTTGTTGTATTTATTTCTTTCTTTTTGTTGTAGAGTAAAGCAAGTACATTATTGTCGTTGTTATTCAAATAGTTAACGTAGACACCTACATATATTAGTCAAAGTTTTTATGAATGTGCAATAAAGTAAATGTTAGAGTTTTAAATGATAGACTTGTTCTGATAGAGATGTATACGATTGAACTGTGCTTGATAGAGTTGTAACTGACAAAGTAGTTCATTTTTCTTTAGAGAAATAATAAACATTGTCCATTACAACTCTATCAAGCACAGTTTAATTGTTTACATCTTTATCATAACAAATCTATCATTCTGAAAAATAAAAAAATGAATGAATGAATAATTATTATGAACACATTATAATATAAGGAGGAGGAGCAATATACAAGTGAAAAGTGTCGCCGTCCGTAGTCGCGTAGGCGCCGGCCGCCAGCCTTAACCGTTGTCTGTTTGTATGTGTAATTTTATTTATTTATTTTTATGTTAAATAATGAAAACGTATTGATGTTATAATTATTATGACGAGGTCCAATAAGTCTGTTGGAGAGCAGAGCTTCTCATAGTGCGGTGCTACGAGTCAGTAGTCCTTGTGTTTTACGACCGCCGCGATAAGTGTATTATTTTAGAGAAGAAGTCCTTTGAAAAAGTGCGGACGCCGTTTACTATATAAGCCCTGTATATTACCTTTTGATGGGACGCGTTGTAAACGAGAGACAAACTAATTTTAAATGAGAAAATTAACATTTAAACGAACCCCTAGGTACGCGTCGTAGTCAATGACGAAAATAAACGTCTCTCGCTTGTTATTTAACCGTAGTTCGCCGCCTACGTCGGCACCGTAGCGTAGAGGAACTAAAGAAGATCCATACTGCCATTGATAGTAAATTAATTTGCTGTATAATAATTTAATAAACAATTATTTTTATAACAATGTTAGTGAAAACTCGTAAGCTATCATACGGGAAAATGTCCAACTACATGCCGGTCCTCTTTACGGTATAGCCGTATGGCTTCGCTTTGAAGTAGGCTAGTGACTGTGGCGACATCTGTATTGTTGTTGATAATTTCGCGCGCGCGTGTGATACTTGCTTACTTACTACGTTCCAACTAACTACTACCACATAATACCAGTCATGGCAGATACTGCAGTTGCATCCGAAACACCCGCCCCCGCCACACCGGCGAAGAAGCCGAAGGCAGCAGCGGCGGGTGGACCGAAGAAACCTAAAGCCAAGCCTACTCACCCGAAGACTTCCGAAATGGTGAACAACGCCATCAAGGAGCTGAAGGAGCGCAGCGGGTCGTCCCTCCAGGCGATCAAGAAATACATCGCGGCCCGATACAGCGTCGACGCGGAGAAATTGGCACCGTTCATAAGGAAATATCTGAAGAGCGCCGTCGAGTCCGGCACCCTGATACAGACCAAGGGCAAAGGAGCGTCCGGCTCTTTCAAGTTGGAGTCCAAGTCGGCCGCGTCTAAGAAACCGGCCGGCGCCGGCACCGGGGCCAAGGGTGCCGCCGCTTCGGCGAAACCGAAGAAGTCCGCAGCTGCCGCCGCCGGTGGCAGAGCGAAGAAGGGCGCCGCCTCCGCCTCACCGTCCAAGTCGAAGGCGTCCGCCGCCGCGGCTAAGGAGAAGAAGGCCGCCACCGCCGCCGCCGCCGCGAAGAAGAAGAAGCCGGCCGCTGGCAAGAAGGCCGCCGCGCCTGCGAAGGGCAAGGGCGCCGCAGCCGCGCCCAAGGCGAAGAAGACCGCCAAGCCGCCCACCAAGAAACCTAAAGCGCCCAAACCGAAGAAGGCCGCCGCCACGCCCAAATCGAAGCCGGCAGCCAAGAAGGCCGCCGCCTCGAAGAAGTAGACACAGCACCGGGCGCAGGACATGTTTGATGCATGAGCAGTGCGTGATGTTCGCGTGTGCGTGTCCGTCCGCGTCATCATTGTCATATACACTCGTGTACACTTCTGTTTTGTCGTCGTCGTCGTCGTCGTCGTCGTCGTCGTCGTCGTCGTCGTCGTCGTCGTCGTCGTCGTCCTCGAAGCGAGCGAGCAAGCAAGCAAAGCGGCGCGGCGCGCCGCGGCGGAGAGAACATACTACGTGTATATATGTTATATGCAGCACACCATGCATATGCAACGTATCCAATCCAAAAAGCCCTTTTCAGGGCTAACACGCCACTCGAGACACGGTTATTTCACTTGTGTACTGGTCGGTGTATTCGTCATTTTCTATTCTTCTTCTTCGACAATCAAACAAACACGACGATCGTTTCATTCATTCATTCATACATACATACATACATATTCATAGTGGTCGCGCCCGACGCCCGACTCCCGATTAACTTAACTTAACTGTGCACAATCAAAACAAACAAACATACACCACTTATAATTATTAAGCACAATTACTCACCTAGAGATCATCATCATGTTGTACTGCATGCATGCATCCATCCATCCATCCATCCATCCATCCATCCGTCCGTCCATTGATTCGGTTTTCCTGTAACATTGAAAATAAATAAAATAATTAACAACACAGCAAAACAAAAACCAAAAAGGCATACACTCACACAAATAATAATAATAATAAAATAAACAGCAAAAGTTCAATGTAAGTAAATTAATAAATGAATGTTATCGCACACCACACCACACCACAGTCTATACGCGCGCACGCATTTAAATATACATGGATACATGATATAGTTTAATAGGTATTCCCTTTAATTAG
This sequence comes from Chilo suppressalis, assembly GCA_902850365.2. NCBI lineage: Eukaryota > Metazoa > Arthropoda > Insecta > Lepidoptera > Crambidae > Chilo > Chilo suppressalis. The sequence continues at coordinate 10,212,835 of OU963919.1, forward strand.
GTACCTACTTTATACAGTATGAAACAAACGAAACACTAATTAATTAATAGTCCTCAGGTGCACGCATTTTTATGTATAATGACCTATCATATACTAATGAGATGATAGATTAGACACCTAAAGATCATCAACGAATCTTTTAACAATAACATTAGTGATAATCAGAAACAATAACATTAGTGAGACAGTGTATCTCTCTCTCCCGCTCTAGCACGGGTGCACTCCTCTGACGCCCCACTAAGTCGCCGACGATGCGAGCGTATATAACGCAGTGATCGGGTGGCTCTTCTGATATTACGCTTGCAGCAGAGACGCGCTAACGCTCGTCTCTCCGTTTTCTATTTTCGTTCGCGTTAAAACAACTAACCTCCGTTATGTCGGGACGTGGTAAAGGCGGCAAAGTCAAGGGGAAGGTCAAGTCTCGCTCTAACCGAGCCGGTCTCCAGTTTCCCGTCGGACGTATACACAGGCTGCTGCGTAAAGGCAACTACGCGGAGCGTGTCGGTGCCGGCGCCCCCGTTTACTTGGCGGCCGTCATGGAGTACCTCGCCGCTGAGGTTCTCGAGTTGGCAGGCAACGCCGCTCGCGACAACAAGAAGACCAGAATCATCCCTAGACATCTCCAGCTGGCCATACGCAACGACGAGGAGTTGAACAAGCTCCTGTCCGGCGTTACCATCGCACAGGGCGGTGTGCTACCCAACATCCAGGCTGTGCTCCTTCCCAAGAAGACTGAGAAGAAAGCTTAAGCAGCTTATTCATTCGCTCTCTCTCCACACTGACGACGCGCCCGACTGTGCGTGTGCTGTGGAGACGGAATATGTGAAGAAGACAAAAACACACAAAAAAGGCCCTTTTCAGGGCCACAATATGATTCGATTGATTGTTACGTGATAACTAGATTTTTTCACTATGCACGGTACGGTACAAACAAACGACGTCGTGCTTGCACACACATCGGACTGATATTTCTGCACACCTACCTGTACCTACTCTACTTACAACCATTTAGCGTAGGTAACAAATTTTATATAGACAATATGAAAATAATAATAAAATTTTCAATATGCGTTAAATGCACATCGATTCTATTGCGAAATAAAACTTGTGCTGCGAAAAAAAAAAAAAAAAAAAAAAAAAAAAAAAATACATACATACGTTATCAATTGATATTATTGTTATTATATTATGATGGTGTATACCATGTAAAGATACCTACTAGTAGTAGTGAATAAGTGTACCTGCACTACATACGTAATACTATATAATATAATTTAACTTATCAAATCACATAAATTTAAAAATTGTGAGAGCGAGTGAGAGCGAGAGCGAGAGCGTCACTCACTCACTGCAGCCGAGCGGTGTGGCGGGAGAGCGGGGGGGAGAGGCGCAGTAACATTACGCGATTGGTCGCTACGCTCTCGTCAACTTGTTCCAACTGCGTGTCAACAAACTGAACACATTAGGCTGATGGTTGAAAAATGGTTTTATACGCTCGCACGCACAGGACGCGTCCGCACGTATAAGTTGATCTCTCTGTTAACTGACCATAACTCTAACTAACCATGCCACCGAAGACTAGCGGAAAGGCCGCCAAGAAGTCTGGCAAGGCGCAAAAGAACATCTCTAAAACCGACAAGAAGAAGAAGAAGCACAAGAGGAAGGAGAGCTACGCCATCTATATCTACAAGGTGCTGAAGCAAGTTCACCCGGACACTGGTATATCCAGTAAGGCGATGTCGATCATGAACTCTTTCGTGAACGATATCTTCGAACGTATCGCCGCCGAAGCGTCCCGCCTCGCCCACTACAACAAGCGTTCGACGATCACCTCGCGGGAGGTGCAGACCTCTGTTAGGTTGCTCCTGCCCGGTGAACTCGCCAAGCACGCTGTGAGCGAGGGCACAAAGGCCGTCACCAAGTACACCAGCTCCAAGTGAGAAAGAAGTCTTCTTCTTCTTCTTCTTCTACGGTCGGCGTGCACTACTGCACGGCAACAAAAAGGCCCTTTTCAGGGCCACAAATTGCTATCAATACAATGTTAAATGTTTCATTAATTGAATGGTGTGTTGCAGTCATATCAAAACGAACAATGACAAAAACAAAAAAAAAAAAAAAAAAAATCAAGTTGCATTGAAATATGGTTCGAACATTCGCACAATATCAAAGGCCACAGTTTTTAAGTTAAATTATTATACTTAATAACAGTGATTGATGATGATTTTTTATAACTTAACCTGACTTTAGGTGGTACAATACCTACCGAACTGGCTAGCTGTACTTACTTACACGTGCTACTATAATTACTTGCAGCGCACTGCACGAGTTACGAGAGAGCGTTGTAAAAAAAAATAAAAAAAAATCTAATATACATACATGGACGTCCTAATTTCTATAGATGCTCCTCTATAAATAATAAAAATATAAACAATATACCTACAAACAAATAATAATTACGTACTATCTACCTGTCTCGCTCTCTCACGCGCGATACCTACTGGAGGGGATACTCCTCGCTATATAAATGAGACCGAACCCATATAAATAGAAGAGCCGCACGGTGTATGTGTTTCATTTCGTTCGTAGCGTTCGTTCGCATCGTACTACGTACGTAACGTGAAAGTCAATCAATCAATATGGCGCGTACAAAGCAGACTGCCCGCAAGAGTACCGGTGGTAAGGCACCTCGCAAACAGTTGGCCACCAAGGCGGCGCGCAAGAGTGCACCCGCAACTGGCGGCGTGAAGAAACCCCATCGCTACAGGCCCGGCACTGTGGCTCTACGTGAGATCCGTCGCTACCAGAAGAGTACAGAGCTGTTGATCCGCAAGTTGCCGTTCCAACGTCTGGTTCGCGAGATCGCTCAAGATTTCAAGACCGACCTCCGTTTCCAGAGCTCCGCCGTGATGGCGCTGCAGGAGGCCAGCGAGGCGTACTTGGTCGGTCTCTTCGAGGACACCAATCTGTGCGCCATTCACGCTAAACGCGTGACCATCATGCCAAAGGACATACAGTTGGCGCGCAGGATCAGAGGAGAACGCGCTTAAGCCGCCAGCCAGTACTGACTCGCGCGTCTCGCGTACTCCGATAATAATCAAAAGGCCCTTTTCAGGGCCGCAAAAATTCGAAAAAGGACCTTGCCCAATGTTTCACAATGTGCGGGGCACGTACGAGTCTTAATGAACGAAAAAAAAAAAATAATAATAATAACCTACGTCTGCCATAATGTGCATGCTATTAGTTGTTGTCGTTAGATAATGACCCATATTATCTACATATTTAAGTAATAGAAAAATACCATATTATTGACGACAGATTCGTGACAAGTGGGTTAGGTTAGGTTAGTGTTGTGACCTGAGCTTAGCGCGAGCCGAGCGAGCGAAGCGAGCGTGCCGCGGCAGCGGCCGGCGAAGCGCCAGCCACCTGATAGATAAATAATAATAACAATAATAAAAAAAAAAAAAACAAATAGGTACCTATTTTTCTTCTAGTTTTCATACTACATACATACATACCTATTACTACAGATCATACCTTCACTTCACATACCTATAAGAAGAGACAAGACGCGCCGTCCGGTCGGTCGCCGACAGGCAGTGATGTCGGCCCCCCCCACCATTCGCTACGTGCCGCGCGTCCCTCTTTCCCCCTCTCCCCGCTCGGCTACAAAAACAGTATATATATAGGAGAGGACCTAGTTCAGTATCAGTCAGCGCGTCCGACACCGTTCGTACGTACGATACGGTGAGGTTCGTTCATACATTGATACACAGCAGCAGCAGCAGCAAGCAAGATGACCGGTCGCGGTAAGGGAGGCAAGGGGCTCGGAAAAGGTGGAGCGAAGCGTCACAGGAAAGTTCTGCGCGATAACATCCAGGGTATAACCAAGCCTGCGATTCGCCGTCTCGCACGCAGAGGTGGCGTCAAGCGTATCTCCGGTCTGATATACGAGGAGACTCGCGGTGTTCTGAAGGTATTCCTTGAGAACGTCATCCGCGACGCTGTGACATACACCGAGCACGCAAAGAGGAAGACCGTCACCGCCATGGATGTCGTCTACGCTCTGAAGCGTCAAGGTCGCACCCTTTACGGTTTCGGAGGTTAAATCTGTTGACAGCATCAACGATAGCACCCCCGGCCGGCCGCAGTTGTGCACGCCAGCGTGCACAATTCAACACGCACACAAAAGGCCCTTTTCAGGGCCGCAAAAGATTCTTATATAAACGTTGCACAAAGTTGCGCGATGACGCATTTCACATGGACATAGTATACGCGTGTACCTCGCATAATAGTTTTATATTGAGTACAGACTTATCAAAATCATCTCGCTATTAATATAATTAGTATTTTAAAGTTATTAACCAAATGCAAATATATAATTGAACTTCGATCGAAATGTATTTGTGTTGGTTGACCATCTTGTCACTGCACGTACCTGCGTACCAAAGCTGATGCTTTGCGATACCTACTACACATATATACATACACGACCAGAATGTTATATTTATCTATAATGTAATCTGTAAGTCATAGGTACAAGATTTACATTACGCCTCTGGGGGGTTTGGCTAAGTTTTCCGTTTTACTATGTTGTTGTATTTATTTCTTTCTTTTTGTTGTAGAGTAAAGCAAGTACATTATTGTCGTTGTTATTCAAATAGTTAACGTAGACACCTACATATATTAGTCAAAGTTTTTATGAATGTGCAATAAAGTAAATGTTAGAGTTTTAAATGATAGACTTGTTCTGATAGAGATGTATACGATTGAACTGTGCTTGATAGAGTTGTAACTGACAAAGTAGTTCATTTTTCTTTAGAGAAATAATAAACATTGTCCATTACAACTCTATCAAGCACAGTTTAATTGTTTACATCTTTATCATAACAAATCTATCATTCTGAAAAATAAAAAAATGAATGAATGAATAATTATTATGAACACATTATAATATAAGGAGGAGGAGCAATATACAAGTGAAAAGTGTCGCCGTCCGTAGTCGCGTAGGCGCCGGCCGCCAGCCTTAACCGTTGTCTGTTTGTATGTGTAATTTTATTTATTTATTTTTATGTTAAATAATGAAAACGTATTGATGTTATAATTATTATGACGAGGTCCAATAAGTCTGTTGGAGAGCAGAGCTTCTCATAGTGCGGTGCTACGAGTCAGTAGTCCTTGTGTTTTACGACCGCCGCGATAAGTGTATTATTTTAGAGAAGAAGTCCTTTGAAAAAGTGCGGACGCCGTTTACTATATAAGCCCTGTATATTACCTTTTGATGGGACGCGTTGTAAACGAGAGACAAACTAATTTTAAATGAGAAAATTAACATTTAAACGAACCCCTAGGTACGCGTCGTAGTCAATGACGAAAATAAACGTCTCTCGCTTGTTATTTAACCGTAGTTCGCCGCCTACGTCGGCACCGTAGCGTAGAGGAACTAAAGAAGATCCATACTGCCATTGATAGTAAATTAATTTGCTGTATAATAATTTAATAAACAATTATTTTTATAACAATGTTAGTGAAAACTCGTAAGCTATCATACGGGAAAATGTCCAACTACATGCCGGTCCTCTTTACGGTATAGCCGTATGGCTTCGCTTTGAAGTAGGCTAGTGACTGTGGCGACATCTGTATTGTTGTTGATAATTTCGCGCGCGCGTGTGATACTTGCTTACTTACTACGTTCCAACTAACTACTACCACATAATACCAGTCATGGCAGATACTGCAGTTGCATCCGAAACACCCGCCCCCGCCACACCGGCGAAGAAGCCGAAGGCAGCAGCGGCGGGTGGACCGAAGAAACCTAAAGCCAAGCCTACTCACCCGAAGACTTCCGAAATGGTGAACAACGCCATCAAGGAGCTGAAGGAGCGCAGCGGGTCGTCCCTCCAGGCGATCAAGAAATACATCGCGGCCCGATACAGCGTCGACGCGGAGAAATTGGCACCGTTCATAAGGAAATATCTGAAGAGCGCCGTCGAGTCCGGCACCCTGATACAGACCAAGGGCAAAGGAGCGTCCGGCTCTTTCAAGTTGGAGTCCAAGTCGGCCGCGTCTAAGAAACCGGCCGGCGCCGGCACCGGGGCCAAGGGTGCCGCCGCTTCGGCGAAACCGAAGAAGTCCGCAGCTGCCGCCGCCGGTGGCAGAGCGAAGAAGGGCGCCGCCTCCGCCTCACCGTCCAAGTCGAAGGCGTCCGCCGCCGCGGCTAAGGAGAAGAAGGCCGCCACCGCCGCCGCCGCCGCGAAGAAGAAGAAGCCGGCCGCTGGCAAGAAGGCCGCCGCGCCTGCGAAGGGCAAGGGCGCCGCAGCCGCGCCCAAGGCGAAGAAGACCGCCAAGCCGCCCACCAAGAAACCTAAAGCGCCCAAACCGAAGAAGGCCGCCGCCACGCCCAAATCGAAGCCGGCAGCCAAGAAGGCCGCCGCCTCGAAGAAGTAGACACAGCACCGGGCGCAGGACATGTTTGATGCATGAGCAGTGCGTGATGTTCGCGTGTGCGTGTCCGTCCGCGTCATCATTGTCATATACACTCGTGTACACTTCTGTTTTGTCGTCGTCGTCGTCGTCGTCGTCGTCGTCGTCGTCGTCGTCGTCGTCGTCGTCGTCGTCGTCCTCGAAGCGAGCGAGCAAGCAAGCAAAGCGGCGCGGCGCGCCGCGGCGGAGAGAACATACTACGTGTATATATGTTATATGCAGCACACCATGCATATGCAACGTATCCAATCCAAAAAGCCCTTTTCAGGGCTAACACGCCACTCGAGACACGGTTATTTCACTTGTGTACTGGTCGGTGTATTCGTCATTTTCTATTCTTCTTCTTCGACAATCAAACAAACACGACGATCGTTTCATTCATTCATTCATACATACATACATACATATTCATAGTGGTCGCGCCCGACGCCCGACTCCCGATTAACTTAACTTAACTGTGCACAATCAAAACAAACAAACATACACCACTTATAATTATTAAGCACAATTACTCACCTAGAGATCATCATCATGTTGTACTGCATGCATGCATCCATCCATCCATCCATCCATCCATCCATCCGTCCGTCCATTGATTCGGTTTTCCTGTAACATTGAAAATAAATAAAATAATTAACAACACAGCAAAACAAAAACCAAAAAGGCATACACTCACACAAATAATAATAATAATAAAATAAACAGCAAAAGTTCAATGTAAGTAAATTAATAAATGAATGTTATCGCACACCACACCACACCACAGTCTATACGCGCGCACGCATTTAAATATACATGGATACATGATATAGTTTAATAGGTATTCCCTTTAATTAGGTACCTACTTTATACAGTATGAAACAAACGAAACACTAATTAATTAATAGTCCTCAGGTGCACGCATTTTTATGTATAATGACCTATCATATACTAATGAGATGATAGATTAGACACCTAAAGATCATCAACGAATCTTTTAACAATAACATTAGTGATAATCAGAAACAATAACATTAGTGAGACAGTGTATCTCTCTCTCCCGCTCTAGCACGGGTGCACTCCTCTGACGCCCCACTAAGTCGCCGACGATGCGAGCGTATATAACGCAGTGATCGGGTGGCTCTTCTGATATTACGCTTGCAGCAGAGACGCGCTAACGCTCGTCTCTCCGTTTTCTATTTTCGTTCGCGTTAAAACAACTAACCTCCGTTATGTCGGGACGTGGTAAAGGCGGCAAAGTCAAGGGGAAGGTCAAGTCTCGCTCTAACCGAGCCGGTCTCCAGTTTCCCGTCGGACGTATACACAGGCTGCTGCGTAAAGGCAACTACGCGGAGCGTGTCGGTGCCGGCGCCCCCGTTTACTTGGCGGCCGTCATGGAGTACCTCGCCGCTGAGGTTCTCGAGTTGGCAGGCAACGCCGCTCGCGACAACAAGAAGACCAGAATCATCCCTAGACATCTCCAGCTGGCCATACGCAACGACGAGGAGTTGAACAAGCTCCTGTCCGGCGTTACCATCGCACAGGGCGGTGTGCTACCCAACATCCAGGCTGTGCTCCTTCCCAAGAAGACTGAGAAGAAAGCTTAAGCAGCTTATTCATTCGCTCTCTCTCCACACTGACGACGCGCCCGACTGTGCGTGTGCTGTGGAGACGGAATATGTGAAGAAGACAAAAACACACAAAAAAGGCCCTTTTCAGGGCCACAATATGATTCGATTGATTGTTACGTGATAACTAGATTTTTTCACTATGCACGGTACGGTACAAACAAACGACGTCGTGCTTGCACACACATCGGACTGATATTTCTGCACACCTACCTGTACCTACTCTACTTACAACCATTTAGCGTAGGTAACAAATTTTATATAGACAATATGAAAATAATAATAAAATTTTCAATATGCGTTAAATGCACATCGATTCTATTGCGAAATAAAACTTGTGCTGCGAAAAAAAAAAAAAAAAAAAAAAAAAAAAAAATACATACATACGTTATCAATTGATATTATTGTTATTATATTATGATGGTGTATACCATGTAAAGATACCTACTAGTAGTAGTGAATAAGTGTACCTGCACTACATACGTAATACTATATAATATAATTTAACTTATCAAATCACATAAATTTAAAAATTGTGAGAGCGAGTGAGAGCGAGAGCGAGAGCGTCACTCACTCACTGCAGCCGAGCGGTGTGGCGGGAGAGCGGGGGGGAGAGGCGCAGTAACATTACGCGATTGGTCGCTACGCTCTCGTCAACTTGTTCCAACTGCGTGTCAACAAACTGAACACATTAGGCTGATGGTTGAAAAATGGTTTTATACGCTCGCACGCACAGGACGCGTCCGCACGTATAAGTTGATCTCTCTGTTAACTGACCATAACTCTAACTAACCATGCCACCGAAGACTAGCGGAAAGGCCGCCAAGAAGTCTGGCAAGGCGCAAAAGAACATCTCTAAAACCGACAAGAAGAAGAAGAAGCACAAGAGGAAGGAGAGCTACGCCATCTATATCTACAAGGTGCTGAAGCAAGTTCACCCGGACACTGGTATATCCAGTAAGGCGATGTCGATCATGAACTCTTTCGTGAACGATATCTTCGAACGTATCGCCGCCGAAGCGTCCCGCCTCGCCCTACAACAAGCGTTCGACCGACGATCACCTCGCGGGAGGTGCAGACCTCTGTTAGGTTGCTCCTGCCCGGTGAACTCGCCAAGCACGCTGTGAGCGAGGGCACAAAGGCCGTCACCAAGTACACCAGCTCCAAGTGAGAAAGAAGTCTTCTTCTTCTTCTTCTTCTTCTACGGTCGGCGTGCACTACTGCACGGCAACAAAAAGGCCCTTTTCAGGGCCACAAATTGCTATCAATACAATGTTAAATGTTTCATTAATTGAATGGTGTGTTGCAGTCATATCAAAACGAACAATGACAAAAACAAAAAAAAAAAAAAAAAAAATCAAGTTGCATTGAAATATGGTTCGAACATTCGCACAATATCAAAGGCCACAGTTTTTAAGTTAAATTATTATACTTAATAACAGTGATTGATGATGATTTTTTATAACTTAACCTGACTTTAGGTGGTACAATACCTACCGAACTGGCTAGCTGTACTTACTTACGTGCTACTATAATTACTTGCAGCGCACTGCACGAGTTACGAGAGAGCGTTGTAAAAAAAAATAAAAAAAAATCTAATATACATACATGGACGTCCTAATTTCTATAGATGCTCCTCTATAAATAATAAAAATATAAACAATATACCTACAAACAAATAATAATTACGTACTATCTACCTGTCTCGCTCTCTCACGCGCGATACCTACTGGAGGGGATACTCCTCGCTATATAAATGAGACCGAACCCATATAAATAGAAGAGCCGCACGGTGTATGTGTTTCATTTCGTTCGTAGCGTTCGTTCGCATCGTACTACGTACGTAACGTGAAAGTCAATCAATCAATATGGCGCGTACAAAGCAGACTGCCCGCAAGAGTACCGGTGGTAAGGCACCTCGCAAACAGTTGGCCACCAAGGCGGCGCGCAAGAGTGCACCCGCAACTGGCGGCGTGAAGAAACCCCATCGCTACAGGCCCGGCACTGTGGCTCTACGTGAGATCCGTCGCTACCAGAAGAGTACAGAGCTGTTGATCCGCAAGTTGCCGTTCCAACGTCTGGTTCGCGAGATCGCTCAAGATTTCAAGACCGACCTCCGTTTCCAGAGCTCCGCCGTGATGGCGCTGCAGGAGGCCAGCGAGGCGTACTTGGTCGGTCTCTTCGAGGACACCAATCTGTGCGCCATTCACGCTAAACGCGTGACCATCATGCCAAAGGACATACAGTTGGCGCGCAGGATCAGAGGAGAACGCGCTTAAGCCGCCAGCCAGTACTGACTCGCGCGTCTCGCGTACTCCGATAATAATCAAAAGGCCCTTTTCAGGGCCGCAAAAATTCGAAAAAGGACCTTGCCCAATGTTTCACAATGTGCGGGGCACGTACGAGTCTTAATGAACGAAAAAAAAAAAAATAATAATAATAACCTACGTCTGCCATAATGTGCATGCTATTAGTTGTTGTCGTTAGATAATGACCCATATTATCTACATATTTAAGTAATAGAAAAATACCATATTATTGACGACAGATTCGTGACAAGTGGGTTAGGTTAGGTTAGTGTTGTGACCTGAGCTTAGCGCGAGCCGAGCGAGCGAAGCGAGCGTGCCGCGGCAGCGGCCGGCGAAGCGCCAGCCACCTGATAGATAAATAATAATAACAATAATAAAAAAAAAAAAAACAAATAGGTACCTATTTTTCTTCTAGTTTTCATACTACATACATACATACCTATTACTACAGATCATACCTTCACTTCACATACCTATAAGAAGAGACAAGACGCGCCGTCCGGTCGGTCGCCGACAGGCAGTGATGTCGGCCCCCCCCACCATTCGCTACGTGCCGCGCGTCCCTCTTTCCCCCTCTCCCCGCTCGGCTACAAAAACAGTATATATATAGGAGAGGACCTAGTTCAGTATCATCATTCTCCTCGTGTCGCCGTCGCGGTAGGTTGTGTGACTCCGCTCGCCGTCGAGCCCGCCTACCCTACAGTGCCGAGTGAAGATCCGACTACCCACCTCCGCGTTCGCGTGTGAGGTCGTACTACGACCACCAAACAAAAATCAGTGTTCCTTGCGAAATAGACGCCTTAAGTGTTTTGTGTAGTGTTTTTGTTCGTGTGATCGTCGAATCACTGTGTTTTTATTGTCTAAAAACAAAAAGTGTTTCCCCGTAGTGTTTTTTCATACCCACCCTCCAGTCCACTTTTTCCAAAACTACCTTCTCCCACCCATTCGCTATCTCTTTCCCTCCTTATTTCCATCTACCCACCTAATCTCACTTTTCGTTTCTACCCCCAGTCCGACTTGGTGAACATTTCTCGGAATGCCGCCAAAACCTCTCCCTCCTGGGAAGCCTCCGGACTCCAAAACTGCTAGGGCTGCGGCTTCGGCCGCGCCCACCCTCCCACCAGCGCCGATGGCGCCTCCACCGGTGCGTCAGCCGCCTTCTAGGCAGGCGACTAGCACCCCCAACCCCGGCAGCGCCGCCGCAAGCGGGAGCGCGCCAACTGAGTTGCCGCGACCCTGCTCTGCGCCGGCCACTGCCCACCCGCGCGACCCCCGTCGCCGCCAATTGGACGAAGACGATGTCGTCGGAGGCGACGAGAAGCGCCCACGACATGGGCCATCGCCGCCACAGCCCAGACCAACTTCGCCAGCCACCCCTGGCACAAGCGGCACATACGTGCCCCCCCCCCAAAGGAGCCAAACCACCTCCTTAGTCACATCCGAAGAGTCGGACAGCGAGTCGTCCGCCTCGGACATCTCCTTCGAAGGAGGGATTGAAGGGATTTACGGCCCTCTCCCCCCCCACGCCGACGCAGACTGCACCGCCAGCACCGCATATTACAATCTCCACCAGCTGGAAGAAAACCAGTCGCGATCCTATGCGCAGGCCACATCCCAACCGTCGCAACCTTCCCCCCCCCGCTCACCGCACACGCCACCAGCAAGCCAGCCGGCCGTTAGAGGATATCCGCCTATCGTCGTCGAAAAACTCCCTAACTGGCCCACCCACTTCGCCGAGATAAAGAGAATCCTGGGACACACTCCCAACGCGCGCCCCTTCAAGACAGGAGTGAGATTCACCCCAAAAAGCGAGAAGGAGTTTCGCTCAGTACAAAGGTACCTTGTAGCAGCCACAGAGGCAGACCGAGAGATCACCTGGTACTGTTACTCGCCCACCGAAGATAAACCCATAAAAGTCGCCATAAGAGGGATCCCGGCCGACACAAATCCTCAACTCATAATAGAAGCGCTCGACGAGAGAGGCTTCCCCATCTCATTTGTCAGGAGCATCCGGGGCAAGCGCGGACGACCTGGGTGCATCTTCCATGCACAACTTGAGAGCATGCCACGGGAAGAGCTCTCCAGATTATACGCCACAGATGAGCTGCTCGGAATGCCTGGCGTTATCATAGAGGCTTGGAGACCTAGGGCTGGCCCAGCCCAGTGCCACCGATGCCAGGCATTCGGCCATAACTCAACCAACTGCCACAGGCCCAAAAAGTGCCTCCGCTGCGCCGGTGACCACTCCGCCGCCGACTGCCCACGCACGCCAACGGAAGCTGCGACCTGCGCCAATTGCGGCAAAAACCATGCCGCAAACGATAGGAGATGCAAGGTCTTTCTTCAACTTGCACGCCGTATGAACCAGCGTGTCCAGCCTCCCATCCCTGGTGGAAGACCACAGCCCCAGCCCTCTAGACCGACACAACTAGTGATTCCGCCGAGTGTGGACTTACCCGAAGCACAACCGGGACCAACTCTGGCCCCACCAGCCAACCTGCCCACAAGCAGGAACGCACCGGTCAGTAACAGAAGGAAGAGGAGAAGAGGGAGAAGGAAGCCCCAAGCGGCCGCCCAACCAGAAGCCCCAACGGGCCCCTCATCCCTTCACCCTAGTATCCCTACCCAGACGGGTTTTCCCCAAGGGGGAGGCCCCCAGTCCATTCCAGCCCCCACAGCCCCCACAGCCGCATTTCGCCCGCTGAGGGCCGCCTCCCAAAGGACGGGACCTCCCCCTCCCCCACAAACGACCGCAACCCAAGTCCCAACAGCGAGACCCAAGGGCCAGCAATCACAAGCCCACCTAGGCACATTTCGACCCCAAGCGGTCCAGCCCCCCAGGCCTACTCCCAGACCGGCGTTCCAACCGCCCCCGCCCCCAACACAGCAAAGGGCGTTCCCAGAAGCTCCATTCCACCCTCCCAGAGGACACCAACACCCTCCCCCCCAACACACCCTGCCTCAGCTTCCTATGCTGACAGTGGTGTCCATCCTCAACCGCCTGATGGAGGACATCGCCAGGGGAATGGATCCCACCCAGGCGATCATGGGAGCCCTGACCTGGCTGCTCCAGGGGGCAGTCAACCCAAGATGCTGAGAGTAATATATTGGAACCCAGGCGGAATCCGCACCCATGTGAACGAGCTCCGCCTACTCGCAACACAACAGGATGCGCACATTATTCTCCTCGGCGAGACGCACCTATCCAGTAAACATAAATTGAAAATCCCTAACTACACAACCTACAGAAGGGACGAATCAACCCCGGAAGGGATTCCATATAGGGGAACAGCGGCCCTCGTCAGAAGAGACATCATCCACGAGGAACTCCCCTGGCTCCCCTACAACTCTACCCGAACCATAGGGGTTCGCACCAAGGCCGGAGAAAAGACCTTCAAGATTTACGCGGCTTACAGGCCCCCGACGACCCAGGTGCATGCGACGGACTTAGACCAAATATTCTGTGACGAGGTACCCACCTTACTTGCCGGAGACCTGAACTGCAAGCATAGTTCGTGGGGCTCCTCAAAAACCAACTCCGAGGGCCGCAGGCTTTTCAACATGGCGGAGAACCGGAACATCGAGGTTGTTGGACCGCCAGATGCAACCCATGTCCCTACTGACCCATTGAGGAACCCCGATACCATAGACATAGCCCTCCATAAAAACATCACTGTGCCTGTCAACGTGGAAGTAATTTACTCGACAAGCACCCAACATCTGCCGATCCTTATAAGTGTTTGCACAGATCCAAACGCAGTAACTCCGGCGCCGCCCAAAAACAAGACGGACTGGGCGGCCTACTCAAACGAGCTCAGTGCCTACAAGCTTCCCTTCCCACTCACTTCCACCGAGGGAATAGAATCCAACATCTCCCACCTCGTCCAGACAATGAAAGACGCCAGGGGGAAACACACAGTCCAAGTCAGAACCCAAAGAAGGGACCCCCTACCCCTCTCCATATCAAGGAAGTTAGCGGACAAGAGCAGACTGAAAAAGCTCTGGGCCACTTCGCGCTGCCCCCAAGTCAAGACACAGTTAAACAAAATCACCGCCGAGGTCGCGTCCGAGATCCATAAATGGAGGGGTGACACCTGGAACTCGACGATCGAAAGAGCGGCAGATTCCAGAACAGGAGTACACAGACTCCTGAGAAACCTGACAAGAGAGGCCAAACCACTTTGCCCCCTGTTGGACGACCAGGGCCAAGCCCGCTATGCACCTCTGGATCGGGCAAACATTTTTGCCAGCCACCTCAGGGGCCAATTCACCCCTCACCCTGCCGCCCAAGAAGCCATCAACCACCATCAAAAGGTCGAGGACGACGCTAGAGCCTTCCTGGATTCCACCACCCCCCAGCTGCCAGGTGACCACTTCTTCTCTCCGTCGGAGGTGCGCAGAACAGCTGCTAGACTCAACCCGCGGAAGGCACCCGGCCCAGACAGCCTACCGACGCCGGCCCTGGCTGAATTGCCACGCAGAGGCATCGCCGCACTGGCTCAAATTTTCAACGCACTATTAAGACTCCATTATTTCCCAAGCGCCTGGAAGTCCGGGAAAGTAATAATGATCCCCAAACCGGGGAAAGACCGAAGGCGCCCAGCCAGTTACCGCCCAATATCGCTCCTGGACCATATCGCGAAGCTGTTCGAGCGGCTTATATTGAGCCGTCTGAAAAAACAATTCAAACCAAGGGACGAACAGTTTGGCTTTCGAAGCGGCCACTCCACAGTCTTACAACTCACACGCCTCCTGTACCACCTAGCCGAGGCCCAAAACAAGGGGCACTACTCAGTGGCGGTGTTCCTCGACGTCGAGAAGGCGTTCGACCGAGTCTGGCACCCAGGGCTGATCTTCAAGCTCGCCAATTCCGACGTCCATCCAGCCCTCACAAAAATAATAGCATCCTACCTACAGGGCCGCACGTTCCACGTCCAAGTCGAGGGAGCAGTGTCCTCCAGCCATCCCATCGAGGCTGGAGTCCCGCAGGGCAGCGTCCTATCGCCCTCCTTATACAGCATCTACACGGACGACATCCCATCAATCAACGAGGACCTGAAGGAGTGGGAGAACAGGGTACACCTTGCCCTGTTCGCTGACGACAGCGCCTTCTTCACCTCTGCAGCATGGCCGAAGGCGGCGGCCATGAGAATGCAAAAGCAACTAGACCAACTTCCCAAATGGATGGCGCTATGGAGAGTGTCGGTGAATGTGGGCAAAACCGCCGCCATATGCGTCTCCAAAAAACGCCCACCGCCCAAACTCAAACTAGACGGGCTCGAAATTGAATGGGCCAAATCCACAAAATACCTGGGGGTCATCATTGACAAGAATCTGTCCATGGCCCCCCACGCGGAAGAAGCCATTGTAAAGAGCCGCGGCGCCAGAGCAGCGCTCCGCCCCATACTTACATCCAACCTGCCCCTGGGAACAAAGGTGAGCATATATAAAACCTATATTCGGTCGGTATTTACTTACGCCGCGCCGGCTTGGTACTCCCTTTGTTCCCAGATCCAAAAGCAGCGGTTACAAAAACAACAAAATGTCGCTCTTCGGATAGCCACCAGGGCGGGGCGCTACGTCCGGAACGACGTCATAGCGCGCGACCTCAAAATTGAAACCGTAGAAGAGTTTGTGAGCCGCCTAGCTCGGGCCATGTTTTCCCGAGCCGACCAGGGCCCGTACCTTCACCTCCAGGGCTTAGCCCCCCTCCCTACTAATTCTGCTTCTCCCGCAGGTTCCGGCCGACACCGACACCGAAGGGCTCCACGTCCCACACAACGCAGCCTGTTCTCGCCGTCAACCCCCCTCCAACCCACCCATGCATCCCCCGTCCTACCCAACCCATTAAACCCCATCAAATAACTCCTCACCCCTGCTTGCATAAGTCGCGGCCTGCTCGCTGGCGCTAGCTGGGCCTCCCCCCAGGGGGTCTCACCCGGCTTGGCAGACCGCGCCGAGGGCCGCGCCGCAAGCCTCCTGGCGAGAACAGGAGGAAGAAGAAGATGAGGAGCCGATGACCTACACCGTCACAAGACGACCGCTGTCAAGCGGCACCCAACCCCGCGGGGGCGCACCCCCACGAGAAGCAGCCCGGGGAAAGAAGTAATCTTCGCACCCGAACCTGCCGGAAGAAGGCAGATGATCACGGACGTTCAGTATCAGTCAGCGCGTCCGACACCGTTCGTACGTACGATACGGTGAGGTTCGTTCATACATTGATACACAGCAGCAGCAGCAGCAAGCAAGATGACCGGTCGCGGTAAGGGAGGCAAGGGGCTCGGAAAAGGTGGAGCGAAGCGTCACAGGAAAGTTCTGCGCGATAACATCCAGGGTATAACCAAGCCTGCGATTCGCCGTCTCGCACGCAGAGGTGGCGTCAAGCGTATCTCCGGTCTGATATACGAGGAGACTCGCGGTGTTCTGAAGGTATTCCTTGAGAACGTCATCCGCGACGCTGTGACATACACCGAGCACGCAAAGAGGAAGACCGTCACCGCCATGGATGTCGTCTACGCTCTGAAGCGTCAAGGTCGCACCCTTTACGGTTTCGGAGGTTAAATCTGTTGACAGCATCAACGATAGCACCCCCGGCCGGCCGCAGTTGTGCACGCCAGCGTGCACAATTCAACACGCACACAAAAGGCCCTTTTCAGGGCCGCAAAAGATTCTTATATAAACGTTGCACAAAGTTGCGCGATGACGCATTTCACATGGACATAGTATACGCGTGTACCTCGCATAATAGTTTTATATTGAGTACAGACTTATCAAAATCATCTCGCTATTAATATAATTAGTATTTTAAAGTTATTAACCAAATGCAAATATATAATTGAACTTCGATCGAAATGTATTTGTGTTGGTTGACCATCTTGTCACTGCACGTACCTGCGTACCAAAGCTGATGCTTTGCGATACCTACTACACATATATACATACACGACCAGAATGTTATATTTATCTATAATGTAATCTGTAAGTCATAGGTACAAGATTTACATTACGCCTCTGGGGGGTTTGGCTAAGTTTTCCGTTTTACTATGTTGTTGTATTTATTTCTTTCTTTTTGTTGTAGAGTAAAGCAAGTACATTATTGTCGTTGTTATTCAAATAGTTAACGTAGACACCTACATATATTAGTCAAAGTTTTTATGAATGTGCAATAAAGTAAATGTTAGAGTTTTAAATGATAGACTTGTTCTGATAGAGATGTATACGATTGAACTGTGCTTGATAGAGTTGTAACTGACAAAGTAGTTCATTTTTCTTTAGAGAAATAATAAACATTGTCCATTACAACTCTATCAAGCACAGTTTAATTGTTTACATCTTTATCATAACAAATCTATCATTCTGAAAAATAAAAAAATGAATGAATGAATAATTATTATGAACACATTATAATATAAGGAGGAGGAGCAATATACAAGTGAAAAGTGTCGCCGTCCGTAGTCGCGTAGGCGCCGGCCGCCAGCCTTAACCGTTGTCTGTTTGTATGTGTAATTTTATTTATTTATTTTTATGTTAAATAATGAAAACGTATTGATGTTATAATTATTATGACGAGGTCCAATAAGTCTGTTGGAGAGCAGAGCTTCTCATAGTGCGGTGCTACGAGTCAGTAGTCCTTGTGTTTTACGACCGCCGCGATAAGTGTATTATTTTAGAGAAGAAGTCCTTTGAAAAAGTGCGGACGCCGTTTACTATATAAGCCCTGTATATTACCTTTTGATGGGACGCGTTGTAAACGAGAGACAAACTAATTTTAAATGAGAAAATTAACATTTAAACGAACCCCTAGGTACGCGTCGTAGTCAATGACGAAAATAAACGTCTCTCGCTTGTTATTTAACCGTAGTTCGCCGCCTACGTCGGCACCGTAGCGTAGAGGAACTAAAGAAGATCCATACTGCCATTGATAGTAAATTAATTTGCTGTATAATAATTTAATAAACAATTATTTTTATAACAATGTTAGTGAAAACTCGTAAGCTATCATACGGGAAAATGTCCAACTACATGCCGGTCCTCTTTACGGTATAGCCGTATGGCTTCGCTTTGAAGTAGGCTAGTGACTGTGGCGACATCTGTATTGTTGTTGATAATTTCGCGCGCGCGTGTGATACTTGCTTACTTACTACGTTCCAACTAACTACTACCACATAATACCAGTCATGGCAGATACTGCAGTTGCATCCGAAACACCCGCCCCCGCCACACCGGCGAAGAAGCCGAAGGCAGCAGCGGCGGGTGGACCGAAGAAACCTAAAGCCAAGCCTACTCACCCGAAGACTTCCGAAATGGTGAACAACGCCATCAAGGAGCTGAAGGAGCGCAGCGGGTCGTCCCTCCAGGCGATCAAGAAATACATCGCGGCCCGATACAGCGTCGACGCGGAGAAATTGGCACCGTTCATAAGGAAATATCTGAAGAGCGCCGTCGAGTCCGGCACCCTGATACAGACCAAGGGCAAAGGAGCGTCCGGCTCTTTCAAGTTGGAGTCCAAGTCGGCCGCGTCTAAGAAACCGGCCGGCGCCGGCACCGGGGCCAAGGGTGCCGCCGCTTCGGCGAAACCGAAGAAGTCCGCAGCTGCCGCCGCCGGTGGCAGAGCGAAGAAGGGCGCCGCCTCCGCCTCACCGTCCAAGTCGAAGGCGTCCGCCGCCGCGGCTAAGGAGAAGAAGGCCGCCACCGCCGCCGCCGCCGCGAAGAAGAAGAAGCCGGCCGCTGGCAAGAAGGCCGCCGCGCCTGCGAAGGGCAAGGGCGCCGCAGCCGCGCCCAAGGCGAAGAAGACCGCCAAGCCGCCCACCAAGAAACCTAAAGCGCCCAAACCGAAGAAGGCCGCCGCCACGCCCAAATCGAAGCCGGCAGCCAAGAAGGCCGCCGCCTCGAAGAAGTAGACACAGCACCGGGCGCAGGACATGTTTGATGCATGAGCAGTGCGTGATGTTCGCGTGTGCGTGTCCGTCCGCGTCATCATTGTCATATACACTCGTGTACACTTCTGTTTTGTCGTCGTCGTCGTCGTCGTCGTCGTCGTCGTCGTCGTCGTCGTCGTCGTCGTCGTCGTCGTCCTCGAAGCGAGCGAGCAAGCAAGCAAAGCGGCGCGGCGCGCCGCGGCGGAGAGAACATACTACGTGTATATATGTTATATGCAGCACACCATGCATATGCAACGTATCCAATCCAAAAAGCCCTTTTCAGGGCTAACACGCCACTCGAGACACGGTTATTTCACTTGTGTACTGGTCGGTGTATTCGTCATTTTCTATTCTTCTTCTTCGACAATCAAACAAACACGACGATCGTTTCATTCATTCATTCATACATACATACATACATATTCATAGTGGTCGCGCCCGACGCCCGACTCCCGATTAACTTAACTTAACTGTGCACAATCAAAACAAACAAACATACACCACTTATAATTATTAAGCACAATTACTCACCTAGAGATCATCATCATGTTGTACTGCATGCATGCATCCATCCATCCATCCATCCATCCATCCATCCGTCCGTCCATTGATTCGGTTTTCCTGTAACATTGAAAATAAATAAAATAATTAACAACACAGCAAAACAAAAACCAAAAAGGCATACACTCACACAAATAATAATAATAATAAAATAAACAGCAAAAGTTCAATGTAAGTAAATTAATAAATGAATGTTATCGCACACCACACCACACCACAGTCTATACGCGCGCACGCATTTAAATATACATGGATACATGATATAGTTTAATAGGTATTCCCTTTAATTAGGTACCTACTTTATACAGTATGAAACAAACGAAACACTAATTAATTAATAGTCCTCAGGTGCACGCATTTTTATGTATAATGACCTATCATATACTAATGAGATGATAGATTAGACACCTAAAGATCATCAACGAATCTTTTAACAATAACATTAGTGATAATCAGAAACAATAACATTAGTGAGACAGTGTATCTCTCTCTCCCGCTCTAGCACGGGTGCACTCCTCTGACGCCCCACTAAGTCGCCGACGATGCGAGCGTATATAACGCAGTGATCGGGTGGCTCTTCTGATATTACGCTTGCAGCAGAGACGCGCTAACGCTCGTCTCTCCGTTTTCTATTTTCGTTCGCGTTAAAACAACTAACCTCCGTTATGTCGGGACGTGGTAAAGGCGGCAAAGTCAAGGGGAAGGTCAAGTCTCGCTCTAACCGAGCCGGTCTCCAGTTTCCCGTCGGACGTATACACAGGCTGCTGCGTAAAGGCAACTACGCGGAGCGTGTCGGTGCCGGCGCCCCCGTTTACTTGGCGGCCGTCATGGAGTACCTCGCCGCTGAGGTTCTCGAGTTGGCAGGCAACGCCGCTCGCGACAACAAGAAGACCAGAATCATCCCTAGACATCTCCAGCTGGCCATACGCAACGACGAGGAGTTGAACAAGCTCCTGTCCGGCGTTACCATCGCACAGGGCGGTGTGCTACCCAACATCCAGGCTGTGCTCCTTCCCAAGAAGACTGAGAAGAAAGCTTAAGCAGCTTATTCATTCGCTCTCTCTCCACACTGACGACGCGCCCGACTGTGCGTGTGCTGTGGAGACGGAATATGTGAAGAAGACAAAAACACACAAAAAAGGCCCTTTTCAGGGCCACAATATGATTCGATTGATTGTTACGTGATAACTAGATTTTTTCACTATGCACGGTACGGTACAAACAAACGACGTCGTGCTTGCACACACATCGGACTGATATTTCTGCACACCTACCTGTACCTACTCTACTTACAACCATTTAGCGTAGGTAACAAATTTTATAGACAATATGAAAATAATAATAAAATTTTCAATATGCGTTAAATGCACATCGATTCTATTGCGAAATAAAACTTGTGCTGCGAAAAAAAAAAAAAAAAAAAAAAAAAAAAAATACATACATACGTTATCAATTGATATTATTGTTATTATATTATGATGGTGTATACCATGTAAAGATACCTACTAGTAGTAGTGAATAAGTGTACCTGCACTACATACGTAATACTATATAATATAATTTAACTTATCAAATCACATAAATTTAAAAATTGTGAGAGCGAGTGAGAGCGAGAGCGAGAGCGTCACTCACTCACTGCAGCCGAGCGGTGTGGCGGGAGAGCGGGGGGGAGAGGCGCAGTAACATTACGCGATTGGTCGCTACGCTCTCGTCAACTTGTTCCAACTGCGTGTCAACAAACTGAACACATTAGGCTGATGGTTGAAAAATGGTTTTATACGCTCGCACGCACAGGACGCGTCCGCACGTATAAGTTGATCTCTCTGTTAACTGACCATAACTCTAACTAACCATGCCACCGAAGACTAGCGGAAAGGCCGCCAAGAAGTCTGGCAAGGCGCAAAAGAACATCTCTAAAACCGACAAGAAGAAGAAGAAGCACAAGAGGAAGGAGAGCTACGCCATCTATATCTACAAGGTGCTGAAGCAAGTTCACCCGGACACTGGTATATCCAGTAAGGCGATGTCGATCATGAACTCTTTCGTGAACGATATCTTCGAACGTATCGCCGCCGAAGCGTCCCGCCTCGCCCACTACAACAAGCGTTCGACGATCACCTCGCGGGAGGTGCAGACCTCTGTTAGGTTGCTCCTGCCCGGTGAACTCGCCAAGCACGCTGTGAGCGAGGGCACAAAGGCCGTCACCAAGTACACCAGCTCCAAGTGAGAAAGAAGTCTTCTTCTTCTTCTTCTTCTACGGTCGGCGTGCACTACTGCACGGCAACAAAAAGGCCCTTTTCAGGGCCACAAATTGCTATCAATACAATGTTAAATGTTTCATTAATTGAATGGTGTGTTGCAGTCATATCAAAACGAACAATGACAAAAACAAAAAAAAAAAAAAAAAAAATCAAGTTGCATTGAAATATGGTTCGAACATTCGCACAATATCAAAGGCCACAGTTTTTAAGTTAAATTATTATACTTAATAACAGTGATTGATGATGATTTTTTATAACTTAACCTGACTTTAGGTGGTACAATACCTACCGAACTGGCTAGCTGTACTTACTTACGTGCTACTATAATTACTTGCAGCGCACTGCACGAGTTACGAGAGAGCGTTGTAAAAAAAAATAAAAAAAAATCTAATATACATACATGGACGTCCTAATTTCTATAGATGCTCCTCTATAAATAATAAAAATATAAACAATATACCTACAAACAAATAATAATTACGTACTATCTACCTGTCTCGCTCTCTCACGCGCGATACCTACTGGAGGGGATACTCCTCGCTATATAAATGAGACCGAACCCATATAAATAGAAGAGCCGCACGGTGTATGTGTTTCATTTCGTTCGTAGCGTTCGTTCGCATCGTACTACGTACGTAACGTGAAAGTCAATCAATCAATATGGCGCGTACAAAGCAGACTGCCCGCAAGAGTACCGGTGGTAAGGCACCTCGCAAACAGTTGGCCACCAAGGCGGCGCGCAAGAGTGCACCCGCAACTGGCGGCGTGAAGAAACCCCATCGCTACAGGCCCGGCACTGTGGCTCTACGTGAGATCCGTCGCTACCAGAAGAGTACAGAGCTGTTGATCCGCAAGTTGCCGTTCCAACGTCTGGTTCGCGAGATCGCTCAAGATTTCAAGACCGACCTCCGTTTCCAGAGCTCCGCCGTGATGGCGCTGCAGGAGGCCAGCGAGGCGTACTTGGTCGGTCTCTTCGAGGACACCAATCTGTGCGCCATTCACGCTAAACGCGTGACCATCATGCCAAAGGACATACAGTTGGCGCGCAGGATCAGAGGAGAACGCGCTTAAGCCGCCAGCCAGTACTGACTCGCGCGTCTCGCGTACTCCGATAATAATCAAAAGGCCCTTTTCAGGGCCGCAAAAATTCGAAAAAGGACCTTGCCCAATGTTTCACAATGTGCGGGGCACGTACGAGTCTTAATGAACGAAAAAAAAAAAATAATAATAATAACCTACGTCTGCCATAATGTGCATGCTATTAGTTGTTGTCGTTAGATAATGACCCATATTATCTACATATTTAAGTAATAGAAAAATACCATATTATTGACGACAGATTCGTGACAAGTGGGTTAGGTTAGGTTAGTGTTGTGACCTGAGCTTAGCGCGAGCCGAGCGAGCGAAGCGAGCGTGCCGCGGCAGCGGCCGGCGAAGCGCCAGCCACCTGATAGATAAATAATAATAACAATAATAAAAAAAAAAAAAACAAATAGGTACCTATTTTTCTTCTAGTTTTCATACTACATACATACATACCTATTACTACAGATCATACCTTCACTTCACATACCTATAAGAAGAGACAAGACGCGCCGTCCGGTCGGTCGCCGACAGGCAGTGATGTCGGCCCCCCCCACCATTCGCTACGTGCCGCGCGTCCCTCTTTCCCCCTCTCCCCGCTCGGCTACAAAAACAGTATATATATAGGAGAGGACCTAGTTCAGTATCAGTCAGCGCGTCCGACACCGTTCGTACGTACGATACGGTGAGGTTCGTTCATACATTGATACACAGCAGCAGCAGCAGCAAGCAAGATGACCGGTCGCGGTAAGGGAGGCAAGGGGCTCGGAAAAGGTGGAGCGAAGCGTCACAGGAAAGTTCTGCGCGATAACATCCAGGGTATAACCAAGCCTGCGATTCGCCGTCTCGCACGCAGAGGTGGCGTCAAGCGTATCTCCGGTCTGATATACGAGGAGACTCGCGGTGTTCTGAAGGTATTCCTTGAGAACGTCATCCGCGACGCTGTGACATACACCGAGCACGCAAAGAGGAAGACCGTCACCGCCATGGATGTCGTCTACGCTCTGAAGCGTCAAGGTCGCACCCTTTACGGTTTCGGAGGTTAAATCTGTTGACAGCATCAACGATAGCACCCCCGGCCGGCCGCAGTTGTGCACGCCAGCGTGCACAATTCAACACGCACACAAAAGGCCCTTTTCAGGGCCGCAAAAGATTCTTATATAAACGTTGCACAAAGTTGCGCGATGACGCATTTCACATGGACATAGTATACGCGTGTACCTCGCATAATAGTTTTATATTGAGTACAGACTTATCAAAATCATCTCGCTATTAATATAATTAGTATTTTAAAGTTATTAACCAAATGCAAATATATAATTGAACTTCGATCGAAATGTATTTGTGTTGGTTGACCATCTTGTCACTGCACGTACCTGCGTACCAAAGCTGATGCTTTGCGATACCTACTACACATATATACATACACGACCAGAATGTTATATTTATCTATAATGTAATCTGTAAGTCATAGGTACAAGATTTACATTACGCCTCTGGGGGGTTTGGCTAAGTTTTCCGTTTTACTATGTTGTTGTATTTATTTCTTTCTTTTTGTTGTAGAGTAAAGCAAGTACATTATTGTCGTTGTTATTCAAATAGTTAACGTAGACACCTACATATATTAGTCAAAGTTTTTATGAATGTGCAATAAAGTAAATGTTAGAGTTTTAAATGATAGACTTGTTCTGATAGAGATGTATACGATTGAACTGTGCTTGATAGAGTTGTAACTGACAAAGTAGTTCATTTTTCTTTAGAGAAATAATAAACATTGTCCATTACAACTCTATCAAGCACAGTTTAATTGTTTACATCTTTATCATAACAAATCTATCATTCTGAAAAATAAAAAAATGAATGAATGAATAATTATTATGAACACATTATAATATAAGGAGGAGGAGCAATATACAAGTGAAAAGTGTCGCCGTCCGTAGTCGCGTAGGCGCCGGCCGCCAGCCTTAACCGTTGTCTGTTTGTATGTGTAATTTTATTTATTTATTTTTATGTTAAATAATGAAAACGTATTGATGTTATAATTATTATGACGAGGTCCAATAAGTCTGTTGGAGAGCAGAGCTTCTCATAGTGCGGTGCTACGAGTCAGTAGTCCTTGTGTTTTACGACCGCCGCGATAAGTGTATTATTTTAGAGAAGAAGTCCTTTGAAAAAGTGCGGACGCCGTTTACTATATAAGCCCTGTATATTACCTTTTGATGGGACGCGTTGTAAACGAGAGACAAACTAATTTTAAATGAGAAAATTAACATTTAAACGAACCCCTAGGTACGCGTCGTAGTCAATGACGAAAATAAACGTCTCTCGCTTGTTATTTAACCGTAGTTCGCCGCCTACGTCGGCACCGTAGCGTAGAGGAACTAAAGAAGATCCATACTGCCATTGATAGTAAATTAATTTGCTGTATAATAATTTAATAAACAATTATTTTTATAACAATGTTAGTGAAAACTCGTAAGCTATCATACGGGAAAATGTCCAACTACATGCCGGTCCTCTTTACGGTATAGCCGTATGGCTTCGCTTTGAAGTAGGCTAGTGACTGTGGCGACATCTGTATTGTTGTTGATAATTTCGCGCGCGCGTGTGATACTTGCTTACTTACTACGTTCCAACTAACTACTACCACATAATACCAGTCATGGCAGATACGCAGTTGCATCCGAAACACCCGCCCCCGCCACACCGGCGAAGAAGCCGAAGGCAGCAGCGGCGGGTGGACCGAAGAAACCTAAAGCCAAGCCTACTCACCCGAAGACTTCCGAAATGGTGAACAACGCCATCAAGGAGCTGAAGGAGCGCAGCGGGTCGTCCCTCCAGGCGATCAAGAAATACATCGCGGCCCGATACAGCGTCGACGCGGAGAAATTGGCACCGTTCATAAGGAAATATCTGAAGAGCGCCGTCGAGTCCGGCACCCTGATACAGACCAAGGCAAAGGAGCGTCCGGCTCTTTCAAGTTGGAGTCCAAGTCGGCCGCGTCTAAGAAACCGGCCGCGCCGGCACCGGGGCCAAGGGTGCCGCCGCTTCGGCGAAACCGAAGAAGTCCGCAGCTGCCGCCGCCGGTGGCAGAGCGAAGAAGGGCGCCGCCTCCGCCTCACCGTCCAAGTCGAAGGCGTCCGCCGCCGCGGCTAAGGAGAAGAAGGCCGCCACCGCCGCCGCCGCCGCGAAGAAGAAGAAGCCGGCCGCTGGCAAGAAGGCCGCCGCGCCTGCGAAGGGCAGGGCGCCGCAGCCGCGCCCAAGGCGAAGAAGACCGCCAAGCCGCCCACCAAGAAACCTAAAGCGCCCAAACCGAAGAAGGCCGCCGCCACGCCCAAATCGAAGCCGAGCCAAGAAGGCCGCCGCCTCGAAAAGTAGACACAGCACCGGGCGCAGGACATGTTTGATGCATGAGCAGTGCGTGATGTTCGCGTGTGCGTGTCCGTCCGCGTCATCATTGTCATATACACTCGTGTACACTTCTGTTTTGTCGTCGTCGTCGTCGTCGTCGTCGTCGTCGTCGTCGTCGTCGTCGTCGTCGTCGTCGTCGTCCTCGAAGCGAGCGAGCAAGCAAGCAAAGCGGCGCGGCGCGCCGCGGCGGAGAGAACATACTACGTGTATATATGTTATATGCAGCACACCATGCATATGCAACGTATCCAATCCAAAAAGCCCTTTTCAGGGCTAACACGCCACTCGAGACACGGTTATTTCACTTGTGTACTGGTCGGTGTATTCGTCATTTTCTATTCTTCTTCTTCGACAATCAAACAAACACGACGATCGTTTCATTCATTCATTCATACATACATACATACATATTCATAGTGGTCGCGCCCGACGCCCGACTCCCGATTAACTTAACTTAACTGTGCACAATCAAAACAAACAAACATACACCACTTATAATTATTAAGCACAATTACTCACCTAGAGATCATCATCATGTTGTACTGCATGCATGCATCCATCCATCCATCCATCCATCCATCCATCCGTCCGTCCATTGATTCGGTTTTCCTGTAACATTGAAAATAAATAAAATAATTAACAACACAGCAAAACAAAAACCAAAAAGGCATACACTCACACAAATAATAATAATAATAAAATAAACAGCAAAAGTTCAATGTAAGTAAATTAATAAATGAATGTTATCGCACACCACACCACACCACAGTCTATACGCGCGCACGCATTTAAATATACATGGATACATGATATAGTTTAATAGGTATTCCCTTTAATTAGGTACCTACTTTATACAGTATGAAACAAACGAAACACTAATTAATTAATAGTCCTCAGGTGCACGCATTTTTATGTATAATGACCTATCATATACTAATGAGATGATAGATTAGACACCTAAAGATCATCAACGAATCTTTTAACAATAACATTAGTGATAATCAGAAACAATAACATTAGTGAGACAGTGTATCTCTCTCTCCCGCTCTAGCACGGGTGCACTCCTCTGACGCCCCACTAAGTCGCCGACGATGCGAGCGTATATAACGCAGTGATCGGGTGGCTCTTCTGATATTACGCTTGCAGCAGAGACGCGCTAACGCTCGTCTCTCCGTTTTCTATTTTCGTTCGCGTTAAAACAACTAACCTCCGTTATGTCGGGACGTGGTAAAGGCGGCAAAGTCAAGGGGAAGGTCAAGTCTCGCTCTAACCGAGCCGGTCTCCAGTTTCCCGTCGGACGTATACACAGGCTGCTGCGTAAAGGCAACTACGCGGAGCGTGTCGGTGCCGGCGCCCCCGTTTACTTGGCGGCCGTCATGGAGTACCTCGCCGCTGAGGTTCTCGAGTTGGCAGGCAACGCCGCTCGCGACAACAAGAAGACCAGAATCATCCCTAGACATCTCCAGCTGGCCATACGCAACGACGAGGAGTTGAACAAGCTCCTGTCCGGCGTTACCATCGCACAGGGCGGTGTGCTACCCAACATCCAGGCTGTGCTCCTTCCCAAGAAGACTGAGAAGAAAGCTTAAGCAGCTTATTCATTCGCTCTCTCTCCACACTGACGACGCGCCCGACTGTGCGTGTGCTGTGGAGACGGAATATGTGAAGAAGACAAAAACACACAAAAAAGGCCCTTTTCAGGGCCACAATATGATTCGATTGATTGTTACGTGATAACTAGATTTTTTCACTATGCACGGTACGGTACAAACAAACGACGTCGTGCTTGCACACACATCGGACTGATATTTCTGCACACCTACCTGTACCTACTCTACTTACAACCATTTAGCGTAGGTAACAAATTTTATATAGACAATATGAAAATAATAATAAAATTTTCAATATGCGTTAAATGCACATCGATTCTATTGCGAAATAAAACTTGTGCTGCGAAAAAAAAAAAAAAAAAAAAAAAAAAAAAAAATACATACATACGTTATCAATTGATATTATTGTTATTATATTATGATGGTGTATACCATGTAAAGATACCTACTAGTAGTAGTGAATAAGTGTACCTGCACTACATACGTAATACTATATAATATAATTTAACTTATCAAATCACATAAATTTAAAAATTGTGAGAGCGAGTGAGAGCGAGAGCGAGAGCGTCACTCACTCACTGCAGCCGAGCGGTGTGGCGGGAGAGCGGGGGGGAGAGGCGCAGTAACATTACGCGATTGGTCGCTACGCTCTCGTCAACTTGTTCCAACTGCGTGTCAACAAACTGAACACATTAGGCTGATGGTTGAAAAATGGTTTTATACGCTCGCACGCACAGGACGCGTCCGCACGTATAAGTTGATCTCTCTGTTAACTGACCATAACTCTAACTAACCATGCCACCGAAGACTAGCGGAAAGGCCGCCAAGAAGTCTGGCAAGGCGCAAAAGAACATCTCTAAAACCGACAAGAAGAAGAAGAAGCACAAGAGGAAGGAGAGCTACGCCATCTATATCTACAAGGTGCTGAAGCAAGTTCACCCGGACACTGGTATATCCAGTAAGGCGATGTCGATCATGAACTCTTTCGTGAACGATATCTTCGAACGTATCGCCGCCGAAGCGTCCCGCCTCGCCCACTACAACAAGCGTTCGACGATCACCTCGCGGGAGGTGCAGACCTCTGTTAGGTTGCTCCTGCCCGGTGAACTCGCCAAGCACGCTGTGAGCGAGGGCACAAAGGCCGTCACCAAGTACACCAGCTCCAAGTGAGAAAGAAGTCTTCTTCTTCTTCTTCTTCTACGGTCGGCGTGCACTACTGCACGGCAACAAAAAGGCCCTTTTCAGGGCCACAAATTGCTATCAATACAATGTTAAATGTTTCATTAATTGAATGGTGTGTTGCAGTCATATCAAAACGAACAATGACAAAAACAAAAAAAAAAAAAAAAAAAAATCAAGTTGCATTGAAATATGGTTCGAACATTCGCACAATATCAAAGGCCACAGTTTTTAAGTTAAATTATTATACTTAATAACAGTGATTGATGATGATTTTTTATAACTTAACCTGACTTTAGGTGGTACAATACCTACCGAACTGGCTAGCTGTACTTACTTACGTGCTACTATAATTACTTGCAGCGCACTGCACGAGTTACGAGAGAGCGTTGTAAAAAAAAATAAAAAAAAATCTAATATACATACATGGACGTCCTAATTTCTATAGATGCTCCTCTATAAATAATAAAAATATAAACAATATACCTACAAACAAATAATAATTACGTACTATCTACCTGTCTCGCTCTCTCACGCGCGATACCTACTGGAGGGGATACTCCTCGCTATATAAATGAGACCGAACCCATATAAATAGAAGAGCCGCACGGTGTATGTGTTTCATTTCGTTCGTAGCGTTCGTTCGCATCGTACTACGTACGTAACGTGAAAGTCAATCAATCAATATGGCGCGTACAAAGCAGACTGCCCGCAAGAGTACCGGTGGTAAGGCACCTCGCAAACAGTTGGCCACCAAGGCGGCGCGCAAGAGTGCACCCGCAACTGGCGGCGTGAAGAAACCCCATCGCTACAGGCCCGGCACTGTGGCTCTACGTGAGATCCGTCGCTACCAGAAGAGTACAGAGCTGTTGATCCGCAAGTTGCCGTTCCAACGTCTGGTTCGCGAGATCGCTCAAGATTTCAAGACCGACCTCCGTTTCCAGAGCTCCGCCGTGATGGCGCTGCAGGAGGCCAGCGAGGCGTACTTGGTCGGTCTCTTCGAGGACACCAATCTGTGCGCCATTCACGCTAAACGCGTGACCATCATGCCAAAGGACATACAGTTGGCGCGCAGGATCAGAGGAGAACGCGCTTAAGCCGCCAGCCAGTACTGACTCGCGCGTCTCGCGTACTCCGATAATAATCAAAAGGCCCTTTTCAGGGCCGCAAAAATTCGAAAAAGGACCTTGCCCAATGTTTCACAATGTGCGGGGCACGTACGAGTCTTAATGAACGAAAAAAAAAAAAATAATAATAATAACCTACGTCTGCCATAATGTGCATGCTATTAGTTGTTGTCGTTAGATAATGACCCATATTATCTACATATTTAAGTAATAGAAAAATACCATATTATTGACGACAGATTCGTGACAAGTGGGTTAGGTTAGGTTAGTGTTGTGACCTGAGCTTAGCGCGAGCCGAGCGAGCGAAGCGAGCGTGCCGCGGCAGCGGCCGGCGAAGCGCCAGCCACCTGATAGATAAATAATAATAACAATAATAAAAAAAAAAAAAACAAATAGGTACCTATTTTTCTTCTAGTTTTCATACTACATACATACATACCTATTACTACAGATCATACCTTCACTTCACATACCTATAAGAAGAGACAAGACGCGCCGTCCGGTCGGTCGCCGACAGGCAGTGATGTCGGCCCCCCCCCACCATTCGCTACGTGCCGCGCGTCCCTCTTTCCCCCTCTCCCCGCTCGGCTACAAAAACAGTATATATATAGGAGAGGACCTAGTTCAGTATCAGTCAGCGCGTCCGACACCGTTCGTACGTACGATACGGTGAGGTTCGTTCATACATTGATACACAGCAGCAGCAGCAGCAAGCAAGATGACCGGTCGCGGTAAGGGAGGCAAGGGGCTCGGAAAAGGTGGAGCGAAGCGTCACAGGAAAGTTCTGCGCGATAACATCCAGGGTATAACCAAGCCTGCGATTCGCCGTCTCGCACGCAGAGGTGGCGTCAAGCGTATCTCCGGTCTGATATACGAGGAGACTCGCGGTGTTCTGAAGGTATTCCTTGAGAACGTCATCCGCGACGCTGTGACATACACCGAGCACGCAAAGAGGAAGACCGTCACCGCCATGGATGTCGTCTACGCTCTGAAGCGTCAAGGTCGCACCCTTTACGGTTTCGGAGGTTAAATCTGTTGACAGCATCAACGATAGCACCCCCGGCCGGCCGCAGTTGTGCACGCCAGCGTGCACAATTCAACACGCACACAAAAGGCCCTTTTCAGGGCCGCAAAAGATTCTTATATAAACGTTGCACAAAGTTGCGCGATGACGCATTTCACATGGACATAGTATACGCGTGTACCTCGCATAATAGTTTTATATTGAGTACAGACTTATCAAAATCATCTCGCTATTAATATAATTAGTATTTTAAAGTTATTAACCAAATGCAAATATATAATTGAACTTCGATCGAAATGTATTTGTGTTGGTTGACCATCTTGTCACTGCACGTACCTGCGTACCAAAGCTGATGCTTTGCGATACCTACTACACATATATACATACACGACCAGAATGTTATATTTATCTATAATGTAATCTGTAAGTCATAGGTACAAGATTTACATTACGCCTCTGGGGGGTTTGGCTAAGTTTTCCGTTTTACTATGTTGTTGTATTTATTTCTTTCTTTTTGTTGTAGAGTAAAGCAAGTACATTATTGTCGTTGTTATTCAAATAGTTAACGTAGACACCTACATATATTAGTCAAAGTTTTTATGAATGTGCAATAAAGTAAATGTTAGAGTTTTAAATGATAGACTTGTTCTGATAGAGATGTATACGATTGAACTGTGCTTGATAGAGTTGTAACTGACAAAGTAGTTCATTTTTCTTTAGAGAAATAATAAACATTGTCCATTACAACTCTATCAAGCACAGTTTAATTGTTTACATCTTTATCATAACAAATCTATCATTCTGAAAAATAAAAAAATGAATGAATGAATAATTATTATGAACACATTATAATATAAGGAGGAGGAGCAATATACAAGTGAAAAGTGTCGCCGTCCGTAGTCGCGTAGGCGCCGGCCGCCAGCCTTAACCGTTGTCTGTTTGTATGTGTAATTTTATTTATTTATTTTTATGTTAAATAATGAAAACGTATTGATGTTATAATTATTATGACGAGGTCCAATAAGTCTGTTGGAGAGCAGAGCTTCTCATAGTGCGGTGCTACGAGTCAGTAGTCCTTGTGTTTTACGACCGCCGCGATAAGTGTATTATTTTAGAGAAGAAGTCCTTTGAAAAAGTGCGGACGCCGTTTACTATATAAGCCCTGTATATTACCTTTTGATGGGACGCGTTGTAAACGAGAGACAAACTAATTTTAAATGAGAAAATTAACATTTAAACGAACCCCTAGGTACGCGTCGTAGTCAATGACGAAAATAAACGTCTCTCGCTTGTTATTTAACCGTAGTTCGCCGCCTACGTCGGCACCGTAGCGTAGAGGAACTAAAGAAGATCCATACTGCCATTGATAGTAAATTAATTTGCTGTATAATAATTTAATAAACAATTATTTTTATAACAATGTTAGTGAAAACTCGTAAGCTATCATACGGGAAAATGTCCAACTACATGCCGGTCCTCTTTACGGTATAGCCGTATGGCTTCGCTTTGAAGTAGGCTAGTGACTGTGGCGACATCTGTATTGTTGTTGATAATTTCGCGCGCGCGTGTGATACTTGCTTACTTACTACGTTCCAACTAACTACTACCACATAATACCAGTCATGGCAGATACTGCAGTTGCATCCGAAACACCCGCCCCCCGCCACACCGGCGAAGAAGCCGAAGGCAGCAGCGGCGGGTGGACCGAAGAAACCTAAAGCCAAGCCTACTCACCCGAAGACTTCCGAAATGGTGAACAACGCCATCAAGGAGCTGAAGGAGCGCAGCGGGTCGTCCCTCCAGGCGATCAAGAAATACATCGCGGCCCGATACAGCGTCGACGCGGAGAAATTGGCACCGTTCATAAGGAAATATCTGAAGAGCGCCGTCGAGTCCGGCACCCTGATACAGACCAAGGGCAAAGGAGCGTCCGGCTCTTTCAAGTTGGAGTCCAAGTCGGCCGCGTCTAAGAAACCGGCCGGCGCCGGCACCGGGGCCAAGGGTGCCGCCGCTTCGGCGAAACCGAAGAAGTCCGCAGCTGCCGCCGCCGGTGGCAGAGCGAAGAAGGGCGCCGCCTCCGCCTCACCGTCCAAGTCGAAGGCGTCCGCCGCCGCGGCTAAGGAGAAGAAGGCCGCCACCGCCGCCGCCGCCGCGAAGAAGAAGAAGCCGGCCGCTGGCAAGAAGGCCGCCGCGCCTGCGAAGGGCAAGGGCGCCGCAGCCGCGCCCAAGGCGAAGAAGACCGCCAAGCCGCCCACCAAGAAACCTAAAGCGCCCAAACCGAAGAAGGCCGCCGCCACGCCCAAATCGAAGCCGGCAGCCAAGAAGGCCGCCGCCTCGAAGAAGTAGACACAGCACCGGGCGCAGGACATGTTTGATGCATGAGCAGTGCGTGATGTTCGCGTGTGCGTGTCCGTCCGCGTCATCATTGTCATATACACTCGTGTACACTTCTGTTTTGTCGTCGTCGTCGTCGTCGTCGTCGTCGTCGTCGTCGTCGTCGTCGTCGTCGTCGTCGTCGTCCTCGAAGCGAGCGAGCAAGCAAGCAAAGCGGCGCGGCGCGCCGCGGCGGAGAGAACATACTACGTGTATATATGTTATATGCAGCACACCATGCATATGCAACGTATCCAATCCAAAAAGCCCTTTTCAGGGCTAACACGCCACTCGAGACACGGTTATTTCACTTGTGTACTGGTCGGTGTATTCGTCATTTTCTATTCTTCTTCTTCGACAATCAAACAAACACGACGATCGTTTCATTCATTCATTCATACATACATACATACATATTCATAGTGGTCGCGCCCGACGCCCGACTCCCGATTAACTTAACTTAACTGTGCACAATCAAAACAAACAAACATACACCACTTATAATTATTAAGCACAATTACTCACCTAGAGATCATCATCATGTTGTACTGCATGCATGCATCCATCCATCCATCCATCCATCCATCCATCCGTCCGTCCATTGATTCGGTTTTCCTGTAACATTGAAAATAAATAAAATAATTAACAACACAGCAAAACAAAAACCAAAAAGGCATACACTCACACAAATAATAATAATAATAAAATAAACAGCAAAAGTTCAATGTAAGTAAATTAATAAATGAATGTTATCGCACACCACACCACACCACAGTCTATACGCGCGCACGCATTTAAATATACATGGATACATGATATAGTTTAATAGGTATTCCCTTTAATTAGGTACCTACTTTATACAGTATGAAACAAACGAAACACTAATTAATTAATAGTCCTCAGGTGCACGCATTTTTATGTATAATGACCTATCATATACTAATGAGATGATAGATTAGACACCTAAAGATCATCAACGAATCTTTTAACAATAACATTAGTGATAATCAGAAACAATAACATTAGTGAGACAGTGTATCTCTCTCTCCCGCTCTAGCACGGGTGCACTCCTCTGACGCCCCACTAAGTCGCCGACGATGCGAGCGTATATAACGCAGTGATCGGGTGGCTCTTCTGATATTACGCTTGCAGCAGAGACGCGCTAACGCTCGTCTCTCCGTTTTCTATTTTCGTTCGCGTTAAAACAACTAACCTCCGTTATGTCGGGACGTGGTAAAGGCGGCAAAGTCAAGGGGAAGGTCAAGTCTCGCTCTAACCGAGCCGGTCTCCAGTTTCCCGTCGGACGTATACACAGGCTGCTGCGTAAAGGCAACTACGCGGAGCGTGTCGGTGCCGGCGCCCCCGTTTACTTGGCGGCCGTCATGGAGTACCTCGCCGCTGAGGTTCTCGAGTTGGCAGGCAACGCCGCTCGCGACAACAAGAAGACCAGAATCATCCCTAGACATCTCCAGCTGGCCATACGCAACGACGAGGAGTTGAACAAGCTCCTGTCCGGCGTTACCATCGCACAGGGCGGTGTGCTACCCAACATCCAGGCTGTGCTCCTTCCCAAGAAGACTGAGAAGAAAGCTTAAGCAGCTTATTCATTCGCTCTCTCTCCACACTGACGACGCGCCCGACTGTGCGTGTGCTGTGGAGACGGAATATGTGAAGAAGACAAAAACACACAAAAAAGGCCCTTTTCAGGGCCACAATATGATTCGATTGATTGTTACGTGATAACTAGATTTTTTCACTATGCACGGTACGGTACAAACAAACGACGTCGTGCTTGCACACACATCGGACTGATATTTCTGCACACCTACCTGTACCTACTCTACTTACAACCATTTAGCGTAGGTAACAAATTTTATATAGACAATATGAAAATAATAATAAAATTTTCAATATGCGTTAAATGCACATCGATTCTATTGCGAAATAAAACTTGTGCTGCGAAAAAAAAAAAAAAAAAAAAAAAAAAAAAAAATACATACATACGTTATCAATTGATATTATTGTTATTATATTATGATGGTGTATACCATGTAAAGATACCTACTAGTAGTAGTGAATAAGTGTACCTGCACTACATACGTAATACTATATAATATAATTTAACTTATCAAATCACATAAATTTAAAAATTGTGAGAGCGAGTGAGAGCGAGAGCGAGAGCGTCACTCACTCACTGCAGCCGAGCGGTGTGGCGGGAGAGCGGGGGGGAGAGGCGCAGTAACATTACGCGATTGGTCGCTACGCTCTCGTCAACTTGTTCCAACTGCGTGTCAACAAACTGAACACATTAGGCTGATGGTTGAAAAATGGTTTTATACGCTCGCACGCACAGGACGCGTCCGCACGTATAAGTTGATCTCTCTGTTAACTGACCATAACTCTAACTAACCATGCCACCGAAGACTAGCGGAAAGGCCGCCAAGAAGTCTGGCAAGGCGCAAAAGAACATCTCTAAAACCGACAAGAAGAAGAAGAAGCACAAGAGGAAGGAGAGCTACGCCATCTATATCTACAAGGTGCTGAAGCAAGTTCACCCGGACACTGGTATATCCAGTAAGGCGATGTCGATCATGAACTCTTTCGTGAACGATATCTTCGAACGTATCGCCGCCGAAGCGTCCCGCCTCGCCCACTACAACAAGCGTTCGACGATCACCTCGCGGGAGGTGCAGACCTCTGTTAGGTTGCTCCTGCCCGGTGAACTCGCCAAGCACGCTGTGAGCGAGGGCACAAAGGCCGTCACCAAGTACACCAGCTCCAAGTGAGAAAGAAGTCTTCTTCTTCTTCTTCTTCTACGGTCGGCGTGCACTACTGCACGGCAACAAAAAGGCCCTTTTCAGGGCCACAAATTGCTATCAATACAATGTTAAATGTTTCATTAATTGAATGGTGTGTTGCAGTCATATCAAAACGAACAATGACAAAAACAAAAAAAAAAAAAAAAAAAAATCAAGTTGCATTGAAATATGGTTCGAACATTCGCACAATATCAAAGGCCACAGTTTTTAAGTTAAATTATTATACTTAATAACAGTGATTGATGATGATTTTTTATAACTTAACCTGACTTTAGGTGGTACAATACCTACCGAACTGGCTAGCTGTACTTACTTACGTGCTACTATAATTACTTGCAGCGCACTGCACGAGTTACGAGAGAGCGTTGTAAAAAAAAATAAAAAAAAATCTAATATACATACATGGACGTCCTAATTTCTATAGATGCTCCTCTATAAATAATAAAAATATAAACAATATACCTACAAACAAATAATAATTACGTACTATCTACCTGTCTCGCTCTCTCACGCGCGATACCTACTGGAGGGGATACTCCTCGCTATATAAATGAGACCGAACCCATATAAATAGAAGAGCCGCACGGTGTATGTGTTTCATTTCGTTCGTAGCGTTCGTTCGCATCGTACTACGTACGTAACGTGAAAGTCAATCAATCAATATGGCGCGTACAAAGCAGACTGCCCGCAAGAGTACCGGTGGTAAGGCACCTCGCAAACAGTTGGCCACCAAGGCGGCGCGCAAGAGTGCACCCGCAACTGGCGGCGTGAAGAAACCCCATCGCTACAGGCCCGGCACTGTGGCTCTACGTGAGATCCGTCGCTACCAGAAGAGTACAGAGCTGTTGATCCGCAAGTTGCCGTTCCAACGTCTGGTTCGCGAGATCGCTCAAGATTTCAAGACCGACCTCCGTTTCCAGAGCTCCGCCGTGATGGCGCTGCAGGAGGCCAGCGAGGCGTACTTGGTCGGTCTCTTCGAGGACACCAATCTGTGCGCCATTCACGCTAAACGCGTGACCATCATGCCAAAGGACATACAGTTGGCGCGCAGGATCAGAGGAGAACGCGCTTAAGCCGCCAGCCAGTACTGACTCGCGCGTCTCGCGTACTCCGATAATAATCAAAAGGCCCTTTTCAGGGCCGCAAAAATTCGAAAAAGGACCTTGCCCAATGTTTCACAATGTGCGGGGCACGTACGAGTCTTAATGAACGAAAAAA
Organism: Chilo suppressalis; assembly: GCA_902850365.2. Lineage (NCBI taxonomy): Eukaryota > Metazoa > Arthropoda > Insecta > Lepidoptera > Crambidae > Chilo > Chilo suppressalis. The sequence continues at coordinate 10,250,818 of OU963919.1, forward strand.
AAAAAAATAATAATAATAACCTACGTCTGCCATAATGTGCATGCTATTAGTTGTTGTCGTTAGATAATGACCCATATTATCTACATATTTAAGTAATAGAAAAATACCATATTATTGACGACAGATTCGTGACAAGTGGGTTAGGTTAGGTTAGTGTTGTGACCTGAGCTTAGCGCGAGCCGAGCGAGCGAAGCGAGCGTGCCGCGGCAGCGGCCGGCGAAGCGCCAGCCACCTGATAGATAAATAATAATAACAATAATAAAAAAAAAAAAAACAAATAGGTACCTATTTTTCTTCTAGTTTTCATACTACATACATACATACCTATTACTACAGATCATACCTTCACTTCACATACCTATAAGAAGAGACAAGACGCGCCGTCCGGTCGGTCGCCGACAGGCAGTGATGTCGGCCCCCCCCACCATTCGCTACGTGCCGCGCGTCCCTCTTTCCCCCTCTCCCCGCTCGGCTACAAAAACAGTATATATATAGGAGAGGACCTAGTTCAGTATCAGTCAGCGCGTCCGACACCGTTCGTACGTACGATACGGTGAGGTTCGTTCATACATTGATACACAGCAGCAGCAGCAGCAAGCAAGATGACCGGTCGCGGTAAGGGAGGCAAGGGGCTCGGAAAAGGTGGAGCGAAGCGTCACAGGAAAGTTCTGCGCGATAACATCCAGGGTATAACCAAGCCTGCGATTCGCCGTCTCGCACGCAGAGGTGGCGTCAAGCGTATCTCCGGTCTGATATACGAGGAGACTCGCGGTGTTCTGAAGGTATTCCTTGAGAACGTCATCCGCGACGCTGTGACATACACCGAGCACGCAAAGAGGAAGACCGTCACCGCCATGGATGTCGTCTACGCTCTGAAGCGTCAAGGTCGCACCCTTTACGGTTTCGGAGGTTAAATCTGTTGACAGCATCAACGATAGCACCCCCGGCCGGCCGCAGTTGTGCACGCCAGCGTGCACAATTCAACACGCACACAAAAGGCCCTTTTCAGGGCCGCAAAAGATTCTTATATAAACGTTGCACAAAGTTGCGCGATGACGCATTTCACATGGACATAGTATACGCGTGTACCTCGCATAATAGTTTTATATTGAGTACAGACTTATCAAAATCATCTCGCTATTAATATAATTAGTATTTTAAAGTTATTAACCAAATGCAAATATATAATTGAACTTCGATCGAAATGTATTTGTGTTGGTTGACCATCTTGTCACTGCACGTACCTGCGTACCAAAGCTGATGCTTTGCGATACCTACTACACATATATACATACACGACCAGAATGTTATATTTATCTATAATGTAATCTGTAAGTCATAGGTACAAGATTTACATTACGCCTCTGGGGGGTTTGGCTAAGTTTTCCGTTTTACTATGTTGTTGTATTTATTTCTTTCTTTTTGTTGTAGAGTAAAGCAAGTACATTATTGTCGTTGTTATTCAAATAGTTAACGTAGACACCTACATATATTAGTCAAAGTTTTTATGAATGTGCAATAAAGTAAATGTTAGAGTTTTAAATGATAGACTTGTTCTGATAGAGATGTATACGATTGAACTGTGCTTGATAGAGTTGTAACTGACAAAGTAGTTCATTTTTCTTTAGAGAAATAATAAACATTGTCCATTACAACTCTATCAAGCACAGTTTAATTGTTTACATCTTTATCATAACAAATCTATCATTCTGAAAAATAAAAAAATGAATGAATGAATAATTATTATGAACACATTATAATATAAGGAGGAGGAGCAATATACAAGTGAAAAGTGTCGCCGTCCGTAGTCGCGTAGGCGCCGGCCGCCAGCCTTAACCGTTGTCTGTTTGTATGTGTAATTTTATTTATTTATTTTTATGTTAAATAATGAAAACGTATTGATGTTATAATTATTATGACGAGGTCCAATAAGTCTGTTGGAGAGCAGAGCTTCTCATAGTGCGGTGCTACGAGTCAGTAGTCCTTGTGTTTTACGACCGCCGCGATAAGTGTATTATTTTAGAGAAGAAGTCCTTTGAAAAAGTGCGGACGCCGTTTACTATATAAGCCCTGTATATTACCTTTTGATGGGACGCGTTGTAAACGAGAGACAAACTAATTTTAAATGAGAAAATTAACATTTAAACGAACCCCTAGGTACGCGTCGTAGTCAATGACGAAAATAAACGTCTCTCGCTTGTTATTTAACCGTAGTTCGCCGCCTACGTCGGCACCGTAGCGTAGAGGAACTAAAGAAGATCCATACTGCCATTGATAGTAAATTAATTTGCTGTATAATAATTTAATAAACAATTATTTTTATAACAATGTTAGTGAAAACTCGTAAGCTATCATACGGGAAAATGTCCAACTACATGCCGGTCCTCTTTACGGTATAGCCGTATGGCTTCGCTTTGAAGTAGGCTAGTGACTGTGGCGACATCTGTATTGTTGTTGATAATTTCGCGCGCGCGTGTGATACTTGCTTACTTACTACGTTCCAACTAACTACTACCACATAATACCAGTCATGGCAGATACTGCAGTTGCATCCGAAACACCCGCCCCCGCCACACCGGCGAAGAAGCCGAAGGCAGCAGCGGCGGGTGGACCGAAGAAACCTAAAGCCAAGCCTACTCACCCGAAGACTTCCGAAATGGTGAACAACGCCATCAAGGAGCTGAAGGAGCGCAGCGGGTCGTCCCTCCAGGCGATCAAGAAATACATCGCGGCCCGATACAGCGTCGACGCGGAGAAATTGGCACCGTTCATAAGGAAATATCTGAAGAGCGCCGTCGAGTCCGGCACCCTGATACAGACCAAGGGCAAAGGAGCGTCCGGCTCTTTCAAGTTGGAGTCCAAGTCGGCCGCGTCTAAGAAACCGGCCGGCGCCGGCACCGGGGCCAAGGGTGCCGCCGCTTCGGCGAAACCGAAGAAGTCCGCAGCTGCCGCCGCCGGTGGCAGAGCGAAGAAGGGCGCCGCCTCCGCCTCACCGTCCAAGTCGAAGGCGTCCGCCGCCGCGGCTAAGGAGAAGAAGGCCGCCACCGCCGCCGCCGCCGCGAAGAAGAAGAAGCCGGCCGCTGGCAAGAAGGCCGCCGCGCCTGCGAAGGGCAAGGGCGCCGCAGCCGCGCCCAAGGCGAAGAAGACCGCCAAGCCGCCCACCAAGAAACCTAAAGCGCCCAAACCGAAGAAGGCCGCCGCCACGCCCAAATCGAAGCCGGCAGCCAAGAAGGCCGCCGCCTCGAAGAAGTAGACACAGCACCGGGCGCAGGACATGTTTGATGCATGAGCAGTGCGTGATGTTCGCGTGTGCGTGTCCGTCCGCGTCATCATTGTCATATACACTCGTGTACACTTCTGTTTTGTCGTCGTCGTCGTCGTCGTCGTCGTCGTCGTCGTCGTCGTCGTCGTCGTCGTCGTCGTCGTCGTCCTCGAAGCGAGCGAGCAAGCAAGCAAAGCGGCGCGGCGCGCCGCGGCGGAGAGAACATACTACGTGTATATATGTTATATGCAGCACACCATGCATATGCAACGTATCCAATCCAAAAAGCCCTTTTCAGGGCTAACACGCCACTCGAGACACGGTTATTTCACTTGTGTACTGGTCGGTGTATTCGTCATTTTCTATTCTTCTTCTTCGACAATCAAACAAACACGACGATCGTTTCATTCATTCATTCATACATACATACATACATATTCATAGTGGTCGCGCCCGACGCCCGACTCCCGACTCCGACTCCGACTTTTATAATAATATATAAGGCATTTTCGGTGCTTCCTATTTAAAGGTTTTCGAACAGCGGCAGTAGAAGGGGCAATATGCGTAGCTACATTTTGCGACAGCCAATAGGAGCGCAGCGTCAGATGAAGCGAACAACCAATGGGAGAGCAGTAGCAGTATCTATCTGTACTGCACAGGTTGATCGACTAACTCATTTATTTCATTAAAAAGCAAAATATATGTAATTAAAAACTATCTGGTACGATACGTATTAATATTTTAAAATATATTTCGTCACGTAATACGAATTAATATAACAATATTATTATTTAATATTAAATATGTCTGACACTGTCTAGTTTTCATTTATGACTTTAGGGTTCTTCCAAAATGACTATAAAGCTTAGAAAGATATAGTTTGATATGTGTATGAGACAACTGAAATAACAAGGACGAAACTTCAAAAGTTCTGTGAAGCGTCATAACAGTTTATTATAATCGCTAATGACTCTATGCGTAATTTTGTTTGTTGATCGGATAGATATAATTTTTTTACAGCAGAATCACGAATTAGTTTCATAGGATAGTGGATAGTATCGATAATACATGGGTTTTAGTGTTAGGAATCAGCTTAGACGGTTGCTATGGCAACGGGTCATAGGTCGTCGTCTTACTTATTTTCGAACAAAATCTATATCTAACATTTCCCCTTAATTACGCCTAAAATACTATTCTATCCCATTCAAAACTTTATTATTTATGTTCCTACGACTATCTATCATCTAATAAAACATTACGAATAATAATTTAAACACAATAAACTGATATTTTCGAATGCGGACAATACGAACACAATTCTTATAAGATTGTTTAGAAAGAGACAGACTATCTTGGCTATCGTTGCCAAATATCAATTTTCAAGCAGTTTCTCAGCGCCACCGCTTGGCGCCGTGGCAATCCTTTACAGAGTTTTCTCATTTTAAAAACTCTATTATTATAATACTATTACTTATTCTAAGAAAATGATAATGAAAATTACTTATTCTAAGAAAATGATAATGAAATCTTATATAAATGACTTAGGACTAACCAATCCATGTTGTTGTACGCGACGACCGAGGCGAGAAGAAATAAAGTTTACATCGAAACAAGATTGATTTATAAAATATGTCTATAAATGCAATTTCACATTGTCGTTTTATTAGAATGAGTCGAATAGCGTAATAATAGAGAGCTTTGCCCATAGTAACTGATTGTAAAATTGATAGTTCAAAGCGATATTCTGTCTCTTTCTAATCAATAATCTTATAAGAATTTGCCTAATCGATCGCCACGACGCCAAGCGGTGGCGCTGAGAAACTGTATTAGAATCTGATAGTTCGGACCGATAGGACGGACAGGGACGATAGGCTGTCTCTTTCTAGTAGTCTAATAAGATTTAGCCTAAGTTGTTAGCTCTCGGAAATATTATGTTTTTATGTTTAAGTTTTATATTTTATTAGGTAATAGGTAGCTATAGGATTAGGATAGCAAAGTTTCGTGTAAATTACTTTAATAGTTTCTATATTTATATATTAATTGATTTTGTACGGGACGCCGGGCTGTCGTAGTAGCGGACAGTTACCGACTCGTACTGAGGGGTGGAGGAAGTTACACGCAGGAGTCTTGACTGTAGTGGACTGTAGTTTCGGCGAATAAAAAAAACCCTTGGTGTTCGGTATTGAAGAAATCGGTGGGTGGGCGCTGATAATGGATGGCCGGTGAGAGGAGGCTTCAGGTCCAGAGTGAACCGCTTGGTGTTTCTTCCTGTTCCTTAGGGTAGGAGCGCCTGTCGCTGAATGCATGTCGGAGCCTGTTCCGACTCGAATTTTATATGCTAGGACTGAGCTGGCCAGCGATCCATTACCTCACCCCCGCTATACTTTATTTTTCATTTTCTCAAAAATTACATAAGTGCGAGCTTAAAACTAATTGTACATACATCGGGCATACATATAGGCATATTTTTAACACAGTTATGTGTCCGTAAGCATGATATTTTAGGTGTGGCGCGCAAAAAATAGGTCTTCGCAATATTTATACTTTCCCCCTCCATAGGGCTTCGCCCTGCCACAGGGCTCCGCTGCCCCACCCGCGCGCTCCGAGCGCGCCGGTTGGGGAGCGCAACATGTCTTAGAAAACCGTTCTATACAAACAGATTTTGTCTCCTACACGGTACATTTCTACATTTATTGATGTGATGCCTATTTATTTATGTAGTCCTATGCGTTATCTACCTAATACAATAAGTTTCTAATAAGAATATTAAGAAATAACAGCTCTACGGCCCTATAAAGATTACAAATTAAAAAGTCTTAAAAAACCTACTTACATTCACTTAATGCCTAACTATCATATATTATTTTATAGAGGAAGTAAAAACACACAAAACAACATCATTATCATTACAATTATACCTATATCCTATCGACTATTCGTAAAAAACTATTTCCAACATTTTCCTTAATTACGCCTAAACTACTAATACGATTACACAAAACTTTGATATTTTACTCTTATAACTACCTATTTCCTAATAAGATATAAAACAAATAAATCGAAACATAAAAACATACTATTTACGAATGCTTACAATTCAGGTAAAATCTTATAAGATGTTAGAAAAGGACAGCCTATCGTCTCTGTCCCTCCTATAGGTCGGAACTATCAATATTCTAACTAGTTTCCCCGCGCCACCGCTTGGCGTCGTGGCGATCGTTTAGACAAATTCTTATAAGATTGTTGGAGAGAACGAGACGGAATATCGCTCTGAACTATCAATTTTACAATCGTTTACTATGGGCAAAGCTATCTATTATTGCGATATCCGACTCATTCTAATAAGACAACAAGGGAATAATCATTTTTAATGTGTATACAACCGATACATGTGAAATTGTAGATACATTTTATAAATCAATCTCATATTGTCGTCAGTTTATTTCTTCTCGCTTCGGTCGTAAGGCGGTTGTCTCGTACAGATTTGATACCTATTTATTTATGTAGTTCCAATAAGAATAATCATAAACAATGGCTTTATAGTCCTATAAAGTTTAGAAATTAAAAGGTCTCTAAAAACCTACTTGGACTTATTAATACCTAACTTTCATACCTTATTCTATAGGGCAAGTGAAAACACACAAAATAAAATCTTTATTGTCAAAATTATACCTAAAACTAACTAATATTGACCAAAAACTATATCTAACATTCGCCTTAATTATGCCTAAACTATTATAGTAATCTATATGAAACTTCGCTGTCCTAATCCTATGGCTACCTATTATCTAATAAAATATAGCAATTCAAACATAATAACATAATATTTCCGAGAGCTAACAATTCATACAAAATCTTATAAGACCGCCAGAAAGAGACAGCATATCGTCCCTATCTTTCCTATCGTTCCGAACTATCAGATTCTAATACAGTTTCCCAGCGCCACCGCTTGGCATCGTGGCGATCGATTAGGCAAATTCTTATAAGATTTTACAATTAGTTACTATGGGCAAAATTCTCTATTATTACAGTATTCGGCTCATTCTAATAAAACGACAATGAAATAACGATTTTAATGACCGTACGAATCTGTTACATGTGAATTGTACTTATAGACATATTTTTCAATAGTTCACAAATCAGTCTTGTTTCGATGTTTCACTGCACACGTAACTTTATTTTTTCTCGCTTGGGTCCGAGTCGATTTCATATCAGTGGGTGAGACAGGTCCATCTATTATCATCCAGACTCCATCTATTATTGAGTAGTAAAAACATTCTTCTTGCTTTCAGAGATATTCGTATTTACATATGTATTAAGAGAGACAGCAATAAGACAGATGGTCAGCTAGTACAACATGTTGCATAATTTTAAACATTTTGAAACAGTTACATTGGAGTCGATTTCATATCAGTGGGTGAGATAGGTGGCTCCATCTATTGTTGAGTAGTAAAAACATTATTCTCGCTTTCAGATATATTCGTATTTATATGTATTAAAGATAGACAGCAATAAGACAGATGGTCAGCTCGTACAAAATGTGGCATCATTTTAAACATATAGTACAGTCAATCTGTAGGTTGAGTGGTGAAAAAAAAACCTAAAGGGTAAGTCTTGTTTTTTCTGTTGCCAAATCGACACTTGCAAGGAAGAACATTGTAACTCAGTTTTAGGCGGTATTGAGTTAAAATGATATTCTCTCCTAGCCAAAAATCCGGAATTGTTTACACTTATCCCCGTATCTAAATTCCTTACAGTTTAAAATTTGCATAGCGTAAAAACATCGTAAGTGGGAGTCAACTGCAGTTACTATAATTGTATATTTAGTTACATGTTATTTTTTATGCAAGCCATTATTACTTTACTTAAATAAAATTGTAATACTAGGTACAATCTTGTTTTTAGAAATTATTATTTCATATTAACAAAGTGTTCATCTTATCTTGAAGTACAATATTTTTTTCAGAAATAATTATTTAGTTTTTAACTGGATTTCATCGCAACTTTAGATACAATGCCTTCATCCTATAAAATGAGCCAATATATTCAATATCACATTGTAACATCACAATCGTCAAATGGAATATATTAGTCGATTTGTCAAAAGGGTTGAAAAAAAGCAAGTTACCGTTCGTACAGCTGCCTCAAGTAGGCGTAAATGGTCTTTACAGTATTTTTTATTTATAGATGGTAAAGAAATTAGAACCTGTAAAACTATGTTCTTGAATACTTTTTCTGTAAGCGACATGTGGTTGCAGACTCTTTTTAAAAAAATAGATATGGCTGCCACAGGCACTATTTCTAGTGATAAGCGAGGTCGTCATGGTTCAAGAAAAAATGCTATCCTAGATCATGTGAAACAATCTGTCCGGAACCACATTTCACAAATGCCATTGGTAGATTCCCATTACGTTAGGAGCAGGACATCTAAAAAGTATCTTGATGAACAACTGAGCTTACCAATACTTTACAAACTTTATTTGGAATGGATGAATAAGTACTATTCTGATCAAGTAGTTGCTACCTTGAGGCAATACAGAGAGATATTTAAGACTGAATTCAACATTGATTTTAATAAACCAAAAAAAGATCAATGCCCACGATGCGACATATTTAAAAACGCAATCGGAACCGACAAAGCTAATTTAGAGTATGAGCAAGCTTTACATATTGCCAATAAACATGTAGTGAGGGCCTTAAAAGATTCCGATAAACGCCGGGCTGAGCAATCAGATTCTGTCGTAGCAGAATGTTTTGATTTACAGAAAATCTTAACCACCCCACAGTCCGAAGTTTCAATTTTTTACTATAAAAGAAAGCTTGCAACCTACAATTTTACTATATACGATAAGGGCAAACATAAGGGATATTGTTACATATGGGACGAGACAATCGGAAAAAAAGGGTCCAATGAAATAAGTAGTTACGTGTTTGATTTTATAAAGAATAAAGTCCAGGAAGGGTACAAAGACTTCAATTTTTATTCAGATAGCTGCGGTAGTCAGAATAAAAACCGGATAGTCTTTGCTATGTATTCATATGCCGCCAAAATTTTCAACATCAATATTTATCACCACTTCTTCGAAGTCGGTCATTCTCAATCAGAGGGTGACAGCATGCATGCACTTATAGAGCGCAGAAAGAAAAATAAAATTATTTTCGTTCCTCAGCAATGGGTGACATTGATCAGATGCGCTAAAGCTAATGGTGAACCTTATGTGGTACAAGAAGTTAACCAAGAAATGATATTAGACTTCAAACTGCTTCTGCCTTATTATTGCAATTGGGAACAAGACATAAATAATTTAAAAGTAGCATGGAGTAGAATTATGCATATCCATTTTAACTGTGACTCGCCAAATATTATCAAATATCAATATGATTCACTCAGTGATTGTGAAATGGCTATAGATCTGCTGCAGCAAAAAGCAGTTCCTTCTCGAGCGGCGAAACGACGATCTGCCATGGGACCTCAAAACAATGATAGAGAAGAGTTACCGAGCATTATTCCAAAGGCGTATAATGCGCCTCTGCCTATATCGTCAGCCAAGTACAAAGACTTACATAGCCTTTGTAAAAGTAATGCTATTCCAGCAATTTACCATAATTATTACATAGCATTACCGCACATGAATGCTACAAGGCGAATTAATGATTCATCTGATTCTGATTAAGTAGTAAGTTCTTTAAATGTTTAGGTTACTGGTTGATTAAAGTGTGATTGACAAAAAATAAAAGATTGCTCAAATAATATACTAAGGCCCGTATTACATAATGATAACTGCGTGTTGTTTACTTGAGTACAGTTAGAAAGGGATGTTGCTATGTGCTATATATAGCGACATCCCTTTCTAACTGTACTCAAGTAAAAATCAACACTCAGTTGTCATTCTGTAATACGGGCCTAAATTAATTTGTATTTTTTTAGGAAGTGTGATTGCCTAAACGTAACAAACTAGGTTTCATATTTATTGTGACTACCTATTCCGTTAAAAATACTTTATTTTTCTGAATACTTATTTTAGCACCATAAGTGATGATTATTGTCGGCTTTTTATTTTCCTAACGTAAGATTATTCAGTTGCATTAATGGTGTTATTTATTACTTACACTGATTATCTTAGATAATGCTTAAATTCATTTAATATCGCTTTAATATGTGATTTTGTTCTGGTAAGTCTCATCAGAAAATTTGTAACTTAAAAGTGTAATTGGTTGTGATTTGTCAGTAAAAATAATAAAGACTGATAATTAATAAAACTTAATTTTATTTCCAATTGTAACCCTAAAACGCATATTTAAACTATTAAGAAATGGTATCTCAGATATACAATCATTTTATTCAACGAATACAAGAATTTGATACAATATAAGATTGTAAGTCTGAGTTACGATGTCATTTTAAAAAGTGAATGTAGACGAATTTGGTTGTAACTCACAAAAATATTTAAAAAGTCATTAAATATATATATCTAAGGCATCATAATAATATAATATTTTAGGTGTTTATTATAGTAACTTAATTTTACAACATCGATTGCCATTCGGACTAAACCGAAATTGGTACGAATTTTTTAATCTTTGGCGCGCTTTCCTGTAAAATGTCTAAAACTTAATTACGATGTTTTTCCTTGCAAGTGTCGAAATGACGTCAGTAAGCCACCTTGGCGATGGGCATGTTCAACTCGTAGGCGTTTTTTGAAAAACTCAAAAAAACCATCAAAAATTTTTTGAAACGCATTTTTCTTGTTTTGTATGCATTTTAGAAACTTTTTTTTCGACCATAATTGTAGAGGGCGTTGAGTACTACAATTTATGTCATTGTTGCAATCTCGTACAACAAAAAATGCGCATTGTAGGTGGCGCGAAAGTCTCAAAAAAGTGTTTTTTCACTTTTTCACCCTGAAAATATCATTTTAATGGAAAACTTCAAATGGCAAAGTTGTTTCGTACGTAATTACCAACAACTTTTGTATAAACATTTTTTTTGGATTACTTACCGTTTTAAAATCCACTAACTAATTTTTTTTCAATCATGAAAAAAATAAAAATAAAACTATTTTTTTTTGTTTTTCAATCATGAAAAAAAATAAAAAATAGTAAAACGTTCATTGAAATGTGCACTGCAAATGTGTACTTGAACTGCCCAAAACCGCTCTATTGGATTTTTCATACCAGCGCAATTTATAACTTGAAGACGGTAAGTAATACAAAAAAAATGTTTATACAAAAGTTGTTGGTAATTACGTACGAAACAACTTTGCCATTTGAAGTTTTCCATTAAAATGATATTTTCAGGGTGAAAAAGTGAAAAAACACTTTTTTGAGACTTTAGCGCTACCTACAATGCGCATTTTTTGTTGTACGAGATTGCAACAAAGACATAAATTGTAGCACTCAACGCCCTCTACAATTATGGTCGAAAAAAAAGTTTCTAAAATGCATACAAAACAAGAAATATGCGTTTCAAAAAATTTTTGACGGATTTTTGAGTTTTTCAAAAAACACCTACGAGTTGAACATGCCCATCGCCAAGGTGGCTTACTGACGTCATTTAGCAACAGAAAAAACAAGACTTACCCTCTAGGTTTTTTTTTCACTGAAACGATATTTTTTTCGACAGATTGACTGTACTAATATTGCATTTTAAACATATTGAAACAGTTACATCTTAGTCGATTTCAGCACATTGGATGAGACAAGTAGCTCCATCTATTGTTAACATTACATCTAAGTCGATTTCAGCTCAGTGAGTGAACGATACAGTACATATTGTTGAGTAGTAAAAACATTATTCTCGCGTTTTGTGATACACGTATTTATATGTATGAAAGATAGGCAGCAATAAGACAGACAGAGTTATATGTGGATGAGATAAGTAACTCTCTCTAGCGTTGAAGAAAAACTATTAAAATTAGATAGTCTTAAGTGCTTCCGTTTAAAGCTGGTAGATGGAGGGGAGGTAACTTGAAAGTGTTTATTTTGACTTTATTTTATTCCTTTAATACTATATTTTGTTTACTTAATTGTGACTTAGTCATGTCATGTCAACAAAACATGGTCGAACAGTTTGATAAAATACGTTATGTTAACCAATTAATCTTGTTTGATGTTTTGTAAATTTTAGTTTATTTTAATATATTGTGTTAAGGTAATTTTGATTTTAGTTTTTAAGACATTTGACAGTTAAAAATTATTAAACGCATTTGAATGTTTTAATGTATATACTTAATAAATAAAGATATGTATTTTTAATATTTGATTAAAATCTATAAACAAATTGCTTTTCTTTCTGAACTGCAAGCGAGCAAAACAGCGTACCAAAGCATGCACAGCAAATAATATTCAATATATTATTAATAGCTAGCCCACCGAACTTCGTACCGCCATAAAATTTGTTTTTGATATAAGGGTGAAAATTTAGGGTTGTATGTATTCTTCATTGCCACATTATAAAATATGCATATAAAATTTCATAAAAATCGGTCGAGCGGTTTCGGAGTAGTATGGCAACTAACATTGTGACGAGAATTTTATATATAAGGTAAGTAGCAAAGCACAAACCTCACCCGGTGTGGACTGCGTTTAACTCACAAGCTAAGTTAAATATGGTCTAAGCCAACTATGCTTAATACAATCCAAGCCAAGTAAGCTAAATATAATCCAAGCCAAGTAAGCTAAATATAATCCGAACCAACAAAGCTAAATAAAGTCCAAGTCAACTAAGCTAAGACAACCCAAGCCAACTAAGCTATATATAATCCCAGCCCACATAGCTAAATAAAGTCCAAGCCAACTAAGCTAAAACAATCCAAGCCAAGTAAGCTAAATATAATCCAAGCAAACAATGATAAATATAATCCAAGCCAGCAGTGTAAAAAAAAATCGTAGCCAGCTAAGCTAAATATAATTCAAATGACCTAAGCTTAATATAATCCAAGGCAACTAAGCTTAATATAATCCAAGACAACTAACCTTAATACAATCCAAGGCAACTAAGATTAATGTAATCCTAGCCAGCTAAGCTAAATATAATTCAAATGACCTAAGCTTAATATAATCCAAGGCAACTAAGCTTAATATAATCCAAGACAACTAAGCTTAATACAATCCAAGGCAACTAAGATTAATGTAATCCAAGCCAGTTAATCTAAATAGAATCCAAGCCAACTAAGCTAAATACAATCTAAGCCAACTTAGCTTAATATAATCCAAGCCAATTAAGATAAATATAATTAAAGTGCAACGAAATTGTCGGGTTGCAAAGTATAGTATGTCTCTGTCGTGATAATACAATTATGTAGTTTGCAGTTGCGAGACTCACTTTGTTTCCGGCGTGGACTAATCTTTTGGCATTACAAATCTTAACACTTTATAATTTATATTTTGACCTAGATTGGCTAACCTTTTCATGGCACAATTAATTATTTCTTTAAGTATATTAATCTCATATTTGTTAGTATCTTAACTACGAGTTAGTACTAGAGAAAAGCTTAATTGATTTTTTTGCACATGTTTTCGCTCACTCTCTGAGATTGATTCTTCTTATTTATTTTTATTTATGAATCTGAATCTGATTTCTCCACCTATCGGTTATAATAACATCATTTTACTCACTGACGCTACTAAGTTGCTATAAAATGCTAATGGTATGTTATTATATTATGTATTAGGTATGGTATATATTATTATTATTGATGAATACTTAGATGCTGCCTGGGGGGGACAAAGTCGTTTTTTGGTAACAAAAGTCAATTTTTATAAGTTAAAATTATACTAACTAACCTACACATACTTACTTCTCCAAAAAATTATGCCACAATTGTTAACAGGAAATCCGCGGACACCAGTAGAAGCCTGCAGCAATATCCGTGGACTGCTGGGCTTTCTAGAGGAGCTGGGATGCCAGGACTGATGCCTTTCGGAGTTGCGGAAACAGCCCGCCGTACTACTAAGACTAAGGCTCGTTTTACAGAATGACAACCTAGTGTTGATTTTTACTTGAGTACAGTTAGAAAGGGATGATGCTTTGTATAGCACATAACGACATCCCTTTCTAACTGTATTCAAGTAAAGATCAACACTTATAGCCTGTTTCACAATCAATATAGTAAAGTTATAAGTAGTTACTCAACGAGTAAATTTCATAGAGGTTTAATCCTTTCGTTAGCTTTCTTTGCGTTTCACAATCATCCAAGAGTAAATTAAAGTGAAGATTAACTAGCTGGCAACTTTAGAGTTTAACGTTTCGTTTCAAGTTAAGAGTAATTTATGTGTTTCTTTAAAGTATAGTTATCACAGAATTATCATTAAAATATTTGTCATTATGATTATCAAGTATATTAAAGATAAATTTATATAAAAAAATAGTTATTGTAATATAAAAGAGAGATTTCACCTTTTCTAATGTTTCTGTAAGAATGGAACGCAATGAGGTGTCAATAAAATGTCCATGTCATTTAGTCGCCGGCGGTGGTTTTGTTAGAATATCACTGATGAAAACTAATCTTTTGTTTATTTTTACTAAAATTGAATTTATTTTTACGAACATTATGTTATTAATAAATGACTACAAAACGGGAAAGAGGTAGTAATTTTACGCGAGAAGAATGTCAGCCGTTCGGTACAGCTCGGTAATGAAAATAAACACGTGTTGGAAAATAAAAAGAGTTCTGCCGTTCATGAAATTCATCTTCAATAAGATTAAAAATGTGCATTTTAAATTAAGAAAGAACATGGTTTTTGATGAAAATCTGGAAATGTCGTATTTGAGGTTATGTTCTCTTCCACTTGTCAAGTAAACGGCGACTTAGCAGTGCATCCGGTGATTAATTTACTGAGCAGATAAAGTAGTGATTAACCCTGCTCAGAGATTGTGAAACGTAAAAAAATGTTTACTGAGCAGATAAGTTCGAAGTAGCTTACTTAGAACTTTACCCAGAGATTGTGAAACAGGTCCTTAGTTGTCATTCTGTAATACGAGCCCAAGAGCACCAATATCAAATTTATAGGTAGGATTTCTTAAACACGTACTCCAATGCGTTAACATAATTCACGTAAATCTTAAATATATCGTGCTATTAGCTGGAGCTATAACACACCTTAAGGTCTATTACTTTTGGGGATGTTTTGACATTATTTTTGTTTAACACTACAAACAATGTTATAATTTATGCACCAACCAGCTCTTTATCCGCGTTTACTTTAGTTTATGAAAATCCTACAGGAACCCTACATTTTCTCTGACTAAAACAGTATCCTGTCCCAATTTAGGTCATAAGATATAATTATGTGTACCAAATTTCCAAAATCGGTTTAGTATTTTTTTGTGTAAATAAGTTACAAACTTTCACGTTTATTACATAGAGGAGGATTACCAGGATGAGCAGTTTTCATTGGAATTTGTGCATACTTTTTAATTTTCAGGCTATAACTCGCACAATTGTAAAGCCTACTTAGCTTTAGTTATGATAGGTTTCTTTTTAATTTCATATTAGATACGACATCGTTGCCTACATCTATGACTTTTTTTTTTACATGAACAGAAGCATCCATATTTCTGGCAGGTTACAATATTATTCTTACGAAAATTATGAAGATTTTGGAAGTAGGTATGTAATGCTTTTATGCTTGCATGTTTTTTCATGGATCATATTTACGAAAAAAAAATATGATAAAAGGCAAGGCTATAAAAGTTGTGGAGCAGGTGTGCGAACAGTAGCGGGAATTCGCACAAAGTAAGCCGAGAAAACAGAAAAACAGTCACAAAAGGCAAACAAAGAAGCATATTTGTTGACATGACTCATACAAATATTATGATTTCAGATAAGTGTAGGATAACGCTTTATTATTAATTTATAACGTATGAATACGAATAATATGAGAATATGAATGGCATAAAAGAATGGAAGTTCAATCATGTTAATTTTTTAAATTAACATTCTTATCATCCATAAATATAAATATATTTGTGAATGTGTCTCTTAATTAAAACGATTTTAACGAAAAACAGACCTATTTATGAACGAGAAAATGATGATGGAATATGTGAAATTGATATTAACTTACAAATATTAAATGCGTTTATTGGACAAGTTTTCTAGTAAACTTTTCTTTAGACTTAATCATCTAGCAGTTAAATGCTGAAAATATAAAAAACATAAGTATTTTATTATTTAAATAATATAACAACGATATTATGAATTAAAACGGCATTATGTGTATACCACATAATTAAAACCTTTAATTGTGTAATTTAGTGTAACCAACTTTTTTTCTGTCAAATATAGTATATCTCCCTTATTAAAATAAAAATATGTGGTTAAAATATTTACTTTATTTTGAAATAACTATACTTTTGCTGCTCTTCGCCTTAGTAATTTGATTATTTATATTTAAGAAAGTATTTACTGCCTAAAGTCTGCTTTAAGCAAAATATAGTAGTTTTGCCGACAATTTTTTTTTAGATATATATTATGTGATCCTCTAATATAGTAGGATATTAAATTATATAGTAGGGTTGGCAACCCTTGTGTAATTTGACTTTAACCAGTATAAACAATGTCGTATTGACATATACATATTCTTTACAGGCTTTTTTATTCACAGTTATATAGTACCAAGGCAGAAATATTTTGTAGGGTATGAATATAAAAAGTTATATAATAAATAAAAATCATTTTGTGATCAAAATTATAACAAAAAAAGAAAATAAAGAAAAAAATAAGTATATGTATTTTATTTACAAAAACAGTTTTTACTTACATTAATGGAAGATAACAACTATAAATCACTGTGGATAAATTTCTGCACTAAATTATTCTCTAACGAATGACATACTTATAAAATATATACTGTCTTTTTACTCAGATGTTTAAATAAAACTTACTCATTACCACTCAATATAAATGGTAAGCACTTTTCACCTTCACAAGTATCAAAACTTTCATAATTTCTTTACGCCTCACAATTTTGTTTACACCAAGCGCTAACACACAACGGAGCACTGCTCTGAGAGGTGCTAAGGACTGAACTTCTCGTCGTTAATTGAAATAGGTAGATACAATGCCAATGCATGTCGTTCCTTTTAGCAGGGTTGCCACTCTTCGGGTTCAAGTTACCATGTTCCAATTTCCCGAAATTTCATTGTCGATTCAGTCATCCAAGTGTATAAATGTTCGAGAATAGAAATATTTATAATTAAGTAGTTTATTAACCTTAATTTTTGTAATAATAATAATAAATTTATTTGCTTTAAAACACGGTATTATTAGTTGGTACAAATTAACAATGTGCACATGTTTTACCATATAAGTCTAGCATGCAAATACAAATTGAATTTAAATTTAATTTTAAGTTATAATGTAAAAATAATATGTCAGTAAGATAATTACAATAACCATTTCAAAATATGACATATAGTCTAAATAGAATTTGAGCATTACAAATTCAATAAATAGAATCAAATAGAAACAATTTATTAAAAAAAAAGGTCATAGTCGTTTATTTAAAAAAAAATGTGCTCATTAAGCCTCTTCTACAGTTTGTGTTTAAAAATATTTATATCAAGCATTTTTATAGCCCTAGAATTTTTATTATAAATTCCGACAAACGTGTAAAGACGACTTCTTGCACTTTTTTGAATAATTCCTTATTTTTGTTAACAAAACAGCAACTTCGAAAATGTTAAGTGTAGGTAGTGGAAATAATTCAAGAACCTTAAACAACAGTCTACATGACTCATCTGGAAATACTCCTCCTAATATTTTTTTTGAGCAACAAATACTTTCTGTTTGTTTGTACTGTTACCCCATTACATGATGCCGTAACGCAAAATTGACTCTACGTAGGCATGATATGACATTATAGCCGTTTATTGTCAGTTACGTTCTTTACACGTTTAAGAGTTTATACGACTTTGTTAATTTTAATAAGTCTTCGTCAATAGTTATACCTAGATTTTTTTATGTCATACTTCACTTAATTTAGTCACTTCAGAGTAAAATTATATTGTTTATGTTTTGATTAATCGTTTAAAATAGGATTTGTCAAGATTGATATTTGAATTATGATTTTCACACCAATTAATTACAATGTTACAATTATTGATATATCATCAGCATATAAAGTACAAATATGGTTTGCTACTTCAGTTATATCATTTATGTAGAGTAAAAATAAAATAGGTCCCAGCACACTTTCTTGTACAACACCAGACGAGTTTTTTCTATATTGATGATACGCACCTCATCTCACCATAAATTATTTTATTAATAATATTTTTTTTGCTGTCAACCACTTAAATATGATAATATGATGTGATGATAAATGTGAATATCCACGATAATTGAGGTCATCTGAATCAGAGCGCCTCTAGTTTAGTTAAGAGAGTTTTGTGCGCGACATAATCGATTGCTGTTGACAAGTCAAAGAAGAGTTCAGTTGGGAGGTAATTCTTATTTAGACTGGACAAAATAGTATTTAATACGTGAAATGGTGCTAAGATTTCGCCATTTTGGAAGCATAACTGTTATTGTTTAATAATCTTATATTTTAAACAAAAACTCATAAGCCTCTATAACATCATTTTTTCTAATACTTTTGATAAGACTGGTATACGAGTAATGGGGCGATAGTTTGTTGTTTTTTTTTATCTCCTTTCTTAAGTAGTGGTTTGATGGTTTGTTTAGGGATATTTTTAGTTTATTGGGAAACACCCCTGACAGAAAAGATAATTCTATAATTTTATATTACTAATTTATTTAAAGTACATATTGCTGCTGGGCGAGCATGAGTTTAAAAACTTCAGAACTAAAGAATTTATTGTTTTTTAACAGAAGAACTGAAAAGACCTTTTTTGCTCAATTAAGCGACAAACAATGTTATTAATTAGTAATAATTTGATGAGTTTTATTATTTTCTGGCTCGTCAAGCTCTAGATCTATTATATGCGGTGCGAACCCAAGTATGTAAAGACTGAGAACATCTTGAGCGAAGCGTAGCGGATCTCTCTTGATATGGACTGCGTTTAAATCACAAGATAAGCTAAATATAAACCATGCCAACAAAGGTAAATAAAATTAAAGCCAGCTAAGCTAAATATAGTCCAAGTGAACTAAGCTTAGTATGTTTCAAGCCAGCTAAGCTAAATATAATCCAAGTTAATTAAGCTTATTATAATTCAAGCCAGCTAAGCTAAATATAATCCAAGTGAACTAAGCTTAGTATGTTTCAAGCCAGCTAAGCTAATTATAATCCAAGTTAACTAAGCTTATTATAATTCAAGCCAGCTAAGCTAAATATAATCCAAGTGAACTAAACTTACTATATTTCAAGCCAGCTAAGCTAAATATAATCCAAGTGAACTAAGCTTAGTATGTTTCAAGCCAGCTAAGCTAAATATAATCCAAGTTAACTAAGCTTATTATAATTCAAGCCAGCTAAGCTAAATATAATCCAAGTGAACTAAACTTACTATATTTCAAGCCAGCTAAGCTAAATATAATCCAATTTAACTAAGCTTAATATAATTCAAACCAGCTAAGCTAAATTAAATCCAAGTGAATTAAGCTTAATATAGTTCAAGCCAGCCAACTAAATATAAACCAAGTGAACTAAGCCAAATAAAATCCAAACCAATTAAGCTAAATTTGATAAAGCAAATTTTATTTAAATAAAAGAGTTTAAACGGCTACAATTGGATTGCAAAGGATAGTATGGCTCTGTCGTGATAAAACATTTGTGTAGTTTGCAAATGCGAAGTTCGCTTTGTTTCCGGCGTGCCTAGTTTTTGACATACAAATCTCAAACTAAGCCATTTTTAAGTATATTTTTATATTAATTCATATAAATAGATTATAACTTAATAATGGCACATTTGTTTGATAATGCTGAAGTATAGTAAATATTACAATGGCATGTGTACTTAATTTTTGAAAATTAAAAAAAATATTTACGTTGTATGTTATTAAATGTTTAAATAATCCTATTTACTGTGCCCGCCAGGGTCCAATATTTAAACTGTAAATATTTTGAACACCTGTTGTAGGTTATTCATGTGGTGTGGTCATTTAGAACAGTTATAACTGAATCGCTTCGGAAAAACGCGTGTTGTCTAGTAAGAACTAGTTTTAACTGATATTCCATTTTGAGCATTATTCAATTCTAGTTTTAACAGTCATTTAGTAAAAACTAGACCTAATAAGGGAATACACATTATACCTAAAGACTGGTTTTAACTGTAACATATATAAATAAAATAAGAGCGAAATAATTAATTATGACGATGTTATGATATACAATATAATTAAACTTTTAATTAATTGAAATTTTTACCACGATAAAAATGTCAAAATCAAAATTTATGCTTATGAATTTATGTGAGGTAAAAAGAACTTGTAGGGTAAGAATACAGCTAAGGGCACTTTTTAACAACCTTTAACTTCCTCACAGTGATAAAATTAATTTTGTGATCAAAAAAAAACAAAATAAGAAATACATAAAATGTTTTAATTACGGTTTTTACTTGCAAACATGGATGAAAACTGGTAGGATGCTCGCTGGTTAAACTTCTGCACTAAATTATTCACTCATGGACGAAATAATTATAAATTGCGTTTTAACTTAACTTTAATATTTTAAAATAACTTACTTATTACCACTCATGCTATGTAAATAGGTAAGCACTTTAACTTTCACGAGAAACTAAAATTTCATAATTATCTTCACACCTTACAATTTTGTTTACGTCAATCGCCAACACAGCGGAGCACAGCTCAGAGAGGTGCTAAGGACAGAACTACTCGCCGTTAACTAATTAGTGCCAATTCATAGCGGTCCACTTGACAGGGTTGCCACATTTCGAGTTCAAATTTCCAAGTTTTACGAAATTTCCTTATTAATTCAGACATCGAATTAAATAAATACATAAAAAAAGTGACATTTACGTTAAGAGTTTCTTATCAATAACTTTGAAAGAATCTTTAAACAAATAAACTTAAGATTTTTTATTGCATTTAACACATCTGCAAAGTGCATGGTTTTGAAGCGTAGGTCTGTATAAAATAAAACTTGCTGTTGTATCCACACAATCACAATCACATCATTGTTTATGTATTTTCGCCTTGTGTGACAAGAATTATCTTCGAAATAAAAATAAATATCAACATCCTACATTCTCCCCTCTTCAACTCAATTTATCCTATAAATTAGGGAAAGTAAGATCCTCTCCACACCACACAGATTAGTTGAATTATGAATTTATCATAAGTTGAAACATTTTTAAATCCCTCGATCTGTACTTCATTGTAATTCTTTTCTATTAACCATAATTTAAGTTCATGCAATACATGTATGTATTGAAGGTAACATTAAAATTTATCAAATATATATTTGATAAATTTATATCAAAAATTTATCAAATGAAATAATTAATTTTGAAAAAACTTTATACTGTGTTATAAGTCATGTGGTTCTGCTTTGTATGTAAAATTCATCGCTATAAATGTATTTTTTGTTTATGAAAGGTATATAATAAATTAAAATATCATTGATCATATACCAGTAAGAAAAAATTAAGGGGAGGTCATAAAATTTGTTGAGGTTTTGTACAAAGAATAGCAGGACACTCATTGCAAAAGAAAATCTTATCTTATCTGATAATTAATTATGCAGGCATGAGTCATGCGGACAACCATTATTTGTTCTCTTGCTTGTCGGCTTCTTTTGTATTAGTGGCCCGCTATTGTGTGCACACCTCATCAACAAATATTATGACCTTTCTTATAATTTTTTTCTTACTGGAATATTTATATTGTACTCATGATGAATGACTCTTAAAAAAAAAAATGGTTGCCTGTAAAGTCGGTTTTACGGGCGAAGATTTTACGTGACAACGTCTTTTTCTCGGTAGAATATTTATTGATATGAATATAATTAAATTGCACAATAGGAACAAGGAATTGAATGAAAATAAGAATTGCACAAATTTTAACTATAGAAATATATTTTGTTTACTAAAACATTGTACATGTAAACTTAAACTTAACACGAGAGACTCATCGTAACGTTACCGAGCGTTACACTTTTTCATAAGTGACTCCCAGCCGCAACCTAATTTAAGACGTTGTCACGTCAAAATATTACTTGTCAAGTCGGCACCTATGCAGTTTATTTTTTATATTAATAAAGCTATTTATTTCATTAACATAATTAGGGTTTGACTTTTCATAAATATTGTTTAAATATTAGATTATTTTATTTTAATTTGATTTAATATATATTAATCAAAAATTTTAGCATTGGGTGCCGCATTATTGATATGATGACAGTGAAAGCTCTTAATTTGTTTTTGGTACTAAAACAAGCACTATCATCAATCGCTTTTTTTCGTTTCATCATACAGGAAGAGCAAACTCTGCCTCTCTAGTATAGGTAATGAACTTTTGTACAAATTACTGCAGTAAAGTATTAAAAAGTGGCCAAAAGTAGTGAGCGTTATTTTGATTTTAGTTATGTTTATATTTAATATAAATAAATTGCTTTCCTTTCTGAACTGCAAGCGTGCAAAAAAAAATGTACCAAAGCATGCAAAGCAAATAATATATTGACATATACTTATGTTTACGTGCTACTGCACGTAAAAGGCACATGAGCTTAGGCATATTACATAAACAAGCACAGCATGGAATAAGGAAGCTGCTCGCATAACATACAAAGCGTACTAGAAAGTATTATTGATAAGACACGTCTTATAAGTTCAACTAGTTCGTGAACTAGTATTAGGAGAAGCCAAATCAATAATCGAAATGGGTTCACAATGGAAAAGATGCAACACAACTCCTTAAAAAATGAAGATCTCAAGCACCAGACCCACCAAAATTCAAATTCATCAATTATGTTTTATAGGTAAAATTTTGAATTTGAATAGCATAATAATTAATGGGTTCTCAATTCTTTCTTTATACTCTAATATCATCGGTACTAATATTAAATTAGGGTTCATATAAAATTATAATTTTGCCTTTATCTTATTTACTACACAGGTATAGGTATGTGAAGGAAATCTTTATAACTTATTTATTTTAAAGAACATAAAACTGCTGGAGGAGAATGAGATAAAGGACTTCATAAACACTGATTATAGAATTTATTGTTTTTAATAGGTGAACTAACATGGTCTAATTCTGGCTAATTAGACGAATTACCGACAAACAGTTAGTTTTTATTTTCAGGCTCGTCAAGCTCAAGATTTGTTATATGCGATGTGAACTCAAGTCCGGAAAGACTGAGAGCATTCTGAGCGAAGCGTAGCGAATCTCTTCCGGCGGGGACAGCGTTTAACTCAGAAGCTAAGGCAATTAAAAATCCAAGCCAACTTAATTAAATATAATCCAAGCAAATTGAGCTTATAAAATTCGAGCCAACTAAGCTATAGCATATAATCCAAATCTACTGAGCTAAATATAATCCAAAGTAAATGGGTTTAAGGTGGAACGAAATCGTCGGCTACAATCGGGTCGCAAAGCATAGTATGTCTCTGTTATGAAATTATAATTATGTAGCTATCTTTGTTATCGGCGTGGCCTATGCTTGTGGCTTTACAAATCTAAAACAAACAGATAGTTTATAAGTACATTTTATTATAATTCATATAATCTAGGTCAAACCAATAATGCATTGACATATTTGTCTAAATATATTAATATAGCCTCTGTTATTCCCTTATCTAAGTACTCGAGAAAAGCTTAATTGAAAGGTTTTTCTGCTTTATTTGCGTATTTGAATTTTATTTGTCCACTTTATCGATTATAATGTAATAATTTTAATTTAATTTTTGTTTAGAAAATAGCATGGCGCTAACGTAATTTTTCTCTCAAAAAGGTGTGATTAAATAAAGCATTAATGCAAAACAATAAAAACAGTTTAAGGTTAGCTACAAACACCTAAGAAAAATTTAAGTAAGGCACACAATTTTCGAAATATGGACTTAGTTACTAAAATTTTTTTAAGGAGTTTCAAGCTATTCACTTGCAATTAAGTCCAATATAATTATGATAAATTCTTCAGATTTAGTCAATTTGTGGCAAGGTAGTAAGTTATAAATAAACGAGTTTATAAGTAGGCTAATAACAGTTAAATAGTAAATAAAAAGTTTAAACTTTGTCTAAGCGTATTATGCTGAAGTATATATAGTAAATATTACAATAGCACATGTACTTAATTTTTCAAAATTAAAAAAAATGTATGCTAAATCTTTAAATTAAATTAATTATGTAATTGGAAAAAAGAATACACCTAATTATAAACTTATGTAATTGAAAAAAAAATACATTTAATTATAACTTAGTCTTTTAGAACAGTTTTAACTGACTCGCTTCGGAAAAACGCGTGTTGTCTAGTAAGAACTAGTTTTAACTGATATTCCATTTTGAACATTATTCATTTCTAGTTTTAACAAAGTCATTTAGTAAAAACTAGTTCTAACTAGGGAAAACACGTTATACCTAAAAACTGGTTTTAACTGTAACATATATAAATAAAATATGAGCGAAATAATTAATTATAACGATATTAGGAAATACAATATAATTAAACTATTAATTAATTGAAATTTTTCCACGATAAAAATGTCACAATCAAAATTTATGTGCATGTATTTATGTGAGGTAAAAAGAACTTGTATGGTAAGAACGCAGGTAAGGGCACTTTTTAACAACCTTTAACTTCCTCACAGTTATAAAATTAATTTTGTGATCAAAATAAAAACAATATACGAACATTGCCGCCAAATCATAATTATGTAATTCATATACATAAAATGGTAGGCGGTTTTATAAAATCAACAGCAGTTCATGTCATGGAAAGTGAGCTGAACCTACCCCCACTGTTTATTAGAAGGAAATATTTAGCAGGAAAATACTGGTTAAAATGTAAATCAACGGCAATTAACGATCTTATTACAGATTTGGATTAATTACATACATTTACAGAAAATGCATTTTGGAGAAATAAGAAAAAACCGCTTCTAATTCAGCTACACGAAAAATTTAAATTTATGTCTATCTACAAAAGCACTCAATTAGAAATGTTTAATTTTGACACTTGGATTAGTAATTTAAATTTAGAACTGACAATTCAAACTGAAATTAATATAATGACAGGACCTAAACGGTTTCATAGAACAGTAGACTTGAAAAACCTCTGTGATCAGTTCATAGAAGATGAGTATGGTAAAGCGTATAAAATATACACGGATGGTTCGAAAGGTAGGGAGGGTGTGGGCGCGGCTTTCTATGATGGGCAGAATAATAACTACATTGGCTTCAAACTCTCAAAAGAGATAACAATAATGAACGCGGAACTAATAGCAATAGCGGAAGCCTTATCCTACCTGACAACTGTCCCGTGCTCAGAAGTGGTCATACTTTCCGATTCGAAGAGTTCGCTACAGCATATTGCTCGATGAGCCTCGTCTATACGAAGTCTACCGATTGCATATAGTATTTTACAGTCTGTCCGTGAAGTCTGTTAAGTGGCCCGCTATTGTGTGCACACCATATCAACAAATTTTATGACCTCTCCTATATTTTTTTCTTACTGGAATTTTTATATTGATCACATGATCAATGACTCTTAACAAATATTACTTGTCAAGTCGGCACCTATGCAGTTTATTTTTTATATTAATAAAGCTACTTATTACATTAACATAATTAAGGTTTGACTTTTTATAAATATGTTTAAATATTAAAATAATTTATTTCAATTTGATATGATGATAGTGAAAGCTCTTAATTCGTTTTTGGTACTAAAACAAGAACTATCATAAATCGCTTTATTTCGTTTCATCATACAGGAAGGGGAAACTCTGCCTCTCTAGTATAGGTAATTAACTTTTGTGCAAATTACTGCAGTAGAGTATTAAAAAGTGGCCAAAAGTAGTAAGCGTTATTTTGATTCCAGTTATGTTTATATTTAAAATTTTGATATAAATAAATTGCTTTGGTTTCTGAACTGCAAGCGAGCAAAAAAAATATATCGAAGCATTCAAAGCAAATAATATAAGGACATATACTTATGTTTACGTGCTACTGCACGTAAAAGGCACATCAGCTTAGGCATATTATATAACTGACTGAGAGCATCCTGAGCGAAGTGTAGCGAATCTCTTTCCCCGCCGGAAGAGATGCGTTTAACTCAGAAGCTAAGGCAAATTAAATCCAAGCCAACTTAGTTGAATATAATCCAAGCCAATTAAGCTAAATTAAATCCAAGCCTACTGAGCTGAATAAATCCAAGCCAATTAAGCTGAATAAATCCAAGCCAACAAAGCTAAATTATATTCAAGCCAACTAAACTAAATATAATCCAAGCAAATTGAGCTTATAAAATTCGAGCCCACTAAGGTAAATATTATCCAAATCTACTGAGCTAAATATAATCCAAAGCAAATGGGTTTAAAGTGGAACGAAATCATCGGCTACAATCGGGTCGCAAAGCATAGTATATCTCTGTCATGAAATTATAATTATGAAGCTATCTTTGTTATCGGTGTGGCCTATGCTTTTGGCTTTACAAATCTCAAAACTAGCCAAACAGATCGTTTTTAAGTACATTTTATTGTTTTTCATATAATCTAGGTCAAACCAATAATACAATGACATATTTGTCTAAATATATTAATCTAGCATCTGTTATTCCCTTATCTAAGTACTTTAGAAAAGCTAAATTGAAAGGTTTTTCTACTTTATTTATGAATTTGAATTTTATTTGTTCACGTATCGATTATAATGTAATAATTTTAGTTATTTACGCTGCTTCTTTGCTATGAAAAGCTATGCCCGGGGATCACAGCATCTTTAGAATAAAGAAACGATTTGGGTAATTTTAAATTATTTGTCAAAGTTTTACACATACTCATTTCTTCACAATTTTTTGTACAAATATTACGTTGTCGTTTCAAAATTTTATGTACCGAAAATGTTAGCACTTTTGTTCATTGAAACGAAATAAGATTATTATGATTATTATCTATAATATCGCACTATGAGCTATAACGCACCTTTAGGTTTATTACTATTGAGGATGTTCTGACATTTTTTTTAACACAACTTAGAATGTTATAATGTATGCACCAACTAGCTCCCGCCTGCAACTCAGTCCGCGTTAGCTTTAGTTGTTGAGAATTATACAAGACCCCTAAAATTTCCGGAATAAAAATCATCCTATCTCAATTCGGTTCATAAACCATAAGTGTTCCACATTTCATCAAAATATGTTTAATTTTTTTGCGTGATTGAGTTACACACATGCAATCTTTCACGTTTATAATTAAAGGATTAGAAGGATGAGTAGTTTTGTTTTGAGTGGAATCTGTACATGTTTATATAATGTACTTGCTAGATGTTTAAATCTTAACAAAATTTTACTAGAAATCCCGTCTGTTGCCTGGCTATGTGATCCTTTTCTAGTCAAAATATTTTTATTTTTAAGGTTTTACTTTTCAGACTATAAATAGCAAAATTGTAAAGCCTAGTAAGCTTTGGCTGTGATAGGTTTCTTTTGAATTTTATATTAGATTTATTTTTTCTATTTATTGTCTGTCATTGTAATAACAATTTTTATCTATTATTCACGAAAAAAATAAGATAAAAGAAAAGGCCATAAAACTTGTCGAACCGGTGTGCGTACAATAGCAGGGACTCGCACAAAGAAAGCCGACAAAACTGACAAACATCATACTGATAATGAGCAAAACAATATTATTTGTGCACATTACTTATACACATAATTTGATTTGAGTTAATTTATTATTAATTAATAAGGTATGTTTTTTAATGGCAAATAGGAATTGTGTTTAATAATTGATACATTTTTAATTACCGTTACATAATTATTTGAGATAAGTGTGGGATAGCAACTTATAATTTATTAATGAGGTAAAATTATGAATCGCATATAATAATGGTAATTAATAGCAATAGTCTTATATTTATGTGATCTTTTAGATAAACGAGATCTTTAAAAATCAGCTATTATAGTTTAGAAAATAGCATGGCGCCTACATAATTTTCTCCCAAAAAGGTGTGATTACATAAAACATTAATAAAAAAACAATAAGAACAGTTTAAGGTAAGCTACAAAAATCTAAGAAAAATTAAAGTAAGTCACACCATTTTCGAAAATTTGGACTTAGTTACTAAATTTTTTTTAAAGGACTTTCAATCATATTCACTTGTAATTAAGTCAAATATAATTATGATAAATTCTTTAGATTTAGTCAATTTGTGGCAGGGCACAAGGGCATAGGTAAAAACAGTTAAATAACTAATAAAAAATCTTTGTCTAAGCGTATTATGCTGAAGTATAGTAAATATTACAATGGCATATATACTTAATTTTTGAAAATTAAAATAAAATGTATTTTGAATGTATAGATTAAATTAATTATGTAATTGGAAAAAAGAATATATTTCATTATAAACTTATTTTATTAAATCATAAAGCCTGATTCCAAATTGTTTCTTTTTTTTATTAATGTTTCATTAATAATAATTAATGATGATATTGGCATTATTATAATAATTCCCATTTGCTGTGCCCGACAGGGTCCATAATCTGACCTGTAAATATTTTGAACACCTGTTGTAGGTTATTCATGTGGTGTGGTCATTTAGAGCAGTTTTTACTGTCTCGCTTCGAAAAACGCGTGTTGTCTATTCAGAAGTAGTTTTAACTGATATTCCATTTTGAGCATTATTCATTTCTAGATTTAACAAAGTCATACCTCAAAACTGGTTTTAACAGTAACATATATAAAGAAAATATAACTAGAAAAATTTCCACGCGGACCAGCGTGAAGGCTGCGGTAGCATAATTGGTCAGTGCATTCGCCCGGATTGCGAAGGGTGCGGGTTCGAGTCCCGTCTGCTGCCTGGTCCGCGTGGAATTTTTTCTAGTTATATTTTCTTTAGATTTAAACATCAAGCAGTTACATGCTTTAAAAATGATAAAAATTATAACTATAATTGCTATTTCTTCTTTCAAATGTTTAATACTTGTAAAAGTATTCATTTGACATTGTGGGTTTACCTATAATGCGAAGAGATGGCGCTGCCTTGCAGCTTAAGAATAGCTAGAAAGAATTTCGACGCGGTCCGTGAGGGCCGCGGTAGCATAATTGGTCAGTGCATTCGCCCGGATTGCTGCCTGGTCCGCGTGGAATTTTTTCTAGTTATATTTTCTTTAGATTTAAACATCAAGCAGTTACATGCTTTAAAAATAATAAAAATTATAACTATAATTGCTATTTCTTCTTTCAAATGTTTAATACTTGTAAAAGTATTCATTTGACATTGTGGGTTTACCTATAATGCGAAGAGATGGCGCTGCCTTGCAGCTTAAGAATAGCTAGAAAGAATTTCGACGCGGTCCGTGAGGGCCGCGGTAGCATAATTGGTCAGTGCATTCGCCCGGATTGCGAAGGGTGCGGGTTCGAGTCCCGTCTGCTGCCTGGTCCGCGTGGAATTTTTTCTAGTTATATTTTCTTTAGATTTAAACATCAAGCAGTTACATGCTTTAAAAATAATAAAAATTATAGTAACATATATAAATAAAATAAGAGCGAATAATTAATTATAACGATATAAGGATATACAATATAATTAAACTTTTAAATAATTGAAATTTTACCACGACAAAAATGTCTAAATCAAAATTTATGTGTATGTATTAATGTGAGATTAAAAGAACTTGTACTCACAGTTATAAAATTAATTTTGTGACAAAATAAAAACAATAAAAGAACATTGCCGCCAAATCATAATTATGTAATTCATATACCCAGATAAAATGTTTTAATTAGGGTTTTTACTTACAAACATGGATGAAAACTGGTAGGATGCTTGCTGGTTAAACTTCTGCACTAAATTATTCACTCATGGACGAAATAATTATAAATTGCGTTTTAACTTAACTCTGATATTTTAAATAAACTTACTTATTACCACTTATGCTATATAAATAGGTATGCACTTTAACTATCACGAGTAATTACTATATATTAATAAAATTTCATATTTATCTTCACACCTCACAATTTTGTTTACGCCAATCGCTTCAACACAGCGGAGCACAGCTCAGAGAGGTGCTAATAACAGAACTACTCGCCGTTAACTAAGATAGTGCCAATGCATAGTGGTTCGCTTGACAGGGTTGCCACATTTCGAGTTCAAATTTCCAAGTTTTACGAAATTTCCTTATTAATCCAGACATCGAATTAAATAAATATAAAAAAGTGACATTTACATTCAGAGTTTATTATCAATAACTTTGAAAGAATCTTTAAACAAATAAACTTAAGATTATTGGATTTATACATCTGCAAAGTGCATGGTGTCTAAGCGTAGGTCTGTCTAAATAAAATAAAACTTGCTCTTGTATCCACACAATCACAATCACACCATTGTTTATGTATTTTCGCCTAGTGTGACAAGAATTATCTTCGAAATAAAAATAAATATCATCATCCTATATTCTCCCCGCTTCAACTCAATTTACCCTATAAATCAGGGAAAGTTAGATCCTCTCCACACCACACAGATTAGTTGAATTATGAATTTATCAAAAGTTGAACATAAAACTACTGGAGGAGAGTCAGATATAGAACTTCATTAACGGTGATTATAGAATTTATTGTTTTTAATAGATGAATTAAAATAGTCTAATTCTAGCCAATAAGACGAATTAGCGACAAACAGTTAGTTATTATTTTCTGGCTCGTCAAGCTCAAGATCTGTTATATGCGATGTGAACTCAAGTCCGGAAAGACTGACAGCATCCTGAGCGAAGTGTAGCGAATCTCTTCCGGCGGGGACTGCGTTTAACTCAGAAGCTAAGGCAAATTAAATACAAGCCAACTTAGTTGAATATAATCCAAGCCAATTAAGCTAAATTAAATCCAAGCCTACTGAGCTGAATAAATCCAAGCCAATTAAGCTGAATAAATCCAAGCCAACAAAGCTAAATTAAATCCAAGCCAACTAAACTAAATATATTCCAAGCAAATTGAGCTTATAAAATTCGAGCCAACTAAGGTAAATATAATCCAAATCTACTGAGCTAAATATAATCCAAAGCAAATGGGTTTAAGGTGGAACGTAATCGTCGGTCTGTCTATAGTATGTCTGTCTGTCGGTATAGTATGTCTCTGTCATGAAATTATAATTATGAAGCTATCTTGGTTATCGGCGTGGCCTATGCTTTTGGCTTTACAAATCTCAAAACAAGCAAAACAGATAGTTTTTAAGTACATTTTATTATAATTCATATCTCTTATTCCCTTATCTAAGTACTTTAGAAAAGCTAAATTGAAAGGTTTTTCTGCTTTATTTATGAATTTGAATTTTATTTGTTCACGTATCGATTATAATGTAATAATTTTACTTATTTACGCTGCTTCTTTGCTATGAAAAGCTATGCCCGGGGAGCGGAGGCGGACACAGCAACTTTAGAATAAAGAAACAATTTGGGTAATTTTAAATTATTTGTCAAAGTTTTACACATACTCATTTCTTCACAATTTTTTGTACAACTATTACGTTGTCGTTTCAAAATTTTATGTACCGAAAATGTTAGCACTTTTGTTCATTGAAACGAAATAAGATTATTATGATTATTATCTATAATATTGCACTATGAGCTATAACGCACCTTTAGGTTTATTACTATTGAGGATGTTCTGACATTTTTTTTAACACAACTTAGAATGTTATAATGTATGCACCAACTAGCTTCCGCCTGCAACTCAGTCCGCGTTAACTTTAGTTGTTGAGAATGATGCAAGACCCCTAAAATTTCCGGAATAAAAATCATCCTATCTCAATTGGGTTCATAAACCATAAGTGTACCACATTTCATCAAAATATGTTGTATATATTTTTTTGCGTGATTGAGTTACACACATGCAATCTTTCACGTTTATAATTAAAGGATTAGAAGGATGAGTAGTTTTGTTTTGAGTGGAATCTGTACATGTTTATATAATGTACTTGCTAGATGTTTAAATCTTAACAAAATTTTACTAGAAAATCCCGTCTGTTGCCTGGCTATGTGATCCTTTTTCTAGTCAAAATATTTTTATTTTTAAGGTTTTACTTTTCAGACTATAAATAGCAAAATTGTAAAGCCTAGTAAGCTTTGGCTGTGATAGGTTTCTTTTGAATTTTATATTAGATTTATTTTTTCTATTTATTGTCTATCTATTGTAACAACAATTTTTAAGTATTATTCATGTGGTAAGTAGGTATGTTATGCTTTTACGTATTACATGGTTTTTCATGAATTTACGATATGGAGATGATTTACGAAAAAAATAAGATAAAAGAATAGGAGTAGGTAGCTATTGGGAATTCTAATTCACTTTTATCTCTATATCACAAAACCAAAAAAGTGAATTAAAATCCCCCAATCACAAGCGATTGGAGGCTTCTAATTCACCTTTTTTGGTTTCGCGATATAGAGATAAAAGTTAATTAAAATCCCCAATAACCAACCAGGTACCGTGGCATTCTTAGTTACCCCACGAGTGAGGTCGCGACTAAACAACGTCTTAAATATGAATAATATCTAAAATAGGAATATAAATAGGTGCAATTAGATTTTAATATACTTAATCAGTTGCTATATGACTATTTATTAAAACAATCACTCGGAATAACGGGGACGATAATTTGATTCAAACAATCCGTAAAAAATCATCAGTGTCTCTACAAAATTATAAAAACGCATTTTATAGCGAATTTAATAAACATCGTCAGCTTACCAGTATCGCCTGCTGTCCCGCTGGCCGCCGATCTCGAGGTCAAGTGCCGCGCGTGCAATATGATGCGACATTCATGTCATGCCTAAAGCGAGCATTTTGAAACGCTAATTATAATAAAGCCAGAGAATTCATAAAAAATACTTTTATGAAACTTCTATTCCTGGTGGGATTTTATAATATCAATATATAAGTCGTACTTTAAAACGAATGCAAATTATGACTATATTCTAAATTTAACTTTTAATTTAATGGCTTGTCATCACTTTAAAAATAGTTTATGTTTATATAGAGCTTCGATTTTCGTATGATTTAATTATAATACAGAACGCTGAGTTCAAATAATAAATCGAAATTATAACGAATATGGATTTTTTTCGTTGTAATTGATTTCTTAATTATTTCTTTAATATCATGGCCGTCAATTTGAGTAAAGGAATCCAATAATCATCTATATATAATTTTATTATTAAAGGGTTTGCTTCCATACAAGAAGGTATTGTCAATGTAATTGAAAAATAACTCATGTTAATAACATACGTAAAACGTGTCTCAAAAATCTGGCGGGATTCGAACCTGCATCTTAACGAATATTATTTCAAATTTAGTAGTTTACATGTTTATATATAATATAATGTAACTTACCAGAAAATATCTTTAGTACATCATTATTAGCACATCATTTTTATCACATCACTAAAACAATTATTATTCAAGGGTTCTTATCTGATAATGTCTTCATGGGCCACTTTGACTCATGCCCTTATACAATGAAAGCGTTATGATAAAGATATTAAACCATGTGAATGAACAGGTTGCCTCAGGGAGTACCCAGAATTTTTATAAAGTTTAAATCAGGTTGGCTCGTGGTCTCCTTGAATATTTGTCAACTTGTCTCGGAGGAACCACATAGAAGTCAATAATTTAGGAATCACGATGTCTAGGCCAGATTGGATCATGGTCTCCTTGAATATAATTCAAAGCCGATTGCCTCGGAGTTACCATCTAGACAGCGCGAGTAACATTTTCTGGACCAGATTGGCTCGTACTCCCCCATCCAACAGAGTTAAGATATTTTATCAATAGCCGCCCACGGTTAGGTTACAACCATGAAGACAATAGCAAACACGGGAACGCCATGAGTAAAAATTGATATTTAAATCACTTTAGCAAATATGTCAACGAGTGCCCGGGACTGGCGCGCAAGGAGAATGAATTAATTATAAGAATATTTCTTTGTCCCTAAAAATGCTGATGCTGCAGCGTTGGTAACTGTATGCACACACGCAAAGGTGAGCTAATGTGTGCCTACAAAGTAAAACACATGTTGCAGTTGTTACTCGAATGATGCAATAAATAATGAACGTTGAACGAGCGATAATATGCAAGTATGCAAATAAAATGTAGTGGTATGGTCATAGTGTACAGACTGTAGCGTTTTATGAAATAGCAATTTGTTACAATCTATTTATTAAAGTTACGAAAATGAATCGCTTTTTATTCAGAATTTGAATAACATAAATCAATTAGTAGGTATATCCATTAAATTTCTTATGTTTACTTAAAAATATTAATGAAAATTGGTGAATATTTGATATATATATTATTACTTTAAATTTTTAATTATTTATGTCGTCACTCACACTTAAGTGAGAGCCGTTCCTAAAATATACTTAAATGTGCTGCATCTACCTCTCAGCTTTGCAGTGCAAACTCAATTCTGCTACACTAGAGAATACTCCAATTCGAGCGAAAAAGCCGCTACACGCTATTCTCTTGATACGTGGACCAACCTTAGTTACACTTACATTATAGTCAAGGAGTCGTATACGTATTTAAAAGAATTGTAATTAATTTTATATTTCTTCGTACCAAATTCGTTAATTATGAAAAATAATAAAATGTACTTTTGATGCATTATTGTTATGACAAAAACATATTGCAGTTATTCTTTAATACTAGTAAGGGAATAATTTATACAGTTGCACAAAGACATGCTATTGTCGAATTTCAACAACATTTCTTGTTTCTTTAATTAAGTAGTCATGCTACTTATATGAACTGAGATAAGAGTTCCGGTGTATTTTTGGCAAAGTCAATATTTTTCATAACACTGAGAAATATAAAACTCGTTACGTTTTCCATTCAGATTTAGCAGCCGGACCTTGAACTATGCTTGAAGTCGAATAGAATGAATAAAAACAATACACATGGAAGATAAAATTACTAAGTTTAGATTTGAGATTTATTATTTATCTATATATTGATAACAATAACTATTTTATTTGATATATACATGCAGATATTGCCATCTGATAATTAAATATAACAGCAGTAATCCACCCATCCTCACCATGCTGGCCCGAACGCAATCCCCTACCGAGTGGAAGACTGGAAACTTACCTACAACATCACGAAAATTTTATTTTATTTTAGTGTGAAGTCTTTAAGAGAA
Source organism: Chilo suppressalis (assembly GCA_902850365.2). NCBI lineage: Eukaryota > Metazoa > Arthropoda > Insecta > Lepidoptera > Crambidae > Chilo > Chilo suppressalis. Next base: position 10,286,353 of record OU963919.1, read on the forward strand.
ATTACTTCCCCAGTCGGGGGTTCCAATTCAAGCGGGAAATCCGCTATGCACTACTACCACTTAAAAGCTGACTTTACTAATTCCAACCGGACGTGGACGTGTACCTATTGTAAATTGATACATTTGTTTTTCACAAAATTTATTTTGTGCAATTTTCGCAATGCAAATTAATAATTGCTGAATATTAGAAAAAAAACCACAGTGTTAACAAACCTTTTTTAAATCATAGCATTCAGTGATGTTTACTTAACTTTATTATTATATTTTAGTTACGTCTGTTATTAATTTTCAACAAAAATGTTGACCATTCCATTTGCTTATCATGCAATATTTTGAAATAAATTGAGGTTTTCCAATCAATACACCTTTATTACAACTTCAGCACGGCTCCGTTGTGACCATCACCTAGTGTTTTAATTGTTAATACCACGAAGATTCATTGCGTTGAAATCATGTTCGTAAGTTTTTTAAATACATTATTTTATTTGTCTGTTTATTGTATTTGTTAATTTACAGTGTAACTCTTTTGTTCTCAGGTCGGATATTGAATATTATAACTCCAAGCCTGCCGCTAAGTCACAATTTAACATCAAAAAGAACATTGATTTTGAAGACGAGGAAATTAACAAACGGTATGATGTCTCTTGTGTAGTGGTTACTCTTAGATAACGTTTACATAATTTAATAAGTTAGAAAATCTTCTTAACTTTACTCTTTGATATGTTTTATATTATAAATCCATGACTTTCACTTATAATTATCCCACTAATAGAACATGTTTTTGATAAGTGCTTTGTATTTTTTGTGTACTACAGACCAGACCAGCGACCACGAAAAACAAACAAGAGATTGGTGTACGAGTCTGGCGAAGAAGGCTTGAATAAACAGTAAGTTTCGTGATTTAATGAACCTTTCTAACAGTGTATTTTGCAACCTGTAAGTGTAAGTACTTCAGATACAGAAATGTATACTAACCTTTCTATTTTTAATTGCAGAACAGATCAGCAAGTTCGAAAGGTGACCAAGAAACTAGTATACGAGTCTGATGAGGAAGAATTACCGAAACGGTAAGTTTTAAAGATAAATTTGACATTGATTTATCTAATAAGATTAGGCAATTTATTTATATAAAATATCAAGTATGTCGATATTTGAATTTAAATGCTATTCACCAAGTGCAGATAAATATTGAGTGTATATCAATGAATCTGTAAGACAGATATTTATCTGGGGTTCGTGCCGAAAACTCATTCCAAATGATTTAATATTTCCCATTGTTGTCTGATTTAATTTAATAAGTTTTTTAACCAAGTTTTTTTTTTAAATTTCAGTACCATTCAAGCAGTAAAGAAAGCACCCAAACGAAAGGCGGTCGAGCGACCTAGTGTGGAGAAACGAACTCGACCTGCTGCAGGGTGGAAACTTGACTTCGACGACGAGGCTGAGGAGATCGAAGCCAGCCGCGTGCGCAAGCCAGCAAACCGTTTTCAGTCCGTGTTAACACGCCGTGTCGCCGACGGGTGTCTGCGCCGTACTGCTAGCTTGCCGGGCGATCTCTTTGTGGAGCTGCGCCTCTACAACACTAAAGATATTAAGTGTGTAGACCCAAAAGATCGTTGGCAGCGTGCAGTCTTATCTTTGAAGTACCAGACGGACTCAGAAGCTGATGAATTGGAGCTACTGCGACAGTTCATCAAACGAGCGCGACGAGAATTCGTAGAAGACGGGACGTTCTTCGCGGATAAAAATAAATAGCATTGATAGTAAATTGTAAGCTTATTTAATATAGTAATTACATGCTGATAATATTTTAATTTTATTTAACTGGTGACCAGTCTATTTAATATATTTATTAGTTTCATTTTGCAAAAATGTCAAACAGGTCGATATATTGCACAGTTTGCGACGTATCTGTCAATAGCAATAGATTTTCTGCTCATTTGAAAAGTAATTTACATAAAAATAATTCTGCTATCGACTTAAGTGATGGTATAGAAAAAATATGTAGCGCTTTTCGTAATCGAATCGCATCGTATCGCCTAAGCAACAGCGACGCGGAGACGGGAGCTCCTGCTGATTTTTTGCGTGGCATGCGAGCGCGCGTCCTTCAGCTGCTACAGGCGCGCCAATTAACTTTGAACAGTATTAAAGTTAACTTTGAATTATTTGCCGAATTTTATTTAAGAAGTAATGGTACAGACAAATGCGAAATTAAGTCTTTTGCTACCGAGAATATTGTCGTTCACAAAAACTTTGATTTTAATGATTTTTTTTCTCAAGTAGTTGCTATTATTTCAAGTAAAATTGATGAATTTCAAGAACGTGACAGTGGATGGTTATTTTTACGTAATTTACATTTAGAAATTAATATTAATAAATATAATCCTCTAAGAGCGTCGAAATTTATCGATTTGCCAAAATCTCTAAAACTCAAACGTGCATGTATTAATATTCACAATAGTGATAATTTTTGCTTTTTGTGGAGCATAATGGCAGCATTATTTCCTGCTGAAAATAACGCACATCGAACTTCTTCTTATCCTCATTTTGAGAATGTGCTCAATATAAAAAATATGACTTTTCCGGTAAACTTTTCTGACATCAAAACATTCGAAAAAAATAATTCTAACATAAGCATAAATGTCTATGGGTTAAAAAATAAAACAAACATTGTTGGTCCCTTATATCGCACTCAGAACAAAAAGAAAAATCACATAAACTTGTTGTTCATAGAAAAGGGAAATCTTACACATTACTGCTTGATAAAAAACTTAAGCCGTTTGTTGAGATCACAACTTACAAAGCATCATAGCAAAATATATTTTTGTGACGATTGCATGATATTTTTTGAAAATGCATCTAAATTCAATGCTCACGTGTGTGGTGGTGTCGCCACTATTTTACCGAGGCGCGGCACTCTTATTCAATTTAAAAATTATGAAAAAATGCAAGACATGCCTTTTGTAATATATGCGGATTTTGAATCATTATTGCAAATGAGTCCAGAACTAGGCCCTAGTTCCAATTGTACGAAAACATTACAAAAGCATATCCCAGCTGCATTTGCATACTATGTAGTATGCTCTTATGATAGTTCTTTGAATAAGTATGTGTCTTATCGTGGTGAAGACTGTGTTGATAAATTTATTGATTACCTTAAAGGAGATGTTCTAAAAATTTTCCAGCTTTATAAAAATACAATACCTATGAATAAATTGACAGCTGAGGAAACCGAGTCATACCACACAACCAAGTTATGTTATCTGTGTAATCAAATGTTATTTGATGACAGAGTTCGTGATCACTGCCATCTGACAGGAAGGTATCGTGGTGCCATTCATTCGTATTGCAATCTGAAATATCGTTTACCTCAATTTGTGCCAGTGTTTTTTCACAATTTGTCCGGTTATGATTGTCATTTATTTATACGACAGTTGGCACAAACATCAGGTCCTATAAAAGTTATAGCAAAAAACAAGGAAAACTACATATCTTTCACCAAGTTTTTTACAACAAAAGACAATGATTACATGGCAGTTCGCTTCGTCGATTCATTTAAGTTTTTAGGCACAAGCCTCGAAAAATTAGTGTCTGGTTTAAATACTCACGACTTTTTACATTTATCAAAATATTTCCCGCAAAAAATACAGTTTGAATTATTAAGGCGAAAGGGTGTCTATCCGTACGAATACATGAATAAATGGGAATCATATAAAGAAAAGAAATTACCTTTGCAACAAAATTTCTATAGTACTTTGAGTGAGTGCACTATTTCGGAGTCCGATTATGAACATGCTAAGCGAGTTTGGAAAATATTTGAATTAAAGAACCTTGGCGAATATACAGATTTATATTTGAAATCAGACGTACTATTGCTTGCAGATACTTTTGAGAAATTTCGTCATACATGTAAAACCAATTACCGTTTGGATCCTTCGTTTTATCTTACAGCCCCAGGCTTAAGTTTTGATGCTATGCTTCTTAAAACAAAAGTTAAACTGCAATTGATTGAGGACTTAGAAATAATAAGATTAATACAGAAAGGCATCCGTGGAGGTGTATGTTTATGTCCTACTAGATATGCAAGGGCAAACAACCAATACCTATCTGATTACGAACCGTCTTCTCCCGATAATTACTTATTTTACATAGATTGTAACAATTTGTACGGTTACGCAATGTGCTCGCATTTGCCACATTCTGAGTTTCGTTTATTGAATGAATCCGATTTTAATCCTCGTGATATCTTGAACACTCCGGATGACTCTGAAGAAGGTTTTATTTTAGAAGTAGATTTAGAGTATCCAGAAAAGTTACATGATTTACATAACGAATTACCATTTTGTCCACAAAAATTTACTCCACCTGGGTCAAAAACATCTAAGTTGATACCAAACTTATACGATAAATTTAATTATGTTATACATTATGTACATTTAAAAACATGTCTAAATCATGGGTTGAAATTAAAAAAAGTTCATAGGGTAATCAAATTTAAGCAAAGCCCGTATTTAAAACAATACATTGATTTAAATACAGAATTACGTCAAAAAGCAACATCAACATTTGAACAAGATTTTTTTAAGCTGTTAAATAATAGCATTTTTGGAAAAACTCTTGAAGACCCAGAAAAACGATTGGACGTAAAATTAGTTAGTCAGTGGGTGGATAGTGAAAATATAACGAAAAAACAATTAAGTGCTGAACAATTAATAGCCAGACCAAATTATCATAGTGCAACTGTTTTCTCTGAGAATTTTGTTGCAGTTCAAATGAAGCCAGAGTCAATAATATTAGATAAACCTATTTACATTGGTTTTACAGTTTTGGAAATTTCCAAAAGTCACATGTACAATTTTCATTATTCTATTATGAAACCCTTCTATGGATGCAATTTGAAGCTTTGTTACACAGATACAGATAGTTTTCTTTACTCCATACAGACCAATGACATTTATAAAGATTTGAAAGTTAGATTTCAGTCTTATTTTGATACAAGCAACTATGATGATAATAATTCATACGGTATTGAGCGTAAAAATAAAAAGGTTCCTGGTTTGTTTAAGGATGAGTTGGGGGGCCAGCTCATAAAAGAATTTGTTGGTTTAAGGTCCAAATTGTATTGTATTAAAACTGAAAACAAAGAAATAAAAAAGGCTAAGGGTATTAAGAAAACTGTCGTTAAGAAATTGTTATTTGAAGACTACAATAATGTATTATTGCGTAATGAAATCATACGAAAAAAGAATATCGTTTTTAAGTCCTTCAAACATCAACTCTTCACTCAATCGATTGATAAAATAGCCTTGTCGTCAAATGACGACAAACGTATTTTATTAAAGGGCAATATTAGCACATTGGCTTGGGGTCATAAATCCAGCTTTTTTTAAGATTTATATTTAGTATAATTAATAGACTGGTTCACCAACTTTAATATTAAATTAGATTTTTTTAGTTGATATAACAATAGGTTTTATTTTTAAGTTTTAGTGTAACATAAATTTATTTTAAATAAAAATATAATGTTATAGTTAAGTTGTTTCATTTATTAATCTCTGTTCTTAATGAACAAGTTTATTGAAATATCATTATGTTTCAATACCACGGATTTGGATCAAAGGTTTTGAAACTTGCTCACGCCTACTAAGAAAAATTTTCCAACTTATTGGATAGTTAATCATTTAAAATATTGTCTACTGCAGTCAGAAAAACTTGTAAAAACTCATAGTATTCGAATTATAAATTTTACTTACACGTGTTCAATTTAGGTCATGTAATATGATGATGCCACAAAAATAAAATTTTTGCAATATAGGTACAACTGAAGGCAAAAACATTCCTAAGTATTTTAGTCATATTTCAAACGGCATAGGTGAAAGTTACACATAACCTAAGTCACCGGCTTACCAGCTTTATTGTGTAAGTATTTTTATTTCATGTAATTTTAGGAGTGCCCTGATTATAATTGCAATTTTATTATATAATAACTCAATAATTATCTTTACAGATAATGACGGACTGCACTGATATTATGTTTTCTCAATATGCTCAAGATCCTTTGGAGAACTTCACTCAGCAATGTGAAGAATTATTTGGTTACCAACCGAAAGAAGAACAGGAATCTAAAAAACCCGAAGTAATAAGGAGAAAAAAGAAAATCTCGCTGTCACTGAAAAAGAAGAAGATTTCTACAAAATCGTTCGTGATAAGTGAACAGAGGCAGGGTAATAAATTAATTCAGATACGAGTGCTGGAGTTGACCAGTGAATCTAACACTGGTGGAATGGAGGGATCTTCTTCAGCAACGTTTGCCGACAACGGAAGTAACGAGAGGGTGGTGCTAAGTGCTCAATACGTAGTCCATGACCAGGTTGATGAAATTATGGACTTGACGGAATGTATTGTTAGGAAAATTTCGAAAAAACTGTGTAGTGACAATTTGTAGTATTTTTATTGTTGTAAATATCTTCTTTTTATTAAATTATTTTAATTTTATGAATAATGATTTTTATTTAAACATTTTGAGATAATCTAGAAAAAAAAGACCAATTAAGTACATAATTAATATTTATTAATGATTCTTACAGTTTAACCTAATGAAACAATAAAAATTACAAACATATTCAAAACAATACAAAATTACTTACATTATATTTTTACACTTTAGTTGCAAATTGTTTGCAGTACCACATTCTAAGACAGATAACATTTCTTAATGCGCATATTTCTTTATGATAAACACAATTTAATTCGAGTTTTTTTTCGTCACTATGCTCATCATATAGTTTCAAAAAATTTGGACAACCTTTGTCGCTTAAGTCTAATATTTCACAATTTTGACATAGCTCTCTTATCCACTGAATTTTTTCCAATCCTTTTGTTAATATTGTTTTGTCTTTAAGATACATATCCACTATACGTCTAAATTCACGATAATCAATAAATCCTTCACTCCAATAAAGCCCGCGATGTTTTTCCAACCATCGCACCTGCTTCTTTTCTTTGTTTGATAGAGTCATAAAACTATAAGGTGGTTTGATAAGGAAAGTCTGTGTGTGATTTTCATAAGCTATTGCAAATTCTTTAATAATAAATTTATTTTGTAAATCTTTAAATCCCTGCAGATCCACAATTATTGTATTGTTATTCATGATATTTTTTTAACAATATTACTCAAAGGCTTGTATTCAAAAATACAATCGTTTAGTATAAGACAATATGCAGCGGTTTGATCAGGTATCTCTTGATCTGTTTCGATTTCAACTCGAACATCAATGGATCCTTTTAGCATTTCGTGTTGGCGCGAACAATCGATGACAAACAAAGGAGCAATCTCTTTGAATTCTTTGATACTCATCAACGGCTCTGCTCGACGACCATGATAAGACTGCTGAAACCTCGCGTATTGCTCGTATATTAATGAAAACATGTTATTAGAGAAATCTATGTTAAGGCTTTCATAAGGGTAGTAGGATGAGTTAAGAAAAACTCTAACGTCACGTACATAGCAATGATCGAACTCTGCCATTGACAACTGTGCGTTGTGCTTACGGTTAGTTTGTAAAGCAATAACAACAAATCGTGGTTTTTCGATCTGCGATGAAGTTTTAATAGACCAGGTATGCTTACGCGTTTTTGGTAATAAGGGATACTCATACAAATCCCAATTGCGAAATGCAACTGTAATAGCACGATCTTTTTCTAAATGTTTTAATAAATTTATTCTTTCTCTGTCTGATACTTTAACATGAGGAACTCGCCATACAATTTTATTTATTATTATATCCTCCACAACTTCCCCAACATTTAACTTTAAAGCATTAATATTAGTGTTATTTCTCAAAAGTACTAATTCGTGTTTACAATTAATTAAGATTTTTTCGTAGTCTTCTGCAAAACCCAAAACTTTATTTAGTGGTATAGAAGCTGAAAATACTCCATTACTAACAGAAGTAGTACCCGTAGGAGACCAACCCCAAACTTTTGCACATTTAGATTCATTTTCATTCAATGAAAGATAGGATTTCATGGTAGTAGTAATTCCTGCATTTTTAACCCTATCTATTTCTACTCCGTTTAGTTCATATCGAATGTCTTGAAATAAAAATAGTGCTGGATTATTTACAAAATGTACACTTGACATTCTTTCTTTTTCTTTGGTTGTGTTATCATACTTATACACGTCGACTTTGCCCTCAATATATAAACTGCTGAGTGCGGGTAACACGTACAAGTCTTGCTGATTAATTGGTATCCGTATTTCATCATTCTTGTTGAAACTTGTCACATATGGTTTGTAAGAATGATATTCAAAACTTTCAATACTATTGTCGTGTGACGCCGGTTGAGATATATTTAGAATATTCATTTTAATAAACCTACTAGCCTCAAAAAATCCTTGTTGCTTTTAGTTAATTTCTTTTTTAATTGAAGCGATGCTTCTCTATGCGGGGTTCTTTTAGAACTAACTTTAACAGTCGACGTAGACAGGCTTTTATTGAAATTCAACATTTTTTGAAATGTAAGTATAACTGTATTTCTTCACCACGTAAATTGATTTCTTTATTTTCTGAGTCTAATAGTTTTATATTTATAGAACTTATTGAACTTTGATTGACGGGAAAATATATTAGGTTTTTAGGTATTTCAATTATTCTATAACCTGGTGGAACATTAGGTACAAATTCATAAATAATATGACTTGCTTTTCCATTCACGTATGATCCACTTATGACATCACATTCGATGCGTATGATAGTTGTTGAAAGAATGTTGACAGGATACCGAGACTCAGTTCTTATATTAGCCTTCACAGTTTCCACACCAAAACCTAGTAATTTACCAATTGAGTCACTTTTATTGAAATGAACATCTTTGGAACAGAACAAGCTTGTTTTTAAAGTATTATTATTACAATTTAATTTTAGAGTTGCATTTTTTACGTTACTTTTGAGGAAATCACAAATATCTTGAAGTTCATACGATCCTTCAGGTATTTCTATAACTCCATCTTTGCCATAATAAAATTTATTATTTCTATGGTCTATATTAGGGATGGAATTAAATGTGGAAAAGTATAAAAGTCCACACTCATAATTTCCACGTAATTGTAAAGTAGGGGAGTAGTTAGTCAGTAAAGATTCTCCTCTGCCAGTTATTGACACAGTGAAAGACATTTTTGTACTAATCAAGATTTTTATTACATTTTGAATATAAATGTTTTTTCCAATAGTTTCTCAAAAACCTTAAACAAAGATGACCACAGTTTACACTGCCAAATACTTGATACTGTGCGTAATTATAATTTATTGATATATGTCTTAAATAATTAATTAATTCCATAGGTGGTTTTAAATTACCAAAACTATCAAAATATTCACAATAGTTATCTTGCTTAACGTAGGCTACCCAATGAGTTCCAGGATTATCAGAACTATCTAAATTCAGTACTGCGCACTCTATTTTTCTTGGTTTCAAAGGTAAAGTATCTCTCATAAATACTCCTCTAAAATACGGAATGTCAGTTGCGTGTTCTATTATATCAAAATTTGTGAGCGGTCTTCTGGGTAGCCGTTTTTTTCAGTTTTTTGAAGGTTTTAAATACAAGCCAGCTCCTTTCTTATGAGGTCTGATAAACAATCCTTTTCCAAGAGCAACTGCTTCCATCATCTTATTATGACGTTCAGATTCTTGGAGATTTTTTTGAGCAACCTTGTAATCATTGACAGCTTTTGCAATACCTGCTGCGCCTCCAGCAAGTGAACCAAGAGCCGATAATCCAGCAAAAATTGGAATTAATGGTAAGAAACCACCACTTTTCGGTATAGGTATACATCGTGGTAAACGTATGCCTTTTTTATTGGTAAACAGTTTTTTGGCTGCAGCGTATGCATATTTTATTGCAGTACGGTTATCTTTACATTTTAGCTTTTTGATTTGTGAACGTAGTTTTTTTACAATTGTCATAAAAGAACGAACCCCAGCACCAGCTTTGAGTTTAGCTTTCATTGCATTTTGTACAATCCATGACGCTACTTTTTCGCCTTTTCCAGCATCTTTTGATTTTAATCTTTTTTTTGCCATATCCAAAAGTTTTAAATCTGCTTTATGTCGAACGTTTAAATCACTATTATTGTAAGCAATATCGTGAAACATACAAGCTTCATCTAATTTATTTATACCACGTTCACCTCTTAGTAATCGTTTCTTAAGCTTTGTTCCAGGACCACAAAATTGATAGCCTGGTAGATGTAACTCAAACGGTAGATTGTTTATCAAATTATTAACAATACCACTTCCTTCCTCCATAAATTTTTTTAGAATGAGTGTTTCGAGATTTGATACTTAATTTATATTACAAAACTATAGCATTCTTGTCAACCCAACTATTTTCTTTGCTATCGAGACCTAGCCACTTTACAAAAAGTTTGTTACCTTTTCTTTTTAGTACTTTTTCAATGAGATACATATCTGGGAATTCAGTTTTCTGTAATTCATACTCATAAAAAGAACCTAAAATTTTCTGTTTATTTCTGTCTTCTAAGATATAAGTTGGTGGATTTGTATTATTTACTTGTATCACGACAAATATTTCAGTAGACCAGTTTGACGTATAACCTTTGTAAAAGTCTCCTTTATGTTTACTAATACGCACATGGTCACCAATACTAAATTTAAACTTCGTATATGTCTTCTTATTATGTGATTTAGTAATATTCGATCGGATCAACATCTGATTGTTTTTATTCACGTCAACAGGCTTGAATTTTGTGATTCTATGCCTGGTATTATTGTAGCTCTGCACTACGACGTTCAAATTCTTTTTTAACCACTCGTACCGACCACATAGACTAAATACTTTGTAAAGGCGACTTTTTAGTGTTCTTATTACTCGTTCTACTATAGATGCTTTTTTTATAGAGTAGGTGGAATAATGGTTAATGTTATACTTAATCATGAGTTGCTTAAAAGTATTATTATAAAATTCTTTGCCTAAATCGGTTTGTAAATTTTTTGGTTTCCGAGATGTAGTCGTTAATATATTTTCCATCGCATCTGTAACACATTTTTTTTCTTTCGATTTTAATGGACTTACCCAAACATATTTCGATAAGGCATCAATAACGACTAATATATATTTATAACTATTGTTAAAATTTGAATATTTTTGAAAGTCCATTAAATCAGCCTGCCATAAATCATCTAGCCCTTTTACAATTGTACATCGACGAGGAAAATTCCTTCTCGCAGTCTTATGAAGTTCGTCAACTATGTCCTTTTTACTCATTTTTATTTGGCTTTGCGCTGATCAAGTGATCTATTTCAGCTTTTGAATAGAATAAAGTTGATAACTGGTTTGAATTTGCTTTTTCTAGATTTTTTAAATAAATTTTTACATTACTATAGATTTTGTTCATTTCATTTCTCAAATCTTGTGCAGTTTTATCTAAATATGCTTTATTTACTGCCTCATCATCGTTCACTGGAGTTGCAAGTCCTTTCAATTTTGATGATTTCAGGTCGTAATGACCCGTATCTGATTTAACAAGAGTATCGTTTAAGGTATCAATGTATTCTTCCAATCGTAAACGTTTATGAACGTGATGACCAAATTTGTCTATATTCATTGCAGTGTTCTTCGTTTGTTTACAGAAAGCCAACTGCCTGATTTTTCCGTAATATATCTTACTTATATTTTTTATTAATGAGACCTGCTTCATATAATTCCTCAATGATGGATATAATCTCATTATCTAAGCCAGTATTGCCTGCGTCGCGTGATGCATATAATAATTTTAATCGTTCCACTAATTCATTTGGGTTGTCCCAATATATAAAGTCAGTATTATTTTTAAGTTTTTTTAAGAGTTTCACGCCTTTCCCTTGTGTAAGGCTTTCTTGACTTGTAGTATTATTTCTGGAGAACTTAAATAATGGCTTGATGATCTTCATATATTTGAAACCTTTATTGCTGTTGATTGGTTTGGATGGATTATAGTTACGCCTGTGTGCATTAGTCTTGATTAATAATGATTTATAATTTTGCAAATCCTCCTCGGTAACCACATCTAAATTAGGTTTCTTTTTGAATAATAATTCTGTTAATCCAAGAGTTTTGTTGAAACTTTGATTTCCAATATCTAAAATATTGCCATCGTCATTTACGCGGGTTTTGCCGAGCATGAGTTTTCCTCGTTCATGTCTTACTCCAAACGGTATATCAGGCATTACTTCCGATGATGTAGACCATGACAATGAGTAGTTTTTAGCACTTGGTGAAGATGACAAGGATTTAAACGAATTTGCGCTTACATTATGATCTTCAATAGATGGTGTAGTGAGTGTTCTATCCGAGAAAGCATTATCATTGTCTTCGGATTCTTCACTATTTGCTTGATCAGAATCGTCACTTGAAAAGAAATTGGTTTCACTGTCATCATTTTTATTTTTTTTCAATATGGGTTCAAAATCTCTTTCTATTTTATGTTGATTTACATCACTTTTATTTGCAATCATATTGAGCGGTTCAACAATAGGTTTAAATATTGTCTCCAATGCCGTATTATTCGAAATTTTTGCATCTTTGATTAATTCAAGTTTTCTTTTTACAGCTTCTGCTGACTTCACAATTTGTTGTTTTAAATCTTTTTCCATCTTTGTGGTTTGCTTTGTTCCAAATCCGATAAGAAAATGATTGAATAATATAACTACAATCTGTTATGTATGTTAATCTAAGATTATGAATGTATCAAATGCCATCCTGTAACATCCCTTATTTTTTTCACAGTCCTTATTGATTACAAGATAACTAAAAGGCTTATCCCAAACAGCTGAGCACATTTCGCGAAATTGGGACCATGACATATCAGATCCCACGTGTTCTTCATAAACGTGTTTCAAATTGATATCGTCTTGTTTGAATAATATTATTAGGTTTGAATTATCCCGTATGAGTTGTTTAGGTATTTTAGTATATGTTTGATTTATATAAAAACAATCAATGTTCTTATGACGTCCCATGGCGAAGTAATCACGAATATTATTTTGATTTTCACATGCAACATCATCGAATATAAAAACGGAGTTTGGTAGAGCTTCGTGTGGGCTCAAAATTTCGTTGTTATTACTGTATTTGTTAAATGCTGTATTGGCCACCATGTTTAAAACTTTTTCTAAGAATATGTACTTAGGTTGATATAAAGATTTTGAATACACATAGATATTACAAAAGCGTGGACCATTTTCATGTAATAATAAACTTATTACTAGGTTGGTTTTTCCACAGTTGGATGGACCGCAAACAAGACAACGTATTGTATTTGGTAATAGGTTACCATGTCGTTTGGTTTCGTTAATAGACGGAGGACATATACAGTTCAACTTCAACGATTCTGTTTTACAAATTTCATTATAGCTTTTGATCTTGATTGTAGCGTGGTTTTCAACAAAATGAGCTCAAAATTTATCACTTTAACATTTAAACGTTTGGTTTTTATTTGAGGAATGAACAAGCAGCACAAGCAGCATTTAACCACGTTAGAAATCACGAACGGCAGTAAGTGAGAATGCCACGGTACCTCATTGGTTATTGGGGATTCTAATTAACTTTTATCTCTATATCACGAAACCAAAAAAGGTGAATTAGAAGCCTCCAATCGCTTGTGATTGGGGGATTTTAATTCGCTTTTTTGGTTTTGTGATATAGAGATAAAAGTGAATTAGAATTCCCAATAACTACCTACTAATAGGCCATAAAACTTGTCGAACAGGTGTGCGAACAATAGCGGGGACTCGCACAAAGAAATCCGTAAAAACAGACAAACAGTCACACTGATAATGAGCAAAACAACATTATTTGTGCACATGGCTTATACACATAATTTGATTTGAGATAATTTATTATTAATTAATAAGGTATATTATTAATGGCAAATAGGAACTGTGTTCAATAATTGCTACATTTTTAATTACCGTTACATGATTAGAGATAAGTGTGGGATTGCAACTTATAATTTATTAATAAGGTAAAATTATGAATCGCATATAATAATGGTAACTCAATAATTCTTGTACTCATTTATTTCATTTGCATGATTTTAAAAATATTTTAACTTTATATATACTTATCCTTTTGAAATGATGTTTATAGCAATTGTCTTATATTTATGTGATCTTTTAGATAAACGAGATCTTAAAAAAACAGCTATTAGATAATAGCATGGCGCTTAACCATTTTTCTCTCAAAAAAGTGTGATTACATAAAGCATTAATAAAGAACAATAAGAAAAGAACAGTTTAAGGTAAGCTACAAAAACCTAAGACAAATTAAAGTAAGGCACACAATATTCGAAATTGGCCTTAGTTACTAAAATTTTTTAAAGGACTTTCAATCATATTCACTTGTAATTAAGTCCAATATAGTTATGATAAATTCTTCAGATTTAGTTAATTTGTGGCAGGGTAGTAAATAAACGAGTTTATAAGTAGGTATAAAACAGTTAAATAGTTAGTATAAAGTTTAACTTGTCTAAGCTTATTATGCTGAAGTATAGTAAATAATACAATGGCATATGTACTTAATTGTTGAAAATTAAAAAAATATGTATGTTGAATGTTATTAAATGTTTAAATAATCCTATTTGCTGTGCCCGAAACCGGACCTGTAAATATTTTGAACACCTGTTGTAGGTTATTCATGTGGTGTGGTCATTTAGAACAGTTTTAACTGAATCGCTTCGGAAAAACGCGTGTTGTCTAGTAAGAACTAGTTTTAACTGATATTCCATTTAGAGCATTATTCATTTCTAGTTTTAACAGTCATTTAGTAAAAACTAGTCCTAACTAGGGAAAACACGTTATACCTTAAAACTGGTTTTAACTGTAACATATATAAATAAAATAAGAGTGAAATAATTAATCATAACGACATTATGATATACAATATAATTAAACTTTTAATTGATTGAAATTTTACCACGATAAAAATGTCAAAATTAAAATTTATGTGTATGTATTTATGTGAGGTAAAAAGAACATGTAGGGTAAGAACACAGGTGAGGGCACTTTTTAACAACCTTTAACTTCCTCACAGTGATGAAATTAATTATGTGATCAAAAAAAAAACAAAATAAGAATATTGCCGCCAAATCATAATTATGTAATTCATATACATAAAATGTTTTAATAACGGTTTTTACTTGCAAACATGGATGAAAACTGGTAGGATTCTCGCTGGTTAGACTTCTGCACTAAATTATTCACTCATGGACGAAATAATTATAAATTGCGTTTTAACTTAACTCGATATTTTAAATTAACTTACTTATTACCACTCATGTTATGTAAATAGGTAAGCACTTTAACTTTCACGAGTAACCAAAATTTCATAATTATCTTCACACTCACAATTTTGTTAACGCCAATCGCTTCAACACAGCGGAGCACAGCTCAGAGAGGTGCTAATAACAGAACTACTCGCCGTTAACTAAGATAGTGCCAATGCATAGTGGTTCGCTTGACAGGGTTGCCACATTTCGAGTTCAAATTTCCAAGTTTTACGAAATTTCCTTATTAATCCAGACATCGAATTAAATAAATATAAAAAAATGACATTTATATCCAGAGTTTATTATCAATAACTTTGAAAGAATCTTTAAACAAATAAACTTTATTGCATTTATACATCTGCAAAGTGCATGGTTTCGAAGCGTAGGTCTGTCTACATAAAATAAAATTTGCTATTGTATCCACACAATCACAATCACACCATTGTTTATGTATTTTCGCCTTGTGTGACAACGAAATAAAAATAAATATTATCATCCTATATTCTCCCCGTTTCAACTCAATTTACCCTATAAATTAGGGAAAGTTAGATCCTCTCCACACCACACAGATTAGTTGAATTATGAATTTATTAAAAGTTGAAACATTTTTAAATCCCTCGATCTGTACTTCATTGTAATTCTTTTCTATTAACCATAATTTAAGTTCATGCAATACATGTATGTACTGTAGGTAACATGTTAAAATTTGTTAAATAAAAATTTGAAAAAACTTTATACTGTTATAGAATTCTGCTTTGTATGTAAAATTCATCGCTATAAATGTATTTTTTGTTCATGAAAGGTGTATACTGAATTAAAATATAATTGATCATATACCAGTAAGAAAAAATTAAAGGGGAAGTCATAAAATTTGTTAAGGACGTGTGCAAAAAATAGCGATACACTAATTGCAAAAGAAAATCTTATCTTATCTGATAATTAATTATGCAGGCATGAGTCATGCGGGCAACCATTTGTTCTCTTGCTTGTCGGCTTCTTTTGTTTTAGTGGCCCGCTATTGTGTGCACACCTAATCAACAAATTTTATGACCTTTCCTATATTTTTTTTCTTACTGGAATATTTATATTGATCATGATCAATGACTCTTAAAAAATATTACTTGTCAAGTCGGCACCTATGCAGTTTATTTTTTATATTAATAAAGCTATTTATTACGTTAACATAATTAAGGTTTGACTTTTTATAAATATTGTTTAAATTATTAATTAATTTATTTCAATTTGATTTAATATATATTAATGAAAAATTTTAGCATTGGGCGTCGCATCGCTGATATGATGATAGTGAAAGCTCTTAATTTGTTTTTGGTACTAAAACAAGAACTATCATTAATCGTTTTATTTCGTTTCATCATACAGGAAGGCGAAAGTCTGCTTCTCTAGTACAGGTAATTAAGTTTTGTACAAATTACAGCAGTAAAGTATTAAAAAGTGGCCAAAAGTAGTGAGCATTATTTTTATTCCAGTTATGTTTATATTTAAAATTTGATATAAATAATTTGCTTTCGTTTCTGAATTGCAAGCGAGCAAAAAAAATGGACAGAAGCATGCAAAGCAAATAATATATTGACATGTAGTTATATTTACGTGCTACTGCACGTAAAAGGCACATGAGCTTAAGCATATTATATAAACAAGCACATCATGGATTAAGGAAGCTGCTCGCACAGCAGACGAAGCGTACTAGAAAGTATTATTGCTAAGACACGTCTTATAAGTTCAACTAGTTCGTGAACTAGTATTAGGAGAAGCCAAATCAATAATCGAAATGGGTTCACAATGGTAAAGATGCAACACAACTCCTTATAGAAAGAAGATCTCAAGCACCAGACCCACCAAAATTCTAAATCATCAATTATGTTTTATAGGTGAAATTTTGAATTCGAATAGCATATTAAGTAATGGGTACTCAATTCTATCTTTATACTCTAATATCATCGGTACTAATATCTAATTAAAGTTCATATAAAATTATCATTTATGCCTTCATCTTATTTACAGTAGGTATAGGTATGGGAAAGAAATCTTTATTACTTATTTATTTAAAAAGAACATATACTGCTGGAGGAGCGTGAGAACAAAAACTTCATAAACACTGATTATAGAATTTATTGTTTTTGCCAGATGAACAGATTGACATATGACAGTCTAATACTGGCGACAAACAGTAAGTTATTATTTTCTGGCTCATCAAGCTCATGATCTGTTAAATGCGATGTGAACTCAAGTCCGGAATGACTGAGAGCATCCTGAGCGAAGCGAAGCGAATCTCACCCGGCGTGGACTACGTTTAACTCAGAAGCTAAAGCAAATAAAATCCAAGCCGACTTAGTTGAATATAATCCAAGCCAACTTAGCTAAATTAAATCCAAGCCTACTATGCTGAATTAATCCAAGCCAACTAAGCTGAATAAAGTCCAAGCCAAGTAAACTAAATATAATCCAAGCCAATTGAGCTTATAAAATTCAAGCCAACTAAGCTAAATAAATAAAAATTTTCCAAAACTCACACCAATTAGCCTAGCCCCAAAGTAAGCACTATAAGGTTTGTGTTATGGGATACTAGGGTAACGGATAGAATACATATACTGGACATATATAAGTATATTTATATAGAAATACATATTAAACATCCATGACTGGAGTGCAAATGCTCGTGTTCATCACACCAACATCTGCCCCCACCAGGAGTCGAAACCACTCGGCCACGGAGGTCGTCAAACATAATCCAACTCTACTAAGCTAAATATAATCCAAAGCAAATGGGTTTAAAGTGGACCGAAATCGACGGCTACAATCGGGTCGCAAAGCATAGTATGTCTCTGTCATGAAATTATCATTATGTAGCTCTCTTTGTTTTCGGCGCGGTCTAAGCTTTTGGCTTTACAAATCTCAAAACAAGCCAAACAAATACTTTTAAGTATATTTCATTATAATTCATATAATTTAGGTCAAACCAATAATATAATGACATAATTGTCGAAACATATTAACCTAGTATCTGTTATTCTCATATTTAAGTACTTTAGAAGAGCTTAATTGAATTTTTCCATGTTTTTCCTCACTCACTGACAAAGGCTTTTCTTCTTTATTTATGAATTTGAATTTAATTTGTCCACGTATCGATTATAATGAAATAATTTTACTTATTTACGCTGCTTTTTTGCTATTATCCCCTCCCCGGGGAGGCGGACACAGCATTTTGGGCGAAAAAGTAAATTTGGGTATTTTAAAATTATTTGTCAAAGTTATACACATATTCACTTCTTCACAATTTTATGTACAAGTATTACGTAGTCGTTTCAAAATTTTATGCTTTAAAATTGAAAACACGTTATTGTTTGAAACGAAATACCTATTATGAATTTTAATTTTAAAATCGAAAACACAATTTAATAAGAAACTGTGCATGTGTGTGCCGTTCCACTTTAGGTATTTGCACATCACAGAGCACCAATATCAAATTTCTAGGTGGGATTTCTTGTACACCTGAGTGTTCGATCACGTCGCGTAAGTATTTCAATGCGTTTATTATAGCGTTTAACATTATTCATGTAAATCTAAATATCGTACTGTGAGCTATGTAGCTGGAGCTGTAACGCACCTTTAGGTTTATGACTATTGAGGATGTTCTGACATTATTTTTGTTTAACACAACTAAGAAAGTTATAATTTATGCACCTACTAGCTCCCGTCTGCAACTTTGTCCGCGTTGACTTTAGTTTTTGAGAATTACACAGAAACCTTAAAATTTTCCGGGATAAAAATCCTCCTACCTATCTCAATTCGGTTCATGAACTTAATTTCATCAAAATTAGTTTATAATTTTTTGTGTGATTGAGTTACACGCATACAATCTTTCATGTTTATAATTAGGACGATAAGAAGAATTAGTAGTTTTATTTTGAGTGGAATCTGTACATGTCGTACATGAATATATAATTTAACTGCTAGAAGTTTAAATCTAAAGAAAATTTTACTAGAAAATTTCGTCTGCTGCCTGGCTATATGATCTTTTTTCTAGTAAAATTTCTTTTGATTTATACACAGTTTTTACTATTCAGATTATAAATAGCAAAATTGTTTCTTTTAAATATTATATCAGACCTATTTCTTATTTTTTTTTCTCTATCTATTTTTAATGACAATAATTAAGTATCATTTAGGCAGTAAGTATGTATTTAATGCTTTTATATATTGCATGTTTTGTCATGAATTAACGACATGGAGGTGATTTACGAAAAAAAAAGATAAAAGAAAAGGCCAGAAAACTTGTCGAACAGGTGTGCGAACAATAGCGGGGACTCGTACAAAGAAAGCCGACAAAACTGACAAACAGTCATACTGATAATGAGCAAAACAATATTATTTGTGCACATGACTTATAGTAATTTGATTTGAGGTAATTTATTATTAATTAATAAGGTATGTTTATCAATGGCAAATAGGAATTGCGTTCAATAATTGTTACATTTTTAATCACCGTTACATGATTTTAAGTGTGGGATAGCAATCTATAATTTACTATTAATTTAAGATTATGAAACGCAAATAATAATGGTAAGTCGATAATTGTTATATTTTTATAATAATAACATGATTTTAAATAAGTATGGGTTAACATTTTTTATTTATTATTAGCTATGTTAATTCAATAATTGGTAAAGTTAAAATAATCATTTAAAACAATCGTGATTGTACTTATATGTCCCTGAATTAAAACACACAAGTGTTTTTGAACGAGAAAAGGGTTGAGACATGTAAAATGATTTATAATTAAAAATTGCGTTAAGTATTCATTAACGAATTATTCAGCAATATCTTATTATTATATAAATAACAAAAATACAAATAATATTGTTCAATATATACATAAATAAAATAAGAGTGAAATAATTAATTATAATGATATTATGGTAAGTATACAATATAATTTAACTTTTAATTAATTGAAATTTTAAGTCGATAAAAGGCAAAATAAAAATGTATGTCATTAAAAATATGAAGTAATAAAAAAAAATGTATTTACCGATTTTATTTACAGATCATAACAGTGAGGTAAAACAACTTCTAGGGTAAGAACACAGATAAGGGCACTCTTTACACCTTTTAACTTCCTCACCTTGATATAATTAATTATGTGATCAAAATGAAAACAGCATAAGAATATTGCCGCCAAAGCATTATTATGTAATTCATATACATAAAAGGTTTTAATTAAGGTTTTTACTTACAAATATGGATGAAAACAGCTTCAATGCTCGCTAACCCGCCGAACTTCTGCACTAAATTATTCACTTAAGGACGAAATAATTGTAAATGCGTTTTTACTACACTCAAATACTTAAAATTAGCTTATTTATTACCACTTATGCTTTAAAAATGTTTTTATGTATGAATTTTTGTTTATGTGTAATATATTATTAGATATATAGGATATGTATTTATGTATGTGTATATATAATTATGTTTATGTTTTAATTTTGTTTTTCGCATTGTTTGATGTTAACCTTTTTTTTATTCTTTGCCGTTATATTCGCTCTGCACTTTCTTTCCGGTTGACTGGTAGAGAATGCCATATTAAATAAATAAATAAAAATAAAAAAATAAAAATAGGTAAGCACTTTAACTTTCACGAGTAATAAACATTTCATAATTTTCTTGACACCTCACAATTTTATTTACACCAAGCGCTTCAACACGGCTAAGTACAGCTCTGAGAGGTGCTCAGGACAGAACTACTCGCCGTTAACTGGGATAATGCCAATGAATGCCTGTCCGCTTGACAGGGTTGCCACATTTTTAGTTCAATGGTAAAATTTTTACTAGTGTCCGTATTGATTCGACATCGATATCACCAAATTAAATAAATATTAAAGAATAGAAATACACATTTTAAATAAGAGTCTTTATAGGATCTTTAAACAAATAAACTTTGGATTTTTTATTGTATTTATACTTATGCAAACTGCATGGTATATAAGCGTAGGTCTGTCTAAATTTACTTGCTCATGTATCCACACAATCACAATCACCATTCTGTTTATGTATTTTCGGCTTATATGACAAGAACTATCTTCGAAATAAAAATAATTATCATCATCCTATATTCTCCCCGCTTCAACTCAATTTACCCTATAAATTAGGGAAAGTAAAGATCCTCTCCACACCCCACAGATTAGTTGAATTATGAATTTATCAAAAGTAATTCTTTTCAATTAACCATAATTTAAGTTCATGCAATACATGTATGTATTGTAGGTAATATGTTTAAATTAGTTATTTAAAAAAATGAAAGAACTTTATAATGTCATGTGGTTATGCTGTGTATGTAAAATTCATCGCTGTAAATGTATTTTTTGTTTATGAAAGGTGTATAATAGTTTTAAAATATTATTGATAATATTCCAGTAAGAAAAAATGAACGGGAAGGTCATAAAATTAGTTGAGGAGGTGTGTACACAATAGCGGGACACTAATTGCAAAAAAAAACTTATCTTAACTGATAATTAATTGTGCAGGCATATTGAGTTTGTTCTCTTGCTTGTCGGCTTCCTTTGTATATTGTGTATTCTGCCGCTATTGTGTGCGCACATGTTCAACAATTTTTATGACCTTTTCTATAAATTATTCGTACTGGAATATCTTAAAAAATATAACTTATCGAATCGGCACCTTTGCAGTCTACTTAGATAAATAATAGATAGTAATATGTTGCAAATAATTTTATTATTTGTAAAAGCAATTTTAGCATTATTAAGGTAAGATGATGTTGAATGCAATAATAAATAATGCCCTTAGGTTTCTTTATATTTTAAACTGCATTAACATGTTTAAAATAAATATTTAGTCAGTACTTTTTGTTGGGGAGTGTTATGTTTTCAGGGTTTATATTATGTATGTTTGTGTTTTTAATATAATACTTTAAAGTGTGCAGTATCTCAAAAGGAAAAAACGGAACCTATATATGTAGCTGTCTGACTATCTGCAGTTATCAAATATTGCAAAAAAAATAGCTGCAATGTTGCCCTGGGTTCATGAGAACTCTGTTATGTTGGGCTTGTTGGTTGATAAGGCTGGTAAAGACTCTGGCCCTGGACGATATCCATAAAAAAGGCACGCTTTTATTTGAAAGGTTGTAGAAAACAGCAAATTTTTAATCGGAATAAAAATAATTAAAAATATAGAATAAAATTAGATTTGAAAACATATATCAAATAAAAACTAATGTTTTTTTATAGCTATATTATTTCAATCAACTTCAAAAAGGAGGAGGTTAGCAATTCGATTGTATGTTTTTTGTCTGTTTCTTACGCGATTTCGCCCACAATTTATGAAGGATTTTAAAAAATATTTTTGTAGTCATAAGCGCGTACTCCCGAAGTGGTTCTATAAAAAAAACATGATCTGATCATGAAGACTCCAGATATGGAACGGAACTCTTCGTAGGATCATAGCAGAACAGTTGTAATTCATACTAATATTATAAATGCGAAGACATTTCTGTCTTTCTGTAACCTCTTTACGCTTAAACCACTGAACCGATATTGATACTATTTCGTATAGAGATAGTTTGCCGAGTAAGTACATAGGATTGTTTTTATTTCAAAAACATCCAACTTCATAAAATTGGTTTTTACTGCTCTTAATAATTTTATTAGATTATAAATGTAATAAATACGCGTTAAATATTTTTCATACTCTCTTAGAATAGTTTTGTAATAAAACTCATTTTAGCTTATTTATTAACTCAACTATGTAGTAGGTTTTGTGACCCCGTTCACTTAAGGTTTGAACATAAATTGAAATAGATATATGTTTCTATCGTA
Source organism: Chilo suppressalis (assembly GCA_902850365.2). Lineage (NCBI taxonomy): Eukaryota > Metazoa > Arthropoda > Insecta > Lepidoptera > Crambidae > Chilo > Chilo suppressalis. Next base: position 10,309,529 of record OU963919.1, read on the forward strand.
AAACATTAATAGTAAGTGCACTATCCCCAGAAGAGGCAAGCATCTCTCAAATAAATTAACATTAGGGTTCTATCCGTCTAAGTAGGCAACTATCCCTTTTGTAGGAGATTTTGTAAAATCGGATTTACTAAAACCAAATTTTTTTATCTTTACAATAATAGGCTATTATTAAAGATTTAGGGCCTGTGTAGTCGTGTTTTTTTTACGTACTATTAATGATTTATCATATACTCTTATATATATGTACATATACCTATATGATAAATCACTAATAGTAAGTCCATATTTATGATCAATAGAACTTTATTGAAAAGTGAGGCAATTATTCGGCTTTTACCCTACATGTTAACATTTGCAACATGAAGTTTTGGAACAAAATATTTTGCCATGTTTCAATAACTATGCTGTCCCGCTATGTAATTTATTATATAATTAAACGTTATAAAAGTTCTTATTTTAGTAAAGGAATGAAGGACGTTATTGAAATGTATGAAATTGAAATTTTCAATTAGCTGTTAGGAATCGAAAATATAATTTAAAATAGAACTAGAATTTTTATATTTTATTTATCAGGAACTATATAATTACTGCAATTACATTGTTCTTTTTCTTTTATACTACTTATTTCATTTTCCATCATGGGTTGGAACCTGGAAGAGATTGCTATTTAGCAATAAGGCCGCCCATTGTGTAATGTCTCTCTGTCAGTGTAATTTTACTTTTGTGTCCTTTGTGGCGTTAAACAATAAAGAATATTAGTAATGTATTATTATTCTTACATAACAGATCCTGCAGAAAGGTTTGCTTATACACAATAAGTTTTTTTAAACTTGTTTTTGGGTTTTCTTCTTTTTTATGATGGGGTAGTCGTGTTTTTTAAAATTTGAATTGATTTGTAATTTTTAAAACACTAGCGACTTTATCCGCGTTAACTTTAGTTTGTTGCGAAATCCACAGAGACCTAAAAGTTTTCTGGCATAAATATCATTAATCGTAGTTCTACATAGTAAACTATATATCGTCATTGCCAAACCAATGTCTGTTATGTGCATTTCTTGAAGATTTCGACATTTTCATCATTAAGTAATTTTTTATTAGTACTGTTAAGATTGCAGAAGAATTAAGTTTTATATCCATGAATACTATCAGCTCAAAGACAATCATGTTAGTTATTAGATTTAAAAGAAGTTTTAGTTGGATACTTTATTTAATTGTTAGTTTTTTAGTACTCTTAGTTTAATTCACAGTTTCTAAAAAAATAAGTGAAATCCCACCAAAAACATTCTGTAAAAAACTAAAAGTATCGACACTTTGTGGTATCGAGTACTTTTCCTTTCGATACCGATACTTTTGTACTCGATACTTTGTATTCGATACTTTTATTAAATGAGTACTTTTTGGCAAGTATCGATACTTTTAAAAATTTGGATAAGCGCCTCATATTGATGGCAACGCCATCTTGTTAAATCATAGCAAACCTTCTAAAACGTTCCATAGGGTATTTGATATGTTTTAGGCAACGATCTCTCGTTATTGACTAATGTTTATGGAGTCCGTAAAAAGTGGATATTTATCATTCTGTCGTGTATTTCAGTAAAAATAACCAAATCAAAAACTCTCATTTTCAAGTTGCCGCGAAAACGTTTCTCTGGACAATATGGCGTCTTACTAGTGTGTGACGTCACACGACTGTTATTAAAACGTTAAACGATACAATGTAATGTCACTTTGACCGGAAGTTTACTTGCGTGTGACGTCATTTAACGCTCCGCCAACCCAAGCGTTTTGGGTTACGTGACAATAGATAAGAGAACTAATACTTTATTTTTAATACTGTCAAATGCCCTATTGCGTTGTTATAAAGTCAGTAACTGACATATTCAAATTCTTTCCAATCTGTGACTGTGTTTATTTTGCGCTTTGTTTTGTTTCATAGTTATTTATTTAGCAACCATATTGTTAGGAACTGTGATTGATTCGCTGTTTATTGTGCTTTTCGCTTGACTGTATTTGATTTATTCAAGTGTAACACTATTATTCTGTCTGTGCTGTGTATACCTATTTGAAAGCACCTGAAAAAAAGACGGACGTAACCTCTTCTATAATTATAATCTTGAGTGAAGCATGCCAATGGCAGCCGTTAACTACGTGTCAGATTCAAGTTAACATAAGTGGGTATAATGTTTTTTAATGATTAAAATTCAAGAAAAGTAATTTTAATTTGAAACTAATCTGAAAAGTTTCATACTTTTAAATTGTTTAAGATTTCGATCTTTTTAATTAACATTTTAATTATGAATGTAATATTAATGAACACTTTTTTAGTGTCAGAAATCACAGCTATTTTCTTTTCATTATATAATATAGCAATTTGTGAATTTACATGTCCTTTTTTTGTTTTTGATTATACGTACTATATACTATATATGAAGTATCGATACTTTTGTTTCGATACTTTTTTACCGATACTACTCATGAGTACAGTATCGATACTTTCTATTCGATATCGTGTCCCTAGTCTCGATGGAAGAACTGCTTGTTTATCTCTAAAAATAATGAAATCTAGACAAAGTCGTGCCAAGTCTAAGGTTCCTTACTGCGATTTCTTTATTATTATAGTTAATGTTGTGTGACTTGGCCGTTGAAGGGTACGCAATTTTATAAAGCTTACAAGTGACTGGTTTTTCAATCAACGTTTTCCAAGTGGCAATTTTCCATTGTCAATGGGTAGCGGTTCTGGCGACAGATTGGTGAAATGGTGTCATGTAGCACCTGGTTTTGTACCCTCATGTACCCTTCAACGGCCAAGTCACACAATATTAACTATGATAATAAAGAAATCGCAGTAAGGAATCTCAGACTTGGCACGACTTTTTCTAGATTTCATTACTTTTTAGAGATAAACAAGCAGTTCTTCCATCGAGACTTGGCTAGTTTTTTTACAGAATGTTTTTGGCGGGATATTTCTTACACGTTTTATTAGGCAGATCTGTTGAACCGTTTTAGCGTGAAAGAGTAACAAACATCCATCCAAATTTTCGAGTTTATTAGTAGCATTCTGCATCCTGTGAAGACGTGAACACTCGCTCTCTATTCAAAACGTATTCTCTTGATTATCATTGAATTACATTAAGGTACAAGTCCAAACTGAACCGCAGACCGCAGGCCACAGATGCAGACTGCAGACGACACTACTGGTTTCTATGAAAGTACAATTCCTCAATGGGTTGTAGGTGACAACCCCAGGCGACACTACGACTAGCGCCTGCGGCTGACCGCAGTGCTGCCTGCGGTCAGCCGCAGGCGGCGACATGACGCAGCTGCACAATGTACTCGTATGTAAACATGCCTCATTCACTCCAATACCTTCGAGTGCCGAGAGTATAGTGTTGTCTCTTTTTGTCTAGCAATATTTTTCAACACTACTTTTTTTTCAACAGATTTCAATATTCATGACAACGAAAGCAAAATAAATTTAATAAAAATGGATCTTAAACCTTACTAGTGAAATGTTACACCATTAGCTTTATTTGTGTTTCTGGAATTGTTAGAGCACTTTCTGAAGACACACGACGGTATTATAATACACTTAGCTTGCAAAAATGGGAATTGGAAAAATGTGGGAGTTAGCTCATTCGAGACCTCTCTGCGGTTGGCGACACCACTGGACCTGCAGTCTGAGGTCGCTGCACACCGCAGCCGCAGGCTACGCGCCGCGGCTGCAGACCGCAATGCCGCCGCGCTCGGAATCACTTTCATAGAGATTCATAGAAACTAGAAGTGTCGCCTGAAATCTGCAGCTGCGGCCTGTGGTCTGCGGTCTTCGCAGACCACAGGCCGCAGTCTCGCAGGTTCGGACTTGTACCTTGAATCTTTATAAATTGATTCCGAGCGTGGCGACATTGGGACCGCCCGCTGCGGCGCGCACACTGCGGGTGCGCCGTGCAGCGACCGCAGACTGCTGTTCCAGTGGTGTCGCGACCGCAGAGAGATGGATAGATAGATAAATAGATAGATTAATTCTTTATTGCACACACACAAAAGAATACAAAAAAAGTAAACAATAACATTACATTCACACGAGAGGTAACACGTATTTATAAAAAAGTACCGTAGCCGAATCACCAGGGCCCACGGATTTGTCTACTCAGGCGAATCAAGGTCATGTAATGAGTGAAGAGGGTTCTCAGTATTTTTACTTATGTTAAAGTTAGATATAATTTTTTATCCTCCGCTAAAATAGCATGTCGCTTTTTCGTTTGGATTTCTTCACTAATAAAACTGAGCACAAAGTCAAATTCATTTTTATTTAAACGACAATACTTTCGAATTTTTCCTCTGCACCAATTACATGTTTTTTAATCAGATTACAATAAGTTCCTTCATCGGTTCGATTTTTAATTTAAAGATCTGTACCTCTATCACGAACCAATATCGAATTCGCATCGTTTGCGAGTCCGAAATGTCATTGTCAAATGTGTACTGATTTTTAGTTCTCGTTATGTACTTTGTGCCGCTATTGTTCAAGTTTCCATACAAAATTTTACATTGACATTTCGGTTTGCAAACTATTTGAATTCGATAATGGTTCGTGCTAGGGGTACAGGTGTTCTCTTTTTTTTACATTCTGTCTCGTACGAAGGTATTGGTGTGACTGAGGCATGGTTCTATGCATTGTTGCAGTCTGCAGCCCATTGCGGAATTGTACCTTTAGTTTGACTATTATTTGTTTCTGTGTTTTTCTTCTAAAAGTTAAGCTGCGTTTTAGGGTTCCGGTACTCAAAGGGTATAAAATAAGGGTTTTTACTCTTTTAGTGGGCGGGTATCTACCGGAACTGTCAGACCCGTCTTTCCCAGTGGGCACTTTGGGCAAGTGCCCAGGGCCCCGCGTTCGATAGGGGACCCTCAGATCAAATACAAAGTGCCTAGTTCCTGTTAAATCACCAAACGGAAGTCATAGGGGCCCCATTATCCTAATATGCCCAGGGCCTCCAATAGGTCAAAGACGGCACTGCTCTCTGTCACTAGGCTGTATCTCATGAACCGTGATAGCTAAACACTAAATAATAATAATATTTTTACATTATGATGTAAGTATTTCTGTTGCTGCTATAACAACAATTACTAAAAACAGAATAAAATAAATGTTGAAAGGGGCTCCCATACAACAAACGTGATTCTTGATGTTTGAAATGTTCACACAATAAGTATTAAGTTGACGCCGACTGACGACCTCCGTCGCCGAGTGGTTTGCACGGTGGGTTTCAAGGTGTCGTCTACTCGAGAGGTCCCGGGTTTAAATGCCGGTAGAGGTAGATGTTTGTGTGAAGAATACGAGCATTTATTTTCCAGTCATGGATGTTCAATATGTATTTCTATATAAATATACTTAAATATGTATCGGTATATGTATTTATCTGTTACCCTAGTATCCCATAACACAAGCCTACAGTGCTTACTTTGGGGCTAGGTTAATTGGTGTGAGTGTTTCATATATTTATTTTATTATTAATGATTTATTTATAAGTTGCATATTCACTTTAAACATAAATAATTAAATTAAAATAAATATTTAAGGAAGGCTCCCATACAACAGACTTCATTTCTTTGCCGTAGCTCGATGTTATATTGAAGTGTCTAATGTTGTTTAGATAATGGTACGGAACCCATCGTGGGCGAGTCATTTTTGTTTCTAATTGCTTAAACTGTGCAATTGCTTTTTGTTGATGTGTATCATCTTTCCTCTCGCTTTCCTGCAATTTGTGGGAGTGATTTCGTGAAATGGGACGGAAGTGTGTAACAGGAAGTCGCGAAAGCGCGCTATTTGATTTGATTTTAGAATATAATGTTCAAATGGCTTTTTCCTTTTGTAGTAGGTTTTATTTCTTTTTTTACTAATATAAGGTGAGGTTTCAAATGTTACACATCATACGTAGGGCTGCCATCCGTCCGGGTTTCCCCGGATTTGTCCTAGTTTACGGGGCGTCCGGGGAGCGTCCGGGCGGGGTTTTATTTGTAGTCCGGGTTTAAAAATTTACGGCAACGCATGAGTGGCCCTTGGTGCTGCAAGTGTCCATGGACAGCAGTGACCGCTTATTATGAGGTAGACCGCTAGCTCTTTTGCCTAGATCAACATAAAAAAGTTGAGTTGTGACATTTTTAACTGTTTTTTTATTGATCTGTCCGGGTTCTGGGCTTCAAAATCCGGGGTTATCACGCGTCTTATCCTGGTTGCCACATTTTAGAGATGGCAGCCCTAATCATACGCGACTACTGTAAGGCTCGCTGGTTTTTTGTTTAGATTCGCAGTGATTTTCTTAAAATCCGTTTCCCTACTATATATCCTACTATATAATATAGTATCCTACTGCATATATTAGGAGATGAATACTATATTTCTAAAATATATAGTAGGCGTAACTACTATATTTTGCTCAAAGCAGATATTTGCCAGTGAAAGCTTTCATAAACATAAAAAAAATTATACCTTAGCATTGAGCATCAAAAATGCATTTATTTGCCAACTTTAAATTTATAGACAAGTGTTAGCAATTAATGGGTGCGTAATTTGTTATTCTGTTATTTATCATAAGGACCTCATTTATAAAACTATATTTAAGAGATTTTTTACATTGGACAGTGCAAATAGTTTCTTTATAATTTTAAGTAACGTCTAGATGTGAGGACTTGTAATTGGCTCTTTCTCGCTACTATTCATTTCTCTCTATATAAAGATAAGCTGTTTGTTCTTCCATGTAACTACAATGAATAATTTTCAAAATAAAATCATTATTTTAACCACATACTATATTTTTTCCCCATTTTTTACTATGTACTATATTTTTAAAGGTAACAGCTTCGTAAATATTATATTTGATAGAAAAAAAGTTAGTAACCCTAGTTATGGCAATCGGTCTGAATTTAGGTAGGAAAAAACTGCAAACAAATTGAAGTACTCAACAAATCGTGGTTCCTATATCTGCTTCTTATGTGACATCGTTTAGCAGCAGATAGCGTCATTCGTCCCTCTTCTCCGATACGTCGCACTGTCAAGGAAAATAAAAAAAAACCGGTGTGGGTATTGTATCATTATACGTTCAGTTATATCGGTTTTCCCGCGATGACCGCTCAACTCGACCGTCGCGATTAAATATAACGTAAATAAAAACTGTTTTGTACAACAAAAACATCTCGATAGTTTTAAATCGTTAATTTAGTGTGTCCAATTTATTATTTTAGTGAGCGAGTTATAGATTTAGTAGTTTTAGGTGAACAAAATTGTGATTTGACGAAAATAATGTTGTGGTAAATGCATTTTATTTGGACGCTCGCTGTGTGATTAATGTGACCTCGGCAGTGTTGTGTTTGTTGTTGATTAAAAAATGTATTTTGGTATCGTCCTCCCCTTTTTATTCAGTAAGTATGGTTTTTACTTGACTAGAAGAATATTGATAAGACGATGTGTCATTAATTACATTGGTAATTTTGAGAAATTCTTTGTTTATACAAGAAAAAACGTCATTAATTTATCGGACTTGTAACTTTTCATTATTGGAACGGTGTTAATTTTTAATTAACCCTTAACTAAAGAGTACCTATGTCTAGGTCCGTCTTTGACCTATTGGAGGCCCAGGGCCCTAAAATTATTATTATTAGGCCCTGGGCCTGGGTCTTAGGGGCCCCATGATAATGGGGTAATGATAATGACCCCCGTTTGGTGATTTAACAGGAACTAGGGACTTTGTATTTGATCTGAGGGGTAGCCCCGATCGATCGCGGGGCCCTGGGCACTTACCCAAAGTTCCCACTGGGAAGTAGGGGTCTGCCTATGTCACGTTAAAAGTTTTTCACCAGACAGACACTTACTATTACTAATTACCAAATTATCCAGACAGACAAACATACTAACACACTTATATTTGGGCTTATTAATTTAATATGAATTTGGTGACTCAAAATTTAAATTTTATACGTCAATGAGGCAACATTCACAGTGAACCAAAATACTACCGTTTTGGTCCATGTTACCGTTAACTTTCTTCGCGTGCATTGTTACTTATAGCAGCTTAACAAAAATTTTAGGTAGGTAAGTGCTTTCAAGAAATATTTTCCGTCTGTTAACTAATAGTGAAGCAGGAAAATGGACACAAATATGATCAGTAGGTAATGGGTCCGCATTCATTACGATTTAGGGTGAACGCACACTTATCCGAGCCCAACGCGTCGAACGAAACGGATTTAAATAAAAGTAATTATTATGCAATAAATAATACAGAAATCTTAGACGTCATGTCGATATAATGAATATTACCTGGGCCTCAAAAATAGCGAGTTTGCAGGTTTTGCATTTTGTTCTTATTGCAGTTTCATATCAAATCAAATCGTAAAAAACTGACGTTTTAGGAAACCTAAAAGGAACCTGAGACGAAACGAAATGTCAAATGGCCACTTCAGCAGATGAAACCAATTAGTTTCGAATAAGATTTCCTAAATGAAAGCTATTTTAAATGGTTCATCCAATGTCATTTTAAACTCCCTGCGATTAGACTGGTTAAAAATGGATATGCCGAATGCGCTGAGGACTTGCTGTCTTCGATTAGTCCGGCTCTGGTCAGTGTACGTTTACCATTAGAAGAGGTTGTGTTGACGTCGCCTCGGCCAATTAGTGTCATACGACTTAGATAAATTTTGATCAAACAGATCCGACATCAATTATTTTAGAATAGTTTACGGTGGCTTTTGGCTTTTTCCACAACTTGGCATTATGTGCTATTTTGCGTATGAAATGGCATCAGTGTCAGTATCATATGTTTTTTATGAATCATTCGGGTAGCTCCACGGCCACTATTTTGCTTGCGGTTGCTAGAACCGAGTTGCCTATAAAGCCCTGGAACTTTAGTAACAAACTACACATACACGTCACTATGTTTCATAGAATTTCTTGAAAGAAATGAAATTCTATGAAACACAGTGGGACAACGTGCAAATACGCTCTGTTCGACACTTACTTACTAACGGAAACACACCACCTAAAAGTAGTGTTATTTTTCACTATGTGATTTTCTGTAAGGAGGTAGTTATTTACCTAGACGGACGGACATCATGTGCTCAGACCTTTAGTCACTAAAATAAAATTTGAAATCAGTAGGGCCATTATGTTAAATAAAATCTCATTTCGTAGTTCGATAGCTCCAATTTTAGTTTCAAGACAGCAAAACTTCTTTGCAGTGTATGCTCAAATTTGTTCTTGCTAGGGTTATACGAGACGAGGTTCTGATTCCCCCATCCCCCATTCGGAGACTAACTCAAGAGAATCCTCCACTTGCTTAGTCCGCCATTCCAAAACTACAGCTCCACAGGGATGTTTGAGTGGCCGGTTTGTGCATGCCGAGAACTGGTACCATGTCATTGATATATGCAAGATGAACAGCGTCGGGGAGAACACCGAACCTTGTGGAACACCAGCGTTTATAGTCACGGATCCGGAGCAGCAGCTATCGATAAACTTTAATGCTCATGTTGTCCAATATAATTATGAGCAATTATCAAAAAAATTAATTAACGTAATCGAACGCATGTTACAGAATCGAATAAGCGAAAATAGGGGATCTTTATGGGAAACTAAATTATTGGAAAATTATACTAAAAATATGCGAACACTAGGAGATTAAATAATATGACGAACATACGTGTTTTCCTGCTGTTAACAACGAGTTTTGACCCAAGAATAAGTTCATTATCAGCCGCTCTTATCGACTTCTCCATAAAGGTTATAATGGGTCAATTAATTTAAAGACCTATTAACTTCAAAACCTGTTCTCTTGATAATAGCCATCGTTTTGGTTTTTATCTAAGATTGTTGTTTGATTTATTGTATTGACATTTTATTCTTTTGTTAGAATATTACAAATTATGTTTTGGCGTGATATACTATACTAGCTTCCGCCCGCGACTTTGTTTGCATTAACATAATTTTTCTAACATTTTTCTGGGTACAAAATACCTAGGTCATTAAATTTCACCCAAATCCGTTTTTGCGTGATTCAGTAACAAACGTAATCTTAAAAGGATTTATTTGATGTGTGGAACGCTTTCTAGGGGTCATTATAATTATTACAGTTAGGCAAAGTGAGCTAACGGTGAATTCGGGTTATTTTGAAGCTCTGAAAATTGTTTCTGCCAACACTGTTTATCACATGAAACTCAAGATTTCTACGTTTGTTTATATTTTAAAGAAGTAATCTGCCCAGGGCTTGTTTACCGGTTAATTTTCAAACCTAAATCAGTGTCAAGTACATTAGGAGCGTTTTATTTAGGTTTGGCTCTACCTTAACCTTAAAAAACCGGTTTTCCCAAAAAAGCGAAATCAAAGCGGTTTTGAATCAATTTAGCGGTTTTTAAAGGGTTTCATTGCGCTCTTACTGACGGCTGAAACAAATACACAACTATAAAATGAATAACTTGACTCACTAGACGCTAGCAAACGTGTCAATAAATGCATCAATCTCTGAGCATTAACAAGTTGTGACTTGATTAGTTCAAACAAAACAGACTTCAAGCGATGCCGACGCGTGCACGTGTCGCTCTGGATTAAACCGGTTTATTAATGTTTAAGGTACCACTTTCATTTCGGACGCGCTCCGAACGAAACCTTTACTAAAAACCGGTATTAACCTTTATTTACCGGTATTTTCGAAACCGGTTTCAAGCCCTGAATCTGCCTTCATTTAGCTTCGAATGCTTCGATGTATATATATTTATTTTATTTTAGTTTTTATCTTGATCGATCCATTGATCATGAAAATCTCATTCATTAAAACCAGTTGCATGGTTTAGGTTACGTTACATCTACAGACAGACAGATGCAGGAAACAACTTTGTGTTATACTAATGTTCTAAACATAGATAGGTATCTACTTCTTACTTCAAAATTGTGCTTGGGAAATTCTTGTTTACAATATTTTGTGTGGTTAAAGGGAATTCCCATTTCAGTCACACAATTCGAAGAAGAGTTCTATTAACCATACTACTTATAAGGTCGTCTTTTGTAGCTCATCAGCATTGTTGTACGAGTAGCGTGGCCAAACTATTGACAGTCCGGCTATCGATAGTTGACCTGAAAATCAAAGGAAACATCTATAGGCGCATGAACAACCGATTTTTGGCGTGGTGACTCATGCCTTGGCGACGCGTCGCCACGATATATGATGGTATATATATACAGTCTATATGCAGTAGTGTGTATGGTGTAGCGACGCGTTGCCAAGCTATATGATGATATATATATATATACAGTCTATATGCAGTACGGCCTCCCTCCGATTCCGTCGGCCTAGGCACGTCTTAGACTACCCCGACAATGAAATCACCCGCGCCAACGCGCCTCCGATTCCTCCCACACAGGCCACAAACACCAACACTACACAGCAAATGTGCACACTAGCTTAGCATTAGGCAGACACCGAACCCGTAGGATAAGAGTGCGAAGATCCGGTCTACACGTGGGCGTTTTTTCCCGCCCCCCACGACAACGGCTAACTAGAGCCGAGGCCCGAGTCTCAGAGACGCCCTCTAGTTGAGCCGACCCCCTCAGGTTCGAGTGGTCTAGAGGCTCCAGACGGAGGGAAGACTCCCCCCGTGGGGAGACGCCATCCGCCTGGAATACCTCTAGAGGCACTCGCCAATTCTCGGCTTGAGGTCCCCTTAGGATCTCGCCGTCCCCAAACCCGGCGACGCCGTAAAGGTCATCTGCGACCAACAGCATACACACTCAAAAAAAAAGTGTGTACGGTGAAGCGATGCGTTGCCACGCTATATGATGCTATATATGTGTATATACAGTCTATATGCAGTAGTGTGTATGGGTGCGGCCAGAGTGCACTCAGATTCAGATTCAGATTCCGAAAACAAGCGCGAGAAATAAACAGTGCAGTCGAAGGGTACGGCCAGAGTGCACTCCTGATTCAGATTCAGATTCAGACTCAGAAAACAAAGCGCGAGAAAAAGCAGGCAACCTGCTTAGACTACTCTGTTTATTTCTCGCGCTTGTTTTCGAAATCTGAATCTGAATCTGAGTGCACTCTGGCCGCACCCTATGGTATGGCGTCACGTCGCCATGCGCAATCGAATTCGATTTTTGTATTTAATGAAAACAAATGTTTATTAAATAAACAGTCATCATTTTCTTATTTTATCATAATGCCATATTCCTTCCTATCGCAATATGTTCTTTTCTGCATATTACTTTTACAAAATAATCTCGATGTTCACATTTTTTTTTGTGACACGCACGGCTCTTAAATGTATATCGTTTGGCAAAAAACTAGAATTTATCTCCAACTGATCAATACAATTCTTTACGGGCAAAAAGCAAGTTTATTTAACTATTTTTTTATTGCCAAAGCATCAAAATATATTCTATTGAATATGTAACTCTGTCTTTCCCAGTGGGCACTTTGTCAAGTGCCCAGGGCCTCGCGATCAATAGGAGCCCACCTCAGATCAAATGCAAAGTCCCTAGTTCCTGTTAGATCACCAAACGGGGGTCATAGGCCAAACGGGGGTCATATTATCCTAATATGCCCAGGGCCTCCAATAGGTCAAAGACGGCACTGATGTAACTAAAGCAGTGATAATGATTCTGTTTAACTTTCATTACATTATTAGGTATTTTTATTTCAGTAGTATACTCTATCTTAAATTGACATTCCTCACACAAAAAGATACCTACATCTATATATATAAAACTCAAAGGTGCCTGACTGACTAAGTAATCTATCAACGCACATCCCAAACCACTGGACGGATCGGGCTGAAAGGCATGCAAGTAGATGTTATGACGTAGGCATCCGCTAAGAAAGGATTTTGATCAATTCTACCCCCAAGGGGATAAAATAGGGAATGAAAGTTTGTATGAAACTTTGTCAATTTTAAACCAATCGGACTGAAACTTTGCATGCAGGTATAAGAAGAATCATAGATGGAATGTCATTGTGTATAATACTAGCCCGAGAACAAAAACTGTAGTCTACACTTCAGCTCTACACCGAAGCGAAGCGAGGGCGGGCCGCTACTAATTATATAAATCTGACTTTATTATTGTTTCATTTCAGTTACCTCATCTTCATGGTCAAAACAAATCACGGAAAACCGGCATCACTGCAGGTAAAGAAAACAAAAATCTTTTGATACCAATTTCTCATAAATAACGTTGTTACGGAAGTAAAACCACAAAATAGATAGCACAGAAGGTAATCTCCTGTATGACTTCACTTTAAATGGGTATTTATTTTTATTTGGGCTCGCGGTCGCGCGTGGGATTCTCAACTTTGGTATTTAAAAAACGTGGTATTGGTGCTCGTATTTGTTTGATTTTTTGTTGAGAACTAAACAGCTAGAATATCATTAGGAATGTTGATAAATTATGTAATTATTATTATCCTACTATTATAATTTTTTTAAATATTGATTAAATCAACATTGTCTCCATTATTAATTACAGTGACAAGTGGTTTATGGTAACTAAAATAAGACACATGGACGTTCGTAGATACGTGGTTCACGAATCTTGAAAATACCGCATCAATGGTTGTACCATACCTCGTTGTCCTCGTTGCTCTATCAGAAACAATATCTAAATTTAGTTCAGATTTTAAAAATTTTATTAATGTCAATCCGTCATCTTTGTTTGTCAAAGTTGCGCGACATAGGATGCGCACCAAAAACGTAACGAGGTCATTCATCGATAGATTTTACTCCTCACATTTTTCTCATACCGGGCCCCTTATATATGCAAATCGATTCTTAAGGAGTAAACTCCAATAACAACTAAAGTTTTTTTTCTAGAAATATTTCAACGCGGACCAGGCAGATATTTTTCTAGTAAAATTTTCTTTAGAGATAAACATGTAAGCAGTTAAATGCTTAAAAAATAAAATATATATGTATATAACAATAATTACTAATTTCAATTTTAATGATATTGTTATATTAGGTGCAAATAAAAAAATGGTGTGGTTTTATGAAATCACGATGAAAGTGAACCTTTTAAAATCATTAATAAAAAAGCCTTTCCAAGGCTGGGAATCCAACCTGGCCACTCCCGCTTAGCAGGCGAGCTTTCTACCACTGCCATTGAACCAGTGATCCTATTTGATATGATCTGATTTTTTTGTAACAATTAAAAATGTAATCCGGCATGCTAAAGATGAACGAAAAAAAATATGTTACGTTGCAAAAGTCTCCCTTAAAAAAAAACTGTCTAATGTTGAATTCAAATGTTTTACCGTCCGCTGCACATTTATAATCAAAGGACACAGAAATCTCTTTCTGTGTTCTATGGTAATAGTAACTTTTTGTTCCTTCATTTTGCACGAAAATGTTCACAGACAAAATATGTCTCAGGCGGATGGAACTTGCCCTCGCTTTGGTCCCAAACGGTCCTAGATGGTTGCTCGAACGCACTTTGTAGGTAGACAACCTTCTGTACTATCTATAACAGGCCGCCGCCAGTGCTCACTCACACCACACCCGCAAGTGTACGAAGCTTTGTTTCTGTGTTTTCTTTACTCTTGTGATTATGTTGTTTATTTTCTAACTTAATTAATGTTTAATTGTACATTACTGCAGCGGCCAGCAAAAGAGACATGGACGAATGTGTAAATGTGGGCCTAGGCGAAGCTAAGGCACGCATACGTAAGTCCACCAATGCCTAACTGTGGCCAAGGCTTGTTTAGTACTTTTCCCAAACAATACGCGGAAATTAAAACTAAGTAGTACCTACTTTAGAAATACTGGAAAATCAAAGATAAACAACAATATTTTATCCCATGTTAAAGTTTTCGTTTGTTTTATTTTTCATACAGATTTCTACTTCAGTTCGAAATTTAAATTGAATCGGTCGTTACAAAAACCTCTTAAGTCACATTTTTAGGGTTCCGTAGTCCTGACAAGGGACCCAATATAGTTTCGTCATGTCCGTCTGTCTGTCCGTCCCCGTTTTTGCTTGGAGACTGTTAGTACTAGAGAGCTGTAATTTTGTGGAGACATGTATATCAATCATGCCGACAAAATGGTACAATAAAATTAAAAAAATATACTTTTTAGGGTAGCTCTGTAACATGTAAGCTGGAGATGATTTTATTTTTTTCATCGATATCTACCCCATCGTGTGGGGTACTAAGACTATTTTTTCGAGTTAGGGATCCGTTTACGAAACACTGAACTAAGTTAGAAGTGCTAATTTTTGTTCGTGTAGCTTGTCCCACCCTCTAAAAGCTAAACTATTGGCTTGAAAACTTGGAAATATTCATGCTTTTCATGAACTTTTAAGGAACATTATAACGGTTATAATAGATTTGTTAGTTTAAGAGTAATAGTCGTTCAACTTAGGTATTAGAAAAATTCTGACATAATAAAAAATCTTAGAAAAAAACATTAAAAGTGACGTAGATGAAGTAATTGCTTAAAATATAGACTTTTCAAAATATATTGTGAGGACGACGAGCAACTACGGAACCCTATACTGCGCGTGGTACGACACGCACTTGCCCGGTGTTTCCAACATACTGTTCTACTGAAAATGATTTCTTAATGGTAGATGCAAGGAATGTATTGACTTGCGTGATATATTCTAGGTATACATCATATCTACCGTGACGACCTCCGTGGCCGAGTGGTTTGTACGCCTGGTTTGACACCTGGCATGGTGTCGCCGACTCGAGAGGTCCCGGGTTCGAATCCCGGTGGGGGCAGTGTTTGTGTGATGAATACAAGCATTTGTACTCCAGTCATGGATGTTTAATATGTATTTCTATATAAATATACTAATAAATGTATTCTATCCGTTATATAATCCGTTATACAGTATATGTATTCTATCCGTTTCTCTAGTATCCCATAACACAAGCCTTACAGTGCTTACTTTGGGGCTAGGCTAATTGGTGTGAGTGTTGGAAATATTTATTTATTATTATTTATCTAAGCAAAAAAGACTTTTCTTGCTAAAACTAAACTAACTAACGTAAGTTAAGAGGTTTTGGATGCACTATTGTACAACTAGATGGCGCGAGTAGTTATATCTGATTAATTTCGACGTTTTGAAAAAAAAAATCATTATTTTTCATACACGGCCATTCATTTAAAAAAGCGTGGTCGTATCTACATCCCAGGAGAATACATTGATTTGGTTTCTTACTCCAGTTCAACATCTACGAGTACAGTTAGACAGAACAGTTAGAAAAAACTAATGATATTTTGGAATATAAAAAATGCTGATCAATGTATATACAAAAACAAACATATTTTTCAACCGAATAATCTCATGGAAAAAAGTTCCAAAAGAACAAAGATAAACATTTGTGCCTTGTACTATACATAAGGTTTCAGTATAATTCATACAAAAAAGGCTCTATCATAATTGAGGAATATATTATTATTATATGAATATATTAAGGATTCATTATCAAATTAAAAAAGATGTTTAATTTTAAACATCTTTTTTAGTTAATTAGCTAATATTTAAGTAAAATCATCAATAAATAAATAAAAAAATATTAATTACTACGATTGTTTTGGTATACCACTAAATCTATTCCTTGCTAAAAGATCAAATTTAAAACCAGTTTTACAGGTTTTTTCATTATTTTTATTAATAAATTGCAGACGTTCGATATTTGAATGTTTTACAATTCAAAGACTAAATTAAGCGTATTAAAGTCCTATAAAACTCGATTGCTTGTGCAGGAACCAGTTTTTATTGATTCCCAAAAAACTGTAATTATATGACTTAAGACTTTTTTTAAATGACCGATTCAAATAAAACTATTTTAAGTTACCTCTTTGCTTGCCATGTTTCAGAATCGTTCCATTTTTAAATTAAACGACCAATATGATTTTATGTAATTTGGCCGCTAAACACGACCGTTATGGATTTTCATTCAACTTTTGCCGGCCACTGCTCGCGTGTATTTGGCCGGTACAGCAATTTTTATTTATCTCGGCAAAGGTTGCAAAAATAATGCTCACAATTCCAAGCATGTTTGAAAAACAATTATTTATTAACTTGCAGCGGTGTATCCGAGTTCACGTGCGAGGATGGGTCGTGCGTGCCGCTGAGCCGGTACTGCGACGGCATCAATGACTGCAACGACAGCAGTGACGAAGCCACATGCTACATCGGCGAGTCAGTACACCATGTTTCATTTTATTTATTAGAATGGAGTAGCTTAGTCTTAGTAGAACGGCGGGCTGTTTCCGCAACTCGACACCCAGTGCCTATTTTGCGTGGGGATTGGCGTCAGTCCTGTCATCCCAGCTCCTCCAGAAAGCTCAGCAGTTCCCGGATGTTGCTGCAGGCTTCTACTAGTGTCCGCGGGCTTTCCATTAGAGAAGTCCTTTGTCTTGCAACGCTTCTGCACTCCAGCAGAACATGGGTGCTCGTCTCCTCCTCCTTTAAGCAGGCTCTGCACAGAGGGCTGTCAGAAATACCTATATTATAAAGCTGTTTGTTGAAGTAGCCGTGACCTGTGAGTATACCCACGATTTGTTAGAATGGAGTAGCCCACGCTTCACTCATTTAAATGTATTTATATATTGTTGCGTGACACTCGTTATCTCCATGACAACGGCTAACTGGAGCCGAGGTTTCAGAGACGCCTTCTAGTTGAGCCGACCCCCTCAGGTTCGAGTGGTCTAGAGGCTCCAGACGGAGAGGAGACTCCTCCCGTGGGGAGATGCCATCCGCCTGGAATACCTCTAGAGGCAGTCGCTAATTCTCGGCTTGAGGTCCCCTTAGGATCTCGCCGTCCCCAAACCCGGTGACGCTGTAAAGGTCATCTGCGATGTTGGTCGCATACACACACAAAAAAATACCTTATGGAAATTGTTTATTGATACAATTCTCTTACAATCTATATTTGCAACCTATATCTATCTACACGCGCTGTCCTAACATACATTTGTAGTAATATGTAATTATTTTTTTCAGAAACTGATAAACAGAGTGAAAATTTTTAGCAGATACTTTAATCTTGATATCATACATTATCAATTTATTTTTATTCAAAACTTTGGTACTAAATTCCATTAGTTGTGGTGGAATTTCGGGGTAGTTTTGATGTGGAGGGGAGGAGGGGGTCTCCCCGACTCCCCCCCTACTAAAGATTTTAGTCGGAATTGCATGTTTTTTTTTAATTAACCTAACCTAAAAATTCATAATTTTTTTAGGATGCAAGGACTAGGGAAGTTAGAACCAGTAGTTCTGCCTTATCTCCGGCGCTGCGGGAATAACAGCCCCGTCGCCTTTGCGTGACAAAGTCACAAGCATCACTCTCCTTCACACCTTCGGCTTGTTGGTGGCGCCGGCGGCGACCAGCCTCAGGCGCTACGACGGGTCGCACGATGCTTGCGGCTTTGTCACAGCAGGCGGGAGCTGTTCTCCCTACGCGCCTCCGGGCTCTAAAAACACTCTAGGGGTAGGGCAGACCAAGACCACGGCGTGTCGGGGTTGACCAAGTCGGTTCTGAATTAAAGATTGTTGTAAAGCCACATTTACCTTTTTTCCTAAGTGTGGAGCCCATACTATTTCTTATTTACCAAGTAAATAATAGTAAATATACTTTTTACCGACGTACACAGACTGACTGACATTTCTCAAAACAAACACAAAACGGCGGGACATATGTCATTTTGACAATAGTACCAACATAATCAACATATTTTTTACCATAGACAACGAGAAACATGTTATTTCTGCATGAAAAATTGGCAGCACTGATCAAAATGGCTGTCAAAATTGACTTTAACCTACAAAAATATTAATTTTCAATTTTTTTTTCTCGAGTTCTATTCGTTTTCGAATAAAAAGATTTCGTGTGTGTGTTCCTAATAATTAATACTTTCCGTGACAAAAATCTTAACTCGCTACTCAACCATAACTAATGGAAAGCTGAGCCAAAACTTTTTTCAAGCGTGCTGAACCAGAGTTAGCACTAGTTTCCAGTATTAGAAGTTACTTTACGCATTATCGGACTAGCAGAGGATGATTTTAACTGAAATTCGTAATAATTTTCGTAGCGAAAAGTTCGATTCGTAACTTTCATGGACACAAAAAATTCAAAAATAAATATCTCGGTATATTATATTCCAAATTTACATGTTTCATACCGCGGAGTTACCCGCAGTTTATTAGGGATATTTTCCCGCAGTAAAAAGTAGTCTATGTGTCAGCTAACTCCATACCAAATTTTATTAAAATCGCTCCAGTCGTTTAGACGTGAAGAAGTAACAAACATACACACTCACAAACTTACGCCTTTATAATATTATCGCGAATACGACTTCTTTAATGTTATAATTTTATATTTTCTAAAAACTCAATATGAAATTTCGCCACGAAAGTGGCGCGGAGAACGCTTTCCAAATAATTACCCCAGTAACAAAAAAAGATAATCTGTTATTACGATTATGTTAATCGGAAACATGTTTCCACAGGTCTCCCGAACAGCTAGTTTTGCAGCGCGCCAAGAAACAAGTTCCACAGGTTCTGTGCCGGTAAGTGTTCTGCAGTACCGGTATCTTCTTGACCTTACGAGCGATGCGCGATTTTATAAATATTAGTGATCACTGTCGCGAATTTTGGCAGTGTTTTTGGTAAGGATGGAATCTTACAAATGTTAGGGTCATTTACGCCGAAGTTTTTAAATCAAATTTTAGAGGCAATTTCTAATTCAGTGCCTGTTTGACTTTTGACAATTGGAATTGGAATGATGTGTTAAACCTATAAATGAAGAATGTTAGTACAAGTGGGCCGTACCCATTGGAAGTTGTCCCACTGCCGTCGAGGACGCGACAACTCATGGCTATTTTTTCGCCCAAGAAACGAAAACAAAAGAGAATCATATAAATGTTAATAATAATTAATCGCTAACTGTTGACAGTTCAGATCAGTTCGTCGCTGAGTAACAAGGGCTATAATAATAATACCTACATGTTTATTTCAGGCACAAGCTCACCTATATTCAAAATAAGAATAAGCAATTTGTCCCATTCTTATCTTAAAAGATAGTTATATCATCATCATCAGTCTATTAATGTCCCCACTGCTGGGGCACAGGCCTTCCCTATGAATGGAATAGGGAGATTGGGCCATGACCCACCACGCGGTCCCAGTGCGGATTGGTGGGTGTTAACGACTACAAATGCAGCCGGGACCAACGGTTTAACGTGCCTTCCGAAGCACGGAGGAGCTCGAGATAGTAAATTTTTGGTCACCCATCCAATGACCGACCACTGCGAAAGTTGCTTAACATCAGCTATCGCAGCCGAACGCGCTAACTACCTGCGCCATCGAGCTCTTCGAGGAGAGGATTTATTTTATATTATTTCCCATAGCAATGACGAGTGGAGCTGTAGAGATGGCACCTGCATCAGCTACGGAGGCAAATGCAATGGGGTCATTGACTGCCCCGATGGCAGCGACGAGACCGCACTCATGTGCGACATGAACAAGTAAGTAAGCCTTTTTTTAGATTAGAATGAAAGCTCAGCGGTAGTGGTGCTAAAGTATCGATAGTCGACTATCGATACTTCGGCTTTGTTACTTATAGTCGGCGTTGCCAGACGTCCAGATTTTGGCGGGACGTCCCGATTTTTAAATCAAAATTAAATGTCACACGCGGAACAGGCTTAATACTGTACTGAGAAAGCGCAGGCCGGTGGCACAGACAAGTATGGATTGGCCGCCTGTACAGCGCGTAATGAAGATAGATATTCAATAACTTTGGATTATACGTTTTTTTTACTATGTCCCGCTTTAGACTAAAGAATCCCGCTTTTTTCACTCAAAAAGTTCCTAAATCCCGATTTGGCAAAAAAAAAACTGGGAACGCTGCTTATAGTTGACCTTAAAAATCAATTCCACATAAATCCGATAGCCTAAGTAGGTACTAATAAATTGAAGTCGTGTCGATATTATTTTAAGGATAAACAAAAAGTAGTAACAATTTCTTTTATATCGAGACTATCTTCATTTCAGAGTCTGTATTCTTAAAATTACGCCGTGATGTGGCGTCACTAAGCGCGTTCTATCGTCTGTGCCACGGCGAGTGTTCTGAAGAGCTATTCTCTCTTATCCCACCTTCCCCTTTCCTTCAGAGGACCACGCACGCTGGCCTACGTTGTCACCGTCTAACTGTGGCCACAATTCCAACGCGTACAAAGAAATTTGGTGACTCATTTCTTTGTCGCACTATCCGTAAATGGAATGCTCTGCCCGCTCACAACCTGGGATCCTTTAAAAGAGGCGTGAAGAAGCAACACCCAGGCCGGCAGGGTGAGGATGGCTGGTGTGGCAGGTAGAACTGCTGTATCAGCTATCTTCGCGTCTGGACTTCACCTTCACTTAACATCGGGTGGGGTGGAGTCGTTTGTCGGACCTATCTATAAAAACAAAAAAATAGCTATAATGTTAGTGACCATGAAAGTTTAAAACAATATAAGGTTGGATTAGTTACTCCATACTGTGTCCTTTTTCGTTGAATGAAAATTGGTACTTCAGTGATATGGACAAAATACGGCGTAACTAGTCTAAGCTTATTGCTCATTTATTAATAGGGGGATTAATGTTGGAAATGGTATACACTGTAGAACAAGTTCGATAATATTTACTTATTGCAAAACCACAACACTACATTCATAATAGTTTTAAAAAACTTGTACAGAATGGACAATACGATATTTTGACAGATGCTGAAATGGCATGAAGTATCATTTATTAGAACGTAGGAGAGGAAAACACAGTAGATAAGCTACAAGATATATAATATGAGAGAAAAATAAATAAACAAACAAGCCTTATGACACGAGTAGATAACAGAGAAGAGATTGTCAAACAGGCAGACTGACGTATAAAAATTTATATATTTATAAAAAAACAACGTCAAAAAGGTACCAGGTTGTTTATATTAAAAAGATATACAAAAATGGTTTGGCCGAACATCATTAAATCACGCTGTGACAAAAAAGAGATTACATTAAATCATCATTGCGTTTTGATTTTTAAGTTCTTAACATCATTCTATGTAAATATCTTTATATTTTTCTCTGGACTTTTTTTTGACACGAAAAAAATATTATTGAAATCTTTATCACTGTTTCTTTTCCAGTTGTGACGAATCTCAGTTTCGTTGCTCGTACGGCGCATGCGTGGCCAACGATGCACCCTGCAACGGGGTCCCTGATTGCGCGGACAACTCTGATGAGCTGATGGCGTACTGCTCCAACAACCAGAACGACACCCAGAAGTATGCTTTGATTAATCATTATCATCAGCCTATTAATCCCCACGCTGGGACACAGGAGGAGCTCGATGGCGCAAGTGGTTAGCGCGTTCGGCTGCGATCGTTAAACTTTCGCAATGGTCGGTCATTGGATGGGGGACCAAAAATTACTATCTCGAGCTCCTCCGTGCTTCGGAAGGCCCGTTAAGCCGTTGGTCCCGGCTGCATCTGCAGTCGTTAGCACCCACCAATCCGCACTGGGCCTGCCTGTTGGGTCATGACCCTATCTCCCTTTTCCATCCATAGGGAAGGCCTGTGCTCCAGCAGTAGGGACATTAATAGGCTAATGATGATGGGACACAAGCCTTCTCCATGGATGGAATAGGGAGATTGGGCCATGGCCGTCCACGCGGATTAAGTGAGGATTGGTGCAGATGACAACGATGCAGCCGGGACCAAGGCTTTACGTGCTTTCCGAAGCAAGGAGGAACTCGAGATAGTCAATTTTCGGTTATCTGTCTATGATTGAACATTGCGACAGTTGATTTAGTTCCACGATCGCATACCGAACGCGTTACTACAGTTACTAGTAAAGCAGTTTATCCAGTACGGTGGCGGGCCTGTTATGGTGGATGACCGCTGACCAACAAGTTCACGTTCTGTGTGCTGGAGGTAGAAAAAAGGTCGACGCATTTTTTTATTGTTATTTAACTACATTATTAGTCACAAACCTAAAACTATATTTGTCTCTGTCGTACACGTAAAAATGCCGAAGATATAACGTTCCGCACCAGCGAGCAGCAGAGATCAGTTTTTTCATAAACGCATACAGTGTTAGCACCACGTACCAAGCACCACAAATTACTTAATATCACGTTTTTTATCGCTTTTAGCCGTCAAACTTCATAGTAATTTGACAGTTGAGCGTGATAAAAACGCGTTATATATCATATCGCGGTGCTCATGCTAGAGAGTCTCTTCGATACCCCGACGACGAAATCACCCGCGCCAACGCGCCTCCGACTTATGGCCATATACCACATAAGCCTGAAACACCAACACTACATAGCTAGCATCCTTGACACTAGCTTAGCATTAGGCAGACACCGCACCCGTAGGACAAGAGTGCGAAGACCCGGTCTACACACGACACGCTATACCCTGGTATAGCGTGTCGTGTCGGTACAGGCCCCCGACAACGGCTAACTAGAGCCGAGGTCCAAGTCTCAGAGACGCCCTCTAGTTGAGCCGACCCCCTCAGGTTCGAGTAGGCTAGTCTGGAGGCTCCAGACGGAGAAGAGACTCCCCCCGTGGAAAGATGCCATCCGCCTAGAATACCTCTAGAGGCACTCGCCAATTCTCGGCACGAGGTCCCCTTAGGATCTCGCCGTCCCCAAACCCGGTGACGACGTAAAGGTCATCTGCGATACACTCAAAAAGAAAAAATGTGCTAGAGAGGCAGGTCGATTACGCAGTGAACGTGTTAACCACTGCGCCATCGAGCTCCGAACTATTATAGCCGTGCCACTACTCATATTTTTAATGTTAGATACATATAGTTTCAACCATTTATATTTAAAATCAATTCTTCTAGGTGTTTCAAGTCTACTACTGTATTTAATGGTATCATCTAAATAAAATCACCCTGAAATCTGGTTATCAAACTGAATTTGTAATACTGTGTAACAAAGTAAACAAATCTTATTTCAAAATTAAACTTAATAAATTAGCAATGAACATAATAATAATGATATTTTTTTGTAATAACAGATATGAAGAAGAAATGAGAAATATGCGTCACAAGCGGCAAGCAACATGCGGGTAAGTTTCCTTCCTAATTTACGTTTACTTACTTCCTAATTTAGTAAATATGAGTAAGTCAATTAATTAGTTAAAAAGCTATATTGTAAAAATAATAATATGATTTTATTGTTGCTTAAATTCTCACGCACACCACTCATTCAACGGTACAGATGTACTGATTTATTTATTTATTGACGTTTTGCATCCTTTTCAGGATGCGTCATTTGGATTATGACAAATAAAATCATAATAGGGATGATGACTAATTTTTTTTTCTTCGGTTATCAGGTAGATTATCAAAAAGTGTTGGACACGTATTTTTTCTTTTTTCACATAATATAAACATTGCAGAGATATATTCATTTGAAAAGTCACATGACGTCACGTTTGAGTACACTTTTAAGTGAAAATTCACTAAAAAGTGACGTCGTCACGAGCTATAGCGCGTCAAAGTTTGGGAGTAGGGTACTCCCAATACATCCTATAACTTGGTCATTTTTTGGTTGATTGCCCGAAGAAAAAATACGTGTCTATTATTTTTTGATCATCTAACTGACGGACTAAATAGAATTTCGTTTACTGTACCCCGTCATCACCCCTATTCACACGACGCGTCCTGAATAGGATGCTCAATAAATAAATAAATCAGTGTACCGTTGAAACTTGTTTTATTTAATATGATTTTTATCAGATATTATAACGTGCTTGTATTATTTTTAGGGTAAGACAAGGTTACTGTTACGGTTTTAAGAAATAATTATGCATTAATTTTAGTAAGGCGCAGTGGAAATGCCGCGACGGTAGCTGTATCTCCGTCTACGGCAAATGTGACGGCATGAAAGACTGCGCAGACGGCAGCGACGAGACCTTCGCTTTATGCAGAAAAACTCCGTAAGTTCATGCCGAAGTACATGAGATTAATGATCATAAAAAAAAAACGAGCGAGCCTTACACTAGTCGCGTATGATGTGTAAAATTTGAAACCTCACCTTGTATTAGTAAAAAAAGAAATAAAACCTACTACAAAAGGAATAAGCCATTTGAATGTTATGTTCTAAAATCAAATCAAATAGCGCGCGCTTTCGGACTTCCTGTTACACACTTCCGTCCCATTTCACGAAATCACTCCCACAAATTGCAGGAAAGCGAGAGGAAAGAGGTTACACATTAAAAAATCTAGACTAGAAATAAATAAGTAGGTATATGGTGATAATTTGGCTATAATTTGTCTTTTGCTAATCACATTAGTGCTATACTCCTTTCACTCCGTTTCTTAAAGAACATTTAGTCGGCTGTAATGCAAAGTTTTTGCTTCTCAACAATTTTTAAAATAGTTATTGATAGGCTAAACAAGAAAGGGAAGGCAAAAATATGAGTCAAGAAATGTTTTTCGTTTGCTTTTCTCATGCAATATTCATGATGTTTAATAACATTCATAAAGAGCGACAAGATTTTGACAAGATTTCCGCCACGCTTAGGAACAAAAATTACTGTAAGTACCAATGTTTTGTCTGATTCATGTTCGAAACTATGAAGCTTTGTACTCAACGGCTACTTTATTATTAATCCCTTTGTTTGTAACGTTGCTAAAAATATTTCGATTAATTTAAAAAGCTGCCAAAGAAATAGCTTTATCTGCTCTGTTTTTTTTTCGTTTCCCCATAAACTAAACCTTTTTTGTTCATCTGTTCCTTCGATTAATTAGAAATTACTCTATACTTTTATATGCTTCACAATGGGAACTTAAAATCAAGGAGTCAGATAATATCTTAATTTCAATTAGTACGTAGCCATATTCTATTTGTTTCTTTGTGTCTAACATTTTTTCTGATATAAAATAAAATATTGATGAAGAAACCTTTATTATTTTTAATTAATAATGTACACCATAGATACAGTAATCAGGCTGGAAAAATTGGCCCTAATAATCCAAGATATTAATTTATATCTTTACAATGTAAGTACATTATAAATTAAATGATGGTAAATTTGTAAGTGTTTCTTTATCAATACTTTATTTTCTATTCCAGATTGAAGACTTACAAAAAACCCTCTGGTAGCCTCTATAAGAACTTAGAAAAGAAGCTATGGAAGGAGCACTCAGATTTACCCAAGAAGGTTAAAGTTCCCATAAGGTGATAATGATAGAAACTAGAGAAATTGCATAAATAATATGAATTATATAAGATATAAAACAAGATTCTTAGAGCAAAAAATGTTCGCATTTACTTTGGGTAGGTCATACCAACTCATGACTTTTCAAAAACAGACTCAATTAATAAACATGATATTGTGGCCCACAAAATCATGACACCTAACCCATCGTAAATCTTAAAAATAAAATCTGGACTGTATTCTGAGGTAGTAATTTCGATATAATTAGTATCTTATCGTGACGGCTCCGATTTTATTTCAAACGAACCTTCTTTGCTTTGCTGAATGTTCTTTGTTACTTTCATTCTTCTTTCTAAGGCAACCTCAAACTATTCTTTGGCTTTGGGCTTATTATCAATAGTCTTATTTATATTAACAGGTAATCTTATCCAAGCGATTATTTGCGTTTTGTTGATACTCCTTTTCTAACCTGTTCCTGTTCTTTATGGTAATGGAGGCAATTTATACATGTGGTCGTGGAATGTACCAGTAAATATTCTTCATATTTTTCTTCATTCTGTTGGATTTGTTGTGGAAAAAAAACTAATTTTCTTCGACTTATATTCAAGATGTCAATCTAACTGGTTCCGCTGCACGTATGGCGCCTGCGTTGACGGCACAGCTCCCTGCAACAACGTGCAGGAGTGTGCTGACAACTCCGATGAACTGCTACGCCGCTGCCGCAATCAAACAGAAGAAGTCAGGTGATTTTCTTTATCCATCAATTATTCTTAAGTACCAACTGGAGAATTGTATACGAACAATGAAAAATGTGTTAGGTACACATTAACTTCTCTACTACAAATCTTTTGATGTACTGCTGTAAAAACGTTTTATGATAAACCACAAGCGGTTTGTTATTTGCAGTTGTTGTGGTAACATCTTTATAATACATGCTATGCCCTTTTCACAGTTTTACTACAACATTCACTAATCGCTGCTAACAAAAATATCACTGTTGGTCGTTTTATTTACAATGCTATTTCACATTACGTTTAGATTTTTTGCGTTAATACACTTATTGCACAGATACAGTCATTTTCGCTAGTCTCAATTCATTCTCTTGTTCAAATGATCTAGCAAACCTCTTTCAATGTTAATAGTTTTCATAAATTTTTTTGCTTACTGTACGAGGTTGATATAGTCAATGTTGTGACTAAACCCTCATTTTATTAATAAATATTTTTTTGGCTTTATTCCCACAGCCTTTATTCCTAAATCTGTCATTAGCAGTCGCATTTCTAAGCTAATTTAAATCTGATTTTCACGTTTATGCTTGTTAATAATTTGATGCTCAGCTATACTAGAAAAGAATACACAGACAGACCGACTGACTCATCAACGCACAGCCGAAACAGCTGGACCTAGAATGATGTAATTTGGACATTAGATTCCTATTATTGCTTATACAAGATAATAGATAGAGCTTAGATAATAGGGGTTTTTTTGAAATTCAGCCTCTTATGATATTTAAGAGATAATTGATAATTTTGGGTCAATATGATTCCTTTTGTATTTCATTCTTTATGATGTTATCAGGGGCACCTTTACCTGTGATAACGGCAAAGAAATTCCGGCGTTCGCTCACTGCGACGGTGCCAAGGACTGCACAGACGGATCCGATGAAACCGTCAAGGCGTGTGCCGGAAAGACTTGTGCTTCATATCTCTTCCAATGCGCGTATGGTGCATGCGTCGACCAAGGATCTGATTGTGACAACGTGAGTAGGTTAAAACTTTCCAAAACTTTGTATTTTTTTTTAAGTTGGTCATCAAAATTATACATGGCTCTTGATGTCTTGAATGAAAAGGTCCTCTAGGGTGTCAAGAATTATTTCCATAATCCTTAGTGGTGTAATGTGCGTTTTAATTTAAGAAATCCCTTCCAATATTTGAACCTTAATATTTGTCACGGCTTACTAAAATTAAGTTTTATTGCAAAGTTAAGCTATTATTTACTTTATCGTGCTCTGGAACCAAAATATTGATGTCACTTGTCCAATGGTGCCAGCCAGTGCTCAAACAACAACTCAATAGGAATAGTTGGCTGAATTATAGGGAGCTTCATAATTAAAATAGTAACGCGTATTTTTTTGCTTCTATTGATAGCACCCATATGCCAAGAAAGAAAAAAGTTATCGTTTCAATAATACATTTCTTTATCGGATCGTAATCACCGTAAGCTTCGACGCTTATCATATATTTTAAAACTCCACTCCGATCCGATTAATGGAGAGGAGAAACAAAATAATTCAGCATTTAATTTTAATGGTTAACTTAAATTTCCTAATTAAACATTCTTATTACAGAAAGAAGATTGCGCTGATGGTTCCGACGAATCTGATGAACTTTGCAATAAAACCTCTACAGTCACCCCGCCTGTCGTGTGAGTATAACACTGCAGTAAATTCTGTACTTCAAGATTTTGAAATTGAAGATCCGACGATTCAAGGGGTCAGATTTAGCGTCAAACTCAGAGAAAGGCTAGGAACTATGCAAGTCGCCTACCTAGGCACTGTTGCTGCTATGTAACCAAATGCCTAATTATGCAGTTCGCTGACTGTGCGTATATAAGCAGGTACTACTGCCTATACCTTCACTGTCACCTATCTAAAAAATTTTGTGTCAAACTGTCTCCATATAGTTAATTATCTTTTGTGTTCGACGTTAAATTCCACAACCGCAATCTGTATCATTATTGTCACTGGTCATTACAAAAATACTTATTTTTTTAAATATAAAAGTCCGATCAATGACTGCACCTCAACAGATGTTACCTGTTGGTAAAGTCCTGATGCGAAAATATCTTAACTTTGCATGCCTGCAAGTTGACTCTACGCTTCTTAGAGGACCCCGAGTTGTAGGATGGAGCTTCTATAGCTATGTCTTGTCCACAGTCCGCTCTCCGGCGGGTCCTGCCGACTTCCTCCATATCCCGCGAATGGCCACTACGTTGTCAGCAACGTGCGCGGGGCGGTGCCCGGCCAGAGCTTCTACTCCGTCGGGCTCAACGTGACCTGCAACCCAGGGTACGGTCTCGCGTCCTCAGCTGGGAGGTTGTGCGTCGATGGCGTCTGGCAGCCACATCCGGTCAGGGACGACGATTGCGTGCGTAAGTAGAAGCTTCATGAGACCTTAGGAAGTATAAGAAGACCTTTGACCGCAGTCTTTGTAAATCTCCACTAGAGTCCAAACCTCTAAAATAAATTGATTACATTAAAAACAAAACCAAATTTCTATTACAATCCATTGAAAAATTGTTCTTCTCATAGTTTGAGGACACAAGCAGTCCTATTTTTTTACACGACTGCAAATAAAGGAGTGTTATATATTCAGGGTACATGTGTGTATGTATAACCAAGTATTTATTCCACCATAACTTCTAAACACCTGAACCGATTTAGATATGTATATCGTTAGAATCTTTTCACCATCCTAATTAACATAGGATACCTAAACTGTAAAAAGTATATATAACAGCAATATCAAAATGTCAATTATTAATGTCAATAAAAAAAGTCTCCAAATTATATAGGTCATAATGAAAGGGACCATATCAAATACATACAGATAAAGTAGCATTAATAAACGGGTTTACCTATAAAACGAGATAAATACTATTTTTTTTTACTTTTCAATCATATATTTTTAACGGAAGTCGTGTTTTTTAATATTTTAATTATTATTTGTTCAATTCAATAGGTTTCTGCCGCCTCAACAAGGACCCGAGCGTTACGTACCGTTGTCTCTTAACGGGCAACTCGGACGGTACCCGAGAGTGCACGGAGTATGAACCTGCCGGCACCATTGTCCGGCCAGACTGCAATACACCCAACTACTACTACCCGGGCGTACTGCCGTACATGCGCTGCATCGACGGCAATTGGGACTACGTCGCCCGCTGCAACGCAGGTTTGGTCAAAAACGGCACTAACATCACAATACTTATCAAAGACGAAGTGGAAGTGCACATCAGTGATATCCAATACGCTGTCAATAAGCCAACTAATGACAGAAACGTTACAATCGTTAATACCACTAAATCTCCTCTGAACATGGACTATGATTATAGCATTGATGAGGAGGATTGGAGAATGGGTATACCAACCAAGAGGACGCGATATCCTTTCAATACAAGATTCACGCAATCCACCGTCATTGGTTCTTCATCTAGAATTACAACTCCTAAACCCTCCAATATGGTAACGAAGGAAATTAAAGGAGCTGGGTATGTTCTCAACTTGAATATAGCTAACAGCACAGTCATAGTTAATACAGGAGAAAAAATTTACTATAAAGATGAACCTTGATGTAAATGTAATAAAAATTGTTTGAATGATGCTTTCTTCAAATAATAATTGCAAAAAAAAAAACCTTGGCATTACAGTTGATATCTTCCTCTGTTAAGATAGTAAACTAAGTATAAATTAAAAATTAGGTCACCCTAGCATAAAGATTAAATTCAGTGATTCTTTCTTATAGTGTTTGACTATTCGACTGTGATGATATACCTGTTGACACTTTTTTAAAATACTGTATCATAGTACCAATTATATAACCCAGTAGAGTTTATACAATCATTAGATTTTTTATTAGTTACAATGTTGTCTTTTTTTAGTATGTTAGTAGCATTAAAGTTAAATTCTTCGAAAGTAGATTTGATTATATAAAAGGAGTAAATAAATGGGAAAAACTATAATATTTTTTTAAGGAATCAAAGAACTTACCGTCATCTAAATCAATTCTTTGAATCTTTGGAAACAAACAAATTCGTTGTTAAAACTATTAATTTCGTTCTGCTACGATTTCCTAAATCTAAAACAAAATTTGACAGTACTGTCAAATCCGTACCATGTTCTATAGAGGACATATACAGAGGATCAGAAGGAGCGATTGCTGTCAAATTAAAGTTAACAAAAATGCAAGGCTCAATTAGGCTCATTTTAAAGAATCATGTATAAAAGTTTAGAAGCGATACAAAGGGTATATTCTAAATATCAACAATCGATGTATACTCTGGCTGAATGTAAACTTCTTCTTGATAACACGATATTTTGTCCACAATTTTGTATATTCTTCATGTTGTTTTATGACTTTGTTTTATGAAATATATTAGATTTTTCCTTTTGGCTCGTCAAGGGTGTTTTCAATAATATAGACATACCCGATCTAGCCACGGATATATTGTGAGATTTATTAATTTACTAGCTGTCCCAGCGAACTTCGTACCACCATAAAAAATAGGGGTTGGTGGTAGAAGGGTGACAATTTAGTGTTGTATGTATTTTGTATGAGGTATCATAAAAAAATAAAAACAAAAAAAAATGTCCAAAAACAAAAAAATATGGTTGGACCATCCTTAACATTTAGGGGGATGAAAAATAGATGTTGTCTGATTCACAGACCTACTGAATGTGCATATAAAATTTCACGAAAATTGGTCGAGCCGTTTCGAAGTAGTTCAATTACGCACACCGCGACACGAGAATTTTATATATTAGAAGATTAAACTTTTTTTATGTCTCAAATAGGAATTTGAATGCCACAAATCAGACACGATCATCGTTTATATATTTTTAATAATAAGGTCCTGCCTGCTATACATATACTTTTTTTGTCATGGTTTTGATTTTTAAGGTTTTTACTCATTTGGGTCACAAAGCAAAATCCGAGAATGCACGAATACTACCGAATAATGGCGGAAAGTGCTGATGAGTCAACAAGAAAATTGATTAGGTGCAATTAGGGCTCGCACACGCAAAGGTTCTATGGATCCTTATACCATCATAATCGTTAAGGAATATTTTAAGGAAAATAAAACAAGTCATAAATGGATTTAAAAACACTTTTATTGGAAGTATTCTGTTCTTACCAAAACCCCTAAAAGACCTACATTTATGTAAAAATAAAAAATATGTTAGAATTGAAAATGTAGAAAATTCTAAAGAAAATCTCTTTAGGTACCTACTGGATTTTTTTAAGAAAAATATCTTTATATTTCTATATCTAGCAGTAAAATTATCAAAATTTAATTAATTATGTTAGAATTCTTAGATATTAATTACATTTACTCTAAATAGTCATTCTACGTATAAATTTGTCGAATAGCCTCATACAAATCTGCCGAATTAGTTAATTAATTTTATGTTCATCTGATGTTTCATTTAATAATACCTCTTGCCAGTTTATGATCGGGAAAATTTTAACAGATTTATGAACAATAAATTATTATACATCGGCAGAAGGACGGACAGTCGTAAACAGCGGAGGTTGAGGAACAGGGTCACGTTGTCATCCACGGTGTACGGACGGCACCCCTTAAAACATAATATATGCCAAAGTAGATAAGTATTAATATAAGTAGGATATTCAGTGTACAAAGAGCAGATAATAATGCCAAGGACAATTTATAAAAATCAGAGTCAAGTACATTAGGAGCGTGTTATATAGGTTTAGTTCTACCTTAACCTTAAAAAAACTGAGTTTCATTTTGCTCTTACTGACGGCTGAAATAAATAAACAACTACAAAATGAATAACTTGACTCACTAGACGCTAACAAACGTGTCAATAAATGCGTCAATCTCTAAGCATTAACAAGTTTGTGATTTGATTAGTTCAAACAAAACAAACTTCAAGCAATGCCGACGCGTGCACGTGTCGCTCTGGATTAAACCAGTTTATTGAGGTTTTAGGTACCGCTTTCATTTCGGACGCATACCGAACGAAACCTTTACTAAAAACCGGTATTTAACTTTATTTACCGGTACTTTTGAAACCTGTTTCATGCCCTGATAAAAACATATCACATGAATATGATATTCCAAATACTAACTCCAAAACAATAAAGAAGTCGATATGACAACAAAAAATGGTACATACATAGGAAATCTAAAAACTTATAGCTACCTCTATACATGGACGGCAAACAATAATTACAATTAATTTTGGATTAGTTTATATGAATGAAATTATAGCTAATTTGGCATTCAAACTAAAAAAGTACGATTTATCTGTTTTTCAATAATCTTTGTGATTTTCCTTTATGTACTTGTAAGGATTTATAATTTTAGTTCAATATTTTAGAATAGGAAATGGTAGGTACTTTTTTTTTGTAATAGGTACAATCAGCAAAACATCCAGTCACCACAAACTGGCAGATTTTCTCAATACACTATTATGAATGTAATTTGTGAAGTTAGATAAAGCATTTTAAATCAGCGAGAGATATAAAATCTGGCATGAGGTTGTCTGTCTGTACCTACAAATCAAGCAAGGCCTTTTCAAATTGTTTGTTCTTATTTGTAAATTCGGAAAATATTATTATAGTCAATAATGAACTGTATTGTATAGTTCTTTTTTTATTTCTAAAACTATTTAAATAGTTGGTGTTAATAGGATGGTTTCTTAAATATATTTAATTTTTTGATTAAATAATGTCGTTTTTTTCTGTTTACCTACGCATCCACCATCCTAATAACACCAATAAATACGTACCCAATAGCTCCTTTGTGTTTTATTCTCCTGGTATATACAACTTGTTCCTGAGGTTATACACTAACTTTAGCATGTTATTCAGACTATTTAATTGATCATTTTTTTACTATGGACACTTTTATGAATTCCAATTTTTTTATAATTTTTATTTTCATACAAACTAAATGCTTAGTTGTAATTTATCTTATATGAATTACTCTTTACCTGAGCTGGCAACGTCGCATTTGAAACCTTGGTTCACATGTCCACATAAACTTTTTGAAACTTTTCTTGACGTCATCAATGTTTTTTAAAGTTTTGACTTTTGAAACTATAATATAGACTCTTGAACACAAATAAATAAATAATAAAAAAACATCTCACAGATAAAGACTCATTCTCACTAAACAACACAATTTAGTTGGTTAAACTTAAATTACCAATAACTTAAAAACTATGCTATAAACTACTACTTCCTTTGTACGATATGTTCAACAAGAGCTATAGAAGTATTATTCAAAGTTTATGTATATCCTCAGGAACACGGTGTATATACATATATATACGCTAAAAATATCAATTCTATTACTTAAATTAATGGCTACTAGAAGAAACAAAAAAATCCAAGGTCAAATTCTTATGCCTACATACTTGTAGATTAGGTAATTTAATAGAAGCAATCATCAAATACAAAATAATTGAGGATTCTTTTTCTGTAGATGTGGTCTATAAGGAAATCTTTATAAATATTCAAATGATTGACTTTGATTTCCTTATGTTTGACTCTTAACTAGAAAGTTATGCTATATAGTAGCTTTATATAAGTTACCAAAGTTAAGTTATAAAACATAATAAAAATGTATTTTCATTTTTAACTTAAAGAATCCGTCTATGGATTATGAAAACATATAATAATCTGAAGGTATTTCTAAAAAAATCTGAAAAAACTTTTATTTAAAGGAATAATGAAACTAGAAAAAAATAAGTACCTAATCAAAACAGGCCGCGAAGCTGCGAATGTTTTTCTAATCAACATTATCTATCAATCGCCTACCTCAGTAGGTGTAATACAGGAGAGGAGATAAAGTGCCAATTGTTAGCATCTGTATTTAGAATGAATATTGGCAGGAGTTATTACTATTTTTACAAAAAAAAATATTCATAATTTTACTAAAAACCCACGATAAAGATAATAGTTTTCTTGTCTATTTTCACGTGACCCAAAACGCTTAGGACTGGTGGGGCCTAAAATGACGTCACACGCAAGTAAACTTCCGGTTTGACATTTGATTGTATGATTTGACGTTTTAATGACAGTCGTGTGACGTTACACACCAGTGAGACGCCATATTGTCCAGAGATACGATTTTCGCGACAACTTGAAAATAGAGTTTTTGATTTGATTTTTTTACCGAAATACACAACATAATGATGAATATCCACTTTTTATGGACTCTATAAACATTAGTAAATAACGTGAGAGCGTTTTCTAAAACTTGTCAAATACCCTATTAGGTAAATTTCTATATAAGACCTCTGTAGCATTCTTATTAGGTATTTCTGCGTCATGTTGATATTTTTCAAGAAATTCAACATTAATCTTTAGATAAAAATCAGTTTAAATAATAAAACATAATAGAAATATACTTTATTTGAACATGTGTTTTAAAATTTATTATTGTGTGTGAGGTGCTTTCCTTAAATATCATTGCGATTGTTTGAGGCGAAATTTTGTGTAATAAGCTGCTGACTTCATGAGTGTTCGGGGGCCGTAAATGTAATGTGTAAATGCGTAGATACATTTATGTGTCACTTATTTAATTGAAATTATAGAAAACAAATAGTTAGTCTGTATAGCGAAATAATAAGCATGAGGTGTCTACTTGTAAGTAGTTCTTTTTTCTTAACTTAAGTAGATACTCATTTTTAAAATAACGAATGTTTTGGTTTATAAACTGTAAATAGAACATGGTAAATAAATACATTAAAAATACAATGCAAAGTAGCCGTATCACGAAATTGCAATTTACATAATAAAAAAGTCTTGCTGTCATAATATATCTAAATATAAGTCTCTATTATAAATAAATGATAAAAAAAATACATTATTATATAGTTGTAATCACAAAACATTAACAAAAGTACTTACTCAATGTAAAATGTATGTACACATAAAAACAAACACGTAATAGAAGTGTGATCTTTACAACAATTAATAAACAATTTACTATTTTTATTAAAAATAAAAAAAGTACACGAAACTATAAATAAAAGAGGAGCGAGGTTTTCAGTAGTCGCGTATGATGTGTAACACTTCTTGAAACCTCACCTTATATTAGTAAAAAAAGAAATAAAACCTACTACAAAAGGAATAAGCCATTTGAACATTATGTTCTAAAATCAAATCAAATAGCGCGCGCTTTCGCGACTTCCTGTTACACACTTCCGTCCCACTTCACGTAATCACTCCCACAAATTGCAGGAAAGCGAGATGAAAGATGTTACACATCAATAATTTAGTTTAATAATACACAGTTAACGTAATATGAAGAGCGGTTAACTATACGCGTCACTAGCATTGAACTGCTCGGGTGGCGATAAAAACCTCACCCAGTTACAGCCCAAAATAGATAGTACAGAAGGTAATCTACATACAAAGCGCACTCGAGCATTGCACACATAGACACCGCTCACGAACACGATATCTTGGATGGCTCGGGACCAGTGCAAGCGCGAGTTTCGTCCGTGTGCTTGAGATGAGAGATATGCGTCTGTGATTTTTATGTGAAAATACAAAGTAACAATAATAATAAATATTACTTGTATATGTATGTAAATATTTCAGTGGACGGTTGTTTGAATTTAAAATTAAAATACTTTAGTTATTATTGGTTATTATTTCCATTTTTCCTGTTTCATTCCCAATAATAAATCAAAGTACTAGTACTAGTAATATTTACCAGTGCGCGCGAGTGCCACTACCTCAAAATTTTATGAAATGAAATGAAATTTATTTATTCACACAAAACAGAGTAGATACATTTTGGTGCTGATTTTCATTTAGTTCGTTCATTTTGCCAACGACAGGGCATGTGAATGTCAAACTTAATTTAATTGTAAAATTTATAGGTACTTATGTCATTTTATTTATTCTATTCTAAGTCCATTTTCGTTTCTTAATATTCTCTAACTGAGTAAAAACATTTCGTTATTAGCGACATTTTAAGCTTTCTTTTAAATATAGGCAAACTAAGCTCCGTTATTAAGCGTGGTAACTTATTATAGATTTTTATACAATTCGGATAGCAGTTTTTGTCGTCATATTGAGTACCTACGCATATTGGACAACATCAATCTATATATCTCGCTATGCACAAGCTTAAGTTGATAATCGCGTGACCGCTGAGCTTAGGTGTGAAAATTTAAATACAAATATGGGATTACCTTCTGTACTAATGTATTTTGTGGCCACAGCTTGGTTACTCGAACTCAGCGCTATCCCAGTCAACAAGGAAAAACCCAAAATATTTTTTTACTCATAAGTGATTATAAGTAATAATAGTTATGCTGGTTTTTCCATACTCGTAACATACCACAAACAAGGCTTTGCTCGCGCCGTCTCATCACGCGCGATCTTTCGAATTTAAAAACCCCGCAAGAAACTAAAATAATATTTTATCTAACACTAGTGGCCCGCCCTCGCTTCGCTTCGGGGTAGAATTGATCAAAATCCTTTCTTAGCGGATGCCTACTTCATAACATCTACCTTCATGCCAATTTTCAGCCCGATCCGTCCAGTGGTTTGGGCTGTGCGTTGATAGATCACTATGTCAGTCAGTCAGTCAGTCACCTTTGAGTTTTATATATATAGATTCACATCAATTTCCCCAGCTCCAATACTTAATAAAAATTTATGTACACCGAATTCGGTACAGAGCGCGTTCATAACCATTTTCAACTATGATTAAAGCTGTATTTTTTAGCAATATGTGAAATCGAACAATGTTATCAGAATAAAACTTACACGATCTTCTTTAAAATACAACTACTAACCAGCAATAATAACAACATATTTTTTTTTTGTCCGCAAATATTTTATAACTATTGTTTTTGTAAAAATGAGCATTTGTCCCTTACAGGGCCAAAATAAATCTGGTTACTCTAGTACCTACCTATATTTCCATTAATCTGAGAAACATAAATTTAGTACACAACCTAAAAATAGGATGTTTGCATGTTAGATAGACAGATGCAACATGCGCGCTCACATCAATTTACACTGAAATCTGAATCCGTACAAAGCGCCAGACTCAAGCACGAATTTTGATAGCTCCGTAATTTTATCGCATCGTCAAAGTTTCTATGGAACCTAAGTAGCGCCCCCGTCGAATGAAAGACAAACTAGCTTTTTCTATACCACAAATAAAAATTCGAGGAGCTCGATGGCGCAAGTGGTTTATTTTTATTTATTTATTTTTATTTATTTATTTGATCACCAACAAAGTTACACTTAGACATTTATTATTTATACATTTATAGTACGACACTTTATTAGTGAAGGCGATAACGACATGCAATTCACACTTAACTAGCAATTAAATCTTATAAAATTTTGATAATTACATTAATTTCAATACAAAACCATAACGAAAAAAAAAATGTCAATAATTAAATAAATTTATGAAACAAGTAAATAACAACAATTAAATAAATTTATGAAAAATTAATTAATGAAAATAAATTAATGAAAAAACTATGTGTGGTTAGCGCGTTCGGCTGCGATCGTTGAAGTTAAGCAACTTTCGCAGTGGTCGGTTATTGGATGGGTGACCAAAAATTTACTATATCGAGTTCCTCCGTGCTTCGGAAAGCACGTTAAGCTGTTGGTCCCGGCTGCATCTGCAGTCGTTAGCACCCACCAATCCGCACTGGGCCCGTGGTGGGTCATGACCGAATCTCCCTATTCCATCCATAGGGAAGGCCTGTGCCCCAGCAGTGGGGACATTAATAGGTTGATGATGATGATGATGATGATGAAATAAAAATTACGGAGTTGTCAAAATTCGTGCTTAGGCCTTTGTGACCTACTGTGGTATGTTTTAAATTTCCAATTGCAGTTGCCAATCGCCTGGAATGATTTAACATGAAATCTTCCTTGTTTTTATTAGAATGCGGTCGAGTGGTGCCAAAAGGCATAGACCTCATCATCGGCGGGCGGCCGGCGGAGCGTGGCGAGCTGCCCTGGCACACCGGCATATACAGGAAGACTACCACGCCTTACATGCAGATCTGCGGGGGGTCGCTGGTCAGCGCCAAGGTGGTCATATCAGGTAAATAAATATATCTATGATATATTAAGATATTCGTATTTGAGAAGCTATAGAGCGGAATAAGGGCTCCAAAGTGTTTGCAAGAGATCTGTCTATTGGGCAAAGTCAACTGACGACGGTAACACCATTACGAATAAGTTTGACGACCTCCGTGGCCGAGTGGTTTGTACGCCGGTTTCTTAGTGTCGCCTACTCGAGAGGTCCCGGGTTCGAATACCGGTGAAGGCAGATGTTTGTGTGATGAATACGCAGTGTTGCCAACTCTACGTCTTTTTACGTAGATCTACGTATTTTAGGCCTTTTCTGCAAACCTACTAACTTTAGTCCCAGAATCTACGTATTTTCTTTAATTTTTTCAAATTTGTAAAATAACTTAATTCACTAGAATAAAGAAGAATATTTTCCGTTACTTTTCTTAAAAACTATAAAAATGTTTATTTATTATAAAGATATATCTAAAAACTCTTGTATCTTGTAGAAAAGGTTCCCGTCATTGGTTTTGTTGACTAAATTAATGCTGGACGCAGGATTTGTGAAAGGAGAAACAACAAAACTCTTTGACTTAGTAGGTACATTCGTAACCTTAAAAATTGAATTTTTAAACTTTAAATATTATTCAATGAGTACTTACATCGAATTGATGTTTGCAAAAAGAAATGTTTTTGACTGACTTTCAAAAACCCCAAATAAAACAAAATTCAACTGCGTACTATATAAAGAAAAGAATTTTTAACCTGCATAACACTGCATTGTTTAAAAAACAATTGCAGGCTATTAATTGGGATCAAATATTATCACATAAAAAAAGTATCAATCAAAATTACAGTTCTTTTCACGACTTATTAACATGTTTATTTAAACAAGTGCATTCCAAAAAAACTAGTAAAAATAAATAATATTAATAAAAAACTGTGGCTAACTAAAGGCATTAAAACATCTTGTAAACATAAACGATTACTACATTTATTAAAATCTCAGACAAATAATCCATTACTTAATGATTATTACAATAAATATGTAAAACTATTAAAGAATATAGTAATAACATCAAAAAAGAACTTATATATTAAAAAAATTAAATATTCAAAAAACGTAACGAAATCTATGTGGCAAATAATTAAACAACGTACAAATAAAATAAAGAAGCAATGCCACAAGAATATAGGTTTAAAAACGGAAACAAGCAATACAACTAATCCTTACATAATTTCAAACATGCTAAATAAATATTTTGTTTCAGTGGGTAACAATAATAACAAACCAGATCCTGAAGGACGCCCTTCTCTAAGTTATACTGAAAAAAGTATGTTCCTAAACCCAGTTACGGAAGTTGAAGTTCTTTCTATCTTAAAGTCATTGAAAAATAAAACTAGTTTTGGAATAGACGAATTTCCGCCGTCATTAATAAAACAATGTAAAGAGGAGCTCGTTGAACCCTTAACTTATCTAATTAACCAATCTTTTAGAGAAGCAGCGTTTCCAAAATTATTAAAAACTACAGTTATCAAACCTGTACCTAAACAACGTAACGCAAATGAACCGCAACATTTTCGACCTATTGCACTACTATCTACCTTTTCCAAAGTGTTTGAGTCCGCTATGGCGATGCGTCTAACATCCTTTTGTGAAAAATTTGAAATTTTTAATAACTGTCAACATGGTTTTAGGAAGCGTAGATCTACTATTACTGCCCTATATGAGTATTTTAATGAAATATTTTCAATAATTAACGAACAGAAATATGCTGTAGGAGTATTGCTTGACATGAGCAAAGCGTATGATCGAGTTTCTCATAAAATACTTTTAAAGAAACTTCACTCTATAGGGGTAAGGAGGATAGCACACCAGTGGTTAGCATCATACTTGGAAGATAGGGAACAATTTGTACAAGTCGACTATTATAATTCTAAAAATAACATATTAAGTAAAATTATATCAGAAAAAGATAGGATAGAGAGATCAATTCCGCAAGGTAGCATTCTTGGATGCATTTTATTTCTAATTTATATTAATGATATATCATTCTGTATAAAGGATAAAACTGTCATTTATGCGGATGATATCTCTGTTGTAATGCCCTGCAAATCTAGCAACGAACTGCAAGAAAAGCTAGAATACAATATGGGAGAGATAATTAAATGGTTGAACGAGCATAATTTGGAAATTAACTTTAAAAAAACTAAATTGATACAATTTAAACCTAGACAGAAAAAAAACCTATTGAAACTAAACCTATCGTCCAAAACAGTAAATTAGATTTTGTTACCTCTTGCACATTACTAGGAATAGAAATAGATTGTAATATAAATTGGAAGCCACATATTGATAGAGTAGTATCCAAGCTATCTAGATGCACTTATGCCCTCTACGAGTTAAAGAAAAGTACAGATTTAATATCAGCAAAAAGCGCTTATTATGCTTACGCAAACTCATGGCTAAGTTACGGAATTATCTTATGGGGTAATAGTACCGACATAAATAAACTATTTGTATTACAAAAGCGATGTATACGTATATTGGTGAATATTACAGACATGGAAAGCTGTAGACCACATTTCATAAAACTAAAGATACTATAACTTACTCTTCCATGTATATATATATTTGAAATTAGTAAAATGGTGCGCAAAAATAGACATTTATATAAACATATTAGTGATACATATTTTCAAACACGTAATTTAAGAAATAGAAATAAATTGGCAATACCGTTTACTAAATTACATCTGGTAAGCTCAGGAACATACCATATGTCTGTTTTAAACTTTCATGGTCACTAACATTATAGTAATATAAGTTATTTACGGGATTGTTACCATGTACCTTGTTTTTAGCGAGTTTCCGATATTTCGGCACTGTTGCAAGCGCCATGATCACGGAGTAACCAGTTACTCCGTGATCATGGCGCTTGCAACAGTGCCGAAATATCGGAAACTCGCTAAAAACAAGGTACATGGTAACAATCCCGTAAATAACTTATATTACTATAATACCATATGTCTGTTAAAATATATAATAAAATACCGAATCATATAAAAAACATTGAAAAAGATTGTACATTTAATAATAATTTAAAACAATTTCTTATAGATAAGTGTTATTATGATTTGAAGGAGTTCTTAAATGATAAATTTTAATGATACCTAATAATCTGTATTATTTTTTGTGTGTGTATGACATTATAAATTTTGTATATGACGTTATAATTAATGATGTTTGACTAATTGATTTCATTTTTTATGACGTAAATTTGTTGACCTAAACCGAAATTATTAAACTAAATTATAATGAATATTATGTGAATGGATTATTACTTTGAATGTTATTGTTACTTGTTTTATTTATTTTTTGATTGGATTGACATACATCTCTTGACCTAACCCTAAATGTATTTTATAATTGCTTTAAGTATAATATGAATTGATTTTAAAATTATATTCTTTTTTATTAACTTATTGGCAACACTGTGAATACGAGCATTTGTACTCCAGTAATGGGTATTTAATATGTATTATTATATAAACATATTTATATATGTACTGTTGAAAGCAAGGCTTAAGTTCCCAGAGCTAAGCTTACCAGTGTTGCCAACTCGGATTTTGAAAAAGGCGTAGGCCCGATGAGAAAATTACGTAGATTTAGTAATTTTTGCATATGAAAAGTACGTAGATCTACGTACTTTTTTCTGAGTGAAATTAAGAAGTCAGGTGAAACCGAATGAAACGAGTATTTTGTTATACAATTTCTTTAAAAACGGGAGATAGAACAAAGAGTTCTTGGAGAAATCACTGCATTGGAAGCATTTACCACGCTGCGGTTGACCATGACCATGTGGTATTATAAAACCATGATTTCTAATAGATCACATGAAAAATAGAGTTAGTTATCATAATACACTTGGTAAAAGACTCTAGAAAGTTGTGGTTAAAATTGCCAAGAGAAATAATACATACACTTATACATGAACACATGTTAAAAACTTACTAATTCCTGTAACTTTATCGACTGAAAGTCATTCATAGTCATAGTCATAATATTTATTGCTTCATGTTGGTTACATTTCGTTCTTAAATTTAATAACAGCTCGCAAACATGAGCCCTGCAAGGGCATTGCAAATTATAATAAATGTGTACAAATATTAATTTAAAATTTGATAAAATTACAATAGGATAACAATTTAAGAAAGATAGAAAATTTAAATAAGTTAATAAAAAAGAATATAATTTT
Source organism: Chilo suppressalis (assembly GCA_902850365.2). Classification (NCBI taxonomy): domain Eukaryota; kingdom Metazoa; phylum Arthropoda; class Insecta; order Lepidoptera; family Crambidae; genus Chilo; species Chilo suppressalis. The sequence continues at coordinate 10,352,795 of OU963919.1, forward strand.
AAAATCAATTCATATTATACTTAAAGCAATTATAAAATACATTTAGGGTTAGGTCAAGAGATGTATGTCAATCCAATCAAAAAATAAATAAAACAAGTAACAATAACATTCAAAGTAATAATCCATTCACATAATATTCATTATAATTTAGTTTAATAATTTCGGTTTAGGTCAACAAATTTACGTCTAAAAAATCAAATCAATTAGTCAAACATCATTAATTATAACGTCATATACAAAATTTATAATGTCATACACACACAAAAAATAATACAGATTATTAGGTATCATTAAAATTTATCATTTAAGAACTCCTTCAAATCATAATAACACTTATCTATAAGAAATTGTTTTAAATTATTATTAAATGTACAATCTTTTTCAATGTTTTTTATATGATTCGGTATTTTATTATATATTTTAACAGACATATGGTATGTTCCTGAGCTTACCAGATGTAATTTAGTAAACGGTATTGCCAATTTATTTCTATTTCTTAAATTACGTGTTTGAAAATATGTATCACTAATATGTTTATATAAATGTCTATTTTTGCGCACCATTTTACTAATTTCAAATATATATATACATGGAAGAGTAAGTTATAGTATCTTTAGTTTTATGAAATGTGGTCTACAGCTTTCCATGTCTGTAATATTCACCAATATACGTATACATCGCTTTTGTAATACAAATAGTTTATTTATGTCGGTACTATTACCCCATAAGATAATTCCGTAACTTAGCCATGAGTTTGCGTAAGCATAATAAGCGCTTTTTGCTGATATTAAATCTGTACTTTTCTTTAACTCGTAGAGGGCATAAGTGCATCTAGATAGCTTGGATACTACTCTATCAATATGTGGCTTCCAATTTATATTACAATCTATTTCTATTCCTAGTAATGTGCAAGAGGTAACAAAATCTAATTTACTGTTTTGGACGATAGGTTTAGTTTCAATAGGTTTTTTCTGTCTAGGTTTAAATTGTATCAATTTAGTTTTTTTAAAGTTAATTTCCAAATTATGCTCGTTCAACCATTTAATTATCTCTCCCATATTGTATTCTAGCTTTTCTTGCAGTTCGTTGCTAGATTTGCAGGGCATTACAACAGAGATATCATCCGCATAAATGACAGTTTTATCCTTTATACAGAATGATATATCATTAATATAAATTAGAAATAAAATGCATCCAAGAATGCTACCTTGCGGAATTGATCTCTCTATCCTATCTTTTTCTGATATAATTTTACTTAATATGTTATTTTTAGAATTATAATAGTCGACTTGTACAAATTGTTCCCTATCTTCCAAGTATGATGCTAACCACTGGTGTGCTATCCCCCTTACCCCTATAGAGTGAAGTTTCTTTAAAAGTATTTTATGAGAAACTCGATCATACGCTTTGCTCATGTCAAGCAATACTCCTACAGCATATTTCTGTTCGTTAATTATTGAAAATATTTCATTAAAATACTCATATAGGGCAGTAATAGTAGATCTACGCTTCCTAAAACCATGTTGACAGTTATTAAAAATTTCAAATTTTTCACAAAAGGATGTTAGACGCATCGCCATAGCGGACTCAAACACTTTGGAAAAGGTAGATAGTAGTGCAATAGGTCGAAAATGTTGCGGTTCATTTGCGTTACGTTGTTTAGGTACAGGTTTGATAACTGTAGTTTTTAATAATTTTGGAAACGCTGCTTCTCTAAAAGATTGGTTAATTAGATAAGTTAAGGGTTCAACGAGCTCCTCTTTACATTGTTTTATTAATGACGGCGGAAATTCGTCTATTCCAAAACTAGTTTTATTTTTCAATGACTTTAAGATAGAAAGAACTTCAACTTCCGTAACTGGGTTTAGGAACATACTTTTTTCAGTATAACTTAGAGAAGGGCGTCCTTCAGGATCTGATTTGTTATTATTGTTACCCACTGAAACAAAATATTTATTTAGCATGTTTGAAATTATGTAAGGATTAGTTGTATTGCTTGTTTCCGTTTTTAAACCTATATTCTTGTGGCATTGCTTCTTTATTTTATTTGTACTGTACGCGACGACCGAAGCGAAAGAAAATGAACTCACGACGATACGAGAGCAATGTATAAAAATGTATCTATAATTTCACATGAATTAGTTGTATACGTATTAAAAATATCATTCCCTTGTTGTCTTATTAGAATGAGTCGGATATCGCAACAATAGATAGCTCAGCCCATAGTAAACCATTGTAAAATTGATAGTTCAGAGCGATATTCCGCCCCGTTCTCTCCAATAATCTTATAAGACTTTATCTAAACGATCGCCACGACGCCAAGCGGTGGCGCGGGGAAACTAGTCAGAATACTGATAGTTCCGACCTATAGGAGGGACGGAGACAATAGGTTGTCCTTGTCACACGTCTTATAGGATTTTGCCTGAGTTGACAATTTTCGATAATAGTATGTTTTATGTTTTGATTGATTTATTTTATGTCTTATTAGATAGTAGGTAGTTATAGGAATAATATATCGAAGTTTTGTATGAATCGTGTTAGTAGTTTAAGCGTAATTAAGGAAAGTATCGGGAATAGTTTTTTATGAATAGTCAATAGGATATAGGTATAATTGTTATAATAATGATGTCATTTTATGTGTTTTTACTTCTTCTTTAAAATGGTGTATGATAATTAGACATTAAGCGAGTATAAGTAGGTTTTTTAAGACTTTTTAATTTGTAAACTTTATAGGGCCGTACAGCTGTTGTTTATTAATATTCTTGTAAGAAACTTGTTGTATTAGATAGGTAACACGTAGGGCTACGTAAATAAATAGGTATCGCATCAATAAGTGTAAAAATGTACTGTGTAGGAGAAGAAACATGTTTGTATAGAACCGTTTTCTGAGACATATTGCGCTCCCCACCCGGCGCGCCCGGAGCGCGCGGGTGGGGCAGCGAAGCCCCGTGGCAGGGCGAAGCCCTATGGAGGGGGAAAGTATAAATATTGCGGAGACCTATTTTTTGCGCGCCACACCTAAAATATCGTGTTTACGGACACATAACTATGTTAAAAATATGCCCAAATGTATGCCCGATGTATGTACAATTAGTTTTAAGCTCGCACTATTGTAAATCTTGAGAAAATGAAAAATAAAGTATAGCGTGGGTGAGGTAATGGATCGCTGGCCAGCTCAGTCCTAGCATATAAAATTCGAGTCGGAACATGCCCCGACATGCATTCAGCGACAGGCGCTCCTACCCTAAGGAACAGGAAGAAACAACCAAGCGGTTCACTCTGGACAACATCAGCTCCTCTCAGCGGCCATCTATTCAAGCTGTACCCGGCGTCCCGTACATTTTTTGGTCGCATCGAGCCGGATCTACAGCGCCGAGGAAGAATTGAAGAAAAATTATAGAAGATTGAAGAAAGAAGATCGTCGTGGTCAATTATAGAAGATTGAAGACAGAAAATTGAAGAAAAATTATAGAAGATTGAAGAAAGAAAAATGCCACGAACAAGATCTCAAGCTGACAAAATGGACCAGGCCGAAGAGGAGCGCATCGAGAGAAGCATCGAAGAGCCAGAGCGAACCGCTGCAGGAGAGAATCCTGTCCAACCCCCGTCAAGAGCGCCATCGGAAGGGAGCGACACCGTGACGCGGCCACCGTACCCGCTGCGCCACGACCAACCGCCGAAGTCGCCATCAGCTGCAATGACATCACACCGAACAGAATCGAAGATAGCTGCACGAAGAGCAGCAAAGAAGAAGCGCCTGGCGGCGTTATATGAAGAATTAGAGAAGACTATAAGGGCGAAGATACGAATGGAAGAGCAAGATAGCGAAGATGAGGACCAAGAGGACCCGCAAATAGAAGATAGAAGAGAAACCGATAGCACACATGGCACCGAGAATGAAGAACGCGTCATCACCTGGCTGGACACAGCGACAAAGGACACCACCCCCGACGGCGGCACCACCGAACCGTATAGAAGACCGACCGTCGAGGACACCGTACAGATTGGTGGGTCCGTCGCACCACTTGCCGAAGATCCAGTCCCAGGGGCGCTGAAGCCATGCATTAAGAAGAGTCCGCCGTCCCGCATTGATGAAGCTCAAGAACAAGTCGCCCCTACGTTGCCGCCACCGCCACCGCCGGTCCAGCAAGACAGAATGAACGTCTCCGAGCTGGCCGTCGCAATCAACGCCGCCGTCCGTGCCGCCGTACCGCCTGCACCGGGTCCACGCTACGTCGGAGAACTGCCACCCTTCAGCGGCGCGCACACAGAATGGCTCACCTTCAGGGCGGCGTACCTAGAATCCGCAACCTACCTATCGTCGGCGGAAAACTCATCAAGATTAAGAAGAGCCCTCAAGGGGAAGGCAAGAGAAGCCGTGGGCAGCATGCTAATAAGCAACACTACGCCGGGCGACATTATGAAGCAATTGGAACACAGATTCGGCCGCCCGGACAACATCGCCGCAACCGAAATAGAGAAGCTGCGCCATTTACCCCGACTCACCGATTCGCCGAGGGACATCGTGATTTTTGCAAACAAAATCAAGAATAGCGTCGTCGCACTACAAGTACTGGGGCAAAACGAGTACCTACGTGCGCCGGACATCATGAAGACAATTATAGAAAAGCTGCCGTCGACTATCCGCTTCAGATGGAACGATTACGTCAACAATCACCGAATGCAAGAAAAAATGAAGACGGATCCGGAACTATTGATTTTCGCCGAGTTCATCGAAGTCGAGGCAGAGAATAACGCAAGATACGCCCCACCGGAGTACATTGGAAATGAAGAAAACTCCACAACAAGAAAATTTCGAACACATAACATCGAGGCGACACATAATAGAAGAGCGCCTGAAGATCGATTCCCATGTCCGGTATGCAAGAAATCCGGACATTCGACGGCCACCTGCTTTACGTTCAAGACTGCCGATCAAGATAGAAAATGGGAAATAGCGAAGAAAAGCAACCTTTGTTTCCGTTGCTTACAATACAGAAGCAAGATGCACAGATGCAAGACGCGAGCGTGCGAGAGGGACGGCTGCGAGCGCTCACACCACCCACTTCTTCACTACAAACCGAAGTCGCAACGTGAAGAAGAACCAGCCACGAGCAACACAGAAACCGAGAGGGTGGCCAGCACACACAGCAGCCGCAAGCGAGACGCGTACTTGAAGATAATTCCGGTTCGCATTACGGGACCGAGCGGACATTTTGATACGTACGCGCTACTGGACGACGGCTCTACAGTCACACTTATAGAAGAGAGGGCCGCCGAGAAGATAGGAGCCGAGGGACCTACCGAGCGACTGAAGATAGAAACGATCGACGCCAAGCTGCCAGAGACACAGTCGCGCCGGGTCACCTTCAAGATCGAGGGACAGAACAGAGGCTTCAAGGTGCAAGCGCGCACCATCGACCAAATGAAGATTTCACCGCAAACCATAGAAGAAAGACACTTATGGGGCTGCAAGCACCTGCGGGGAATCGAGAAGCACGTCACCTATGAAGACGCCCGGCCGACCATCCTCATCGGGCAAGACAACTGGCACCTACTCTTGGCCAGCGAAGTCCGCCGGGGGAATAGAAGACAGCTAGTGGCATCGAAGACGGCTCTGGGATGGGTACTCCACGGCACAGACTCGCGCACCATCGGTCATCGGGTTCATTTCGTGAACCACCTCACCGAAGAAACAGAAGATTCGAAAATGGATGAACTACTTCGTCATCACTTCGCATTGGAATCGATCGACATCGAAAAGAAAAAACCGCATTCCGATCCAGAGGAGAAAGCCATCAAGATGCTAGAAGAACACACCCACAGAAAAGAAGATGGAAAATTCGAAACCGCGCTACTCTGGAAGAAAGAAGACATCAAGATGCCCAACAATTATGAAAATGCGTACAGACGGCTGCTCACCACAGAGAAGAAAATCGACCGCGATCCACGCCTAAGGGGAAAATACATAGAACAAATGGACGCGCTCATCGAAAAGGGATACGCCGAGCGAGCACCGCCGACATCAACAGAAGACAGAACTTGGTACCTGCCGCATTTTCCAGTCATCAACCCGTTGAAGCCAAACAAGTTACGCATCGTACACGACGCAGCTGCGAAGACCGGAGGCACCTCACTCAACGACTGCCTTCTCACCGGGCCGGACCTACTTCGATCGTTGATAGGAGTCATGATGCGATTCCGTCAACACCAGTACGCCGTGACAGCCGACATCGCCGAAATGTTCATGCGCGTGGGGATCCGACCGGAAGACAGAGATGCACTGCGGTACCTATGGCGCGGCGAAAGAAGAGAGGGACCACCGGAAGAATACAGAATGAAGTCACTCATCTTCGGCGCTACGTGTTCACCAGCCGCCGCTATTTTCGTCAAGAACAAGAACGCCGAGCGATATCAAGAAACGCAACCGACCGCCGTCAACGCCATAGTACAAGCGCACTACATGGATGACTACCTAGACAGCTTTACAACGGAACAAGAAGCCATAGAAGTGTCGACGCAAGTAAGAAAAATACACGCCGACGGAAATTTCGACTTACGCAACTGGGTGTCGAACTCGCATCGAATAAGGCAAGCACTCACCGAGGGACCGCTACGCGTTCAACAACCAATAACACTCAACGACGGATCAAGAATAGAAAAAGTACTCGGACTCATGTGGAACCCGCAATCGGACGAATTGGGGTTCAATCTCGAGTTGGCGCGCATCCCATCGGACCTACTTGCAAATAAGGCACCCACGAAGAGAGAAGTTTTGAAGATTGTGATGTCAATCTACGATCCAATGGGACTTGCATCACCAGTCACAGTCAGGGGAAAACAGATCATACAAGAAATTTGGCGACGCGGCACAGAATGGGACAAGAAAATCGACACCGACCTCGCAGAGCAGTGGACGACCTGGCTACAACACATGAAGGACCTACGAGGCGTCAAAGTACCACGAGCCTACATAGGATACAGCGAAGCCACTTCACTTCAGCTGCACGTCTTCGTGGACGCCAGCGCCACCACGTACGCCGCCGCACTCTACTGGCGGGCCGAGTCGCCGGGAGGTCAAGTCGACGTGACACTCATCACGGCGAAAGCACGCGTGGCTCCACTCAAAGTCACGTCGATACCGCGCCTCGAGCTACAAGCCGCAGTCCTGGGAGCAAGAATGGCCGCCACCGTGATAGAAGAGCACTCAAGAAAACCAGAATCGAAGACATTTTGGACAGACAGCAAAACAGTATTGTCTTGGGTGCGAACGGGATCGCGCTCATTCAAGCCATTCGTCGCGCATCGCATAGCCGCCATCGAAGAACTCAGCACCATCAACGAGTGGCGATGGGTGCCCACGAAGCTCAACACAGCAGACGACGCCACAAGAATATCACCGCACGACTTCTACGGCTACCACAGATGGTTCACCGGGCCTCCGTTTCTACGAAACAAACAAGAAGAATGGCCCGCCGAAACTGCAACCGCAACCGAAGTCACTGGGGAAGAACGCGTGCACCACATAAGCACGAAGAAAGCGCCGTCAATATCCGAAGCTGCACCGGACGTCACTCGATTTTCGCGCTGGGACAAGTTAATTCGGACTACGGCAAGAGTACTACAGTTCATCGACCTCTGCCAAGCGAAAATCGACCGAATTAACTACAGAAGAAAGAAAAACGAAAAGGAACCCGACTGGAAGAAAAATCAAAAATCGGCGCCGACACATAAGAAGAAAACGACGCCAACCGCTCAAGAAAGAAAATTCATCGCAATCGACCGAAGATACATCGAACGCGCAGAGAAAATAATAGTTCGCGTAATACAACACGACGCATTTCAAGACGAGTTGAAACAACTGCGAGGGGGCGCCACCATCGCTACGAACAGTCGACTCCGCCCACTTTCGCTAATAGTCAACGACGGCGTGTTATACCTACGAAGCCGGGTCAACGCAGCGGCGGGAGTAACCGAAACTCAGAAGACACCGGCGATACTCGACGGGAACCATCGAGCCACCCAACTGTGGATAGAACACACACATAGAAGCCTTCTCCACGCCGGGGTGGAAACTACAGTCAACGAGTGCAGACAACACTATTGGATTCTACGCATTCGACCCGTCACGAAACGAATAATAAGCAGTTGCATAAACTGCCGCATAAGGAGGGCGGCGCCACCGTCGCCACCTACCGGAGATTTGCCGCCGACGCGCCTCGCTCATCACCGACGGCCATTCACGTACACCGGATTGGATTATTTCGGGCCGTTGACAGTCACCGTGGGCAGGCGTCAAGAAAAACGCTACGTCGCGCTCTTCACATGTCTTACTACGAGAGCCGTGCACCTCGAGTTGGCCGCCTCGCTATCGACGGACTCCGCCATACACGCACTACGGCGCATGATAGCGCGCCGCGGGTGCCCTACCGAAATTTGGTCGGACAACGGGACCAACTTCCACGGCGCAGAAAACGAAATGAAGAAGGCAGTGCAGCAGGCGACGAGCGAAGAAGCAAGCATCCGCAGTATCCGGTGGAGGTACATACCGCCGGGAGCACCATTCATGGGCGGGGCGTGGGAACGCCTCGTGAAGTCCGTCAAAATCGCGCTAAGTGCGGTTTTGCAAGAAAGAAGTCCGCCCGAAGAGGTACTTACGACGCTACTCGCCGAGGCCGAATACACCGTGAACAGCCGGCCTCTCACCCACGTGTCCGTGCACCATGAAGACGACGAAGCCATCACTCCCAACCACTTTCTGCTGGGAGGTTCAGCGCGCGTCCCACTGCCGGGCGAGTTCGACGAGAGCGACCTGATAGGCCGCCCGCACTGGAGAGCAGCACAGCGCCTCGCGGACCACTTCTGGGCGCGCTGGGTACGAGAGTACCTACCCGAGCTGCAACACCGGCGGGAGCCCCACGGGACCGGGAAGACCATCGCCATCGGGGACATCGTGCTCATCGCCGACAGCAACCTGCCACGCAACACGTGGCCCAAGGGAGTCGTCATCGCCACTTTTCCCGGGCGAGACGGCACAGTACGAGTCGTCGATCTGAAGACAGCCGGAGGAGTGCTACGCAGACCGACCAAGCGACTGGTGATATTCGCATCGGCCGCCACTCCCACGGAAGATGGATGCAGCGACGAGTCAACCGACGCTGCACGGCGGGAGTATGTACGCGACGACCGAAGCGAAAGAAAATGAACTCACGACGATACGAGAGCAATGTATAAAAATGTATCTATAATTTCACATGAATTAGTTGTATACGTATTAAAAATATCATTCCCTTGTTGTCTTATTAGAATGAGTCGGATATCGCAACAATAGATAGCTCAGCCCATAGTAAACCATTGTAAAATTGATAGTTCAGAGCGATATTCCGCCCCGTTCTCTCCAATAATCTTATAAGACTTTATCTAAACGATCGCCACGACGCCAAGCGGTGGCGCGGGGAAACTAGTCAGAATACTGATAGTTCCGACCTATAGGAGGGACGGAGACAATAGGTTGTCCTTGTCACACGTCTTATAGGATTTTGCCTGAGTTGACAATTTTCGATAATAGTATGTTTTATGTTTTGATTGATTTATTTTATGTCTTATTAGATAGTAGGTAGTTATAGGAATAATATATCGAAGTTTTGTATGAATCGTGTTAGTAGTTTAAGCGTAATTAAGGAAAGTATCGGGAATAGTTTTTTATGAATAGTCAATAGGATATAGGTATAATTGTTATAATAATGATGTCATTTTATGTGTTTTTACTTCTTCTTTAAAATGGTGTATGATAATTAGACATTAAGCGAGTATAAGTAGGTTTTTTAAGACTTTTTAATTTGTAAACTTTATAGGGCCGTACAGCTGTTGTTTATTAATATTCTTGTAAGAAACTTGTTGTATTAGATAGGTAACACGTAGGGCTACGTAAATAAATAGGTATCGCATCAATAAGTGTAAAAATGTACTGTGTAGGAGAAGAAACATGTTTGTATAGAACCGTTTTCTGAGACATATTGCGCTCCCCACCCGGCGCGCCCGGAGCGCGCGGGTGGGGCAGCGAAGCCCCGTGGCAGGGCGAAGCCCTATGGAGGGGGAAAGTATAAATATTGCGGAGACCTATTTTTTGCGCGCCACACCTAAAATATCGTGTTTACGGACACATAACTATGTTAAAAATATGCCCAAATGTATGCCCGATGTATGTACAATTAGTTTTAAGCTCGCACTATTGTAAATCTTGAGAAAATGAAAAATAAAGTATAGCGTGGGTGAGGTAATGGATCGCTGGCCAGCTCAGTCCTAGCATATAAAATTCGAGTCGGAACATGCCCCGACATGCATTCAGCGACAGGCGCTCCTACCCTAAGGAACAGGAAGAAACAACCAAGCGGTTCACTCTGGACCTGAAGCCTCCTCTCACCGGCCATCCATTATCAGCGCCCACCGATTTCTTCAATACCGAACACCAGGGGTTTTATTCGCCGAAACTACAGTCCACTACAGTCAAGACTCCTGCGTGTAACTTCCTCCACCCCCTCAGTACGAGTCGGTAACTGTCCGCTACTGCGACAGCCCGGCGTCCCGTACATGTACGTTGTTTAATTATTTGCCACATAGATTTCGTTACGTTTTTTGAATATTTAATTTTTTTAATATATAAGTTCTTTTTTGATGTTATTACTATATTCTTTAATAGTTTTACATATTTATTGTAATAATCATTAAGTAATGGATTATTTGTCTGAGATTTTAATATATGTAGTAATCGTTTATGTTTACAAGATGTTTTAATGCCTTTAGTTAGCCACAGTTTTTTATTAATATTATTTATTTTTACTAGTTTTTTTGGAATGCACTTGTTTAAATAAACATGTTAATAAGTCGTGAAAAGAACTGTAATTTTGATTGATACTTTTTTTATGTGATAATATTTGATCCCAATTAATAGCCTGCAATTGTTTTTTAAACAATGCAGTGTTATGCAGGTTAAAAATTCTTTTCTTTATATAGTACGCAGTTGAATTTTGTTTTATTTGGGGTTTTTGAAAGTCAGTCAAAAACATTTCTTTTTGCAAACATCAATTCGATGTAAGTACTCATTGAATAATATTTAAAGTTTAAAAATTCAATTTTTAAGGTTACGAATGTACCTACTAAGTCAAAGAGTTTTGTTGTTTCTCCTTTCACAAATCCTGCGTCCAGCATTAATTTAGTCAACAAAACCAATGACGGGAACCTTTTCTACAAGATACAAGAGTTTTTAGATATATCTTTATAATAAATAAACATTTTTATAGTTTTTAAGAAAAGTAACGGAAAATATTCTTCTTTATTCTAGTGAATTAAGTTATTTTACAAATTTGAAAAAATTAAAGAAAATACGTAGATTCTGGGACTAAAGTTAGTAGGTTTGCAGAAAAGGCCTAAAATACGTAGATCTACGTAAAAAGACGTAGAGTTGGCAACACTGAAGCTTACTTGACACTATACCGATGATATTCCGGATGTCAGCCTGTATGAGTTCGTACCAAGAAACACAGTGTCGGTAGACCACTCACAAGGTGGACTGATGACGTCAAACGAGTTGGGTGGACCCTGACTGGATGCGGAAAGCGCATGACCATTGTGTTTGGAAATCCCTGGAGGAGGCTTATGTCCAGCAATGAACGTCCATTGGCTAATTAATATGATGATGATATTAGGGAGATGCGTGACGCATACCTCGTTATGTGGGACTCCTCCTCCGAAATCTCATCCACTCAGCTAACATATGGGGCCGGCTCAGTAGACGTTTCAGATAAGGGGCCCTGCCAACTAACAAGCAACAGTGTTAACTAACAGGGCATCTGCCGGAATTCGTTTCAATACAATACAAAAACTCTTTATTGTACACCACAAAAATACATTGAACATTAAGTACAAAACCATCTAGTACACGTGATGCAATGGGCGGCCTTATCGTTTAAAGCGATCTCTTCCAGGCCACATTTGGATGGAGAGGATTAGAAGGAAGTGGGAGAGACGGCGGTGTAAATCGTGTTCGGGGGTTTCGTGAGATATAAAGACTCTCCACGGTTACACCTCAGTAAGATCTCAGTAAAACACCTTTAACCTTTTGGTGATTTTGTATTTTTTTGTTTGGAAGGGGATCGGGTCAGGGTAGGCTTATTTTAGATTATATGAAGATAAAGTTTATATGAGGAGGATTTGTGTAACACTGAATTTGTTTCAGCCGCTCATTGCTTCTGGAATGACACGCACAAGGCGTTGCCGGCTTCCAACTACGCGGTGGCTCTCGGTAAACTGTACAGACCCTGGGCTTACTCGGGAGACCAGGACGTGCAGCGATCTGATGTTGGTACCCCACACTTCTGGACTTTCTTTTTATATTATAGTTATTAACGTAATGGCAGCAACAAACCTATGAAACTCGACGCCACCCAATGCTACGCTACGCGTGTTGAGTCAAGTCAAATGTACTATTTTCTAGGAACAGAATCAAAAAAAAATCAAAATTCAATATCGTTTATTCAGTCTAGGCTGTTACAAGCACTTGTGAATGTCGAAAAGCTACGCCATCGGTTCGCAAAACTACGGCGGGAGACCTTGTACTGAGAAGAACCGGCAAGAAACTCAGCAAGGGCTGCTTTTTTGACGTGACAACATCTTAAATTAGGTTGCGGCTGGGAGTCACTTATAGGGTTGCAACGATATATCGGAATATCGATATTATCGATAATATCGAGACCAAAATATCGATATTTATATCGATATTTAAAATTCACTGATATCGATAATATCGATATCGGAAATTCCAAAATATCGATATTTCGTAGACTTAATTTGAACACAATAATATCAATTAATTTACCTGCTACGACTATCTAAATTGAATAATATCGAAATAACTAAGAGAACATCTATAAAGATGTATTAAAAAAATCTCGAACCCCAAGAAATATACTAAACTGGTGTGGACTCTGGCATGTTTCTCTAAACCTAAAATTAAATTTGACAACAGTGTATCCTTGTCATTCTCTATACAGAATGAAAAGGAGAGACTGATGTTAAATTTAGTTTTAAATTTAGATAATCATGCCAGAATCGACACCAACGTATATAGGTATAATCGTATACCTAATGGTATACGACTAGACTAAGACTAACTACTGATAAATTGAAATTTAATATCATTGTAATATAACACAAAATAAAATTAAGAATCTTATACAAATCGTAAATTTTTTAAGCTCGCCAAGTCAAGAAAGTAAGATAGGTATAGTAATTTTGGAAGCTTTGGGCTTACCCTATTCTGAAGCCTGGTGTGTAGGTTTTACTAATTCATAACAATTGTTTTTCATATGATTATCTATTCTGATTTTGGCTGCGTGCAAATATTTCAAACAAAATAAATATCTTTGATTCGAAATTGCTTTTGATTTGATACTTCTTACAGCGCTATAAAAAAATATAGAAAATATCGTGTTGGAAATGTTGGAATGGCTGACATATCTGATCGGATATCGATATTTACCTGCCCACATTATAAATATCGATATTTCGGAAACCTTTGCATCCTTAATTTTAGGGTTTTGCTTTGCAAACTTAATATAAAGCAAAAAAAAGAAAAAAATATCGATATATCGATAATATCGATTTAAAATGGTCGATATATCGGATATCGATATTTGCCTGACTTCGATATAAATATCGATATAAATATCGATATTTCAAAAGACTTTGCATCCCTAGTCACTTATGAAAAAGTGTAACGCTCGGTAACGTTACGATGAGTCTCTCGTGTTAAGTTTAAGTTTACATGTACAATGTTTTAGTAAACAAAATATATTTCTATAGTTAAAATTTGTGCAATTCTTATTTTCATTCAATTCCTTGTTCCTATTGTGCAATTTAATTATATTCATATCAATAAATATTCTACCGAGAAAAAGACGTTGTCACGTAAAATCTTCGCCCGTAAAACCGACTTTACAGGCAACCATTTTTTCTCCCTGTTTTATTTCATACAGTGTCGTCCAATTGAAAGTTGACATCAAACTTGCAAACATGTGTTGAGGTCAACTTCCATCACATAATGTCAAATATGTAACAATCAATGAATTTACTAACAATAAGTGCAAAGATAAGTCCCAAAATAGCAAGAAACAATTTTCAAAATAAAATGAACAAGTATATGAAAGGGAGTAAGTGCAAGGTTCTCTTCAAAACTCTTTCTATAGCTGGGAGCCTTAGTTTTAATATAACTTTTGAAAAATTATCTACAGGTAAAATTACAACCAGGGGCCCAATTCTCGCGGCATAGATATTATATCACCTTCGATATATATCGAATGATCTGGCTTTTATCGAAGGAAAACCTTTTTGCCCTATTCTCACCATGTCGCAATAGATATTTATCTATGGATGATCAGTAGACATACATCGACTGGTAAAGAGCCTTCGATATATAAATATCTATGGATCTTGGCATGTCAATATTGTTATTTCCACTTTTTTTACCTATTATTTATTGTGTTGTCGTGTGTCTTTGCCAATTATTGTTACCTCGAGATGTTGTTAACTGTCTTCATAAATAATTAGTAAATAAAGAAGTAGGTAAACGATGGTGTCGATTCTGGCGTGATTCTCTAAACTTAAAACTAAATTTAACATCAGTCTCTCTTTTTCATTCTGTATAGAGAATGACAAGGAAACACTGTTGTCAAGTTTAAGTTGAGATTTAAAGAATCGTGCCAGAATCGACACCAGTTTATATTAACGATGGATGAATTGATTCATGTTTTCGTCAATGATTTAATAAATGACGTGATTGCTGCTGCTGTGCTAAGGCGCCGCCGTTGTGAGAGCAAGAGGGCCCATTTGAAATGAGGGACGCCGACTTCATAAAAAAATTACGTTTAAACAAAAATTTGGTTAGAAATCTTTAAAGTTATGAATGACATTGGTATCGGTTCTGACACGATTCTCTAAACTTAAATCTAAATTTAACATCAGTCTCTCCTTTTCATTCTGTATGGAGAATGACAAGGATACACTGTTGTCAAATTTACGTTTAGGTTTAGAGAATCATGCCAGAACGACACCATTTTCTTATTGACGATACGGAGTTTTGGCGGGATTTCTGCGAGTGCGGTTGGCATCTTATTTTAATTATTCTAAAATTCGTTCATAGTGGATATTGTGAAATAAAATTGGTGTGATTTGGTGGTACAACCGTCTGCGCAACTGAAGAATTAGTGGAATCTTTAAAATATACGCTATTCCGGTCAAGTGGACGCGAGAACTTTATTGTAGTGTTGACTACCTCACAGAAGCTTAGAGAAAAAGCCAACTCCATAAATTTCGTGCCAAACACTCCAAGAAACATTAGAATGCGTCACACCGACATTCGAATGTAAAAAAAAGAAGATTAATATAACTAAAGACTAGGCTTTATGGGCATTGTTACCCTTGCCTTCCCTGAAAAGGGAGAATCTTAAATAATATTGACGTTTCATTATAAATAACGTTGAAATTATTTATGCATACAATTTAGGTAAAGTTGAGATTTCTTATACTCAAAAAATGTATACTCATATTTAATATGAATGGAATTCATAAAATATCATTTTGTTGCTTGTAAAATTCTGCTCTAATTTATTATTATTTTATATAGACTATGATGTTAACTTAATCGAGAAAAACGGAACGCATTCGGCAGTGAAAGAATATCTACGATAGATTTAATATCATTGGAATAACGAAAATCCACGAGAATAGCATTTTTTACCATCAGTAGATATTTTCAATAGATATCCCTACTTTCGATATTATCTCGAAGCCGATATAATATCTACGCCGCGAGAATTGGGCCCCTGGGGCCCAATTCTCGCAGCATAGATATTATATCACTTTCGATATATATCGAATGATCTGGCTTTTATCGAAGGAAAACCTTTTTGCCCTATTCTCACCATGTCGCAATAGATATTTATCTACGGATGATCAGTAGACATACATCGACTGGTAAAGAGCCTTCGATATATAAATATCTATGGATCTTGGCATGTCAATCTTGTTATTTCCACTTTTTTTACCTATTATTTATTTTGTTGTCGTGTGTCTTTGCCAATTATTGTTACCTCAAGATGTTGTTAACTGCCTTCATAAATAATTAGTAAATAAAGAAGTAGGTAAACAATGGTGTCGATTCTGGCGTGATTCTCTAAACTTAAAACTAAATTTAACATCAGTCTCTCTTTTTCATTCTGTATAGAGAATGACAAGGAAACACTGTTGTCAAGTTTAAGTTTAGATTTAGAGAATCGTGCCAGAATCGACACCAGTTTATATTAACGATGGATGAGTTGATTCATGTTTTCGTCAATGATTTAATAAATGACGTGATTGCTTCTGCTGTGCTAAGGTGCCGCCGTTGTGAGAGCAAGAGGGCCCATTTGAAATGAGGGACGCCGACTTCATAAAAAAATTACGTTTAAACAAAAATTTGGTTAGAAATCTTTAGTTATGAATGACATTGGTATCGATTCTGACACGATTCTCTAAACTTAAAACTAAATTTAACATCAGTCTCTCCTTTTCATTCTGTATGGAGAATGACAAGGATACACTGTTGTCAAATTTACGTTTAGGTTTACAGAATCATGCCAGAATCGACACCATTTTCTTATTGATGATACGGAGTTTTGGCGGGATTCCTGCGAGTGCGGTTGGCATCTTATTTTAATTATTCTAAAATTCGTTCATAGTGGATATTGTGAAATAAAATTGGTGTGATTTGGTGTAACAACCGTCTGCGCAACTGAAGAATTAGTGGAATCTTTAAAATATACGCTATTCCGGTCAAGTGGACGCGAAAACTTTATTGTAGTGTTGACTACCTCACAGAAGCTTAGAGAAAAAGCCAACTCCATAAATTTCGTGCCAAACACTCCAAGAAACATTAGAATGCGTCACACCGACATTCGAATGTAAAAAAAAGCAGATTAATATAACTAAAGACTAGGCTTTATGGGCATTGTTCCCTTTGCCTTCCCTGAAAAGGGAAAATCTTTAATAATATTGACGTTTCATTATACTTAACGTTGAAATTATATACGCATACAATTTAGGTAAAGTTGAGATTTCTTATACTCAAAAAATGTATACTCATATTTAATATGAATGGAATTCATAAAATATCATTTTGTTGCTTGTAAAATTCTGCTCTAATTTATTATTATTTTATATAGACTATGATGTTAACTTAATCGAGAAAAACGGAACGCATTCGGCAGTGAAAGAATATCTACGATAGATATAATATCATTGGAATATCGAAAATCCACGAGAATAGCATTTTTTACCATCAGTAGATATTTTCAATAGATATCCCTACTTTCGATATTATCTCGAAGACGATATAATATCTACGCCGCGAGAATTGGGCCCCAGGCCGTTTTATCATTCAAATATTGATTGACAGTATAATATCCTTTCTTAAGTAAACAATTCTTAATGTGTATTTTAAATTTATGAGGAGGCAAATCAAGGATATCAATAGGAATCTTATTATAGAAATGTATACCTTGACCCATAAATGATTTATGAACCTTCTGTAACCTGTAATTTGGTATCTTGAGTTTATTTTTATTCCTTGTATTAAAAGAATGTATGTCACTGTGTTTTAGATAATAGTTAATATTGCTTCGAACAAAAAGTATGCAATTATAAATGAATTGAGAAGCAACAGTCAAAATCCCGATTTCTTTAAATTTTTCTCTAAGAGATGTTCTAGAACTAAGTTGATAAATAGCCCTTATAGCTCTTTTTTGCAAGATAAATATAGTTTCAATATCGGCTGCTGATCCCCAGAGAATAATACCATAGGATACAATACTATGAAAGTAACTAAAGTATACAGTTCTAGCAGTAGCTACATCAGTAAGTTGTCTTATTTTACGTATGGCATAGGCTGCTGAACTAAGTTTACCAGCTAGCAGAGAAATATGAGGATACCATTGCAATTTCGAGTCTATGGTTATACCTAAGAATATCGTTGACTCAACTAAATCTAGGTTTTCATTGTTTAGTTTAATTCTAATGGTTTCGCTTCTAACATTAGGTAAAGTGAATTTAATGCATTTGGTTTTATTTGCATTTAATTTTAAGTTATTTACATTAAACCAGTGCAATACTTGTGAGAGAGCATTATTTACATCGTCAAAGTTATTCTTGTATCGGTCAACCTTAAATAATAAAGAAGTATCATCAGCAAACAATACGATCTCACACAATTTTTCCACAAAAAATGGCAAATCGTTTATGTACAATAAAAATAGAAACGGACCTAAAATCGATCCCTGGGGAACGCCCATTTTCACATAAGATCCAGATGACTTAACACCATTTACCTCTACAGTTTGAACTCTGGAACTGAGATACGATAGTAGCAAGTTTTGGGCTGCGCCTTTGATTCCATAGTGATTTAATTTTAACATCAGCGTCTGGTGCTCAACGCAGTCAAACGCCTTGGATAAGTCACAGAATACCCCAAGAACATTCTGCGACTTCTCCCAGGCTTCCATTATATGCCTTATAAGTGCAACACCCGCATCCGTTGTTGATCTACCCCTAGTAAAGCCAAATTGATTATTATGTAACAGTTTGTTCAAACTGACATGCGATAATAATTGATCTAAAATAATTTTTTCGAAAATTTTACTTAATACCGGTAATATTGATATAGGTCTGTAATTACCGAGATCATCTCTTATGCCGTTTTTGAAGAGAGGGATAACTTTACTATATTTCATAAGGTCTGGAAAATCACCTTGATCAATACACTTATTGAATATATCTGCAAGATAAGGAGCGATAACTGTTATTATACTTTTAGTAATTTTAATAGACATTCCAAACAAATCACAAGTATTTTTCTTTTTAAGTGAGTTAAAGCATTTTATAATATCCATAAAATCAACATGTTTAAACGTAAACAGGTTATTACACCGAGGCACACACGTCTCTAGCAAACTCTTAGCACCCGCTGGCGTCGAATTCAAATTAGAAGTAGTAATTAATGGTATATTAACGAAATATTCATTAAAAGTATTGGCAATCTGTTCTTTTGTTTTAATTTGAATATTATCTACTTTAAGTGCGATCCCATCATCGAGGGTTCTTTCTTTACCAGTTCCTCTATTAATAACATTCCATGTCGTTTTAATTTTATTATTAGATTTTATGATTTTATTTTTTATGTAATTGGATTTGGCTGTTGCACATACACTTTTGAATGTTTTTGAGTACCTTTTAACATAATCAATGAAACCCTGAGAGTGATTGTACTTCCTTAAGTAGTACAAATCATAAAGTTTATTTCTGCTCTTATAAATACCAGACGTAGCCCAGTCATAGAAGTTCAACTTTTGGGTTAATTTCAAAGTTTTAAGCGGAAAAGCCTTATCGAATTCTTTCTTAACCAAAGTGAACATATTGCCGTAAAGAATATTAGGATCTTCATGTGTCCATGGCATTTGAAACATTTTATCATCAATATTGTTTTGAAAATTTTCTAAACGTTTATTTGTTACTGGTCTTAATTCAATGAATTTGGGCTTAGTAGTGTCATTTGTATTATATGTTATTTTTAAGCCGTAATCACATTAGGAACATCCGACACGACGCGAAACGCAATCACTAATCATAGAAAATAAGCGTGGCGGTGCGTCGGGTGGCATCGCGTTTTTAAATCTGTGTCAGGCATAACTCAGTAACTCGGCGAACAGTGCCGGGATCAGGGACCCACAAAAAACAGGTCAAGTGACCATGAAAGTTTAAAATAATTATATTTCTTCTTTTTATTTACCCCAGAGAAACAAGGGTGGTCTCGGTCCATCGCGTTTATTATTACGCTTAAATTTAGATATTGAGATAAAGGAGAACTTGGAAAAATACATTTACTTTTGGTAGGGAAAAGATTTTTTTAAGGGGCTAACATAGAAGATAACACGTTCAGAAATCAAAAATCAATATATCTTTATTCAAATTGGATGTATAGTACAACTCTTTTGAATCGTCTAAATTTTTAAGCTGCGGAGAAAAACGAGCGAAAAAAACTCTACAACACTAACAGTCTAATGTAACAACATTTATAAATTATTATGTTATTACAACGTCAATACAATTATGATTTATTTAATACAGAAAACCTGTTGGAATGATTGGAACAGTTCAAACCCAAGTATTTTTGTCTGTTTTTGTTTCTTGTATTAAGTGTGTGAACATCACTGTTTTTAAGAAACAAATATTTTTTTACTCTCACAAGTAATAAATTTTCGTATATGTATTGTGATGCGACTGTCATTATTCGAAATTCTTTAAACTTATCTCTTAACGATTCTTTAACTTTAAGATTATAAATTGATGGTATAGCTTTCTTCTGCAGCACAAAAATAGTTTGAATGTCGGCGGCATTTCCCCACAATAATATTTCGTACGACGTTACACTATGGAAATAACTAAAGTACACTAATCTGGCCGTATCTACATCCGTTAACTGGCGTATCTTCATTATGGCATATGTATGCTGCAGAGCTTAGTCTATTTGATAATTTATCAATATGTGGGCCCCATTGAAGATTAATCCCTAAGAATACTGTGGTGTCTACAAGGCTCACATTGCTATCCTTTACACTGGTTTTTACCTGTTTTACATTATTTAATACAAATTCCATACATTTCGATTTTCCTTCATTAAGTAATAAATTGTTAACATTGAACCAGTGGACTACCTCAGAGATACAATTGTTCACGTCGTCAATAACTTTTTCCTTCCGTTTGAGTTTAAATAAAAGTGATGTATCATCCGCGAATAATACTATCTCATGGTTATCTCTTACATAGTAAGGTAAGCCATAAATATAAATTAAAAATAAGAAAGGACCTAAGATTGAGCCCTGCGGAACACTATCTTAACCGGCGAACCCGGAGACTGATTACCATTCTCTGAATCCTATCCCTCAGGTATGATGCAATAAGATCCAGATCGGTTACTCTAAATCCATAGTGGGGGAGTTTCCTGAGTAATGTTTTATGAAAAACGCAATCAAAAGCCTTGGACAAGTCGTAAAACACACCTAGAGCGTCCTGCGAGTTCTCCTAGGCGTCAAAAATTTGTTGTATAAGTTCAACACCGGCATCGGTTGTTGAACGACCCCGTGTAAAACCAAATTGTTTACAGTGAAGTATATTATATTTATTAAAAGGTGATTGCATTTGATCTAACATGATTTTTTCGAAAATTTTACTAATACTACAGAAATTGGGTTAAAATTGTGTAACAAATTAAAATAAATAATATATTGTTTTAAACTTTCATGGTCATTAACATTATAGTTATTAGAAGGATAGCTACCATGTACCTTGTTTTTTGTGAGTCTCCGATATTTCGGCACTGTTGCAAGCGCACATGATCACGGAGTAACATATCCGTACTATAATGAAAAGAGGAGCTCGATGACGCAAGTGGTAAGCGCGTTCAGCTGCGATCGTTGAAGTCAAGCAACTTTCACATTGGTCGGTCATTGGATGGGTGACAAAAAAAAACTATCTCGAGCAGTCGAGCTACTCAATGCTTCGGAAAGAACATTAAGCCTTTGGTCCCGGCTGCATCTACAGTCGTTAACACCCACCAATCCGCACTGGGCCCGCGTGGTGTGTCATGGCCCAATCTCCCTATTCCATCTGTAGGTAATGCCTTTGCCCCAGCTGTGGGGATAATAATAGGCTGATGATTATGATGACTATAATCAAAATAATCAATTTTTCAACAGGTAGCGCAAATCAATCTGTCACCTTACTTCCAAGGTGGCACCGCCAACTTCCAGGATGACATAGCAATCATGTTACTGGCCTCCGTGATCGAATTTAGGCCGCACATAAGGCCCGTGTGTGTGAGCTTCAACGTTGTGTTCGAGAGCCGTCAGTTGTCGCCCGGAAATAAAGGGAAGGTGAGAAATGACAAATTTACTCGACATACCCCTCTACTTCATGTTCCGTTTCACCCAACCAACTACGGAAAAAACTCGGTTCTTTCGCGTTTGTGCCAAACATACAATGATAAGTTTTCAAAAATCGATCTTTTTGCTTACTCCAAAATTTCATTTAAATCCAGAATTATTGATAACATTCTCGGCGACACTGTGTAGCATTGGTACGTGGTTGTTTATGCATAAAATATCTGTCTTATTATTTTATATTTGTTCTGGAGTGATTATCATTATGTAATTTTTATTTTTTACTTAGCAGCACGATTTAATTTTAAATCTTGAAAACACTTTAGGTGGTTGTGTGCAGTTATGCAGGGCGGTATATAAAATACTAAAATGGTTAGCATTTCGTGGCCAATTAACTGTAAACATTTGTTTTCATAGATACCCATATCGTTTGGAAGACATTTTGTTGAGTTATAGAAGCTGAAATAGAATTGCTTTCAGTATTGTTTCCATCAGTATGGATTTCACCTAGCTTAAGGCAGTTGAATGTTTCTGACCGTAAACACAATATACTATAAATTAATTTATGGAAAATCTGTAAATAGCCTTACTGTTGGTTTATACTATACTCAAATACTTTTGTAAACGCCGTTGATTTTCAAATAAATAAAAAAAAAAAAAAAAAAAAAAAAAAAAAATTAAAATTCCTTGAAACTATATTTAAAAAAAAGGTCACCCCTGGAAGCATCCGAAGTGGTTCACGAAGCCATTCAAAAATATCACATAAAGAAGACTGCTGATTGATTTACAAATGCAAGGGTTGGGGGGTTTAAATCTTAAGTGGGCAAGACGAAAATTTTGACAAATTGTAAAGTGGTAGGTCAATTTTTTAAACTTTAAATCATTTTTAAATTCACTTGTAACTAATTGTCTCTTCAGCATGATGTGGCTACCTTCAATAGAATTTTGCATTTTGTATGTATCACTAATGTTTAAAAATAAGATTTAATGTAACTTTCTCTAGTGGTCCTAATAAATAAATAAATAAAATAAATTGTATAGCTATGAGTCAACACGGTGTCTATAGAGCGTTAATGTAAAATTTTAGCTGTAAACCTGGTGTGACAGGCTGACGAAGTGACAGCAATGTGCCTCTGGACTCTTCGAATACGGAACCCATATAGAATAACTAGACCCCTCTTTCCCAGTGGGCACTTTGGGCAAGTACCCAGGGCCCCGCGATCGATAGGGGCAGATCCCCCTCGGATCAAATACAAAGTCCCTAGTTCCTGTTAAATCACCAAACGGGAGTCATAGGGGCCCCATTATCCCAATATGCCCAGGGCCTCCAATAGGTCAAAGACGGCACTGAGAATAACAGAACCTTAAAAAGTAGGGTGAGGAGATAGCAGGCAGCATCGCTACAGACAGCAAACAATAGAGGTAGAAAGGGTGGCTGTACACAATATCATAACAGGTTTCTAATAAGACCACTCGATTGTTCCGACAGGTAGCCGGTTGGGGGCTGACAGAGGAGAACGGCAACGCGTCACCGTTCCTGAAGGTGGTGGAACTTCCGTTCATATCCATACAGGAATGTCAGACTGACGCACCGCTGGACTTCAGGGAGTACATCACTGGCGACAAGTTCTGCGCTGGATTTAGGAACGGTGAGTTTTAAAAATAAGCGCATACATACATATATTATGTAATTCACAAGTAAATGCTCCAGCCGGAATTTGAATCTATCCAAAAAACAAAAAAAAACACCGGTCAGGTGCGAGTTGGACTCGCGCACTAAGTGTCGCACACGGGCTATACGCCACAGCCACAAACGCCGCCACGAGAAGTTAGGAGCGGCTACTAAAGTGGCTGAAGCGCGCGACAGCGGCCGACTAAGGTAAGGGAGAGAAGGGTGGGGAATCACGCGAGTGACGTGTGGCGGCGTTTTGTAACGGCGCATTAAGTGGCCGATGCGGGCCACAAGAAGCGAGCAACGACGATTTGTAGCGTGTGGCGGCCACTGGCGTATCATGTTAGGCGAGTCCATTTATAATGTATGAAAACTACAAGAAATATGCCGGTGACGGCGTTTTGTGGTTGTGGTCGGTGGCCCGTGTGCGTCGACACTAAGGGCTTCGTACAACAAACCGCGACAGGTATTTTACATTTGTTTGTTTTCAGTATTTGCTGTTTGAATACAGCATATTAGTTACCAAAATTTCGCATTCTCAACTTGTTTCGATAATGAGATAGACCCCGTAAAAAATGTATTAAAATAATAACTTTGACGACTCTCCATTTCCGTTTTGTGGAAATAAAAAATAGTTATTTATTATACAAGAGTGGAAAGTTCCTTTTTAACCGCGTGCTCGATTTGGATGACCGAGCAAGCGAAGGATTCTAAAGTTGAATCACGAGCGCAGCGAGTGATTCTAAATTAGAATCCTGAGCGTCAGCGAGGGAAACAAACGAGCACAAGGTGAAAAATCTTTCCACTCGAGTGCAATACGTAACTTTTCATCCCACCTCAGCGAGGAAATGACAAAATGAAAAAGAAAACAATTTATAATGACAAAATATTTTTTTCACAATTTAAAAAGTTCTAATCATAAATTTGGCACCATAGAGGTTACATTAAATAGGTTTAATGACGTTTTGAATTTACAATTATATTGAGTACTCATTATATGTGATGTTCTAAATTCAAATCTACTTTGCCGCTCAAGCGAATAAAATAGAATTTTCCAGCCAGATTTCGAAGCGCAAAATTACACTTTCCGAGGTGGTGGGATGAAAAAATATTTAAATATATCCCCCTCAACGAGCTCTAATGATGCTGATGTGTCACATGCTGGGGTAAAAAAGAAAAAAAATCGTCTCTAAATCTCTTAAAAATCTTCATGTATGGGAAACGAAAACTAAAAAAATGTCTTGCAGCTTAAGAATGGATAGAAGAATTTCGACGCGGCCATCAGGGCCGCGGTAGCATAATTGGCAGTGCATTCGCCCGGATAGCGAAGGGTGCGGGTTCGAGTCCCTTCTACTGCCTGGTCCGCGTGGAATTTTTTCTAGTTATATTTTCTTTAGATTTAAATGAAAACTAATTAAAATTTTTTGGTACCCTTAGGGTACGCAATCTTAATAATTGGTAATATTTTAGTAAATTCACAATGAATGAATTACCGATAATTTTGAATACCCCTTCGAAGTGGCACATCACTAATTGTCATTGACACTCTCATCACTAATTGTCATTGACACTCTCGGGGCAAACAATGGCATTATTACTATTACTACTTTATTCAAATTGACTTATTGAAAGCTCTTTTGAATCGTCAATATTTTTTCCTACCACCCAATCAGGACATCTTTTAGCTGATGAGAAGAATGGGCACAAGAAAATTTAACATAAACTGTAGCAACATTTACAAAAAAATCGTGTCGCTACCAATACAACGTCCACTCACATTATGATTGCTGTGTGATTAAAAAGTCCTCTACGATAAGATGCTTATTTTTCAGGTACCGCTCTCTGCAAAGGCGACAGTGGAGGGGGCTTGACGTTCCCCGATCAGGAGCAAGGCAACACCCGCTACTACCTCCGGGGGGTCGTCTCCACGGCCCCGAACAACGACAACCTCTGCAACGCCTATTGGCTCACGACATTCACTCAGATCTCGCGTCACGAGCACTTCATCAAGAACTATCTGTAGATGAAAAACTCACTAGTCTTATCACAGATCACAGAAAGAGGTTACTTCGTATTTGCTATTGTGCCACGCATAGGGTTGTCAACCCTACTGTATAATATAGTGATGTCGATTCTGGCATGATAATCTAAAGACAACAGTCCATCCTTGTCATTCTCTGTACAGAATGAAAAGGAGAGACTGATGTTAAATTTAGTTTTAAGTTTAGAGAATTACGTAAGAATCAACACCATTATCTTACTATATTAGGGAATTAAATACTATATTTCTAAAAAATATATATAGTAGGTGAAGCTACTATAATATGTCGCTTAAAGCTGATTTTGCCAATAAAAGCTTTCTTAATATAAAAAAAACTGAAGAATTAATGTATAGAGCAGCAAAAAAATACTCATTTAAAAAATAAAGTAAATATTGTAACCACATACTATATTTTATTCCATTTTTTTGGCATCTAATATATTTTTAGAGGTAATAGCTTCGATAATACTATATTTGATAGAAAAAAAGTTGGTAACCCTAGCCACGCGTTGCGTGTTCCGTGCGCTCCATCTGGCTTTTGTTCTGTAATCTGAGACCTAGCATTTAATGATTAAAATAAAAATGTAATATTCTTATATTGTTATAAACTTCCATGGGCACTGACGTTAGAGTAGTTTATATTATTTGCGGCATTGTTACCATATACATATGTACGTACCTTGTTTTTTGCGAGTCTCCCTCTATTTCGGCACTGTTGCGAGTGCCACGATCACGGAGTAACTGAAGTAATTGCGGGTAGGATGTAATTGGCAGATATACCTATCGGTCTGAAATCTTTTCTTGCGCTCGATAGCAGTGCCGCTATTCCCGACACACAACACTCACAGAAAGTACCCATCTGATGAGCAAAAAAACGAGCGAGCCTTACAGTAGTCGCGTATGATGTGTAACATTTGAACCCTCACCTTATATTAGACCTTAAAAAAAGAAATAAAACCTACTACAAAAGGAATAAGCTATTTGAACATTATGTTTTAAAATCATTTCAAATAGCGCTCGCTTTCGCGACTTCCTGTTACACACTTCCGTCCCATTTCACGAAACCACTCCCACAAACTGCAGGAAAGCGAGAGGAAAGATGTTACACATCAAAAACCAAGGTATCATAGCAATCCTACATATAACATTGGCGAATTATTGTATTTACTAGTCTAAAGGTACTATTCCGTGCATCGCGATCGATCACGGCCGCGCGCGGCCTGCGACTGTCGGTCGCTCGCGACAATAGTCATAGTATGAAAATGTATGGCACCGCTTCCGAGGCCGGCGACTGACGCGCGCGGTCGACGACTGTCGTGAGCCGCGCGCGGCCGTGTCTCAAAGTTAGTCGGTGTTGTTCGGCAGATCCCTCTAGACGTGTGTCTACCGAAGTCAAAATCATGGTCGAAGTGCTAATTAACATTATTGAAGAAGAAGATGAGGATGACGAGCTGCTGTTATATTATGAAAATAGAGAACCAATCGCCCCTGTCTTTAAAAGCAGAAATGAAGAAGGATACTACCAAATATCGATTCAAAAGCATTTATATTGTGATGAAAAAAAGTTTCGGAAGTTTTCTCCTGCGTTCCTAGACATGTTTGCGCCATGAAATCCAAGATGTTACTGAGCGCTGAGCACGCACAGTCGCGCGCGGCTCACGCACGACAGTTGTTCGCCGCGAGCGTCTGTCGCCGGCCTCGGAAGCGGTGCCATACAATTTCATACAAGGACTATTGTCGCGAGCGACCGACGACAGTCGTAGGCCGTGCGCGGCTGCGATCGATCGCGATGCACGGAATAGTACCTTTATTACATCTAACTTGTCGGTCGCGCGTTTTTCGACAATTTAGCTGTCAACCAACAGGGCACAGTAGTCGGCTACGCGTTCTCCGTATGCAGCTTCAGAAGTTTCTTTTTTATTTTGGAAAACGATTGAGCCTAAGATGTTATTATTTCATGGATATAAATAACACAATTATTAAGCCACGACAAAATAAAAATACGACCAACCAATAAATATCCATTTGCATGAGTCAGTTGGTTGTACGTAATATACCGATTATGTGATAAGTATTTTTATGTATCCGATTTTTTTAATAAAATGACGTAATGTAATGTTGGTCTGATGAATAAAAGAATAACGATATTATACTTTCAAATACATACATTAAAATTGTTTATATTTATTGTTTGTTTTACATGTCTAAGAAAAATTGTCTAGATAAAAATTAACTTGTCCTCGTTGTTATCAAATTTCTAGTAAAAGTTTTCTTTATATTACAAAAATTTAGCAAGTAGATAAATGCTTCTATATAAAAACAGTAAAGTGGTCGTGTGTCTATAATGTTGACATTATTCGATAAATTATGTAGGAATTATTTT
Organism: Chilo suppressalis; assembly: GCA_902850365.2. NCBI lineage: Eukaryota > Metazoa > Arthropoda > Insecta > Lepidoptera > Crambidae > Chilo > Chilo suppressalis. The sequence goes on from OU963919.1 coordinate 10,380,913, forward strand.
TGACGTGACAACGTCTTAAATTAGGTTGCGGCTGGGAGTCACTTATGAAAAAGTGTAACGCTCGGTAACGTTACGATGAGTCTCGTAGCATGCTGGAACCCCGTAGCCGTGTAGCAAGTTTGCTACGAATCGTCGTAGCGTGGTTGCATGCTACGATGGTATTCACAAGCACAATGCATTGTAATATGTTTTTTTGACGTATTATATATATTTCTATAGTTAAAATTTGTGCAATTCTTATTTTCATTCAATTCCTTGTTCCTATTGTGCAATTTAATTATATTCATATCAATAAATATTCTACCGAGAAAAAGACGTTGTCACGTAAAATCTTCGCCCGTAAAACCGACTTTACAGGCAACCATTTTTTTTTATTAAAAATACGATAGTATCATAAGACAGTTTTAAACATGGTTTTCATAAACGTCTTCCAGAACTTAGAACATAATTAAGTGAAACTTTTTCAATCGACTAAATATCAAATTTATAAGAAGCAAAAGTTTAACTTTAAGGTACAGCTCCGCAATGGGCTGCAGACCGTGACCGCAGACGACACTGAGGCTAGCGCCTGCGGCTGACCGCAGGGAAGCCTGCGGTCGCGGCAGCTTCTATTCCGAGCGCGGCGACACGACGCGGCTGCACAATGTATATAACCATGCCTCAGTGATAATTTACTAATGTGCCTTTTGTTAGAAGACGAAGATGATGACGACTTGTTGTTACTATATTTTTAATTTTTGTCTAGCAATATTTTCCAACTCTACTTCCTTTCTAACAGATTTCAATATTTATGACAACGAAAGAAAATAAAATTAATAAAAATGAAATCTTAAAAACTTACGAGTGAAATGTTACACCATTAGCTTTATTTGTCTTTTTGGAATTGTTAGAGCACTTTCGGATGGCACACGACGGTATTATAATACACTTTTCTTGCAAAAAATGGGAATTGCGAAAAAATGGAAAAATGGGAGTTAGCTCATTCAAGTATTGACAGATTCCGGTGCGGTGAAACTGTGGTAAGGGCATACCTATTCAAATCTTTGGTGTGACCTCTCTGCGGTTGGCGACACCACTGTAACTGTAGTCTGCGGTCGCTGCACGCCGCAGCCGCAGGCTACGCGCCGCGGTTGCAGGCCGCAATGTCGCCGCGCTCGGAATCAGTTTCACAGAACTAGTAGTGTCGCCTGCAGTCTGCAGCTGCGGCCAGTGATCTGCGGTTACCTTTAGACTTTTCTTAAAAGATCTTACTGATAACGAAATACTTAAATTAAATATAGAGTTGATATACAAGTATCCAATGGATATTTTATAAAAATATTTATTCCTAAAGAATATATAACATACTTTAATTCTTTTTATAAACTGAAGTCTTTTTGTAGCAATAATAAATCTTACTTTTTTCAACTTGATAACTTAAATCATTCCTACGCGGTAGCTACTTACATAGATTTTTTAAAATGTCGAGCATTATGAATTCATTTATTTTTAAATGCGGCTTTCATTATTATATTATGTAAGCAGCCACCTTTCGAATGACGTGACGAATTGATTTAATTATAATATTATAAATAAATCTACATGAGACATTAGTAATTTTGTTATTTCAAATATACAAATTACCTACGTTATAATGAAATGGTGTGGGGTAGGAACTCGAACTGTCTCGATTTTAAACCTATATTTCAAGAGTTTCGCTTTTTTTTCTTTGCAAACTGCTTTTAATTAAATCTTTTCCAAAATCATTCTCAACCACTTGAATATCTGCCTTTAATTTTTATCTTGATTAATTAATTATTACTTTTTCTCATGAAATGTTTAACACTATAAAATGTATTGCTCAATTAAATAAGGTTATTTTAAATAATACAAAACGTTTTTTTTCGCATACATCCCTAGAATATACCTATTGATATTTTAAGTATAAGTTTAGCCAATGATTTTGAGATCTATACCTAAACTAAGTCTGGCCATAAGTACTGTTACATTAACAAAATATGTACAAACAAATAATCCAAAATCTTATTTCCTAAATACCCTAACTTAAAATAATCTTTGCAGAGAATTAGGCAAAGCAGAATTTTGCTTGTATGTTGTACTGCTACTTCATACAAGATGGTGTTAAATAACTTTACGTTTATATGGATTTTAAACTTTGTTTGTATACAATTTTGAATTCAATCTTTCTCTATGTTTAATAGTTCCATATTTGTTGATTTTAGAAATGATTGCTTTTGACAATTACTTAAAAATCCCTGAAAAAAAAATGATTATGTCAATATATGCTTACCATAATGAATGCTAAAAAAAAGGTAAATTTAAAAAATCAAAAAACCCGACTGCTTAATTATACTTCAAATAAAAACTGAAAAGAAAAAAACAAGTCCAGTAGTCTATAATTCTGTTAATAAGGAACAAAGCTACTTTAACAGTCGGGACCCACTGTTGAAAAATATTATGTATTCTTGAATATTTAATGGGTCCCGACTGTTAAGTAGCTTTGTTCCTTATTAACAGAATTATAGACTACTGGACTTGTTTTTTTCTTTTCAGTTTTTATTTGAAGTATAATTAAGCAGTCGGGTTTTTTGATTTTTTTAAATTTACCTTTTTTCCTTCTTATGTGACACTTATTGCTATATATTGGCCAATTCACTCAATAACTACATAAATTATTATATATATGTAATTATCATATATGAGCTATATTACTGTTAAGTTTCATTAAAATCCATTCAGTATCTTTTTGGTGAAAGAGTAACAAAGATCCATACAAACGTAAAATTGAAATTAAAAGCGTAAGTGGTTAATATACAACTTTAAAGCGTTGTAGATCCTAAACAATCATATAAAATGAAAAATGGTGTTAGGAACCTAAACATGATTTTTGATTATCTAGACATTGATACCCCACTCGACATATTTTGTCAACTTTTTTTTTTTACTTCGTCGCAATATGGCGCCTAATTTTGCCCATATTGAATTTTGATGACTATCATATCTTTAGTAGCACTCCCATGATTGAGACGAATCGATTGATGTATGAATCATCAAAATCGGTCCAGGCGTTTGGTCTCTAGTGTGCCACAAAGGAACAAACATACATATATAGACTGTTAAACACATAACCCTGTCTGCGCGTCGCGCTTCGCGCTCTTGCATTGCGCAGCCGGGTAAAAAGGCTAACGCGTAAGAATCTGCCGCTAGAGGCTTTTGAGTAGCGTTAGGTCTTTTGCGGGCTGACTACACGAGTTTATTTCTAATTAAAATAATGTTGTGCATATTTGGTAATAACTCACATTAATTATGGCAACTATGAGTTACGTGTCAATGATTTAAAAGCGGAGCTAAGATAGTTATTATGTCCTCCTTTTTTCTGAACATAACGGAACTGCGCAACACTGTGGCATGGCCGATTATGTTTACGATTCGATTTTTTTTATTTAAATAAAAATATTTAAATGTAAACTTCAGGACCTCATTCAATAGTGGCACCATCTGGTGAGACAAACAACGGTAGTTATCATTCCATAATAGGTGGAGCTGTCAGTATTATTTCTAAGAACAGTTGCAACAATAATTTTTCGTTCAAATATTTATAAAATACCTGCTTCTTTAATATGTACAAATAAATAATTCAAAACATATTCCCTAAATACCTTTAAGTTTAAATATTTTTATTAGAGAATTAGGCAAACAGAATTTAGAAACTTTGTTTGTACTGAAGTACTGCTACTCCATACTAGATGGCGCTAAATAACTTTACGTTTATAGGGGTTTCTTCGTTTAAAATTTTAAATGCAATATTTCCCTATTCTTATAAGTTTAAAATTTTATTTGTTTTCGAATTGATTGGTTATGACATTAATTAATTTTAACCCCTAAAGAAGTTATTTTTTGTGTCAATGATGAGCATAATATATCCTATTGCACAAAAGATGGCACTGTCAGGACTAAAACAGTTGCAACAACATTTTTTTGTTGAAATGTTAATAAAATATCTACTTGTTTTATATGTACAAACAAATAATCCAAAATATATTCCTTAAATACCTTTAAGTCAAAACATCCTTTGCAGAGAAAAGGCAGTTTTATACAAATCTTGATTGTATTTACTTTAGTACTGCTACTTGATACAAGATGGCGCTGAATAATTTTACGTTTATATGGGTTTTAAACTTTATGTCTGTTTAAAGTTTTAATTCAATGTTTCTTTATGTTAAAAAGTTTTATATTTTATTGGATGTTGAATTGATTACTTTAGATGTTAATTGATTAAAAATCCCAAGAATTTATCATAATGTTTGTGCCAATAGTATTTTATAAAAGGTGGCGCTGTCAGGATCATTCTAAAAACCCGTTGCCTGCGCTGATTATTTAGAAGATATATTATTATTAGCAGCCGAATCAATAGTTCTTAATAAGACGGAGGTCGGTGAAAAGTCTTTGTACTAATTTAATAGTTATATACTAGACTAGTTTATAGTAATCTGTGGTGAAAAGCAGGGTCATCTTAAATAGACTGTGCTGGGACAGGCACATAAGAATTTGGGGCCCTTTTGAAATGAAAAGAAAGCAATTATTATTGGTCCATGCAAACTAACAATTTTTTATGCTATGATCATTTAGGTATTATGAAAATCAAATATACATTCAAAACCGAGTATAACGACACCGTTTATAAAAACTGGTCGGTTATTACGACCAATTGGCAAGGTCCCGGCCGAAACCCTATATCCTAAATCCATAAGTAAACCGCCTATAACAACACCGGATAAAGCGAAATACCGCTTAAAACTAAAGTTCATATATCAATATTCATCTGCCATAAATACCAACCGTTTTACTTGTTCCAGCAAAACAAAATATACTGTAGGTATAATTTTGATATTTTAAGCATGTAACTGCTTGATGTTTAAATCTAAAGAAAATATAACTAGAAAAAATTCCACGCGGACCAGACAGCAGACGGGAACGAACCCGCACCCTGGCTATTTCTTCTTTCAAATGTTTAATACTTGTAAAAATATTCATTTGACATTGTGGGTTACCTACAAAGCGAAGAGATGGCGCTGCCTTGCAGCTTAAGAATGGCTGGCGGAAATGAATGGCGGTCGCATAATTGGTCACTGCATTCGCCCGGATAGCGAAGGGTGCGGGTTCGAGTCCCATCTGCTGCCTGGTCCGCGTGGAATTTTTTCTAGTTATATTTTCTGTGTAAAAACGGACTGGCCTGGTTCTCCCAACAAAAGGTAGTGTTATTTTACTGTGGTGACCCCTTTGTTTTTCCTCCGTGGGTGACCCTGACCCAGTTCCCTACACAACGACAGAAATACAACACCAGCAAAAGGTAGTGTTATTTTACTGTGGTGACCCTGACCTAGTCCCCTACACAACGACAGAAACACAACAGCAGCAAAAGGTAGTGTTATTTTACTGTGGTGACCCTGACCCAGTTCCCTACACAACGACAGAAATACAACACCAGCAAAAGGTAGTGTTATTTTACTGTGGTGACCCTGACCTAGTCCCCTACACAACGACAGAAACACAACAGCAGCAAAAGGTAGTGTTATTTTACTGTGGTTACCCTGACCTAATTCCCTACACAAGGACAGAAACACAACAGCAGCAAAAGGTAGTGTTATTTTACTGTGGTGACCCTGACCCAGTTCCCTACACAACGACAGAAATACAACACCAGCAAAAGGTAGTGTTATTTTACTGTGGTGACCCTGACCTAGTCCCCTACACAACGACAGAAACACAACACCAGCAAAAGGTAGTGTTTTTTTTACTGTGGTTACCCTGACCATTTTCTGTAAGGTGGAGACTACTTGTACGGGCGTATAGCAAGCCCAAACAATATAGTAGAGCGTGGTGTGAAATGTATGGTGCGTGATATGAGCCATAATATATAGTATAGCGCGTAGTCCCCCCCACGACAACGGCTAACTAGAGCCGAGGTCTGAGTCTCAGAGACGTCCTCTAGTTGAGCCGACTCCCTTGGAGTTCGAGTGGTCTGAAGCGCTAGACGGAGAGGAGACCCCCCGTGGGGAGATGCCATCCGCCTGGAATACCTCTAGAGGCACTCGCCAATTCTCGGCTTGAGGTCTCCTTAGGATCTCGCCGTCCCCAAACCCGGTGACGCTGTAAAGGTCATTTGCGACAGAAAGCATACAGACCACACTAAAAAAAGCGCGTAACCAGAAAAACTTTGTGATTCAACCCTTAGTAGTCATATTTTTTTGTATAGTATCTTCCGCTATAACCGCAACCACCCTATGTTGTCGTTGTCAGTAACTGGTTACAATCGATGTGGGAATGTCGTGCCCGCATTATTTAGTGCGCGGGAAAACTTTACGAAAACTTTCATTTTGCTTTCGCTCGACGGGCGGCGGCGACGGCGGCGGCGGTCTGAAAACGGAAGAATTGTTTCCTTTTAATTGTGCGTTACAATAAAGTAAAAGTGAGTGTATTTATGGCAATCATAGAAAATAAATCTTTATTATTTTTAAAACATTGAAAATGCCTTATAGTTACTAACTGAACTTTGATTTTTCTCAAAAAAAGATGAGGATATATTTTTTATGTTTTTGTTTTAACTTTAAGTGTTTGTTTTTAATTAAAGAAATGAAGTAAGTGGATATTGTTCTAGAACTGATTATATACAGGATGTTACAAAAATACAAATAAAGCTTGAAGGGCGTTGAAGTACATCATGTAAGGAGTCTTCTCTAATTTTCTTAAAATATTTGTATGAAGTTTTAACTTTATATAAAAACAGTTATTTTGAATGATCCGCTAACTAGTGACGTGTCTTAAAATGATCGATATTTTTAGTAATTATTAAAAATAACTGTTTTTATAAAAAGTTAAAACTTCATGCACATTTTTTAAGAAAATTAGAGGAGACTCCTTATATGATGTTCTTCAACGCCCTTCAAGCTTTACTTGTATTTTTGTAACACCCTGTAGATTATGGAGATTTAACATTTCTGTTCGTAAGTACCTATGTAGTTAATTTCAATAATTCTGCTTAGGAAAATATTTTGAGTTTAACTAAATTAAATTACAACACTTTTTAATGGTACTCTTCGATTGATTTGTTGATTATTCACCCGTAAATTATATTTGGCGTTTAGATTTTTTTTTGACACCGTGGTTACGAAATTGAGACTTAAAAAATATTAAAAGTGTGTGTGAGTTTATACACACATCAAAAAAGGTTAAAGCAACACGCATCATTTACAGAAACGGTAGGTTTCATTAATTGATGTTCAAGTTTTTTTTGCAAAGTATAATAGGTGTACAATATTTTTTGTTCTCGAAAATATAATTGGTCGACTTTAAATAAAGAAAGAAGCTTACCGATTGTGTTTAAAAAGTGTCATTTATATGATGCAAGTTTCTTGCCTGCAGCACACAATTAAATTGAAGCAATAAATGACTTGCATGGTCTAAACAGCACATAACACTATATAAGTTTTGTTTCAAAACTTTTCTTGGTTTAAACAGCACGTACATTAATTACACTTATATTCAAAACGGTAAATACTTAAATGAAAAATTCGCCAACGCAAACAATTTTCGGCTCGAAGTCCCCTTAGGATCTTGCCGTCCCCAAACCCGGTGACGCTGTAAAGGTCATCTGCGACCAACAGCATACACACTCAAAAAAATCCTGTGTTTAGACATTATCATAACTTGAAAGCAATAATCACCTTAAACATAATTGTATTGGTGTAAACAATAGTTATTTATTATACAAGAGTGGAAAGTTCCTTTTTAACCGCGTGCTCGATTTGGATGACCGAGCAAGCGAAGGATTCTAAAGTTGAATCACGAGCGCAGCGAGTGATTCTAAATTAGAATCCTGAGCGTCAGCGAGGGAAACAAACGAGCACAAGGTGAAAAATCTTTCCACTCGAGTGCAATACGTAACTTTTCATCCCACCTCAGCGAGGAAATGACAAAATGAAAAAGAAAACAATTTATAATGACAAAATATTTAAGCAATAAAACGTGAAAAACTAGAATGGCGCGAAGCACGCAAATAAAACAAAGAAACCAAGAAGGTTCCAAATTTAAATTTTTTCACAATTTAAAAAGTTCTAATCATAAATTTGGCACCATAGAGGTTACATTAAATAGGTTTAATGACGTTTTGAATTTACAATTATATTGAGTACTCATTATATGTGATGTTCTAAATTCAAATCTACTTTGCCGCTCAAGCGAATAAAATAGAATTTTCCAGCCAGATTTCGAAGCGCAAAATTACACTTTCCGAGGTGGTGGGATGAAAAAGACATTTACATTTATTTCTTGTCAAAACTGGTATTCAATAAACTTTTTACCAAAATTCTTGAAGGTCAATAATTGCACCTCTTTTGTTGAATGATCAATTATTGCTCTTGTATGTATAAGAATTGTATCGTGTAAATGAGTCTTAATAGTTTAGTACAAATATATTACAAAATATATATAGTAAAAATCCTTCAGAAGTTCAAAGCCGTACAACATATTGCTTAGACTATTTTGATGAGTATGATTATGAATGTAGGAACTAATATAAATGGATTATATATTGAAAATATTCATCATCATCCTATTAATATTGACAGGCAGGCCTTTTCTAAGGATGGAAATAGGGAGATTAGCTTGCATTCCGAAGCGCGGATGAGCTCAAAATAATAAGATTGGTCACCCATCCAAGGATCGACAATAGCGAAAGTTGCTTAACTTTTACGATCGCAAGCCGATTAAGCTGCGCCAACTGCGCTCCGCATTACAAACATATTTTTTTTTTGTTTTTCACCAATTCTACAAAAACTTTCTCACAAAATGTGATAATCATCATTTTTTTTGAGTTCTGCATACCTAGGATAGGTGTATTTTATTTGTGAATGTAGGTGATTTGTGTGTTTGAGAAATATTTGTGGCCTCAGCCAGTCTAAGTTTCAAGAAATTCTAGAAAACTTTACGTACCGCAGGAAAACTTAACGTATCGCGTACATAATTATGAAAATTAATAAAATTATAATTACCTATATGCTCAATAATTTTTTATTAAAATTTTAGCTACAGATTTTGCGTGTTTCTTTTTTGTCTTTTCTAATATTGAAAAGTCACGCTTTGAACTACGAGCAGATTCTGTCTTTTGAAATTTATTTTGAGTTTGAGATAAAATCAACTTTCCTTTATCTGTCTATCTATAAAGCTTTCAAATATTAGCCGCCGCTGAACCGATATTGATAAATTTTGCTAGGGAGTTATACCCGAGATCATTCGAAAAGGACATTACCTACGTTTCTTGTAAATGTTTGTATGTAAATTCAATGGAAATTGGGAACCAAAATATCTCAGCCGCTCGCTAGTATTAAAAAATGAGTTTTCTTAAGACTAAATTTTAACGTTATACAACTTCGATTCCAAAGGATGTTGATTAGTTAAAGCTAAGTATATTGTCATGTGTAACTGCAAACCTGAAAATACGATGCGCCATAAGTGGTTCCCCAGGGAACTGCGGTGGGGCCCATACATTATTCAGCGAACTATTACGGCGTTCGTTCACCTTTCATTTCATATGTAAATTGTCCAGTTCCTTGTATTGTTTTATTTAATAGTTCCATAGCTCCCATGTTGCATTAAAGGAAGTATATGTATAAATAAAAATCTTATTAATTAATATTGGGTATATGTCCGTCTAGGTAAGTATGAAAGATTATCATGAGGCATTCATTTGGGGGGAAGGTTACAGTGCGTAATTTTTTGATCGCTGAAAATAAATCACGTTAACGTTAACTGCATTTGGTTTAATTTAAAAGTTATTTGTGCCAGATGCAGCTGATACCAATGGCTTAATGTGCCTTCCGCAGCACGTAAGAAGCTCGTGATAGTAACTGATCGCTGCGAAAGTTGCTCAACTTTAACGATCGCAACTGAACGTGCTAACTATTTGCGCCATCGAGTTTCTCAATAAACTGTATAAATGTGTGCCTTTCATTCAAACCCGTTCAGTGATTTTCGATTGAGTAATATACAAAATTCTACATACACATATTTAGATAGGATAGTAATTAATTTATTACCAAGTTTATAAGTTTAATAGCTAAGTCCAAGTAAGGTTGAAGTCAATTAGCCATCATTTCGAGTCATTTCTCCTGATCTTCTTTGATAATGTTTTTTCAATGTTAAGGATTTCTCCCATTTAATATCTTTTAACGGTTTTTCAGTGAAGAATAACAACTTCATAGCTAAAGACTAAGGAGTTTATTTGTGTGAATGAATGATGCGAATGAATGAATTATGTGAATGAATGATTGAAATGAATGAATGAATTATGTGAATGAATGAATGAAACGTATGATTGAGTTCTGTGAATGAATGAGGATTGATATTATACTTTATTCAAATTGACTTATTGAAAGTCGTTTGATTGGTCCCACATTTTTTCCTACCACCATTCAGGACATATTTTACCTGATGAGAAGAATGAGCGTAAGAAACTCGTCAGCATTTAACAGAAGTATAATAGCAACATTTACAAAAAAAACATGTCGCTACCAATACAACGTCCACTCACATTTGTGTGTCGTCTAAGTACAGAATAATACTTACTCAAGGTCTAATTTAACAACATGAAAACTGTAAAGGTAAAGCTGAATGCATTTAAAACATAAATATTGATGTCCTACATTCCATGGGGTAAATGAGGCGGGGATGACCTTGCCATGACTTTATTTAGGACAACTAAGTATTTTTGTCCTGTCATACTTCACTTCGGTCGCTTATTGACAAATCCATCGGGTATTTATTTAAGTAGCACGCCTTACACTTTTTCGGCTTTGTGGATTCTATTCATCCATACGCTTTGATTTTAGAACCCGGTTTGAACCGGTTTTGGTAAATTTTGCTAGAAAATTATAATTACGTAACTAGCACTTTAATGCTTATAATTACAATATTTTAAGAAACTTTGATAGAACTGAAGGACAGCGTCAAGAAGGGAAAGCTCTCTCCTCCTCTTGATTTATATTTCAATATGTTTCCCGGTAATATTCCCAATAAATTGCAAATATTCCCGCGAATGGTACATCACTACGCAGTACTGTTCCGGAAATTCATCGATACTGATATAATAAATGCGAAAGAGTGTCTGTCTATATGTTACCTTTTCACGCTTAACTGCTGAGTCAGTTTAGATGAGATGAGCCGAGTGGCCTGGAGCGCCAGATTAAAATACGCCGCTGGATACCGTTGTTGATACGCCCGTTTGATTATCGTTATTTTGAATTATAGAAGAAGGACTATTTCTTTGTTGTTTGCCACATATTAAAATATAAAATAATTGCATTGTTGTAAAGCTTATCTCATGTTTATTACAGATCTAATAATGGTGGAGAAATCTAGCAAGACATCAAGAATCGCAGCCACAATACTTGTCGTTGTAAATCTAGCAGTTATGGTAAGAAATTATTTTAGCTAGTATCAAATAGTTATGTATATTTAAAAGAAAACTACTTACTTATTGATTTATTTTTATTTATTACAGAACTTTTCATGTGAAACAATTCCGTTACTTATAGATATTTTTTGTGTCATTCTAAACGTTCATATTAGTTGCAGCACGATGGTATATAGCCATAGCCTCCCTCGATTAATGGGCTATCTAACACATTTTTTTTTATTTTAAATCGGATCAATGATTTCCTCCAAAATACTGTACTGGTTTTTTTTGAGTGTGTATGCTGTTGGTCGTAGATGACCTTTACAGCGTCATCGGGTTTGGGAACGGCGAGATCCTAAGGGGACCTCAAGCTGAGAATTGGCGAGTGCCTCTAGAGGTATACCAGGTGGATGGCATCTCCCCAAGGGGAGAGTCTCCTCTCCGTCTAGAGCCTATAGACCACTTGAACCTGAGAGAGTCGGCTCAATTCGAGAGCGTTTCTGAGACTCGGACCTCGGCTCTAGTTAGCCGTTGTCGTCGGTGACTGGATCTGGCGAAATGGGAATCTGTCCTTATGCGAATCCAACCAAGTGCGAACAAATGTTAGTTATTAAGATTAGCGCGTTCAGCCAAATAAAAAAAAGTCATATCGTCTTGTTACAAAACGTTGAATAAAGTTAACCTGGTTTAAAACTGATGCTGTCACTTTTATTTGCTAAAAGAAGACAAAGACAGAATTAGGTTTAAACAATGACTAACTTTAGTCCGAGTTTTGGAATAAGGCAGTTAAGATAGATAGATAAATAAATTCTTTATTGCACACATAAAAAAGAATACAAAAATAAGAAAACAATAACATGAGGGCAAAGGCGGCCTTATCGCTTTAAGCGATCTCCTCCAGACAACCTTTGCGGTAAAGGATAACTAAACGAAGAGGAAGTTGTAGTATGCCAGCAAGATAAAATAAAGAAATGTACATATTTTCTTAAACATATAAAGATTATAAACAAATAAATAACATATACCTACACAAATATATACATACTATATATACCTACACAAATAAACATATTATGCAATATTATATATCTACTAGCTGACCCAGCGAACTTCGTACCGCCCTAAAAAAATAGGGGTTGTCCAGCGGACAAAATTGTGAATCTAAACCATTCTCAGATCCCCTTGAACACACACAAAAGATTTCATCAAAATCGGTCCAGTCGTTTAAGAGAAGTTCAGTGACATCACACTCACAGAAGAATTATATATATAAAGATAGATACAGCAGACTAGGATTTAAGTAAAAGAAAAACATGTAGAATATTTAAAAAAATGTTAATTGACTTAACGTGACGGATCTCAGGCGGAAGCTTGTTCCAGAGTTGTGCAGCTTTAATCGTAAAGGAGTCCATATAATACTCAGAGCGGGTGAGAGGTATCTCTAACACATAATCGTATTTTGAGCACAAAACGCGATCGTGGTCCACACCAAGAAATTGAAAACGTTCCTTGCTTTACCAAATTATTATTATTTAATTTACAGACTACAGATTTACTTTAAGTCATAAATTCTAGCTGTTATTAATGATTCTGTTTCGTCTAAGGTCAGTGTTAAAGGTACTTACACCGGTTACCCTGAACTGAAACTAGCGGCCTTCCAAGTCAAGAACACCCAAAACACACCGACACTGGGTGGCCTTGTAAACACCTACCTACAATTTACCTACGTTCCAATCACGAGTTAATATCTAAGCTCAGTACACTAAACTAAGTACTTTAAAATATAGAAAGAAAGAAAGAAAAACATTTATTGGTTGCACAGCATACATACATTGAAAACAAAACAGAATTGAAAGAACATAAAAACAAAGAAAAGACATAAACCTATCTAAAATATACCTATGTAACTGATAAATGTAATTTTTTGGTCCATAATAGAGGAAATGAAAAGTAAAAAACGTAAAAAGAAAGGGAACAGAATGAAAATTGCTACAAAATTGATTTTTTTTAGGATTTCGTAGCTCAAAAGCAAAAATGGAACCTTTAGAATATCACTTTGTTGTCCGTCTGTTCATGATCCGCTTGTCCTTCTGTCTGTCAAGACCTTTTATCACGGGAACGCGTGGAGGCATGATATTGAAATTTAAACCACATACTCACATTTACGGTCCCTTAAAGCTGTGAATCAAACTTCTGAATTAAGGTGACAAAAACATACGGCCGTTTATGGAGCATATCTACAAAATACGGAACCCTCGATAGGCGAGCCCGATTCGCACTAGGTTTTTTGGAGTTTACTCCTTAAGAATCGATTTGCATATACAGGGTGAAATTGAATGTTTTAATGAAACTTTGTGGGATTGTTGGGTTACGTATATAGAGTATCTCTGAATTATTTATCGATGAATGATCTCGTTACGTTTTTACTGTCTACGCTGTAGCAGCCGTAGTGCTACACCATAGCACAGTATCGTAGCGAACCTTTATTTATGCACATCTGAAATTGACTATTGTAAAAAGTTTAATGTAAAATATTTCGTCGATTAGTTATAATAAATGTATATGAAATGAATAAATATATATGTATATTATTTTCATTAATTTGTTAATTTACCCTTTCATACAGTATCAATCTTTTTTAAGTTAAATAAACTCTTTTTGCGTCTGGTTAGACTATCGAACTTAAGGAGTAAACTCTAGTCGTGCGTCGGAGCTGACACACACAATTCTTTTTTAACTATAATAAATCAAACAAAATCAGATTAATCCGAAATGAACGCTTTCAGGCCGTTGACTTTCGGTAAGAATATAAACAAAGAAGAATATACGTACATTTGATGGTCTTTAAAATGGCATATTTTTGGTACCGAAAGCGTCTAAAGGCTATGTACGGTGGCCGCTTAACATCAGACGGACCGTATGCTGGTGCAAAACCTTTTTAACATGAAATTCAAGCTCCAGAAAGCAACGTTTGTTCTTGAAAGCTTGTTTGGTTTTTTGTGCCTGAAATAAAAATTATATTATATGGATTCAATATATTGCCCATTGCCTCTGGCATTGAACTTTCTTGTAAACGTAAAACTTCGACCTTACTCGCAATGGCCGGGGTTGCTGGCGGGATAGGTACTGTATATCAAGCGCTTTGATTAAATAATTCCAAGATAATTCCAATCTATTTCCTTGGACTGACTTCAATCAATATTGTCTGGCAATGGTACCAGCGATAGGGGTAATTAAAATAGCTTTGTTTTTTTTCATAGATTGCCAGATTTGTATGTGCTGATTATTTTACAAAAAATGTGCCCACTGGGAAAGGCGGGTCTGGTGATTGGTGAATGAATGATTTGATTATTATATTTGCATGATAGATAGATAGATTGATTAACACTTTATTATAACACCAAATACATAATTACATTAACAAATAAAAAAACTTAACAAAAGCATTATAATTGGCGGTTTTATTGCTAAAAGTGATTTCTTCCAGACAACCGTGAGAACAAAAAGTAATACAGAGACTGTAGGTTGGGGTGTTATATGGCTTGGAGTAAATAGTCACATCTGTACATACAAATTTACATAGAACCTAAGTATTCTAATTCAAAAATACATTTAATAACATATATACATACATACACATACATACACACACACACATACATACATACACACACACATACATAACAAATATCTTATATATAAAATTCACGTGTCACAATGTTAGTTACCATACGCCTCCGAAACGGCCCGACCGATTTTTATGAAATTTTATATGCATATTCAGTAGGTCTGAGAATCGGCTACTATCTATTTTTGATACCCCTAAGTGATAAGGGTTGTCCACCCCAAACATTTTTTTTATTTTTTGCAGTTTTTTTTTTAAAATGTGTCTTTAAAAATACATACAACCCTTAATTTTCACACTTCTACCACCAGCCCCTATTTTTAAGGCGGTACGAAGTTCGCCGGGTCACCTAGTATGTTATACATTTTACACAGTAAAATCAGATTCACTGCGAAAGATAAGTGTTTGATGAGCTGGTCTTTGCATGCCACTATAGATTGTGATAAAGGTTTTAAAATGTGCACGGGAAAAACAGCTTAAACCTATGCTGTGTTTTGTTTTCTGATCCGACTTCGGCACTGGTAACTTCAATATTACATTTTCTTCCGTTTTTGTTGCAGGTCCTGTGCGCTCTCACATTTGCGTTCGGTCTTTGGACGGTAGCATCTCCGACCACTCTCCATTTTGCCATAGAATCTACAGGAAGCGCGACCTTGAAGGTAATGTTCTAAAGACTGATTTACGTCAGGCCAACACAATACGGCATTGCAGCATGTCACTCAAATAATTTAATTTTAGGAAGGCCAAAGGGGAAGATCTTCCTCCTGGCCGGGTGATGGTAGCTCGGGGGCCGCGGCCCGACTGATGTTGGTCGGGCATTGTATATATGGAGTATTAGCCTCCGAATTTCTCTTGCGCGATGTAGGCTTCCATACGTTGTGAAAGCAGCGCCAGTAGCGCCATCTCTTGAGAAGGCGAGTGATTATATTCTGCATGTTGATTATATGTGGGGCATGTAGATGTTGCCGCCACATAATAATTTACAGCATAATCCTTTTAAAACGATATGTTCATTATTTTTCGACGGCTTTAAATAGGCTGCTGAATGCTCTAAATGAAGCAGAATTTTCCGACTATACCATATTTTTTAAACCATGCCCCGCAAAACTGCTTACGCAGTTTGACTGCAGGTAACTCGCTTTGTATAAACATAGCTTATAATTTATTTAAAATAAGTTATACTAATACAATTAATTTACGAAAATAGTTACAACGTATTTAACAAGTGAAAGTGAAATTAGATGACCCTCCTCAAAATATGTAGTATGAGGCACTGTCGCATGTTGTTGCCTCGGCGTAAATCAGCCTTTATGTAATCAACATCTCCACTATTTTATTAAAAGGTAAATAAGGGTTGGCAAAACGAACTGGTGACGGTAATCCTCATAAAGAGAATTCTCTGCGCGTCGTCAGCCTCTTAAATTTAGATTTTCACTTAAGTACATACGTAGCAGATTGAGTCGAAGCGCCCGCCTGGGGATCTCACTACCTTAGATCAAACTAAAAAAATCAACGCGGACCAGGCAGTATACGGGACTAGAACCCGCACCGTCCGCTATCCGGGCAAATGCACTGACCATTAATATTAATTAATTATAATTAATAATATTAATGTGATGGAAGTTGACATGTATTCAATTTTTGATGTCATCTTTCAATTGACGACACTGTATGAAACAAAACAGGGAGAAAAAAATAGCCCTTGCTGAGTTTCTTGCCGGTTCTTCTTAGTACACGGTCTCCCGCCGTAGATTTACGGACTGATGACGTAGCGTTTGACTTTCACAAGAGCTTGTAACAGCCTAGACTAAATAAATGAGTTTGAATTTGAATTATGCTACCTAGGCCCTATATTTCTAGTAAAATTTCCTTTAGCTAAATTAAGAACCTCCTCATAGGCCAAATAGGATAATTAATAATATTGACTGGATTAATGTAGCAAATAAATTAAATTACTTTTAATTTGGCATTTTTTACTTCTATTAAAGGTACCTATGCCCAGAAAATAAATAAAAATAATGTTAAACAAAAAACAAATGCTAGATCGCTTTATGACGTAGATATGGGTATCCCTGTCCTATCACGCGACAAGCATTATTTATTAGTATCCCTGATATGGGTCACGCGCACGGTATCAAAGCAGCGATATAAAGACGCGGTAAGATGGTGGTAGGCTATTTTTATTTCATTTTTAGGCTAACAAGTTAAACATGTGCGGGCACTGAATGAATGAATGAATGAATATTCTTTATTGCACTATTTAACAAAATATATAAAACATGAAACTCAAGGAACACAAACACAAAAGGCGGCCTTATTGCTAAGGTAGCAATCTCTACCAGGTACGCGTGGAGTTTATTTATTTATTTATATATTCAGTTTCACATGCTGGTTTACAGAGCTAGTCCAACACACCAACAAGTCAATGCAATGCAATACAAAAAAAATATTATATAGAAATAGTCATAAGTGGAATCACAATTAAAAAGTCAAAATTAAAATAAACATACATCAAAGTCAACAAAGTTACAGAATCAAAAATGTCAATAAAATACAATTAAAAAAGTGAAAGCAATATAAATTACAAATTAAAATAAACCAGAAAATGCATAAGACCGGCCAAAAACATTATTTTGAATGTCAAATTAATTACATTTGACATTCAAATTAATGTTTTTGGCCAAAGAATAGATTGAAAGAACATAATAATAATTTAAGCATTACAGATTAAAACCCAGAATCTAAAATCTGGCGAGTAATGGTAATTAATGCTATACCTAGGTACTTTTTTTTAAATTATTTTTATATAATTTTTATTAAGTGGTTTTCAATTATTGTAGCTCTAAAGTAACAATAGTGGGGAGAGCACTGTCTTCTGGTCCTCAGGGTAACCTTTTCCAGAGGACAGGGTTCACATTATCATGTACTAAAATGTAAAGTGGTTCCAATAAATTATTATTATTATAAAAAAAATCTTCCTAGACCGTCAGCAAACAAGTCTAAGTGATCGTATTGAGCGAGCATGTCCCCGATCAGGCACAATGCACGTACTGTGTGTGGGCGCTTGGGCAGCGTGAACGGTTCGCGTGCCAGGCCTCTCTAGCAAGCGTGGCCGCCGGCGCTGCTCCATTATTGGTATTAGTTGGTATTGGTTAGTGGATTCTGTATTAGTTAATCAAGAAAGTACTGTGAGATCAAAGCGACAAGTAAATATTCCTAGTAGATTTAATGATTATATACTGTATTAAATAATTAAGTCAATGATTGTTTAAATAAGGGGGAAGGAAAATTATTAGACTTAATTTGTTATTATTAAAAAAAAATAAAAAAAAAAAACTGTAGAAAGTTACTTTTGTTAGAAAGAGGAAGATGTTGTATTGCTAACCTGTAATCTAGTATTAGTTGATTGTCTATGGTTGTAATGTAACAGTCTATGCTAAATAATAAAGATGTCGGCAGTTAAAGAAGAAGTGTGGTTTTAATTATCTAATATAAAATTATAATAAAGACTAAAACATGAGGGTTTATACCCTCGGCATCACGCGGGATGCGAGTGGGTTCCAAAAGGCGTACTCTTTCTAGCACTTGTGGGGAATCAATCTTTTGGTTACTTAGAAATAAAGGTTCACTGCTCGTTCCCCGTAGGTGATAGCGTGATAACATGTCTATATTTTGACCCGACTTCTTAATAATATTCGTGCCAAAGGACATTGTTCAGCGTCCATACATAGCTAGCCTAAGAACCAACAATCATGAAATATTATTTTCTAGGTTCTAAATCGTAAGTAAATGACTGTAAAAACAAAGATTATTGACGGACACTTCTGAGAACTTCAATTATTAGGAAAACTAATTTTTTTTGAGGTTATGTTTAAAATTCAATGAAACATAGGTCAACCTATGAATTTAGTATAAACTCAGTATGAAGTGAATTACTATTACAACTAATTCATTTTATTCGGTGCGATTTTAAAGAATAACTATTAGGAAAAACTTGGTTAGGTAGGAATCATGAATAAAATAAAAACTGTAGTTTTGCTTCTTATTTATTGACTATTTTTCACATAATTGTATCATATTGTTCATTGTATTTATTTGTATATCACTTGTAGGTATATTGTGTAAATAAAGTAAAGTGAATGTGCATCAGGTGTTCTTGAATAATTTGGCAGTATGATCCTCTCAGTATGTTGTGGCACAGGTTCACTAGCACTTGGTAATCCCTTATTACCCTTTGCTCTTTGGTAACATCGATGGCATATTAGATAGCCGAAATAGTTAAATTAAAGGAAAAATGATCGCAAATAAACACACACAACAGGTAATCCGAAACGAGAATGAACTTTCCGGTTTATTATACCACTCTTTGGAATGCACTAACGATGCGCGACTTCGAATAATACTAATACTAATCATTCGACTCCACGAATCATTCGACCAAGTCGACTGTGCTTCATATCATTCGACTGGAGTCGAAGGTATCGGGCGGCGACTAACCGACTCTCGATCGACTCGGGTCGACTCGGGCTTGGTCGGGCGAACTCGACGAGTGAAAGAGATAAGCAGAGTCAATAGAGTACTACTTTCAATCGTTTTTTAATGATTATGTCGATATATGAAATCTTTATATTAAAAATATATATAAATCAAGTAATAATAAATAAATTCGCAGGTAAATACAGTTTTCACTGCAAAAAAAATTACCTAATAACAGACACACATAACTATCGTAGCAGGCGCCAAGTACGAACCTACGGAAACTAACTAAACTAAGGCAAATGATGAACGAACGAATGAATAAACTAAGATTATTCGTTGCGCTCTTGTAAATTTGACATTAGTATTACTAATTAGTAGTCGTTATTCGAATAATGACATTAGTATACTACTAATTTGCATTTCGAATAGCCAAATTAGTAGTTACGAATTAGTCGAAAGATAAAATCATTCGTAGTCGCGCATCGCTAATGCACGAATGCCACAGATTACTACGAATGCAAACTGCATGCACCACAACCACAGAGTAACGAGTTTTATGCCGGCCCTTCACTTGACGACAGTTTGTACTTGTCATGCTTATTAAGGAATGAAAAGGACAGACTGATGTCATGTTTTAAAATAGCAAATACGAATAGCCAAGTGAAGTGCCGGCATTAGGAAGAAAGAGTGTTTTGTTTGCAGCGCTGCCATAGATTATACACATAAAATGGTATTTATTGTCTCAGATTATTTTTAAACTTTTTAATTTAGCTTACTTAACTGGAAGTGTCCGTCACAATCTAAATACTGATAATTATCGCAAAAAATATACTAAGAATTATCATAAATGCCAAATTGGTGTTGGTTCTTAGGCCAATTTTAACATTGTCCTTTGGACTAAATCTATGCTGTACGTTTGTTACGTTTATCCCGGACATACATACAGACAAACAGACAAAAATTCTAAAACCTATATTTTTGGCTTCGGTATCAATTGTAGATCACACCCCAAGTATTATTTAAAAAAAATATTCACTGTGTAGTTTTGACTTTCCTACCATTATGTAAAGATAATATTAATTCCTGATTTTGTCCACGCGTTACAAGTTTTTGCTTGTACTGTACATTCTGTGAAATTTTCAGCTGTCTAAATACCTGCTAATACTGCTACGGTATATAAGAATATGAGATACATATACGACGTCTACACACGACACGCTCTACCAGGTACAAATACGTACCTGGGCGTTTTTCCCTGCTCCCCACGACAAAGGCTAACTAGAGCCGAGGTCCGAGTCTCAGAGATGCCCTCTAGTTGAGCCGACCCCCTTAGGCTCCAGATGGAGAGCAGACACCCCCCGTGGGGAGATACTATCCGCCTGGAATACCCTTAGAGGCACTTGCCAATACTCGACTTGAGGTCCCCTTAGGATCTCACCGTCCCCAAACCCGGTGACGCTGTAAAAAAAATTGTGTGTGTCAGCTCCGACGCACGACTGGAGTTTACTCCTTAAGTTCGATAGTCTAACCAGACGCAAAAAGAGTTTATTTAACTTAAAAAAGATTGATACTGTATGAAAGGGTAAATTAACAAATTAATGAAAATAATATACATATATAAATATATATTTATTCATTTCATATACATTTATTATAACTAATCGACGAAATATTTTACATTAAACTTTTTACAATAGTCAATTTCAGATGTGCATAAATATATCATTAAGAATGTTGATAAATTATGTAATTATTATTATCATACTATTATCATTTTTTTAAATAATAATTAAATCAACATTGTCTGCATTATTAATTACAGTGACAAGTGGTTTCTGGTAACTAAAATAAGACACATGGACGTTCGTAGATACGTGGTTCACGAATCTTGAAAATACCGCATCAATGGTCGTACCATACCTCGTTGTCCCCATTGCTCTATCAGAAACAATATCTAAATTCAGTTCAGATTAAAAAAAAATATTAATGTCAATCCGTCATCTTTGTTTGTCAAAGTTGCGTGACATAGGATGCGCTCCAAAAACTTAACGAGGTCATTCATCGATAGATTTTACTCCTCACATTTTTCTCATACCGGGCCCCTTATATATGCAAATCGATTTTTAAGGGGTAAACTCCAAAAAAGCTACGTACATTAGATATATTATATACTGATTCCGCTGTCCATCCGCAGCCTAGTAAAATGGCTCCTTTCGTACGTACGGAACTCTAAAAATGTTATAAAAGTTTATGTAGATAAACAGCCCATTGAGCTTTGAAACGTTGGGCGCGTTATCATGTCAAGTCAATTTATAGTTGAATTAGTCTCCCCGCCCATATCATGCACGGTGAATTGATAATCGTGGCGGAGCGTGGTTTATCGCGCCCTAGATCGGAACAATTTCATAAACAAACCCATGTCCCTCGCTGTGAGCAATTGGCCAGTAGCAGTATGATATGGTTAATGGGTTTGTAAAGCCAATAGTCGTAATGGAAAAGATATTTTTGATTTCGAAAACACGTATCGTCATCAGAAAATATTTAGGTAGGTATGTTAAGTAGGGCATCGTCCACGATGCCGATCACGATATAAAATACATGTGCAGTCTTAAAAGGGTGCCACCACCACCACCACACAAGCACAAAGGGTTTCGCATCATTCTAATACAGCATTAGACACTACATTATAATATACGGGAAAAAATCACATTTGTACCCCTAGCACGAACCATTATCGAATTCGAACAGTTTGCGAGTGCGAGATGACAATGTCAATTTTTGTATGGAAACTTGAACAGCAGCGCCACAAAGTACGTAACGAGAACTAAAAATCTTATATCACTTACTATTTATAAACCACTTATTTAGTTTTCCTGTAGTCTATAAGCAAAGAGCTACATTCCTAATTTTTTCACGTCTCATAATTCAATGGCTGGCAACAGCCCTTCTGGTTGTTGTTATGCAGCCTTTTGCTCACCAAACCGACACGGGCGTGCTTCAAAGGATCCCCTCGTGGAAAGATGTTTTGTTTTGATTTGATTTGATCTGTTTTCCCGGACCAATATAATCTGGACATCTTCAAGGTCAAGGTGAACAGGCATCTTCTAGGCAGGCGTATACCATCCTAGGCCTCATCATCGCTTTCCATCAGGCGAGATTGTGGTCAAACGCCTTGCCTATTAAGCATAAAAAAGAAGCATATTCGACGACCTCCGTTTGTACGCCGGGTTTCATGGCTGTTTAATATGTAGTTCTATATAAATATACTTACATATGTATAGTATATGTATTCTATCCGTTACCCTAGTATCCCATAACACAAGCCTTACAGTGCTTACTTTGGGGCTGGGCTAATTGGTGTGTGTTGGAAATATTTTTATATTATTATTATTATATTATACACTAGTTTCTTAACCGGACAGCGCTGCATCGTCCCCTTCTCAGGGTTCGATTCCCACATACCTTCTTCTCGCTCCTCCAGTGGTTGAAGGATGCGTAAGGCATTTCCCAGACAAAAAAGAAAACAAGGGGTCGATTGCCTCCGATGAAGCCTTAAAGGTCAGAGGTGTTTTTGAGTCGGTGTCTGACATCACCGTACAGCCGGCTTTAGAGAATCCATGAGGATTTTTCACCCGCTCACCGATAGGATAAGTGCGAAGAACCCGGTCTACACACGAGGACACGTTTTCCCGCCCCCCACGACAACGGCTAACTAAGCCATAACCCGAGTCTCAGAGCCGTCCTCCAGTCGAGCCGGCCCCCTCAGGTTCGAATGGTCCAGAGGCTCCAGGTTGAGAGAAGACTATCCCCGTGGGAGATGCCATCCGCCTGGAATACCTGTAAAGGCACTCGCCAACTCTCGGCTTGAGGTCCCCTTAGGATCTCGCCGTCCCCAAACCCGGTGTCGCTGTAAAGGTCATCTGCGAGCAACAGCATACACACTCAAAAAAACAAAATCACTCCGCCTGGGAGGGGAAAAAATAGCAACTCGCAGACTGGCAAAGTAAGGGTGGCTGATGTGGCAGGTGAAAACGCTGCACCAGCTATCTTCGCGTCTAGATTCCACTGTCACTTAAAACCAGGAAGGCGGCGTTATTTATTCAGACCACAGACCTCTTTCTGTTTTCTGTGACTCTGACATTTGCTTATAATATCATCATCATCATCTGCCTATTAATGTCCCCACTGCTGGGGCACAGGCCTTCCCTATGGATGGATTAGGGAGATTGGGCCATGACGCACCACACGAGCCCAGTGCGTTTTGGCGGGTGCTAACGACTACAGATGCAGCCGGGATCAACGGCTTCACGTGTCTGCCGAAGCACGGAGGAATTCGAGATAGTATATTTTTGTTCACCCATTCAATGACCGACCACTGCGAAAGTTGCTTAACTTCAATGATCGCAGCAGAACGCGCTTATTACTTGAGCCATCGAGCTCCTCGCCCCTGCTTATAATGTAAATATACATATTTAGATGCTTAACCCGAAAATTGGCGAACTATCAATATATTGCTTTGATCAGCATGATGTCAGCGGGGTCATGTGACGTCATAGTCGGCCGTACCACCCCGTGACATGCAGTTTATAGATTTATTTATAAGGCTGTGAACGTTCACTAACCTAAAACAACATTGTGATAGATATGGCAGTATTGATCACGTGATGAGAGAGACCGCATAGCGGATTTTCAAGTCCATTTGGAGCGCCCGTCTGGGAAAGTAACCACAATGAAATGAAATGAAAAGTCATTTATTCAGTCTAAGCTGTTACAAGCACTTGTGAAGGTCAAGAAGCTACGCCATCGGTTCGCAAAACTACGGCGGGAGACCTTGGACTGAGAAGAACCGACAAGAATCTCAGCAAGGTCTGCTTTTTTCTCCCTGTTTTGCTTCAGAGATTCTTCTGAAGTCCCCTTCCATTACATCATTTAGGATATAGATATATAGTTACAATAAATTTTATATATAATATATACGAAACGACATAAGATAGGTACCATATTACTGTTACAAAAACTGACTAAATTACCCATCAAATAACAAATTACAATAAACACTATGTCCATGCATTACGATCATTTAATCAAATCAATCAATCTTACAGAATATTACAATAAAATAACACAACTCTTTGGTGGTGTTGTGTTTTTGTCGGTGTGTAAGGTTTGAGGGCTCCACGGGGTAGGGGATTGGGTTAGGGTAGGCAACGTGATATTTTTAGTACGGCAAGCGTCTTTGGTTGCCGCCTACAATCAGACGATCCACGTACTGGTTTGCCACCTTATGACCATAATCTAACAGTTTGGAGACTGTTAGTTTATGGTAAGCAAAACCACGGACGTCTCTGATGAATGATGCACCAACGCAAAATTTCTCTATGGTTAAATTTGATTAGCGGGGCGGGTATTATTTGGCGACCTCCGTCGCCGAGTGGTTTGTACGCCGGGTTTCATTGTGTCGCCGACTCGAGAGGTCCCGGGTTCAAATCCCGGTGGGGGCAGATGTTTGTGTGATGAACACGAGCATGGATATTTAATATGTATTTCTATATAAATATACTTATATATGTACTGTATATGTATTCTATCAGTTACCCTAGCATCCCATAACACAAGCCTCACAGTGCTTACTTTGGGCTAGGCTAATTGGTGTGAGTGTTGGAAATATTTATTTATTATTACCGACGGAATTATAGATATTACATCAAAAATCTACGTCTGTTACTCGTACAATTTTCGATAAAAAATTGTCCAACACAAGCAAGGGAGTTCATTAACTTTATATTTTTTAACTTTATATACTAGAGGTATTCTAGGCGGTTGGCATCTCCCCACGGGGGGGTGTCTCCTCTCCGTCCAGAGCTCCACTCGAAGCTGAGGGGGTTCTTCTTCAGGTTATACGAAATGTGGCTAAAATAATTACTAGCATTTGTAAAAATAATACGTACATAGGTACGGTGCTTAAGTCTGACCATTCCTTTTCTATGGAGCCCGGGAAGCGTTCTGGTAGTAAATGTTCAATTTAATTTAGAATACGAGAGAATGAATTCAAGATACTCATAATAATATCAAAGGAAAACAGGGAGACTTGCCCAACAGATATTCGCTGCTTTTGACAGATGGAAGTAATAATCATCGAGCTATTTAGTGGTCCACTTCTGCATTATTATAATGCCACTATGATAATTGTTCTGAAAAGCATTGATGGATATGCAATTTTATTTTAGTAACACACTGTACATGTCAAAAAAGTTAGCGAACAAGCCAGCAGGTCGGAGAATTGAACCATCTTCCCAAATTGTATTTAAATTAAACGAAAACAAAACGTCAATTCGTTCATTGGTCACATTATGCGAGTATTTATTTGTTGTGATTTGCGTCTCGCATGTAACCAATGTACAAATTGACGTTGTTTGGGCTAAATTTAAATACAATTTTGAAACATGTTTCATTTCTCCCATCTGGGCAAGCCTACTGGTTTGACCCTAATGTAAAAAAGTCAACAACGTTTTAATAAAGCGCATACCCAACAAAGTGTAACTTATATAGCTACAGTACAGTATTTAACTTACAAAAGCAAACTTTATTTTTTTATTTTTTAAGTGTAGCAGTTAAGCTGGGTGTTTAAATCTAAAGAAAAATTTACTTGAAAAAAAATATATTTTAGTAAATTATTATTTTCTTTAGATTTAAAAACATCAAAATAAAAATGAAAACAATGAAAGTTATTTTTTTTCTCATCAGCGTATGTGTAATGAAGTTTTGGATAGTCATTCAAACTCCTCATTATCTGGGCCACGCATTGTACCGGGTAGGATAGCTAACACCCAGTGACCCGGATATAGCTGCATAATAGCCGGTAATTGCGGTAGTCATTCGATTACAGAGCACTTTACTCTTTTGTATGAATATTACGATTATCATTGTAATGTTTTATCAAAGTATTTTCCATGTCCTGTAATAGATAAGATCTTATGACAACTTTTCTGTGGTTTGCTGTTCCAGTTTTGTATATTGAGTTTTGTTTTTGTAAGCTAATTAGTTATTTGATTTTATTGGTACTGTGCTCTCATTACGTGACGTAGGTACTTACTTAATAGTACCTTTTTTATGTAAAAGGCAACCGTTACTGACTGACCTGATCCTGAAAGGCGCTCAGTCTCAATACGTCGATCCCGAGAGGCCTTCAGTTTTAAATCTTAATCCGTCGATTCTGAGAGGCCTTCAATCGCTCAGTCTTAATCCGTCGATCCTAAGAGGCCTTCAGTCGCTCAGTCTTAATCCGTCGATCCTGAGAGGCCTTCAGTCGCTCAGTCTTAATCCGTCGATCCTGAGAGGCCTTCAGTCGCTCAGTCTTAATCCGTCGATCCTGAGAGGCCTTCAGTCGCTCAGTCTTAATCTGTCGATCCTGAGAGGCCTTCAGTCGCTCAGTCTTAATCCCTCGATCCTGAGAGGCCTTCAGTCGCTCAGTCTTAATCTGTCGATCCTGAGAGGCCTTTAGTCGCTCAGTCTTAATCTGTCGATCCTGAGAGGCCTTCAGTCGCTCAGTCTTATACTGTCGATCCTGAGAGGCCTTCAGTCGCTCAGTCTTAATCCGTCTATCCTGAGAGGCCTTCAGTCGCTCAGTCTTAATCCGTCTATCCTGAGAGGCCTTCAGTCGCTCAGTCTTAATCCGTCGATCCTGAGAGGCCTTCAGTTACTCAGTCTTAATCCGTCGATCCTGAGAGGCCTTCAGTCGCTCAGTCTTAATCCGTCGATCCTGAGAGGCCTTCAGTTGCTCAGTCTTAATCCGTCGATACTGAGAGGCCTTCAGTCGCTCAGTCTCAATCTGATACGGATGCACATCGGACTGCATCCGTCCTCTAAGCGCACTATGCAGTAGTATTTTCTAATTCAGCGCTGCATCATCCCCTTCTCAGGGATTGCTGGTATCAGATGAAGCCTGAACACTCTCATAGCCATAGGCATCCCCCCACGAGTGTGTTTTAGTCAGTAAGAGTCTGACATAACCCTACAGCCGGCTATGAATCTTATGGACACCCATGAAGATTTCACACGCCCTCCTCCCTGGAAGGAAACAAAAAAAATAAAAAGAACTGACTGACCGGCCTATCATCGCACAGCTCAAACCACTGAACGGATTGCGCTATACTGCCGTCCTCAAGCTAAAACGCGACTAAATGACAATACCAACTTTTGAGATAACTAATAACTGTGAGTAAACTTTGAATCATTTCTATTTTACAACCATTCATCACATGACGGATTTTTAGGCTTAAACTATAAAAGATACGAAGACAGATGTATAGAGAATTAAAATTTGTAAAAGATGAAATTTAAGATTGAATATTCGACCACATGTCACTTAGCCGCACTTTAGTTTGAGGACTGCAGTATAATTTGACAAACATATAGTTATTAGGATGTTGGGTTGAAAAGTCACCCCCTAAAGAAGTAAAACCGGGGTTCAAAGTTCCATGCAGACGAAGTGGGTGTCCCACTAGTTTTTATATAAAAGAATTAGCAGTAAGGCCTAGCTCACAGTGCATGACTTCTGTAAAACCATTTGGTTTTTCTTACAAATTCGAGCAAATATGCTCGAATTTCTAAGAAAATGTAATTATATTTTTTTAATTATAAACTTTTAATAACCTGTACCACGGGTGTGTGTAACTATTTATAATCTGTGTATATTTTATATTTATCGTTGGTTTTGTGAACTATAAATAAACAACACTTCATAACTGCTACCTATTCTCTAATATAATTCAACGTTGAGCTCGACGACGAGAGAGTGCGTTAGTCCTTGTTGCCTGTCCATTTATCAGTTGCAAACAGTTTCACAGAAAAATTACCCTTATTTCACTGTACCCAAGGCGTTGATTCCTGCCGAAGTGCTGTCGGTGCAATTGGGCGTCGGGCTAGCTGCTCTAGCGGCCTTTATGTTTTTCGTGGCCATCATGGGCTTCTGGGGCGCTTTCACAAGGTCTCAGTTTCTCCTGTTTATGGTAAGTTCATAATTATTGAGTTTTTGAAGTATGACAAACACCGTAGCGTAGATAATTGTTATTTCAAACTATAAGTGGCACTAACTATATGATATGTCAGAACAAGATTGCGAGGAAAACCTCACATGTGGCAGTTGTGCATGTGTTTATTTACAATTTAGGTATGAAATATTCTGTTAAATTATGTAATTTAGTGTTAACAATAGATTTTCATAGTATTTTTAATAAAAACTACATTACAAAAACCTCTCAAAAACGAGTATAAGTATTGAAGCAGCAATAACATCACTGAATCAACAAATATTAACTGCTCAATAATTATACAACAGATTTCAAAGGCCATCTCGATGTTTATTATTTAACACGTGCATCTATGTGGTAGTTACTCAATTGTGCGACGGATAAATCAATATTTTTAAATTAGTATATAGTAGTCAGGGGAGTATTTATCCTAAGGCCATAAGAGGATCATGACTTGGGGTGACAGGCTGCCAGGGGCGGCAAAAGACATATATAGATATTCATTACTAACAACGAAACCTAACCTAACTACTATTTTGGCCTGGAGTGCTAGATTTTGAAGTATGCCCCAGGTGGTAGTACTCGCTTTGTTCTAGTAACTTGCCTTTATTTAAAGTAGTCACTTTGTTCTAGTAACTTGCCGAATTTAAACAGCATTTTATGCATATATATTTTAAGAGTTACAGAAAAATAAATTTTCAAGCTGCTCTCCTGTATATATGCGATTTTTACTTACGGGATTATACGTGGAGCTACGTATAATCACATAAGTGAAAATCGTAGGGCAACGTAAAATCGCATTTTTATAGAAGAGTGGTGTGAAAGTTTATACTTAGGAATCATCAAATAAGGATTAACTGCAGTTAAGTGTTGTTTGTAGAGTTCCGTACCTCAAAAGGAAAAAACGGAACCCTTATAGGATCACTTTGCTGTCCGTCCGTCCGTCCGTCTGTCAAGTCTCAGGTCTACTGCAAATATAAATACTACTCTTTGGTCTACTGTCCCTTGGAGCTGTGAAAAAATCAAACTTCTGATCAAAAGATACAGCCGTTTATGCAGTAAATTTTAGAAACTCGCGCGGGAATCAAAACCTACAGGGAAAAATTGCGAAACCCGTAAATTTTAGTTACATCATCATATAATAAAAAATATTTTTGAAAATTCAGGTTTGTACGGAACCCTCGGTGCGCGAGTCAGACTCGAACTTGGCCGGTTTTCTTTTTTAATTATAGCTCATTCTTAGTAAACAAAGGTTTTGATTGCAGTATTCAACAATGGTTCTGCTGTTGCTGCTTCTTGAGTGCGCATTGCTATACTACTTCTCGAGTGATTTTATCGAGGTAGGCCCTTATTGTTATTGCCCTTAATCCACATTAATATTATTATATGCGATAGTGTCTGTGTCTGTCTGTCACCTCTTTGCAATGAAACGAATAATTTTTGATCTGTAACATCTTTCCTCTCGCTTTCCTGCAAATTGTGGGAGTGATTATGTAAAATGGGACGGAAGTGTGTAACAGGAAGTCGCGAAAGCGCGCACTATTTGATTTGATTTTAGAACAATGTTCAAATGGCTTTGTCCTTTTGTAATAGGTTTTATTACTAATATAAGGTGAGGTTTCAAATGTTACACATCATACGCGACTACTGTAAGCCTCGCTCGTTTTTTATACCAGAAATCATCCTTCAAGAGGGTGAGAAGGTGGCAATGTGGGAAAGCAATGGTCCACTCAGACGAAAAAGCGGGCACCAAGTTGTACCAATTATTTACCATAGGTCTAAAATATTTATGTTCAATAAAACTAGTTTTTTACGGGTTAGTGAACGAAACTTTATTTATTTATTGACGTTTCGTAGCAGGCCCGGTCTGGCTCCATTGGAGGCCCTCGGCTAGATGGTGATTTGAGCCCCCCCCCCCCCCCCCCATAACATAAATAATTATTACACAAAGAAGTTAAGTTGTGTTAACCGTAGAAAGACGACAAAAATTCCTACCATAGTGATAGTAGCCTTATTAACGATTGCCTAGCCTATCCCATCAGTTTTCTTTTAAGTTCGTCACTACTACTGGCCACGACATTAATGATTTCTTCTCTGTCGATGTCAGAAAACAAGTCTCTCTCTATGTTCATAAAAATAAGGCTAGACATAAGGTCTTGGCCTAAACTAGCCCTAAGACGATTCTTAATTATTTTTAACTTCGAAAAAACCCGTTCACATGTAACCTGTGTACAGGGTATCGTTAGGATAAATTTATAAACTACATATAAGTTAGTGAACAATCCTGATCCAGAGAGTTCAAAAATAACTGAGAAGGCGCATGACAAACACTTGAAACATTTTTTACTGTCATTGCAGAAACCACGAAAATTGTCTTCTTCTGATTCAGGTTCCGAATCGAGTTCACGGTCTTTTAAAATTTCTTCTGCTTTGTTTGATTCTTCGTCTGGGATCTGTTCATCTTGAGTTTTTACAACTTTTATGAAACTTTTGTACTGATCTGCAAATTGTTTAAGTTCTATTAATAATATACTTCTTTCAACATTGCAAAGTTTTGAGATACAAGAGAGGACTCCAGCCGGAAAGTCTTTTGTCGTCATTATGTCATTAAATTTTCTTGGATTTAACCAAGAAAGGTCCTCTAAAATTTCTCTGTTGGGGCAAAATCTTTCTTCTATGCTTATTCTAGCACAGTCTAACATATTGAAAAATACATGCTTGAAATGTTGAGCTGCTGATATTTCAGGAGCATCATCACTGGATTGTTCCCCAGGCATTCGTTTTTTCTTTGAAATTCTTCTTTCCGTAAAGTCCAATTGTAATTCCAAATCAATATTGCTATCTTCCAATTTACTGTTAACAGCAGTCGCATACTCTTTTGTTTTCGTGTACAAAAATTCAAAATGTTTGTCATTTCTTTTTTCATTGATCTGTTTAAGTAGTGTTTGAACCAAATCCCAAGCAATAGCGTAGTCCAATGTTTTAGTTTGCAAATATTTCGAAACAGGCGTTATAACAAGAAACATATCTAGTAAAACGAATGAAATAAATAGGTTTTCAAATTTCGCCCATTGACTTGCCAAATTTCTGGCCATATATCTGGATTTGCAATCAAAATTACCATCAGATATTTCTTTGAATACGGTAATGACGTTAGTTAATTTGTCCGTGGCAATTTCCCCGCTCCTTAAAACACTTTCATCAATTATCGATGACAGAGCCTTATGTTTACTCCACCACCTAGTGGCTCCTATTTTTTGCAGTCTATAAAGTTTGTCGTGGGCGGTATGTTGTTTTTTTGTTTCTTTCTCCCACACTGCCATTCGTTTGTAAGATGTACTCAGAAAAACTGCAGATTCCTCTACCAATCCAAATACGTTTTCTGCTTGAAGAAACTTTACTGTCGAGTCAGCTACTACTAAGTTTAAGACGTGAGCCATACAGTGAGTATAAATCATATTTTCATTTGCCTTTTTGAAGTGAGCCTGTAAGCCATTGTAACACCCTTTCATATTACTTGCCCCGTCGAATGAACACGCAACTATATTTGATGCTTGAATTCCGTACTTTGCTAATTCCGATGTTATTCGCTCGTACAATGCTTGTCCACTAGAGTCATCAATAACAGTCATCTCTAGTAGCCTTTCATAAACCTTTCCTTGGACAACGTAGCGTACGCATATAGCTAATTGGTCCATCACTGCCACATCTTGGGTAGAGTCTACCATCACGCTGTAAATAATACTATCTTTGAGGTCTTTCAATATGATATTACGTCCAATTGTAGCAATCGTTTTAATTAACTTGTTTATAAACGATTTGGACAAAAATGTGATCAAAGAGCCTCGCCCGTACTGTCTTTTGGTTGACTTTCCGACAAGTTTTCTTTTCTCAATTGTTTTTTGTTTATGTTTCTTACTCTCCTCAATGCACTGTTTCACATGGTTTTGTAAAATGACGTCATAGTTTGCAACCATCATGACAAGTTCGAGAAAATTACCATGATTTTCTACAGAGTCAAGTGAGTAGGCCCCTTCTGCTTTGTCCCCTCTGTAAGCAATGCCTTGTCTACCCAGAAATAAAACTATGTCAATCAAACGATGAACAACTAATCTTCTTGTGTGAACTTCTCTTTCCCGTTGTTTAGATTGGTGTCCCGCTAGAAGACTCTCAATATCACGACCTTTTAGGCATTGAAAAGCTGTCTTGGCCGCAAGTTCATGATAATGGGAGTTTTCATGAGTTTCCAGCGATTTATAAATGTGTTTTGGTGTAACATCATGTCCAGTAATAAATGTGGAATCTCTGTTATCCTTGCCTCCGAAAGCCATACAACAAGAACAATATACTTTGTTGAGCTCAATGGAATAAGATAACCATTTTCTGTGTATTTTTTCTCCATTCGGCAAAAGACGATAGTAGAGTTTGGATGGATCAAACGGAAGTTTAACTCCTTTTCCCTCATGAACTTGGATTGGATGTTTTTCCA
The DNA here is from genome assembly GCA_902850365.2 of Chilo suppressalis. Classification (NCBI taxonomy): domain Eukaryota; kingdom Metazoa; phylum Arthropoda; class Insecta; order Lepidoptera; family Crambidae; genus Chilo; species Chilo suppressalis. The sequence continues at coordinate 10,413,987 of OU963919.1, forward strand.
TAAAAGCTTTTTTTATTCCAATGTGATCACTTTCATTTGGACATATGAAACAACCAAGGTTTTTCTTAGAAGCATCAAGCGTGTCTTGTTTAGATTCTTCATCGCTGATTTCTGAATCAGAGTCAGAGCTTATTGACGAATCCCTGTCGAAATGCGTCAACGACGGTTTGGGGTGGTCTAGATTTAGGTCTAGAAATTTTTGATTGCTAGTAGTAGTTTCTTCCCTCTTATTTTCACTCCCACCAGACGATGTAGCTACAGTAGCCTCTGCTTGGATTGAAGGAGGCTCAATTTGATCTTCGTTTCCTGAAAATAAGTAATAACATCGTGGGTGCAAAATAATACGAAATACAGTAGTCTTATACAAAACATCTTAAACAATTATTCTGTTTACATTAGCCTTTTAAAATAATTTAATCTTACAATCGTAGGCGTGGCAAATGTCCCCAAAACAATATAGAAAACTAAGTATTATTAAAATTATTCATAATAAACTTTAATAACGGTCATGGAAATTCGGAAAGTTAAGCATTATAATAAGACTAGCTTCTGCCCCTAGCTTCGCCCGGGTGGATTTCGGTTATATCGGACTCCTTCAGGAACATATAATTTTTCCTGAATAAAAAGTATCCTATGTGTTAGTCCCGGTAATAATCTACCTATGTGCCAAATTTCATTGAAATCGGTTCAGTAGTTTTTGCGTGAAAGAGTAACAAACATCCATACATCCATACTTACAAACTTTCGCCTTTATAATAGTAGTAGGATTGGCTCTCTTATAGAGCTGAAAATGACGTCGGGTAAATATCAAATAAATGAACACATCTTCAGGCTTAAATGAATGAAAGAGAGCACTAACAACGGCAAAAACTGGAGGAAACTATTTCAGAGTGCATTTGGGTAAAGTTGAGAGGGGTGAGGGGTAGAGGGGTGGGTAGAACTGGGAACAATCCGAGTCCGAAATTCACTGATAAGATGCGATGGCGTCCGCGTCGGTGGCGATGCGTAAACATCCTGTCAACTAAACGGAAGGTCATTCACCTGATTATGGATCTGTTGCAAAGTATATTTATGAAAATTACCATCAATTTAAATTTTTTTACAGTATTTATGATTCTACACTAAGGTATCAATAAGTTTTAATTTGTATTTAACTTATAGCTGCAATAATATGTAAAGGCCTATTCTTAAAATTGCTTTAAGTCTTAAATTTAAAAAATATGACCAATAGTACCTAGTTTTTATACAACAACAATAGTTAATGATTTAAGGGAGTTTTTGCCATACCCAGTAAAAAAGAACGTCCGATTTTTTTATATTTTGAATACATCTATGTATGAATCACATTTACTGTTTATCACACATTTTACTCCAAAAATTTACTTTAGCAACAAATACAAACAATCAAAAGTATTTTAAGTTAAGGGCTTATATGCTCATAAAAATCTTCTGATATTTCCGCCTACCTGTTTGCGTTTTTTCAATGTTTTCAGGATTGGAACTGGAACCAGCTAACCATAAATTCAAACTTTGTGAACTTTGTTTTATTTCGAAAGATTTCCTCTCCTTCTTTTTTCTTTTACTTGCACCACTTGGGTGCACACGTTTCATTTTATAAACTGAAAAATTCACCTTTAAATTTCAAACAAACTCACAACGCACATCAACTCACCGACAGCAGGTCAATTCAACTGACAGCAAACAGCTACGACGCGACATGCAGGTGCGCGCGGGGGGGTGACCGAGTACTTCGAGCACCGAGCGACTTACTATTACTTTTTTAATATACCTAGGTTAACCTTAGCTGTAATTTAATAAAAAGTAGGTTACTGTTTATTTAAAATTGTTTTTGCTGTATTACGTCGCTGTGGAACAGTAAAACAAAATAATTTTTTATAATGAAAAAACTTTTGTATACTTGAATTTTTTGGCTTTTGGAGGCCCCCTTGAGCCGGAGGCCCTCGGCGATCGCCGACCAGCCGCCCTGGCCAGACCGGGCCTGTTTCGTAGCCTATACAGGCTACGTCGTCAGAATCTGACGACGTAGCCTGTAAAGGCTAAAACTAGTTTTATTTAATGAGTGATGTGCGTGAAAACCTAAGAAACAAATATATTTATCTTCACTGCTAGCGCACAGTGTTATCCTATGAACAGTCAACCGATCCATTTGTATAAAAACTATGACCACCATGAAGGCTCAGAGCGAATCGGTGAGTGCTCTGACCAGTGTTGCCAACTCGGATTTTGAAAAAGGCGTAGGCCCGATGACAAAATTACGTAGAATTAGTAAAAATTGCATATGAAAAGTTCGTAGATCTACGTATTTTTTTTTTGAGAGAAGCTAGTTCGTTAAAACGAGTATTTTGTTATACAATTTATTTAAAAAAAGGAGATAGAACATAGAATTCTTGGAGAAGACTCTACATTGGCAGCATTTACCATGCTGTGGTAGACATTTACCATCAGACACAGACGCTGCTAGGTGTCAATTTGACATAATTCTCTAAACTTAGCACTAAATTTAACATCAGTCTCTCCTTTTCATTCTGTATAAAGAATGACAAGAATACACTGTTGTCAAATAGGCTAGTTGACCCTTTGAAAATATGTTTTAAAATGGTTAATAATTGTTATATTAGACCGAAAAAATGTATTGTAGTAATTATCATGATTGTATTATGCGAGAATGTAGAAACACAACGTTAAAGACTCCAGAAAAGTTGTAATTTAAATTGCCCAGAGAAATAAACATATCTACACATGAACACATGTTTAAAACTTGCTAAATCCTGTAACTTTATCGACTGAAAGTCATTTCTTTTTGCATAGATCACTTCGGTGTAAGTACTGATTCATTTTTTTTTTTAAGTTTATTAATGTACCTACTAAGTAAGAGAGCTTTGTCGTTTCTGCTTTTACAAATTCGGCGTCCAGCATTAATTTAGACAACAAAACCAATAAACGGAAACTCTTCTACAAGATATAAGAGTCTTTAGATATATTTTAGTCCGACGAAAGAAACCATAGTAACACAACAATGACGTTTAGTTGTTTATAAATTTTGTGACGTCATTCTGAATTTATGAAGTGAAATCGATGTATTTCAGTTCCTCATACCAAAAACTATAAGAAATAAACATTTGTATAGTTAACGGAAAATATGCTTCCCTATTCTACTGAGTTATGTTATTTTGCAAATTTGTACAAATTAAAAGAAAATACGTAGATTTTGGGACTGAAGTTAGTAGGTTAGCAGAAAAGGCCTAAAATACGTAGATCTACGTAAAAAGACGTAGAGTTGGCAACACTGGCTCTGACGACGGCTGCTTGTTTCACTTACTGTTTGATTACTGAATAGGGGCAAATGACCCTGCGTTTGCAGTGATGCCAGATTGGGGGATTCCCCCCAAAATTGGGAGAAAACATTTCTGGTAAGCGGCGATGGGTAGTGATGGTAAACGAAAACTTCGAAATCGGGCGTACTCGACTCCGTTCATTTACACTTAGTCGTTTGTACGAATTCCATAGGCAATCGTTTGCGAGCTAATGACCAAATGTAGTGCGCCTTTGTTCTACCTATAGAATAATAGAATTTGTCAAAGGTGGAAACATTTGGAAACACTCATGAAACACCATATTAAAGAGAAATTAATTATATAATGATAGTGTAACCACCGACGGATATTTTTTTTATCACAGAAAGGGTTGCAAGAGCAGGATGGACAATGGACGCATGCCCTTCGACTCGCATTCGGCTGTTGCGATCACAATACGTAAGTTGTTATGCCGGCACTTCATATGGCAATTCGTATCTGCTATTTGTCATTTTGACAGCAGATTATCCTTTTCTTGTTCTATACTATAGAGTCTTTAAGTAGTGCGAAGGAAAGACTTGTCATGTTTACAAATAGCGAATTCAAATAGTCATGTGTAGTGTCGGCATACAATATTACTAATATCCAAGATTTTATATTTTTTACCTAATTATACTTGTTTGGATGAATTTATGTCAAGTATCTAGACTCTGAATAACAGGATATTTTTCAGTCACTTTTTTTACCGCCTTACCGGCGACCTGGCATGAAACTTCCTTGAGCAGTACCTATAGTTTTGTCAGCAAGAAAATGTAATGACTTCAAAGTCGGCTAGTTTTTCTATCACTCTTCAGCACCCTTTATAAACCATGGAAGGAATATTTCCAAACTAATTTAGAAACGGAAAGGTATAAATACATCTCAAAAATAAAATGCACCGGAGCCACCACAGCCTATACACTTCCGATACAAAAATGTCGCGCCATTGCCTACCCTGACCCAATCCGCTACCCCTGGAGCCTATGATGTCTGGTTAATTTCTTTACCCCAATACATGTTATAAATAGAGTCTAGATTTGAAGATGCTTAAGCGACCTAGAAACATGTCGCTCCAGTCTTTTCTCTTACTCTTCCTCTAAAACATATATTTTTGTTTGGTACAGATCTACAGCAGAGACGCTGAAGCCTCCTTGGTCATGTTGTGGGCCGAGAGCGCATCCTGATAACTGCACATTAAGCAAAGCCTACAATCAGGTATTTTGTAGAAAGTAAGATGAACACTTATTGGGCTATCTTACACTGATCAATATTATCGTTATACCTGGATCGCGATATCACAACTAGGGTTTTCTGGTAATTTTTATACTCTATACTTTATGCTAACAATAAAGTACAAGAAAATACTTTACTTAATGTGATTTGATTCCTCGGGGATTAATTTTACATAAATTTATAAAAAGAAATTGATATGAATAATTTTTGCGTAAAACAGACAGACAGAAGGAATATCGCCCTTAGCTAATTCAACATTGCAGCATTTTCGTGGCTGTATGACTTTGTACCATGATCTTTCCTATTGCTGAAAAGAATTACAGATTTTTAGCAGGCACAAATTATTTGGTAGAAGTTGATAGTTATTTAAATATTAACGTAAAATATATTTTTAAGCTTACTAATAAGTACTTTATTTTGGACACAATGTACTTTATTTCGACAAAAAAAAGGTATCAACTCTAATCACAATTTTCGTATTTCCTGTTTGTCATTTTGACAACAGGTTGTCCTTATCGTACTCCATAGGGAGCGAAAAGGAGAGACTATTGTCAAATTCAATAATAGCAAATACGAAAAGCCAAAGTGCCGGAATTACTCGCATCAATCGACGCAATTGAACTCAAGTGATTGTCCACTTACTTAAACTAATAATGGAAATTCAATAAATGATAAAAGCTTTATTTCTTCTACAAAAAAGAAAGCCAATATATACAGGTTTTTGTAAACACTTGCTGCTTAATGCTTCTTTTATGTATTGTAATGTAAGAAACTGATGTCTGAAGTAGGCGTCTACCTGTTTTACGGATCACCAGGTTCTGACCCATCTGCCCGTAAAATGACACAATGTTCTTAAATTGAGACTCAAATATATTTTTATTATCTACCTGACTGTATGTAATAAATTTAAATCGTTTAGTTTGACTGTGTAACTGTACGCGACGACCGAAGCGAAAGAGTATGTACGCGACGACCGATACGAGAGCAATGTATAAAAATGTATCTATAATTTCACATGAATCGGTTGTATACGCATTAAAAATATCATTCCCTTGTTGTCTTATTAGAATGAGTCGGATATCGCAACAATAGATAGCTCTGCCCATAGTAAACCATTGTAAAATTGATAGTTCAGAGCGATATTCCGCCCCGTTCTCTCCAATAATCTTATAAGACTTTATCTAAACGATCGCCGCGACGCCAAGCGGTGGCGCGGGGAAACTTGTCAGAATACTGATAGTTCCGACCTATAGGAGGGACGGAGACAATAGGTTGTCCTTGTCACACGTCTTATAGGATTTTGCCTGAGTTGACAATTTTCGATAATAGTATGTTTTATGTTTTGATTGATTTATTTTATGTCTTATTAGATAGTAGGTAGTTATAGGAATAATATATCGAAGTTTTGTATGAATCGTGTTAGTAGTTTAAGCGTAATTAAGGAAAATATCGGGAATAGTTTTTTATGAATAGTCAATAGGATATAGGTATAATTGTTATAATAAGGATGTCATTTTATGTGTTTTTACTTCTTCTTTAAAATGGTGTATGATAATTAGACATTAAGCGAGTATAAGTAGGTTTTTTAAGACTTTTTAATTTGTAAACTTTATAGGGCCGTACAGCTGTTGTTTATTAAAATTCTTGTAAGAAACTTGTTGTATTAGATAGGTAACACGTAGGGCTACGTAAATAAATAGGTATCGCATCAATAAGTGTAAAAATGTACTGTGTAGGAGAAAAAACATGTTTGTATAGAACCGTTTTCTGAGACATGTTGCGCTCCCCACCCGGCGCGCCCGGAGCGCGCGGGTGGGGCAGCGAAGCCCCGTGGCAGGGCGAAGCCCTATGGAGGGGGAAAGTATAAATATTGCGGAGACCTATTTTTTGCGCGCCACACCTAAAATATCGTGTTTACGGACACATAACTATGTTAAAAATATGCCCAAATGTATGCCCGATGTATGTACAATTAGTTTTAAGCTCGCACTATTGTAAATTTTGAGAAAATGAAAAATAAAGTATAGCGTGGGTGAGGTAATGGATCGCTGGCCAGCTCAGTCCTAGCATATAAAATTCGAGTCGGAACATGCCCCGACATGCATTCAGCGACAGGCGCTCCTACCCTAAGGAACAGGAAGAAACAACCAAGCGGTTCACTCTGGACCTGAAGCCTCCTCTCACCGGCCATCCATTATCAGCGCCCACCGATTTCTTCAATACCGAACACCAGGGGTTTTATTCGCCGAAACTACAGTCCACTACAGTCAAGACTCCTGCGTGTAACTTCCTCCACCCCCTCAGTACGAGTCGGTAACTGTCCGCTACTGCGACAGCCCGGCGTCCCGTACATTTTTTGGTCGCATCGAGCCGGATCTACAGCGCCGAGGAAGAATTGAAGAAAAATTATAGAAGATTGAAGAAAGAAGATCGTCGTGGTCAATTATAGAAGATTGAAGACAGAAAATTGAAGAAAAATTATAGAAGATTGAAGAAAGAAAAATGCCACGAACAAGATCTCAAGCTGACAAAATGGACCAGGCCGAAGAGGAGCGCATCGAGAGAAGCATCGAAGAGCCAGAGCGAACCGCTGCAGGAGAGAATCCTGTCCAACCCCCGTCAAGAGCGCCATCGGAAGGGAGCGACACCGTGACGCGGCCACCATACCCGCTGCGCCACGACCAACCGCCGAAGTCGCCATCAGCTGCAATGACATCACACCGAACAGAATCGAAGATAGCTGCACGAAGAGCAGCAAAGAAGAAGCGCCTGGCGGCGTTATATGAAGAATTAGAGAAGACTATAAGGGCGAAGATACGAATGGAAGAGCAAGATAGCGAAGATGAGGACCAAGAGGACCCGCAAATAGAAGATAGAAGAGAAACCGATAGCACACATGGCACCGAGAATGAAGAACGCGTCATCACCTGGCTGGACACAGCGACAAAGGACACCACCCCCGACGGCGGCACCACCGAACCGTATAGAAGACCGACCGTCGAGGACACCGTACAGATTGGTGGGTCCGTCGCACCACTTGCCGAAGATCCAGTCCCAGGGGCGCTGAAGCCATGCATTAAGAAGAGTCCGCCGTCCCGCATTGATGAAGCTCAAGAACAAGTCGCCCCTACGTTGCCGCCACCGCCACCGCCGGTCCAGCAAGACAGAATGAACGTCTCCGAGCTGGCCGTCGCAATCAACGCCGCCGTCCGTGCCGCCGTACCGCCTGCACCGGGTCCACGCTACGTCGGAGAGCTGCCACCCTTCAGCGGCGCGCACACAGAATGGCTCACCTTCAGGGCGGCGTACCTAGAATCCGCAACCTACCTATCGTCGGCGGAAAACTCATCAAGATTAATGTTTCGAACGGCGTCTGTGGCGCTCTTCCCTGTAACCGTTCGAAACGGTGCGGTGGGGTGCGGATGCCTATGGGGCTGGCAGCTTCAATAAAATCCCTTTTCTTAGCTTCAGTGCGCTTGTTGCTTGTTTGCTTGTTGCTTGTTTGCATGTGCAGTGGTGTAAGATGAAAGAGGTCGAGGCTATTTCGGTCACTACCTATGTAGGCCACAAGTGTTCGCACTTAGCGCTATATCGCTGCGCTAGTGCGCCTATCGGAGCAATGTGAGAGGGACAGCCTATAATGCTGTCTCTCTCACGGTGCTATTTCTATTCTCGCTTTGTGCGACGTTATAGCGGCCGTGGGCCTATCCTAGCGCTGTGCGAGAGAGACTGTAGTGCTGTCTCGCACAGCGTTGTGTTACTGAATGTGTGTACCTACCTATCGTGAAATGAATGTTGCGCAACTCTTTTATTAAAATAACAATAAATTTACATTTCACTTATAACTAACTATGACTACTATTTACAACACAAGATTATTAAATTATTAAATTAGGGCGGCGTCTGTTCTGTACATCTCTCCCGCCGTGCGTCGTCCGCTTGCCGGGCGTCGCATCCAGTTTCTTCACGAAGGCCGCCGTCTTGGTATCCTGGTTCTGTAGTGGGCTGTCCCGTCGGTAGCACGATGAGCTTCTTCACGCCGTCTTGGTATCCTGGTTCTGTAGTGGGCTGTCCCGTCGGTAGCACGATGAGCTTCTTCACCGGTCTTCTGAGTGTGCCGCCTTTGGTGCGCACGTCGACCACCCGTGTGACGCCGTCTGGCCCCGGGTACGTGTGTGTTATGAGTCCCCGGGGCCACAGGTTGCGTGGCAGCGTCCCGTCGGCGATAAGGACGACGTCGCCTGTCTTGACGTTCGGTCCCCTTCCACGGGGCTCCCGCCGGTTTTGAAGTTCCGGCAGGTACTCCCGTATCCATCTGTTCCAGAATGCGTCGGCGAGCTGTTGCGAGGCGCGCCAGTGTGTGCGCCCGAGGAGGTCGGTTTCGGAAAACTTCCCGAGTGGCGGCACGCGTGCTGAGCCGCCGAGGAGAAAGTGGTTCGGTGTTAGCGCTTCTTCGTCGTCTGGGCTCACCGGCACATGTGTGAGTGGCCGGCTGTTGACTGTGTACTCTACTTCGGCGAGCAGTGTGTGCAGTACTTCTTCCTGTGGGTGCCGTTGATGCAGAGTGGTTGCGAGTGCTTCTTTTACGCTGCGTACGAGTCTCTCCCATGCCCCCCCCATGAAGGGTGCGGAGGGGGGTATGAACCTCCATTCGATTGTCTTCTTACTTGCTTCTTCTTGCGTTGCTGCGTCGATCTGTTGCCGTAACTCTTTAGCGGCCCCTTGCAGGTTCGTTCCATTGTCAGACCAAACTTCAGCTGGGCAGCCGCGGCGCGCGATCATCCGTCGTAATGCCATCACTGCGGAATCGGTGGTGAGTGACGCCGCTATCTCTAGGTGCACCGCCCTTGTGGTGAGGCAGGTGAACAGCGCGACGTATCTCTTCTGTGTCGCACGACCCACTGTCACCGTTAGTGGGCCAAAGTAGTCGAGCCCACAGTAGGTGAACGGACGTTGGTGGTGTGCGAGCCGGGTGTATGGGTGATTACCGGTGCTCGGCGCGGGCGGCGTGTTTCTTCTTATGCGGCACGGTATGCAGCTGTGTATGACGTTTCTTGCTGTCGGTCGTAGGCGTAAAATCCATAGATGCTGTCGACATTCGTTGATCGTCGCTTCTACGCCGCTGTGATGTAGCTGTCTGTGTACGTAGTCTATGTACAGTCGCGCCGCGCGGTGATTGCCGTCAACTATCGGCGGTCGCTTTATGCTGTCTTCTATGTCGCTCGCGGCGTCTATGCGTGTCTTGAGCACGACGACTCCGTTTATTATTTCGAACGCGAGCGTGCGCAATCGACTGTTGCTGTGCGGCGGTTTTCCGCGGCTTGCGTCTTCTATCTCTCTCTTGAAGGCCTCCTCTTGGCTGGCACGTACTATCAGCGTCTCGGCGCGCCGTAATAACTCGGCGCCGATAGGTATATACGGCGTCGCTATCGCTGTCTCTTTCTTCTTGGGCGCGACGCGGGCGTCCGGTTTTCGTTGCTGCCAGGCTGGGTCCTTTTCTTTATTTTTCTTATTTCTTCTGTAGTTTACTGCGTCTTTGCTTTTCTTTTTTCTTGTTTTGCAAAGTTCGACGAATTGCAGTACCCTGGCGGTTGCGCGTACTAATTTTTCCCACTTCGAAAATCGCTCGCTGTTAGGGAGTGCGTTGCGTAGTGCGGGCGTCGATTCGCGCTCTATTACTGTGTGCGTTCTTTCTTCGCCTGTTTCTTTGGTGAGCGCGAAGTCCGCTGTAGGCCATGTGGATGGGTCGCCGAATAAAAACTCCGGCCCGCGAAACCAGCGATGCGTTATATCGATGTTGCTTGGCACGTTTCGCGTGGCGTCGTCGGCGACGTTCTGTTTGGTCGGTATCCAGCGCCATTCGTTTGTCGCGCTGTTTTCTTCTATTTCAGCTATCCTGTGGGCGACGTATGGGCGATAGTTGCGTGCGCCGTTTTTCACCCAAGTGAGCACGGTTCTGCTGTCTGTCCAAAAGAATTTTGCATCCGGTTTCTCGTCGTGTTCCTCTATGACTGCCGTAGCCATCCTGCTCCCCATGGCGGCCGCCTGTAGTTCCAGCCGCGGTATGGACGTGAGCTTGAGCGGTGCGACTCTCGCCTTTCCGACTATGAGCGATAAGGTCGCTTTTCCCTCGGCGTCGACCATCCTCCAGTAGAGTGCGGCTGCGTAAGCGGTTTCGCTCGCGTCGACGAATACGTGTAGCTCTCGACGCGTGGCGCGGCTGTAGCCGATGTGGTGGCGCGGTATCGCTATCTTCTTTAACGATTTCAGGTGCTGTAGCCACTCTTCCCATTGCTGTGCCAAATCGGTATCTATGACGTCATCCCATCCAGTGCCTCGGCGCCACGTTTCTTGTAGTATCTGTTTCGCTCGAATGGTGATAGGTGAGGCGAGGCCGAGCGTGTCGAATAGTGACATGATGATCTTGAGCATCTCGCGTTTGGTGGGCGTGGCTTCTTCCTTAGGCAGCCGAGTTGAGTCGAGATTGAAACTCAGACTGTCTGTGTTTGGATTCCACAGTGTACCGAGTACGAGAGACGTGTACCCCCCGTCGTGTAACCTAACCGTTCTCTGTGGTTCTGTGGTGTCGCTAGTGTCGAGTGCTTGAAGTACGCGTCGCGAGTTCGATTTCCATTTTCTTAACTCGTAATGGGCTTCTTTTTGTATCTTCTTTACGTCGCTCGCTATTCGTATGGCTTCCTTCTCTGTGTCGAAGCTCTGCAGATAATCATCAACGTAGTGGTTTTTGATTATTGCTCTGTGCGCCGCCGGGTGCGTATCTTGGTACTTGTCGGCGTTTCTGTTCTTTACGTAGATGGCTGTTGCGGGCGATGACGTAGCTCCGAATATGAGCGATGTCATGCGGTACTGTTGCGGCTGTGTGTCGCCTCGCTCTTCGCCTCTCCACAGGTAGCGAAGTGCATCTCTGTCTTGTTCCCTTATCTTTACTTGCATGAACATTTCCGCTATGTCTGCAGTGACTGCTATTCGATGCTGTCTGAATCGCATCAGTACGCCGGGTAGAGACTGCAGCAGATCGGGCCCGGTGAGGAGGTAGTCGTTTAGGCACACTCCTCTCGTCTTGGCGGCCGCGTCGTGTACAACTCGTACTTTGTCCGGTTTCATCGGGTGGAGTACGGCGAAGTGCGGTAGATACCAAGTGCGGTTTCTTGTCGGCTGTGCTGGAGCAGGCTCGGCGTACCCCTTCTTCACCAGTGCGTTCATTTGTTCGGTGTATTTTTCTTTCAGCTGTGGGTTTCTGTCTATTTTCTTTTCTATGTTGAGAAGTCTGCTGTGTGCGTTTTCATAATTGAGCGGCATCGATGAGTCTGTCTGTTTCCATAGCAACGCCGTCTCGTAGTGTCCGTCTTCTCTCTGTAGCGTGTTTTTCTGTAACGTGTCGAGCGCGCGTTGTTCCTCGCTGTTTCGTGGCTGTTTCGGTGCGATGGTGAGGGAGTCGATTGCGAAGTACTGTCTTAGTTGCTCGTTCATGTCTGCGTCTGCATCGGTGACGTGGTTGACGTAGTTGACGTGTTGACCCAGAGTGCGCGTGTGTGCACCGTGTAGCACCCAGCCGAGTGGTGTGCGGGATGCTACCGGTTGTCTTCGTCTTCCGCGCCGTACTTCTTTGGCCAATAGCAAATGCCAATTGTCTTGTCCGATGAGCAGCTTTGGGACTGCATTTCTGTACGTCAGTCTCTTCTGTATGTCGAGCAGGTGCTGGCATCCTCTCATATCTTCATCTGTTATCTGTTGCGCCGAAAGCTTGAGGTTGTTGAGCGTTCGTGCTTGTATGCTGTAGCTGTGGGTTGATCCGCGGAGTGTAACTGTGACTCGCTTGGACTCGTGGGCTTCTACTTCTGTGTCTCCGATCGCTTCTATATGAAGTGGGTCGACGGGTCCCTCGGCGCCGGCTTGTCTTGCTATTTCGCTGTCTATCAATGTTACTGTGGAGCCATCGTCGAGGAGTGCGTACGTGTTCACGTCGCCCTTTGGCCCGGAGATGCATACCGGGACGATCTTGAGATAAGCTTGCGATTTCGTCGGTGCCCATGTCGAAGTGACGACTTCTGTTTTCTCTTCGTTTTCTTTCTTGCGGTTGAAATGCAGTAGGTAGTGGTGCAGTCTGTCGCAGCCGTCGACGTTGCATTGTTTGCGCTTGCAAGTATGCTTGGTAGCGCGTGGTCTCAGGCATCTGTAGCACAACGCCTTCGTTTTCGCTAACTGCCATCTAGCGTCGGAGTCCGCTTCTTTGAACTTGTCGCATTTCGTAATTGAATGCTCTGTCTTCTCGCATACTGGACATCGTCGCTCTGGCTTCTGTTCTTCTGTGGCGTATGTTCGCTGAGCCGGTCTTCTCTGAGCTTGCGTTTCGTCGCCGTCTGTGGCGTATGTTCGCTGAGCCGGTCTTCTCTGAGCTTGCGTTTCGTATACTGTGCGCTTGAAGTCTTCGGGCTGTGCGTATGGACCGCACCTGTCTGCTTCGCGTCGTAGGAATCTTGCGAGTTTCAGTAGGTCTGCTTCTTCTGTCTGGTTTTCCGCGGCGAAGTCGAACCATCTGTAGCGTAGCGCAGGCGTGAGCTTCTCTATGGTTTGCTTGGTGACTTCCGGGTTGTATAAGTAGTAGACCCTCTGTAGAGCTTGCAATGTTGCTATGATGTTGCCTACTCTGGTGGCGAAGATGCAGAGTTCCTTCGGTGAGTCTGTTGGCCGTTGGAGGCTTCGTAGTCGTTCCAGTTCGGCGAGTGCGATTGCGTCGGGTCGGCCGAAACGGGATTCCAACGTCTTCATTATTTCTTCTGTTTTCGCGTTGTACATGAGTAGACTTTCCACGGCTTCTTTGGCTGTTCCTCGTAGGCTTCTGCGTAGTCTTGCGAGGTTTTCATATTCGCTGTGCATGCTGGCTGTTTCTGTGTAGGCGGCTTTGAATGAAAGCCATTCTTGATAGGTTCCGCTGTAGCTCGGTAGCTCTTGTATGGAGCGTGGTGCCATCTGTTGACCGGATCTTGCGGCGAGTGCGATCGCGGATGCGAGCTCCGAGATGTTTATCTGTTGCTGTGTAGGCTTTGCGATGGCCATGGTTTCTTCTCCCGCCGGTATTAGAAGCGGGGCTTGATGTGTAGACTGTTGCTCGACGAAGCTCTGTTGCTGTAGCGTGGCTTCGTGCGGCTTTTCGGCGATTGCGATCTGTGACGTGCTGTGGTTCAACCAGTTTGTGACTCGATGCGTCGTTTCCTGTCGAGCTGTGATTGTGCCTTCATCGGAGTCCGGTTCTGAGTCGCTGTTGGCTTCGTCTTCTAATGCGTTGACTCTGGCGGCGGCGTATTCCATTTGCAGACGGAGTAGCTCTTCTTTTGCCTTCTGCAGCCGTTGCGAACGACGAGATTTGACGCTCTTGCTCTTCTGTACTGTGGGGTGACCTTCGGTAGCCTGTTCTGTCTGTGGTGCTTCGGTCGTTGAAGAGAAGACTGTCTGATCCCAGGTGTTCGTTTCGGTTTCCGTCGCGGCGGTGTTTTTCGTAGCCGTCGTCGCTGTAGCAGTTGGTTGTGAAGCCGGTGTTGTAGCGGTCGGTTGCGGAGCTGTTTCTGTGACGGTCGGTTGCGGAGCTGTTTCCGGCAGCGGAGTGGTGCCAGATCTTGACCGTGTGATGGGCATCTTGAAGCTTCTGTGATATCCGGCAATGCGAAGGACCAAATGTTTCGAACGGCGTCTGTGGCGCTCTTCCCTGTAACCGTTCGAAACGGTGCGGTGGGGTGCGGATGCCTATGGGGCTGGCAGCTTCAATAAAATCCCTTTTCTTAGCTTCAGTGCGCTTGTTGCTTGTTTGCTTGTTGCTTGTTTGCATGTGCAGTGGTGTAAGATGAAAGAGGTCGAGGCTTTTTTTTTTTTTTTTGTTTCCTCCCAGGCGGGGGAGAGGGTGAGAAATCCTCATGGATACCCTACAGCCGGCTGTAGGGTTATGTCAGACTCCTACTGACTAAAAAACACCCTTTATTCATGCTTATGGCCAGAAGGGCCTTACAAGCTTCATCTGAAGCGGTCACCCCCCGAGAGGGGGATGATGCGGCGCTGCGTTAGTTTAAACTAGTGCATAGTTTAAAATAACGCAAAATGCGCTTAGAGGACAAGTGCACTCAGATGTGCACTTGAAACGGGAGGGGACTGAGAGGAATCGAACCTCTCTGTGTCGGGGGGGCGGGGGGGACTCATCGCGGGTGTTGGATCCTCAGCGGCCAAGAGGGCCGCGAGATCGCGCGTGAGTTTATTGTGTGTGACTGTGAGTGCGTGTTTGGGCCTGCGGGGCCTGAATCGAGATGGAGTGTGTGGAGCGTATCCCGACGCCGATCTAATGAGTGTGTTAGAGTGCTCTTCTGCAGCTTTGAAGAACCGTTCCGAGCACTCTGTGAGGTGTGTTTGAATTGTGTCGAGTTGTAGGTCCCCGTGGAGGTCCGCGTTGCGGACGTACCACGGGGCCCCTGTGGCTATGCGGCAGAAGCGATTTTGAAGCACTTGAAGTTTGTTCAAAATCGCTTCGTCCGCGTGTGCGAACACTGGTGACGCGTAAGTGAGGACCGGGCGTATGCAAACTTTGTAAAGCGTTCGCTTGTTACGAAGTGACATTTTGCTGTATTTACCGAGCATCGGGTGGAGGCGACTCATATAAAAGCGCGCGTTCGCGACTACGCGTGTGATGTGTGCACGGAAGGTGAGTTTTTTGTCTAGTGTGATCCCTAGGTATTTGACTGTGCGGTGCCACGGTATTGCTATGCCTTGCATTCGCAGAGACCGCGCACCGTGTTGTATGGTTTTGGTGCGGCGCTTGGGATCGAAGCAAATGGCCGAACTTTTGTCCGGATTTACGTCGATTCTCCAATCGCGGAACCAATTCCCAAGTGTTGTGATTGCCGGTTGGAGCTTGGCTATGATTTGATTGGTACTGGCTCCTCTAGAGTAGAGGGCCGTGTCGTCCGCGAAGAGAGCGAGCTCGACACCCTTGGTCTGAGGGATGTCGTTGGTGTACGCTGTGTATAGCAGGGGGGAGAGAGCGGACCCCTGCGGTACACCGGCTCGTAGTGGGCGGGGCGTTGATAGTGAACCTTCGTATCTATAGCGGAAGGTGCGGTTTGATAGAAAAGAGGCTACTAACCTAACTAGGCGGTCAGGTAACTCTAATTGATATAATTTAAAGATTAATCCGTCGTGCCAAACCTTGTCGAAGGCTTTGGCGACGTCGAAGAAGACTGCAATAGTTTTATATTTATTAAGTTGGAAGCCGCTTAGGGCGTGCTCCACTATGCGATGGATCTGTTGGGGGCAGGAGTGTTTGGCTCTGAAGCCGAATTGGTGGTCAATGATAATAGGATCGGATGGTGATAGGAGGTGCTCTCTTAGTCTGGTCAGTATGGTTTTTTCGAAAAGTTTCGCCATTGCCTTGAGGAGGCTAATAGGGCGATGGCTACTGGGGAGGTGCGCGGGTTTTCCGGGTTTGGGGATGCCTATCACTATTGCTTCTTTCCAGGCGGCTGGGAAGTAGCACAGATCAAAACATGCGTTAAAGAGAATTGCAAGCAAGGTTAGCATTTGGATGGGAAAATGCTTGAGCGCCTTATTAGAGATGCCGTCGGCGCCCGGGGCCTTGCGTTGCTTAAAATTTCTAATGGTCTGTCTGAGTTCGTCTGTCGTGACGGGGTCTAGGGGGTTGTCAATGAGTGGAAGGGCGGCCCGCCGGCGGACCTCCTCCTCCACTCCGCGAATATGTTGCGGGTTAGTTTCCTGCGTACTAGGCGTGCATTGCGCCGCTATGCTGTCTGCAAAACACTCAGATTTTTCGTCGTCTTCGAAGGCGACGGTGCCGTCGGGGCGAGTGAGCGGGGGGGTGTGAGTGGTGACGTCGCTACGGAGCGCTTTCGCGATTCTATAGTACGCAAGATGGGATGGGGTAATGTCCGCCATGAGTTCCTCCCAACGGGAGTGTCTCAGAGCGGCTAATTGGGACCTAACTTGTCGCTGAAGGCGATTAGCTGTAGCCCTATACTCGGGGGTGGGGTATAATTTGGCTCTCCGGAGAGCGGCGTTTTTGGTTTGGATTAGGTTCCGGATGGCCAGCGGGAGCTTGGGCTTTGGCAGCTCAACCTCCCGCGAGTTCTCCTTCGCCTTCTCGGTCACCAGTAAAGTTAAAGACTCTATAGTTTCGTCAATCTTGTCGGTGCTGTCGAGACTGTCCGGTGAGTTAGGGAACGGGGACTCGGGGGAGTCTAAAGCGGTCTCGAGAGCGGAGCGGTATCCGTCCCAGTTGGTGAATAGCCTCTTAGGGGGCGCGGGGGCGTCTAGTGGGTCTTGGGGACCTAGAACTAGAGACACCGGTCTGTGATCTGACCCCAGGTCGTCGAGCGTTTCGATCGAGCTGAGGCGAAGCGACACGTTTTTAAGGATCGCGAAGTCCAGGACGTCGGGTCGGTTTTGTACATTGTCTGGGTAGTGGGTGGGCGCGTAGGGACATATGACATCATAGCCAAGCTCCTCGGTTATGTGTAGTAATCTGCGGCCAGAGGTGGTGGTGGTCTCGCATGTCCAGTCGGTGTGTTTGGAGTTAAAGTCACCGAACATTATGACTGATGTACCTAATGAAGTGAGTGTTTCGAAGTCTGCGCGGTGAGGGTGTGTACCTGATCTAATGTAGACTGAGGCGATGATTAAGGACTGGTGTCCTGTCATCGCCAGCCTACAGATGGTGGCTTCCATGTTTGTGAGCGCGGGAGTGGGTATAGGTGTGCAGTGTAGGTTGCGTCTATAGTAAATTGCGGTGCCGCCGCGCGCGTTGGCACCGTCGTTCCGGATTAATTTATACTTAGGGATCGACAGCCCCTTCATTTGAGTTGGTTTGAGCCAAGTCTCCTGAAGGAGCAGAAAGTCGGGTTCCCTATCTTGCAAAAATAATTTAATTTCGTTGAGGTTGGATTTTAAGCTGCGCGTATTAAATGACACAAGCGAAGCGCCTTTCGGCTTGGTACGCCCGGGGTTCAGTTGTGTGATTGTTATGTTAGTGTTTTGCGCGGTCATAATTTAAACAACAGTGGTGTTTGTTTGAGTTATCACCGCGTGTTTTGTGTATAGTGTTTTTGTTTGTGTTCGGAGTCTGGTTATTTTCCAGTGTTATAGTGAAAAAATTAATCGAACGCGGCAACGAGTTCGGGGTGTTCGGCTATAGCTATAGCCTTTTCAAGTGGTGTTTTAGCTAGCCGGAGCTTCGCGGCGAGAGTGTGGATCTCGGCGATATTCACCCTCTTGAGCGAGGAGCGAATAAGCGCCATGTCCTCGGCCAGAGAAACGTCTTGGGCTGGCTTAGCTTGTGTTGTTGGTGTGGTGTGTTGTGGTGGGTGTGGTTTTGGGCGGGCCCTGGCTGGTCCCCAGGCTGTCGGGGGCGCCGGGCTGCGAGGGGCGGCCGCCTTGGGTAGCCCCGGGAAGTTTGTGGTGGTGTTATTAGGTGGTGGTGGTGGGTGTGTTTTTGTAGCCGTGGTTGGCTTTGTGTGAGTGTGAGTGTTGGGCCTGGGGCGTGGGGCCCGCGGGCAACCCCTGTAATTGGCCGGGTGGCCTTCTTGGCCACACAGCACGCATGCGGGTGCCCCGGGTGCGTCACGAGTGCGGGTGCACTCCTTAGTGAGGTGGGGTACGAGGCACTTGACGCACCTCGGGGCCGCCGAGCAGTTGGCTGCTGCGTGGCCATATAATTGGCACCTGTGGCATTGCCCAGGGGTGCCTCGCCGGTGTGGGGCCTCGACTTTGATATTGTCGAGGCCACAGACTGTGATGGGACCTTTGAAAATGTCCCTAGCTGCCGGGACCGAGGTCAAAATGACAAGAGCCAACGGGTATTGCTTCCCAGTCCGGCTGTGCAACTTGTGCACTGCCTCGGCTGGGAAGCCTTTATCGGTTAAGTCGTTAAGAATGAGCTCGTTGGAGAGCTCGAAGGGGACTCCTCTGAGTACCGCGCGGACTTTGCGCTCCTCGGGGAGGGCGTATGTGTGGTAAGGGATTGTGTGAGTGGTTAGTAGCCTTGTGAGGCTCCTAAATGTGTCGATTGTGGGTGTGGTGATTTTGATGGCGTGACCAGTGTTCGACGCCTGTGTGTAGTGAATGCTGTGTGTTTTGCAAAGGTCCGCGACCTTTGCCCATTGCGCCTTATCGCGCAGGAAGACGGGCGGCGGCGGCTTTGCCTTGATAGGTGCGGCGGTGCACCTAGTGTGTTGTTTTGTGGTGTGTGTAGTGTGGGGTTGTGCGGTCGGTTGGGCGACCGTGAGAGGGGTGAGAGGGCTGAGAGGGACAGAGGGCGCCGTTGGAGACGCGGTGTCTGCGCGGCGCTTGGAGCGCCGCTTCTTCTTGCTCACCACAGTGGTGAACACGGAGTCGTCTGACGCCGACACAATGGTCGAGTCAGAGTCGCAGGTCGAGACCGGGCTCGAGGCGGGGCGCTTGCCCGCGCTCGAGGGCCCGGGGAGGCAGGGGGTGTCGGGGCGGGGGGGTTCGGGGGAGGGGCTGGCGGGCGAGTCGCGCATGGGGCGCGCTCTCGCGACGAGCTCCCTGATGGCGGCCTCATCCAGGGTGAGGCCGAGGGCGGAGAAGAGGGACAGTACCTGTTGTGTAATGTCCATTTTGTGATGTGTTAGTGTGTAGGTCTGTGTAGGTTGTTGTGTGATGTGTGTGTAGGTGTGCCCTGACTGTGGCGTGAAGCCACAGGTCCTAACACCCTATACGACAGCGGTGGACTCCCCTGCCCGCGGCAGGGGGTCGGTTGAGGCTGAAAGAGATGTGTTCCGATATTCCTAGTGAATATGGGAACAACCGTCACCCTTGGGAAGGCCCAAGTGCAAATGGGATCGGGTCTTCCGGTTTCCGAGCTCAGGAGAGCTCGAGACGTACCGGGGCTACGCCGACCAGTTTCGTTAACACCGCTAGGTATCCACTGGTCCAATCTTGGGTCTCACGAATGAGCGCAGGCGCGTCGAGTCGACTCGAAGCAGGCAGCTGTGCGGCGGGGCGCACGGAGCGAGGAGGCGGCGGTGCGACGTGGCGCACGGTCCGCGGTCGGAGCGAGAATCGTCGAGGTCGAGGCTATTTCGGTCACTACCTATGTAGGCCACAAGTGTTCGCACTTAGCGCTATATCGCTGCGCTAGTGCGCCTATCGGAGCAATGTGAGAGGGACAGCCTATAATGCTGTCTCTCTCACGGTGCTATTTCTATTCTCGCTTTGTGCGACGTTATAGCGGCCGTGGGCCTATCCTAGCGCTGTGCGAGAGAGACTGTAGTGCTGTCTCGCACAGCGTTGTGTTACTGAATGTGTGTACCTACCTATCGTGAAATGAATGTTGCGCAACTCTTTTATTAAAATAACAATAAATTTACATTTCACTTATAACTAACTATGACTACTATTTACAACACAAGATTATTAAATTATTAAATTAGGGCGGCGTCTGTTCTGTACAATTAAGAAGAGCCCTCAAGGGGAAGGCAAGAGAAGCCGTGGGCAGCATGCTAATAAGCAACACTACGCCGGGCGACATTATGAAGCAATTGGAACACAGATTCGGCCGCCCGGACAACATCGCCGCAACCGAAATAGAAAAGCTGCGCCATTTACCCCGACTCACCGATTCGCCGAGGGACATCGTGATTTTTGCAAACAAAATCAAGAATAGCGTCGTCGCACTACAAGTACTGGGGCAAAACGAGTACCTACGTGCGCCGGACATCATGAAGACAATTATAGAAAAGCTGCCGTCGACTATCCGCTTCAGATGGAACGATTACGTCAACAATCACCGAATGCAAGAAAAAATGAAGACGGATCCGGAACTATTGATTTTCGCCGAGTTCATCGAAGTCGAGGCAGAGAATAACGCAAGATACGCCCCACCGGAGTACATTGGAAATGAAGAAAACTCCACAACAAGAAAATTTCGAACACATAACATCGAGGCGACACATAATAGAAGAGCGCCTGAAGATCGATTCCCATGTCCGGTATGCAAGAAATCCGGACATTCGACGGCCACCTGCTTTACGTTCAAGACCGCCGATCAAGATAGAAAATGGGAAATAGCGAAGAAAAGCAACCTTTGTTTCCGTTGCTTACAATACAGAAGCAAGATGCACAGATGCAAGACGCGAGCGTGCGAGAGGGACGGCTGCGAGCGCTCACACCACCCACTTCTTCACTACAAACCGAAGTCGCAACGTGAAGAAGAACCAGCCACGAGCAACACAGAAACCGAGAGGGTGGCCAGCACACACAGCAGCCGCAAGCGAGACGCGTACTTGAAGATAATTCCGGTTCGCATTACGGGACCGAGCGGACATTTTGATACGTACGCGCTACTGGACGACGGCTCTACAGTCACACTTATAGAAGAGAGGGCCGCCGAGAAGATAGGGGCCGAGGGACCTACCGAGCGACTGAAGATAGAAACGATCGACGCCAAGCTGCCAGAGACACAGTCGCGCCGGGTCACCTTCAAGATCGAGGGACAGAACAGAGGCTTCAAGGTGCAAGCGCGCACCATCGACCAAATGAAGATTTCACCGCAAACCATAGAAGAAAGACACTTATGGGGCTGCAAGCACCTGCGGGGAATCGAGAAGCACGTCACCTATGAAGACGCCCGGCCGACCATCCTCATCGGGCAAGACAACTGGCACCTACTCTTGGCCAGCGAAGTCCGCCGGGGAAACAGAAGACAGCTAGTGGCATCGAAGACGGCTCTGGGATGGGTACTCCACGGCACAGACTCGCGCACCATCGGTCACCGGGTTCATTTCGTGAACCACCTCACCGAAGAAACAGAAGATTCGAAAATGGATGAACTACTTCGTCATCACTTCGCATTGGAATCGATCGACATCGAAAAGAAAAAACCGCATTCCGATCCAGAGGAGAAAGCCATCAAGATGCTAGAAGAACACACCCACAGAAAAGAAGATGGAAAATTCGAAACCGCGCTACTCTGGAAGAAAGAAGACATCAAGATGCCCAACAATTATGAAAATGCGTACAGACGGCTGCTCACCACAGAGAAGAAAATCGACCGCGATCCACGCCTAAGGGGAAAATACATAGAACAAATGGACGCGCTCATCGAAAAGGGATACGCCGAGCGAGCACCGCCGACATCAACAGAAGACAGAACTTGGTACCTGCCGCATTTTCCAGTCATCAACCCGTTGAAGCCAAACAAGTTACGCATCGTACACGACGCAGCTGCGAAGACCGGAGGCACCTCACTCAACGACTGCCTTCTCACCGGGCCGGACCTACTTCGATCGTTGATAGGAGTCATGATGCGATTCCGTCAACACCAGTACGCCGTGACAGCCGACATCGCCGAAATGTTCATGCGCGTGGGGATCCGACCGGAAGACAGAGATGCACTGCGGTACCTATGGCGCGGCGAAAGAAGAGAGGGACCACCGGAAGAATACAGAATGAAGTCACTCATCTTCGGCGCTACGTGTTCACCAGCCGCCGCTATTTTCGTCAAGAACAAGAACGCCGAGCGATATCAAGAAACGCAACCGACCGCCGTCAACGCCATAGTACAAGCGCACTACATGGATGACTACCTAGACAGCTTTACAACGGAACAAGAAGCCATAGAAGTGTCGACGCAAGTAAGAAAAATACACGCCGACGGAAATTTCGACTTACGCAACTGGGTGTCGAACTCGCATCGAATAAGGCAAGCACTCACCGAGGGACCGCTACGCGTTCAACAACCAATAACACTCAACGACGGATCAAGAATAGAAAAAGTACTCGGACTCATGTGGAACCCGCAATCGGACGAATTGGGGTTCAATCTCGAGTTGGCGCGCATCCCATCGGACCTACTTGCAAATAAGGCACCCACGAAGAGAGAAGTTTTGAAGATTGTGATGTCAATCTACGATCCAATGGGACTTGCATCACCAGTCACAGTCAGGGGAAAACAGATCATACAAGAAATTTGGCGACGCGGCACAGAATGGGACAAGAAAATCGACACCGACCTCGCAGAGCAGTGGACGACCTGGCTACAACACATGAAGGACCTACGAGGCGTCAAAGTACCACGAGCCTACATAGGATACAGCGAAGCCACTTCACTTCAGCTGCACGTCTTCGTGGACGCCAGCGCCACCACGTACGCCGCCGCACTCTACTGGCGGGCCGAGTCGCCGGGAGGTCAAGTCGACGTGACACTCATCACGGCGAAAGCACGCGTGGCTCCACTCAAAGTCACGTCGATACCGCGCCTCGAGCTACAAGCCGCAGTCCTAGGAGCAAGAATGGCCGCCACCGTGATAGAAGAGCACTCAAGAAAACCAGAATCGAAGACATTTTGGACAGACAGCAAAACAGTATTGTCTTGGGTGCGAACGGGATCGCGCTCATTCAAGCCATTCGTCGCGCATCGCATAGCCGCCATAGAAGAACTCAGCACCGTCAACGAGTGGCGATGGGTGCCCACGAAGCTCAACACAGCAGACGACGCCACAAGAATATCACCGCACGACTTCTACGGCTACCACAGATGGTTCACCGGGCCTCCGTTTCTACGAAACAAACAAGAAGAATGGCCCGCCGAAACTGCAACCGCAACCGAAGTCACCGGGGAAGAACGCGTGCACCACATAAGCACGAAGAAAGCGCCGTCAATATCCGAAGCTGCACCGGACGTCACTCGATTTTCGCGCTGGGACAAGCTAATTCGGACTACGGCAAGAGTACTACA
The DNA here is from genome assembly GCA_902850365.2 of Chilo suppressalis. NCBI lineage: Eukaryota > Metazoa > Arthropoda > Insecta > Lepidoptera > Crambidae > Chilo > Chilo suppressalis. Next base: position 10,437,342 of record OU963919.1, read on the forward strand.
GTTCATCGACCTCTGCCAAGCGAAAACCGACCGAATTAACTACAGAAGAAAGAAAAACGAAAAGGAACCCGACTGGAAGAAAAATCAAAAATCGGCGCCGACACATAAGAAGAAAACGACGCCAACCGTTCAAGAAAGAAAATTCATCGCAATCGACCGAAGATACATCGAACGCGCAGAGAAAATAATAGTTCGCGTAATACAACACGACGCATTTCAAGACGAGTTGAAACAACTGCGAGGGGGCGCCACCATCGCTACGAACAGTCGACTCCGCCCACTTTCGCTAATAGTCAACGACGGCGTGTTGTACCTACGAAGCCGGGTCAACGCAGCGGCGGGAGTAACCGAAACTCAGAAGACACCGGCGATACTCGACGGGAACCATCGAGCCACCCAACTGTGGATAGAACACACACATAGAAGCCTTCTCCACGCCGGGGTGGAAACTACAGTCAACGAGTGCAGACAACACTATTGGATTCTACGCATTCGACCCGTCACGAAACGAATAATAAGCAGTTGCATAAACTGCCGCATAAGGAGGGCGGCGCCACCGTCGCCACCTACCGGAGATTTGCCGCCGACGCGCCTCGCTCATCACCGACGGCCATTCACGTACACCGGATTGGATTATTTCGGGCCGTTGACAGTCACCGTGGGCAGGCGTCAAGAAAAACGCTACGTCGCGCTCTTCACATGTCTTACTACGAGAGCCGTGCACCTCGAGTTGGCCGCCTCACTATCGACGGACTCCGCCATACACGCACTACGGCGCATGATAGCGCGCCGCGGGTGCCCTACCGAAATTTGGTCGGACAACGGGACCAACTTCCACGGCGCAGAAAACGAAATGAAGAAGGCAGTGCAGCAGGCGACGAGCGAAGAAGCAAGCATCCGCAGTATCCGGTGGAGGTACATACCGCCGGGAGCACCATTCATGGGCGGGGCGTGGGAACGCCTCGTGAAGTCCGTCAAAATCGCGCTAAGTGCGGTTTTGCAAGAAAGAAGTCCGCCCGAAGAGGTACTTACGACGCTACTCGCCGAGGCCGAATACACCGTGAACAGCCGGCCTCTCACCCACGTGTCCGTGCACCATGAAGACGACGAAGCCATCACTCCCAACCACTTTCTGCTGGGAGGTTCAGCGCGCGTCCCACTGCCGGGCGAGTTCGACGAGAGCGACCTGATAGGCCGCCCGCACTGGAGAGCAGCACAGCGCCTCGCCGACCACTTCTGGGCGCGCTGGGTACGAGAGTACCTACCCGAGCTGCAACACCGGCGGGAGCCCCACGGGACCGGGAAGACCATCGCCATCGGGGACATCGTGCTCATCGCCGACAGCAACCTGCCACGCAACACGTGGCCCAAGGGAGTCGTCATCGCCACTTTTCCCGGGCGAGACGGCACAGTACGAGTCGTCGATCTGAAGACAGCCGGAGGAGTGCTACGCAGACCGACCAAGCGACTGGTGATATTCGCATCGGCCGCCACTCCCACGGAAGATGGATGCAGCGACGAGTCAACCGACGCTGCACGGCGGGAGTATGTACGCGACGACCGAAGCGAAAGAGTATGTACGCGACGACCGATACGAGAGCAATGTATAAAAATGTATCTATAATTTCACATGAATCGGTTGTATACGCATTAAAAATATCATTCCCTTGTTGTCTTATTAGAATGAGTCGGATATCGCAACAATAGATAGCTCTGCCCATAGTAAACCATTGTAAAATTGATAGTTCAGAGCGATATTCCGCCCCGTTCTCTCCAATAATCTTATAAGACTTTATCTAAACGATCGCCGCGACGCCAAGCGGTGGCGCGGGGAAACTTGTCAGAATACTGATAGTTCCGACCTATAGGAGGGACGGAGACAATAGGTTGTCCTTGTCACACGTCTTATAGGATTTTGCCTGAGTTGACAATTTTCGATAATAGTATGTTTTATGTTTTGATTGATTTATTTTATGTCTTATTAGATAGTAGGTAGTTATAGGAATAATATATCGAAGTTTTGTATGAATCGTGTTAGTAGTTTAAGCGTAATTAAGGAAAATATCGGGAATAGTTTTTTATGAATAGTCAATAGGATATAGGTATAATTGTTATAATAAGGATGTCATTTTATGTGTTTTTACTTCTTCTTTAAAATGGTGTATGATAATTAGACATTAAGCGAGTATAAGTAGGTTTTTTAAGACTTTTTAATTTGTAAACTTTATAGGGCCGTACAGCTGTTGTTTATTAAAATTCTTGTAAGAAACTTGTTGTATTAGATAGGTAACACGTAGGGCTACGTAAATAAATAGGTATCGCATCAATAAGTGTAAAAATGTACTGTGTAGGAGAAAAAACATGTTTGTATAGAACCGTTTTCTGAGACATGTTGCGCTCCCCACCCGGCGCGCCCGGAGCGCGCGGGTGGGGCAGCGAAGCCCCGTGGCAGGGCGAAGCCCTATGGAGGGGGAAAGTATAAATATTGCGGAGACCTATTTTTTGCGCGCCACACCTAAAATATCGTGTTTACGGACACATAACTATGTTAAAAATATGCCCAAATGTATGCCCGATGTATGTACAATTAGTTTTAAGCTCGCACTATTGTAAATTTTGAGAAAATGAAAAATAAAGTATAGCGTGGGTGAGGTAATGGATCGCTGGCCAGCTCAGTCCTAGCATATAAAATTCGAGTCGGAACATGCCCCGACATGCATTCAGCGACAGGCGCTCCTACCCTAAGGAACAGGAAGAAACAACCAAGCGGTTCACTCTGGACCTGAAGCCTCCTCTCACCGGCCATCCATTATCAGCGCCCACCGATTTCTTCAATACCGAACACCAGGGGTTTTATTCGCCGAAACTACAGTCCACTACAGTCAAGACTCCTGCGTGTAACTTCCTCCACCCCCTCAGTACGAGTCGGTAACTGTCCGCTACTGCGACAGCCCGGCGTCCCGTACAGTAACCATCTGCGAAAGTTGCTAAACCTCCACAATTACAAATCAAACTTGAATACCGCTGCGCAGTCAACCACCTTCCACTAAAAACGTACACAATTTCAGAATTGCCATTTAGTGATAGCGGCTTGGTTGGACACGTACCAGTCAGCGATATATGCGAGCCTAGTGGCGTTGCACGTGGTACTGTCGACCTGCTCGCTCGTGCGCCGGCGCAGCTAGCGGTCCCAGCGCCGCACCGGCGGCGGTATGCAATCCTTTTACAATTATATGTTTCTAAACTAAGGGATGATAAATAATCGATAAAATACACTAATATAAATAGATACCTACCTATGTATGAAATATAGTTCTAAGCTTTCATGATCACTAACACTATAGTAATTTATGTTGTTAACGTAATTGTTACCGTACATGTAGGATACCTTGTCAAAATATCTTCGGGACTCAAATCAAAATTGATAGCGTTTGCGCAATATTTGAATACTTTAGTAGCAGCTTGAGAGTGGATGATTTTCATACATAAAATGTTATTTTACTCATTCTATTGTCCTACGTCTTCATTTTGTTGATACCTTGTTTTTTAAAGCTACTAGAAGCCCTGTAAAAATGCAAATAAAAATAACCCCACTGAAGATGCCCAGTGTGGAGCTTCAATGCTCATTTACAAAAAAGCTAATCATAGTAGCCTAGTTCAACTACTTATTATTCTATGAGTAAAGTTTCTTTTACTTATATATATCTTATTTTCGAGGAGGAAATCGTCGAGAGCTGCTGTTGTCCTTATCGCATGGTATTTGCCAATGATGCATTATTTTAAATACCTATTTTTCGAATGTTTCCCATCTCACGTTCGCTCTTAACAGCAGATTTAGTAAATAAGTAGGTATGATTTTTCTAAACTTTTTGACCAAACAATTGTAAATTTAAGAAAGTTCACCTGTATTATTTTCTTCAACCAGCTTCATTATCCCCGAAACCACGAGAGCGGTCATGGCGCATGACGCGCGTAGCACCAGCAGATTCCTCTAGCGAAGACGTGCTGATGGTGGTGCTGGGACGAGGCAAGATCGGATGGATAGACCAGAAGGCATAACTTAGAAATTCTATTCCTTCAAGCAGTAAAAATAAGCTGAGTTTCTTGCCGGTTCTTCTAAGTACAAGGTCTCCCACCGTAGATTTGCGAACCGATGGCGTAGCTTCTCGACCTTCACTGGGCCTAGACTGAATAAAGAAATTTTAATTTGGCTCATTGATGTGGTCACGTTTACTACCAGCTATCATTTTACATATTATATGTTGTGCGATTTACATAAACATTGCTAAATACAAATTCAATCATCATCGCCATCAGCCTTATAAAATCCTCACTGCTGGAGCACAGGCGTTCCCGGTGGAGAGAATAGGGAGATGAGGTCACGATTCACCAAGGGGGCCCAGTGCAGATTGATGGGTGTACCAACTAACTCATTATATTGCAATGTACAGTTATACATATTCACACAGCAAGCAAAAAATATACATGTTGATTTCGCTACTATTCACTGCTGTTTTTGTATTAGATATAAACTATATTGTTAGTCCATATTTTGGCATAAACAAGCCCAAAGTTCGATAATAAGCTAGTGGTACTATATACCTATTCCTGAACACTTTAGTTTGTCGAGAATTTTCGAAAAACATGCTTGTTTCATTTATCGACACAAAATTCAGCTACATCTTATTCACATTATTTTATTCAACCGAATTTGTTTATATTGATGTTGTGTATACATAACATTTATTATACTTAATGTTTTAAGCATTACATATTTACCAATTATTTATTATAAAAATACAAACAGATCAGTGGATTATGAAAACAGTGAAAACGAACAATGCCTCAGCGATGTAATTGAGGATGTAAGTTACCAAGACTGCGTTGATTTCACTGCGTTAAGGATAGACCCTTTATAAGTATTTTTTTATGCTCTCCGAAGTTTCTTGTTACCAACTGCGCACTGCCAAAGTATATTAGTCATAAGTAGGTAATAAATTAAAATTATCACAACTTATAATTATAATTGGCTTCGATGGAACTGATAACTTAAGCTTTAGTTATAAGTATAAAAATCGGGCCTATAGATAAGGCCTTTGTGATGATAGTAATTGTAAAAGTAAAGGTGTCCAGATTTCAACCACACTTTATAACGTATCGTTTTTTCTAATTCTGTTGATATCCCGAAGTCTATGAGCGCGGCTGTCTGTTAAATAAAGTTAAGGTTTATTTAAAATTTATCTATTTGATGACTATAAAATATTCTTTAAGTAGCTACCTAATTAAATAAATTTACTCTTATACATTACAAAATCTTGTTATCTTATTCACTTTCCCTTCGTGGTTCTCAGCGTCCAAAATCGGAGGCGCACTGATTTAAGTTTAATTTAGCACTAAGTGTCGCCGCACACGGGCCACCGACCATAACCACATAACGCCGCCACCGGCATATTTCTTGTAGTTCTCATACATTTTATATGGACTCGCCACACACGGTACGCCGCAGGCCACCACACGCGTGGATTACATCCGTGTAGCCGAAAATCATATTGCGGATGGAAACCAACTTCCCACCAAGGTCACCTTGGTTGGTACGCTGGATTACATCCTTCTAGAATAGGTCTTAATGCGCCGATAAAAAACGCCGCCATACGTCACTCGCGCGATTCCCCACCCCTCTTTCCCTTACCTTAGTCGTCCGCTGTCGCGCGCTTCAGCCACTTTAGTAGCCGCTTCTAGCTACTCGTGGCGGCGTTTGTGGCCCGTGTGCGGCGACACTTAGTCTTATAAAATCTTAGATTCACAAGAGACAAGGGCCTCCCAAATATCTATCACCTATCACAAAAAACATATGGAACGAATTTCCTTTTCGGTCACTTTGGCGGATGGGAACTCGGCAACAATTTACCGTCACAACCCAGTGCGGAATAGGCCCAATGCAGAATGAGCTCAGGGACTAGAGGGCCCAGTGCGAATGAGGCAATTACCCTTAGTACGAGTTTTACAATTACGAAAACTATCATAGTTTTCGTGAGCTCGCACTCGTAAGTACTAAGGGTACTGATTTTATTGTTTTCGTTTCAATACAAATAAACAGTGTTTAAATTCTATCATTAAATCATCTGCGTCTTTTTAAATTTTAAGTATATTTGGTTACTTTTCACCAAAATGGATATAAAAACATAATTTACAATAATGAAAACTATGATAGTTTTCGTGAGCTCAAACTCGTTCTAAGGGTACAGTGCGGATACTCCCGGTCCATCGCCACCGCTCCCGGTCCAACACTTTGTGACTTTAAACCATGTCCGTCAACCCCCGCCGTTAGTGGTCGCCCTCGCTGCCCATCTAGCTCCTCACCCAGCTGCCTAGCTAGTTGCCTAGCAAGCTGCCATGGCTAGGCCAGGGGAACTGGATGACTCACCTGCATTAGGCTCATTCCGCAATGGGTAAGTAGAGTACCTTCTTAGGGTTCCTTACCACAAAAGAAAAAACCGGAAACTTTAGAGGATCACTGTTTTGTCCGTCTGTCAAGTCCCGAATTTAAATTTAAGCCATATACTCAAGCCTATTGCCACTTGAATCTGTGAAATAACCAAAATTCTTAATTAACGATAAAAAAGATTCGGTTGTTTGTCTGTCAAGATCCTTTATCTCGGTAACGCGTAAAGGTATAACGTTGACATTTAAATCATGTACTGAAGTCTATAGTCCCTTGAAGCTGAGAAAATATTGAACTTCGTAGTTAAACAGTCAAAAATGATACGACCTTTTATCTTTCCGTCTCTCAGGCCCTTTATCTCGGAAACGCGTAAAGAGAAGCAGATACGGCTGTTAAAGTTGTGTACGTAAAAATTTGTACGGAGCCCTCGGTAGGCGACCCCGACTCGCATTTATCGGTATGAAAACTCCGTGATCCCAACCTCTTTCGGGGTCCAATCTTGTTGTAATCTGTGCTTCCTTCAAAGCGTCGTGGATTTTTCGCGTCAATTCTGGTTCGCACCCATCCCTCATACTAGGTTAGAGGTTAGGTTTTTTATGGAATAGTGATTGGGTCATGATTTGCCACCAGGGCCGGATTTAGAGATGTGGGAGCCCTGGGGCAACGAAGATGTGGGGGCCAGAGCCAGGCTAATTACTTAGTTGGTTTGGTTGCTCCCCGTACCCGTCGAAATTTAGTTATTGTTTTCTCTTTGGCCACAGCCGCGCCTACCCTACCTTAAATCCAGCCCTGCTCGCCACGCGGGCCCAGTGCAGATTGGTGGATAGTATATAAATATATGTTTTTATCATATCTATTCGAAGACAGCTAGTTTGTTTTTGTTTACAGGGACCCAAATAGAGTTTTAATACCCTAGGGACTAAAAGTGATTTCAATTCGGAATCTGGATATTGTTCGGAAAAAGTTCCAATCACTAAAGAGATCATCATCGGACATTTTGTGTACAAGACTTCCGCGATTTCACCAAATAAAAAAAAACGAGCGAGGCCTTACAGTAGTCGCGTATGATGTGTAACATTTGAAACCTCACCTTATATTATTAAAAAAAGAAATAAAACCTACTACAAAAGGAATAAGCCCTTTGAACCTTATGTTCTAAAATCAAATAAAATAGCGCGCGCTTTTGCGACTTCCTGTTACACACTTCAGTCCCATTTTACGAAATCACTCCCACAAATTGCAGGAAAGCGAGAGGAAAGATGTTACACATCAAAAATAGTATGAGAACGAATACAAACGTGCGAAAAACATTTCGCCTTCGTTTAATTAGTGTCCTCCTCGTCTAGTGAGAATAAAAGTAAATAATAATTTTATTAACTTTTTATGAAGTGTAAAATTATTTATAGATGATAATTGATAAGGCAATAATATAACAACTTGATCAAAGTAAACGAAATGTAATTTAAATATATTCAGGAAAATACAGTGAAAGATATCAGAAAGAATGTCAGTTATTGAAACCCTGCCAAAAGTCATAGTTAATAGTTAGGCAAATCATAGACATAAAGAGGTTGATATACTATCTCTTCACAAATTTTGTAAAGGTAATTTTAATCTAAAAATGTATTCGACAGTGGAAAAGCTATATTGCTTATACGCCACTTTGGTACTGCTTAAAAATTAACATTAAATAATAGTGAAATTAAGTAAATTTTTAAGCAGCACCGAAGTGGTGTATAAGCAATTTTGCTTTCCACTGTCGTAATACAGTCTTTCATCTACAAAATCCTGCTCTGGATTCAAAAAACGCTCTCGCCTTTAAAAGAGTTATTTGCTTCCTTAGTAAGCAATCTACTATTAACTTCGTTCCAACCGAGTGTTCCACAACACTCACGCAACTTTTGCATCCTTTCCGCCGTCCTGGCCCTTCGTCCTTTCCCCAACTCCGGCACTAATTCCCCGATTCCCGTGTCGCCCTCGAAGTGGGACAGCGTGTCAGCGTCACGCAAACGGCACGTTCTCGTGAACTGGGTCAAATGCAATCGATCAAAACTATACCACCGTGCATGCAATTATTATTAGCTGTGGGAATGTCCCATGAATAAAACAGGTTTAGAATTCATCAACCGTCTTCGCTGAACTGGAATCCTATCACACTTACTGAACTAGAACTGCTGATTTTACTTAATTGATTCTTAGTTCTGGTAGAACTGCTGTATCAGCTATCTTCGCGCCTGGACTTCACCTTCACTTAACATCAGGTGGGGTGGAGTCATTTGTCAGACCTATCTATAAAAAAAAATGTGGTGATAGGTAATTTTCACAGAACACGGAAAGAGTTAGAAAGGCCTGGTGAGCGTTACAGTTATGTGTGAGCAAATGCTCATAACTTGAAAAAAACTTAGTTTTATTGCGTCGTTGCTCTCTGTGTAAGCGCTGATTATTTCGATTGTTTTATGTCACGCCGTTTGATTGGCTATTATCTAATAGGTGGAAGTGTAGTGCAGGCGAGTCGGCGACATCGATTCCCGTACAAACGGTCTCTGATCACCCTTAATTTTTTTCGTTCATCTGTAGCATGTTGCATTACATTATTAATTGTTATAAAAAACAGGCCTTATCAACAAGCATCGGTGGTTCAGTAGTAGAAAGCTCGACTGCTACGCAGGCGGCCCGGATTCGATTCCTAGTCGAGGCAGGATTTTATTTCTAACTAACTCCACGCGTACGACGTCGCGGGCGGCCACTGCCGCTAGTACTATAATATTACCATACCGAGCTATGAAGCCATTATTATCTTTGATTTGGTCCTAGTCTCTATTGAAAACTGGCTCGAATTTGACGATGTGCCAAATCAAATCATCTTGTTCGTTTTTCTGCATTAAATAGCCCTTAATCTTACTCCAAGTTTTGTATTTTAGTCATGTCACAGTTACGATTTGTAAAAGTATTTTCGGTCCTGTATTTATGGCTGTAGGCATGGATGTATTTACAGAGCTAGGTTTAAGGCAGGGCTAGCGGAGCTATGGCAATAGAGCCCTCTGAAAAGAGAAGCAAATAAACTAAATTTCGATGGGCCCCCAACCAGGGGGGGGGGGGGTCCAAATCGTACGTGGCCCGGAGGTCTAGATTACCTATTTGTGCCCCGGGCCTACAAACCTCTGAATCCGGCCCTGAGTATTTACCTTAGGGCCAAGAGGGCCATGGCTCGAGGCGGCCGGCAGCAGGTTCGAAGGGCGGCTGGAAGAGCTGCGAGGGTCGGCACATTGTATTGAATCGTTGCTGAACTACATTTTGACTTAATTTACTAATACTCGAGGAACCCGCCTGTTTCAAATGGCAATAGACCCGGGGCGCCAGATTTCCAAATACGCCCCTGGTTGCAGAGTTCGGTTGTAAATAGTTTCGAGTTCTTTTTAATGTGGCTGTTTTTTGTGTTAATTCAGTCAGCTAATTTTTCTCAGTCGATTATGAATCCTAAATCTATGTAGAATAAAACTCAAATTCAGTAGGTGATCTTAGTCATCTTAACCTGTTGCTGTTTGTGCAATCAAGGCCATAATGATTACGAATCAAGTTGCATTACGTATTGTCTTTATCAAAATACAAAGATTTACTGGGCTGGGCTTTGTCTATATTAAAAAACCGTTAGTTTGTCTTAATTAGATATTTATTCTCTCACCAAAACCAGTCCCTTACTGTGAGCTACCTATTATTTATTCTGCGGTTTATGTTTAAATACCAACGTTCTGTTTATAAACTTGCTATCTGCAACTTCATTACGTCACGTGATCATGTTGCCTTGTCCTATCAGGCTAGCGGTGTTTATTCTGTACTCAAGTTAAAATTAAACATTACATTTTGATAATAAACTCTTTTGTTACATTTGAATATTATTCACAAATTGCGCTGAAGATAATGGAGGACGTATCTGCGTATTTCGCCCCATCACTGTTCGTGAATCATGGCGGTGGACCAAATCCAGTTTTGGGTGAGCAAAGTAACCTTGAAATCGCCAGATCATTGAAGGAAGTGCACAAAATCGTCGATTTTAATCGTTTGAAAGCGATCATTCTCGTGACTGCTCATTGGGAGGAAAATCAGGTGACAATATCGTCAAATGAGCGTCACGAGTTGCTGTTCGACTATTATAATTTCCCACCGGAAAGTTACAAATACAAGTATGAGGGGCGTGGCGACCCAGAATTGGCGCGAAAAATCCACGACGCTTTGAAGGCAGCAAAGATTACAACAAGATTGGACCCCGAAAGAGGTTGGGATCACGGAGTTTTCATACCGATGATGTTGATAAGGCCCGAAGCGGACATACCAATAGTGCAAGTGTCTATACTGAAGAATCAAGATGCTAAAACACACTATGAGATAGGGAAAGTTTTGCATCAGTTCCGAAAAGACGGTGTGTCCGTTGTAGGCTCAGGATTATCTTACCATAATATGGGGAGATTCAAGGCTTCGAGGGGTGAAAAAGATGAGTTTATAGAGAATAAAGAGTTTGATGAATTTTTGACTACAGTTTGCACAAGCGACGAAAAAAATAATATAGTCCTTTGGAAAGAGGCTCCGGGAGCACTGGCTTGCCATCCGGAGGGTGAAGCAGATCATTTGATGCCCCTTTTAGTAGCGGCAGGTGCTGGAGGTCCATCTAAAGGAAGAAAAGTATTCGGAACAGCGTATCGTAACAGGTTTTTGTTAAGCAGCTTCGTGTGGCAGTGACGAAATGCAAGATAAATTAATGTACCTATTTATTTAATTTATTTGTTTTTTTTATAGTACCTACCTCTTTATTTATGGCTTTCAAAGTTAGGTTCTGAACGGGAAATAATGTTTTCATTTTATAATCTCTATTATCTCATTTTACTTTTCTACTTTCGCGATTTGGTCCGCAATTTAGTTTTTTAAGAATCTCATAGAAACTTAACGTTGTTCCGGGATAAAATGAATCCTAGATGTCTGTGTGCCAAATTCCATCCAAATCGGCTCAGCCGTTTTCGCGTGGAGTAACATACAAACTCTGAATCTTTTACATTTATATTATAACGTGGTACCTACTGATTTCTACTTCTTAGATATGGTGTGCTAAAAAAGTTATTAATAGTAAGTAGATAGTATTTCTTTTCTTTTTCTCAATAGCTAGATTTTAACTTATAAAAAATATTTGTTTTTTTTTATAAACTATAAAAAATATTAGGTACCTACATACCCAATTAATTCTTTATATGTTTATAGAAACAAGTGCTTTAGAACACAATAAGTTATTTGAAGAGAATATTATTTTTCTAACCTACAAGATATGTTTTCTTTTACTAGTTAACTGACTGTTGATTTCAACTACTACTTAAACATATTGAATGACTAATACCTAATAAAACACTCTTTGTATACAGGATGGTCCAACTAGTGACGTCAACAATTTTTTTAGATTTTTCGAATTTTGGGTGTATCCGAAAATACCCCATGTATGTTCCGCGATTTTTCTTAGTTGTCGAGTTAATTTTTTTTTTTGTATATTTTTAATGATTTCTGCCAGCGAGGTTTCAAAAATTCATATCTTTTTTCGTAGTAGGTATTTAGCAGTCTTTTTTTTGTGACATAATTGTCTTCAATGTTGTTTTAATAAAAAAATAACTCAACTTCCTGCAATTAATTAAAGTTACTCAAAAAAAGGCTTGAAAGTTGGAACTTTAGTTTTAAGTAGGATTTACTCAAACATTGAACTTCAATTTAGAAGTACAAAAAGGAATTTCCACAGGTTCTCGCTAAAATTTAAAACTCTGCATGCTTCTAAACTACCAAAAATCATAAAAAGAAATTGTACTTAATCAGCCTATTTTTGTTGTAATTGGCTTTTGAAGGCGGATAGCTAAAAATCATTGAAACATGATTAAAGCATTAAAAATATTTTATCTACTTTTCATTATTGTTACGGTAAATTTAACTTAAAAATGTAATTTAAAATTAATTTTAATTGAAATTCCTGTAAAATAACTTTAGCATGTGTAATTTTACAATACTTTCGGTTTCACCACTAAGATTTAAAATGCGAACAAGAATTGAGACAAAAACTTACAGAAGCGGAAAGAAAAATAAAGCAAGAGAAAAGACTGCAAAATACCTAAGTACTACGAAAAAAGATAAATTTTTTTGAAACCTCGTTGGCAGAAATCATTAAAAATACACAAAAACAATTATAACTCGAAAACTAAGAAAAATCGCGGAACTTACATGGGGTATTTTCGAATACCCCCAGGTGCGAGGAATCTAAAAAAAATTGTTGACGTTACTAGTAGGACCACCCTGTATACTGTATGACACAGCAATATAAATGTCAATGAACGTTGTAATGGTAGCGACTTCATTTTTTTGTAAATGTTCCTACTTGTTTTAAATGCTGATGAGTTACTTGCGCCCATTCTTCTCATCAACTAAAAAAATATCCTGAATGGTTAGTAGGAAAAACATATTGGACGATTCAAAAGAGTATTTATATAATGTATGAAACAGCTTGGACACAGCCATCAAAATGTGAATGGACGTTGTATTGGTTTAGATATGATTTTTTTGTAATGTTGCTGCTTCTATGAAACGCTGAGAGTTACTTGCGCCCATTCTTCTCATCAGCAAAAAGATGTGCTGAATAGGAAGTGAAGGTGGTAGGAAAAAATATTGGACGATTCAAGTGCTTTCAATAAGTCAGTTAAAATACGTAATGGTTAATTTAACCTTCGTTTTATAAACATTGTGTATCAGGTAGATTAATAAATAAGTATAAGACACATATTTTTTCTAAATCACACAACATTACAGAGTTAAATGAATTTGTAGTGTCGCATGATATCAGGTCTTGGTACAGAACTGCCACTCGCAAAGTTTTGGTTAACTGAGAAAAGAAAAAATACGTGCCCAATATTTATTGATAATCTAACTGATGGATAAAATAGTATTTCGTTTATTTTACCCGTCATCACCCATATTCTACAAATAAAACAAAAAAAGTAGCTTTCTCCAAAATATTTTTTATCACTGTACCTACTAAAATTCATCACCCTTAATATCATCTATTAAATATCTACATTTATTGTCTTAAATCAAAATATCAAATTATCTATTTGTTGAAAAAATAGTTTATATACACTTTTGTTTAAGGCAAACTTGTTTTTATACATAGCAACTTAGAAAAATGTAATTACATTATAGAAATATTTACAAACCCAATTATGTGACCTGCAACTCGTAACAAAAAAATAATGTGATAGACTATAATAAAAAATATATTATTATAGGGCACACAGTTATTTATAGATAAAAACTAAGGCAAATAGTTACACCATCATAAGGAACTATTACTAGAAAAAATTCCACATGATCCAGGTTTCAGACTATCCCGTATCTTCTGCTAACCAGATTGTATTATTAATAATATTTTTCTTAGATTTAAATATAGCAGTTAAATGGTTAAAATAAAAAATCTAATAAGGTATTTACACTTTCAACCATGTTTATCTTATTCAAGTACAGTAGAACGCCGATTATCCGAATTAATTGGGACAGGGGTCGATTCGGATAATCGGACATAGACTCATAATATAGAAAAACGAACTGTCACACATAGAATAAACCTTATTAAGATTAACAAACACAGTTCTACAATAGTAAATACAATAATAATTATATTTTACGCTTAGGGCCGATTCGGATAATTAGGAATTCAGTTAATCAGCGTTCGGACAATCGGCATTCTACTGTATTAACAATTTTTCAAACAGTGAATGAGCAAATAAACAAGTTTACATAATGGCTAAAGCCATTAAGCAAAGCATCCATTCCCATATGATTGATTACGACTGCTTTGTTCAACTTCTATGATATTATGCAGTGCCTATATTAACTATTCATATAATTATAGCAGTAATTAACATAATCAGTGTACATAATTATAAATTAGTGATGCATATATTCAACAAACTTTGCTAACCCGAGTTCCACCTATCCCTATTAGTTTAACCACAGTGCTAGGAATGATTTCTTTAGATATAGGCTGTCCACATTAGACATTAGGCATTAGGTGTTGTCCACAATAGCAACCTCATTGTACGATAAAAAAAAATGTACCTGTGCTTGTGCAACGAATTATGATTTGTATTATGACACTTCTAACGAAATCTTTATGTTTGAACTCAATGCACAACAAGATAGCATTGTGTCATAGTACGATTGTTGTCAATTAGGATGATGCTATTAATGTAAAAACCAATCATAAATAGTATTTCTAATAAGAACTCATGAACATTTCAACTCAATTTCCATTTGGGTATTTCAACCTTCTTCTTTTATATATTAAAATTTAGGTCTTCATAAGTTAGTGAGTTTTTGTAAATGTGTAATAACTAGGTTAATATTAATTAATCTTTCCAAACAAAGGCACTCAAACGGAATGTTCTACTCATGTCCCAATTGAATATTCTTGTACCAGGTTTCGGTCCACCGGCACCTGCGATAACAATTAGAGGCATGAAATGCTCTGCAGCCCTCATTGGATGAGCTTCTGTTGCTCCTGGCTGTTTTCGCCACATCAATAAACCTTCTTTCCTTTTAGATTCATCTTCGTCTGTACAGACTTTATGTAAATACTCATCAAATTCAGCATTCACTACTTTCCCAGTACGCCCCATCATAAATTCCCTCATATTGTGGTAAGACATTCCAGACCCAAGTACTGCTACCCCTTCTTTTCTGAACTGATACAGTGTTTCTCCAAGTTTGTAATGTTCTTCAGGATCCTGACTGCTGAGGACAGACACCTGTACTATGGGCACATTTGCTGCTGGGTTTATCAGCATCATTGGTACAAAAACTCCATGGTCCCAACCTCTCTTAGGGTCTAATTTAGATTTTATTCCTGCTTTAGTCAATGCTTGTTGAATACGATTCGCTAATTCAGGGTCGCCTGGTGCGTCATACTTATATTTGTAAGATTCAGGTGGAAACCCGTAATAATCAAAATATAAACTGTGCTTTGTACCTGATGATATTGTCACAGAACTCTCTTCCCAATGAGCAGTGACCAAAATGATGGCCTTCGTTTCCGCTAGATTCAAATGCTTCTTTACTTCGTCCCGTAAAAAGTTTGTGAGTCCTGCATGGTCCGCGTCGCCTAGAAGTGGCAGAGGACCTCCACCATGGTTGACGAAGAGAGCGGGAGCGATCACAGCCATTTTACGAAACGGACCAGTAAAATACCGAATCAAATTCATAGACAGCAATGACATAAACACGATAAGGGCCACTTGGACAAGTATTGATAAAGTATTTAGAATGAGCATGAAACTGGTTAATTATTCATCTAATTACACAAAAAAATCTCATGAAGGTTATGATTATGAAGTGTCACCAAGGTTTTGATTATTTTCACGTTTGAATGACTGACAGTGACGGATCTACAAAACCATGGACATACAGTCAAGCCATATCTACGAGTCACCGTAACCAGCGTGTCGTTGCAGTCCTCCCGGCATCGGTCTACGAATGCTTCCCCTTGACCGAATCTGTTGCGGCAACCCTAACTTGAGCTCTGGTTGTACGCTGGCTGTCCCCGAAACGCGGGAGAAGCACTTCACGGGTTTTTCACCATGCGTACGGTGGTAACAAACCAGGCGGGTATTAGGCTAGGGTGGACTACTATAGCCAGAAAAGCGGGTGGAAGCTCCAGTATCCCTGAGTCGCTACTTACCATACCCACAGGAAGAGAGGGGGGGGGGGGGGGCACAGTGGGTCGAAAAAGTAATATGAGGGACATAGAGGTTTTTTTAACAAATCGTAGTTTTTGGATGCCGATCGATAGTCCTTCAGACACTCGTAAAGACAATTTATATAACATTT
Source organism: Chilo suppressalis (assembly GCA_902850365.2). NCBI lineage: Eukaryota > Metazoa > Arthropoda > Insecta > Lepidoptera > Crambidae > Chilo > Chilo suppressalis. The sequence continues at coordinate 10,453,681 of OU963919.1, forward strand.
TTCACTAAACCTAATAGTTTGCCCATAAAAAAATAATTTGTGTTTTTTTTTTGTATGAAACAAGACCTAAAGTACTAAATATCTCCCAGGAACTGCTAGACCGTGCCTTATAATGACTTAGGTTGGCATAAGTGCATTGTGTACTAACATCATAATTTATTTTTAGCTGCTCCAAACAGCAATTTTGCCTGTTAAATAGTTCGGAACTTTCTACGCACTGTGGGGCGGTGAGTAGTATTCTTTTTCCGTCACCGCACTGATAAAAAGTATTTATTCATCTGGGACGACCAAGGGACGACATATAACACGACTAGAGGAAATAAAATCTCTAGAAACTTGGAGCCTTAGAAACTGTCTGACTAACACAGATAAGAACTTTAACGTGATGGCGAGTCATAAAATAGATCTTTTTAGTTGCAGTGACTACAGTGCCATTCGGACTGCAGGATCCCAAATAGGCTAGTTGACTCATGTCGAATTGTATTAAATAAATGTTTATTTCTTACAGTATTTGGTCTAAGGAACCTAAATATATCGATTTCACTTCATAAAAGCAGAAGATTGCTGTAGAAATTTAATTTTAAAAAATATTTTTTAGTCTATATTTTTTAAACACTAAAAACGCTGTTCGCTACATCCGCCATGATTGTGACGTCTCTTTCAGTAAACAACTAAATGTCATTCGCGTGTTGTTATGGGTGGATTCTTTAGTCTGAATAATTTTTTCTTAAAACACTTTTAACTTTAGAAAAGTTTCCGTTTACTGATTTTTTTGACAAAACTAATTATGGATGCCGGCTTTGTGAAAGCAGAAAGCACAAATCTGCCAAGAATTGACGCATTGATGGTTGGTGAATTTTTTGCACTGAACCCCGATTTCTGCTCTGCGGAGCAGAGAAACGACAAGGCATCTATGTAAGTAAAGTGCATTTAGTATTACAATGTAGTAATAAACATAATACTGATACAACATATGAATTAAGTGTAATAAAGTTGCGTAGGTTAATTTCTTTCGGCACTTTAATCCACAACATTCCTGGAGTCTTCAAGGATGTGTTTTTATATTCTCGTACAATACAATAATGATAATTACTTTATTTTTCGTGGTATTTATTAGAAATCATGTTCTTTTCATTATAAACTCAGATAAGTTATTTTCTACGTGCTTACGAGTTTTTGTTTACTACAGTTGACATCATAGCATAGACAATCTATAGACTAAAATGGCCGACAGCGTTTTTGTATGTCCATGAAAATTCTATTTTAAAATTAAAGATTTGTAGCTTTCTAGGTCTCAAAAAAATACAATACATTTTTTTTCGGTTTAATAGAACATTTATTAACCATTTTAAACCTTATTCCAAAAAGGGTCAACTAGCCTATTCTGAAACATTAATAATAATCTCGAATCTCGAGATAAATGTAGTATTCGTAATCAGCTCCACCTAAAACTATAAATTCGACAAATACTCTTAGTAGCTTTATTTGAAAAGCAAAACCCCGCCTGATTAAAAAGTAAATGAAAAGAAAAAACCCAAGGTTAGTAGTCTAGAATCTAGTCAAGTAAAGAACAAAAGTACTTTAACTGTTAGGACCAATTATTTGATCCATTCTATAATTTCTAATGGGTCCCGCCCCGACTGTTGAAATAGATTTGTTCCTTACTAAACAGAATAGGCTAGTTGACCCTTTTTGGAAAAAGGTTTTAAATGGTTAATAAATGTTCTATTAGACCGAAAAAAAATGTATTGTATTTTTTGAGACCTAGAAAGCTACAAATCTTTAATTTTAAAATAGACTTTTCATGGACATACAAAAACGCTGTCGGCCATTTTAGTCTATAGATTGTCTATGCTATGATGTCAACTATAGTAAACAAAAACTCGTAAGCCCGTAGAAAATAACTTATCTGAGTTTATAATAAAAAGAACATGATTTCTAATAAATACCACGAAAAATAAAGTAATTATCATTATTGTATTGTACGAGAATATAAAAACACATCCTTGAAGACTCCAGGAAAGTTGTGGATTAAAGTGCCGAAAGAAATTAACCTACGCAACTTTATTACACTTATTCATATGTTGTATCAGTTTTATGTTTATTACTACATTGTAATACTAAATGCACTGTACTTACATAGATGCCTTGTCGTTTCTCTGCTCCGCAGAGCAGAAATCGGGGTTTAGTGCAAAAAATTCACCAACCATCAATGCGTCAATAGGCTAGTTGACTCATGTCGAATTGTATTAAATAAATGTTTATTTCTTACAGTAGTTGGTCTAAGGAACCTAAATATATCGAGTTCACTTCATAAAAGCAGAAGATTGCTGTAGAAATTAAATTTAAAAAAATATTTTTTAGTCTATATTTTTTAAACACTAAAAACGCTGTTCGCCACATCCGCCATGATTGTGACGTCTCTTTCAGTAAACAATTAAATGTCATTCACGTGTTATTGTGTGTGGATTCTTTAGTCTGAATAAATTTATCTTAAAACACTTTTAACTTTAGAAACGTTTCCGTTTACTGTTTTTTTTTGACAAAAGTAATTAATTATGGATGCCGACTTTGTGAAAGCAGAAAGCTGCCAAGAATTGACGCATTGATGGTTGGTGAATTTTTTGCACTAAACCCTGATTTCTGCTCTGCGGAGCAGAGAAACGACAAGGCATCTATGTAAGTACAGTGCATTTATTATTACAATGTAGTAATAAACATAAAACTGATACAACATATGAATAAGTGTAATAAAGTTGCGTAGGTTAATTTCTTTCGGCACTTTAATCCACAACATTCCTGGAGTCTTCAAGGATGTGTTTTTATATTCTCGTACAATACAATAATGATAAATACTTTATTTTTCGTGGTATTTATTAGAAATCATGTTCTTTATATTATAAACTCAGATAAGTTATTTTCTACGTGCTTACGAGTTTTTATTTACTACAGTTGACATCATAGCATAGACAATGCATAGACTAAAATGGCCGGCAGCGCTTTTGTATGTCCATGAAAATTCTTGAAAAGATTTGTAGCTTTCTAGGTCTCAAAAAAATACAATACATTTTTTTTCGGTCTGCTAGAACATTAATTAACCATTTACAACCTTTTTCCAAAAAGGGTCAACTAGCCTATTCTTGGCAGATTTCTGCTTTCTGCTTTCACAAAGCCGGCATCCATAATTAGTTTTGTCAAAAAATAACAGTAAACGGAAACTTTTCTAAAGTTAAAAGTGTTTTAAGATAAATTTATTCAGACTAAAGAATCCACCCACAGTAACACGCGAATGACATTTAGTTGTTTACTGAAAGAGACGTCAAAATCATGGCGGATGTGGCGAACAGCGTTTTTAGTGTTTAAAAAATATAGACTAAAAAATATTTTTAAAATTAAATTTCTACAGCAATCTTCTGCTTTTATGAAGTGAAATCGATATATTTAGGTTCTTTAGACCAAATACTGTAAGAAATAAACATTTATTTAATACAATTCGACATGAGTCAACTAGCCTATTATGGATTTGTTTCTCTTTTCAGTTTTTTTTTATTAAAAATTATATTTTACGCAGGTGGGTTTTCTGGTTTGTTGAAATTTCATAAAATTTTATTTTCTGAATCATCTTTTAAGACCCTTCACCCGCATCTTATATGCTCAGAAATGCTAGATGTATGACTTATATTGTGGGATAGAGGAAGTCTTCTTGTCATTTTTTCCACCACACGGGCCTAGTGTTGATTGGTGGGTGCAAATGACTGCCGATGCAGCCGGGATCAACGGCTTGACCTGCCTTCCGAAGTACGGAGGAGTTCGAGATACCAAGCTATTGGTCACTCATCCAATGATCGGCCATTGTGAAAGTTGCTTAACTCTACGATCGCAGGCCGAACGCGCTCTAACACCTGCGCTATCGAGCTCCATACGTACGTGCTCAATACGTTTTTCTGAAATATTTAGTTTTTTTTTATCATTTGGATCAAGCGTGCGTCGTTAAAAGAATAGGATTGATCTTTGCGGAGATATTGAATTACTGAGAATTTTCTAATTTATCACACATAATAAAATTATTAACTTTTTAAATCAACGAAGGAAACCATATCAGGAAAACAAACCACCTCAATTCACTGAAGTCTATATTAACTATTATCTCCTTTAGATAAAGAATAACTAAACTCAAATATAAGCTTGGGTCAGTTACGTTACGCAGTGTTTTACACTATTTATTGTATGCAGTTCCGTGTGCTCTGAATTAATTTTATTATGATTGGGTGCGGCCAGAGTGCACTCAGATTCAGACTCAGATTCAGATTTCGAAAACAAGCGCGAGAAATAAACAGTGTAGTCTAAGCAGGTTGCTTGCTTTTTCTCGCGCTTTGTTTTCTGAGTCCGAACCCGAAGGGTACGGCCAGATTGCACTCCTGATTCAGATTCAGATTCAGATTCCGAAAACAAGCGCGAGAAATAAACAGTGTAGTTAAAGCAGGGTGGCCATAGTGGCAGCAGGCCGCGCAGGTTTCGGAGTCAGACACTTTACCGGAATGTTTAGGTCATTCAGATTCTGAATTCACCAGCGCCGCTCGGCAGTGTTGCCAACTCGGATTTTGAAAAATGCGTAGGCCCGATGAGAAAATTACGTAGAATTGGTAAATTTTGCATATGAAAAGTACGTAGATCTACGTACTTTTTTCTGAGTGAAATGAAGAAGTTAGGTGAAACCGAATTAAACGAGTATTTTATTATACAATTTCTTTAAAAACGGGCGATAGAACAAAGAGTTCTTGGAGAAGTCGCTGCATTGGAAGCATAAATGCTTTCAACTATACCATACCACAGCATGGTAAACCATGCTGTGGTAGACATTTACTATCAGACACAGACACTGGTGGATGTCGATTCTGGCATGATTCTCTAAATTTAAAACTAAATTTAACATCAGTCTCTCCTTTTCATTCTTTATAGAGAATGACAAGGATACATTGTTGTTAAATAGGCTAGTTGACACTTTTTGCAATTATGTTTTGAAATGTTAATGATTGTTCTATCAGACCGAAAAAAAATGTATTTTTTTTACCTACAAGACATACAAAAACGCTGTATATTCTATAGACTTATCTATGCTATGACGTCAAAACATTTGTAAACGAACACACGCAAGCACGTAGGAAATAAACTTTCCGAGTTAATATTATAAAACCATGATTTCTAATAGTTCACATGAAAAATTTAGTAGTTATCATGATACACTTGGTAAAAGACTAGAAAAGTTGTGGTTTAAATTGCCAAGAGAAAAAAACATACTTCATGAACACATGTTTAAAACTTGCTAAATCCTGTAACTTTATCCACTGAAAGTCATTTTTTTTGCAAAGATCAATTCGATGTAAGTACTCATTGAATAATATTACAGTTTAAAAATACAATTTTCAAGGTTATGAATGTTTTTTAATAACCAAAAAATTTTGTTTCTTTTTATAGTTCGCCATAATTTTGTACCCTAATTGAGTGGATTATATAAATATAATATTTGTGATAGTATAGTAAATTGTAAATTAAAAGCTGTGATTGAAATTTTAAGTTCTTAAGAGCAAACATATATAAAGTCTTATATTAAACAAAACTGCTATATTATTAGTCATTATCTATGTTTATAATTTTTTTATGATAATATTTACTTTAAAATTTTAAAGTTTAACATAGATATGCAAAACTCATTATATAATAAAAAAAATGTTATTTGTCATTAAAAATAATTTCATTAACATAGCATTTTTTTGTATTATTAATGATTGTTCCTACATATACTATAAACCATACAAATTATTCAAATTACACTACCCTCGCGAATCCAGACCCAGCTTTCCGGTTAATCCGGACAGTCTGTTCCCATCATATCCAGATTAGTGAGATTGTAATAAATTCTTACCTAATGGTTATAACAAGGCGTTCTTCTGGAAGAATCTTGTGTTTGTGCAAATTACACCAATTCTTCATCATTTGAGGTTCACATTTTTTTAAAATGTAGTAGAACGTTTCCACTTCCATCCTAAAATATTGGAAGAAACGTTTCCTATCATCTTTGAATTGGGGAAACAAATGGTGGTATTCCCCATATTCACTCCTTAATTTATTAATTTGGTGAACACCGATTCTCTCGCGTTTTAATTTATAATGACAACTATCAGTAGCCATTAACAAGCACGCTAGATCTTCATTAGAAAATTCCATGTTTAAGTTTCTGGATCAACGAACATATAACAATGTACTCTATGACTCCGTACGCGTCGAATGAGAAAGAGAGACTGTTGAATGACTGTCGATTGCGACTTTGTACAGATTAAAAGTTTATGAAGTGGTTTTATTTTTATATAAAAATGTAATAAAAAAAAATTTCCGTTTCGCCCAAAACAAAATTTCGCTTTAAAACCCCCCCAAATTTCGGGTAACTCCCCCCCAACCTAGCAATAGTGCTCGCGTCCGCGTCTTGTAATCTGCCTCCACTGTGGCCATCACCTGCTTTGCTCAAGCTGACATCTCACGAGCCTGCTTTCTGAATCTGAATCTGAATCTGAATCTGAGTGCACTCTGGCCGCACCCGACTACACTGTTTATTTCTCGCGCTTGTTTTCAGAATCTGAATCTGACTCTGAATCTGAGTGCACTCTGGCCGCACCCATTGAAAGGAAGCCTAGATAGTATAGAGATGTTATTCAGTTTTCATTCGCTTTTCTTGAAATCTGTTTCCGAACGTTTGCTTAGTTTAAAAAGGACAGCGTTATCGAGCAAGAAAGAGAGAAAATTAACGTAAAACTAAATATGGCGTCTTTCTGAGTTGTCCTTTTCTCACAAAGCTTATTTTACAAATTGCCTCGACTTGCAAGCGTTTTCGTCACAATATTTTTTCTGTTTGGTAGAAAGAGAACATAAACAGACTTTGCCGTAGTATTGACACTGCTGAATTTTCCAAACTTCTATGTATATTTGGATAATGTCGGACACAAGGAAATGTATATATTTATCTAAAAATCTAAGTAATAAAGCGTCGCTGTGCGTTGTGGTAGTGTTCTAGTGCGAAATACAGGGTTAAAGAGCAAAAATGGACAAGAAAAACAAGAAAAGGGTGGTCATAAAGCGAAAAACTGATGAGCCAGCCGACACTGAAAAAAAGGCAAAAGTTATGGTGAATCGCGGGAAAACGGACCCTGATAAAGAAAAAGTGGAGGTTGTGAACCAGGTGGTTGAAGTGCCGGTGGAGCAGGGCCAGCAGATAGTGCACACAGGCCAGCTAGTCGAGGGCAATTTCGAGCAGCCAGTGTTTGTAAACATGAAGGGAGAACCCGTGCAATTAGGTACAGTTTACACCTATCTGCTTTTTTCGATAACAAAAATATAAGGAATGGCATTAGCCTGCTAAAAACTAAATATCCTACTGCCTTATTAAGTAAGTTAATAAGGCAGTAGGATATTTAAGTTGTACCCAATTTTAAAACCGATCCTAACTCCTTTTATTTGCTATAAAAAAGGCTGAGACAGCATTAGGTTGTTTAAACCGTGACTAAGTTTAGTCTACATTTTGGAATAAGGCAGAGTTTTTCTCCAGCATAGGTATTTGTCCAACAAACTTTACACCTAGCATTATAGCTTAAAGTACTGATAATGTTCTGCAATAGTAAAAAATTAAAGTTACAAAATGCCACATTTACTCTAATTGTGACAGCTTTTTCTTGTGGTTTGATTGACCTGTGATTTTAACAGTTTTTTTGTTTTGTTTATTTCACTTTGAATATTAAATTTGAATTGGTTTGTTTACAGGTCCTAATACAGTGATCCTATATGAGCAAAGTGGGAACCCATCAAATTTTGCATTTGGAGGAATGTGGACCATGGACTCGTCGGGACGGATTGTGATGGCGGAAACAATTTACGATGTAAAAGGTGAACCAGAGGAGGAGAGTACTACATTTGTGCAAAACACCACTGAAGTAAGCAATGTAAGTTTTATGTGTCTTGGCAATAATTGATTATGATGCTTGCAGACTGAAGCGAAAAATTAGTTCAGTGGACCAATGTTAAAGTAGGTATAATAGTGAAAACAGAAAGCGATATGGGTTCATAGAACAAATTTTCGCTTGCTTCTAAAATGCCCATTGGTTGCTTTATGCTTATGCTCTTCCAAGTTTTAGTCTTAAAGAGCATGGACTGACTAAACAAGAAATTCCAGTAAAGTACTCAATCCTACTAGAAAGTGTGTTTATTGACTATAAAATCTAGAGAATTCTTATTCACTATTCGACTTTGTTTTCATGGTCTTAATTGTGACCAAATTTAACACAGCACATTTTAAAAATTCATACCTTCCGAACGGGATTGTCCCAGATTTAGGTCAACGGTCATGACTTTGTAACAGTCCCATTATCAATACCTTTGAGTTTCAGTTTGACTGAGCTAGAATAAAACGACTTGTGCGCAAAAAATAAATATAATTAATAGAAGTAATTTTAAATTGGCGAAAGGACATAGGATTTAAGGAGGTGGAAAAGGGGGTGGAAGAAAGGATTTAAGGAGGTGGAAAGGGGGGTGGAAGAAAGGATTTAAGGAGGTGGAAAGGGGGGTGGAAGATAGGGCAGTCTGAATTTTTCTCATGTGTGTAGAGAAACACTTATGAAACACGCTTCTCTGTGATCCATTCCAGCGGGATCCAGCAAATTATTGGACCTAATCCTGCAAAATGTATGGGGGATCCTGGTATCCGGGATACATTGCATTCCCTACATATAATATACACACAATGCCTTACACTGCATTTAACATTATGAAACTAAATATTTGAATTGTGTAATTACCTTTCTAGCAACAAGTCGAGGAACAGCCTAATACATTTCAACAGTATGAGTTGAGCAATACCCAGGTCGATACTGCGCAAGAATATGAAGTAGCTATAATAGAGAATCCTAGCACAGAGGCAGCTGAAAGGTATGGTATAATTGAATAAGTTAGATGAGCCTTTATTTGCTGGCAATCAGACTCTCTAAGCACTTCTCCATTTAAGAAAATAGATAAAGCTAGGTAAATTATTTTATTTTTAATTTTAACCAATTACCGCTCTAGATTATTCAATCTAAGGAAAATATTATTAAAAGAAATTCCACTTGGTCTAGGTTGGGACGGATAGTGCGTCCGCCTGGACAGGGGATGTAGGTTTGAAGCCCATCTTGGGGCTGGACAGAGTCAAATTTCTTTTATGAATATTTTAGTTAGATGTAAGCTTGCAAAGTTTCTAACCTTCAAGTAGTAGAATTATTTGACGACCTCTGTAGCCCAGTTTGTACGCTGGGTTTTATGGTGTCGCCGACTCGAGAAGTCCCGGGTTCGAATCCCGGTGGGGGCAGATGTTTGGGTGATGAATACAACCATTTGTACTCCAGTTATGGATGTTTTATATGTATTTATATTTAAATATACTTATTTATGTACAGTCTATGTATTCTATCCGTTACCCTAGTATCCCAAAACGCAAGCATTATAGTGCTTACTTTGGGGCTAGGCTAATTGGTGTGAGTGTAGGAAATATTATTATTATAACTTATTTGAAATAAAGTTGTATAGCTGAACATAATGATGATGAACGTTGCTTTGTTTCCAATTTCGTGTGCTGTTTGTCTTTTCGATTAAAGGTAAATTTTGTTCAACTATTTTGTTTGGCAGTCGTCCTGCAGAGCCACAGGTGATCATGACTGAGGAACAGCTGGTACAAAACGGGACAGCAGCTGTGCGGTGGCTCAACCAGAAGCATGACTTTGTTGTACGAAAACTGCAACTCAATTATGGTAAGCTGAATTGTAATTTTTTGTTCTAAGAAAATGACAGACTGATTGATTATAGACTGTGAATTTGAGTTACCTGAGAAAATGTACTAGCGATTCAGATAACGATTTAGGTTATACATGCGCAAAAAATACTTGATATTTTCGTAATATTTGACAATATCAAGAATAAAATACCAATTATTGGCATGCGTATTTAACAAGGATATATAGAGCAATTTCACTATTTTGACAAAAAAGAGTAGTTGATAATGTTACTAAAAATCATGTAATAGAAAAGTAGATTTTTATCTACATATTGCTATGTGACCGAGAACGCCTAGGATTAGCGGAGACTAAAATGAAGTCGTTTGCTTGTCCGTAATATCCTGACAAAGTGACATTACTATGTGGTGTTCGACGTTTTAATGAGAGCCGTGTGACGTCACCTGCCTGTAAGACGCCATATTTGTTAGAGAAACATTTCCGTGGCATATTTGAAATATTTTTTTTGTTTTCGGTCTTTTACTGATACCTTTCTTTTACTAACAGAAATATAAATAGGTATCCAGTTTTTAAAGATTCACGAATAACGTATGAAATTAAAAAAAAACTTGTCCTATAGCCTATTGTATTGTAAATCGGGCCAATGACCCAAGAACAGCCTGTACTAGTTTGTTTCCATATTTTTTTCTTTTCGAGACAGTGACACAAAACAGCTTGTACAAGCTCATTTCCATTAATTTTTGCTCTCTCTACATTCTTTTAAATTTCGATTTAAAGTTTTCGTTTGTTTGTTGTTTGCGCTACAGATGCGGGTGTTAAACTGCTGCACTCTCCTTCTGGCTGCATTCAGTGCGTTTACCTCACCACTCCCAGTATGCAGCTGGCATTCAATGCGGTCCCACAGTTCCTGTGTATAGAGACAGGTAATGGATAATGAAATGTTTTTTGATGTGTAACATCTTTCCTCTCGCTTTCCTGCAATTTGTGGGAGTGATTTCGTGAAATGGGACGGAAGCGTGTAACAGGAAGTCGCGAAAGCATTTTTCGCGTTATTTTTTACTAATATAAGGTGAGGTTTCAAATGTTAGACATCATACACGACTACAGTAAAATAAAATAAAAATAGCCTTTATTCTCTGATATAGTTATACATACTACTTACTAACTAGCCGTATTACTAAATTCCTATTGCTACAATTTTATTTAATTTTACATTGCTTACACTAATAAAAGAAAATTGGTAACACCAGCACTATTTTAATCAGGTGAGGTGTCTAATATAAGGTGAGGTTTCAAATGTTAGACATCATACGCGACTACAGTAATGCTCTTTTTATATTTTTGACGTGACAACGTCTTATAATTCAATGGAGCCGACTGCACGCACGAAAAAACATGACTCATGTGGCGTTACCTCGCTCTGAGGCGTTCCATTTAAGGCTTGAAGTGCAAGCGAGAGCGCGCAACGAGCGACAAAGAGGCACAATCGACCTCCGCGTTCGGCAGAGTTCGACATTTGTCTCTCTCCTATTTGAGTGAGCGATGCGTCCGCGTGGACAGCTACTATACAATAATACATTTACGTATTTTCGTCAAGTATAAAGTGCAGTGAAAAGTGCACATTCATACTTGTAAAAACTATGCACATTGTAAAAAAAACGTTGTCACGTTCAACTATCGGCAGTAAACCGACTTTACAGTCAACCGATTTTTTTTAAATGGGTTCAGTGCGACAAAGATCTTTATAAGTCCGCCGCTGTTGCGCTTAGCGTACGGATGTGTATTGTGTGTTACTGGATGCAGTGCCTAATTTTATCAGTCTAAATACGAGATACGAACACAAACAAAAGATGGTGCAATGTAAGAAGTGTAAACTCTTCGTCTCCATGACAAAGGATGACATAGTACGGTGTAAAGGACCCTGTGAAGCAGTACTGCATAAAAAATGTGCTAACAACTATAGGCTATTTACGCAGACAGGAATGTGTGAGGATTGCCAAAAAAAGGATTCCACTGGAAATACCTCAGGTACTAAACATCAAGCGAAAATAGATATCGATCCAAGCGAGTTGTCGGTTGAGACTTTGTTGCAACAAGTAAATAAAAAGTTAGATATTATATACAAAATTGAAAAACGGTTTGAAGATCTTCAAGATACGGTAGAATTCTATGCAGAGCAGTATCAAATGATGATAGATTTTAAAGAAACCACGGAGAAGAAATTTAAAGCATTGGAGCAAAAAAATGTTTTCTTGGAAAAGCAAAATCAGGCCTTAGAAGAAATAATATTGTAGTTAGAACAAAAGGAGAAGGACAAAAATGTGGAAATAGTAGGATTAGAAAAAGAAAAAGATGATAAAATAGTGGATATAGTAAAAAAATTATCTATAACATTGAATTTGGAAGCTGAAGACATAACTGATGCAAAAAGGGTAGGTAAAGAAAAAGAAATAAACGGTAAAACTATGCAACCCATAGTAATTACGTGCAGAAACAAATTAACACGAGATAAATGGATAGATGCAAGAAAAACAGTAATAACGAATGACCAAATATACAATAATAAAAGTGAAAATAAAATATTTATTAACGAGGACCTACCTAAATATAAGCGTCAGCTGTTTTGGAATGCCAAAAACGAATTGAAAAATAAATATAAATACATTTGGATACAAAACTCCAATATACTTGCAAGAAAATTTGATGAAAAGAAAATATATAAAATCAAAAGCGAAAAAGATGTAGAAATACTAAAAACTAAGTAGCTCAACTTTTCTAAAATACTTTGGCCTATCAACTTAAGTACCTATATAATTAAAATTCGATGACAGCAATTGTTATATCGAATATGCAAGATATATGGATATAAACAAGTTCAATTATTCATTGCAAAAAAAATGACAATGGTTTTAATGTATTCCATCTGAATATTAGGTCACTAAAAAAGCATTATAATGAACTACTGATTCTACTAAATAACATGATGAAGTGTTTACATATTATTGTTTTGACAGAAATAAACATTAAACAGGAAGATGTCGATTTGTACCCGATACCAGGGTTTGATAGCAAGTTTGCTTATACAAGGGAAAGTCAAAGAGGAGGCGGAGTCATAATTTATGCAAGGGGAAGATTAAACATAGAATTTAAAAAGATAAAATTTACAGTAGCAGAGTGTATATCCGGAAAAATATTATTACCAAATAGTCATAATAGCATAAATATTATAGCCGTATACAGACCGCCGAGAAAAAGTAAAGAAAACTTCATACAGCAGCTGAGCGTATTGATACAGAGTATACCTATGACAGAAGATCTTAAAGTAATTGGCGATATAAACATCGATATGTATAAACATCGAAGCAATTCTATAACGGACTTATACAAAACAACATTGACAGGGTTGGGCTTGCAGTGTGCGATACCTAGCACTGAGATAACGAGAGAGGAAATCGTTGACGGGCGGTTAGTGGCATCGTGCATCGACCACGTCTGGGTGCGAAGGAGACAGCCACAACCGAACTCCAACGACGCAACACTGGCTGCCGAGGATGCGGCTTACGTACTTGAGTGTAACATATCGGATCATTACGCCACAGGTATTTCCTTTAGTATTTCTCAGTGGCAACAATCGCAAAGTAGTGTTTATATGCATAAGAATGTTCTTAATGAAAATATGGTGTCGCATAAATTGAGTGCGTATGAATGGTCAAAGTTGTTACTGATTTCATGTCCTCTTATTTTATATCAAAATATATGCCTTGTGTTTAACAGTATTTACGAAGAATGTAGTAAGGAAATCATAATTAAACGGAAAAGAGTAACGCAACCATGGGTAACTAAAGAATTATATTATATGCTTGTTAAACGAGATACCCTATTCCGAACGTGGAAAGGGTCTCCTAATAGTATGAATAAAAGAGTACAATATACAAAATATCGAAATAAAGTAAATAAAGCGATAAATACGGCCAAGAATAGTTATAGGCAAAATGAAATAAAGAAATGTAATGGTGATCATAGAAAAATATGGTTAAATATAAATAATTGGCTGGGGAGAGCAAAACCAAATGTAGATAGTGTTATATTAAAATATTTAGGGAAGAATAGTGATTTATTAAATGTATGTAATGGCTTTACTAGAACATTTACCAAAGAAATTCAGGAAATAAAGCATGTGTGTAATATAAAATTATTAAATAGAAAATCGTACGTAACAGCCAGTAATATATCGTCTAGATTTGTTAAAGCTACCCAGAAGGAAGTGTCAAAAATTATTTGTAATATTTCAAGTGAAAAATCACCAGGTATAGATAAAATTAGAATGAAAGACTTAAAATATATTAAAGAAAAAATCAGACCCGTATTAGCTCATTTTATAAATATTAGTATGGCAAAAAGTATTTATCCAAATCAATTAAAAAGTGCTATAATAAGACCTATTTACAAAAGTGGAAGTCATTATGAGTTTACAAATTATCGTCCAATAGCAATATTATCGGCTATAAATAAAATTGTTGAGAAGGTGATAGTTGGGAAAGTATGTGCATTTTTAGAAAATAACAGTTTGTTGGCGAATGAGCAGCACGGATTCAGACGCGCGCGTAGTACGAAAACAGCCTTAAGTAACTTTGCTGAAATAATTAACGATAGCCTCAACAATGGAAAACAAGTGATAGCGCTGTTCATTGATTATAAAAAAGCTTTTGACACCCTGGATCATGACATTCTTCTCCAGGCCATGGAGGAGTGTGGAGTTAGTGGTCCTACTAACCAGTGGTTCAAAAATTACCTAACTAAAAGGACTATGCGAACAATGATTAACGGAATCACTGGAGAGGAGTCCAAGGTCACCTTGGGTGTACCAACCGGTTCAGTTTTTGGACCGGTTGGGTACGTGATGTTGGTGAACAGTGTTGTTAATGTCATAAAACTATGTAATGTATTAATGTATGCTGATGACATGTGCCTATTATATGCTTCAGAAAATATAAACCAAGCTCGAAATGCAATTCAGGAAGATTTCGATAATATAGTTAAGTGGGCGCATGACAACGGCATTATTATAAACATAAATAAAACGAAAGCGATGCACATATGTTCCTCTTTCGCCAGAAGGTCTAATCGTATAAATTACAATAATATAGGAATCGTGGGACATACATATGACTGCTTGCACAATAGCACAAATAGCTGTGAATGTAAACCTTTAGAATATGTTGTCAATTATAAGTATCTAGGGTTGTTAATAGATAAACATTTTCATTTCAAAATGTATATAGATACATTATGTGGGAAAATAAGATCTGTTTTAAGTAGATTTTATCTACTGCAATATGCAGTAAACAGGCAAACACTTCGTGTTGTATATTATGCCTTAGTGGATTCGTTGCTGAGCTATGCTATGGTTGTATATGGTCGTACCTATAAGAGCTACATAAGAGGTCTATATGATTTACAGACAAGATTAGTAAAGTATCTAGTTAGTAAAAATGATAAACATAATTGTAAAGGAAACTATAGAATGTTGTATTCAGTGACAAAAATACTACCGATAGATTTAAAAATCAAATATCAATTAGCTGTAGATTTTTATTATGATGACAGGTTTAAAATCCCTGTTGCAAATAAGTATAACACCAGAGGTGTCAGAGGGGGTAAATTAATAATCCAAAGATATATAAAAACTGCTATGGTAAAAGATTAAATAGATACTTGGTTATGTACAACGAAATGGCGTGGCTTAGAAAAGAACCTAAGTTTACAAAAAAATCTTTAAAATCTAATATAAAAAATGTGTTACTAAAAACTATATAAAATATTGTTGCGGTGATGTGGAATGGTGTGATATATATAATGTCTGGTTCACTGTCGTATTGCTGCTGTTGTGTATATGTTTTGTTTGTATTATTATTTAGATTGTAGTGCACTTGTAAAGTAATTAGTTTTAGCGCAGTTACTTGCCAACAAACTGTTCTCAGTTTGGCAAGATTTAATGTTTTGTTATCAAGTGTACCCAAAGTAAATACAATAAATCAAAAAAAAAAAAAAAAAAAATGTGAGTGACAGCTCCAGGGAGAGGGCCACTGTCTACGTTAATGTCTATGGAGGTTAGAGAAAAGGAGAACGATGGCTGTAGGAAATAGTGTCCCAGAAATATGGACAAAATAAGTGAGGCGCTGCGATCGCTAAGTTGTCTCAATAAAAGCGGGCTGTTGTGCGCTAATTTGAAATGACCAATGCCGCGAAGAAAATTTGTACATTATTCAACTAACTTCATCTACTTGTACTCATAAACAGCTAACTTCACAGATACTGCTTACCGACGGCAGCGCGGTTGGTGGCTGAAAAATTAACTACAAATTTTCAGGGACAGGCGGGCTAATGCTTTAGTACTTAGCGATCGTTCTCCTTCTCCCTAACCTCCATGTTAATGACCGTAAATGACATACAAGATTGACGTTCACAAAGAAAAGTTGCGTTAGTTCCAATTTTCGCCACCTTAATAAAGATCTTTATTGCACTATAGAACCCATCTGGCCTATCGACCCGTCAATTTTGTTTTTTACCGCTACCGTTAACCACTACCCCGTAGTATCTCGTTACCTAGTTATTTACATTCGTACAGCCATACTCATTTCGATCGTTTTTTTTAATGTGTATGCTGTTGGTCGCCGATGACCTGTACAGCGTCACCGGGTTTGGGGACGGCGAGATCCTAAGAGGACCTCAAGCCGAGAATTGGCGAGTTCCTCTAGAGGTATTCCAGGCGGATGACAGCTCTCACGGGGGTAGTCTCCTCTCCGTCTGGAGCCTCTAGACCACGCGAACCTGAGGGGGTCGGCTCAACTAGAGTACGTCTCTGAGACTCGAGGGGTACAGTGCGACAAAGATCTTTATAAATGTGACTGACAGTTCCAGGGAGTTCCCGCCACTGTCTACGTTAATTACCGTAAATGACATACAAGATTGACGTTTACAAAGAAGTTTGCGTTAGTTCCAATTTTCGCTACCTTCATAAAGATCTTTATCGCACTATAGAACTCTTCTTGCCTATAGATTCGCCGTCAATTTTCTTTTTGTAATCGCTACCCCGAAGTGTCACGATACCTAGTTATTTAGAGGTAAAGATCGACATTCGTAGTCCTAGTCATGTCGATCGTATGACTCGTATGTCGACCATTACCTCAAAATATCTCAGCAACGTGACATTTTGTGGTAACATGCTTGTACGAGACGACCGCCTTACGATCGAAACAACAAGATATAGAAGTGTATGCGACGACCGAAGCGAGAAGAAATAAAGTTTACATCGAAACAAGATTGATTTATGAAATATGTCTATAGATGCAATTTCACATGTAACTGTTTTGTACGATCATTAAAAATGTTATTTCCTTGTTGTTTTATTAGAATGAGTCGGATATCGCAATAATAGAGAGCTTCGCACATAGTAACTGATTGTATAATTGATAGTTCAAAGCGATATTCTGTCTCTTTCTAACCCATAATCTTATAAGAATTTGCCTAATCGATCGCCACGACACCAAGCGGTGGCGCTGAGAAACTGTGTTAGAATCTGATAGTTCGGACCGATAGGAGGGACAGAGACGATAGGCTGTCTCTTTCTAGCATTCTTATAAGATTTTACCTAAGTTGTTAGCTCTCGGAATTTGTATGTTTTTATGTTTGAATTTGTATGTTCTATATTTTATTAGATAAAAGGTAGCTATAGGATTAAAACAACAAAGTTTTGTGTAGATTACTTTAATAGTTTAGGCGTAATTAAGGGAAACGTTAAATATAGTTTTTTATGAATATTTGGTAGGTTATAGGTATAATTTTAATAATAAAGCTTTTATTTTGTGTATTTTCACTTGCCCTATAGAATGATGTATGATAGTTAGGCATTAAATGAATGTAAGTAGGTTTTTTAAGACCTATAAATTTGTAAACTTTATAGGGCTCTAGAGCCGTTGTTTGTTATTATTTTTGTTAGAAACTTATTGTATTACATAGATAACGCATAGGACTACATAAATAAATAGGCATCAAATCGATAAAGATAGAAATGTACCGAATATAAGGCAAAATTAGTTTGTATAGAACGATCTCCTAAAACGGTTCGCGCTCCCCAATCGTCGCGCGCGGAGCGCGTGGGTGGGGCAGCGGAGCCCTGTGGCAGGGCGAAGCGCCTATGGAGGGGGAAAATATAAATATCACGGAGATCTATTTTTTGCGCGCCACCTAAAATATCATGTTTACGGACGCGCAACTGCGCTAAAAATATGCCTATTTGTATGCCTAATGTATGTACGTATAGTTTTAAGCTCGCACCTATGTATTTTTTGAATAAATGAAAAATAAAGTATAGCGGGGGTGAGGTAATGGGTCGCTGGCCAGCTCAGTCCTAGCATATAAAATTCGAGTCGGAACAGGCTCCGACATGCATTCAGCGACAGGCGCTCTGACCCTAAGGAACAGGAAGAAACAAGCGGTTCACTCTGGACCTGAAGCCTCCTCTCACCGGCCATCCATTATCAGCGCCCACCGATTTCCTCAATACCGAACACCAGGAGTTTTATTCACCATAACTACAGTCCACTATCGCCGTCAAGACTCCTGCGTGTAACTTCCTCCACCCCGAAGTACAAGTCGGTAACTGTCAGCTATTGCGACAGCCCGGCGTCCCATACAATGCTACATGCCTCTTTATGTTCGTCTATGTCGAAATCGCGGCACATTTTCAAATTCGTATGTACGGGATAGGAATTTGAAAATGCGCCGCGATTTCGAAAAAAAGGTGACGAATGTAGATAGTCTAGCTTATTTGTTTCTTAGGTTTTCACGCACATCACTCATTATATAAAACTAGTTTTTACGGGTTAATGCACGAAACTTTATTTATTTATTGACGTTTCTAGCTTCCCTATCACCCGTACAGGACATTTTTAACTGGAGATAAAGCTTAAAAAAAAATTTTTTGTTTAAATAAATTTTATTTCATCCCTTTTAGTGAAAATTACATCGTCCAAGTAAACAATAAACAAAAATGCAAATTAAATAAAAACTACTGCATAAAACAAAATATTTTTTTTTTATGGAACCAAATGGCAAGTGTCTCCAATTGAACAAAAGAAGAATCACTCAAATTGGACCGGAAATGTTTAAGAAATCGGTGTACATATAAACAAAGTATCGTGAAAATTACATCCTCCAAGTAATAATATTTGTTATAAGAAGGTTTCCCTCGATTTTGCAGTATTCCACCATCTGATCCTGAATTGGTCTCAATGAGACTGCCACGGAAGTGCATTCTTTCGAATAAAAAAATAATTTATGAAATTGGTCCACAATTGATGAGGAATCGTGGACGCTGTGGAATGAGGTGAACATGCATAAAAAAACACTGTGCGTGCCTTTGAAATTTGAAGGCTTCCCGTGCTTTCCCTGGATTCCACCATCAGATCCTGACTTGGTTCCAATGAGACCACCTCGGAAGTGCACTCTTTCAAATAAAAAAAGATTTTTTTGGAAATCGGTCCACAATTGACGGAGAAATCGGTGAACATACATAAAAATACTAGCTGACCCAGCGAACTTCGTACCGCCCTAAAAAAATAGGGGTTGTCCAGCGGACAAAATTGTGAATCTAAACCATTCTCAGATCCCCTTGAACACACACAAAAAATTTCATCAAAATCGGTCCAGTCGTTTAAGAGAAGTTCAGTGACATACACACTCACAGAAGAATTATATATATAACTAGCGGCCCGCCCTCGCTTCGCTTCGGTGTAGAGCTGAAGTGTAGACTACAGTTTTTGTTCTCAGGCTTGTATTATACACAATGACATTCATCTATGATTCTTCTTATACCTGCATGCAAAGTCTCAGCCCGATCGGTTTAAAATTGATAAAGTTTCATACAAACTTTCATTCCTTATTTTATCCCCTTGGGATTTTCTTTATATTTTTTTCCACAAGAACCTTGTACAGAGTATTAGAAAACTACAAAAAAAAAACAGCCAAATCGGTCAAGCCGTTTTCATGTTATGTCGTGACAACGGAAAACGGGTTTCATTTTTATATATATAGAAGATATATACAGTAGAACACAGAACCCCTTCCTTTTTTTGAAGTCGGTTAAAAATGGGTAATTACAAATAAAACGGGCGAACTTGACACAATCACAAACAACTATATCTTATTTTTAAAGAAATTTACAGAACTATATAAAGTATATTCAAAAAGTTTCTATCAAAATACAGTAAATCGTTCACAACAAACTGTATTTATTCTTTGCTATTTATGCCTTGTACTGGTTGTGTGCTTTCTATCATGTGTATGTTATTATAATTATTACCCTGATAATTATCTAGTACAACCCTGGTCGTGGCTATCCGATATTCCAAATTCTCTGCGTTAGTAGAGTAATGTCAACGTTATTCCCATAGGCATAGAGTTCAACAGTCCGATTCCGACGGTGGCCGGTCCCAGCGTCAAACACAACGTCACCCTCTTCTTGGCCGAGGACGGCAACGGAAAGTCTGTCATCGTAAGTGCTGGTAAGTTTATGTGTGATCTACAATCGATACCGAAGCCAAAAACATAGTGTTTAGATTTTTTTCACTGACTTATTGAATGAAGAGGAGCTCGATAGCACAACTGATTATCGCGTTCGGCTGCGATCGTTGAAGTCAAGCAACTTTCGCAGTGGTCGGTCATTGGATGGGTGACCAAAACGTACTATCTCGAGCTCCTCCGTGCTTCGGAAGGCACGCTTAGCCGTTGGTCCCGGCTGCATCTGCAGTCACCCACCATTCCGCATTGGGCTCGCGTGGTGAGTCATGGCTCAATCTCCCTATTCAATCCATAGGGAAGGCCTGAGCCCCATCAGTGGGGACATTAATAGGATGATGATGACTTATTGAATTGTTTAATTTTCACGTGTGCTTGTAAAAGCCTAAATTGAGTAAATGACTTTTAGAATAGAATAGAATACAATAATCTTTATTTGCATTAAATAGGGTTGACAATAGGTGTTTACATATAAAGTATAAGTTAAAAGCTAAGAATCTCAAACCTATTTAGCCATATTAATAGCATGCGAAAAATTCTAACATATTAAAACAAAACAGTCATATTACATTGATCTATCGTATTTATATATATTGTTTGAATTTAATTGACTTGAATTTGTGTCAGGCATATCGACGCTGATCGGTGAAGATCTAACTTGGCTTCTGGACACATTCAAGTCTTGCAACCCGGCGTGGAGGCAGGTGCGGTGCGTGGTTTGCGATCCTACCAAGTGTCAACAGGTGAGGCTTTGATTGTTCATATTTTATTTTATATAAGCTATTTGACAGTATGAAAAAGAATGTACTTAATTTATGAATATTAGCAGAGTTTTACTATTTTGAGAGAACAAATAACAATTAATAACTTATCTAAAAACATTTAAATAAATATCTTTTTTTCTCCATGGTCACATGACCGAAAATTCTAGGGATTGGCAAAGACTAAAATGACGTCACATGCTAGTATACTTCCGGCCTAAGTGACACTAAATTGTATAGTTTGAAGTTTTGATGACAGTCCTGTGACGTTACACACTAGTGAGACACCATAATTTCCAGAGTAACGATTTTGCGGCAACTTGAAAATAACAGAATTAAAAATATCCACTTTTTATGAACTCCATAAACATTTATAAATAAATTGAGATCGTTTTCTAAAACTTGTCAAATACCCTATTAAAGGGGTATAATCTATACGAGCTGACGCCCATAGACACCTTTTTTTTTAATTTATTCTGGCTTTGGATACTCAGTCCTATAGCCGAAATCATTTATACAACTATAACATGAATATAACAAAACAAAAATAGGTGTACACGTTTTCGCGGCAACTTGAAAATTGAATTTTCGATTTAGTTTATTTTATGAAATTCTCAACAGTGATAAATATCCATGCTTTTTATGGACTTCGTAAACAATGGTGTCGATTCCGGCGTGATTATCTAAACTTAAAACTAAATTTTACATCAGTCTCTCATTTTCATTCTGTATAGAGAATGGCAAGGATACATGTTGTCAAATTTAAGTTTAGATTTAGAGAATCGTCCCAGAATCGACACCATTATTTGATAACGTGAAATCCTTTTTATAAACTTGTCAATTACTATAAGTGTGAGGGAGTGTCTGTTTGTAATATTGAAATTGCAATTCATATGCATGTAGTAAACCGCTTTTTACTACATGCATATGAATATAATATAATATACGGTACATACACACCAAAATAACATATTTTACAATTTTTGTCTGTCTGTTTGTTCCGGCTAATCTCTTAAATGGCTGGACCGATTTTGACGGTACTTTTATTGACAGGTAGCTGATGTAATAAGGAGTAACTTGGGCTACTTTTATTTTAGAAAAAAAACTAAACGTAAACGCGGACCAAGTCGCAGGCGGCCGTTAGCAATATGTAAATATGTAACACAAATTAAAATATTGCTTTCAGACCGTCCGCGCCGCTTTCCCCACCGCCCACGTGACCTGCTCCGTATGGCAAGCGTCACGAGCGGCCGCCCGGCTGTGTTCCGACATCGCTCGCCGGGAAGCGAGCATTCTGAGCGCCGACGACGCCGCCACCAGGTGCAAGACATACGCGCTCGCGGCGCTGCGGGGCGAGCACACTGCGGCACAATTACAGGTAATTATGGGATAGTTCTAGTTCCCCAATATTTTCTATCAGAATCTATGTTGTATGTACTATTTTTTTGAGTTCTTGCTCCCTGTCCATAACCGCCCTCGGTACATAACCCCCGATCCCGGTCCATAACCCCACGCTCCCGGTCCATAACGAAGCATATGGCAACTTACGATTTGCGGAGTGGGGTTGATGGTCCAGGAACGGAGGTTATGGACCGGGAGCGGGGGTTATGAGCGTTCTGATCGCCGACGACGCCGCTACTAGGTGCAAGACATACGCGCTCGCGGCGTTGCGGGGCGAGCATACTGCGGCACAATTACAGGTAATCACACTAATATTATAAAGGCGAAAGTTTGTGAGTGTGTATGTTTGTTACTTCTTCACGTCTAAACGGCCGGAGCGTTTTTTAATAAAATTTGGTATGGAGTTAACTGATACCCTGGATTAACACATAGGCTACGTTGTACTGCGGAAAAATATCTCAAAACAGCGGGTGACATCGCGGCGCACAGGTAGTTATAGGGTAGTTCTAGTTCCAATATTTACTATAAGAATGTATGACAGGCCAATTTATTGAGTTTTTGATCAGGCAACTTACGATTTGCTTCGTTATGGACCGGAAGCGGGGGTTGTGGACAGGGGGCGAGGGCTATGGACCGGGGGTGGAAATGTATCGGGAGCGGGGATTATGGACCGGGAGTGGGGTTTATGGACCCGGAGCGGGTTTTATGGACCGGAAGCGGGGTTATGCGCATTGTGAGTGCCGACGACGCCGCCACTAGTTGCAAGACGTATGCGCTCGCGGCGCTGCCGGCTCACACTGCGGCACAATTTCAGGTACTTACGACGAATTAAGACGAGTCGAATCGCTTTCAAAAAGAGACGTGAAACAGTACAATTTTTTTGAAAATTTGTTCAGTCGGTTGAAATCGCATACGATTCCGCAGTTGATCAACTAAAGTCGCCTCGTGGGAACCCTGTATTATAGGATAGTTCCAGTTTCTAGTGTTGCAAGCGACTTTAGGCCGCTCTGCATTCTCATCCCTTTTTTTTCAGTAAATTTTCTTTAGATTTAAACTCATTATTTTCCTAATTGGCAGGTTTTGAAGCGAGGTATAATAGGCACGGGAGCTGGAACTCTCCGTCTATGGGATGTGTTGACTCGGCCCAACGGGGCCATAGCCAAAATGGACTCCTGGCTAGAGGCTGACAACTACACCAATATACTGCACAAGGTAATTTAACTATTTAGCAACTTTTTTTTAAATTATTTATCTATTTTTTTAAGATTTAGTTCGCGTAATCCCACCCATAGGGTATTTTGTATGCATTTTTATAAAAACAACACATCCTTTTATAATTCAATCACTAATATGTGTCGTCAATACGATAACCTGAATAGGGATTATTCTTTGTAGACTTTGTGGACATTTTTTGTAGCCGGCTTCTTGAATTTCGGAAAAAAATCCAAAGATCATTAAAAAAAAGAATCAGTTAATATGTACTTTTGTTGAAATGTTTTTTTTGTTGTGTTTGATTGTTGAAATTCGATTTTAAATATTTTTCTTTTCTGTAAACTTCAGCCCATAAAATTTTATCATGTTATGCCCACATATTTAGAGTTACAGTTTGGTTTTATATTATTGTAATTGCTTTGTTTTTTAATATTTAATTGAAACGTGCTTTGTGTGCTAATAAATAAAAAAAAATCTCACCCTAGGCCCCGCTACCCCAAAGCGCCTGGTGTCAGCGGGATTACATGACAAACAAAATTCGCTAACATCCATTTACATAATTTTTTCCCTCTTTCGGGCTAAGGAACCCTACCTGGCCTACATCAAAATGTTTTTGATGAGGTCGTCGCCTGGCCCAGTACCACATGCGGGGTAACAGGTCGGCCTGAAGTAGGGTTACCATCCGTTCGAATTAGTCCGGACATGTCAGGATTTTTGTCAAGACTTGTGGAGCTCACGTCACAACCACCCTCACCACAACAGGTGTATCCGCCCCTCCAACGAAGCCTCGACCGCCGTTACCCAGGATGCTCAGGACGCCAGCTGAGACACACCAGGGTGATTTTTAGAGAGGTTTTCTTCCTCTTAGCTCCCACTTTCCGAAGAAGGCGGCGGCTCATGGCCCAGCACTGTATACGGGGATACGAGCCCCTTCAGGGCAGCGAACTGCCCCCCACCCTTGGGGCAACTTGGTAGCCTACTTTCTAGGTGATTTTTGAGAGAGGTTTTCTTCTTCGCAGCTCTCACCTTCCGAAGAAGGCGGCGGCCCTCAGCTCCGCACTATGTACGGGGTTATAAGCTCTTTCAGGGCAGCGAACTGCCCCCCACCCTTAGACCACTTTTTGGCCCTCCTTCTGGGTGATTTTAGAGAGGTTTTCTTCTTCGCGGCTCCCTGCCCTCCGAAGAAGACGGCGACCGTCGACCCCACGCTACGTACGGGTTTAGGAGATTTGGCTGGTGTTGGTCCACGCCTTCCGAAGGCGGTACTCCCATCCGTCAATCGGAAGACGTCCAGCCCAACTGCACACGGGAGACTGTTGATAGCCTAACGGTGACTCTAACTTGTGAAATATTGACGCATTTGTGCAGTGGGCTGTCCACGGAACTCTTAACATTCTTCTTCCAGCACCACAATTTAATATGTTTTTTAATTCTTCCATAGGGTCTGGAGAGGCTAGTGACGAAGTTCCAGAGTTTAGTGCGGTCACAGATGCAGCCCGACGAGTTCGTGTCGCTGTTCTTCAATGTAGCCAATCAGTTAGAGGACGAAAGAAGGAATTTCGCCATAAGCAGGCTCAGGGTAAGCAAACAGTTCTCTTAGCGCGAACCAATATCGAATTCGAATAGTTTGCAAGTCCGAAATAGCATTGTCAAATGTGTATCTTTAGTTCTCGTTACGTACTTTGTGGCGCTGCTGTTCAGGTTTCCATACAAAATTTGATAATGACATTTCGTGCTCGCAAACTATTCGAATTCGATATTGGATCGTGCTAAAGGTACTGTAAAATGGGCGTCCAAATGAAAGACAATTCGATTAAGTATCTGAGATGTTTACTGCGTGGAAGGCAATAAAAAGTTTTTCTCCATATAATCATGATATATTGTCGGCAACGCCATCTAGTTTTTAAGTGTCGAAACCTAAACACATACGCCCTTATTAATAAACGAAGACTTAGCTTGGATTGGTTACTCAATGTTTGCTTGTTGGGTTTCCAAAATGGATCCGGCTTGAAGGACCAAAATGTCGATGATGAAAGTGATGATGATAATGTTGAAGCTGATGAAGATCTTTGGTCCTCGGTGTGGACTGTTTGCTGCTTCCTTTATTATTCTGGCTAGTTGTTCACACGATGATTGTTCCTGGCTGACTACAATTTGCCTTACAAATGTTTCGTCTTAAATAATAATTTGGCCCCGGCCGTCCGGAGCCATCGACCAATGACAGCGCCCACTTTAATACGCATATCCCACGTGTCCTCTTTTAAAGTGTGCCATCTGATTGGCGGTTCATCACGCGACCATTTCTCCGTCGCATGATGCCCCGACACTTAAAGTAGGCCTTATGATTGGTCGGCACGTTATTTCTTGGCTCGGTGCACGGCTGTCGTCAACATTGCCTCTGTTCATTTAATGACAAATGGCATTTGAGTGATGTGAACAAGACACGGCGCAACTAGTCTAACCTTATCCCCGTATCCGTTCGTATACGTGTAGGTTCAACTAGAGAAGTCACTGTAGGTAAAACTAGAGCGACTAGGTGCGCTGTGTTTAGTTCATGGCACTCAAATGCTATTTGTAATTCAATGATTCAATGAACAGAGACAAAACATAGAGTAACTAAGCCAATCTTATTCGCATAGAGGTATAATAATAGCGTAGGGGAGATAGATATACACTCTACTACAAGTGGAAGTGTCCCTCTAATAGAAAGAAGATGAGAGATCGCTAGCTTTCTCTCTCTAATCACGCATGCGCATTGGCAACCGTGAGCATCTTACTATTTCGATGTGATGCCATTGGATGGCATGCGTCAAAAGAGAATAAGGGAGTCAGGGAGTAAGACTTCCTCTATTTTACTCCAGGCTCTGTGATCCATTCTTTACCGGTCACAACCAGTAGGCCTATTTGCTAACTGCTTTTGACACGTGGAAGTGATAATCACGGACCTATTTAGCATGTCACTGCTTATTTATTATAACGCCACTAAGGTATTTGTTCTGAAAAGAATTGATGGCTATGCAATTTTCTCTTTAGTTACACACTGTCAAAAGCGTTTGCGAATAGGCCGGCAGAAAAGCCATAAGAGCCCTTTTACAAAATTTCGCCGCTGCCGTACTGATCGGTGCGTAGGTAGATTTGCACTAGTATAATTATATTGCATTTTACGGGTGATGTTTCGAGTGTTATAAAATAATTATTAATGAACTAATTATAAAAATATATACATATTTCAGTAGTTCAATGATGGTAGATTAGTTTTATGAAAGTTTTTGATAGTAATTCTATTTAATTAATATCAAAATACGAGGTAAACCTGCATTATTTTTTGGGAAAACTCACGGAGGTTAGATGTTTTTTTGATAACTAATGAGATGGAAAATCAAAATTCTAATACATAATGTTACAACAAAAACATATTTCTGATGTCGTAATAATTAATTTGATCTAATTTATTGAACATTATTGAGAGATTTAGGCGTTTGAAGTTGTGCATATTATCGTTTTTTCCGTAAACTAGTTGCGGTAGAACGATCAGTACAAAAAAAAAGAAAATAGTATTTGCAAATATTCTACATTAACTTACAATAAGAAGAATAAATGTACTGTTTACTTCTATTGCAAACTAGTGGCCCGCCCTTGCTTCGCTTCAGTGTAGAGCTGTAGTGTAGACTGAAATGACTTCATATAATTATAAAAAAAAAAACTGAAAATTGTATATTTGCCTTTTCCAAACTTTTATTGACATCACGTCACTTAATTGTTTTGCCTTCCCGGAACCTCTCCACTAACATTTTGAAATTTATGGTATGGTATTAAAGTTCAAATTGGCTTTTAAGTATTATTACGAATCGTTTGTATGGGAGTATAGAAAAGTTTTGATTTTGGACTTTTTAAGGCTTTTTTTTTGATTTTTCTCTGCTTAATATAATCTAAATATTCTAAAAAAAGAATTATCGAAATCTGTTCAGCTGTTCTCGAAATTTGCGCTTAGCAACACATTCAGCGATTCATTTTTATATTATAAATAGTCAAAATCTTATCTAAGGGGGTAAACGAGGCGCTCAAAAATTACGATTTATTTTGCAAAAAATGTGAAAGGTCTCTTAAAAATGGTTCACGATACACTGTCTTACCTCCTTCGTTTTTGTTCATAGGACACGGAGACATTAAAGCAATCTCCTACAGACACTATCACTCAGTACGCTTACAATCTGATGAGCCATCAGACGAAGCTGGCGCAGAAGTGTCTCGACGACCGAAATGGCGGGTACGTATGTCAGTTCCGACCACAGAACACAGAAAGAGGTTAGAAGGGCTTTATGGGCAGGGTATTCGGGCACAGTTATGTGTGAGCAAATGCTCATAGTTATAATTTTTATTTTTTAAAGCATGTAACTGCTTGATGTTTAAATCTAAAGAAAATATAACTAGAAAAAAACCAGCCAGCAGACGGGACTCGAACCCGCACCCTTCGCAATCCGGGCGAATGCACTGACTGCCTTGCAGCTTAAGAATGGCTAGAGGACTTTCGACGCAGTCCGTGAGGGCCGCGGTAGCATAATTGGTTAGTGCATTCGCCCGGATTGCGAAGGGTGCGGGTTCGAGTCCCGTCTGCTGGCTGGTTTTTTTCTAGTTATATTTTCTTTAAATGCTCATAACTTGACCATAACTTGGTTCTGATTTCGTCGTTGCTCTCGGGCGCTGATTAATAATAATAAATAATAATAATAAATATTTCCAACACTCACACCAATTAGCCTAGCCCCAAAGTAAGCACTATAAGGCTTGTGTTATGGGATACTAGGGTAACGGATAGAATACATATACTGTACATACATAAGTGTATTTATATAGAAATACATATTAAACATCCATGATAGGAGTACAAATGCTACTATTCATGTATGATTAGGTCGATTGTTCGACGTCGCGTCGTTTGATTCAATCAATTAACAATTTTAGGTATGCGGGGATATATTTTCTCTATAACTCGTTACTAGCGTTTGCCTTGTGACGAGTGCTTAAGAAGTAGCGAATTTCTCGTGTCGAATGAAAATTTGTAGAATGCTTTCGCTCGAAGGGACTTAATAATAAATAATTAATATCTACATCACTCACACCAATTAGCCTAGCCCCAAAGTAAGCACTGTAAGGCTTGTGTTATGGGATACCAGGGTAACGAATAGAATACACATATTGATATCGATTCTAGCGTGATTCTCTAAACCTAAACTTAAATTTGACAGCAGTATATCCTTGTCATTCTCTATACAGAATGAAAAGGAGAGACTGATGTTAAATTTAGTTTTAAGTTTAGAGAATCACGCCAGAATTGACACCATTGTACATATATATGGAAATA
Organism: Chilo suppressalis; assembly: GCA_902850365.2. NCBI lineage: Eukaryota > Metazoa > Arthropoda > Insecta > Lepidoptera > Crambidae > Chilo > Chilo suppressalis. The sequence goes on from OU963919.1 coordinate 10,482,801, forward strand.
CATATTATACATCCATGACTGGAGCACAATCGTATTCATCATACTAACATCTGCCCCCACCGGGATTCCAACCCGGGACCTCTCGAGTCGGCGACGCTATGAAACCCTGCGTACAAACCACTCGGCCACGGAGGTCGTCAAATAATGATATTTTTTTTCGCAGTAGGCAGATAAGCAGTGCCATATGCAAGTACGGCACTTCCACTCAGGAATGTTCGTGTCTCTTCAGCAAAGTGTTCCGGTTGCCGTGCAGACATATACTCATGCTGACCACAGAGCTCAAGGTTCGATTCCAGACAGTTGAATAATTTAATTTAGCATTATTAAATTAAAAATCCGCATTATTGCATTATCAAGCCGAAGTCAACAAGAAAACCATATGCTTACGAAATGTCTAAATTGTAAAAAAAAAACTGTTCGAAAGGAAAACTTTCGTGCTCCTTTTTGAGCACATTTCGCTCAAAGTGTTGGTATGTATGCATGCGGGCCTCTCGCTATCTGTACCTAATTATCGTATTCGTCACACTTCACTTTTTCATGTACCTAATATGGAAACAATTGTATCCTAACGCGCGTGTCACACTTATACAATTCAAAATTTAGAGGCGTAGATATATTTTTTGGATCAAAACAAATATTTAAAAATGATTTGAGGTTGACACTTTACCCCCTTTATTTATTGTTTATTTTATGCATATTTTTATTTCATTTTGGTTGATTGCAGATACATGAATGTTTATTAGACTTGTACCCAATTAGTGACTTTTCTCTGGTAAAATCAAGTTTTCATTCCTTTCGCCCGCTTGATTCATCACTTAGAATTGAAGACTATTTCATCAATGTTTTTTTCTTTATTTTTATGTTTTCTTTTTGGTAACTAAGGTCTACTTATGTTATTCCAGCTTTGTACATTTTTGCTGGCCTTTGGCTGTTTAATGTATCTTTATAAACAAAATAAAAACGTAAATAAATATATATTTCTCGCACTCACACCACTTAGTTACACTCACACCACTTGCTTACTAAGCAATGTAAGGCTTGTGTTATCGTATAAATAAATAAATAAATATTTCCTACACTCACACCAATTAGCCTAGCCCCAAAGTAAGCACTATAATGCTTGTGTTATGGGATACTAGGGTAACGGATATAATACATATACTGCACTTATATAAGTATATTTATATAGAAATACATATAAAACATCCATGACTGGAGTACAAATGGTTGTATTCATCACACAAACATCTGCCCCCACCGGGATTCGAACCCGGGACCTCTCGAGTCGGCGACACCATGAAACCCGGCATACAAACCACTCGGCCACGGAGTTCGTCAAATGGTATGCTAGGGTAAAGGATAGAATACGTATACTGATTATAAGTATACGTATTCTTTCCCTTAACCTAGAATACCATAACACAAAGAAGAAATATAGTTATAATTTTTTTTTGGATGGTCCGCGTGGAATGTAAACATCGAGCAGTTACATGTTTAAAAAAATAACAATAATAAATAGTAATATTGTTTGTATGTTCAGGTTAAAACGCACATACCATTCGAGCCTCGATGGACAGTGCAGCACTGTTTGTTCGGATGCGACAACAATACGCCCACCGCCACAGGCAATAATACAGGTAAGAGACCAAACTTTATACCAATTCATCATCATCATCAGCCTATTTATGTCCCCACTGCTGGGGCACAGGCCTTCCCTATGGATCGAATAGGGGAATTGGGTCATGGCTCAGCACAGTGCGGATTGCTGGGTGTTAACGACTGCAGATGCAGCCGGGACCAAGGGCTTAACGTGCCTTCTGAAGCACGGTGGAACTCAAGATAGAAGATTTTTTGGTCACCCATCCAATGACCGACCACTGCGAAAGTTGCTTAACTTCAACGATCGCAGCCGAACGCGCTAACCACTTGCGCCATCCAGCTCCTCTATTCCAATTATAAATAAGTATTTCCAACACTTACACCAATTAGCCTAGCCCCAAAGTAAGCACTGTAGGCTTGTGTTATTGGATGCTAGGGTAACGGATAGAATACATATTCTGATACATATATAAGTATATTTATATAGAAATACATATTAAACATCCATGACTGGAAAACAAATGCTCGTATGCATTCAAAAAACAACTGCCTCCACCGGGATTCGAAACCGAGATCGACACTAGGTAGACGACACTTTGAAACCTGCCGTAAAACCACTCGGCCAGTACTTATATTTTTTAAATCGTCTAATACTTGTTTACCTGACCTTCATCATCATCTACCAGCCTATCAATGTCCTCTGCTGGGGCACAGGCCTTCCGAGACTAAGCCGTGACCCACCACGCGGGCCCAGTGCGGATTGGTGGGTGCTAACGACTGCAAATGCAGCCGGGACCAACGGCTTTAACACCCCTTCCGAAGCACAAAGGAGATGGAGATAGTACATTTTTGGTCACCCATTCAATGACCGACCACCTGCGAAAGTGGCTTAACTATTCAACGATCGCAGCTGAACGCGCTAAACATTTTCGCCATCGTGTTCCTTCAATTTAAAATTAACCCGACCTTACCTTAAGAATATTATAAAATTCTGCATAGCATCTGGTAGGTTGGACGAAGAATTAATGAAAAAAAATTGTTTGCACGGAACACACATCTGAAGTGAAACTTCTTTTCCATCCATACCAAATTTTATTAAACTCGCTCCCGCCGTTTAGACGTGAAGAAGTAACAAACATACACACTTACAAACTTTCGCCTTTATAATATTAATGTGATTTAATGTTATTTTAGGCAGTGGAACTTTCATGGAACAAGTAGTAGTGGAATCTGCGGACGGACAGCATCGACAAACTATCCAGCAACCACAACAAATACACCAGGTAAAGGGAAATTTATTTTGTATCTAATTACACGAGGATTAAAATCGATATTTGCATGCAAATTGTAATATGCCACTAAATAACTAATTTGCGATACCATTTGATTCGACATCAGTACCCCTAGCACGAACCATTATACGAATTCAATATTGGTTCGTGCTAAGGGTACTGTACCCCTAGCACGAACCAATATCGAGTTCGTGCTAGGGGTACTGATGTCGCATCGAAATAACAAATTAAAACCCACAAGTGCAAATACAAAATAGTTTATTTCAGTGGCTTAGCATGCTACAATTTATTCTTGCCGGTTCTTCTCAGTACAAGGTCTCCCGCCGTAGATTTGCGAACCGATGGCGTAGCTGCTTTCAAGCAGTAAAATTCGCTTCTTAGGGCGTACTTTTTTGGATGACCCACACAACATATACTATGGGTGCGGTATCCTAAAATTATTAATTGGGGCTAAGTTTGATAGTTTTTGCTTCAGGTTGGGGGAGTGAGGCAACAACAATATGTTCTAGCGACGCCGGGACAGCCGGCCACGCCTGTATCACAAGTAAGTTGCATACTTTAGCCATCGAAGTCTGTTTTATATTGTAGAATACCAAGATACCCTTATGTTGTCGAAGTTCCTGCCATTCGCACGAAGCGATTTGCTTCCGCTTTCATTATGCGAACGGCTAGGGAGTGGAACTCCTTGCCGAGGTCTGTTTTCCCGGACCAATATAATCTGGCCATCTTCAAGGCCAGAGTGAAAAGGCATCTTCTGGGCAAGCATGTACCATCCTAGGCCTCATCATCGCTTTCCATTAGGCGAGATTGTGGTCAAGCGCATTGCTTTTTAAACATTAAAAAAAAAGTGGGTGCTAACGACTGCAGATGCAGCCGGGACCAACGGCTTAACGTGCCTTCCGAAGCACGGAGGAGCTCGAGATAGTAAATTTTTGGTCACCCATCCAATGACAGACCACTGCGAAAGTTGATTAACTTCAACGATCGCAGCCGAACGCGCTAACCACTTGCGCCATCGAGCTCCTCGATATGTAAACTAAAAAGCTAATTTTATTTTTTTAATATTTCATCCAACGTGGTGAACAAGACTGTATGTCGCCTTTGATCTTCTAAATGGTTGGGTTTTTTATCAATCATCTTTAACGGTAACAGTTAAGATGTTGAATAAAACATAATAAAATAGGGTTAAGTTGCTATTCAAAAGACTGACGATTTGGCCACGACCAAAAACCATAGTCGTTTGTTGAAAAATTTTTTGGCCGTACTAGACGTTCGGCTCTATATAACCTACATTGTGGAAGTACTTCTCAAGGTGCAAGGTTGTCCCCCTTTTATTAATCTGTAGCGCTAGAAAACTCATAATCCCCGCTTGGGCTCCCCTACTATAATTAATTTATACACATTTTTTTTTAATATGCAAAATATATAACTGTTATGTTATATCATACCCCTCTCGAGCCTATCCCTCGTAAATTAATATCTACAAATCCCTATCGCCATCGTTGAGCAGTATTTCTCCAAACCAATGCTAAATTTTATTATAAAATGTATGATGATCCGTTGAAAGCTAGGGATATTAAATACGATAGTTTATCTTTGACAAATCGTATATGTCCAAAACAGCAGATTTGCATATTAAAAAACACCGAAACTGCTGATTTCACACAAAATTCAATCTCTGATTGCGTTCCACCTCCCACGAATATTTTGAATTGACGGATCAAATATTCAAACCAAAGTTTAGGATCTGATTATAGATACTTTTTTAGCAATCCAAAGAATTAAAGTTCAATCTACCATTGGACTTTTCGGATTAAGATCGAATATAAGGATTAATCGTAAATCGCGAAAAAGGAATAGGGTATTAGAAAAGTTTTAGAAGACGATCTCACGTGGATATTCATCATTCTGTTGTGTATTTCAGTAAAAATAACCAAATCAAAAACTCCATTTTTAAGTTGCCGCCAAAACGCTTTTCTGGACAATATGGCGTCTTACTAGTGTGTGAAGTCACACGACTGTTATTAAAATGTCAAACGACACAATATAATGTCACTTTAACCAGAAGTTTACTTGCGTGTGACGCCATTTTAGGCTCCGCCAATCCCAAGCGTTTTGGGTCACGTGACAATAGATAAGAAAACTATTATCTTTTTCGTGGGTTTTTAGTAAAATTATGAATATTTTTTTGTAAAAATAGTTAAGTCCCCTGCCAATATTCATTCTAAACACAGATGCTAACAGTTGGCACTTTATTTTTAATACTGTCAAATACCCTATTGTTGAATAGACAATTGTCTTTTGTTAAAATAAGACAACCGTTATATGGCTCTCAAGTTGCTCTTCTCTTTGTCTCCAGAGGAAGAGAACGGCCAATAGTAAATATTCTTCTCGCATTAGTACGAGGGCCTCGAAACCTCGGTCTCGGGTTCGGGTACCGCGCGAACCCACCGCAGACGAGATATGGCAAGAAAACGGGGAAATATTAACCTTACTACATCTGTTAGATTGAAAATTAAGATTGAAGATACAGTGAAAATGTAACTATAAAATTTTATTAAAATCTGTGAATGTAGCAAGAAATCTGTGAAAAAACACCCTAAAGTTTGTAAAGATAAATCTGTAAATATGGTAATATTACTATTTTTGTGGTCGTGTTTTATATGAAATAGAATTTAAGTATAGACAAAATTACCGTGAAAAATATAGCATCCTTAGCTATGTAAACAAAAAACTGTAAATATAGCAATAAAATATAGCAATAGGTACCATAATGGTCAGTGCATTCAATAAAAAAACATAACAATAAAATATTAATTTGTTGTCCTGTTTTATATGACTTAACTAATTAAAATAAAATTACTAGGAAAAAATAGCATCCTAAAATTTCCTAAAATAAAATCAGTAAATATATAAATATTTAATTAAAATTTTTGATTTAATGACCTGTTTTACATTAAATAGAATTAAATATTAACAATTTATATAAATATCAATAATTTGATTATCGATTGAATCAAAAAACACAGAAATCGCCTTCAGCGCCACCTATCGGGTCCAGTTATGAATCTAAACTCTCAAAGGAAAAGTCATACTCGATTTCTTGTATAAAAAAAGGTATTCTTTTACAAATCAAAGGCGACCTACAGTAATGTTCAAAAGAGCTACCCTGTTTAAGAATTGTGCTTTATGCTGGCACTTCACATTGGAATTTGTATTCGCTTAATTTATGTCAGCCGTCTTTCCCTATCTCTCTATAGAGAGAGAGAGAGACATATCCTTGTCGCAGTATACAATGAATATAATATTGTTCTTAGGTAATATTTTGTGGAGGCGGCGTTGGATCTGTGGGTTCGGTAGGGGGAGCTGCGCCGGTCATTACCTCCGTACTACCCGCGGGGGGTGCCGTGCTGACACCACACCACGCGTTACATCACTAAACAAAAAAGCAGTCATCTCGACCAATAAACACGGAGGAAACAGTCAACTTGGCCAATAAACACTAACTATAGAAGTTAAAAGAAGAACTGAACTTGGCCACGAAATACTATGACAAAACTGTTACAAAGGGTACGCTGCGCCATTCATTACTTCGTACTAACCGCGCGGGTACCGTGTTGACATCACACCACGCGTTACACCACTAAACACTGCAAAATATGAGAAAAAAGCAGTCATCTTGACCAATAAACACGGAGGAAACAGTCAACTTGACCAATAAACACTATATACAGATTGAAGAACGACGAAGTTAGAAGAAGAACTTAACTTGGCCACTTAATACTATGACAAAACTATTACAAAGGGTACACTGCGCCATTCATTACTTCGTACTACCCGCAGGGGGGAGCCGTGCTGACACCACACTACGCGTTATACCACTAAACACTATGTGAAAAAAAAAACAGTCATCTTGACCAATAAACACGGGGGAAACAGTGAACTTGACCATAAACACTATATACAGATTGAAGAACGACTAAGTTAGAAGAACTTAGCTTGGCCACTAAATACTATGACAAAACTATAATAAAGTGGCCGCTGCGCCAGTCATTACCTCCGTACTACCCGCGGGGGGTGCCGTGCTGACACCACACCACGCGTTACACCACTAAACACTGCAAAGTATGAGAGAAAACAGCCATCTTGACCAATAAACACTATCTACAGATTGAAGAGCACTTAACTTGGCCACTATACACTATGACAAAGGGGACGCTGAGCTAGTCATTATCTCCGTACTACCACGCGTTACACCACTCAACACTACGAAATATGAGAAAAGAACAACTCAACACTACGAATTATATTCACACATAAAATCACGTGTTATGGCAGGAAAAAGAGGTCCAAGCACGAATTTCGACATCTCCATAATCGTATCGCGTCGTCAAAGTTTCTATAAAAAGTGAGCAGCGCCCCTCCCGAACTGGCTCTTTCCATACACAATTTAACGATAAAGCTACGATTACGAAGCTGTCATAATTCGTGCTTGGGTCTTGACCATTAAACGCAGAAGAAACACTCAATTTGACTAAAAAAAACTACACACTTATGAGAGAAAAACATTTGACTTGACCACTAAACACTACACACACACCCCCTTAATTATAAACGAAGAATAAGTGTGCCGGATAGCGACCACCGGCACTTGGTTTTCGTATCGTCGCAGCTTAGCTACAGAGTTTTAAGACTAAGATATTGGATGTTTAAATAAAAGATGTGATACCTTTGAAAGTCTTATAGCGTATATTGTATTCAAAAAATTGCTGTTACATAATTCGAGGAAGAGGGGTTGGGGACAATATTTTGCGACCAATGGCAGCGTCGATTTAGATATCGCGTCATGTAGCACCATACGGATTGGTGACCGAGCCGAACCTTAATTTGGCGCGTTCCGTCTCGCACAGAAATGCCAAAGAATAAGCTTTGACTAGTTACACCTTGATTTGTTCATATCACTCTTAATGCCATTTGTCATTCTTTGAACCGAGACAAAACATGGAGTAACTAATCCAAACTTATTCTTCGTTTATTAATAAGGGAGATTGAGAGGGAGTTGACAATTTTTCTTTTTAATAGTCAATATTTATTATTGACCATTAAAAAGAAAAATTGTCAACTCAACCAATAAAGAGAGAAAGACATTTGTATTCCAGACATGGATGTTTAATATGTATTTCAATATAAATATACTTATAAATGTACAGTATATGTAATCTATCCGTTACCCTAGTATCGCATAACACAAGTCTTACAGTGCTTACTTTGGGGCTAAGCTAAATGGTGTGCGTGTTGGAAATATTTATTTATTTTATTTAATAAACATTATTTACAGACTGAAAAACACTAACTTGACTACTAAATACTATGACAAAAACCACACGTCCGTACTACACGCGGGGGGCGCCGTTCTCACACCATCTACACTTTATGAGAGAAAACTAGCTGTGCCCTGCGGTGTTACCGGAGGTTTATTAGGGATATTAATTCGTAGTGAAACGTAGTCTATGTCACAGGGTGTCAGCTAACTCAACTAAAAAAGAATTTTTTATTCACCTTATCAATTAAATGGAATCATTTTTATTCCGATGCCGTTATTGTTTTTTAAATAAAAAAGAAATAAAATTTCAATGCTTCTTACGCACACTCGGTCATACGTCATATTCATTTTCCCGGTAAAAATATGGTAGCATACCAGTACAATATGGCGTCGGATTCGTGATGTCATTACCACTGGCCAGTGCTACTAGCTACTTCAGTGCACTCTATTTGCGGCTGTTGCCAAGGGAAGTTGGGGCGGGATGTTATGTTCCATTTTAATATGCAATAATGTTAGCGTATAACCTGTCTATATATTATACGTCATGTATGTAAATACAATGAAAAGCTGATTTTGTGAAAACACAATTCTCATTTTCGAATGAGTCTGCTTTCGTAAAAATTACAAGTGTCAAGGAAAACTGTAGATTACTAAAGAGTATGAGAAGCAATTAAAGTTTATATCCCCTTGCGATCCTATGCGGAACTGGAATCGGTTTTATCCCTAATTATAGTCCTTAATCATAATTAACGGCCGTACTCAGAATACTAGTAATCTGTTTCTTTATATAACGTGTTTTCTGCTTCTATTGTGTAGCAAAGACATCAGCGCTAATTTTAACCAAAGTTCTCTGAGGGCGGTTGTTAATTTTTTTTTTCAAAAGTCGATTCTTTTGCCTTTTTGGAAGGTTGTCTATAATGCTTGATATTGCCAAACCTAAAAAAAGTATTCGATGGTTTTTCCTTTTTATTAAGAGAAATTGTTGATGTTTTATTTTGAGATATTGGTGTCGATTCTGGCTTGATACTCTTAACCTAAACTTAAATTTGACATCAGTGTATCCTTCTCATTCTCTTTACTGAACGAAAAGGAGAGACTGATTTTAAATTTAGTTTTAAGTTTAGAGAATCACACCTATAGGTAGTTCTACAGGGTGGTCCAACTAGTGATGTCAACAATTTTTTTTAGATTCCTCCCACCTGGGGGTGTCCGAAAATACCCTATATATACGTATGTTCCGCGATTTTTCTTAGTTTTCGAGTTATATTTTTTTTTTGTGTATTTTTGATGATTTCTGCCAGCGAGGTTTCAAAAATTCTTATCCTTTTTCGTAGTAGGTATTTTGCAGTCTTTTTTTGTGACGTCTTGAATGTTGTTTTAATAAAAAAATAACTCGAATTTCCTGCAATTACTTAAAGTTACTCAAAAAAGGCTTGAAAGTTGGATCTTTTGTTTTGAGTAGGATTTACTCGGATAAATGGGGTATTTTCGGATACTCCCTGGTGCGAGGAATCTAAAAAAAAATTGTTGACGTCACTAGTTGGATCACCCTGTATATTTAGGGCAATGTCATTTCCTTTTCCCAATGAGCATAGATTTGAAACTTAGGCTACTAGTGAATAAGTTGTAAATAGCAGTAATTAAGTAAATAAATAAATAAATTTAAGTCCATTTTTATATTTACTAAACTGATTGATGGATGTATTAGAGGCACTAATAAATTGAAATATATATCCGGGGAGGTTAGTTATGTTTGTATATTTACTTATAGGTAACAAATTTAGTCTAATTTTTATTATTTATAACTAGCAACACCTGTGTGTTCAGTAAGTACTTTGCTATTGGCTTACTGCAAAGAAATCGCAAATGTTATTTGTACCGCGATATCAGTTGATTATGTTTTAAAGTCATTCGTCATGGAAAAATTATAGACATTTTTCAACCGAATATAAACTATAAGGGAAAACAATTTTTGTTTTATTATTTAAAGTTTTAGATTTGTATCCTTCAATATTTACAATCTTGCAAAAGATTCAGTGTATACATATTATTTATGCCAATTGAAGTTTTTGTCTATTCTTATCTGCTATTTGTAAACAGTATGTCTTTATCATGCATTATAAGGAATGAAAAGGAGAGACTGATTCATCAAGTTTACAAATAGCAAACACGAATACCCAAGAGAAGTGTCGTCATTAAACATATACATCATATACTTCCAGACACATATCGCACGTCACAAACAAAAGGGTAATCTTCAAAAACAGAGTTTTGAGATATCGCGTTTTGAAGTTTTAAAAAATCATAGAAGTGGAACTACTTGTTCAAATGTTTAAAATGATACCTTGATTTAAAAGTAAATTATCCTTCTTTGTGTTGAGTAAGTTTAGTTAGTGTATCAATAGTAGTTTTTACTTTAAAAGTACTTTTATGTGACTGGGTAAAGAGACCCTATAAGCAGCTCAAATGGATAAGCCATTTGAAACAATGGCTCGTGTTAAAATTACAACTAGTATCATTTTAAAATAATTTCGTTGAAATTAACATATTAAAAAAAATTAAATAGGCCAGAGGGTATTATTTGAAATAAAACTTCAAACTTGTATTAATCCGAACGGGCAATAGGATATTAACTTAATACTGTTTAGAATATTCACAATCATAAATTTTGCCTAGCAATTGACGACATGTGTTGCTATAATTCAAAAACTATTTCGAATTTAAAAAAGAAATGGTTTGTCGGCTTAATACCCTATTGTTTGTGACGGGCGATATATCGGCCCATCTAGCGTTTAAAGTTTTGACGGACAATCTAAATAAAATTTTGGTACATTAAGAAAAAAGATTTACACAGTTTTGAAGCTGATTTATTAACAATTTATACGTATGTTTTTAAAAATATATTATTACCTAATATATATTTTTGCTACATACCATTGAAGCTTTTAACGCTAGGTGGTCTAATAGATGTGTCTGGAAGTGTAGTATGGATACTATTTTAAACTGCACCTTATGTCAAGCAATATAAAGTTAAAAGTCAACTGGATAAAAGTTGACACTTGGATAACTTTGATTTTGGTAAATTGTATCGATGGAATGAATGAATATGATAATGAATTACGAAAGTCGGTAAAAAGGTTTTGAGAGCTCAAGCAATTTTATTCCTAACTGCAATATAATAAGACTTATTGTTGAATATTTAGTAATGAATACGAAAGCGATACTGATTTTGCTCAGAAGTCGTATTAGGAACTCTTAAATTGAGACGACATTCTAATGAGGGTTTTCTGGAATGGTGGGCATCAGGTGGCGGCACTGAGATGAAAAGTCTACTCTTGCATCAAATCGCGTATATCTTCATACTCTTTGGATCAATTTAAATGCTCGTTCGATTAGTTCGCGCCAAAAACTTCATAGAAAAGACCTGACGTCACAGAGGCGCTATTGGTGACATAAATTTTCACTAACACCTCTACTACCGAAGAAAGTTTGTCTTTTCTGTCATTGACCAAATTGTATTGTTATCATTACTCCGATCAATGGCAGCCCGCTGTCTCGTGTGACGCAGTTTTCCATTCTTTTTTGTTAGCGATTGTGTGATAAAGTAAAATACTCCACTAACTCGTTTTTATTTGCTGAGCCGCATCCCGTTTCAACCATAGAGGTTTAAGAATAGACTAGGGGAGATATAGACTCTACTACAAATGGAGGAGTCCCTCTAATAGAAAGAGAAAGAAGATGAGAGACCGCTAGCTTTCTCTCTCTAATCGCGCATGCGCATTGGCAAGCGTGAGCAACTTACTATTTCGATGTGATACCATTGGATGCTATGCGTCAAGAGAGAGATAGCTAGTCGTCTCTCATCTTCTTTCTCTTTCTACAAGACAGACACTTTAAGAGCCGCCTTTCCACTTTTCAACCGGTCATAAATTAAAGAGTTTATGTTACGCCTTCAGAAGTCAACCAAATATGAGTGTTATTATTATAAAAGGATTTCATTTGCTTGAGCTTACATAAAATTATTTGGCTTTCTTAATGGCCCAATTACATTTGGTCGTTGCCTGTGTTCGGGTGCACGAAAGACATTACTCGAACAATATTTACACTGGAATACGAGCTTTTTAGAGAAAGATGGTGTCGAGTAACCAAAACGAAAACTACCCGAATACTAATTATCCGTTACCTATCAACTGCTCAACACCAGGCCCTCTAGATAAGTGCCTTTTTAACCATTTTATTTTGGCAAGTGTTCTGTATTCACTTTAACCTCATAACTTGAATGCAACAGGCTTTTGTGATTCTTATCAACTTAATGAACGTTTTCTATGTAATATTTGATCAAAGAAGAACTGTTATGTATCCGAGATACATAACAGTTGTCCGGATTGGAAATATATGCACATATTGCAACATGTATTTGTTTCATTGTTATGCGGAGTCTATGCTCTGTTCTGAAAATATGGACACACACAATGCATAAAAGATATCAAAGTCTTTTACAGCAATACTTCAGTAGGGTCTAGTGTAACATAACGAATATCTCTGCTCTTTTCTCATTTGTCTGTGGTCTGTTTTTTTTGTTTCATATGCCGCCATTTTAAGCAGTTCTCATCATACGTCAAATGGATGCATGTAATACGGAGATATTCCTTAAAGTGTCGTTTTCTGTAACAAAACATGGGAAGTGACAAATAATCTAAAGTAGCTTTTTAAACTTCTTTGTGCAAAATTAATTTTATTAAGAATCTCCCTGTCGTGTAGTGGGTATCTACGTGAAATTGGCAGAATTTTGGGAAATTCACCGCTGTTTAATGGCACAGTGGCTGTATGCGCGACTGGTTCGTGTGCTGAAGGGTGTAACGGGAGAAGAGGGATAAGTTAAATAATGGAAGACTCACCAGTTCACCAACATTCAGCTGCGAAATAAGTACCTCTGTTTGTCCAGCACTTTCTTAGTACGTGTGGCCACTCGAAATACACAGTTTTTCTTCTGCAAAACTCTAACACGATGTGCACAGCACGTACAGAGCACCAAGGATTGTATTCTTATCCTTTTTGGAGTTTGACGACGAATGTAATGTTAACCGTGCGATGATAGTTCAAACACTAACGGTGAGGTGAGTACTGGAGGGGAAGCCAATTTATGGCCCAGGATCGGGTAGGTATGAAATAACTGGACGGAGATTAAAGGACTTACCCTCCTAGCACACATTAATAAAAATATATATATCTTTACGTTCAGAATCCCAAAAAGGGGTAGAACCGAGCTTCAGGTAACATTTGGTTCTCATAAAGCCTCGTCTGGCAGTATGGGCCATTGATATTTAAAGTTACTATAATTTGGCCTAAACATGCCCCCCAGCTTGAGAGAACGCAGTTCTTTCAAAGTAGTAATATATCAAATAAGAAATCTAATACAACTCAAATTAACTTACAAAAAAAATAAAATTAAGCTTATTCTATTATTATTATACTTAGTGGACTGTATGTATGAGCAAATACCACTGACTGGGCAACGGATAGACCTTGACAACCGGTCTTCGATATACGCCGGATTTTGTACGCACATTCACTACCCTAGTTACCCCGTCTTTCCCCGGAAACACCTTGTCAATAATACCTAGTGGCCAGGACAGCGGCGAACTATTCTCTGAATGAAGCAACACTACAGTACCTTCTTTAATTTGCGTTGTGTCCTTTAACCATTTATTACGGCATTGTAATGTATTTAGATATTCTATCTTCCATCGCTTCCAAAATGAAAGAATAAGGCTGTCAACGATGCGCTTTCTATTGGTAATACTGATATTTTCAGAGGTAGTGTCCGATGGGAATGACTTCAGTGGAGTCAGAGTTAGAAAGTGAGCCGGAGTTAGCGCTAACGGCTCTGACGGATCTGAGCTTAGGACAGATAATGGTCGCGTGTTCAGTACCGCCTCAATCTGAGTCAAAAGAGTAGTCATTTCTTCGACTGTAAGGAGTTGATTACCTACAACTTTATTTAGATGCATTTTTACGGAACGAATATTGCCCTCCCAAATTCCACCGAAATGGGGAGAAGCCGGAGGATTGAGTTTCCATTCGATGGAGTTGCTTAATAGCTCCGAATTTACCCTGTCACTATAATTCTTTGATGAGATTAGGTTATAAATTTCATCAAGATATGACTTCGCGCCAATAAAATTGGTACCACAATCAGTATAAACATACTTGATTGGACCTCTGCGTGATATAAAACGCTTAAATGCATTTAAAAACGAATCTGTACTCAAATCGCAAGACATCTCTATATGAACAGCTTTAGTTACGAGACACACGAAAAGGCAAATATACGCCTTTTGACTTCGTACACCGCGTCGACGAAACGGAATTACATGTAAGGGTCCCGCGTAGTCTATTCCCGTGTGATAGAACGCCTTAGCTTCCTGTACCCTACATGCAGGTAAGTCTGCCATTATAGGAAATTCGTTTTTAGGTCTCGATTTGAAACAAATGTTACAAAGTTGCACTCGTTTACGGACGATATTACGTGCTGAAAGAATCCAGAATTTCTGGCGTAACAGAGACATCAAGAGTTGTGGTCCCGTATGTAAATACTTTCGGTGATAATAATCAATTATTAAATCAACGATATGATCACGTGGTGGCAGCAAAATGGGATGTTGGCTATTGTAATCTAAGTCGGCATTACTCAATCGACCGCCTACACGAAAAATACCGTTGTGTACAAATGCCTTTAATTTTTGAAAGGCTGGAGAAAGAGACTTATTACTTTCGACCCTTTTAAATTCGTCACTAAAGTAAACTGACTGAACATTTTTAATCAGTAATAGTTCCGCATACTCTAAATGTGAAGCTTCAAATCGTTGAGGTAATTTCTTTAAGAATCGTAAAATATAAACGATTATTCTAATTAATTTTGGCCAAGAGGAAATTTTTAATGAGAGTGAATACAACAATGGAGGTTCAACCTTCTCCACCGTTATGAATACAGAAGGTTTAATTTCAGGTGCATCTATAACACTGTTAGGATCAAATTCATGAATGGGCCACTGCGAAACAGGCAGGCGTGCGAAGCGAGGGCCATGAAACCACAGAGGGTGGTCCATCAATTGTGCCGGCGTTAAACCACGGGACAGACAGTCGGCAGGATTTTCTTTTCCCGATATAAAATAAAAATTACTAGGGTGTAATAGGTCCTGTATTTGAGCTACCCTATTTGCTACGAATGTCTGCCACCGTGCTGACGGCGCGTTGATCCAAGCTAATGCCACCATACTATCGGTAAACGCATAGACATTATTTATTTTTATACGCTGTGAATAAGTGTCACAAACATTACGCACTAACTTCGCTAAAATTAAATTACCACAAAGTTCCAGTCTGGCAAGCGAAGCACTACGTACAGGTGCTACTCTCGATTTGGCACAAACTAAATTAATTACAAATTTATTTTCATTTGGAAAATAAATGTGTAGGTATACAACACCACCATATGCCCTCTCAGACGCGTCGGCGAATCCTAACAACGAAACAATGCAGTCTGATGAAAATCCAACGTGTCGCGGAATTTTAATATTTTGTAATTCTGGCAACTCTAATTCAAACTGTCGCCAAAGTTGTATTGTTGATTCTGGTGGCGTTTCATCCCAGTCTATATTATTTGTCCATAAAAATTTAATTATTAATTTTGCCAGTAAAGTGACTGGTGCTACAAATCCCATCAAATCCCACAATCGGGCAATAGTTGATAGAATGTTGCGCTTTGTACATTCACAGTTTCGCAGGTTGACAGTAAAGGTAAAAATATCTTCCGCCGGTAACCAACGAAGACCTAAGATCTTTAAATAATCATTAGGGCTAAATTCGACATCGGATAATATACGAGAAGCAGATGGAATACTCTGCATGACTTCACGCGAGTTACTAGAGAATTTGACTAGTTCGAACCCCCCAGCATTAAACAACTCAATTAATTGTTGAGATAGCAAGATGCCTTCGGATGGAGTTTCACAAGAACTGGCTAGGTCATCCGTATATAGATCGCGCTCCGCCACCGGGCCCGCGACCGGGAAACGTGAACCTTCATCTACTATCAGCTGGCGGACTGTCCGAATGGCGAGGTACGGGCTACAACAAAGGCCAAATGGTACTCGGGTTACTTGGTACAGTTTCAATGGTTGGTCAGCGTCATTTCGGTATAAAATCATTTGAAATCGCCTATCGTCAGGTCTTACTAAGACTCGCAAATACATTTGACGTATATCAGCGCTAATCGCAACTTTAAATAATCTAAAATTTAATATAATTTTAAATAAATCATTTTGCAGATTCGGACCAGTGTGCAAAATATCATTTAGTGACAACCCTGACATGGTCTTCATACTTGCATCAAGGACTACACGCACTTTAGTAGTGCTTTTATCAGGCCGTAAGACGGCGTGATGTGGAATAACGTAGTGTGACAAAAACTCTGTGTGATTACTATCAAGAGGCGCTAAATAGCCCTTTTCTAAATACTCCGTAAATACCTTATCATATTCCGATTTAAGGTCAAGTTGAGTCAATAATTTACGCTCTAATGACAAATACCTGCGCGTGGCACCCATAAGTGAATCGCCTAATTTAAAAGCATCATCCTTAAATGGTAGTGCAACGATGTAACGACCGCTAGAATCACGCGTGGTAGTATCAGAATAAAAACTTTCGCATTCTTGTTCTTCAGAGGACAGTATATTCGCAGTAGGAACGTCTTCTAATTCAAAGAACCGGCTTAGTTTATTTTCTAAGGCAATATTTTTATCTAAAGTGCAGTAAGTATGCACCTCGGAAACGGAGGACACGACTGGAGCTTGACCATAAATTATAAATCCAAACAACGTTTCAATAGCGACGGGCTCATTGACGCCGCGTGTAATAATGTTTGGTCGAATAATGCGTGCGAAAAATTCAGACCCTACAATCAAATCAATTTCGCCAGGCTCAAAACAAGTTCGATCAGCTAATGGAATATTATTTAAGTACTCGAGACGTCCGACTTCTATTTTTGCTAATGGTAAGTCACTTGTAATACGATGTGTTACCAACGGTTTAATAGTGAAACAAATAGACTTGTCGAATTGTGAACGCAAAGTTATACACGTATAGCCTTCTATAGGGTTGGCAACGTCGCCTACTCCACACACGTATTTAGTCGTGGAGGGATGTAATTGCAACTTTAATTTCTTGCAACATTTTAGTGTGATCAAATCCCGTTGCGACGCGCTGTCTACTAAGACTCGAACGGTGTGCGTATTGCCCGCGTTATCGATAACGGTGCATTGAGCAGTACCAATTAAAACAGTGGTGTGACCGGGAGCGTCCGCCTCGGACGGCGGCGCGCGCGGCTCTGGAAGGCCTGAGGTCGCGCACAGCGATACCGATTGACCGCCGCATGGTTGCCGGCCCGTTGCTGGCGGCGACGGCATCAAGGTACTCGGTGATGATTCACCCGAGTATTGTTTATCAGCACCCGAACCGATGTTGGAAGACGACTTCGAATTATTTGTTGGAAAATGAAGTAGTGTGTGATGACTACGTGAACACTTCGAGCATGTCGTTTTCGAAGAACATTGTCGTACTGTGTGGTCGTTACTTAGACAATTGACACAGTATTTATTTACTTTAACAAAAGTGAAACGCTGTGTAGGTGATAAACCTGTAAATTTTTTACACAAACGCAACTGAAAATGGTCAGTATTACCACAGCATAAGCATTTATTTTGTTCGTTAATTACAAACGTTTTACTAATTTTATTATAATTATTATTGAAACGGGAAGTAGAATTAGGTACACTATTTTTTGACGACGTCAATTTACTATTAGACTGTTTCGTGCCAGTAATACTATTAGCTCGTTGTAAAATATGCGACTGATTGCGAACAAACTCGACAAATTGTGTGCATGATGGTAGTTTTACTGAATTACCGGAATGCATTTCGAAAGATTTTACGGTGTTTAATCCCACCTTTTTCAAACCGACGTGAATAAAGATAAAATCTTCTAGACTGTCCAGTTTAAGTTGCTTTAATGAGCTAACTAATGATGAAAATTTATCAATAAAAATGTCTAAGCTATTGGAACAATCTTCATTCACAAGGGGCAAATTTAATAATTTATCTAAGTACGAAGCAGCCAGTAACCGCTTATCATTATACTTATTTACTAACGTTTGCCACAGAACAGAATAGTTTTCCGCTGTAGGCATAAAACCTTGGCAAATAGTTTGGGCCTTTCCAGTTAATTTGCCCATTAAGTATTGAATTTTTTCACTTTCACTCAATTCAGTATTATCGTGAATTGCATTCTTAAATGTCTCATAAAATATGGGCCAATTTTCCAATTCGCCATCAAACGACATCAACTCAAGCCTCGGTAGTTTCGGGCCTTGCCTATTCTGAGACGCATTTTTTGTCTCGTAGGTATGAGAATGTGATGATAACTGTGAGCATTTGAACTTAATTCGCGCATATAAGTCTTCGAAAGCTAGCATAGAAGTGTAATCTGACTCCCCAGCGTCTTCATTCGAAGCTACCAATTCATTACGCTCATCTAATGTACGTACAAACTCCGAACGTATTAAATCAACCGTACTTGCATTAGACAAAAATGTGTCTATCTGCTGCGCGGTGTCTAACTTTGCCATACTATCGTAGGTAGTTTGAATACGCGAAAAATAAGCGTTAATTTTATTTTGCAATCTACGCAAACTGCGCTCAAAACTTTGATCTTGTGATTTAGAAGTAGCCATTTTTGATAAATTGTATTAGTTAATGAAACCAGCTAAAGTATTTAATGACTTTTAGCCCCTTACTAAGAACTAGATATAGGTAAAATTATTTCGCAATCCAGGCCGAAGTGACCAAAAATAATGTATGCGCGACTGGTTCGTGTGCTGAAGGGTGTAACGGGAGAAGAGGGATAAGTTAAATAATGGAAGACTCACCAGTTCACCAACATTCAGCTGCGAAATAAGTACCTCTGTTTGTCCAGCACTTTCTTAGTACGAGTGGCCACTCGAAATACACAGTTTTTCTTCTGCAAAACTCTAACACGATGTGCACAGCACGTACAGAGCACCAAGGATTGTATTCTTATCCTTTTTGGAGTTTGACGACGAATGTAATGTTAACCGTGCGATGATAGTTCAAACACTAACGGTGAGGTGAGTACTGGAGGGGAAGCCAATTTATGGCCCAGGATCGGGTAGGTATGAAATAACTGGACGGAGATTAAAGGACTTACCCTCCTAGCACACATTAATAAAAATATATATATAATTACGTTCAGAATCCCAAAAAGGGGTAGAACCGAGCTTCAGGTAACATTTGGTTCTCATAAAGCCTCGTCTGGCAGTATGGGCCATTGATATTTAAAGTTACTATAATTTGGCCTAAACAGTGGCGATTTTACCACAATTCTGCCAATGAGAAAGAAGATGAAGATATTCTATTTCTTATGTTACACTGTCCTCCGCCTAACCCTATGATATTATTATTAGCTAAGTACATGTTTAACAATGTCAAGGATAACGATTTCACTTTCATTGAATTGTGAAATGTGAAAAATGATTTTTCATAAATTTAATTTATTTTTCTTTTGAAGAAGGGACTGGTTTTTGTTGAGGTACGTTCTGTATTCAATGATGTTTTACTACATAATTTATGTATTTATTTTTTCTTACCCACTATCGTCTTGAGGCGCAAACTAAGTATGTATAATTGGTACACTTTAACTTATAACAATACTGTATTGAAATAAAGTTTTTAAAATTGATCTAGTTTTGATTTCTCGTTGGTAATCCTAAGAGCGAGGTCACAACACTGCGTTGCGACGTCGAATCGCAATGCGATACGACGTAGTTAGTTACTTCGACCCTACATAGAGGGCTCAGGTATTATGGGAATACTTCACAAGGTGCAAGGCACAAATAACATAAGGGGCTCGAGCGGAGCGGATGAATTTCCCTAAATTGGGCCTTAGCAAAACCAATTCTTTAATTAAGCTAAGAAAAAAATATTGCATTGTTACATAATTTACTTACTTAGGTAAACCTTAAAACCATTAAAAATATACTTTCTTCCACAAAGTATCTTTATCTTAATAAAGTATTTAGAAAATATGTATCTTGTATCTAGAATTCCAAATACTTTTTCAAAAGTATCTTGTATCTGTTATCTAAAAAATTGAGTACCTACCTAGTACCTACCTTGTATTTTAGATAACGTTTTGAAGGTTATCTATTACATCTCTGATTACAGTTCCTTTAGTATGAGTTCGAGCGCACGAAAACTATCATAGTTTTCGTAATTGTAAATTATGTTTCTATATCCATTTTGGTGAAACGTAACCAGATCTCTTATCTATTAGACAAATCCGTCTGTCCGTGGTGCTGTTTCAGCGGCCAAACCGTAAGAGATAGATAAAGAGAATATTTAAGTTATAAGTTAAGAATTGTCTGATAAGACTACAAAACGGATTTGAGTAACGTAGCACTTCCGGTTTTCGAGAAATCAGGTTTTGGTGAACATTTGGTTCACTGGTTTGCTAGTATACTTATAATTTAAGAAGACGCAAAGGTTTTAATGATAGAATTTAAACACTGTTTATTTGTATTGAAACGAAAACAATAAAATCAGTACCCTCAGTACGAGTGCGAGCTCAAGAAAACTATCATAGTTTTCGTAATTGTAAAACTCGTACTAAGAGTACAGATGGCACTTTAGTAATATGAACAAGACACGGCATGACTAGTCTAAACTTATTCCTCCTTTTTTATTGAGGGAATTAGCAATATAATATACTTTGTAAATTCTTTCATTTGCAGGTTTGAAGTGTTTTAAGAAAGATATTAAATACCTTAGATACACCACGAGCGCTCAAAATTTATCCCAATCATGAAGTGCTTGAACTCCACTCAAGCACTTCTTGGTTCACAGTCACGCGCGGACCGTTACAAAGTCAAGATGTCGCAGAGCTCCGCGAAAAATGCGAAAATAATACTTACAGTAAATAAATAAATAAATATTTCCAACACTCACACCAATTAGCCTAGCCCCAAAGTAAGCACTGTAAAGGCTTGTGTTATGGGATACTAGGGTAACGGATAGAATACATATATTGTACATATACTTATAAGTATATTTATATGAAATACATATTAAACATCCATGACTGGAGTACAAATGCTCGTATTCATCACACAAACATCTGCCCCCACCGGGAATCGAACCCGGGACCTCTCGAGTCGGCGACGCCATGAAACCCGGCGTATAAACCACTCGGCCACGGAGGTCGTCAACAGTACGAAAAGTGTCGTATTTTCGATAGGTATCTAGTCAATGTTTGTTAATTTAACGCATTTGAAGTAAATTTGGATCTAATACTTACTACAAACTGATTTAATATAAAATATTTGTGATATTCAAAGACATGGTCGGTTATACGTCGCCATATAGCCGACTCTTCCCCGCGGTCCGTGCCTGCTATATTACTAACAGCGCGTTCAGAATTGCGCGTAGTCAAAGAAATAAGGTCTAAATTCTTCCGCATATAGCAATAAGTCGTAAAATTTTGCAAGCTTGCATTTCGAACTGTCAGAAGTTCTTGACGTATGCGTTTTATTTAAGACCTTAAACAGTATGTATTAAAGGTTACTTTCAATATTTAAATAATGCCTTATATTGATTTTGACTACGCGATCATCTTACGGAGCTTCGTGGATCGTTCAATGTACCTTTTGGACAGGTTTCGGGCACGATTTTGTTCGTGTTGGTGTATCTAGGGTATTTAATATCGTTGTGTTTTGATAGCAGTTGAAATTAGGGCAGAAACAAACCAAAATCAAATCACACGGCTAACAAAAATTGTCTTTATTACATATTAAGTAAGGTCATAAAAATATAAAATGGCGTCTTTTAATTTTTTACCGTTTATACATGCTAAAGTAAAGTTTAGATACATAAATGCAAAATATAGGTACTTACTCTTAAAATGTATTGGAAAATATTTGTTCACTAATTCACACACAATCTTAAATACTAGCATGCAATACTATAATATTTTTAATTTATTTCATTATGCACATTATCGACCGAAGAATTTTGCAGCCTTACATGTTAAGGCTACAATTGCTTGGCCGCCAATTCCAGTAATGTAAGGTAAGTCTGTAAAAGTACCTTTATCTAACGCAAAGAAATTACGCCCTTCAATGCAAGAACGCCAAGTTCTCCCAATGAACACACTATGGAATTCATTCCTGGGAAATTAGAAAATCTCACTTCTGTGGCTGTTTTGTACACAAGCTTTTTATTATGGCTCAATTACACTTGGTCGTTAGCCCGAATACGATTGCCAATAAAATTCAACTAAACGACTAAGTTAGGATTGCCAACCGTCCTGTTTTCCCAGGACATGCCCTAGTTTTTGTAGTGTCCTGGAACGTGCTGAATAGTTTTTAAGCAGCGTCCTGGGTTTATAATTTTTAAAATCGCGCGCCTCTTCTCAAAATTTTACGCTACATGTGATTATTTTAATTAAAGGAATTTCATTTCACCTGTTTTCACTAGATATTTATTTAACTATTGCAACACTATTAATATGTCCTGTTTTGAAACTGAATTGACCTGGTTTTTTCAACTTAAAATCCTTTTTAAATTTGAGGTTGGCAACCCTAGACTAAGTGTAAATGAACAGAGTTGAGTACGTCCGTATTCGGGTAGTTTTCATTTTGGTTACCAGACACTGTCTGATGAAATCTTTAAATCTTTTTTACAAATGATAGAATTTTCTAAATATATTTCATTTTTTGAAAATACAAGTTTCAATTAGTGGAAGAGCCAAATGTTTATTATCAAAATTCATATTAATTTTAAAAAATATTTTTTGAATACAGATATTATTATATTTAAGCCTATAGAAGAATTAAAATCTTATGTGTAACAATTTTTAAGGCAGTAACGTTACATTCAAATTGTGATAACTACAGTGACATATAGGGTGATTACAATGGACGACAATGGTTATTGGAAAAAATAAATTCGGTAATTCGTGTAAGCGCTAAATACTTAAGTAAACCTAAGCATAGACTAAGTAAGTAATAAAACTTATTTTTTTTCTAAGTATTCACTTTACAACACAAGGAATTTCGATACAAACAAGCAATAAAAGCATAAATACTCAATTTTAGGTTTTATTACAAATTTTAGTTTTTTTTTATATATATATATATATATACTTATACTTACCTACCTAATTATTTAATACATTATTAAGTGTTTTAAAAGAAGTATTATTTGGTCAACTTGCAACAAAATTCTTAAATATAATTTAAAAGCTTATTCTATGTCTATTTGATATTAAATAAATGACAAAGATGGTATCATAATATGACAAATAATAAAAATATAAATGACAAATATAGTAGTTTCGCCTACTATATATATTTTCTAGAAATATAGTATTTGATCTTCTAATAAAGTAAGATAAGTCTGTGCGGAAAGAGAATGGGCGTGGCGAAAAACGGAACTAACATTAAGATTTTTATTTGGCAATCAAACCCAGAAATCTGTAAAACGTCAAGGTTTTGTTTTGATACGGATTTGTTTGTTGTGTTGTGATTTCTTGCGGTTTTTTGTATTTAATCATGTCTAAAAGGGGTAAAACCTTACAAATACGGTAGAAAAGCAATACAGCGCCCTCCAATCTAGATCCCATTCTCTTTCCGCACAGACTACTATATTATATGAGTGGGGTAGGCAACCCTAGATGACGTGTTAATTAGGAATAAGGCTGGGCGCATATGTACGGTTTTATCGGCCGGCCTAATCGCAAACTTTTTTACAATGGTGTGGATTCTAGTGAGACTCGCTATACCTAAACTGTAATCTGACAACAGTGTATCCTTGTCATCTATATATATAAAACTCAAAGGTGACTGACTGACATAATGATCTATCATCAACGCACAGCCCAAACCACTGGACGGATCGGGCTGAAATTTGGCATGCAGGTAGATGTTATGACGTAGGCATCCGCTAAGAAAGGATTTTAATCAATTCTACTCCCAAGGGGATAAAATAGGGAATGAAAGTTTGTATGAAACTTTAGGTAAACTAGGTATAAGAAGAATCATAGATGAATGTTATTGTGTATAATACAATCCTGAGAACAAAAACTGTAGTCTACATTCAGCTCTACACCGAAGCGAAGCGAGGGCGGGCCGCTAGTTCTCTATACAAAACGAAAAGGAGAGACTGATGTTAAATTTAGTTTTAAGTTTAAAGAATCACATGCCAGAAACGACACGAGTGTGTAACTAAAGCGGAAATCGCATATCCATGGATGCTTTTCAGAACAAGTATCTTGGTGGCGTTACAATAAAGCAGTAGTGGACCACTAAATAGCTTGGTAATTATCACTTCTACCTATGAATGCAGTTAGCGAATTGGCTTATGTACCCCAAGCACGAACCAATATCGAATAGTTTGCGAGTGCGAAATGTCACTGTCATACAAAAATAGTCAATTTTAATAGAAAATGTGTCAAGTTTTACGTAAAATTCCTATTGAGGTTATTCGGACAATAGAATTTTTCTATTCTGATAAAAAAGCAATATGTGGGCCTCGTTGAAAATTTTGTATGTACAGACATTCAGACATTCAGGTCCCTAAATAGGAATTCCTGATCAGGAAACCGTATATATGCGCCCAGCCTTATAAGCATTTTAATTTAAGAATGTTGGCGCAAGCGGCCATTACATTGGTTTTTTAACATACCTGTCTACATTTTTAATAATAAGAAGTATTAACATTACAATCGGACTCAGAAACGTCAAATTTATTTAATGATTCATTAGTTAGTGTTGTCCCCAGCGTTGCCAGATTATTTTTGCCAAGTCGGGATAAATTTAGAAACTTTTTGAGTGATAAAAGCGGGATTCTTTCGTCGAAAGCGGGTCATAGCAAAAAACGTATAAGTTATTGAATATTTATCTTTTTATTTAACTTCAAATAACATTTACGTGAAAATACATAGGTGCCTAGTAAAAATGTCCATAGAAAATGTATTTTAATAAAAATATGATATTTTAAATCAGTTTACCCTATCGTTAAATAGTTGAATCTTATTCGTCTTCTGAATAAAAAAAAACAAATAAAAATCAAAAAACTTTTATTTATTAGTTTTATTCCCGAAAAGCGGGATTGAGTCTATCCCCCGCGGGACATTTAATTTGGATTTAAAAATCTCTGGCCACGCTGGTCATTCCACTCTATTACCGCAAAGAAAGACAGCAACCACTTACTCAAACTTTTATGTTAAATGATTTTTCTGAGTGCTCTGTGTTTTTTTATTCAATTTAATTAACGATTTTGGCAATCAAAGCCATTACGATCAAAGTGAGCAGGGAAGTGTATGCCCTGACTGCTTTCCCCGGGGTAGGGGTAGTAGGTGCGGCGGCGCTAGTACATGTCTCGAGATGTCTGAACATTTCAATATAATTCCTTGCAGGCTGATGGTTAGTATCCATAGTAGGCTCGGTTAATCCTATAGTGGAGTCTTTGAATAGTAAATCACTGCGGCCTAGGAAAGGTGAGTATATGCGGATGTTGATCAGCTGTTCTGCTGTGGCGATGTTGTAACCGAACAGTTGGTCCAGAGAGTCCAGTAGGGAACTGAGGCTGTTTGTGATCTGGTCGTTTCTGTGAGACAATAACATAGATATATTACATTAAATGCGTTATTTATTTATTTATTCAGAAAACCAACAGTGTAACAAAAAAAATTTTTTTTTACATACTTTGTAATACTAAGGCTAATAATAGGTTTTCTATGAGATTTACAATTGTACTAAGACGTGGGAAGACTTGATCTATTGCTTATTAGCTAATCAGTGGCGCACTAAGTCCGTCAGAGGCCCGGGGCGGCAAAGCAGAATGAGCTTTAACAAAAATTACTTTCTTATGTTTATTTCGTTTTTTTTTTTTTTTTTTTTTTTTATAGATAGGTCCGACAAATGACTCCACCCCACCTGATGTTAAGTGAAGGTGAAGTCCAAAGCATTCCATTTACGGATAGTGCGACAAAGAAATGAGTCACCAAATTTCTTTGTACGCGTTGGAATTGTGGCCACAGTTAGACGATGACAACGTAGGCCAGCGCGCGTGGTCCTCTGAAGGAAAGGAGAAGGTGGGATAAGAGAGAATAACTCCTCAGAACACTCGCCGTGGTACAGACGATAGAACGCGCTTAGTGACGCCACGTCACGGCGTAATTGAAGAGGCTCAAGGTGTTTAGTCACCTCCTCATCGCCTATGATGCGGATCGCGCGTCGCTGTAACCTATCCAAAGCATCGAGCAAGTACTTGGCGGAGCCATCCCAGAGGTGCGAGCAATATTCCACGCAGGACCGCACTTGCGTTTTGTACAACAAGCACAGTTGATCGGGCGTGAAAAAACGCCGCACCTTGTTCAGGACTCCGAGTTTGCGTGAAGCTGTTTTGATCACGGTTTCGATGTAGTTCTTTGGATTCAGGTCTGAGCGAACTTCCATACCGAGCATGGAAATGTTGCTCTGCAGCGGTAGTGTTGTGCCCTGAAGAGATGGAAGAGGAAGGAATGACGATGTTTTTGCCGTGAAAGCGCAAGCCTGAGTTTTTTTGGCATTGAACTCAACCAAGTTCCTGGTACCCCATTCGGAAATGTGGTCCAAAGCCTGATTGAGTTCAATGACAAGATTCTCGCGTTTCTCCTTGGTTCGTTAAATCGAGCAAGTGAAATTCAAATTAGAATTAAATTATTTCGGTTAAATAAACATACATACCTACAAAATGGAATGGATATGGGTGAGAAAATCAAATACGAATCAATCGACAAAAAAATACAAAAATAAATCAAAGATAGTTTTTAGCGTTTTATATATGTGTTTTCGTGACTGAACTCCTCATTAACTTCTGTGAAATCGATTTCTTTGGATTTTTTTCTATTGAAAGCACGGCTAGTTAATCGCTCCATGAACCAGTCGCTCTTGACTCATTGTAATCGAAGATAATTTTTAATTAGTTTAAGTTTCGAAAAACTCCTCTAGCATGATGCAACCGAGATGCAAGTAGTCAAGAAATATCTATATTGAAGTATAAGCAATTTACAGAGTAACGATTCACTGATGGCCCATTTTATTATTAATTAAAGGATTACTTGGGCTCTCCGATTGGCAGCAACGTTTCTTTATCGGTCCATACTCGTATCGGTGGCTTTTAAATGCCTGCGGTACTTTTTTATTTTTTGGGAAATTTGCTCCTTGTCAAATTCATCATTACTTTGTATCAGATTGTCAACTGCTAAAGCCAGAGCATCATCTGAAGCATAAGCTTTATTTCAATAATTTGGAAAAGATTATTGATTTCTTTCATGGCCCCGTATCGTGTCGACAATTCTTGTATATACCGATTTATGCATTCATTCATTGACCGACTTATTTCTTCTGGAATTGATAATCCAGCATCATGAGCTGATTCACCTGGCATCGTTCTTTTCACCTTACTTCTTCCTCGTTTCTCGATGTTGATGTCCATGTCATTGCATTGTTTTTATGACAAAAGTTACAATATTGTCTACAATGGTGGTTCGTTCGGTCACTAAATACTCATACAAGGCGTTTAATTTGGTGATTCCTGTATCAAGACTCGTTTTTGGAGACTGCAAATATTGTTGAACTTTAGTTAGTTCTTCCAGAAAGCCAGAATTGTATAATATGTTAGAAAGGTAGAATCACAAACAGCCGGCAGGAGCAGGCTTGCTCCTGATATTGTATCTAGATTTGCTTTTGGATCTTGAAAACGTTCCAAACTACTTACAAATGTCTCTATGTTGTCTTTTACAACTTTTACTGACTCGTTTAATGTTTTATATTTTTCCAGTTTTCTCTTTCAGCAATTGCCATCTCTGTGTAGATGACGAAAACAACGAATATGATTTCTCTACTGTTCCAAAACATGTGACGCTGGAAGGAACGCATACAAATGCATGAACTCCACAAAGATTCAAGGAATGATTAGAACAAGGACTGAACAGTGCATTTGGATTTACTTTTCGGATTTTTCGTTGCACCCCTCCATGGACACCTGACAATGACGCGGCATTGTGATTTGCACTTCATTCATTCAGGAATGTTTGAGGTAGTACCCGCTACAAAGCATTCCCTCAGCGTATTGGACACGTTCAGCAAAGGTAAAAGAATATTAGTACCGCGTAAAAAGTGTAGATGGCTATAGTGTTTTAATCTTGATGAAATTATGTAGGTACTAAGCACATTTTAAAGTCATGTTTAGGTTTTGATCAGGGGAACTCGGAGACATTTGGGGCCCCCCAAGATCGGAGGCCCGGGGCGGGCCGCCCCTTCCGCCCCCCTGTTAGTCCGCCACTGTAGCTAATACTAGTTTTATTGTGTATGATGGAGAACCAAGTACATAGTCCCTCATCACCAACTGCTCCCGGCGTCCCGAGTCTTTGTTAATAGAATGAATGTAATATAATTTTTGCCGTAATAGCATACCGAACGTATTAAAGGAAATACTGCAAAACTCGCTGTTTAAATGTGTGTTTCGATATCCCGAAAAGTTCAAGTTCGTTAAATTTTGTGTAATATGTACCTACGTGCTATACGAATGAGGACATTGTTACTAGCATATGTAGTGGCAGTGGCGGCGCTAGGCGTCGGCGACGTCGGCCACCGCCGAAAGCCTCGCGCCTGAGGGGGCCTCGCAAAAAAATTTTACAAGTTACCTATTTATTTTCGTTTCTCCTGGCCTGGCTTAGGTAGCCGACTCCGAACAATTCGGGGAAAAAGCTAAGCAGATGATAATGACTTTTATTATTTTCGAACACGTGCATGATGGAAGCGACTAGTGCTTTACATGTATTCAGAATCGTCTGTCTGGCAACACTATTTTTGTAATTAAATTTCTATGTACAAACATAATTAATTACTTTTTGTCATCATTTGATTATCAACAATAAAACTCGTTTACTCATACGTTATTTTATAATTTGGCTCACTTAATTTAACTGTTTTTTACTGTGAAGTAAAATAGGCCTCGCGAAATTGATGTCGCCGACGTCCACATGTAGTCTAGCGCCGCCACTGTCTAGTGGAGTATTTAGGTGTACACAGCAAAGGAGTATGGCGTGTGCGTCGCTTAGGAGTACAAAATCCGATACCCGCTACTAAATCTGCGCAGTCCAATTGCCCGTTTAAGGTGTCGAACAGTAGGCACATGTCAAGCATTACCCGCCTCTCCTCTAAGCTAAAGAGGCCATGATGTTGACATCCACTATGATATGAATCAGGGAAAATACTTAGTTAGGGAATAATAGTTGTCGATAGTTAATATGTTTAATATTGGAACGAAGTTCCTTACGGCAGGCTTGGAGGGGATAGGGATTTTGCTGCGTAACCGAACTGAAAAAAATGTGATAGTAAAACCGTAAGAAAAAATCCGTGGAAAAAAGTGCGTGGAATAAAACCGTTAATGAGACGTGCGCAGGCGCGACAGTCGCATACACAAGCGAGTTTGCAATTTGTGTCGATTCTACATTAGCCGAAGGAACTTCGTTCCTACCTGGTGTCCCACGACACCACATAATTTTTTTTTTGTTATCTCTTAGGTTTTTTCTGTTTTAATTCTATTCTGTTTTAATTTAATTATTTTTAATTCTTTGTTCATTTTCAATTTATTTTGACATAATTATATGTAAAGAAAAGTTTTACTAGAAAAAAATCCACCCGGACCAGGCAGCCGACGGGACACGAACCCGCAACCTTCGCAATCCGGGCGAATGCACTGACCAATTATACTACCACGGCCCTGATGGCCGCGTTGAAATTTTCCTAGCCTTGAGCTGCAAGGCAGCGCCATCTCTTCGCATTGTAGGTAAACCACTTTTTTTTGCTAGTAAAACTTTTCTTAAGATTTAAACATCTAGCAGTTAAATGCTTAAAAAAAATAAAAACATAACTTAATTACGTGTTTTTTAAATGTATTGTTTTATTGCTATTATTATTTATTTTAATGTAATTGTCGTATTGTTTTTTTTTAATTTTGATATGGATCTCGTGTCTGATATACATGCTTTTATTATTTATTATTAGGTCATCAAAAATTTAACTTGCTTATGGAGCAACGTGCATAACCATAGTGGCCAATCTTACTTAGGCCAGTATGGCACCTCAAATTTAGATCACAGACTAAAACCTGTAACAGTGATTATGCTGCCATCTAGTGAATATTCGTTGTATCCTTTTAGACCACTCTGGTTCTATCAAAATGATCAATTTGAACTGGAAAAAATCATAAACTCAATATTGTAAAAAAATGAGTTAGGCCACTATGGTTCTCATGGCCTCAATTATAGTCAGGCCGCTCAGAGAATGCGTTTCTGACAGGTCGGGTTAGTTCCTTATGGCGACAGAATAAATTACACTGTAGATCTAATAAAAAAGAGGTTCGAAAATTAACTCTAATGCTATTCTTTGAGCGACCGGACTATAGAAGTTTATATCAACTTCATTTCTACCAAAATTTATTGTTTTCCTAAATAAACTAAAAATAAAATAAAAATCTTACCTCCTAGTAAGCACTTCAGCGTCCACAACGTGGGCTATCAAACAGTCCTCTGGTACATCAACACCCACATTCTGTGCCAAAGAGTTGTTTCTGCACAGTGCGCGGAAACTGGCGTTTTGCATGCCCAAAGCCTGGAGTTGCGCTGGAAATTAAGAAAATAATCATTTATTATTATTTTACTAGAAAAAACTCCACGCGGACCAGGCAGGGGACGGGGCTCGAACCCGCACCCTTTGCAATCCGGACGAACGCACTGACCAATTTAAATTATGCTACCACGGCCCTGATGGCCGCGCCGAAATTTTCCTAGCCTTAAGCTGCAAGGCACGCCATCTCTTCGCATTGTAGGTAACCCATAATGTCAAATGAATACTTTTTCAAGTATTAAACATTTGAGAGAAGAAATAGCAATTATAGTTATGTTTTTATTTTTTAAGCATTTAACTGCTAGATGTTTAAATCTAAAGAAAAGTAGGCAGCGGACGGCGATATAGGCGATTGACCCACTGGCCCGCGTGGATTTATTTCTGTTTTTTTTTTATCAGAGTACCTATTCTCTAATACAACTCAACGTTGAAATCGTCGATGAGTTTTCATCTCGTATAATATTTATTGCAACGACTTGAAAGTTTTAACCATAAATTGTTCGCTACTATTGGAATTATTGGAAAAAATATCGAGAGAATATATTATTCTAATGTGTAATTTTATTACATATACTGTGTGTGTTGATGATTTGGTTGCCTACATTATTTTGGGGAAATTTCTGAGTTTATGTCCTTTTTTTAAAGTAATTCTTTTTAACGCACATTTTTATTAAAATTTTGATTTAAAAAATACTTTTAAAGAAACGTGAACACCGCGACAGCGCTTGGTCAGTCTCCTGTTTTTTTTTCAAGTTGTTATTTTGTTTCCAAAGTTTGTGATAGGTAAGCAAAATAAACGAATTTCTTTAACTTATCTATCTATGAATTAACTGTTAGGCCAAATACCTACACTCTAAACTAATAAAACTGAAAATATTCCTTAAAATGTTGTTGTTGTTTTCTTAGGTTTTCACGCACATCACTCATTAAATAAAACGATGCAGACCTGAACAGGCTGCGAAACGACAATAAATAAATATAGTTCGTGCATTAACCCGTTAAAACTAGTTTTATTAATATTCCTTTAATACCAAGCTGCGAAGCTTTTTACGTAGGTATTATAAGAAGTATGTATGTATTTATGTGTATGTATATGTTTAGTTTTATTATTTGTGTATATTTATTAATATATATTATTTTTATATAATTATATTCATTATTAGTACTATTCATATATCTTTAAATGTGATCTCCAACTCAGTTGTGCACCCTACCACTAAAATCTCCACAACACCCTATGGTTGAATGGTAGAGAATGCCTACGGTATTAAGTCCGCCATTATACAGTATGTGCATGAAGCATGCATAATATATAAAAGCATGAATCCCAATCATCCCACAAAGTTAGTAAAAAAATATAAAATTTGATAGGGCCGGACTTAGAAATTTGGAGGTCCAGGGTTGCATTTTTCAAATTTAACCCCCCCCCCCCCCCATAACTTAATTTAAAATTAAACAATAAAATAATTAATAACATTAAAATAACGGTTACCCGTAGAAATTTAGTTATTTTTATATCTGTTATGGGGGCCGTCCCGTCGGCCCTGCCTTAAATCGGGCCCCGAAATTTCACCTCATATAATAATCATAAATTGTTGACTCACCACGAATATTCTGCGTCTCCACGAAAGCGACATGGGTGTTGGGATCGTTCAAGCACAGAAGCGAGCCGTTGTTGCCGAAGTACCAGTTGGTGTTATTCCACGAACATGTGACTGCAAGTAAAAGAAACACTGTAATGGTGGTCACTCATGCTGCTTGATCAAGTGGTATGATCAAACAGGTTTAATCAAAAAGCTTGATCATGGCAAAATCTTTCCGTTAAGTGGCATCTCCTTCCTAAATGTGTCCCGATACATGGTCAGTTTAGCTTGATCAAGCTTAATTGATAAAGCCATTTGATCAAGCGACAGAATGGTGAGTAGATACCATAAGAATACATTCAATGAAGACTGTACTTAGGTTCGCCAATTAGCTTTAAAGTTTGATTGATAAAAGGCATTGTTTTAACTAAAGAAATAATTACTAAAAAATCACTTGGACCAACCAGAGCTATTCGCTAAAGTGAAAAGAAATGCCGGTCGAGTGGAATTTATTGTATTAAAAACGTATATTATTAATATTTTTGAACGCAGCAGCAAAATGCTACAAATAAAAATGTTTTGTTACAACATTGATGACGATTATTTTTAAATATTTTATGTACAAGTACTCAAGGGGATTGTCACACTTCCTACTACAGCATGCAAAGAGAAAGCCTATTTTGCCCGTTAAATTTTTTACAGAATGTTGTATTTTGTTGCTGCTATAAATCATAAATAAAATAAAAAAAACAATTTGGAAATTTTAAGGGACGCCCATATTGGAGATTTCTGTAATGTGAAAGAATATATGACAGACACGAAATGATTTGTAGGATTTTTTTTAAAAGAATTATGTCAAATTTGTAGTTATAACTGTCAGTACACTGGCCTGGATAACGAACGGCAAATTCATTTTTGTAATAATCTAATCTTGCAGTTAAAATGAAATGCTGGAATAAAAATGTAATAAATGGTCCTTAATTTAAATATTCTTTATTTCTATTAATATAGTAAATATAATATTTTGATAAATAATACTCACATTCGCTGTTAGTTGCGTTAGCGAAAGCAGGGCTGCTCCAGCGGCACGCTGTACACAATCTCGACGCGTTGAATGTCTGAAAATACGTAAAATAATTAATTTTAAAAAAGATAAGAAAGTGTTAAAATTCTCTTGAAAATTTACCAAAAAATAATATTAAAGTATATTTTTTGCTAATTTAACAAGCTAATGAAGATCTAATTAGGTTAGTTACTATGTCATTCGACTGGTAAGCGAAGGGTGGAGTTTTGCATCTACCAGGGAGCCTACTGCCCTATCGGGTTTGCTATGGCTATGGTTTATGAATTCGTTTTGTTATTTCTGACCGGCAATGATTTTCAAATACCTCATGCTAATTTTCTTTAATATTGTTATTACCAATGCAAAACAAAAAAAGAGCGCGAGGCATTTGAATACCTTCGGTGGTCAGAAATAACGAAATGAAATCATAGGCTATAGCTATAGCCTTAGCAAGCCCGGTAGGCGGTAGGCCCCCTGGTATAGGAAACAAATTATTATTCTAATGAAAATTAGATTCTCTTCAAACTTACAACTTAAAATTTAACAATAGTGTATTCTTGTCATGCTCTGTACCTACAGAATGAAAAATGACAGTTATAATGACAAAAAAAATATAGGTTTAAACACCAGAAATTACATACAACACCATTAGGAAAATATGCAGTTTATAATAAGAAACCCGCAGATTTAAAGTTATTTTTTGTATGCTGTTGGTCGCAGATAACCTTTACAGCGTCACCTGATTTGGGGACGGCGAGCTCCCAAGGGGACCTTAAGCCGAGAATTGGCGAGTGCCTCTAGAGGTATTCCAGGCGGATGGCATCTCCCCACGGGGGGAGTCTCCTCTCCGTCTGGAGCCTCTAGACCACTCGAACCTGAGGGGGTCGGCTCAACTAGAGGGTGTCTCTGAGACTCAGACCTCGACTCTAGTTAGCCGTTGTCGTGGGGGGCGGGGTAAAACGCCCAGGTAAATACCTATACCTGGTATAGCGTGTCGTGAGTAGACCGGGTCTTCGTACTTTTATCCTACGTGTGCGGTAGCTCCCTATATAAAGTTATACTCACGGATGATTCGTATATAGTATGTGAAGCGTCCAAGGCCCCGGGGGCGCAGGATCCGCTGAAGAACTCCCCGACGGCGCGCGCGTAGTCACATTCTGAAGAACTGATCACGCCACGCTCGTGGGCCGTTCGGACGAATGCCATGAACGCTGTATATTTATTTATAAATAAATAAATATTTCCAACACACATCAATTAGCTTAGCCCAAAGTAAGTATTGTAAGGGTAAGGCTAGAATACATATACTGTACATATATTAAACATCCATGATTGGAGTACAAATGCTCGTATTCATCACACAAACATCTGCCCCCACAGGTGATTCGGACCCGGGATCTCTCGAGTCGGCGACACCATGAAATCACACAGACCACTCGGCCATAGAGGCCGTCAAGTCTATTTATTTGTTTATTTGGCATTCTTCTTGTACATTTAAGTTCTTAGATTGATTGATGGGCATCGCATTTCTCTTATAAACTAATACTTAGTTAAAATAATTGAACTGCATTTGTGAAAATATAATTGGAATTACAATGAAATATGAATGAAACAATAAAAAATTATCTTCGAGATATTCTTGTTAATTATAATAAGCCTTACTTTGGAAAAAAAAATGTCAAGTTCACAGACAGCCTACAGTCCTTTTTAAATAAGTCTAGATGTGGTGTGTATTGACATATATATAATGTATTATCTTTTATATATGCTCAACAAATATTAATTGAACTGCATTTGTGAAAATATAATTGGAATTACAATGAAATATGAATGAAACAATAAAAAATTATCTTCGAGATATTCTTGTTAATTATAATAAGCCTTACTTTGGAAAAAAAATGTCAAGTTCACAGACAGCCTACAGTCCTTTTTAAATAAGTCTAGATGTGGTGGACATATATATAATGTATTATCTTTTATATATGCTCAACAAATATTAATGACGGACTACCTCCGTGGCCGAATGGTATAAAAGACAGGTTTCAATGTGTTGCCTACTCCAGGGCACAGATTATTATTTCGGGTTCGAATTCCGGTGGACAAATGTTAGTGTGATAAATATCGACGCATCTTAACAGAGTTCAATAAATAAATTTAAATACCTAATACTTCTGTCTCATTGAACCATCAAAACCCTTTAACAGTGTTCATGAACTTTTTCTTGCTAAATTCTTGCTATAAATCTGATAATTTATTCAGACTCGGCTGTTAAAATTACTTCTGAAAGTCGAATAAATATGACTACGGGAGATCTTGACTAGCAAAGAAGTTAGTTACACATAAAAGTATAATGAGGCAAGGAATTACTGAATATCCAATACGACAGCTATACTCTAAGTGTGTTCCGCGGAACCCTAGGGTTCCGTGATACCTCTGTCGGGGTTCCGCAAGAATTTAGAAATAAAAAAATCAAAACACCTCTCTCTGGTCGCTCCGCGGCTGTGCGGACTCCGCGGCCGCGCGGAGACAAAACGCTATGAATGTTATTTATTTATTTATTTGTATTTGTATAAGCTTGTGTTACATTAGCTGGTACAATATCTCATAAGTTTGGTCTCAACAATTTTATACTTGTACAACGCGTTCGCTCTAAGTTTGCCGGTCTGTGGAATGCGCGTACCCTCCCCCACGTGACAACAAAACTTATAATGTGTCATAGTTTTACCCAAATATCTAACGTACACAATTTTTATTGTTACAATTAAATAAAAAATTTCGAACGTCATACACTCATACCTATCGCCAGCGGCAAACTTAAAACGAGCGGGTAGTATACTTGTAAGCGCTCAGTCTCTTTGATAAAAGCCGCCTCTGAATTAGACGCTATAGTTGTCAACTAGCGACTTTCGTCTCTAACTTCAAAGGATAAAGTCGATATTGTTTACAACGCTATTTTTAAATTTCTGTTTTTATTTTTGCTTTTTGTTTATCAAAGGTGCCGACTCGAGTATTTTCGAGAATATTTGAGATCGAGTCTAGGACTAAGTATAAAAGCGGCGATCGCGCGTTGGCGTCGTCAGTTGATGATTAGCGTTCGGAGCGATAAGTTACTACCTACTTACAAGCTCGCTAGCGAGAAACTGGTGTTCATTGTTTTACTGCCTGCTGTATTCTGTTGTCTCAGTTTTATACGTTTCTTCCCTGTAGGTTCTAAATTTAGTCTCTTATACGCAGTAACGATTGTGCATTATTTAAACCCCACTATCCTGACTTGTAACATTATAAATAAAGAAGAATGGAACGTTGGCTTAAAGGTGTTAAACGTGTTCCAACAACATCTTCTAATGACGCTGAATGTTCAAAAGCAATGCGCGCGGAGAATTTAGCAATCACCGATCCAGAAGATGATGCCACGAGTGCCACGACGTCAAGCTCGACGGTTTCAAAGACGAAAAAAAGGAAGTATGATGAATCTTATATCAGTTTCGGATTTGTTGATTCCAACGGCTCACCTCTCTGCATGCTCTGTAGTAAACTGCTTCCTAATAGTTCCATGGCACCTGCCAAATTGCGTCGACATTTAGAAACCGTACACCCCGAGACTAAAGACAAGAATAAAGAATTTTTTGTTCGCAAAAAAGATCAGTTATTAGAAAGTCAAAAAAATATGATGCATGTAACACAAACTACCAACGAAAAGGCCACGGAGGCATCATACTTAGTTAGCTATCGCATTGCACAAGCAGGTGAAGCGCACACTATCGCTGAGAAATTAATAAAACCATGTGTATTAGACATAACAAAATGTATGCTTGATGAAAAATCTGCAAAGCATCTTTCTACTGTTCCGCTATCAAACGATACTGTTTCACGACGAATCCATGATCTGGCAAGCTACGTCAAACAAGAACTAGTTACACGTCTACAAAATACACGATTCGCTTTGCAAATGGACGAGTCGACTGATGTCGCTGGTTTGGCTATCCTGCTGGTTATTGTGAGATATCCATATAAAAGTTCTTTTGAAGAAGACATGCTTATGTGTTCATCGCTGCTTACAAACACTACCGGGGAAGAAATTTTTAATAAAATAAATATATTTTTTGAAGAACATAATCTCAGTTGGAACAATTGCATTGACATTTGTACAGATGGGGCCAAGGCGATGACAGGTAAAACAGCAGGAGCAGTGTCACGAATGAAAAATAAAGCGCCTAATTGTAGTTCCAGTCATTGTATTCTGCATAGACAAGCACTTGCGATGAAGCAAATGCCGTCTAATCTAAAATTAGTTATGGATGAAGCGGTAAAAATAATTAATTTTATCAAATCACGACCACTACAATCCCGATTGTTCTCATTATTGTGTGAAGATTATGGCAGCAAACATAAAACACTGCTGCTCCATACAGAAGTGCGATGGCTGTCTCGGGGAAAAACTTTAACAAGGCTATTTGAACTTAGAGCCGAGTTACAAATGTTTCTTTCAGCAGATACTTCTTTTAATTTGAAGGACCGTTTGTATGATAAAACTTGGTTGTTCCGATTGTCTTTTATGGCGGATATCTTTCAAAAACTTAACGAATTAAATTTATCATTGCAAGGTAAACAGACAACAGTGTTTCAGGCCTATAATAAAATAACTACTTTTAAAAGAAAATTAGATTTTTGGATCATTTGCATTGGTAAGAAAGAAATAGAAAGTTTTACGTTACTCACTGAGTTTGTTAGCGAAAACGACTCAGAAATGTTTGAAGATAATGTGTTTGAAGAATTGGTCCAATATCTCAGTTCGATGCGCGCATCTTTTGAAAAGTATTTTCCCGAAGAACACAATACAAAAATTAAAGTGAACTCCTGGATTCATAATCCTTTTTTACCCAACTTGGAAAAGCCTGAAAACATGTCAAATGAGATATATGAATCTCTTTTAGAAATGTCATCAGACACAAGTATGGAGTCATTGTTCAAAACGACGCCTCTTAATGATTTTTGGTGCAGAATCCAAGATGAATATGCAATGCTTGGCCAAATGGCTCTGGATATTCTTCTCCCGTTCCCAACTACATATTTGTGCGAAACAGGATTCTCTACCTACGCAGCCACGAAAACAAAATATCGCAATAGACTGGACGCCGAAGCTGATATGAGACTCCAACTTTCTTCCATCAAACCTGATATCAAGCAATTGATGAAAAATAAAAAACAGTTTCATACCTCCCACTAGTTAGATTTTTTCTTTTTTAATGTTTTCTATTATTGTCCTTACCAAGTGGTGAAGTAAATAATAATTAGTAACGGATACATTGTACTTTTATTATGCTGATTAATATAGAATACACTTATAAAAATAATTGTTTTATTGTAGGGTTCCATCAAGTATTTTGCTTCCCAAAAGGGTTCCGTCATTTAAAAAGTTTGAGAACCACTGCAATACGAAATTCATCGATGTTTCAACGATGACTTTATAGTTGTAAGGATGCATTCACTTGAAGAATAACCACTTCTGCGAGTTTGACTTCATTTTTAAATTCTATATAAATAATTTCTCAACAACATAGATTTTTAATAAATATTTCACTTACCAAGACCTCCAAACTCTGGGAAGCACGCGACCTTGTCCCGAAGGTTCTCGAAACGGGATATTTCGTTGGTAACCGATTCCTTCACTAAAGCCGCTACGCGAGATGTGGAATCGCGTAGATTCTGTACCAACTTCACGGGAGATAGACGAAAGTGTCTGCAAATGAACAAATGAGAAAAAGTTTAAATTTTTTCTTGCTCATAGTCAAAGCCCCCCCCCCCCCCCCCCCCCTCTTAATAATAAACAAAATATAAGCTTAGATTTGTTAAATATTTAAATATATTTCCAACACACACTAATTAACCTAGCCTCAAAGTAAGCACTGTGGGCTTGTGTTTTGGGATACTAAGGTAACGGATAGAATACATATACTGATACATATACAGGGTGAAATTGAATGTTTTAATGAAACTTCGTGGGAATGTTGGGTTACGTATATAGAGTATCTCTGATTTTTTTCGGATTTTTTAAAAAATGATTTAAAATAAATTTTTTTTTTTTTTTTTGTTATATTTTAAGTCCTTTCCTCCTTTATTCTTTTAAAACATGCATACAGAGTAAGTAAAAAACAAGTAATAAGCACTACTAAAAAAGACGTAAAAACAGGAGACGGGCGGCCGGGAGCAATGACCGCTCCCGCCGTTGAATACCTTCCTGCCTACCTATCTAGGTATGCGCGGTGCACAGCGCAGTGAGCGAGCGGAGTCTCAAGCGCGCGTGCGTATCTTTTAAATTTGTGACAAGACAAGATTTGCAAATAATGCCTTGATTAGTTCTTGTTCTGTGCCCTCAATATAAGAATTTGGATATGGTGTGTTGTTATTGCGAGTGTCACGGAATACTCAGCAGAGCCACAAGGCTTTACGAAAGTAGGTTTGGTGATTTATTGGGAAGTTATAGAGAAAAAAATTAATAGGTACATCGGTCTCGTAAGTACTTTTGAATTCCTGGTAATAAATTTCATTCTGACCCAAGTATTGAACTGCAATAAGTATTTCTTTTTGTTACTACTACTTTTGCCTATTTCCAATCGTGACAAAATTATTATTAACTTTTTAAGTTTTTCTCTGCTTAAGAGAAGATGACATTTGTGCTTATTATTTCAATTTCAATAAAGGCATCTGAGACGATTTTATTGTATTGTGTGGAATCAAACAAGTCAGCTGAGCTCCGTGTACGTACCTACTCACTCAACGGCTGGCGGGCGCGGTCGGTCGTTGACCCGCGGTGGAATTTTACTGTTTTTCCGTTTTTTAGAAGTGCTTATTTATTAGTTGTTTTTCACTGGATATGTAAGCATGTTTGTTTAATATGAATAACTACTCAAAAGGAGGAAAGGAAAAAATAATACACAAATTATAAATAAATACATGAAAAAAAATACTTCAAAAAAATCCGAAAAAAATCAGGCATACTCTATACTCGTAACCCAACAATCTCACGAAGTTTCATTAAAACATTCAATTTCACCCTATATAAGTATATTTATATAGAAATACATATTAAACATCCATGACAAATGCTCGTATTCATCACAAGTTACGCCATGTTTTCTCTCTGTCCATTGAATTACAAATAACATTTGAGTGATATGAACAAAACACGCCGTACTAGACTAAGCTTATTCCTCGTTTATAAATATGAGGGCGGAGGTATATCTCGGCAAATATAATGTGAACATGAATGGAGCTGTGTAGAATGAAATGAAACGTCGTGGAATGGAATGGCGCATAATGAAATGAAATGGAGCATCATAAAATGGAATGGCGCTTGGTGGAATGGAATGCAGCATAACAAATAAATGAAACGAAGTATTTATATAAATATATCAAGAATATCGAATCAATAGTAATGCGGCCCCGGGTTCGAGTCCCGGTGGAGGCATGGATGGAATCAGACTACAATAAAATAAAGTCTAGAAGACTTAAATTGAGATACTCACGTCCTAGCCAAGAACCCGTAATGCGTGTCTATGGAAATGAAATCCGCGTTGCCGTCCCTTATGTCTCTCAAGCAGGCGAATTCGTTCGCCCTCTGCTGGCACGATATGGCGGGCTGTATTCCCAACGTGTAAGTCGCCTACTCAGAAGTCTCGCGTTCGTATCCCGGTGGAGGCAAGGATGGAGTCAGACTGGACTAAAATAAAGTCTAAAAGACTTAAATCAAGGTACTCACGTCCTAGCCAAGAACCCGTAATGCGTGTCTATGGAAATGAAATCCGCGTTGCCGTCCCTTATGTCTCTCAAGCAGGCGAATTCGTTGGCCCTCTGCTGGCACGATATGGCGGGCTGTATTCCCAACGTGTAAGCCGCGGTTCTGATCCAAGTGCATTTCTCGTGTTCCGCAGCTGACATTGTGCACCATCTACGGGCGGGGAGACAAGATGCGGTCGCATCTATGGCTGGGATGCTGCGGACTTGAGGGAGAAAAAAATATTATAGTTTCATTTTTTTTTAAGCATGTAACTGCTTGTTGTTCAAATGTAAAGAAAATATAACTAGAAAAAATTCCACGCGGACTAGGCAGCAGACGGGACTCGAAGCCGCACCCCTCGCGGTAGCATAATTGGTCAGTGCATTCGCCCGGATAGCGAGGGGTTCAGGTCCCGTCTCCTGCCTGGTCCGGGTGGATTTTTTTCTAGTTCTATTTTGTTTAGATTTAAAGAATATTATGTTAAAATAAAATTTTATTTATACACAGGGTCGGATTCAGAGGTGTGCAGGCCCTGGGTAGGGATGGAACGATACGAGTAATTACAAATAACTACTCGATACTTTTCTTTCGATACCAAGTACTTTTGGCATCAATACTTTAGAACTAAGTAACAAATAGTATGGTGAAGTAAGTACTTGTATAGTCTGTGCGGAAAGAGAATGGGCGTGGCGAAAAACGGAAC
The DNA here is from genome assembly GCA_902850365.2 of Chilo suppressalis. Taxonomy (NCBI): domain Eukaryota; kingdom Metazoa; phylum Arthropoda; class Insecta; order Lepidoptera; family Crambidae; genus Chilo; species Chilo suppressalis. The sequence goes on from OU963919.1 coordinate 10,524,949, forward strand.
TAACATTAAGATTTTTATTTGGCAATCAAAACCAGCAATCTGTCAAACGTCAAAGTTTTGTATTGATACGGATTTGTTTGTTGTTGTGATTTCTTGCGGTTTTTTGTATTTAATCATGTCTAAAGGGGGTAAAACCTTACAAATACGGTAGAAAAGCACTACAGCGCCCTCCAATCTAAATTCCATTCTCTTTCCACACAGACTCTAGGCAGATTATATACTGTATGGTAAGGTGTCACATTGGATTTTTTGTTTCGCGAACGCATCTTATCTACTGCTCAGTTGGCAGGCTTGCGTATGATATAAATTTATTCCAATTTATTCAGTCAGTCATTCATTCACTGCGTGCCGTGAGCCGTTATTTTGTTTTCATTAAATTAAAACTGTGACTGAATTTAGTAATTGTAATATCATTGGTCAAAATTTGTCTGATTTAATGATTTTCTTTAATGATACTTTTCATTCGCAAAAAGTACTCAGTGTATTTTATGACAGATACAGTATCGAGTAAAAGTAACGATACCTAGATGGTATCGTTTCATCCCTAGCCCAGCCCCTCTAGCATGACCACCGAAACGGGATATGTTAAAGCGATATATCGGCATTAACTCTTAGATTACTGTCAAACACCACTGTAGTATGAAAGTTAATGCCGATATATTATCGCTTTATTATATCCCATTTCGGTGGTCATGCTAGAGGGGCTGGGGCCACCAAGATTTGGGGGTTTCTATTTTCAAATCTGAACCACTACGATCTACGATTTGCAAACGAAGTTATCTTTTTCTGTTAACAAAGGGGCCTCCCCTTTCTTGTGGGGGTACTAAAGAATATAAATGAATACAAACGTTACCCCTTCGACAGTTGTAACAGAGATATATTAAGTTTAAACAACTTCAGGTAAATAAAGTAGGTACATAGTCATAATCATTGCGTTAATTCGTAATATTGGCCCTTATTGAAATGAAACTTCTTTACGCACGCTTGACTCGGGAGTTAAGCTGGCAAATGCGTTACGCGTTACTTGTTGTTGTTACAACAGCATTAGAGGAAAAAAAATATAATAATAACAACAAACAAAAGCAAAACCTATTCTAACTAATAGGTAGCTAGAAAATTATCCAGTTTCTAATAATAATAACCGAAGGCTGTGTGTGTGCAGGTGTGTGAATGATCAGTTGCAACAGTACTGCCACGGTAATATTATCTATATAGTAATATTATATAATATTAATAGTATATAATTTTACCGTGGTACTGCCGTCCTCAAGCTAAAACGCGGCTAAACGACACAACCAACTTTTGAGATATGGCCAAAAAACGGCTCGTAAACTTAAAATTATTGCTATTTTGTAACCATTCAGCGCATGACGGATTTGATTTGAACTGTAGAAGATACGAAAACTTGTTAAAGACAGATCGATAGAGTTATAAAAACTATATAAGATGCAATTTAGGGCTGAAAAATGGACTACATGTCACTTAGCCACACTATAGTTTAAGGACGGCAGAGTAGCAGAGGCGAAATAAAAATCTCACGTGATAACTACGATAATCATCATATTTGCAGGTGTCCTAATGGTAAAAGGGAATTGATGATGTAAATAACACTCACTAGGGCTAGTAAAGTTCGATGGCGACAGCAGTGGAGTTAGATTAGATTCGAACGCGACCCTAGTATTGGGTCCGGCTAGCACGGAGAACAGGTTTGATTCCCAGGAGTTGCCGCTGGGGTCCTGACCATCGGGCCACCAGTTCTGAAGGCTTGCCAGTAGAGCGTCGGCCGAGGCGCTGGAAAGGTAATTTATAATATTGTTACTGGCTGTCCCAGCGAACTTCGTACCGCCATAAAAAATAAGGGTTGGTGGTAGAAGGGTGAAAATTTAGGGTTGTATGTATTTTTGTATAGTAGAAGGACCACCCTTAACATTTAGGGGGATGAAAAATAGATGTTGTCCGATTCTCAGACATACTGAATATGCATATAAAGTTTCACGAAAATCGGTCGAGCCGTTTCGGAATAGTCCAATTACACTCACCGTGACACGAGAATTTTATATATTAGATTTTAAGTGCAGGCAGTCTTCGACTTACGTCGTTTCGATTTACGTCATTTCAAGTTACCTCGAACAATGTTTTGACACTATTTCTCAAGTAACGTCAATTGTTTCGATTTCCGGCATAGGAGAATTAACTTGTCGCGAGGTCAATGTCCGTGGAGCCGGTGCCCGTGGGGATGTCTCGACTTAAGTCGTTTCAATTCACGTCGCGTATTTCGAGAACCTAACATAGCCGTACGAGGACTGCCTGTATTGAACATCAGTCTATTAATGTTCCCACTGGTGGGCCTTCCCTAAAGATGGAATAGGGAGATAGGCCCGTGACCCACCATGCGGGCCCAGTGCGGATTGGTCGGTGCTAACGACTGCAGATGCAGCCGGGACCGACAGCTTAATTGGCATATAAACCTATGGATAAAAACTCCTAAATATATATATATATATATATAAGCTGTGCTAAATGATACCAGCTGATAAAAATTGTGCAGCTGCAGTGTTATCGCCAATTGTGTGCCAATTTTCTAACAAAACATGTTATCAAAACAAGTTTTATCCAATCGCCGTTAGCAGAACTGTTAAGCCACGCCTCTAATCGGTTAGCAAGCAATGTTATCGGGCATTTCCTAAGGCCGTTTGTTCACAGCGGCCGACGCTGAATCGTCACCGAGAATGAGATTACTTAGAAAATATATGCAATATTACTGAGAAAGTTGGTAAAGTTCCTGTATATTTACAGTATGTGAATGAATATTTATTGTATTTTATCTATTTTATTCATTCGGTATACATAACATATTACAATCTAACATAGTACCGCCTCATTAATAACTAGCTATGCCTCGCTGCGTTTTCCCGCAGTAAAACGTGTTACGTTAACATTGTGTTAATCCAGGGTGACAACTAACTCCATACCAAATTTTATTAAAATCGCTCCAGCCGTTTAGACGTGACGAAGCAACAAACATACACACTCACAAACTTTTTTTTTTCTAAATGGCTTGGCACGGCTTGTGCATTTAGCCAATGTCAAGTGTTAAAATGTTTACAAATTCTATAGCACTCGTGGTCAAAGTAATAAATCAAGTCAAAGTAAGTGGCAGTCAAGTCAGTCAAGTGGGGATTTACTGGAATGTCCCCGTGGACTTCTTGAGGGATCGTCGAAAGACACTTTCCGCTATTTTGTTTCACTTGCCAACACTTGTGCATGTTCCCGAACACTTAGTGGTTAATAATCCACTATTATTAGGCACTAACATCCGCCACAACACAATTTCTAACAAGAAAAACAAAACTGCCAATGTGACGCTTTCCGATCACTGCCGGATTTAGGGGAGGGCAACCGGGGCGAAAGCCCCACAATAAGGACTTCGTAAAAAAAAATCTTTCAAATTCCAACTAGTAAACACTCTTTTCGGTTCCGTTCGTTAACTCTAAGATTTAATTTCAGATAATTCTTGTTTCCGTTTATATTTATACTAGCAAACCAGTGAACCAAATGTTCACCAAAACCTGATTTTAAAAAAAATCTATTTAATTAATTGAGAACTTCGGAGATTTTGTGTGGTTTCGTTTGAAATTCGTGATTTCTCGAAAACCGGAAGTGCTACGTTACTCAAATCCGGTTTGTAGTCTTATCAGACTATTCTTAACTTATAACTTAAACATTCTCTTTATCTATCTCTTACGGTTTGGCCGCTGAAACAGCACCACAGACGGACGGACGGACGGACTTGTCTAACAGATAAGAGATGTGTTTTTTCAATACTAAGGGAATCTACTTGGTTCACAATAAATTATTTATTGAAAAACTCGACTGAAAAAAATTGTTTACTTTATTTGGAAAATAATTTGGGGGGAGGGGGCCTCCGCTCCTCTGTTGCCCCGAGGCCTCTGAGCCTCTAAATCCGGCCCTGTTTCCGATTCCGCTAAAAAGTCCATTCACGAACTTTCGCCTTTATAATAATATAAGTGTGATTGACGAATCGTTCAAGATTGCAACACTTACATGCATACACATAAAATGTAGGTAGTTATATAAAACAAATAACAATAAATCGACATTCATTGAATTACATTAAATTCAATGAAACAAAAATCACATTGAAAACTATTTTAATAAAATTACTTACTATTGATTTAAATAATATCTTATATATAAAATTCTCGTGTCACAATGTTAGTTACCATACTCCTCCGAAACGGCCTGACCGATTTTTAAGAAATTTTATATGCATATTCCGTGGGTCTGAGAATCGGCTACTGTCTTGATAATGGTTTTCTACCTGTAACGTAGTGTTCTAAAACCTACAATGCGCCTTCGCGCCAATATTCAAACTATTGGGTATTGTAACGTAGTGTTCTCATATGGGTTAGGAGGAATGTTATTTTGGACAATATTTATTTTCTTATAATGTGGTATTAAAAAATACATACAACCCTAAATTTTCTCTTCTACCACCTGTCCCTATTTTTATGGCGGTACGAAGTTCGCTGGGTAATTTAGTAATTATTAAACATCACGTGAACGTCAAAATGAATGAAAACATTAAAATTATTGAAGAAGATATTGGAAATATTGAAGAATTAACTTACGTGGTTGCAACAATAGCACTCCAAGGTTGTCTGACGAGAGAGCAGGGGGAAGTGGGCATAGCCAGAACTTCAGTCGACAGCGGGACCAAAGTGCCGTCCTCGCAGAGCAACGAGTAATTGCCGATCAGGTCGGGTCTGGCGGACTGTAAGAAAATTATCACTTAAAAAAGCAAAAAGGAGTTTTTGGCGGGATTTCATCGAGTGTGGTTGGCGTCTTATTTTAATTCAGGGCTTGTTTACCGGTTAATTTTCAAACCTACATCAGTGTCAAGTACATTTGGAGCGTTTTATTTTGGTTTGGCTCTATCTTAACCTTAAAAAACCGGTTTTCCTAAAGAGCGAAATCAAATAGGTTTCGAATCAATTTAGCGGTTTTTAAAAGGTTTCATTTCGCTCTTTCTGACGGCATCGATAATAAATGAACAACTTGACTCACTAGATGCCAGCAATCGTGTCAATAAATGCATCAATCTCTGAGCATTAACAAATTGTGACTAGATTAGTCCAAACAAAACAAACTTTAAGCGATCATAGTGGATATTGTGAAATAAAATTGGTGTGATTTTGTGTTACAACCATCTGCGCAACTGAAGAATTAGTGGAATCTTTAAAATATTCGCTATTTAGGTCAAGTGGACGTGAGTTTTTTATTGTAGTATTGACTACCTCCCAGAAGCTTATCTAAAAAGCCAACTCGATATATTTCATGCCAAACACTCGAAGAAACATTAGAATGCGTCACACCGACATTCTAATGTAAAAAAGTAGATTCATATAACTAAAGACTAGGCTGTATGGGCATTGTTCCCTTTTCCTTCTCTAAAAAGAGAGAAACTTAAAAAAAAGCAAAATATCAAAGAAGTCCATTACATTAAATTTTGTTGTGACGACCTCCGTGGCTGAGAGGTGTGTACGGGTTTCAAGGTTTGGGCAGATGTTTGTGTAATAAATACGAGCATTTGTTCTCCAGTCATGGATGTTTAATATGTATTTTTATATAAATATACTTATACATGTACCAGTATATGTATTCTATCCGTTACCCAAGTATCCCATAACACAAGCCTACAGTGCTTACTTTGGGGCTAGGCTAATTGGTGTGAGTGTTAAAACTATTTATTTATTTTTACTCTATAGAAAATTTCACTAGAAAAAGTATTACTATGTTCAAGTGAAAGGCCACATTTGAAACTGCGCCTTCCGTTTTATCACTGATTTAGAACAAAACTTAAACAGATATTGGTGTCGATTCCGGTATGATTATCTTAACCTAAATTTTAATTTGACAACAGTTTATCCTTGTTATTCTCTATACAGAACGAAAAGAAAAGACTTAGTTTTAAGTTTAGAAAAGCATGCCAGAACTGACACCATTGTGGGAACTACTATTGCAGAGCCTATTAATCTTTCTTCTAATATGTATATATATACATATATATATATATATATTTACTAAGTTTATCACTAAGTTTTTATTTGAGATAGTTATAACGAAGTACAAGTATTAAGAGAAACATGATTCCAAGCGACGTAAGCAACAGTCGCGTTGCCAACAAGACACTACAGTACTTGTATGCGAGTGTCTCTGTTGGAATCTATCACTAAGTTTTTTTGGAGATACTTACTAAGAACTACTGAGTAACATGAGTCCAAGCGGCGTTATCCACATTCCCGTTGCCAACAAGACACTGCAGTACTTGTATGTGAGTGTCTCTGTTGGAAACTATCAGTAAGGTTTTTGGAGATACTTACTAAGAAGTACTGAGTAACATGAGTCCAAGAGACGAAAGCCACGGTCCCATTGCCAACTAGACACTGCAGTACTTGTATGCGAGTGTCTCTGTTGGAAGCTATCACTAAGTTTTTTGGAGATACTTACTAAGAAGTACTAAGTAACATGAGTCCAAGAGACGAAAGCCACGGTCCCATTGCCAACTAGACACTGCAGTACTTGTATGCGAGTGTCTCTGTTGGAATCTATCACTAAGTTTTTTTGGAGATACTTACTAAGAACTACTGAGTAACATGAGTCCAAGCGGCGTTATCCACATTCCCGTTGCCAACAAGACACTGCAGTACTTGTATGTGAGTGTCTCTGTTGGAAACTATCACTAAGGTTTTTGGAGATACTTACTAAGAAGTACTGAGTAACATGAGTCCAAGAGACGAAAGCCACGGTCCCATAGCCAACTAGACACTGCAGTACTTGTATGCGAGTGTCTCTGTTGGAAGCTATCACTAAGTTTTTTGGAGATACTTACTAAGAAGTACTGAGTAACATAAGTCCAAGCGACGAAAGCCACAGTCCCGTTGCCAACAAGACACTGCAGTACTTGTATGTGAGTGTCTCTGTTGGAAACTATCACTAAGTTTATTTGAGATACTTATTATGAAATACTGAGATAAATGAGTTCATACGACTTAAGCCACAGTCGCGTTGCCAACGAGACACTGCAGTGTTTGTGCCTGTTAGAAACTATCACTAAGTTTATTTGAGATACTTACCGAAAAGTACTGAGAAACATGAGTCCAAGCGACGTAAGCCACAGTCCCGTTGGTAACGAGACATTGCAAGGCTTGTATATGAGCGTCTCGGTTGGAAACTCCCGCCACGTTGACAGCGGATGGGTCGTTGTAACCGGCGCAAGTGCCGCTAGCCGAGCACATCGCGCAAAGATTCGGAAACCGGCTCTCTGTTAAGGAGATAAAAAATAAATGAGTACCTACTATTCTATCTAGGAATCTATACATATAATGAAATGGTAGGAAAGTCAAAACTGTACATTGAATATTTTTTTTAAAAGAATGCTTGGGGTGTGATCTACAATCGATACCGAAGCCAAAAATATAGTTTTTTGAATTATTGTCTATTTGTCTGTATGTATGTCCGTAGAAGTCGTAGAAGGTGGCGTTGGCGCTCCAAGGTCCAGGTCGGCAGGCTTCGGAGAAGAAGCTGCTGAGGGTCTCCACTTCCAACTCCTCGGCGGTGAGACCTTCAGTCTGGTCTCCAAGATGATGACGATATACTTACTGAGATTAGCATCGATGGTGGCGTTAGCGCTCCAAGGTCCAGGTCTGCAGGCTTCGGAGAAGAAGCTGCTGAGGGTCTCCACTTCCAACTCTTCAGCGGTGCGGCCTTGAGTCACGCCGGTGCAGCGGTCCGTACGGGCCGACTGGAAGTATAGAACTAACATTAGTATTTATACTGTACTATTGGCCGACCCCGCGACTTAAAATGGTCCTTTTTTTTTGGTTATGTGGGACTCCTACGCTCCTCCTCTCGCCCACCCGCTCAGCCAGCCCGAGGGTTGGCTCAGCGGCTGCCCGAGAGGAGGGGAGGAGAGAGGGGGGCCCTACCCACTAAAAACCTGACGATGCCCCTCATCTCACTGACGGGCCATATCTTCCCCGGGCGAGTGATCCACCATCTGGCGGCACTACGCCCAGCGAGGATACGGCACTGGGTGAGGCCACGGGAACCCTTTCGGAAACTTCCACGACGACTTAAAATGGTCCTAGCTTCATCTGCAGTATTTATGGAGAAGTAATTAGTGTTACTAAATTGAATTGTGTAAAACTGTATGTTACCCAAATGAAAATAAATTTATACTTTTACACCCTCGATTTATGACCTTACCCCCACCTAAATATTTATCTTATTCTGATCTTAGTATTTGTTGTTAGAGCGGCAATAGAACTACATTATCTGAGAAATTTTCAACCGTCTAGCTATCACAGTTCATGAGATACAGTCTGGTGACAGACAGGACAGACGAACAGGACGCGTCTTAGTATTGAGAAAGGCCAAAGGGGAAGATCTTCCTCCGAGCTGGGTCATGGTAGCTCGGGGGCCGCGGCCCGACTGATGTTGGTTGGGCATTGTATATATGAGTGTTTGCCTCCGAATTTCACGTGCGCGATGTAGGCTTCCATACTATTGTGATCACAGCGCAGGTAGCGCCATCTCTTGAGAAGGCGAGTGATTATTTCCTCCTTGATAGTTATATGGGGAGCATATAGATGTCGCTGCCACATTAGTAATAGGAACCCGTTCTTACCCTGTGAGTACGGAATCCTAAAAAGGAGGTTTGTCTCACCATTGTTTCCAGAGTCCTGAGCACTCGGGGCGACCAGCGCATGTCTGTTGCGCCAAGTCCTGGATGGCAGTACCGCCCTCCTCGGAGACCCTCGAATCCATTCGTGTGGTTGTTAGGCACCACAGCTACCGCTTCGAACGCGAATGGCACTGAACCGAAGGCAAAAATTATTATATTAGTTTTATACAAAGCATTTAACAAAATAGTACCTTCAAAATGAAAATTCTTTCTCCAATCTTCAAAGTCAAATGTCTGTTTCGTTTCTGCGCGGGACAACCCTAATAGTAGGGGAGCCCAAAAAATTGACGGGTCACTAATCAGGGGGAGAAGGAAGGGGGTGTGTGCAAATCGTACCCAAGTAGTCTAGAGTGAGAGATTTTATTCCCCCTCAGGTTCGAGTGGTCTAGAGGATCCAGACGGAGAGGAAACTCCCCCCGTGGGGAGATGCCATTCTCGCCAATTCTCGGCTCTAAGTCCCCTTAGGATCTCGCCGTCCCCAAATCCAGTGACGCTGTAAAGGTCATCTGCGACCAACAGTACCCCTGGCACGAACCAAAATCGAATTCGTAACGTTTGCGAGTCCGAAATGTCATTGTCAAATCTGTACTGATTTTTAGTTCTCGTTACGTACTTTGTGCCTCTGCTGTTCAAGTTTTCATACAAAAATTGACATTGACATTTCGGTTTGCAAACTATTCGACTTCGATAATGGTTCGTGCTAGGGGTACTGCATACACACTCAAAAAAAACCAGTGGATTTTGGGATTTACTCGAGCACGTCGCAATAACATATTCATTCCAAAGCTACCGGAAGGTTCACGTAACGTTTTTGATAACGGAAAAATATGAAATGAAAGGATCTTATAATTACCGCCTCCGCTGTGTCTGTGACCATTTAATATTTAGTATGATTGAATATTAAAAATACTATTTATTTTTGCAACAAACAGAAATGAACCTTGTTATTATGAGCATTTAAGAGGGGCATTTTAGCGGTTTCCGCGCGAATCGGAGCGCTCGTCTAGTAGAAGAAGTACACTCCACCTTACAGATGACCACAGTAAAACAACACTTATTTTTGGTGGTGTTGTGTTTCTGTCGTAAAAAAAGCACTTATTAAAAAAGCTTATTACAAAGTGTCCGATTATATTACAGACAAACATGCTTGGGTTTGAACTGTTCCAATCACTCCAACAGGTTTTCATTATAAGATTAATCATGATTGTATTGACGTTGTAACAACATAATGCAAATCATTATGCAAATGTCCAATGTTGTTACATTATAATTTTAATGTTGTGGAGTTTTTTTCGCTCGTTTTTCTCCGCAGCTAAAAAATATGTCCAATAACGAGTGGTAGGGAAAAAAAGATGTTTGGACGATTCAAAAGTGTTGTACTATACATCTAATTTGAATAAACATTATATTGATTTCTGATTTCTGTCGGTCAGTAAGGTACCAGGGCTTCACGGGGTACGGGATTGGATCAGGGAAGGCAACGGCGCGAATGACAGCTTTGGTATTGCAAGCGTCTATAAGCCCTAAGTAAGTAAGTTTGATATCAGCTTTCAATTTGACTACACTGTATGAAATAATACAGGAGGAAAAAGCAACCCTTGCTGAGTTTCTTGCCGGTTCTTCTCAGTACAAAGTTTCCCGCTGTAAATTTGCGAAACAATGGCGTAGCTTTCGACTTCCACATGTCCTTGTAAAAGCCTAAACTGAATAAACATTTCGAATTTTGATATGGTGGCCGCTTGCCATCAAACGGGCATTATGCTGGTGTGCCACCCTTTTAAGACAAAAAAACGGTAAAACTGTACTTCCAGGGCCCAAGAGGTGATACTTATTTTTTTTGTAGAAAAGGTATCTTTTAACAGAGTTTTTTTTAAGTCTCTTTTACTAGATTTTTTTCTGGCGCTTCGCCAGCCGTTGCCGCGGCATGCTCTTTCTGCTCGCTCGGCTCGCGCGTTATGGTCAGAACACTAACCTTTTTTTTTAACAGGAAAATGCGGCTAAGCACCGACCCAACCCACTGGGCTAGTTAGTGAGCAGAATGTGGGACTCACCCTGCTAAAGAGATAGCCGGGAATACTCCACTAAACTCCCCGGGAACTTCGCCTCGCCATAATTGAGCGGGCCACGAGCATGCGCAGGGCGCTGGCTCAGTCACAACACTAACCTAACCTAACCTAGTGCGAAGTATCACCGCTTGGGCCCTAGAAGTACAGTTTAGCCGAAAAAACAATATTATTATGAGCAGTTTATCTCACCCATCCTGTTGACGTTTCTCACAGTACCCAGGACGCGGTATTCATCCGTGTTTCTTTGAGCGAGCAGCATCAACTCTTCTTCCGTGAAAGCGCCGACATGAGCGGCTCCCCTGCTCATCTGTAGCGCGCACTCCACACTGCCGAGAAAATTGAAGAAATATAAACATAAATAAATATTTCTAACACTCACACCCATGGAGGTTAGAGAGAAGGAGAACGATCGCTGTAGAAAATAGTGTCCCAGAAATATGGACAAAATAAGTGAGGCGTTGCGATCGTTAAGTTGTCTCAATAAAAGCGGGTTGTTGTGCGTTAATTTGAAATGATCAATGCCGCGAAGAAAATTTGTACAGTATTCAACTAACTTCATCTACTTGTACTCATAAACAGCTAACTTCACAGATACTACTTTTACCCACGGCAGCGCGGCTGGTGGCTGAAATATGAACTATAAATTTCACAATTTTTCAGGGACAGGCGGGATAATGCTTTAGTACGTAGCGATCGTTCTGCTTCTCTCTAACCTCCATGATCACATCAGTTTTTTGAGAGTTTTCTGAAATGACAGGCGTCAGATGGCAGCAGTGAGACGAAAGGTCTTATCATCCGTCAAACCACATATGTCGTCATAGTCTATGGAACTATTTAAATGCTAATTCGATTAATTCGCGCTAAACTTCACACAAAAGACCTCTTGTTATAGTGGCGCCAACTGGCGACGCAAATTTTCCGAAATCCCTTCTAAATATTTGCTGAGTTCGAATATTTTTTCCTATTTGACGACCTCGTGGTTGCCGAGTGGTTTGTACGCCGGATTTCAAGGTGTCGCCTACTCGAGAAGGCCCTGGTTCGAAACCCGGTGGGGGCAGATGTTTGTGTGATGTTATACGACCATTTGTACTCCAGTCATTGATGTTTAATATGTATTTCTATATAAATATACTTATATATCAGTATATGTATTCTATCCGTTACCCTAGTATCCCATAACACAAGCCTGCAGCGCTTACTTTGGAGCTAGGCTAATTGGAGTGTGTTGGAAATATTTGTTTTCCACCCCTTCGTACGGCCACCCCCCCACCATGCAAACCAGCACATTTTTATTTTTGCTGTCGTCAGAAACGTTACGAGATTCCAGTAGGACCTAATCGAAAGACTGACGATTTGGGCGCGACCAAAAGTCGCAAGAAGTAGAAAAGTAAAAACTTAGATGGAAACATGGAAAACAAATATTAGGTACCTTGTTTGTACATTCAAACATGCCACTTGGCTGCCATCTTTGTCCAGGTTTTGACATCTTATGTTATTTTCGACGACACACACTCTAACTGAAACAAAAATACACAAAAACATATTAATTTTGGAAGATAGAGCATAGATGCACCTGTATTATCATAATCATGTTATGTCTAGTGATGCTCTACAGCGATAGCCTACTACTGGGGCATAGACCTTCCTTAACGTCGGAGCAGGGAGAAAGGACTAGACAGACAAGAGAGAGCCCACATGACAAAGATAAAAAATATTAAAAAAAAATTACGGGTCACTAACCAGGGGAGTAGCTCGAGGTGAGAGATTTACACGGTATACCAGGTAAAAGAACATACCTGGGCGTTTTTCCCCGCCCCCCACGACAACGGCTAACTAGAACCGAGGTCCGAAAATCAGAGACGACCTTTAGATGAGCGGACCCCCTCAGGTTCGAGTGGTCTAGAGGCTCCAGACGAAGAGGAGACTCCCCCCGTGGGGAGATGCCATCCGCCTGGAATACCTCTAGAGGCACTCGCCAATTCTCGGCTTGAGGTCCCCTTAGGATCTCGCCGTCCCCAAACCCGGTGAAGCTGTAAAGTTCATCTGCGACCAACAGCATACACACTCAAAAAAAGGTGAGCGATTTTAAAATAGGGGGGCCCAGCTTCTTCTTTCATAAAATATCTTTCGAAGCTCGCAAGAGCAGACCACCGCACAAACCATTTCCGGCCTTCTTTCTTGCCAGTAAAGTATACTGATGTAATTAAATAAAACTATGTTAAAATTCTGTTTGATTCCAAAAATGATCAATGGTCGCTTCCTGCTTTCACAGTCATACTTAAAGATGTAGAATGTGCACCGAATTAAATTTTGCTAGCTCCAAAAATACTCGCTGATGAAATAATATTTTAATCGCAACACAAAATCGGTAACCGTAAGAAGCCTTTTGACGCACGCCCTCAACAGGAAACAGAAAGGGGTCTCTGAAGACCTCATCTTCGGTACAGTGGACGCTCCAAATTGAACCTCAAGTTCCTGTATTATTTTATAAATATACTTTATAAATAAGGAAATCTTGTAATATTAAGTGAGAAGGTACTAGTTAGTAAATACTTTGAAATGATGATATCAGCTATTGGAAGCACAGAAAAGTAAGAGGAAATTTTCCTGAACAAAAGTTTCATTTCATGATCTTCTATTTAGGAAATAATTAACTTTATGATTAACACTTTAGATGGTCATCACAAAACACAGGAGTTTGATTCACAGTTGTAGCAGGCGATTATAAAAAAACTGTGAATGCAGTTCTACTTATTATTAAAAACAAAATGATGTCTTCTTTCAGTAAAATATTCTACCTTCAATATTAAATATACTTTCCCTCCGTGTGACAAACCTGTGGGACGCCCTGTATAAGTGATTTTTATGTCAATCGTTTAGATATTAGTTTTATAAAGCAGATTCACTCATTAGTTTCATAGGATAGTTCATAATTTTGATAGGTTTTAATGTTAGGAATCAGCCTTCAGCGCCGGCGACGCGCGAGAAGAAGATAACGTTCGTAAGGCAAATTGTAGACTGCCAGTAACAATCATCGTGTGAACAGCTAGTCAGAAGAATAAGGGAAGTAGTAAAGCAACAATCAGCGTTTTAAATCCGGAAACCTACATACAGTCCACACCAGGGATCCGAGGACCGAAGACTTTCATCACTTTACTTTACTTTACTTTCATCAGTTTCATCACTCATCAGTTCCATCACTCATCAGTTCCATCAGTTTCATCACTTTCATCACCCACATCTTGGTCCTTCGAGTCGATTCCATTTTCGAAAACCAACATTAACCAAAGTTTTAAATATTTTGTCTAGCATCATTAATTCAAAACGATACAAGTGACAGCCCTATCAGAACGGACGATTTGCTATAGATTAAATATGTTTGAGTTGTTAACAGACACATAAACCTACTTTTTCATATTACTTACTTACCAGAATTTATTTTGCATCCGATAAGATAGAGAATACGTTGATTATATTGTTGAAGTTATGGAATCAACAACTTTATTTTTAACACTCAAAAGGGTAAAGTTAGCGAATCAGAATCATTCATTTTATTTGTCACTTAGCGTTGACAATGCAGAGTGCAGTAAAAACGGCAAATCCCTTTTAATAAGTAAACGTATTAAATATAAAATTTATATATTGTATACAGGGTGAAATTGAATGTTTCTATGAAACTTCGTGAGATTGTTGGGTTACGTAACGTTTGTCTAACACCATAAGAGTTTTAGAAAATATTGATTAGTTAAAGTCTGGCTTAGAAAGAGTAAAAGAAAGTCTCTTTACTACCACACATAACATTAGATTAACTCATATATGTATAATTTATTTCAGCCTATCCAGTTCCCATATTATATCCTACTAATGGTGTCGATTCTGGTGTGATTCTCCAACTTAAAACTAAATTAAACACCAGTCTCTCCTTTTCATTCTATATAGAGATGACAAGGAGATACTGCTGTCAAAATTAAGTTTAGGTTTAGATCATGCTAGAGTCGAACCTATCTGTAGATCCCATAGTTTTCTGTACACATGCTGGGGATAGTCTTTAAATGTATCAGTTTGATGTGGTGACCGATTAGATACCAGCATGTGTAACCACCTCATATGTGTAATGTATAAATCAAGAGAACATTTTATCAGAAAAAAAAACCAGTCGGACCAGGTTTCAGACCGGATTCCTTTCAATTTTAACATCTAGCAGTTAAATGCTTTAAATAAAAATGTCGCTTAAAACGGCCTCTACATGTTGGATTAATATCTTCACGCAAGCCTTTTCAAGCCGTGAACCTGTTTCAACCCATGACCTTAAAGCATCAA
Source organism: Chilo suppressalis (assembly GCA_902850365.2). Lineage (NCBI taxonomy): Eukaryota > Metazoa > Arthropoda > Insecta > Lepidoptera > Crambidae > Chilo > Chilo suppressalis. The sequence continues at coordinate 10,540,102 of OU963919.1, forward strand.
CCAAATAAATTGCATTTTCTACAGTATCGTAAAAGATTCTTAAAATTCATAATTAATACACAAATATGCCACAGCCAGGAATCAGAATCATCGGCCCGTTACTTACAAACAGAAATATATATTTCATATATATGGATGACATTACATTGCTAGAAAAAGAAATCCACCCGGACCATTCAGCAGAGGGGACTCGAACCGGCACCCATCGTTATCTGGGTGAATGCACTGACAATTATGCTGCCCGCGGCCCTGATGGCCATGTAAAATTTTCTCTACCAGTTCTTAGGCTGCAAGGTAGCTCCATCTCTTCGCATTGTACTTAACCCACTGTGTCAAATGAATATCTTTACAAGTATTAAACATTTGAAAGAAGAAATAGATGATCTTAATAAAAAAGCATCTTTTTTAACTTCCATCCATCAATTTGATGATAAGATTGTGAATCGACATAGTGACTCAATCGAATAATCAATTCAACGATTACTCACAGACGCCACCCTAATCGATTCAACTTACGGAGGTGTCCTAGTCACAGATACTTTACTATTATATTTATGTATATCTACACCAATAACATAATCATTGTTCTTTTCATTAAAGATGTTATTGATGTTAACAATTGTTTTATTAGAAGTACGCCTTCTTTATACTTTATTCATCGTGATTTATTAATGATAGTCAATAATAATTAATTCTAATACATATATGCCATTTGTATAATTGGAGAGCAAATATTTTGTAACACTTACTTTTAAGATTCTAAACATTCACGAATCGATACTATGCTCAACTCTAAAAGAAATCGATGAAACTACAATTGGTAGGCGCCCTTGTCGTTATGAATCACACTGCCACACCTAATCCGAATATCAAATTATATAATTACCCTAAAACTTACATAATTGAGCATTCGCACAGCCGATCACAAGCAACGCCAAGATTAAATCCCTGGAACCCATTTTCGCACTTCACTTTCAAACTAACATGGAGAAAAAGCACTAAAACACCCGTAAAACTCCAACGGCCCAGACTGAAGCGTTCGATAGCATGTGAAACTTATTTAAAAACTGTAATACGGCGGTATTATCGGTTATCTTATCTCCGTTTCGAAATTCAGCATAAAGGTAGGTGATGTAACCGTCTCTGATAAGCGATTAAACGTTATGTCCGGTGTACCACAGGGATCGGTACTGGGGCTACACTTATTCACATTTATGTGATTAATCGATTCGAAATTTATAATTTGTCATGTGATGTGCGAGGTTTTATGTTAGTCTGGCATTGTATATTAGATTTTTAAAATCATATGATATGATACTTGCCACTAGATATGAGGATTTTAGTAATTTGTGATAGTATTAATCTATTCGTTTATATCTTTACCTTTTATGACCTTTTTTAAAATGAAACTGTTACTATAAAATACAACTTAAAGCTATCAAAGGCGGCTGGGAACATGTTACTGTTATTTTCATTAAGGTTTCAGAAATTCCATACATTAAATCTAATATTAGGAACAAATTAGTAATAAAAAACCAAAAGGGGTGATTTGAGTGTTTCCAGTTTAGTACATATGCATAAAATCGAAGAACTCGATGGCGCTGGCGGTGAGCGCATTCGGCTGAGATCGTTGAAGTTAAGCTACTTTCGCAGTGGTCGGTCATTGGATGAGTGGCCAAAAATCTTCTATCTCGAGTTCCTCCGTGCTTCGGAAGGCACGTTAAGTCGTTGGTCCCGGCTACATCTGCAGTCGTTATCACCCGTCAATCCGCACTGGGCCCGGGTGGTGGATCATTGCCCGATCTCCCTATTCATTAATAGGCTGATGATGATGATGAGATATGTCTAATAAAGTACGAATAAAAGTTAAGAACCAATTGTTTATAAAATAAAATCAAAAAGTTAAATCTAGTTCGAAGCATTATTATCTTTCTGTACTGTTTGAAGATAATTAAGATAGAAATTTAATATACTTAAACTATCATTGAAGACCATTTGGCAAGTGGTTCGTAAAAAAATCCAAAAAAAGCAAGAACTAAGTACACCTGCTTGCTTAACATTTTTCTTTTCAAGTTCATGATAACGGCTATCTATCTTGTTATTCAGTGATTTTATCTCGTGTTGTTTCACCAGATAATCTTTAAATATAATAAAATGGTAGGAGAGTCAAAACTGTACATTGAATATTTTTTCAAAAGAATACTTGGTGTGTGATCTACAATCGATACCGAAGGAAAAAATATAGTTATTAGAATTTTTGCCTGTTTGTCTGTATGTATGTCCGGGATAAACTCAAAAAGTATTGCATGGGTTCACTTCAAATTTGGCACGAATATTATTAAGAATTCGGGTCAACATATAGGCTACATAATGTCACGAAACTCCACCCCTAAGGGGGTAATACGGGGATTGGAAGTTTGTATGAAAGTCCTATGTTTTTGGAGTAAGAGACTTGAAAAACATGTATGCTCTATAGAGGTGTACTAATAATGTATTTTTAGAAATAAACCCCCTTTTGGGATCAAAAAGTATGTGCAAATAACTAACTCCACGCGTACAAAGTCGCGGGCGGCCGCTAGTACTTAGAATATTACGATAACGAATCTTATAATTTTAACCAGTAGGGTGTAAATAATTTTTTTAGAACGACTTTCGTCTCAGCCTTACAATCACACAGTTTGAAGAAGAGTTAAATAAAAAAATCATGTAAATATAACATTGAAATTTTTACCTTTTAGCAATCTTTTAAACATAATTCTTGATTTAAAAAAGTTTTTTTTAAATAGTTCACGCACGACTTGACAAGTCTACTTGATCGTCTCCGGGACGTTTTAGATTTCCAAATGATCAAGTCAGGCTACAAGATTAGATCGGAATTGTTCATGGACAAAAAAGCGAATCTCACTGGATACCATCAAATAAGGTGCAGAATCTGTAGCGAACACTTTAAAATTACTAACAAATATGATGAGAATAGGAAATAAGGACAAATACTAAAAAAACGAGCGAGCCTTACAGTAGTCGCGTATGATGTGTAACATTTTAAACCTCACCTTATATTAGTAAAAAAAGAAATAAAACATACTACAAAAGGAATAAGCCATTTGAACATTATGTTCTAAAATCAAATTAAATAACGCGCACTTTCGCGACTTCCTGTTACACACTTCCGTCCCATTTCACGAAATCACTCCCACAAATTGCAGAAAAGCGAGAGGAAAGATGTTACACATCAAAAACGATTGTTAAATATTCTGACTGATTTACTTACATTCATAAGATGTATCATTTCTTACCCGTGTTCTTACCTATGTATTATGTACTTAGGTTGGTCGACATCACAGGAGACCGAAGAACTGGCAGCTACCTCGGACAAAGAACTAGTCCAGCTATTCAAAGGGGGAACACTGCCAGTATCTTTGGAACTTTGCCTAAAGGGACTCCTTTTAATAATGTATTTTAGTTATTATATATGGTTGCGCCAGTATGGCATTTTGAATTGACCGCGTAAAATTCGTATAATCGCCCATCGCCTTATTTTAAATTTAATAGTTAAATTGGCACTTTACTCATTTCCTTTTCCCATCTCCCTCCTGCACATACCTATCTCGCATGCCAGAGTGAGACGACGAATGTCCACTGGGGACATCTAGCGGGTGTTGTAGTTAACATACTTCTTAGCAAATCCGCACCTTTTGTTAATGGCTGCCGTAAATCGCGCTCTTCGTAATTAATTCGTTTGATAAACAAAAACTATAGTTCGAGTGATTCTCATTGTAAAAATAGAAGTGCAAGACTACCCATTTGGTGTTACCCATAAGAATATCAACCGGCCACGAACCCAAGTTCGGTTTTGGATAGCCGGCTCGACGCGTCCACCTCGGGAGCTTCTGGACTGGCCGTTGATTCAAGGTATTGTGCAACCTTCCTTATTGGTTTCGAACTATTTCCTTTTGTTTTTAATCCACGCAGTTCGAAATCTCCTTTCTTTGATTATTGTGCCAATTTTAAATTTACAGTCCATTATAAAAAACAAATATTTAGCATCACCCGCGCAACCATTTTGGTCCTCATCGAACCGGGTTAGTTGAACTTATTAGTTTAATAGAATTTATTCCATTGGGAGTAAACGCACCGCATAGTTATAATTATCTAGCACTAGCAAACCCGGCGAACTCCGTTTCGCCACCAGATGGCTTCGTTTTATGTAACATTTCGTTTGGTGATTAAAAGAGTTTTTTTTAATTTTTCCTAAATTTTCTTTGCTATAAACCTCACGGAGCCCAAGACCTTTCCAACGAAAGCAAAACCGTGGAAATCGGTTCGTGCGTTCTGGAGTTATAGCGTCAGGAAGGAAATCCCGACTTATTTTTATATAGTAGATTTTATTTGTTTATTTGTTCATACCGCTCCGCAACCACGCTAGGAATATAACTCGTAATAGAATTGAATAGGTAGGTAAGTACTTAATCGTTGCAGGTGCATAGGCACTGACGGCGTACAATACCTACTTACCGCTTAGTCTGTTATTTTGGTAGTTTGTTTGTTTACGCAGTCACTAACATAAAAGGAATAACTTTAGTACTTATTAAAATAAAAGTCGCAATTTGATTTGAGAAGGTAACTTTGTTCGTCTACCTACATTCATACGCGTCTGATCTCCGGCGCTATCATTTCACTTCAATATTTAGGTATATTTATTTAGTTTGTTGTTGTTTTTGCAATGCCTCCGAAAATGAATTCGGATGCGCAATTAAAATTGTTGCATGCAAAAAGGGACAACCTATTTGCACGTATGCAATTAATTTGTGATAGCTCGTCGAAAATCGAAGATGAAACAATCAGAGAAATGTTTTTGTGTTCCATTGAAACCGTGGATAAATTACGCTTAGATTTCGAAAATGTACTCGATAGAATCAATACCCTAGAATTAGAATTAAATCCCGAGTTTTTGGTTAATTACGACGCCTTGTCGTCATTTGAAGATTTAGTTTGTCGTACAAAACGTGTCGCTAAATCGTTAGAAATTCCCGTCGAATCAAAACCTGCGCTGGATAGTGTATGGAGGCAAGATAGACCAAAATTACCGCCTATACAGATACCAGAATTTGATGGTGATATCAAAAACTGGCCTTTGTTTTATGCTTGTTTTGAGAATACGATTCATAGAAATAACGGATTATCGAATCACGAAAAATTACATTATTTAGTTGGTAAACTCACTGGTAAAGCAAAATCTGTTTGTGCTGGAATTACTTTAAGTGGAGAAAATTACAATTTGATTTTGAACTCTTTAAAAATAAAATACGAAAATAAACGTTTAGTTGCAACTACTTATTTAGACCAAATATTTAATTTGAAAAATATTTTAATCAATAATGAGCACGATTTAGAAAAGTTTTTAGACACATTTGTAACAGCAGTTCGCGCCTTAAAGAACCTTAAGTTCGATGACCTCAGCGATTTTTTGTTTTTATATATTGCATTAAGAAAGTTAGATTCCGAAACAGTTCGCTTATTCGAAATGGAGCAACGTAGCAACACTAACATTAAATTCGATGATTTAGACAATTTTATTCGAAACTATATTCAAATTTTGCAACGAACGTCGTCAAAGTCGGAAACGAAAAGGTCAAATATTAGTAAAACTAGTAGTAGTAGTCAGCTGTCCAAGTTAACGCATACTTATGTCAATACGGTTTCGAAAACTTCTCATTTGGAAAAATGCACCTTATGTACAGGCCAACACGATCAATTTTATAAGTGTCCCGGGTTCCTAAAACTCAATCCTATTGAGCGCTATAGATTTGTTCGCAGTAATAATTTGTGTATTAACTGTCTAAGTGATAGACATCGTGTTTCGGTTTGTAGTTCGAATAGTACTTGTCGCAAATGTTATGCCAAACACCATACTTTATTGCACTTCGAAAATAACGTCGCCGCTCATGCGGCCACAGCTGTTGACAGTGCGCCCGCTAACGCTGCATCTAGTAGTCGAGCGCCGTCTGCGACCGTTCGGTCGCCGCCGCCACCACTCGTGCCGCCGTCGTCTTGTGAGCGTAGCCCTCGCAGTCGCACCTATCCTTCTGCTACAATGCGTGCGGGCAGCGATGCCGCTTGCTCGCGTAGTGAGTCGAATGATGTGGCTTTGTGTTCTTCATCGGACTTGCGCACTCCAACTACTGTACTTCTCTCAACCGCTCGGGTTATTGTAATTGATTCTTATGGTAATGAATAATAATAATAATAATAATTTAATTTATTTGCCAAAATACAGTTCACAAGTTGATACATATTAAGTAAGTACGTGTATTCTACCTGCAGGCAGGTGTGCAAATATTGCAGTCAGTTATTTTTTTCATCTGTCATATATTCCTTAATACTATAATAACATTTTTTTTGTAACCATTTTGTCAACTTACTTCTAAACAGTGTCCCAGTTTCTAATTTTATATTGTCAGGTAATTTATTATATATACATATTAACATGTTATAAGCATTAACTTTATAAATATATGCGTGGCAAGGAGGCTGATATAATAAGTATCTATATTGACATCTCGTGTGTCTATTGCTCATTTCTACGCGCTTCTCGAAATACTTGCTGTGATCCCTGACAAATAAACATGCTTCCTTTATGTACATGCAGGGCAATGGAAGTATTTCAAATTTTTTAAATAAGGGTTTGCAGCTTTCGAGAAACCAAGCACCATCTAACATTCTAATGCATTTTTTTTGCATCCTAAAAACCCTATCGATATCTACTGAGTTACCCCATAAGAGCAGTCCATAACTTAAGGCGGATGAAACATATCCGTGGTAAGCCATTTGCGCAGCCTCTGTCGATACTGTTTGTCTCAACCTTTTTAAGGCAAAAACGAATTTTTCTATTTTCGAACAGACAGAATCGATATGACATTTCCAGTTTAAATTCTTATCAACAATTGTACCAAGAAATTTAAAAGATTCAACTCTTTCAATAAGAACCTTATTATGACATGGTTTAACAGACAGAGGTTTACTTTGGTAAGAATAAAATTGCATGATCTTGGTTTTTTCCATGTTGATATTAAGTCGGTTTGCGACTAGCCAGGTATTAGCTTCAGACAATGCTTTATTAATTTGAGTCTCAGCTATCTCTTTATTGTCACATTTTACAGCTAAAGTGATATCGTCAGCAAAAAGTACGCAGTCATTGCTTATCATTTTAGGAAAATCGTTAATAAATAATATAAAAAATGATGGACCAATAATGCTGCCCTGCGGCACACCCCTTTCATTTAACAATATTTCCGATCTGAAATTCTTCTTATAAATTTTGTTATTTGATTCCTTAACGACTTTCTGTATTTCAGTGCATTGTATTCTACCCTTTAAATAACTATGAATCCAGTCATATGCTTTACCTCTAATGCCATATAATTCAATCTTTTTTAGTAGTATTGAGTGGTCAACAAAATCGAATGCTCGGGACATGTCAAGAAATACTGTCATTACTGGTATATTACGATTTAGATTTTCAGTAATACACTTAATTAATTTAAAACCGGCAAGTGTAGTTGATCTCCCTTTACGAAACCCACATTGCTCCTCTGTTAAAATATTATGCTTATCCAAAAAATTATTCATTCTACAAAGAAAGGCTTTTTCAAATATTTTTGAGATAATAGGTATTTTAGTTATAGGTCTGTAGTTATTAAGATCGGACTTGTCACCTTTTTTAAAAATAGGTCGAATTACGGACAGCTTTAGTTCGTCAGGAAAAATTCCATCAACAAAACTCAGGTTTATAATATGTGACAGGGGCAAAGAAATATATTTCGCACATGCTTTTATGACCTTCGTATGAATGTCATCGTAGCCAGTCGCATTACTGTTGTTTAGGTTCATAATAATTCTATAGATTTCCTTTTCATTGGTTGGATTAAGGTAAATAGTATATGGATTACTTGAAAATTTATTAAAATTTAAATTAATGTCATACGTATTAGATGTCCGAATGTTCGTAGTATTAATAAAATTATTATTACATAAATTGGAAATGTCAGTGGGGTCAGTATATGTCTTATTATTGAAATTTAATTTATCTATGTCATCTTGATATGATTTAGGCATCTGATTCGCCGATATAATGTTCCAAGTAGCTTTACATTTATTTTTATTACGTAAAATATACCTATAATTTGTCAATTTGTGTGCTTTATTAATACATATTTTAAAACATTTATTATACCTGTAATATATATCCTTATTTTCTTTTTTATTAATGCTAGTAGTTTTATATTTTAGGTAAAAATTACGTTTAGTTTTACTTGATTTTTTCAACCCTTTAGTTAGCCATTTTGTTTTAAGCGGTCGATTATTCACTTTAACTCTTATTATTGGGAAACATAAATCATAGAGCAACCGAAATAATTCATAGAAAAGATTAAATGCTTCTCTTACATCGTTTGAATCGAAAACTTCTATGAACGATAAAGCCGCTATGTGTTTGCAAAACTTAATTATATTTTCTTGACTATAGTCTCTCTTATGTTCAAACCAAGTTGAAAAAGACTTTTTCGACACAGATATATTAGTTCTTATTTTTATAATTTGTGCGGTCTCGTGATCCGAAAGTCCTAAATAAAGCAATTCTGATACGGACTGGTCTATATTACTGGCAATTTGATCGATGCAAGCATTTAATCTAGTCGGTAACTTAATATGAGATTTCAAATTATAAGATTCTAATAAACTGAAAAGTTCTTTTATATGCGGCGTTTGTTTCAAAGTGTCTAAATTCCAATCCCCGCAAATTATTATTTTTTTCCTTTTATATTTCTCTGTAAGGAAAAAAAGTAGTTTGTCAAGTTTGTGTAGAAAAATACCTATACTGCTTTTACTTTGCTCTGGTATCCTATATATACATATTACAATAATATTATATGCGCATAATTCAACTCCACAGCATTCAAAATATAATACAGTTGTTATATCAGAAGGAATGGTTAAAGGTTTCGTTTCTAATTCGTTTTTTAACAAAATACATACGAACATAGCGTTCGTGCCCTTTTAGATAGTGCATCGCAAAGTAATTTTGTTAGTGTAAATTGTTGTCGTCGTCTTGGTTTAAACATTAATTCTCATAGTAATTGTAATGTAGTGAAGGGTATAGGGGGCTCCACTAAATCCATTCAGGGTTCCGTATATATTAAATTTCATTCGCGTCTTGATCACAGTATTAGTTTTAATATAGATTCGTTGGTAGTAGATAAAGTCACCGAACTTTTACCAACTGTCGCAGTCAATACGTCAATATTGACCAATTTTAGAAACTTACCTTTAGCCGATGATACTTACGCCGTTCCAGGTGAAATTGATTTGTTGATAGGAGCTTCGATTTTCCCGCACCTCCTGTTACAGCGTAAGATCCGGGGTCATCCGTCGCAACTCGCACCGCACGCTTTGGAGACAGTCCTTGGTTTTGTTGTTGTTGGATCCGCAACCGCTAGTTTAGATTGCAAGTCGTCCGTATCATATTGTTGTACGGCCGAACCGCTGGATGCTGTCGTTCGCAGATTCTGGGAGATAGAAGAAGTGAACGTACCTCCCGTCGTCAGCCCGGATGACAAAATTTGTGAGGAGTTTTACAGTGTCACAACTAATCGCGATAGTGATTGTCGCTATATTGTCGCTCTCCCCTTTAAAGGGGATGTTAATTTACTAGGAGATTCTCGTCAGGTAGCTGAAAAAAGGTTTCTTTGTTTGGAGAGAAAAATGCAGACGTCTCTAAAATTAAAACAGGCCTATGATGACATAATTAATGAGTATTTGGATAAAGGCTTTATTTCACCCGCTCCGAACGAAACTATGGAAACAAAACACACTCCTCTATATATTATACCTCACCATAGCATTGTTCGTGAGGATAAATTGACAACCAAATTGCGCGTAGTACTAGATGGTAGTGCTAAAACTAGTACTAACGTTTCATTAAACGATCTTTTGCATTGTGGTCAGAATCTCCAAGGTAATTTGTTTGAAATTTTAGTAAATTTTCGTTTGTTTGCTGTAGCTCTTTCTGCGGATATTAGGCAGATGTTTCTTTGCATTGGTGTTCGCAAATCTGATCGCAGGTTCCAACGTATTTTGTATCGATTTTCGCCACAGGAGCCTTTGCAGGCTTATGAATTTAATCGCGTTTGTTTTGGGCTTAAATCAAGTCCCTTCCACGCTCTTCGCACTATCAAGCAGCTCCTTGCCGATGAGGGAAATAATTACCCAAAGGCCAGAGACACTATTGAGTCTGGTTTATACATGGACGATTACTTGTGGACGCTGGAGAGCGAGGAAGAAGCTATCGCGATAGCAGGTGAAGTCATAGCGCTCATGAAAACCGGTCAATTTGATCTCGTTAAATGGATGAGCAACTCGCAAATGGTTTTAAACTCTATCCCATCATCGCATCGCTTGTCCACCGTCAAAGAATTCGATGAGAATGGTACACACAAAGTTCTTGGTTTGTGTTGGTCACCTTCGTCCGATTTGTTTAGTCTAAAAATTAGCTCTACTCAGTCAACTTGTACTAAACGAAACATATTGTCGTGTGTCGCGAGGATATGGGATATAATGGGATTTGTAGCACCTGTAGTTTTGTACGCGAAGCTCCTTATCAAGGATCTTTGGTTGTCTCACTGTGATTGGGATGATACACCTCCTGATAATGTCGTTAGATTGTGGAATAGCTTTAGAGCCGAGCTTCATATGCTCGAGCAAATAAAAATATCACGTCATGTTGGAATTACCAAAACTAGTATTGTGACAGTTGTTGGATTCGCAGATGCTAGTGAGAAAGCTTATGGGGGTGTTGTGTACTTCCTTGTACAAAATGGTACTAACATCCAGGTGCACCTCATTAGTGCTAAATCGAGGGTAGCTCCTCAGAAAGTAATTTCTCTTGCGCGTCTTGAGCTATGCGCTATATTAGTGTTAGCCCAGCTCATTAGTTCAATCGTCAATTGTTGTCGTAACCGCATAAATATAGATAAAATTTTCGCATTTTCAGACTCAACTGTTGCTTTATGTTGGACTCATTCTTCTCCCCATCGTTGGGACACATTTGTAGCAAATAGAGTGTCAAAAATTCAGTTGGAGTTGCCACCGCAGAATTTTTACCACGTGTCGGGCGCTGACAACCCCGCAGACTGTCTGTCCCGTGGGTTGACGCCCGCACAAATTTTGGACCATCCACTCTGGTTCCATGGCTCTTCGTGGTGTCGTGCACCAATTCATGAATGGCCAGTTAGTTCCTTTGACCCAGTGACGGTTTCTACTCCTCCAGAGGAAAAGAAACACGTTTTATTAACAACCGCACCGAAAGAAAAGACACCTATTTTATTGTTAGCAAGCCGGGTCTCATCTTGGTCATTACTTTTGCGCAACGTCGTTTTTGTTTGTCGTTTTGTAAAAATTCTTCCTCTGCAAGAGTACGTTAGTTCTAGCGATTTGAACAAAGCAGAACTGGTAGTACTTCGTGAAGTTCAACAGTATTACTTTACATCTGAATTTAAAAGTTTAGAATTGGATAAACCTTGTAGTCCTTCGTTTCAACATTTGAAACCATTTTTGGACAAAGATGGACTTATTCGTATTGGTGGTAGACTAAACCAATCTGAATTAAGTCACGATCAAAAACACCCTATAGTTCTCCCGCGCAAAGATCACGTCGTTAATCTTATAGTTGAATATTACCATAAAGTAAATTGTCACGCTGGTCCTGATTTGCTTATGTCGATCTTACGACAGAAATACTGGATTATTTCTGCACGCAATTTGATCCGCTCCATAGTTCATAGATGTATTCCTTGTTTCAAACTTCGTCCAAAGTCGATTGCACCCGAAATGGCCGACCATCGTTCTTGTCGTGTTGTTCAAACCGCTAAGCCTTTCGTACATACCGGTACGGACTACGCGGGCCCTTTCAGAGTGACCATTTCTCGTGGTCGTGGCATACGCTCCACAAAATCTTATATTTGTCTATTTGTCTGTATGACGACTCGTGCAGTACATATAGAATTAGCCAGTGATTTAAGCACTCCATGTTTTATGGCTGCATTCAAGCGATTTTTATCGCGCCGTGGTCCTGTAGCTCGAATGTACTCAGACAACGGTACAAACTATGTTGGAGCCCGTCGTAATATTTCAGAGTTGCATACTCTTTTAAATTCCAAACACTTTAATACCGAATTTGCACACATTTTAGCAGAGAATCGTATTGAATGGTCATTAAACACGCCAGCTGCAAGCCATTTTGGTGGTAATTGGGAAGCTAATATTAAAAGCTTAAAATCACATTTGTTCCGCGTCATAGGTAGTCAAATTCTTTCCTTTGAGGAGCTTAGCACCGTGCTCACTCAAGTCGAGGCGGTAATGAATACCAGACCTCTTTGTAGGACATTGTCTAGCGATCCTTCGGAGCCTCTTGCATTAACTCCAGCGCATTTTTTGAATATGACACCTTTAAAATATTTCCCCGCTTTAGAAGTGGATGAAGATCGGCTTCATCTTCTGTCGCGCCATGCCTTATTAGATAGATTAGTTCAGTCGTTTTGGAAGCGCTGGAGAACAGACTATTTGCATACCCTACAGTCCCGGCAAAAATGGAATATTCCGTCAAACCCGATTACTGTCGGTACTGTTGTTATTCTTTTAACTGAGAACACGCCACCTTTGCATTGGCCCTTAGGGGTAGTGGAAGAAACTTTTCCAGGGTCTAATGGGGTGACTCGAATAGTACGTGTTAGAACTGCGACTGGGTCGTATTTACGTCCAGTTGTACGACTTTGCCCTTTGCCTGATCAACATTAGTAAAATAATAATAATAGTGATCGTAGATTCAGTAGGTTAGTTTTTAATAAATTTAGCTTCTCATTTTAGATATTTAGTTTATTTTGAAGGTAACCCTTCAAGCCGGGGGGAATGGTTGCGCCAGTATGGCATTTTGAATTGACCGCGTAAAATTCGTATAATCGCCCATCGCCTTATTTTAAATTTAATAGTTAAATTGGCACTTTACTCATTTCCTTTTCCCATCTCCCTCCTGCACATACCTATCTCGCATGCCAGAGTGAGACGACGAATGTCCACTGGGGACATCTAGCGGGTGTTGTAGTTAACATACTTCTTAGCAAATCCGCACCTTTTGTTAATGGCTGCCGTAAATCGCGCTCTTCGTAATTAATTTAAAATTTGATAAACAAAAACTATAGTTCGAGTGATTCTCCTTGTAAAAATAGAAGTGCAAGACTACCCATTTGGTGTTACCCATAAGAATATCAACCGGCCACGAACCCAAGTTCGGTTTTGGATAGCCGGCTCGACGCGTCCACCTCGGGAGCTTCTGGACTGGCCGTTGATTCAAGGTATTGTGCAACCTTCCTTATTGGTTTCGAACTATTTCCTTTTGTTTTTAATCCACGCAGTTCGAAATCTCCTTTCTTTGATTATTGTGCCAATTTTAAATTTACAGTCCATTATAAAAAACAAATATTTAGCATCACCCGCGCAACCAATATATTTTAAGGTTTTTATTTATATATCTTACTATTTGTTCTTTAGTTAAATTATTAAATTACCTCCATTATTATTATTACATTGTAATTTATCAAATACATCAAGAAAATTATAATATAGTACGACATATTTTTATGTAAATGTTGCTACTTCATTAAAAGCTGGGAAGTGTGTGTCGACTGATCTTCTTGTCAGCAAAAAGATGTTATGTACTTATCAAGTGTCCACTCGACAACTAATAAAAGTAACTCTATACACAAATAAACTATTGAAATTATGAAGTTTGATTGGAATTTGGAACAGACTTTCAACGCAATTACTATGAACGTAACATATCTTCTATTTTTAAGTCGTTGGTCCCGGCTGCATCTGCAGTCGTTAGCACCCACCAATTCGCACTGGGCCTGCGAGGTGGGTCATGGCCCAAACTCCTTATTCTTATTCCATCCATAGTGAAGACCTGAGCCCCAGCAGTGGGGACATTAATAGGCCGATGATGATGTTATTTACGGGATTGTTATCATGTACCTTGTTTTTAGCGTGTTTCCGATATTTCGGCACTGTTGCAAGCGCCATGATCACGAAGTAACTCCGTATATATGGAGTAACTCCATGGTCACAATGCTGTAAATAAAATAAATTACAATCATGTTCTGATATTAAAAGCACCTGCTTACATTTACCACACGTCAAATTATTCTTCCGCGAAACGACACTGACACCGAAACAAAGCGAGGGCGGGCCACTAGTCTATGCTAATATAATAAAGAGGAAAGGTTTGTATGTAAGTATGTTTGTAACGAAATGGCTCAAAAAGTACTGGACCGATTTTAAAAATTCTTTCACCATTTGAAGGCTACATTATCACTGATGAATATAGGCTATAGTGTATTTTCAAAAAAAGTTAGGGTTCCGTATGAAAACTTCGATAATGTAACCCAACGTGTGTAAAAAATACCAATAAATGGCCTTATATCGCGTACGCTGCGGAAGTCATTGACAATAGAGCAAAATGTACTAAAGTTTTATAGAGGACACCAATATCTACAAAAAAGTCAGCAATACCATATGTCTAACTATTACAGTTATGTCACAACTAGAGGTCTCCTGCGGTTTCACCCGCGTTAATTTGAAGAAAAAGGTTTATAGTGAGTCAAACTTAAAATATGGACATAGGCTGTCGTGGACTTTTTTTTACAGAACTTTTAAAGGGGAAAAATTCCGTTATACATGATTTTTGTGTAACTTTAACCGTTTACCCAGCGCATGCAACAGAATCTCACAAATGGAAGATTTTTACCCGTTTTTGCAACATTTTTCATCGATACTTCGCTGCTACTGGTCGTAGCCCGGTAATATAGGGCAATGTTGCATTCGGTACAACGGGTCCTAAACTATGTAACGAATTTTTTACTTGGAACTGAAGGTTTATAATTTTTACTAGCTGTCCCAGCGAACTTCGTACCGCCATAAAAATAGGGGTTGGTGGTAGAAGGGTGAAAATTGGGGTTGGGGGGTACATAGGGTTGTATGTATTTTTGTATCATAAAAAAAACAAAAAGTTTGTTCAAAAAAAATTTAAGGGACCACCCTTAACATTTAGGGGGATGAAAAATAGATGTTGTCCGATTCTCAGACCTACTGAATATGCATATAAAATTTCATGAAAATCGGTCGAGCCGTTTCGAAGTAGATAAATTACGCACACCGTGACACGAGAATTTTATATATTAAACTAGCTGACCCAGCAAGCGTTGTTTTGCCATATAAATGACTATTAAAAATAGAGGTTGGTGATAGAATGGTGAAAATTCAGGGTAGTAAGTATGTATTTTTAATGCCACATTATAAAAAAAAATGTCCAAAAATAAAAAAATAAATGTTAGGAGTGCACAACCCTTATCACTTAGGGGTATGAAAAATAGATAGTAGCCGATTCTCAGACCTACTAAATAGGCATATAAAATTTCACAAAAATCGGTCAGGCCGTTTCGGAGGAGTATGGTTACTAACATTATGACACGAGAATTTTATATATAAGATGAAAAAAGTCATTGTGTATAATACAAGCCTTTGAACAAAAACTATAGTCTACACTACAGTTCTACACCGAAGCAAAGCGAGCGCGGGCCACTAGTCGTTAAATCGTTAAATAAAATATCATTGGCCTGATTGTGAAACTTTGCCTTTCTCCGCTTTCCACGATCCCTGATGCAAAAATATAAAATATCACTTACTGTCTTGGAATAATACAACGAATCGTTCAGGCGTAATTAATTAACGGTGGTTTCAATGTCATTAAAGTAGTTTTACAAATCAAATTATACACAATGTAGGTATACACATTGTGAAAAAATGCAATTGAAAAAGTCAATAAGTTTGGCGGCGATAAAATAAAATCTTTTTTTTTTCTTAAAAAGCCTAATAGTATGTTAAACAGCCAGTATTTTAAAAAAAATGTCCATGCGTGCCCAGTTTCATTTCAGAAAGCTGGCGCTCGAACACTTTCTATACCTACATAAAACTTATTTATTATACACCAACAAATTTAAAAAGAAGTCGCGTACTTAAGCGTTCATGTTATTAGTATTTATTTATTCTCTAAGGTAATTCTATACATTTTACATAAATACAATTTATTTCACTGTCGGGAAAGAGATAAGGTACGTATATAATAACCACTGACACTTTTCTTAAACTTTAAAAGGATTTAGTGAAAAGAGTTGCATATGGTTAAATAAAGCCTTTCGTTACGGACCTATATTTTGACTTTATTTAAAAATCGTAACTGGACGGGGCCACAGATTTTAAAATACGTCCCTCTATCTGTGACTCCTTTATACCAACCGAAAACGAAAGAAACTGTAGGTACAATTAATGGTACGTGTTTTTCGCGATGACAGACAGACATTAGTGAATAACATCAGATTAAGTCACTCGGAAATCCGTTGAAACAGAAACAAAGGGATTCATGCATTATTATGTTATGACTAGCGATGTTTTCAATCAATACGATTTCGCGCTCATTTATTTTCCTTTGAAAGTGTAAATTTCCTCAGCATATGTTTTTATTTGACTAGAGCCTTATTTTTATTAGAATAAAGTTGAATGTTTAATGAAACGTCAATGATAGTAATAGCATTATCTAGATATGTTACTAAGCATTGATAAACGTTATCAATACTTTAAAGTAAACAGTACGAGTTAACCCACCCTTCTTAGAAATAACATGTATCATCAATAATAAAAGATTCAACCTAGAATTTTAACCTATCTATTTATATATTTTTTTAAATAAGGTAGCTGACACTACATGATGTTATTAAATAATTATTTTTTTTCATAATTGGTCAGTGCATTCGACCGGATTGCGAAGGGTGCGGGTTCGAGTCCCGTCTGCTGCCTGGTCCGCGTGGATTTTTTTTCTGCATTTTTTTCTATTTTTTTTCTATCAAAACTTTTCTTTAGATTTAAACATCTAGCAGTTACATACTTAAAAAATAAAAACAAAAATATTTTTATTTGAATTGGAAGCACAATGACTACACTTCTTCTGAGACAAAAGTGAAAAAAAAACATAAAAAGGTTTATCAATAGGTTGGATATTGGATGGTTGGATCGGAAAACGTCACTAAACTTAGCAGTTTTTTTTCTTGTTAAAAATTGTGTTGTGGTGGATGTTTGGATGTTAGTATCTAATAATGGTGGATTATTAACCACTAAGTGTTCGGGAACATGCACACGTGTTGACAAGTGAAACAAAATAGCGGGAAAGTGTCTTTCGACGTTCCCTCAAGAAGTCCACAGGGAGGTTCAAGGGAGGCAACATAGGGAAAGGGGGATTGACGACTTGACTACCACTTACTTTGACTTCATTTATTACTTTGACCACGAGTGCTATAGTATTTGTAAACATTTTAACACTTGACATTGGCTAAATGCACGAGCCGTGCGAAGCCATTTAAAAAAAAGGTTGAATGTTATACGCATTTGTACTTATATTTAAAAAAGTGACAAATAAAACTAAAACTGTATAATACAATTTAATTGAGAAGTAGTGATAAAGCGAATAATTTAAGTTAAAATGTGAAATTTTTTAATCAGTCCGGTTATACCGGCCATCTTTACTCTCGATAAAAAAGTTTTATAAACATTGTTTTTTTTTATTATAATTAGGCATTGGTTTTTTGTTTACCTTTTGTCTCAGAGCAAGTTAAGTTAATAGAGTATGGAAAAAAATAATTTCAGCCAAGGCTAACAGACTGCACATCCGGGACTAATAATCACGTATTGCATACCTTTCTTTATATATTTATTCATGACCTGGATACAGAGTCCTTCAGTCGGATACATTGTGGGTTACAAAATATTTTTAAATTAGAACATAGGTAGATATGTGTTCTTCAACGTATTGCATGTCCAGGGTGTAGTATTGCCAGGTCTCCCCATTTTACATGGAGATCTCCTATTTTTCTGAAATTTCTCCTGTTCTACTGTTTTTCTTAAAATACGATTTTATTTTTTAAATTGCATGTTGAGTTGCATTTTCCACCATTAATACCATTATGTAGGTAACCATTAATATTATAAAATAAATGTTATTGTATTAAAAATAAACCGAGCTTTGAAGGGCGGCATAAGCCACAGAAACACATTCGTTACTGGCTACTGGGTTACTATTTAAAATTTTGAAAAGTCCTGACAAAATGCCGGACATTTCGATAAAAGTCCGGACATTTTAGTCACAAAATGCAAACAAAACTCACTTAGTTACAGTGATATTATACACGTGGTAGCAGACGCTAGCATCGCGAGAGGGTCGGTCTCGTTGTCGATTTTTAAAGATGATTTATATTTCATTTTAAATGAATGAGAACTTAATAGACTTGCAACAACGAATATTCGGTTACTATTCGGTATTCGGCCTATTCGGCTGCTTTTATTATATTCGGCCGAATACCGAATACTTAAATAATATATTTTGTGATAGAGAAATAATTGATAAAATGAAAAATTAAAATGGATTGATTACGTATATAGTCATATTATTTCTGTTCTATAAAATCATTTAAGTAGTCATTGGTACATCACATAGGTACATAATCATCTTCTGAAAGGGAAAAATGGAGGATTCTATGTATTTGAATTATTGTGGTAATCAAAATTTAGAAGGTAAGGTTCTCATTTCTTTTATAATCATTTATTAAGTGGTCATTGGTACATAAAATACCTGTTTAATGTACCAATGACCACATGCTGAAACATGCAGTGCGTTAGTAATATACCGCGCAGAACAACAGCGGGCGCGCGGGCGATGAGTACATTAGAACAAAACAAAGGAGCGCGAAACAATCACGTCTGTACAAGTTTATGGCGCTCAAATCCAACCGAATACTTTTGCCTAATATTCGGCTATTCGGTCAGGGGACTCGCCGAATATTCGGTATTCGGTATACTGCTGAATATACTATTCGTTGCATGTCTAGAACTTAATAAAGATTATTTGACTTATTTACTATAACTTAATAAGTAGTTTTACTCATAATCTAACTAACTAAAAATCCGGACATATTAAAAAACCGGACAAAGTCCGAACAAAAGACAAAAATTCCGCACATGTCCGGACAAATCCGGACGGATGGTAACCCTACTTACACCTCTGCATCTGTTTTTTCTTGTATCTGTTTCCATACATCTACGGTTTCTTACAATAACGCCCCCCAATTTTTAAAAATCCGACCTGGCAACACAGGCATAAATTGAGATTGTCGTATTTATTAAATTGCTCATACGACAGTGAAAATGCGAAATCGCTTATACGCCACTTTAGTCAAAAATGAGTTATATATATAATTTGAATTAGATTTTTTTTCTGCGTCGATCTGTTTATGTTTGAATACTTTTGTGGCACTTAAGCAAACTCATTTTTTTATTGTTCACAACCCTGAAACGCCATAAATTTTGGGGTTTTTTGAGCCAATTGCGCCCTACTTTTTGGCGTATAATTTGATGTTTGATTGACATAAAATGTATTGCGGGCCGAGTGATTTTCGCATAAGCGACTCTAATTCGTAAAGTGAAGGCATCCATGCCTTATATATCCTCCTATTCAAAAGTTCCAACTTTTGAATTTTTATGGCTCTATGTCTCCATTAACAATGAGTTATGATTTATTTCGGTGAAAAAGAAAACTTTAATCCTCGTTACTGTAAAGTTACTAAAGTGGCGTTTATGTGATTTTAATTTTCGACTATCATAAATAATAAGTTTTTTCAAATCTTTAAAAACTATTTTATGATACATCATCATTGTCAAAGAAGAATTCACAAATGAAACATTTTTATCGAATATCGCCATTTAATTCACTTACTCAATTTAATTATCCACATCACATTAACAACGACACGCTATTATTAGGAAATGCATTTACTAATTAACAATTGTTATGTGTTTTATTATGTCCATGGTGTCTGAAATGTCGTGATCTAAAACACTATAATTACGATAGGTATCTATTAAAAAATACAATAGGTGCTTCATTGCATTTTCATCAACATATTAATGCATCTGTATGTAGCCAAGGCGGGTTGCTACTAAAGTATATATTTCAGAAAAAAAACTAATATAATAACGTACATAATGTACACCCCTGCTCACGAGTATGATAAAGATGGACGATTATCTTCATGTTCGAAATCAGCAAAAGCTCTAACAAAAGCCATTTTCAGGTTAGTACTTACAGTCAAAGTACCGAGATAAGTGTTTTAATATTCTATCCAATCAAAACAGTAAGGGGCCTCCAACAAATTTAACAAAAGAGAAAAAACATGAGTTTAATGATTTACAAGATTATTTTGAAACTAAGTGTCTAAGAATAAAAATTAGAATTTATTTATTTGCATTTGAATAGGGTACACTGGGGATCTTACAATTTTGAATTTCGGCCCATTCAGCCATCTAAAATGGCATGCAAATATTTTACACTGAATTGACATAATTTTTCAATGTCAATAATAATAAAATTAAATTCATCAAATAAATAATAAGTCAGTGAAATTACAAAAAGTGTCAGCTTAATTTTATAAAACGTCATTCAAGATTAAATACATGGTTAAAAATTTAAAAGTCAAATTAATATTATTAAATATAGATTACAATGTCAATTAAAGAGCACCATTAGATAAAGAGAAGAACCCACTATAATTATATGTCATTAAAATGTTATTAGTTACAATCACTTAAATATTCTTTTACACTATAAAACATCTTATCGTGTAGCCATTTAAACAAAGCAGTCTTTAATTTTACAAAAGGCAATTGTTTTATGTAGGTACATATGTTGGTACCTTATTATAAATCTCAAGCTCAATCTGACTCTTGGAGATGGTAGATAAGGTAACTGTCTACATCTCTTATCTATTAGACAAGTCCGTCCGTCCGTCCGTGGTGCTGTTTCAGCGGCCAAACCGTAAGAGATAGATATAGAGAATGTTTAAGTTATAAGTTAAGAATAGTCTGATAAGACTACAAACCGGATGTTAGTAACGTAGCACTTCCGGTTTTCGAGAAATCACGTGATTTCTATTTCAAACGAAACCACACAAAATCTCCGAAGTTCTCAATTAATTAAATACTTTTTTTTTTGTGAACATTTGGTTCACAGGTTTGCTAGTTTTTCTATATTTTTTAAAGTTTAAAAATGAAAAGTTTTTAAACACAGTACCGTCCACGTTTTATATGAAATTTACTTTGAAATTAAATCCAATCTAACCTAGACCATACATGATGAGACGCCTCGGGCCTCTCCCGGAAAGGATAACGACAATTCGATGTCGTCTCACAAATATAAACCTAATTCATGTTTTTGTTTTGCATTTAACTGATATCTAGACGTTTAAATCTGAAGAAAAAAGAAATAGCAATTATGTTTATATAACTTCTATAAATGAATACGAGCATTTGTACTCCAGTTATGGATGATTAATATGTATTTCTATAAATAAGTATACATATATATTAATCAGCGTATGTTTTCTATCCTTTACCCCAGTATCCCGTAACACAAGCCTACAGTGCTAACTTTGGTGCTAGGTTAATTGGTGTGAGGAGCGTGTTTGGGAAATATTTATTTATATATTGTTTACTGCCAAAATATTTTCAGAAACGCAAGAGATTTCTGCCTAGAGACCAACATGCACGGCTTCAATCACATCGCTTTGCCCAGACGACACTCGTTGGAAAGGTAAGTCAGACAATTCCTGCCTCCCCCCTAACCCAACCACCAATTTTTTTTTAGTGTGTGTGTATGATGTTGGTCGCAGATGACCTTTACAGCGTCACCGGGTTTGGGGACGGGGAGATCCTAAGGGGACCTCAAGCCGAGAATTGGCGAGTGCCTCTTACAGGGGGAGTCTCCTCTCCGTCTGGAGTCTCTAGACCACTCGAACCGTAGGGGGTCACTTGTATACGAGGCGCAGGTCGTTCAATTTCTTTATTAAGAAACACGAATTATATATTATTTTGTCACCACAAATCGTAAGTGACTCGGGACTCCAAATTTTTAAATACGCCCCTGCCTTGTCCTCCCTGTTTTACTCAACGCAGAGACGTGTGGTCGGAGAGTAACCAAATATACATCAGATTTCTTAAAACTTATTGTTTTATTTATTTTAAGCTACTAGATTGATGGCGCTACCTTACGTGAGAGTGAGACAAAACAAAACATATTCAACGCCAACAACGTTCCGATTCACCTACGTGACACGGGTAACGGAAGGTGCTTGTTTCCTTTCCGTTCGCTGCCTTGACCACGTGTAATATTTTTAATTAAAATTTCCTTTATGATAAATAAGTATATTGCAGACTCCTCTGGGTGGCGGCGACCGTATCAGCGATATGGTGTGCCGCGCACTTGTGGATGGACCAATGGCAGCGTTACCAGGACAATCCCACTGTCATCACCCTGGAGAAGGACTACCGGTCGTGGTTGATAAACCTGCCTGGCGTTACTTTCTGTTATAATGTAAGTCCTGGTAGGGTTACCATATCCCACTGTCATCACCCTGAAGAAGGACTGCCAGTTGTGGCTGATCAACCTGCCTGGCGTCACTTTCTGTTATAATGTAAGTCCTGGTAGGGTTACCATATCCCACTGTCATCACCCTGGAGAAGGATCGCCAGTTGTGGCTGATCAACCTGCCAGGCCCCATTTTCTGTTATAATGTCAGTCCTGGTTAGGGTTACCTACCATATCTGACCAACGGCAGCTCTACCAGGACAGTCCCACTGTCATTACCCTGGAGTAGGACTACCGGACGTGGCCGAGCAACCTGCCTGGCGCCACTTTCTGTTATAATGTGAGTCCTGGTAGGGTTACCATATCCCACTGTCATCACTCTGGAGAAGGACTGCCGGTTGTGGTTGATCAACCTGCCAGGCCCCATTTACTGTTATAATGTGAGTCCCGGTTAGGGTTACCTGCCATATCTGACCAATGGCAGCGCTACCAGGACAATCCCACTGTCATCACCCTGGAGTAGGACTACCGGATGTGGCCGATCAACCTGCCTGGCGCCACTTTCTGTTTTAATGTGAGTCCTGGTGAGCGTTACTATTTTTCAATGGCAGCGCTACCAGGACAACCCCACTGTCATCCTGTCATCACCCTGGAGAAGGTCTACCGGTCGTGGCTGATTAACCTGCCTGGCGTCAGTTTCTGTAATGTGAGTCCTGGTTAGCGTTAGTATTTCTCAATGGCAGCACTACTCAGATATGGTAGGGCTACGTACTCATCATCATCATCATCATCATCAGCCTATTAATGTCCCCACTGCTGGGACACAGGCCTTCCCTGTGGATGGAATAGGGAGATCGGGCCATGACCCACCACGCGGGCCCAGTGCGGATTGGTGGGTGCTAACGACTGCAGATGCAGCCGGGACCAACGGCTTAAAGTACCTTCCGAAGCACGGAGGAGCTCGAGATAGTAAATTTTTGGTCACCCATCCAATGGCCGACCACTGCGAAAGTTGCTTAACTTCAACGATCGCAGCCGAACGCGCTAACGACCTGCGCCATCTAGTTCCTCACGGTACGTAGCGTGACCAATGGCAGCGATACCAGGACAATTTCACTGTCACCGTCCTGGAGAAGGACTACCGGTCGTGGTCGATCAACCTGGCTGGCGCCACTTTCTGTTATAATGTGAGTCCTGATTGACCATCCACAAAGACAACTTACACAGTTGAATCTGTCTGTAGAGAACAGTAAAAAGTTTTCCAGAGTTCGATGCAGTAGAAAAAAAAGGTTTTGGTCCAAGCGTTTTATTTTTCCTCACCAGCTATGTTCACATTCAGGTCTTTAAATATATTTGCAATCTTCTGTAGCATAATATTACTAGTTGCGATACCCAAAAATATCACTCGTCGAATCTTATGGCCAAAGTTGAGCGTGTCAGGACTTAGGGATCTCTTTGTTCTATTGCACCAGCACAA
Organism: Chilo suppressalis; assembly: GCA_902850365.2. Lineage (NCBI taxonomy): Eukaryota > Metazoa > Arthropoda > Insecta > Lepidoptera > Crambidae > Chilo > Chilo suppressalis. Next base: position 10,564,149 of record OU963919.1, read on the forward strand.
AGCGATGCAATTTATTTTATATGATTACATTAGTAAAGCTGAGTCAATTATAACCAGCATTGCCAGTTTTTTTTGCCGAAGCGGGATTTATTAACTTTTTGAGTGTAAAAAGCGGGATTCTTTCGTCGAAAGCGGGACATAGTAAAAAACGTATATAATGAAAAATTAATGAATATTTATCTTCATTACGCGCCGGGCAGGTGGCCAGTCCACACTTGTCTGTGCCACCCGCCCACGCTTTCTCAGTACACTGCATGCACGGTCGAGTTATTCCCGAAAAGCGGGATTGACCCTGTCCCGCGCGGGACATTCAATTTTGATTTAAAAATCTGGACATCCAGCCAAAATCGGAACGTTTGGCAACGCTGATTATAACCTTTTTGTTTGTATTCACATCCAGAATAGAGTGGATAAAGCCAAACTGGTCGACGCGATCTCCTCCCGCTGGGGAGTGAAGCCTGGAGACGAGAAGTACCCCTACTACGTGAAATTCGTTACTACTGTCGCCCACTCGAACTTATATCACTTGGACGGCTTCGAGGAATTTAAAGACGACTCCAGTCTGGAGGTTGATTTCTACAAGTTGGTTTTTGAGGTACGTAAGTGTTTTTATAATAGACATGATATAATTACCTATATTGAATGGGTGGTAGGGAAAAATATTGGATTATTCGAAAGATTCGAAATCGACCAATCATATCGCTCACTTTAAAGCGCACCCTCCACGCGTCCCTTAAAAAGTACGCTTTCTGATTGGCGGTCCATCACGCGACTATCCCGTGACATAATGCCCCGCCCCCCTCTGACGCCCGTAAAGTAGGGGTTGTATTGGTCGGCGTGTTTTTTTCTCGGGCCGGTGCACGGCTGTCGTCAACACCCGCCGTAGACTTACGAACCGATGGCGTAGCTTCTACACATCCATGAGTGCTAGTAATAACCTGAACAGAGTAAATATTTTTGAGTTTGTGTTTATTATATAATAATTTCTCAGGTGCAGCCCAAACTTAAGGTGAAGACGAGTTGGTCGGTGAAACTTGAACGAGTCAACTGGTTTCCAGTCATCACCGAAGCTGGAGCTTGCTACGCCACCAACACTCTAGTCCTACCAAACATTGCTTTCAAGTGAGACTATATCACATCATCCTTTTAATGTCCCTACAGCTGAAGGGCGTTCATTAGAACGAGGGAATATTACCGTCGTCATTAGACGGTAATATTCCCTCCGCCCCAGCTGGCTTTAAAATTATGCCTTTGGCAGCTTCAGCCATCTTCTATAAACTTCAGTTAGGTATTTATTTAAAACATCAGGGGCAGTAGGGTGATTTCCTTCGGTTTGTATTATAGTAATCATCATCAGCCTATTAATGTCCCCACTGCTGGGGCACAGGCCTTCCCTATGGACGGAATAGAGAGATTGAGTCAAGACCCGCCACGCGAGCCCAGTGCAGATGGGCAGCTTAACGTGCCTTTCGAAGCTCAGACGAGCTCGAGAAAATAAATTTTTGGTCACCCATCCAATTAAGTTGCTTAACTATCACAATCACAGGCCGAATGCGCTTACCACCTGCGCCATCGAGACTTATACTAGGGGGATTGCAATGGATTTGGCTTCCCGTATAAACTTCCATCTATCTGGCAGAATCTTGTTGTTTCGAAATTCATTTCACATATCAGAGACCAGGTATTTGGCATAATTTCCTAACGAATATTTTAACGACATTGTTTAAAAAAAACATTGCTTGGTAGAATGTTTAAATTATGTCCAAATTCACACATTTTTTTCTTTTTTTCAACATTCCTTTAAGATGGCCACGCAGATGGCAGAATTTTATTAGGCATAATATCCTTTGGCAAAATTGTATGCTGCATAACTTCGTTAAGCTTAACCAAAGCATAACAGCAGCACAGCGCCAATCAGCTGATAAATAAGCCAAAGACGATTCTGGCTTTGAATCCCTCCGATTCCGTCGGCCTAGGCACGTGTTAGAGTACCCCGACGACGAAATCGTCCGCGCCAACGCGCCTCCGACTCCCTACACAGCTAGCATAATTGCACACTATCTTAGCATTAGGCAGACACCGCACCCGTAGGATAAGAGTGCGAAGACCCGGTCTACATACGACACGCTATACCAGGTACAGGTAAGTACCTGGGCGTTTTTCCCCGCCCCCCATGACAACGGCTAGAGCCGAGGTCCGAGTCTCATAGACGCCCTCTAGTTGAGCCGACCCCCTCTGGTTCGAGTGGTCTAGAGGCTCCAGACGGAGAGGAGACGTGCCATCCGTCTGGAATACATCTAGAGGCACTCGCCAATTCTCGGCTTGAGGTCCCCTTAGGAACTCGCCGTTAGCAAAGGTCTGTAAAGGTCATCTGCCATCAACAGTATACACACTCAAAAAAAAAATGTTGGGTCGAGCCGGCGTCATCGGTTCCCGCAGAAACGGTCTACCCTAACCCTTCTAACCTCTTTGTTCTGTGGTTGATACTCCATTCTCGACCACCCACAGGATACCGACTGTAAACGAAACGAAAATATTTCCGATCACCTGCCTATACTCGTCTGGGAACTGCAACGTGTACTTCGAGGTTGAAGAAAAAGGAATTGTGAGTTATGTTTTTATTTTTTAAGCATTTAACTGCTAGATGTTTTAAATCTAATGAAAAGTTTACTAGAATAAAATCCACGCAGACCAGGCAGCAGACGGGACTCGAACCCGCACCCTTCGATATCCGAGCGAATGTACTGACCATTATGCTACCACGGCCCTGACGACCGTGTCAAATTTTCTCTAGCTTTAGGCTTTTTTAAACAACTCACAAGCAAGGCAGGGCCATCTCTTCGCATTGTAGGTGACCCACAATGTCAAATAAATACCTTTTCAAGTATTAAACATTTGAAAGAAGAAATAGCAATTATAATTGTTTTCAAGCATTTTACTGCTAGATTTTTTAATTTTTCTTCTTTCAAATGTTTAATATTTGTAAAGGCATTCGACATTGTGGATTACCTACATTGCGAAGAGATGGCGCTGCCTTGCAGCCTAAGGCTAGAGAAAATTCGACACGGCCGTCAGGGCCGCGGTAACATAATGGTCAATGCATTCGCCCGGATAACGAAGGGTGCGGCTTCGAGTCCCGTCTGCTGCCTGGTCCGCGTGGAATTTTTCTAGTAAACTTTTGTTTAGATTTAGAATTGTGAGTTGTTTAAAAAACCGGCCAAGTGCGATTTGGGTCCGTGTACGGGGGGTTCCGTACCATAAACGGTAAAAAATCACGTCTGTTGTATAGGAGCCCCCCTTAAATACTAATTTTTAATGTAATTTAATTATTAATTTTTAAGTGATTAACTCAATATTCTGTGAATATTTCAAGCGGCTACCTGCTGCCGTTATTACTGTAGAACAAAAAATGGCAAAAAATCACGTTTGTTGAATGGTAGCTACGCCCCTTAAAAATTAAATTTATTCTGTTTTTAATATAGAAGCGGCAACAGGAATACATCATTTGTAAAAATTTCAACTGTCTAGCTATCATGGTTCATGAGATTGAGCCTGGTGACAGACGAACAGTAGTCTTAGTAATAGCACAGTGTAGAAACTTACAGTGTTACAACACCTTTGAAGTCTCGCGAAATGCCGCTCTAGTGTAGAAATTTGTCATTGTAGCAAGGTTGTCACATTTTTTGATATGTATCATCTTTCCTCTCGCTTTCCTGCAATTTATGGGAGTGATTTCGTGAAATGGGACGGAAGTGTGTAACAGGATGTCGCGGAATTGTACGCTATTTGATTTGATTTTAAAACATAATGTTCAAATAGCTTATTCCCTTTGTAGTTCACATAAATTCCAGCGAAACGCCACAGAAAAAAGACGAAGATTTTTTTTCAATTTTTTTCCAAATCAGATTAAGCCGGTCTCTCATTACTACGAGGTCACAGATTAAATAATCTGTCCAAAGAGACTCTATGAGCAAGGCAAAGGTCCTTTTTTGGCGAAAATTAAAAACAAGACAAGCGGTGATATTGGCACGTATATTAAGCTAGCAGACCATGGTCGCAACGCGCACATCTAACCTACTGGGTATTTAGTTGCTAATTAGTTGCTAATTAGTTACACTATTCCCGATTTAGTTGCTCAACACCTGTAAAAGATACATGCGATCTGCTAGTTTAAGTCTTAACCTAGCAGACCACAATACTATATCTTCGGTTCTCGTAAAGATATCGAAGTTCTGCAAACGGCATATTTAGTTGCTAATTAGTTGCTGTAGGACAGCATTATTTGTTTTATCCCCCCATCATCCCTTAATTGCCGCACCAGCACCCACACTACCCCCGAAATACGATAAAATTAAAAAGAGCTCATCAGAGAATATAAACTACGGCGTATTTCATTGCTAATTAGCTGCTGCAAAATAGCGTTGCTTATAATATTTGATTATCAACCCTTAACTCCAGATCATCCCTGCAACCACCCCAGAATAGAACGATATCGGAAAATTCTCGTAGGTGGAAAATAGACGCGGCATATTTAGTTGCTAATTAGTTGTTCGCCAAAAACGCAGTTAAGAGTATTCTACAATCATCCCCTAACCTCAGATCCAACCCCTCTACTCACTTAAAAATAGTAGATGGTTCGAATTCGCACGCAGATGTTTGAAACTGCTGGATATTTTGTTGCTAATTAGTTGCTCGCCAAAAACACAATTAAGAGTATTCTATAATCATTCCCTAACCTCAGATCCATCCCCTTTACTCACTTAAAAATAGTAGATGGTTCGAATTCAAACGCAGACGTTTAAAACTGCTGGATATTTTGTTGCTAATTAGTTGCTGCAAAAAAGCGTTGCTTATTGTATTTAACTATCAACCCTTAACTCCAGATCATCCCTGCAACCACCCCAGAATAGGACGATATCGGAAAATTCTCGTAGGTGGAAAAAAGACGCGGCATATTTAGTTGCTAATTAGTTGCTCGCCAAAACCGCAATTAAGAGTATTCTACAAACATCCCCTGACCTCAGATGCAACCCCTCTACTCACTTAGAAACAGTAGATGGTTAAAATTCGCACGCAGATGTTTAAGACTGCTGGATGTTTTGTTGTTAATTAGTTGCTGAAAAATAGCGTTGCTTATAATATTTCATTATCAACCCTTAACTCCAGATCATCCCTGCAACCACCCCAGAATAGGACGATATCGGAAAATTCTCGTAGGTGGAAAATAGACGCGGCATATTTAGTTGCTGATTAGTTGCTCGCCAAAACCGCAATTAAGAGTATTCTACAAACATCCCCTAACCTCAGATGCAACCCCTCTACTCACTTAGAAACAGTAGATGGTTAAAATTCGCACGCAGATGTTTAAGACTGCTGGATGTTCTGTTGCTAATTAGTTGCTCGCCAAAAACGCAGATAAGAGTATCCTAGTGGGGTATAGATGTGGTTGTAGCTGCAGAACCATACTCGGTACCACCCAACAACAAATGGGCAGGAGACATGGAAGGTTCGGTCGCGATAATGGCAACATTACAGGATGCGTACTCCCCCCCTCTCTGTGTTGTAGAAAGGGGATCAGGATATGTGGCGGTGACTGTGGGAGAACTGGCCATAATTGGGGTCTATTTCTCTCCTAATAGGGGTGTGGCTCAACTGCAGGCGTGGCTGGATGTGCTGGGAGGTGCAGTCAGGCGTATGGCTCCACGTCAGGTGGTGGTGCTTGGGGACTTCAACGCGAAGCACCCAGCGTGGGGGTCCCCACGCACGACACCAAGAGGAGACTCAGTCTGGGAATGGTCAGTCACATCGGATCTGATACTGCAGAACAGGGGCACACACCACACATGCGTTAGGATGAACGGAGGTTCAATTGTAGACCTAACGTTTGCTTCTCCTACGGTAGCTGCCCGTATCCAAGGATGGAGGGTGTTGCCAGAAACGGAGACCCTATCGGATCATCTTTATATCCGCTTTAGGGTCTCACCACCTCCAGATCTGGAATTTCGACAGGATAGTGGGGAGCACTTTCGACGCTGGGCGGTCGCTAGGTTTGACATGGAAGCGGCAGAAGAAACGGCACTTACTGAGGCGTGGATTCTTCAAGGCAGGCCAATAGACGATATTGGCACAAGAACAGAACGCCTCATGAGAGCCTTGAGGAAGGTATGTGACGCTTCCATGCCAAGAGTCACAGCTAGACCACACAAACAGGGAGTGTATTGGTGGTCTCAAGAGATAGCGGTGCTACGAAGAGCCAGCATGAGAGCCAGAAGGGAGCTACTGAGATACTGCCGTAGGAGAGTGAGAGTACAGGAGGAAGAGGAGCGTCTCAAAGTGGCCTATAGGGAGGTAAAGGGTAGACTGAAAGAGGAGATTTGCAAAGCGAAAGAGTCGGCGTGGAAGGAATTCATAGAGGAATTGGATGCGAATCCATGGGGGCGTCCCTACAAAATGATACGCAACAAAATGCGACATGAGGCGCCCCCAATCAACACGATGGATCCGATACTCCTGGAGCGAGTTGTTGCCCAGCTGTTCCCGGAGGAGCCGCCAACGGTGCCTCCGTTAATAGCGCCAGAAGTTCACGCAAACGTGAATGGGGAAGGGGATATTCCACTGATTACGGAAGACGAGCTCGAGGATGCCCTTGAGAGACCGAGGCGAAAAAAGAAGGCTCCCGGACCAGACGGGATCCCCGGGCGAGCACTAGTAACTGCTCTTAAGCACCTAGGGGAAGAGTACAGGGAGCTCCTGAACAAGTGCCTGTCAGAAGGGGAATTTCCCACGGTGTGGAAAAAAGGTCGTCTCTGTCTTCTTAGGAAGGAGGGCAGGCCAATTGATTCTCCGTCGGCTTATCGACCTGTCGTGCTGCTGGACGAGGCGGGTAAGACATTCGAAAGAATACTCGCTGACCGCATCGTTCAGCACCTGGAAACGGTGGGCCCTAACCTGGCGGAGAACCAATATGGCTTTCGGAGGGGCAGATCGACAGTAGACGCCGTCTTGGCACTGAGAAGGCTAACGGAGGCAGCAGTAGAGAGGGGAGAACAGGTTGTGGCTATATCCTTAGATATAGCCAATGCATTCAACTCACTACCGTTCAGCTGCATCAAGGATGCACTTCGCTATCATGGGCTGCCGCGGTACCTACAGAGGGTTGTCGAGCGGTACCTGGAAGGGAGAAAGGTGGTCTACGTAAATAGGAGCGGGGAATTAATTGAAAGAGAAATGGTATGCGGGGTTCCACAGGGGTCCGTCCTCGGGCCGCTCCTGTGGAACCTCGGGTACGATTGGGTACTCAGGGGGGTTCTCCTTTCTAGATTAAATGTCGTGTGCTACGCGGATGACACACTGATCACAGCTAGGGGGAAAACACTGCAAGAGGCAAGGCGTCTGGCTAGAGTTGGTGCACACCTGGTAATAGGGAGAATCAGGCACGTTGGACTAAGGGTTGCAGTCAGTAAAACGGAGGTAATCCTCTTCCATGGGCGGGGGGACAAACCACCAGGTGGGACATTTGTTGTGGTCGACGAATTGAGGGTCCCGATGAAGCAACAAATGAAGTACCTAGGGTTGGTACTGGATGGTAGATGGTCCTTCAAGGAGCACTTCCGACAGCTGGCTCCCAGACTGGTCAACGCGGCTGCAGCTATGAGCAAGCTCATGCCGAATTTAGGTGGCCCCAGCAATGCCTGTCGGAAGCTGTACACGGGGGTTGTAAGATGCATGGCTCTGTATGGGGCACCCGTATGGGCGGTGGGACTTAACAAGGAGTGCAAGGATCTCCTCCGTAAACCCCAGAGGGTAATAACCCTCAGAGCCATTCGAGGGTACAGGACAATCTCGTGGGCCGCTGCATGTGTGCTCGCAGGAACGCCTCCGTGGCACCTAGATGCCTTGGTGCTTGCAGAGGTTTATAGAGGAAGGGTAATGGCGAGGGAGCGTGGGGAGAGACCAGCGCCCGAGGAGCTTGCGCAAATAAGGCGCGAGACAAGGGAGCACCTGCTAGAGCTTTGGATCCAGCAAATAGAGACGTCCACGGCAGGAGTACGGACGCTGCAAGCGCTACGTCCGGTGCTCGAGCAATGGATGACAAGGGGTTGGGGGGCACTTACCTTTCGGCTGGTGCAGGTACTTTCCGGACACGGATGTTTCGGAAAGTATCTGCATCGGATCCAGAAAGAGGAGACCGAGTCGTGCCATGAGTGCGGTGCTGCTGTGGACACTGCTGGGCATACCCTAGAGGAATGTCCAGCGTGGTCGGGGCAGCGTCGTACGCTGGTGGCGACGGTGGGGGGGGATCTCTCCCTGCCCAGCATAGTCGGAGCTATGCTGAGCAGTGAAAGGTCTTGGGGTGCAGTGGCCTCCTTTTGCGAGGAGGTTATCTCGCAGAAGGAGGCCGCTGAGAGGGTTCGTGAGGAGCATGCTCACGCGGATTCTCTTCGCCGCCGGGGGGTGCGGGCTAGGAGAAGGCGTAACAACCGACTCTTAGTCAACACCGACGGAGGCCAGCGGGGCCCGGACTTGGGAGGTCCGAGCTCTGCATTGCACAGGCCTCTGTCTGTAGGTGGGGATGCCCTCGATGCCTCGGGGCATCCCCAAGTTGGGTGGGTCCGTTCGACTCGGACACTCACTGGTGGGGCTGTGGATGTATCCGAAAGGGTTCCCATGGCTTCACACAGTGCCGCTGCCTCGTCGGGGGGGGTGCCGCCTGATGGTGGTAACCGTACCCGGGGAGGCCCCGGCCCATCGGTGAGGTGAGGGGCATCGTCAGGTTTTTAGTGGGTAGGGCCCCCTTTCTCTCGAGCAGCCGTTGAGCCAGCCCTCGGACTGGCTGAACGGGTGAACGAGAGAAGGAGGGGAGGAGTCCCACATAACCGAACCGCACTCCCAGGGCGGTGAGGTATGCGTAACGCATTTTCCTGACGTTAAAAAAAAAAAAAAAAAAAAGATAAGAGTATCCTACAATCATCCCTTAACCTCAGATCCACCCCCTCTACTCACTAAAAAATAGTAGATGGTTCGAATTCACACGCAGATGTTTAAAACTGCTGGATATTTTGTTGCTAATTAGTTGCTGCAAAATAGCGTTGCTTATAGTATTTAACTATCAACCCTTAACTCCAAATCAGCACTGCAACCACCCCAGAATAGGACGATATCGGAAAATTCTCGTAGGGTGGAAAAAAGCGGCGGGATATTTAGTTGCTAATTAGTTGCTCGCCAAAAACGCAGTTAAGAGTATTCTACAATCATCCCCTAACCTCAGATCCAACCCCTCTACTCACTTAGAAACAGTAGATGGTTGGAATTCGCAAGCGGATGTTTAAAACTGCTGGATGTTCTGTTGCTAATTAGTTGCTCGCCAAAAACGCAGATAAGAGTATCAACCCTTAACTCCAGATCATCCCTGCAACCATCCCAGAATAGGACGATATCGGAAAATTCTCGTAGGTGGAAAATAGACGCGGCATATTTAGTTGCTAATTAGTTGCTCGCCAAAACCGCAGATAAGAGTATTCTACAAACATCCCCTAACCTCAGATGCAACCCCTCTACTCACTTAGAAACAGTAGATGGTTGGAATTCGCACGCGGATGTTTAAAACTGCTGGATGTTCTGTTGCTCATTAGTTGCTCGCCAAAAACGCAGATAAGAGTATCCTACAATCATCCCCTAACCTCAGATCCACCCCCTCTACTCACTAAAAAATAGTAGATGGTTCGAATTCACACGCAGATGTTTAAAACTGCTGGATATTTTGATGATAATCAAATATTATAAGCAACGCTATTTTGCAGCAACTAATTAGCAACAAAATATCCAGCAGTTTGAAACATTTGCGTGTGAATTCGAACCATCTACTATTTTTAGTGAGTAGAGGGGGTGGATCTGAGGTTAGGGGATGATTGTAGGATACTCTTATCTGCGTTTTTGGCGAGCAACTAATGAGCAACAGAACATCCAGCAGTTTTAAACATCCGCGTGCGAATTCCAACCATCTACTGTTGCTAAGTGAGTAGAGGGGATGGATCTGAGGTTAGGGGATGATTATAGAATACTCTTAATTGTGTTTTTGGCGAGCAACTAATTAGCAACAAAATATCCAGCTGTTTTAAACATCTGCGTGCGAATTCGAACCATCTACTATTTTTAAGTGAGTAGAGGGGTTGGATCTGAGGTTAGGGGATGATTGTAGAATACTCTTAACTGCGTTTTTGGCGAGCAACTAATTAGCAACTAAATATGCCGCGTCTATTTTCCACCTACTAGAATTTTCCGATATTGTTCTATTCTGGGGTGGTTGCAGGGATGATCTGGAGTTAAGGGTTGATAATCAAATATTATAAGCAACGCTATTTTTCAGTAACTAATTAACAACAAAACATCCAGCAGTCTTAAACAACTGCGTGCGAATTTTAACCATCTACTGTTTCTAAGTGAGTAGAGGGGTTGCATCTGAGGTTAGGGGATGATTGTAGAATACTCTTAACTGCGTTTTTAGCAAACAACTAATTAGCAACTAAATATGCCGCGTCTTTTTCCACCTACGAGAATTTTCCGATATCGTCCTATTCGGGGGTGGTTGCAGTGCTGATTTGGAGTTAAGGGTTGATAGTTAAATACTATAAGCAACGCTATTTTGCAGCAACTAGTTAGCAACGAAATACGCCATAGTTTATATTCTCTGATGAGCCCTTTTCAAATTTTTCGTATTTCGGGGGTAGTGTGGGTGCTGGTACGGCAATTAAGGGATGATGGGGGGATAAAACAAATAATGCTGTCCTACAGCAACTAATTAGCAACTAAATATGCCGTTTGCAGAACTTCGATATCTTTACGAGAACCGAAGATACAGTATTGTGGTCTGCTAGGTTAAGACTTAAGCTAGCAGATCGCATGTATCTTTTACAGGTGTTGAGCAACTAAATCGGGAATAGTGTAACTAATTAGCAACAAATTAGCAACTAAATATGCCGTTTGCAGAACTTCGATATCTTTACGAGAACCGAAGATACAGTATTGTGGTCTGCTAGGTTAAGACTTAAGCTAGCAGATCGCATGTATCTTTTACAGGTGTTGAGCAACTAAATCGGGAATAGTGTAACTAATTAGCAACTAATTAGCAACTAAATACCCAGTAGGTTAGATGTGCGCGTTGCGACCATGGTCTGCTAGCTTAATATACGTGATATTGGCAGCTATACCTGCCGCGGGTTGTTGAGGTCTTTCTGCGACCGGCAGCTCTAGTAGCCGTGGACTGTTGAGTGGGTAGTAGGTTTTATTTCTTTTTTTACTAATATAAGGTGAGGTTTCAAATGTTACACATCATACGCGACTACTGTAAGGCTCGCTCGTTTTTTTTATTTATTTTAATCACCTACGTTGTTACAAATTTACTGAGTATAGTATCCTATCCTATATAACTTACTACTATCCTTCTTACTAATGTTTTAAAAACTACTATGTATTCCATTTGACAAAAGATTACTTTTCACTATCAGTTGCTGTAACGGCCTTTTGCTACAACAAGGGTGTCGCCACTTTATTAAAAAAACTAGCCAAATGTAAAGCAACCAGTATTGTCCACTCATTTGACTTGCTTGCCTGACCAAACAGTTGTGCTTCTTACAAATTCGAATAATTTCACTAGGTGATACGAATCTAACCGAGTTAATAAATAAATAAAAAAGTAAGTAATATAATAACAACAACTCAATAAATTATTTCCCATATAAAATATTGTCGAGGTGTTCGAGCTATAGCAGAGATAATCTGAAAAAAAATAAACAATTGCTTCAGTTAAAAAAAAATAACTGATTTAAGACCACTACAAGTGTGAAGCTTCATCATCATCAGTCTATTAATGACCTCTGTGAAGTTAGCCCCCCACTTTTTGAATTTTATTATTATCTAGGTTGTTCTGGGTTGTTCTATGTTTGTTCTACATTGTTCCAAAGTATTATTTGAAAAAACTCAAATTTGAAGCTGCCAGACAAGAAAAACCGTTTTTCTATGGTAGCCCCCCATGTTTGGAAATTCAATATTTTTTAGTTGTTCCAAGTTGTTCTAGTTGTTCCGAACGTTGTTCCAAAGTATTATTTGAAAAAACTCAAATTTGAAGCTACCAGACAAAAAAAACTTTTTTATGGTAGCCCCCCATGTTGGGAAATTCAATATTTTTTTAGTTGTTCCAAGTTGTTCTAGTTGTTCCTAACATTGTTCCAAAGTATTATTTGAAAATATTCAAATTTGAAGCTGCCAGACAAAAAAAACTTTTTTTATGGTAGCCCCCCATGTTTGGAAATTCAATATTTTTTTAGTTGTTCCAAGTTGTTCTAGTTGTTCCTAACATTGTTCCAAAGTATTATTTGAAAAAACTCAAATTTGAAGCTGTCAGGCAAAAAAAAACCGTTTTTGAGATAGCCCCACCTCTGTGAAGTTAGCCCCCCACTTTTTGAATTTTATTATTATCTAGGTTGTTCTGGGTTGTTCTATGTTTGTTCTACATTGTTCCAAAGTATTATTTGAAAAAACTCAAATTTGAAGCTGTCAGGTAAAAAAAACCGTTTTTGAGATAGCCCCACCTCTGTGAAGTTAGCCCCCCACTTTTTGAATTTTATTATTATCTAGGTTGTTCTGGGTTGTTCTATGTTTGTTCTACATTGTTCCAAAGTATTATTTGAAAAAACTCAAATTTGAAGCTGTCAGGTAAAAAAAACCGTTTTTGAGATAGCCCCACCTCTGTGAAGTTAGCCCCCCACTTTTTGAATTTTATTATTATCTAGGTTGTTCTGGGTTGTTCTATGTTTGTTCTACATTGTTCCAAAGTATTATTCGAAAAAACTCAAATTTGAAGCTGCCAGACAAGAAAAACCGTTTTTCTATGGTAGCCCCCATGTTTGGAAATTCATTATTTTTTTAGTTGTTCCTAACATTGTTCCAAAGTATTATTTGAAAAAAATAAAATTTGAAGCTGTAAGACAAAAAAAAACTTTTATCTATAAAATAAAATCAATCGTACCTACCAGAGACACTAAATACATCAAAAATCAATTTAAACAATGACGATTATACAACAACAGTACAACCGTGGGCTATATCGTTCCAATTTCATTTAATCATTTTGAATTAAATTAATAGAAAAGAAAACATTAGAATATAGGGTAAACTCCCTAATTATTGGCACTTTAAGAGTAGGTAGCTGACATTAAATTACAATAAAATTGGTAAGTAGATGGGGGATACCATAAAAAACAAAAGTGAAATAGTGCCAACTTGCGCTTTTGCCTTGAGGGTAGATACCACCCCTGCTCGGGGGTGAAAATAATTTTAATAAAAATAACTCCAGGAATCGATACAAAGACAAATTATAAGTAAAATTTGTTATATTAAGTTTTCGGAATAAATCAATACTTTCTGAGTTATTAAAGATAAAATATTGTGATTTTGCGTTATAAAAATACATGTTTAAGCGGTTTTTCATAAATAACTCAAAAACTATGAGCTTTACAAAAAAATGTTAGTACCAAAATTGAAGCTAATAAAAAAACAAACATACGCCTACTTTGAAAAATCTTCTAATTTCAATTCAAAGTGAGCTATAGGTAATTGTATGTACATATATTTTTTTCGGCAAGTACTTAAATCTAAGTATTCAAACCTAAATAACGGGAAACCGATGAATTTATGACATACATTTCCGGAGCACTTTTTAAATTTCTCAGAAATACCTTTATAATTGGTACTGTAAAAAGTTAACAACTTCAAAATTTAAAAAGTTATGATAAAAATAAGATAACACTTATTTTTTTTAGGAAAAACGAAAAATAAACCCTTCATTCCAACCATTCATTAAAATGCATCGGTTTCCCGTTATTTAGGGTTGGAAACTTAGATTTAAGTACTCGTCGAAAAAAAATATACATACAATTACCAATAGCTCACTTTGAATTCATATAAGAAGGTTTTTCAAAGAAGGGGTTTGTTTTTTTTTAGTAGCTTCAATTTTGGTAATAATTAGACTTGCAACGAATAGTATATTCGGCAGTATACCGAATATTCGGCGAGGCCCCTGACCGAATAGCTGAATATTAGGCAAAAGTATCCGGCTGGATTTTAGCGCCAAAAACTTGTACAAGCGCCAAAAACTTGTGATTGTTTCGCGCCCTTTTGTTTGCAGTGCAATTCAGTCAAACGCAGTTTCAACAGAAATGGATCTTTTCTTAAATATTAGTAATATATCACGTCATGACAACCCATATACATGGTGGCAGCAAGGAAAATTGAATTTCCGTGTTTGATTAAGATTGCAGCAAAATATTTGTCGGCGCCAGGAAGTAGTGTTTATTCAGAGCGCCTTTACTCTGAAGCTGGGATGGTGTTCGAGAAAAAAAGAATTTCTACTACTTCCTAAAAATGCAGAAAATTTAATCTTTCTGCACCATAACCTCCCCCTTCTAAATTTTGATTATGAAAATAATTCAAATGCTTAGAAAAATTCTTAACTTGTTTAATACAGAAAATGATGAAATTATGTACCTGTTTTATGTACCCATGACTACTTAATAAATTATTATAAAATAAATGAGAACCTTACCCTTTTAAATTTTGATTACCACAATAATTCAAATACATAGAGTCCTCCATTTTTCCAATTCAGAAGATGATTATGTACCAATGACTACTTTAATGATTATATATAACAGAAATTAAAATATGAATATATACCTACGTAATCAATCGATATTAATTTTCATTTTACCAATTATTTCTCTATGACAAAATATATTATTTAAGTATTCGGTATTCGGACGAATAATATGTAGGTATTCGGTATTCGGCCGAATATAATAAAAGCAGCCGAATAGGCCGAATACCGAATAGTAACCGAATATTCGTTGCGTCTAGTAATAATATATTTTTCTTTAAACTCATAGTTTTTGAGATATTTATAAAAACCGCTTAAATCATGAATTTTTTGGCACAAAATCACAATCTTTGATCATTATTAACTCAGAAAGTATTGATTTATTTCGAAAACTTAATATAACAACTTTTGCTTAGAATTTGTCTTTCTATCGATTCCTGGAGTTATTTTTATTAAAATAATTTTTACCCCCGAGAAGGGGTGGTATCTACCCCTAGGGTAAAAGCGCAAGTTGGCACTATGTCACTTTTGTTTCATATGGTATCCCCCACCTCATCACCATTTTTCATGAAAATCGATGGAGGTTCATCGAAATCGGAGGTTATAGCTGATTTTTGCCTTCATTGACTGTACTATTATGAAAACAAAGATTGAACTATATTTCCTTGATACTGTTACATGTGTTGTGTACTAACTCATTTAGATGTGATTTTATGGTAATTTAATGTCTGACTGACATGGAACCTACTCTTAAAGTGCCAACAATTAGGGAGTTTACCCTATAGTGTAATGTTTTCTTGTCTTATAACTATTAATTTTATTCAAAATGATTAAATGAAATTGGAACGATATAGCCCACGGTTGTACTGATACGATCGTCATTGTTTAAAATTATTGTTGATTTATTTATTGTCTCTAGTACGATTTGATTTGGCGGGCTATCTGAAAAACGGTTTTTTTTGTCTGACAGCTTCAAATTTGAGTTTTTTCAAATAATACTTTGGAACAATGTTAGGAACAACTAGAACAACTTGGAACAACTAAAAAAGTATTGAATTTCAAAACATGGGGGGCTACCATAAAAACGTTTTTTTTGTCTGGCAGCTTCAAATTTGAATATTTTCAAATAATACTTTGGAACAATGTTCGGAACAACTAGAACAACTTGGAACAACTAAAAAAGTATTGAATTTCCAAGCATGGGGGGCTACCATAAAAACGTTTTTTTTGTCTGGCAGCTTCAACTTTGAGTTTTTTCAAATAATACTTTGGAACAATGTTTGGAACAACTAGAACAACTTGAAACAACTAAAAAAATATTGAATTTCCAAACATGGGGGCTACCATAGAAAAACGGTTTTTCTTGTCTGGCAGCTTCAAATTTGAGTTTTTTTGAATAATACTTTGGAACAATGTAGAACAAACATAGAACAACCCAGAACAACCTAGATAATAATAAAATTCAAAAAGTGGGGGGCTAACTTCACAGAGGTGGGGCTATCTCAAAAACGGTTTTTTTTACCTGACAGCTTCAAATTTGAGTTTTTTCAAATAATACTTTGGAACAATGTAGAACAAACATAGAACAACCCAGAACAACCTAGATAATAATAAAATTCAAAAAGTGGGGGGCTAACTTCACAGAGGTGGGGCTATCTCAAAAACGGTTTTTTTTGCCTGACAGCTTCAAATTTGAGTTTTTTCAAATAATACTTTGGAACAATGTTAGGAACAACTAGAACAACTTGGAACAACTAAAAAAATATTGAATTTCCAAACATGGGGGGCTACCATAAAAAAAGTTTTTTTTGTCTGGCAGCTTCAAATTTGAATATTTTCAAATAATACTTTGGAACAATGTTAGGAACAACTAGAACAACTTGGAACAACTAAAAAAATATTGAATTTCCCAACATGGGGGGCTACCATAAAAAAGTTTTTTTTGTCTGGTAGCTTCAAATTTGAGTTTTTTCAAATAATACTTTGGAACAACGTTCGGAACAACTAGAACAACTTGGAACAACTAAAAAAATATTGAATTTCCAAACATGGGGGGCTACCATAGAAAAACGGTTTTTCTTGTCTGGCAGCTTCAAATTTGAGTTTTTTCAAATAATACTTTGGAACAATGTAGAACAAACATAGAACAACCCAGAACAACCTAGATAATAATAAAATTCAAAAAGTGGGGGGCTAACTTCACAGAGGTCATCCCCACTGCTGGACACAGGGCTTCACTACGGGTGGAATAGAGACTGTGCTGCGACTAGAGGATTCGATCCCGGTCTATTTTTCTAATCCCGGGATTTCGAGATTATTCGAGAGATCTACAGATCCCAGGATAGTCCCGGGATTGTATTGGTAATAGAAAGTGGTAACAAAAAGGTAGCCGGGATCCCAGGATAGTCCCGGGATTGTATTGGTAATAGAAAGTAGTAACAAAAAGGTAGTAAAACATATCAAAATCTTCTTAATTTGTTGCACAAATAGGAAGAGGCGGAAAAAGCGCGTTCAGGCAATTAACAAAAATATATCAATATTTACACGACGTGCAGCGGAATTTTTACATACTTTTATACATAATCCGGTACCGGTCGTTAGCAAAAATAAATCAAGTCAGCTGTGTGAACAAGATGGCAGTCAAATCGTCAAATAAAAGTAAGTGCGTTTCGTTTCACACATATTTTTATGGACTAATATATAAAAATTATATCAATCCCGAAAATCCCGGAGAAATTTCGGGACTAAAATATGACCGGGATCCCGGGATCGAATCCTCTAGCCGTGACCCACCACCCGTCCCAGTGCAGATAGACGGGTGCTATCGACCACCAAACGGTGCCAACGGGACAAACGACTTAACATGCTTTCCGAAGCACGGAGGAGCTAGATATATTGTTGGTCACCTATCTAATGACCGACCATTGTGGAAGTTGCTTAATTTCCACAATCGTCGGCCGAACGTGCTATCAGTTCGCAACTATTAATTCAGTCGATCGTGGCAAGGCCAAAAAAACATAAATATGTAGAAATATATATAGCGTTCGACAATACATTTTAGCTCTTTAAGTTTATACAGCAACTACCTTTTGTCAAGTGATGTAAAGGTTTACTTCGCTACTATTGTAGCTGTTATAGGCACGTATTATTAAAAGCAACCTCCAATGTGACCAGTAATGCATCTGATTTACTCAATAAAACTTCTAAATGAACTTTAATAGGTCTACCGTTATAGTGGAGATAAAAGCTCACCAATCACACTAATATTATAAAGGAGAAAGTTTGTGAGTGTGTATGTTTGTTACTTCTTCATGTCTAAACGGCTTGAGCGATTTCAATAAAATTTGGTATGGAGTTAGCTGACACCCTGGATTAACAAATGGGCTACGGTTTACTGCGGCTAAATATCCCTAATAAACCCCAAGGCACAGTTAGTAGTACATAATTGTGTACAGAACTATGCTGTTTCATTTAAGAATTCAATCATTGTTATGTAGATCTCATAGTGTTTCTTCAGTTAACAGAAGAGCTTGGGTCTAATCAAGTCAGCCACCTCTGGTCTATAGGATATAGTGACCGCTTCATCATCATCATCATCATCAGCCTATTAATGTCCCCACTGCTAGGGCACAGGCCTTCCTTATGGACAGAATAGGGAGATTGGGCCATGACCCACCACGCGGGCCCAGTGCGGATTGGCGGGTGCTAACGACTGCAGATACAGCCGGGACCAACGGCTTAACGTGCGTTCCGAAGCATGGAGGAACTCGAGATAGAAAGATTTTTTGGTCACCCATCCAATGACCGACCACTGCATAAGTTGCTTAACTTCAACGATCGCATCCGAACCCGCTCACCACTCGCGCCTCAAGTGGCCGCTTACCATCTAACTAAACGCTTGTTTGCCATCCTTTTAACATAAACAATACTAAAGCATTCCCTTTCTGCGTCAGTTCTACGTACACTCTCCGTACGACGCGGTGGACATCATCAGCGGAGGGTCTCCCATAATCCCTCTCCTGAACCGTGCCTCTGAGTTAAGCGTAATAAAAGTAAGTAATATTTAATTATAAATGTAACACGCGAGCTTACTTTAACAGTTTTCGCCATCAAAATCAGTCAACATTAAGGTAGTCATCATGACCCTTATTCATGGCAGAGTGGTTTGTACGCCGGGTTTCAGGGTGTCGCCTACTCGAGAGGCCCCGGAGATTTCGGGTTCGAATCCCGGTGGGGGCTGATGTTTGTATAATGAATACGAGCATTTGTACTCCAAACATGGATGTGACTGTTGTGGCAGGTAGAACTGCTGTACCAGCTAGACGCACTGGACTTCACCGTCACTTAACATCAGGTGGGTTGGGGCATTTGTAAGACCTTTCAATTCCAAAAAAAAAACAAATCTTGATCTACCATCGTTTAATGATTGCTAGATTTCTGCGCAATTCTGAATTTCTTTATCCTGAACATTCTACAATTTATTTGGGCCATGACCCTCCACGCGGGCATAGTGCGGATTAGTGGGTGCTAATTTCAACGATCGCAGCGGGAAGCGTCGAGCAACAAGGTTCTCGATGACAATTTCTTTTATATCATCAAACGAAACACGCTTAAACCGTTTCAAAAGCGTCTTTTTATTACGTTCAATAAGTCTTTCGAAGATGTTCGGCAAAAGTAAATAAAAATCTGAATACTGACGACGCAGTCTGAAAAGTATGCGAAACATCAAAAAAAGTAATAAAAAGATGCATATATCAAACCGCATGTCCTCCGCCATTCCCAAAAGCGCCATTGCTGAACGCTTTTGCGCGCACGCCTAGTAACAGTAGGGCGCTGTCCGACGACCTGTGTTGTCGCGGACAAGGCCGCGCCGCGCAGGATTGCTAAACGTATGAGAATCTAATGTTTGAGATTTAGCAGTCTCTATACATAATACGAGGTAAATAGAAATCCTTGAGACCTACCGTAGATTTGCGTCCCGATGGTGTATCTTTCGACTTTCACATGATAAACTCGATAAATGAATTATGACTTTATTTGTTTCTGAGTTGTGTTGATCGGTGGCATTGTGTGAGGGTCAAGAAGGCCATGGCCCGGGGCGGCAGGAGCCTTAAAAAGGATCGTTACTGACCTATATTTTGATTTGAAGTATTAATTCTAGGGTGCAAATCATCGTAAGTGGCGTGCCCTGTGCGTGAGGAAACATAGTAAAAATGCTAATGCTTTTTTAGTTGTTTTTAGTAACAAAACGATTGGGGGTTTTCTTTTAGAAAAAGTTTCATTTTGGGGAAATATAAAAATCAGTTTGGGGGAAATCATAAAATTGCACCTGGCAACCCAGACTCGCCAGTCCGCCCGGAACATCCGCGCACAGCACACGGTCGCTACCGCTCGCTGGTCTTACGTATTTTTCACACGTGTTTTATTTTTGATTCCATATTTTATGTGGATTTTGTGTTGTATTGTTTGTGTGCAGTAACATTATAAATATAGAAGCCCTAGACTTTCCTTTTGCCCTGGGATACTTTTCCATAGAGTCACCACCATACTTATTTTGAACCCGTTTATGTGTGTTTCATTTAATTGTTGTTCGTGAAAACATAAGAAACTAATTCTTTTATATCACTTAAAATTTGAGACGATGTGAAATACCTACTTTAAAATTTCACTTGCTTCGTGATTTTTTACTACCTACGTACAGATTGGTCCCGGACGAGGAGTCAGGGATCTGCCTCTACACCGGAGGGGCTGCCGCTTCATTGATGAACCATTAGACAACGGAGAGGCGGTACTATTTTAAGATCAGACTATCACGATACTTAAACCTTCTTTACCGAAGGGCTGCGGTATCGTTTCGTTTTGTTTGTGGGAGTGACCTGAGGGCCAATCGCCTAACGGGATGCTATGGCTATGGCTTATGATTTCATTTCGATAATTTCTGAATGGTATTCAAATGCCTCGCACTGTATTTTGGACCGATCTTTGGATTTGGCTTTCGCTATTCCTTACGATTGCATGTTGTTATTTCCGACTGCCGAAGGTTTTCAAATGCCTGATGGTTAAACGCTTTTTTGCCCTAAAACAAGAATATACGCAATATTGTTATATTGAGTGCACATGCAGTGAGTTTGGGTGTCCAATTGTGACTAAAGCTAATTGTGTTTATGCACCACAATTTAACCGGTACACTTTTGAGCCGAGAGTACCGTGTCTTCTGTTTTTGTTTTAATCTAAGCCCAGCAGTGGGCATTATAATAATATGATGATGATGATTTCATGTCTACCATTCGTGCTTCAGGTGTACAGCCTCAACACGTGTCGCCAGTCGTGCAGGAGCAAGCTCGCCTTGCAGCTGTGCGGCTGCAAGCCCTTTTATTACTCTTACGAAGGTAAAAGCGTTTGTTCCCACTTGTCCTACTGAACGGTAGAACAACTAATAAGAACAGTCGTCAACATCCTCCCCCCGGCGCAGAACTACGTTCCCAGCTACTCCAGGAAGACTGCCGTTGCTTGTAGTGCAGCGCGGCCCTTCCCTCTGGTCTGGGGAAGGTGCGAGTGGAGTGCAGCGCGAGTCCTCCCGCTGTGGTTTCCAGCCGGTCGACCTTTGATGATGGTCGCGGCATAGTCTCGTCCTTGGTCGCTATTTCTAGTTTGTGCACTACGTTGCCGGGCTCGGGAAAGGTCCGTTAAGAAGTGACACAAGGGTTGGTAAGTACTTCCTGAGCCATCGTCTCCAGAAGTTGTCGGCTAGTGCTTGTGCAACCCTCCAGGTTCTTTTGCTGTCCTCGTCGTGATTCACTTCCGATCGTGGTCATTCGGACTTAAGCCGCGTTAAGAAATGTGAACCGGTAAACCACTCCTCACACTCTGTATATAGCCACGTCTGCGATGTTCAGTTGCGTCGGAACCCAACGCCTGTCGGATGCATCTGTCGTTTCGGTGATCTCTCCCGGACGTTGTGCGACGAATGCAATGTAGTTGCGACTTCTATTTCTCAGCCAGTGAAGGCCAGTCTGAGAGTCGCTCCAGTAGCACACGTCGTCCACCTTGACGCGATACTCCTCTCAGATGGTCTTGGCGAGTCGCGCTTCAATGGGTGCCGCTTACAGCTCGCGCCCCCCTCGGATGATCGTAAAGTAGGCCTTGTGGCCTCGGCACGTTTTTCTCTCACCTGTCGTCAACACTGAATATAATGGCACGATTTCACTTGGTCGGTAGCCCGAATACGTGTGCCAATTGAATTCGGATAAACGACTTAGTGTAGATTTTCGTTTTGGTCAGACACTGTCTTTCAGTGTAAATATTGTCACGGGTGCCCTAATTCGAGGAATGTTTTTCGTGAACCCGAATACGGGCTAACGACCAAATGTAATTGAGCCATAACGCGCACGGAAATACTGAACATAGATAGTGTTCGGCTGTGTTTAATTTAAGAACGCAAATGTCTACAGGTATGTAATACATAATTTGTTCCCCCCGTCCCCTTTCCGCCACCGGACGACCAGGAGCGGCAAGGGCTTTCACCCTTATGTTGTCGAAGTTCCTCCCATTTGCACGAAGCGATTTGCTTCCGCTTTCATTATGCGAACGGCTAGGGAGTGGAACTCCTTGCCGAGGTCTGTTTTTCCGGACCAATAGAATCTGGACATCTTCAAGGCAAGAGTGAACAGGCAGCGTGGCAGGCAGGCGTGTACCATCCTAGGCCTCTTCATCGCTTTCCATCAGCCGAGATTGTGGTGAAAAACCTTGCCTATTAGCTAAAAATAATTAAAAAAAGAAAAAAAAAGATGGCCTGATATTGTTCGACTGTCCAAATTTAAGGAATCAAAATGTCCACAGAGGGCTCAGTTTGCACCGCAAAAGGCATGCACTGTCTGTCGCAGTACGCGCAGAAGTTGATTACCGACGTTGGCAAAGAATGCAGGTGCAGTCCGCAATGTCTTGAAGCTACGTTCACTGAAATCTCCACCATGAGTCAAACTTGGTAAGAAAACATTTGTTAATACCTACATACATGGTTTATCTTATTGTATACAATTATCTCTTTTTCTGCGTTACCTACTAGGGATCAGAACAGTTTCCAGTAGAAAATGGATGCCCAAAACAATGGTGTCGATTCTGGTATAATTCTCTAAACTTAAAACTAATTTTAAAATCAGTCTCTCCATTTTATTCTTTATGGAAAATGAGAAGGATACACTGTTGTCAAATTAAATCCCGGTCCCGGGTTCGAATTCCGGTGGGGGCAGATGTTTGTGTGATGAATACGAGCATTTGTACTCCAGTCATGGATGTTTAATATGTATTTCTATATAAATATACTTATATATGTACAATAAATGTATTCTATCCGTTACCCTAGCATCCCATAACACAAGCCTTACAGTGCTTACTTTGGGGCCAGGCTAATTGGTGTGTGTGTTAAAAAAAAAACAAAAACAAAACAAAACAATTTTAGGTTTAGAATATCATGCCAGAATCGATACCATTGTTGTGTTGTTTCCAATGATGCGCCTATTGAACTATCCAATTTTAAGGAACCCTTACCCTGACTAAGGGTGGTATATGAGTTAGGGAGTAGGGGACCCGATCTAGGGCGATTGGCGCTACTCGATCTCCCTTACTCATATAGGTATAAGAATAGTGGGGAATGCGGCTCTAAAAAATAGTAGAAAGAGAAAGAAGATGAGAGACCGCTAGCTATCTCTCTCTCTCTTGTGACGCATGACATCCAATGACATCACATCGAAATAGTAAGATGCTTACGGTTGCCAATGCGCATGCGCGATTAGAGAGAAAAGCTAGCGGTCTCTCATCTTCTTTCTCTTTCTAATAGAGGGACACTTCCACTTGTAGTGGAGTCTATATCTCCCCTACTCTATTCTTATACCTCTATGCCCTTACTCCCTTGCCCCTGACAATCCGGTAATGAAATAGCTGTTAGGCAGTAGGGAGCTCAGTCGACGCTCTGAGAGCGTATAGCATGGAGGTTCCTGTAGTTGAAATAGTTTATCTATAATTTTTGTGGCAAAAACTGCCTACTTTGCATACATCTGCGCCGGACTCGCATTGCACGGTTCCTCGACATGCATTCCAGAGATCACGTTCCTTGGAGTGCGTGCTGGGTGCAGGAATATTGTTAAGGGTTTTAGGTAGGGCACTGCTCATTTCACCGAGCTTAAGCTAAATAAAAGGCAAGGGAGAGTCCTCAGATAACTTCGTTGCAACACGAGGTTGGGACGAAGACAGTCTTTCTCGACAAAAGAAAGGGGGGAAACCATCTAAGAAAGACAGTTCACGTCTAAGGGTATCAGTTAAATGTCCCAAATGAGAAAACTTTAACGCTGTGAACGAAATTTTGATATTAAAAAAATGTACAGAATTTGTCACATTATTTTACAAAAAATACCTCCTCCGGACTGTAAAAAAAAGAAATTTGACCGGATGCGTAATTTTGCCTGTGTTGTTCGCCAGCTCCTCAAATATGGTTTGTCGTTTGTTATTCATGAAACCAACCCAATTCATAAAGGAGAGGGGTTTCATGAAGTTGTCAGTGCCGCCGCCCCGCTCGCGGTACACCAGAGAAATCGTGTTCTACTTCCAGGATTTAGTCGGTGAGACTATCTGTCATTTGGTATGTTTAGTGTTTCATCATCATCAAAAGGAGATCTGAGGAGCTCGATGGCGCAAGTGTTTAGCGCGTTCGGCTGCGATCGTTGAAGTTAAGCATTTTTGCAGTGGTTGGTCATTGGATGGGTGACCGAAAATTCACTATCTCGAATTCCTCCGTGCTTCGGAAGGCACGTTAAGCCGTTGGTCCCGGCTGCATCTGCAGTTGTTAGCACCCGGCAATCCGTATTGGGCCCGCGTGGTGGGTCATGGTCTAATCTCCCTATTCCATCCATAGGGAAAGCCTGTGCCCCAGCAGTGGGGACATTAATAGGCTGATGATGAACTTAATCTGACGCGCTCGAGTATTTCCGCCTATCCATTTTTTTCACTATTCTGATCGGCTGGTCTACGCGCGCGGCACTACATGGAGAACTCAGATTTGGTAGAGGTATTCAACTAGATGTAAGGTATCTTCCCATATATTAATCTGCCGCGCTCGAGTAAATCCCCAAATCCCCTCTTGGGCTCCCCCATTACGCTTTAAACGTCTCTATCTCGGTTATTTTACATTCTATAAAAATAAAATAAAACCCAAAATTTTGTTAAAAAAAGAACCAAAATCGCGTTACTTACTATTTTTACTAATATCCAATATTTTTGATGTTATTTTCAAAAGAAAATGAAATTTACGAAAATATAAAAATTTCGATTTTATTAAATCACACATACTTTTTCTTAAAAAATAAGCATTTTAAACCGAGCAAAATTTTTGATGTTACTTAAATTATGCTAAAAATAAGTAAGTCCTTTAGGGATAACCATTAATTTGAACTTTTGTGGTAATGGTTTTATTTTTCGTTTTTTCCAAAAAAATTCGAAAGAGTCATCTTATTTTTATCATAACTTGCTCAATTTTGATACCTACTTTTAACTTTTTACAGTGTTCATTAGAAAGGTATTTCCAAGGGCTTTAAAAAGTGTTCAGGAAGTATATGTCATAAAATGCATCGGTTTCCCGTTATTAAGGTTTTGATACTTTTGATTTAAGTACTCGCCGAAAAAATATACATACAATTTCCTATAGCTCAAATATTAGGTTTTTCAAAGTAGGGGTTTGTTTGTTTTTTTATTAGCTTTAATTTTGGTCATTCATAATACATATTTTGTAAAAACTCAGTTTTTGAGTTATAAATAACTTATAAATTTATAAAAACAGCTTTAAAACGTATTTTTATCACGAAAAACCACAATCTTTGGTCTTTAATAACTCAGAAAGTATTGATTTATTCCAAAATCTTTATTATAACAAATTTTGCTTAGAATTTATTTTTCTATCGATTTCTTGAGTTATTTTATTAAAATAATTTTCACCCCCCGGGAAGAGGTAGCATCTACCCCCAGGGCAAAAGCGCATGTTGGCACTATGTCACTTTTGTTTCTTAAGGTATCCCCCACCTACTCACCAATTTTCATGAAAATCAATGGAGGTTCAACGAAATCGGAGGTTGTGGCTGATTTTTGCCTTCATTGACTGATTGAACTGTCAACTGAACATGACACACCAAAAATTGTGTTGTAATCAGTTGTAATAATATTCGTTTAATGTGTTTCATTTCATAGTCCGCAAGTAGAAATAAAACTTTTTTTTTATTCTTTAAAAATACTATGTAGGTCAAATTGTTCCTGAACCTCTGGGAAAAATGTACCAGTAGTCCCATGATGGTACTAACTGGTGGATAACGTATTCCCAGTACCTAGGTGTCAGGGAAATACCACTGGTAGCACTGGGAATATAAGCAGATGTATTTGTATCGATCTGTACTTCTTGATCTGTATTCCCTTAGCTCGAACAAATATCGAATTCGAATAGTTTGCGAGCCCGAAATGTCATTGTCAAATTTTGTATGGAAACATGAACATTATCGCCATAACGGACGTTTCGCATTTAACATTTAACATTTCGCCCTCGCAAACTATTCGAATTCGATATTGGTTCATGCAAAGAACCCACAGAGTTCGTGCTAAGGTTAAAAATACACAATTTATAAAGAAACTCTTTGCTTCTGCGAAAAGATTGGCCAACGAAGGCAATTATAGGTACTGTTGGATCTCAAAGGGTATGGTGATGCTTCGCAAAGAGGAAGGTCAACCAGCTATTCCCATAAAGAAGCAAAAGGATATTGAAATCCTCAAGCTCGAAGACAACTATTGACTAGGAAAACTAAGGTTGTTCTCTAAATTTAAATTTCTTTCTCTGATTGTTTTTTTATATAAACTAGTAATGTCAACAGGTCTTATAATATCTATTTTATTTATAATAATACTTTATATTATTAATGTATATTTATTTTTTATAGTTAATTATTTGTTGTTTTCATATTTTAGAAGATACTCATTTGCCAATTTGGTTCTTCCGCTAATCTTAATAAATAGAATAAGCGATCATTGGGGTTGTCATCGGGAGGTGTCATTTGATTATAAAAAAATAAATAAACTACTTTATAATGGCTAATGACCTGCGTGACATCAGCATTGATATTGATAACAATGTCAATGTTGGGGAGGCACGTCTCGTGGACGATCCCGGGGATTGCGGCTCTATCTTGGGTACTATGGGACAATTGAATATAATAGTACAAAATATCCGAAGCATAAACAAAAATTTTGAAGATTTTATTATACACATTACACGACTAAATGTTAAATTAGACTTAATAATATTAACTGAGTGTTGGCTCCCACATATAAGTAATTTACCTAATATACCTAACTACAATTGTCATTCAACTACGGTACATACTAATCAAAATAGTGGAGTTGTCGTTTATACCCACCAAAGTCTTAATGTTACAGTAAGAGAACCCAATGTTGTAAATTCGGATTGTTTGCTTATAACGATAAATGATCAGTTTGCAATACTCGCAATGTATAGATCACCATCCATTTATAACATAGATGAATTTCTGCAGTCTCTTGACAAAATTCTTGGTGAACTTAAAACATTTAAAAATGTGATTATGACGGGCGATTTGAATGTGGACATTAAACAGACAAGTACTGATCTGAGAACTAATGACTACCTTAATATACTATCAATGCATGGTCTTATGCCCAGTCACACTATTCCAACTCGAGGGCCAAACTGTATTGATCACACATTCATAACGATCGGTTCCAAAGCAATGACACTGATATGTAACTCATCTATAACTGATCACTGCAGTGTCTTAATGTCTGTGAATGTGAAGCGTTCTGGCGAAATCCCTAAAAAGAATATTTTTGTAACCAAAACGGATTTTAATATGGCGGTTACAGAATTAAGTTTACTTGATTGGACAGAGATAACAGATTGTTTAAATCCTGATGAAGCTACACACAAATTCCTTAAAATTTTATCAAACATTTTAGATAAGTGTACTACGAAGCGTAAAATTAGTAACAGAAGGTTTGCTATTAAGCGTAAGGTGCATAAGATGGAGAGATATATTAAATCGTAATTTAAAAAAAGACCCGAATAATCTTGTTTTGCGTGTAACATATGTGAGGTATAGAAACTTTTGCAATAATTTACTGCATAATTTGAAGAATGAATATGAGAAATCTGAAATTAATAAATATAAAAATGACATTAAAAATACGTGGAAGACTATACGAAGAGTCTGTAACCTTAATAACCATGCGAAATCCTCACATATGTTATTATCGCTCAAATGTACTCCTGAAGATTCTGTAAACTACATAAATCAGTATTTTTGCAATGTTGGTGAAAAATTAGCAACTAAAATGCAGGCGGTACAAATTGAGCCTAATACATATCCCGAAATGTATCCAAATAGTAGATCACCCCTGAACTCTTTTGTATTGTTACCAACGGACGAGTATGAAATATGTAAGTTGATAGGATCACTCAAAAATAGTTTGTCTGCTGGATGGGATGGTATCCCGTCAGTGTTCTTTAAGATGGGAGCAATGTCCCTTGCTCGCCCAATATCGCATATTTGTAATTTATGCTTTTCCACGGGGACTTTCCCTGCAATGTTAAAAAGGTCGCTTATTACTCTAGTACATAAAGCGGGAGATAAAACTAAAATCGATAACTATAGGCCGATTTCACTATTACCAACATTATCTAAAATATTGGAAAAATCTATTAATTCCCGACTTGTTACCTTCCTAGAAAATAATAATTTTTTTTCGCCTACTCAATACGGTTTTAGACAAAACATGTCAACCACAAATGCAATTGAAGATGTTATCCAACAAATTGCCCAAAATTTAGACGCTAAAAACAAATGTCTTGCGATCTTTCTGGATCTAGCGCGCGCGTTTGATACAGTATCTATACCTATACTATTACTTAAATTAGAAAACGCTGGTATACGTGGCACACCACTTAAACTTTTTCAGTCTTATCTAAAAGAAAGAACACAAGCAGTAAAAATTGATAATGTGGTAAGTGATAGCATAAGATTAAATTATGGTGTCCCACAAGGCTCCGTCCTCGGTCCAACGCTCTTCTTGGTCTATCTTAACAGTCTGACTATCATGAAATTACAAAATGCAAAAATAGTATCATTTGCGGATGATACTGTTATTTTATTTAATGGGCAGACCTGGGATGAGGTAAGGATGTTGGCTGAAGAGGGGTTTGCACTTGTTTTGAAATGGCTTAAGAGGAATATTCTTACTCTCAATCTAGATAAGACTAAATACATGAAATTCAGTATTAAGGATAGTGATCAACCTAAAAATTTTAGTGTTCAAGCACATAATTGCTATGATTCTTTGAACTGTGTCTGTCCAGCTTTAACGGAAGCTATAAATATGAAATATCTTGGCATTTTAGTAGATAGAAATCTGAATTGGAAACAACAAATAGATGGACTGAGCTGTAAAATACGTAAGCTTATATGTATGTTCAAAAAAATAAGAAAAGTAAAAGATAAGAACACCATAAAAACTGTCTATTATACATTGTGTCAATCAATAATAAACTATGGCATAACTGCTTGGGGTGGTGCTCATAAATCTCATCTAATAAAAATTGAGCGAGGGCAAAGGACTATATTAAAAGTTGCAAATTTTAGAGAACCGCGCTTTCCAACCAGAACGCTTTACATTGAATTCGAAGTTCTAACAGTCAGACAGCTTTATATTAAATCAATTATTTTAAAGTGTCATCGCTTTGTAACTCCTCTAACATCTAATTCCACAGAAAGACGCATTCCAGATCCTTATAAGGTGCTGTCGTGTAGAACTAAGTTCGCACGTAGATTCTTTTATTATTTAGGTCCTCGGTTATACAACAAGTTAACTCGAATTTTTCCCACACTTCGAAATAATACATATTTTAAATGTAATAAAATAATTACCGGATACTTGGCGTCACTTGATTATAGTAGTACTGAGGATTTGTTGAAGGATTAGAAGGCAAAATTTGAGTATGCATATGTAATATATATTTATTTAATATTTTATACATAATATAAATTTACATGTAGTTCTATGACCTAATATTATATAAATTATTAATTTTGGTATTGATGTGTATTAGTATCTTTATAATATTTATCTTTTTACTTTACGTATACTGTCCAGTATTAGAATTTCGCAGTTTTATCACGACCTGTCGTAAGTTGTAAAATGACATGAATCTACCCTATTTTGTTTACTCGACGATGATCCTACTCTACCGCAATACAGTTTTGTTACTAAAGCGGAGGGTAGCTGTCAGTCTTTGATGTTGTTACGCATACCTTAATGTAAACTTACTGTAAATATTCTAACACTGTTTAACAACGGTTTGTATTTTCTGATGGTGAATAAAATGTTA
The DNA here is from genome assembly GCA_902850365.2 of Chilo suppressalis. Classification (NCBI taxonomy): domain Eukaryota; kingdom Metazoa; phylum Arthropoda; class Insecta; order Lepidoptera; family Crambidae; genus Chilo; species Chilo suppressalis. The sequence goes on from OU963919.1 coordinate 10,594,244, forward strand.
AATGTTAAGGTTACAGGACCCTAAGCACGAACCAATATCGAATTATAATAGTTTGCAAGTGCGAAATGGCACTGTCAAATTTTATATGAAAACTTGAACAGCAGCGCGACAACGTTGGTCGTATATCTAGATCGAATTCGAATAGTTTAGTTCGCTATATTTATTTATACGACAGATAATTAGTTCTCGTTACGCCCGTTGTGGCGTTGCCGTCCAAGTTTCCATAATAAATTTGACATTGACATTGGTTCGTGACCTCTGTTCTTTAACTGTTGCCGCAGTGTCGTTTGGTGGTGCGGCGGGCTTGTTCCTCGGAGCCAGCTTCATCAGTCTCGTGGAGATCTTCTACTTCATAATCGGGAGAAGTTCTAGGGCATGCTGCAAAAGGAAGGATGGAAAGGAGAAGGGAACTACCAAAGCCGTCCAAATCAATGTAGGTTGTTTTTTTTAAAGTGAAATATTTTTTTAGAGACCATGGAATGTCATTTTTTCTAGTTTGTTGGCTGTCTCTAGCGCTGTTAAACTTTGATAAAACTTTACTTTTAAAGTAAGAAAAAAAACAGTAGTTTAGTCAATAATATTAAAAAGTTATATCTCTGGAGTATCGTCGTCACTAGACATTGTTTTTTTTTTCAGAGCAAAGAACCATCTATATGTTACGAAGCAAAACGGATTCTGGAATTAACAGCAATTTTGGAAAACCAGCGAAGATTGGACTATTCTTGAAATTTTAAGTATAGACTATTAATATTACCCTATTGTAAATTATTGTTCCTTGCTTTTTCTTAAATCAAGTTTAATTAAATTTCATTGTGCAATTGTAATAACCGTTTTAAAATGCTATTAAATAATGAAAATCACAGATTCAAGTGATGAGTTTATTTGATTTTTTCAAACTAAATTTTTGTACACTCATTAAACAGCACCTGCAAAAGAAATTAATATTTTTATCTCTTGTAAAAACACGATTCTAAGATCCTTAGTTACCAGATCAAGAAAGGCATTGTTATTACAATAAACAGTATAAAAACCTTACTTCACACTTATCACAAAAACATATTTGCGTGTCGTGACGACGCGCCAGAAGCACATCTGTTTCATACATTTATTATGGTTAGAAATATATTTGTAGAGTTTGTAGGTCGTGTCGTGACACGACACGTAAATACGTCTTAATATGTTTCTGCCTTTACGGGTACCAATGTTGGGCCAATGCACTTAACCCTAACATTGGAGCAAGTATTTATTCTCTATCACGGAATCAAAATAAATATTTAGTTTGGGCCCAATGTTGGCGCAAGGTTTAATACTCTTTTCACAGAAACCAGCATAGAGGTATTTTGTAAGATGCAATATCACTTAATATCTCTATATAAATGTCAATTTCCTAAAATAGCAGTTACCGCAACAGGAAGTGCGATTTTAGTCAATTTTGATATGCATTACGCCATTGCACGGCAAAATGACTGTGGAAGCAGCCAGTATTATTTAAATAATTCTTATTTACATAATCACCCTACAGGCAACGAAGCGCTTTCTTTATCACACAATTTTCGCTTACAAAAGCTTAGGGTGGAAAACTGCGACTCAAGAGAAAGGAATGTTGTTTGTTACTGGCTGAAGTAACAGCAGGAATCCGATACTTTTAATGGCATTGAAGACGTGCGTGCGTGCGTGCGTGCATGCGTGCGTGCCTGCGTGTGTGTGCGCGCGCATCTGTTTATCTTAACGCACCTGTCATGAACGCTATCTTCGTTTTATTTTGTATCGGCGATCGCAGCGGCGGCAGCGTTTGAACGAGCCGGACCTTGATCTGCAGCGCCATAGATACCTGGAAAACAGAACAGATAAACTTTTCATGTATCAACTTACAAAAACGCTACTTTATTCAATGTCTGAAAATGCTCAAGGTATTCTCCGCTCGAAGAGAGTAGCAGAAAAGAGGAACCTAACCTAACTTGTTTCGTCCAGCTCAACTCAGCTCTGGGTGAAATGTGTATAAAATCAGACAATAAGTACGTTTTGCTCCTGTCAATGGCACACAACCCAGGAAGGTTCGAGGTCTTCAAAATGTGAATCGGAAGGGCAATGCCACCCCTGCTGGAGCCAAGCGACAACTCTGAAACCAACTTTAATATGTTTTACGTTTGTACACTAAACCATAACTCCATAGTGTCCCATACTTAACTGACGACTGGACGTAGACTGGGTGAAAATCGAGCCTAGATCCGGCGAAAATTGTCTCATTAACAAGCGCCCTTGCGCGACAAGGCTCGAAGTCGAACTTCAGGCAGCTACGGAACTTAATGCGCAGTTGTTATATGATATGATTCGGAGTGGAGTCGGGGGACGTGTAGACTGGCCAAGTAAGGAAAATATTGTACATTATTTGTCCTATGAGCTGTCCACTAACAAAACATGCGCCGTCTTCGATCAGTCATTTCTCTTGCTTCAACTGCTGTACCAAATAAGACAATCCTGTTGATAGAATATGGCGTCGAATGGCTCTCACAGACTCCTGCGTCTGCGGCAGCTGGGAGCCGCTTTTTCTGTAACTGCTTACACCAAATAACAATGTCCTGTTGGTTTATAATAGATTATCAGCTTATTCTCTCACCTCCACCTTTCACCTGGTCTCCAAACGTCAAACCCCAATTAAGAAGGCCCTGTGGATAGAATATAAGCCTCGTGTTTCTCTCCCCGGTCCCTGCATCAGTGGCGGCGTCGGGCGCAATGTTAGCAAACATCTCACATACTGTACCATGGATCAACCGAGCCATATCCCTTAAACGACTTCTATCCCAAATAAAGTCCTAAAACAAAAAAAAAGCATAATCTCTCACCTCCACCATAAGAAGATCGTGTTGATAGCAACTTTATAGAATATAAGCGTCATCTTTCTCTCACCGGCCCCTGCGTCTGCGGCAGCTGGAGCGGCGATTGCGGTGGCCACAGGATTAGCGAGCATCTCAAATACTGCACCGTACCAGATATCACCCGAGCGATATCGCTTAAACTGACCCTTCTTGCTGCAACTGCTTACACCAAATAACCATGTCCTATTAGTATACATGTGACAAAGAATGTAAGCGTATTTTCTCACCGGCCCCTGCGTCTGCAGCAGCTGGACCGGCGGCGGCGGCGGCGGGCGCAGGATTTGCAAGCATCTCAAAGACTACCATACCAGAGATCACCCGAGCGAAATCGCTTAAACTGACTCTTCTTGCTGCAACTGCTTACACCAAATAACCATGTCCTATTAGTACACATGTGGCAAATAATGTAAGCATATTCTCTCACCGGCCCCTGCGTCTGCGGCAGCTGGACCGGCGGCGGCGGCGGCGGGCGCAGGGGCAGCGCGCGCGGCAATTCTTCTGCCGCACGCTGTACCGGCGGTCGCAGGAGCGGCAACGCTTAAACCGACCGGTCTTGCTGCGACATCGGCTGCAACGGTTAAAGCTTATTAACTATGATAATCATCAGCTTATTAATATGTCCCTACTGCCAAAGGACATAGTTGGGTCAAGGGGCAATGATGCGGCTGATTGTCTGGCCAGGAGAGGGTCGGACACTGTAGTATTTGGCCCAGAACCAATCGTACCGATCCCATAAAGACTGCTGCGAAGTTGGATTAGGGAAAGATACCTGCGACAACATAACGCATACTGGGCTGGGCTTGCAGACTGCAGGCACGCCAGGGAGGCCGTACCTAAGGTAGACCCACAGCTAGCAAGTAAGTTTTGCAAGTTACCAAGACATGCTTTGAAACAAATAGTGAGCATTCTTACAGGACACGGACACTTTAACAAACATCTTTTTAAAATAGGTGTCTCGTACAGTCCTCTGTGCAGAGCCGGCATGGAGGAAGAGGAGACGAGCACTCACGTCCTGCTACAGTGCAGAGGCGTGACCAGACATCGGATGACACACATGGGCAGCCCGCAGACTCTACTCAAGGCCTGCGGAGACACCAAGAGACTGCTGAACTTCTTGGGGGAGTTGGGATGGCACGACTAAGGCCATCCTCTCACGCAAAATAGGCATGAATAAGAAGATGTCCCTACTGCTGGGGTACAGCCTATCCCTATGGATGGAAAAGTAGTGATCTACCAAGAGGACTGTAGTTTGGCGCGTGCTAACGACTGAAGAAACAGCCGGGAACAACGGTTTAGCGTGACTTTCGAAACACGGAGAAGCTCAGCTCAGGAAAATATTCTTGGTTCCTAAGTCTATTCTATAAACAAGAAATGACTACACATTCAGAATCAATCGAACAGACTTAGAACAGTACAGACACAAAGATTTAAGCAGTATCTTTTAGGTTTCATGAGATACACAGCCCGCTCCTCCACTATCCACGGACGGATAACGAAGCTTTTTTTTATTACGTAATAGGAATCCGTTGTCACACTCGCAAGCGGAACCCAAAAATTAGTTACGGCGCCAACTCTACAGCGTCTCCAGCTATGCCAGAAGTCATTATTTCTGCTAATCTCTGTCATAAACTCCTTATGAGTTTAGCTGCTTATATATACGTGAAAATGGTAAAACTGTACTTCCTGGGCCTAAGAGGTGATACTTGTATTCTTTTTTGTTGAAAGAGGTCACTTAACGTTTTTAGCGCTTCGCCGGCCGCTTCCACTGCGCGCTCGCTTTGCTCGCTCAGCTCGCACGTTATGGTCACCACACTAACCTAACTAAGTGCGCAGTATCATCTCTCGAGCCTCGGAAGTACCAACAGTATATCCACGAAAATAGCTAGGTATATTTATACGACACTAATGTGGATACTTTTAAGAGGCATCCTTGAAAATCATATTACAGTCTAGTAATTATAATTTAATTAATAAACATGCAATTGAAAACTTACCAAATAAATCCGTGTTAATAATTCAAAAAGAAAACTTACGTTCTGCACATTCTGTAAATAAATAAAAACAAGAGATTTTTACAATTATAAAAGTATATGAGGGCGGTATTTTGTATCATCATCAGCCTATTAATGTTCCCACTGCTGGGGCACAGGTCTTCCCTATGGATAGAATAGGGATATTGCGCCATGACCCACCACGCGAGCCCAGTGCGGATTGTTGGTGGGTATTTCGTATATTTCATACTTATGATTTTTAAAAAAATAAACAAGAGGGGCGATGCTAAGGAACGGCATATTATTTTAACTCTTATGGGGTCGGGAGTCTATAGTCCACGCTAATTCACTGATTATGGCTACCGTTCACAAAGATTATGAATGCTACTGTTTATCTGAAAGTAAACTTACTTCCGTCTTCGCCGACATTTTGCCATCCTGTGTCTGGAAAATAGAGTAGCATTTAGCAAATAGCTTCAGGTGCAATTAGTCATATTTTTTTAGGCAAACCCTTTGGTCCATTTTCTTAACCATCTACGAAAGAAGAATTTAGATTACTTTTTGCTAACTTGTTAAGAAAAATCGTATTTTTTTTTTGGTTAAGAAAACCAATAGGAAATGTGGAAAATAAATTGTGTTATTAATAACCAGTGACGAAAAAGTACCAAAAAAATTTCTATCGTAGATGGTTAAAATAAACGAATAACAACGTGAATTATCACGTAATAATTATTAATACAACTATAATTTATTGGAGCACACATATGGGAATATGTACAGAAATGCCACGTCAGATTATTTCTTTTCCTGTAATAAGTAAAGTTGGGTAAGTGGTATGTATCCAGGCAGGCATAATCATTGGGCGATGACCCACCAAGCGAGGTAGTGCGTACCTAGTCATTGTTGGAAGCAACGGCTATGTCTGACATTCGGTATGGCATGAAAATCCGTAATTAAGATTACGGAGCATTAGCAGGGGCTTGCCGCCCTTCGCAACCTGCAGCCCCGTTTTAAAGTAAGGCAAGGCAGGACATTGCCTCGTATTGCGCCTTTCGCCCAAGCTACGACCCTGCGACTTAGCGTGCCTTTCAAAGCATAAAAAGGTTTGAGATAACTTTTTTTTGTCTCCTCCATCCATTCTCCATTATAACACTTGAAAGTAAGAAAAACACAGAAAGGCGGAACTTTCGTTAATCAAAAATTAGGAACACATACATTTAGGTACTTACAGTTAACAAAAATTTACTATAATCCAAACTTATGCATGTGTTATTTACGATTCAAGTTGCATATTGCTTGCGCAAATTTCTCATGAATTATGAAAAAAAAAACAAATAAAAAACACGTACAAAATGGCACAAATCACATCAAAAAATATACTTGACTAAATGTCAGACAGATGTTAAAATGAGTAAAAAAGAAATAGGTTCCATTTTCAAACTTCAACTTCTTCTGGATTTAATAAGGAGGTTGAACGCGTCTATGGTTATTCTCATGGGCGTCATCAAGCGGGGGCACATGAAGGCAGATACCCCTCTCCACCTGATGTTAAGAGCAAGTGAAGTATAGTGTATTTACCACGATGTAGATAAGAACCAGTCTCTTACTTGTGCCAGTATCGTTACTATCCAACGATATTAAATACCCTAGATAAACCACGTGCGCTCAAAATGTGTCCCTATCAAGAAGTGCTTGAACACGACTCAAGCACTTCTTGGTTCACAGTCCCGCGTGGACCGTTGAAAAGTCGACATGCCGCTGAGCTTCGTGAAAAAATGCGAATAAATAAATACTCATAGTATGTAAAATGTCGTTTTTTCGACAGGTATCTAATCAATATTTGTTAATTTAACGCATTTGAAGCAAATTTTTAATATTTACTATAAACTGATTTAATAGAAAATATTTGTGATATTCAAATGCATGGTCGTTAATATAGCTGTCTCCTTTCTTCGCGGTCCGTAGCTGCTATATTGCTAACAGCGCAATCAGAATTGCACGTGGAGTCAAAGAAATAAGGTCTATATTCTTCCGCATATAGCAATAAGTCGTGAAATTTTACAAGTTTACATATCGGAATCTCATAACACACATAACATTGACGCATGCGTTTTAATTAAGATCTTATGTAGTGTGCTTTAAAGGTGATTTTCAATGTTTAAATAATGCCTTTTATTGTTTAGACTGCGCGATCATCTTACGGAGCTCCGTGGATCGTCCAATGTACCTTTTGGACAGGTGTTTCTAGGGTATTTAATATCGTTGTTACTATCACGTTTAGTGTACGTCCTTTCATTGCAGCAGAAAGTTCACGTCCTTTTATCACATCAGAGAATTCACGTTCCTCCATCATAGTAGAAAGTTCACGTTCCTCCATCGCAATAGAAAGTTCACGTCTTTCCATCGCAGCAGAAAGTTTACGTTCCTCCATCACAGTGGAAAGTTCACGTTCCTCCATCACAGTAGAAAGTACACGTTCCTCCATCACAGTAGAAAGTTGACGTTCTTCCATCACAGTAGAAAGTTCACGTTCCTCCATCACAGTAGAAAGTTCACGTTCCTCCATCACTGTAGAAAGTTCACGTTCCTCCATCACAGTAGAAAGTTCACGTTCCTCCATCACTGTAGAAAGTTCACGTCTTTTTATGGCAGCAGAGAATTCACGTTCCTCCATCATGGTAGAAAGATCACGTTCCTCCATCGCAATAGAAAGTTCACGTCCTTCCATCGCAGCAGAAAGTTCACGTCCTTCTATCGCAGCAAAGAAGTCACGTTTTTCCATCACAGTAGAAAGTTCACGTTCCTCCATCACAGTGGAAAGTTCACGTTCCTCCATCACAGTAGAAAGTACACGTTCCTCCATCACAGTAGAAAGTACACGTTCCTCCATCGCAGTAGAAAGTTCACGTCCTTTTATGGCAACAGAGAATTCACGTTTCTCCATCGTACTAGAAAGTTCACGTTCCTCCATCGCAATAGAAAGTTCACGTCTTTCCATCACAGCAGAAAGTTCACGTCCTTCTATCACAGCAAAGAATTCACGTTCTTCCATCACAGTAGAAAGTTCACGTCCTTCTATCACAGCAAAGAATTCACGTTCTTCCATCACAGTAGAAAGTTCACGTTCCTCCATCGAAGTAAAAAGTTCACATTCCTCCATCGCAATAAAAAGTTCACGTCCTTTCATCACAGAAGAAAGTTCACGTTCCTCCATCGAAGTAAAAAGTTCATGTCCTTTCATCACAGAAGAAAGTTCACGTTTCTCCCATCACAGTAGAAAGTTCACGTTTCTCCATCACAGTAGAAAGTTCACGTTCCTCCATCGAAGTAGAAAGTTCACGTTCCTCCATCACAGTAGAAAGTTCACGTTTCTCCATCACAGTAGAAAGTTCACGTTCCTCCATCACAGTAGAAAGTTCTAGTTCCTCCATCGAAGTAAAAAGTTCACGTCCTTCCATCACAGAAGAAAGTTGCTTCAGGTCCAGAGTGAACCGCTTGTTTCTTCCTGTTTCTTAGGGTAGGAGCGCCTGTCGCTGAATGCATGTCGGAGCCTGTTCCGACTCGAATTTTATATGCTAGGACTGAGCTGGCCAGCGATCCATTACCTCACCCCCGCTATACTTTATTTTTCATTTATTCAAAAAATACATAGGTGCGAGCTTAAAATTATTCGTACATACATTAGGCATACAAATAGGCATATTTATAGCGCAGTTGCGCGTCCGTAAGCATGATATTTTAGGTGTGGCGCGCAAAAAATAGGTCTCCGCGATATTTATATTTTCCCCCTCCATAGGGCTTCGCCCTGCCACAGGGCTCCGCTGCCCCACCCACGCGCTCTGCGTGCGCCGGGAGGGGAGCGCGAAACGTTTTAGGAGATAGTTCTATACAAACTAATTTTGCCTTATATTCGGTACATTTCTACATTGCCTATTTATTTATGCAGTCCTATGAGTTATCTATCTAATACAATAAGTTTCTAATAAGAATAATAACAAACAACGGCTCTATAGCCCTATAAAGTTTACAATTTTAAAAGTCTTAAAAAACCTACTAACATTCATTTAATGCTTAACTATCATATCATTCTATAGGTATAGAGCAAGCGAAAATACACAAAATAAAAGCTTTATTATTAAAATTATACCTATAACCTATCAAATATTCATAAAAAACTATATTTAACGTTTCCCTTAATTATGTCTAAACTATTAAATCGATCTACACAAAACTTTACTATCTTAATCCTATATCTACCTATTTCCTAATAAGATATAAAACAAACCAATTCAAACACAATTACATAATATTTTCGAAGGCTATCAACTTAGGCAAAATCTTATAAGACTGCTAGAAAGAGACAGCCTATCGTCTCTGTCCCTCCTATCGGTCCGAACTATCATATTCTAGTGCAGTTTCCCTGCGCCACCGCTTGGCGTCGCGGCGATCGATTAGACAAATTCTTATAAGATTATGGGTTAGAAAGAGACAGAATATCGCTTTGAACTATCAATTTTACAATCAGTTACTATGGGCAAAGCTCTCTATTATTACGATATCCGACTCATTCTAATAAAACAACAAGGAAATAACATTTTAAGACGTTGAGCAGACGACGGGGCGGGGCGGGCATTTTGTCCGCGAAGCAATAAAGACCGCGTCCGCCCGTCGATGTCTGCGGCTGCCCGCGCCGCGTACACAAAGCACACGACGGGCAGAGGCGGTCAATTCAGGACGTTCGTTCTAGTGAATATTCCATCACTAATAAGCGCGCGGCGCGGACTGAGCTGACCGCCCCGCGCCGTCGTCTGCGTTACTGCATATAAACTGGTTTGTATGATCCACGGCGGGCAGCCGCGGACATGCCGCGCCGCCAGTGCCCGCCGGGCACCCAAGGCGCGGTCTATTTGCCCTCTGTGTGCGTTTGAAGTATAGGATTCACTTTGTGCTATTATTCGCGGCAAAATTGACCGGCCCGCCCCGCCCCGTCGTCTGCAAAGTGCCTTAATGTACACATCCGTTACATGTGAAATTATAGACATATTTTACAAATCAATCTCTTTTCGACGTAAACTTTATTTCTTCTCGCTTCGTTCGTAAGGCGGTCGTCTCGTACATTTATATATATCTTTTTTTTTTATTTTCGAGGAGAAAACATCGAGAGCAAAATCTCGAATTTTGCAATTTTTACTGAGAATTCGCTTATAAAAAATTGCTTATAAACTCAGCCCGCGTCCACTCTTAAACATCCCTCAGGGCGCTTGTTAACGGGTTCTACCCATGCCTAGGAATGGTTTTCAACCGTGTCCACGTCCGAACGTGAGATTACACCGGGAACACTTTTTTTTGTTTGAGTGTGTATGCCGTTAGTCGCAGGTGACCTTTACAGCGTCACCGGGTTTGGGGACGGCGAGATCCTAAGGGGACCTCAAACCGAGAATTGGCGAGTGCCTCTAGAGGTATTCCAGGCGGATGGCATCTCCCCACGGGGAGCGTCTCCTCTCCGCCTGGAGCCTCTAGACCACTCGAACCTGAGGGGGTCGGCTCAACCAGAGGGCGTCATTGCCGCCTTTGATACTATACGACTCAATTAATAGTAAAATATTGTTATTGATAAATTACGTCGTGTAATTAATTCAAAACCATATTTCAATAGTTAATCAAGTAAACATGTAAGTTAGCACTAGATTCATGTATTTTGTGACGGGTATTGTTCATTGTTTACCGATAACTCACCGATGACACTAATCGTAACGCATAACCGTTATACATTCGCCAGTTTACCCCCCAAGTAAAGTGTACCTAAAGGAGTTTCACTTCAAAAATTTAATTAAAACAAACGACGGCACTTCGTATAAATATAATATATACAAGACATCTACAACATTTTTTTTATTAATTACATATAAAAAAACAACATTTCAGCACATAATTCTTAAATAATATTTCGTAATGACAATGAGTAATGACCTAATTATTAATATATAGGAAATGGTCAAATCAAGTAAACAGAATCATACCAAGGCACTTGTAACAAATAACACATCCAACCACAAAAAATATCATAACCCAAAAACGTAAAATAACTTTTTTTTGTTTTTTTTTAGATAATTTTCTCAACTTTACCTCTAAGTTATCCACTATAATTACGTGCACAGATAATAAATGTAAACTTGTGTCATAGACAAATCTTAAATAGTCAAGATTCGTAAAAAGAAAGTATTATGGGCAGTGTTTAATTAACAATTTGTGAAATACATTTCTAATAAAAACGACTCACTCAAACTCAGTCAATGACGTCATTTAAATTTTCAGTTAGACAAGCATTGCAATAAATTTACCTGACGTCTTTGAGCGCGGCCTTTTGACATAATATAATAAAAAAAAATTTGGCACTAACCACGAAGCATTGCTTGATTGTTAAATCCGCTAAGGCGCCTTCACAGCCTTGTAAAAAATAAACATTTTTCACCAAAATGTTTAATAATATAAAAAATAAAATATTTAAGTAACAGCTTACATTTGTTAACTGCGATATGTATATACATGTTTCTTAATAATTAATTTAATCGCCTCAGCACCGAGCGGCATCTGTTGATTAGGTTTTTAAGCCACAATTTGCTTAGTCTATTTTCGACCCATAGACAAAATTATCACGCAATTTACGCGCTAACTTTTAAGATTACATGGTCTGTGGTCATAACACATAACTATGTTAAAATTAAACATATACGGTTTGTAATCAGTATGCTAATTAACTAAAGGCAACACGTAGGCAAAACAAAAAATCTTTTATAGCACAGTGTGACCTAAACCCGCACTTTACGCACACTTTTCCGTGACCTAAGTTGCCTATTTCTGCACGGTGTGTAAATGAATTGACCAACTTCACTCATGTAGAATTAGTACATTACGATACGTGTAACTTAACTTTACTATGCCAATCATGGAATAAACGTTCATGGATACATTGAAATTCTATTTTGTTGTAATGATATTTGATTTTTTCCTTTTGAAATATACTTTCAAAATGGTAATCTGAACCGGAATTCTTTCTTTTCAGAGTTTGACTTGCAGTCTGTATTGCAATTCTTTGTGATTGCAATACATGAATTTTACTTTCAAAACACTAATCGCATCCCCCTCCTCTTGCCCGCGTCCGGGGCGGGTTTATGTCACACTTGCTATAAAAGAGTATACGATACTTGTGGCCATTTAAAAAAAATCACGAACACCAACCAGACGCCTGTTTTGTAACTTTTTCGCATACTCTTAATTATTAATCAAAAGAAAACTTGTACTAGAAAAAAAATCATTCTGCAGTTCGAGCGCCAACCAATTATGATACCGAAACCCTAATGGCCGTGTCGAATTTCTTCTAGTATTACTTATTCGGATACGGCGGCGTCTGATTCTTTTTGAGTAGCGCGTCGCTTGATAGTGCCGAGGTGATAAATGAATTACACATTTAAGTCATGGACGATAGATCTCAGACTCGTTTATCTAAGCCTGTTTCACATAGCAAAAGGTAGGGTAACATTTGCGTGTATTATAGAAAAATAAACCCTAATGATAACATAAATAATAATAAATATATGCAAGACTCACACCAATTAGCCTAGCCCCAAAGTAAGCACTGTAAGGCTTGTGTTATGGGATACTAGAGTAACGGATAAAATACATAATTATCAAATATATTTGTATAGAAATACACATTAAACAACATCATCATTCATCACACAAACATCTGCCTTCACCGGAATTCGAACCCGGGACCCCTCGAGTCAGCGACACCATGAAACCCGGCGTACAAACCATTCGGCCATGGAGGTCGGTCGTCAAAAAACAGAAAAAAGTTCGCGCAGCAATCGCAAAACAGATTTTGCGAACTTTATGACGTCTTCCGTGGCCGAATGGTTTGTATGCCGAGTTTCAAGAGGTCTCGGGTTCGAATCCCGGTGGAGGCAGATGTTTGTGTGATGAATACGAACATTTGTACTCCACTCATAGATGTTTAATATGTATTTCTATGTAAACATACTTATATTTGTATTCTATCTGTTACCCTAGTATCCCATAACACAAGCCTACAGTGCTTACTTTGGGACTAGGCTAATTGGTGTGAGTTTTGGAAATATTTATTATAATTATTTATACGCTTACAAAGAGCAATACAAATAAGTCGAAAAAGAAAGAGGCTTATGTTACGAGCAATGTGTGAGTGACTCTAATATCAGATTGTATCCAAGCAGTCAATGTGTGCGACGAGCATATCTACCATATGTAATGGTAGCCATACACACTACGAAAAATCGTTACGATTAGACTGTGCAGTTCGAACGGTACCGATAAATCGTAGCGTGTATGTTATAAAACTGCACAGTTTCCTATACGTACGCCACGTACGATATACTGTTCCGTTCGAACTGTACAATCTGATCGTAACGATTTCTCATAGTGTGTATGGCTACCATAAGAGATATTTATGTTTTGCCGCTTCCGCGTAGTTAACACGGTATCATCAGCCTATTAATGTCCCCACTGCTGGGGCACAGGCCTTCCCTATGGATGGAATAGGGAGATTGGGCCATGGCCCACCACGCGGGCCCAATGCGGATTGGCGGTTGCTAACGACTGCAGATGCAGCCGGGACCAACGGCTTAGCGTGCCTTCCGAGAAACTTGAGATAGAAGATTTTTGGTCACCCATCCAATGACTGACCACTGCGAAAGTTGCCTAACTTCAACGATCGCAGCCGAACGCGCTGACCACCCGCGCCATCGAATTCCTCACGGTAACACGGTATCTTGGGTGTATACAAACAAAAGCTTTAACCAAAAGCCATAAAAGTAATTTTTCTGTACACAAATGTCACCTCTACCCAAGCTATTCTTAAAAGATCATAATTCATAATAATTTGATTAATTTATCCTAACTACCTATTTACACATTGTATTTACATTTTTTAATGTATGATATATTGCATTGCTAATTTTCACAGTGCTAACTAATATTTTTATATTGAAATCATGTTATTTTATAAATATATATATATCGGCAGTGGAAAGGCAAATTTATTTATGCGCTACTTTGGTCGAAAGTTAAATATATCATTTTAATTAGATTTTATTTCTTCGTCCATGTGTTTGTTTCGTGAAGATTTGAGTACTTTCTTTGGCGCTTTAACAAATAAATTGTTTTAAGATTTTTATTGTTCACAACACTGAAGCGATATATATTTTGGTTTTAAACTTTCATGGTCACTAACATTATAGTAATATACGTTATTTACGGGATTGTTACCATGTAGAGTCTGTGCGGAAAGAGAATGGGATTTAGATTGGAGGGCGCTGTAGTGCTTTTCTACCGTATTTGTAAGGTTTTACCCCTTTCAGACATGATTAAATACAAAAAACCGCAAGAAATCACAACACAACAAACAAACCCGTATCAATACAAAACTTTGACGTTTTACAGATTACTGGGTTTGATTGCCAAATAAAAATCTTAATGTTAGTTCCGTTTTTCACCACGCCCATTCTCTTTCCGCACAGACTCTAGTGTGATTATTTTATGAATATGTTTTTATATAATAATTTGTTCTTTTGTAAAAAATAACTTTGTTATTTTAAATTAACCTCGTTTCTATAAAGCTACTAAAGTAGCGTTTAAGATATTTTACTTTTCCACTGTCGATATGCAATATGCACATAATTCATTTAATATGATCCTTTGGTTATTAAATTGTTCTTTATTATTGTTCATATTTTACATGACATTAACTTTACAATCTCAACAAAAAGAAGAACGAGGTAGAAAAAAACTTACCGAGTGATTCTATAAAACACAACCAGTTTTGACAAACTCGATTTCTTAAAATCCATTTTGTACACAGCCAAAGACTCGAGTTTTTTTTTTCTTAATATTGAAATCCCCAAATAGTGACCAGGGGAGGTAAACAGAGTCCATTTAGTCCGTTAGTTCGATTGTCAAAAAATAAAGGACACATATTTTTTCTTTCGTCAAAAAAAAATACAAAGATATAGCGCCTCATAGTTTGGGAGTGGGAGCTCGTGATGTCACACCTAAGTAAAAATTGAACCAAGACGTGACGTCATGCAACATTTCAAATCAACATTATAAATCTGTTATGTTTTGCTTCTATGAATAAATAAATAATAAGTGTCCAATACTTTTTGATAAACTACCTGTTAGACAAAGAAAACTTTTTCAGTTTATCCTGGACATACATACAGACAAACAGACAAATATTCTAAAAACTATATTTTTGGCTTCGGTATCCATTGTAGATCACACCCCAAGTATTCTTTTAAAAAAATATTCAATGTACAGTTTTGACTTCCCTACCATTTTATTATATGTATAGATAGAGTGCACATGCAGCGTGCTTGGATGTCAAATTGTGACTAAAGCGAATTGTGGTCATGCACCCACAATTTCAGCGGTACATTTTTAAGCCGCGAGTGCCGTATCTTCCCATTTTATTTTAATCTAAGTTGAAATTGCATTCGTCGTCACAACAGAAGGATTGTTTGTTCTTACCGGTTTTTAAAGAGAAACATTCGTAGTGTAAATAAGTATTTCCTCAAGTCTTTGGTTGATATTGTGACAAAATTCTGCAAGACAAAATATAGCGTTTTGCTGGAATACCAATTAAATTTCTTTAATTCTCGGCATTGACAAAAGCAATAAGGCAAAAACAACCTTACTGACAAAACTTATGGTTGTATTTACAAAAGGCAGGTTTGTCATTTTTTTAACAAATATTTTCAGTTTTTATTTTTTTTTTATTAAATATTTACTTTTTAACTATAATATGGTTAATGTCAGCTTATGCTCATTAATTTTTTTCGATGATTAATTTTTATAATTTGAAAGCTAACTAACCATATTTTAATTAAGGTTTGTTTATTACAAAACATTATAATTAAAGCGTGTATTTATTCTAGATACAATATATCAGTCATAATTATTTACACGAATATCATGTACTGGCTGTCTCAAACAAAAACTAGAAAGTTCAAACAAAGACTTCTTATCTATTGTCACGTGACCCAAAACGCAAGTAAACTTCCGGTGTAAAGTGACATTACATTGTATCGTTTGACGTTTCAATAACAGTCGTGTAACGTCACACACTAGTATGACGCCATATTGCCCAGAAAAACGTTTTCGCGGCAAATTGAAAATGGAGTTTTTGATTTGGTTGTTTTTACTGAAATACACAACAGAATGATGAATATCCACTTTTTACGGACTCCATAAACATTAGTCAATAACGTGAGATCGTTTTCTAAAACTTCTCAAATACCCTGGAATGGAAATATGTCAACCATACCGACTAACTCGTCTGAGTTCAGTCAGTAATCCTAAAGTCTTGGTGTAAAAGCAATTCATTTAATAGTGTGATAATAGAAATGGATTTTAAGCAAAAAAAAATATCATTTTTTTAATTAATTTTTTTTTTTGGTAAATTTCACTGTTATATATTAGGTGCAATATTTGAGTTTGATGACCTTAATGTTTGTGGAAAAAATATTGCATGTTTTAAAACAATATGACTGCTAATTACATCTAATTAAGCTCTACAGCAAGCAAGTAAATAACAAGTTTTATATGAGCAATTGTAAGATTAATAATTTATTGAAATATACTCCCAGGAACACCTATCGGCCCACCTAGCGGAGATGGCTAAAATGAAATGGTCCATTTGAGCAAAAAGTTTTTACTCAGTTTTGCAGCTGACTAATGAACCATCTTTTGTTTTTTTTTTTATTAATTCTGTGTTTTTAAATGTTAGAAGTAACATAATTAATAATATAATTAGATTAAACATACAAAAATCAGGATAAAAATTTGTCTTATATAACCCCCTCTAGATATTATTATTAAAATAATAACTCAAATTCTTAATAAAATCAAACCATAAAATAATATATCACAAGAATATATATATCTCAAACCTAACCTAACATATATTTTTACTACATACCGTTGAAGCTTGTAACGTTGGGTGGGCCGACAGATGTGTCTGAAAGTGTATATCCGTGATATATCTGAGGATAAATACCATTAAATAATGGTACTCAGTTTGATTCATAGTTAGTATGACTTTCTCAAAAAAGGATATAAAATCTTAACATACAAAATTGAATAACATATGCAATCATTTGAGACACCCAGCATGGCAGAACACATCATATATACACTACTACTAGAATTAACTATCTAAATTTATAAACAGACAAATATAATAATTAGTTATATCTGAATTTACACAATCGATGGCACTAAAATATATTGTTTCTGTCTCTGAGCTCTGGGAGGCTGTTAAAATTAGATTAGTTGATTCAATAAACAGACTCGTGTTTTTTATTAAGCCCTTCTGTATTAAGTTAATTATTTCATATGTTTTCACACACACCAAACACATTAACTTCCACTTGCAGCAATTTTGCTAAATCTCAATTTAACTAAAACTAGATTTAACCTATACAATATTGCAAAATTGATATGACGTTTAGACATTTTCTATGGGTTAAATCTGGTTTTAGTTTAATGGAATTTTTCATTGAGCAAATATGCTGGTCGAACTAAAACTAAAAAAATCCACGCGGACCAGGCATCAGAGGGGACTCTAACCCGCACCCTTCGCTATCCGGGTGAATGCACTGACCAATTATGCTACCGCGGCCCTGATGGCCGCGTCGAAATACTTCTAGCCATTTTTAAGCTGCAAGGCAGCGTCATCTCTTCGCATTGTAAGTAACCCACAATGTCAAATGAATACTTTTACAAGTAAAAGTTTGTTCTTCATTAAATTCTTCTTTAAACGTTTTAAAGAAGAGATAGCAATTACAGTTATTATTTTTATTTTTAAAGCATGTAACTGCTTGATGTTTAAATCTAAAGAAAATATAACTAGAAAAAATAAGTTTTTTTTTCTAATTGTGGGTTACCTACAATGCGAAGAGATGGCGCTGCCTTACAGCTTAAGAATGGCTAGAAGAATTTCGACACGGCCATCAATGCCGCGATAGCATAATTGGTTAGTTCATTCACCCAGATAGCGAAGGGTGCGGGTTCGAGTACCGTCTGCTGCCTGGCCCGCGAGGATTTTTTTCTAGTTATATTTTCTTTAGATTTAAACATCAAGCAGTTACATGGTTAAAAAATAAAAAATATAACTAAAACTAAATTTAGTCAATACAATAATGTCAAACTGACATTGACGTTTTGTCATTTTTCAATGGGTTTAAACTAGTTTTTTAACAACAGTGTCTTAATGATGTCCAAACTATTTATATACTTTGCCGTGTCATCTCTTACAATCCAATTCCAATGCTTTACTACACTAATAAAGACACTAACAATTTGTATGCTTGGGTACATGTCCGCTTGTGATGATATATGTGTTGTCTTATTCTAGAAGCTCAACTCCACGCGATAGCTCCACGAGGAAACCAGGCTACCACACCGTACAAAGAAGAGTACCATATAACAGTGCCTTTCTTAACCCTGACATTGGCAGAATCATCGTGCATAACGATGGAGCCATAATACCCAAAGTGGAAGTGGAAGTGGAAATTAGTTTTACTTGAATTGAGATTTAGCAAATTTGTTGCAAGTGCACCTTAATAAAACACGTATTCACATTATACACAACGTTTTTGGGCCTTTTACAGGTTCTGTGTTAAATTAAAACAAACCCGTTTTAAGTCCGTAAAAAAGTGTTTAAGCCTCATTTACACGTGATCGTTAGCCCATATTCGGGTGCATGAAAGAAATTACTCGTAATCACATGATGCAATATATAAATTGTTTTTACTCGAACACGGTCTGCAAAACATCGCTGATTAATCAAAATAACAACTTTCCAAATACAGGCACACTCGACTCCGTGCGTTTACATTTATGGCGCGATAACAATTGGTTGTTAGCCCGAATACGATTGCCAATGGAATTCGGGTAAACGAGTAAGTGTAAATGAAAGGATTCGAGTATGACCGTACTCGGGTAAATTACCTTTTGTTTACCCAACACTGTCTTCCAGCCCGTTTTCCAGTGTAAATATTGCTTCGGGTGCCCAAATTCGAGTAATGTCTTTCGTGCACCCGAATACGGGCTAACGTCCAATGTCATTGCGCCATTAGTCATTTGATCGAATTTCATAGGCAATCGTGTTCGGGCATACGACCAAATGGAATTGTGCCATTACTATAACACTTTGTTCACTGTACACTATTAAAACACTGTATCACTTTAATCACTTGGTTTTCACTTTAGCATTCACCACAACCACTGCCATTATAAGTTGAACCCACGCAGGTTTTTAAGTCTCCTCTCGATATCTTCTACGGACTTCTCTTGGGGCCACTCTCCCCGTCTTTGCCTCTCACCACCGGGGGCCATTTGGAAGGAACCTCCGGCTTTGCCTGGGCTCTCCGAACTATTGGATAGTAACAATTTATTAATAACTCCGGGGTGCCATTCGCCTAACGGGATTGCTATGGCTTCGCTATCGCTTACGATGGGTGTATTCCGAAATACATATCAGTATACTGGCCTGTGGTAATGACGTCACGAATCTGGCGCCATCTTGTACTGGTATGCTACCATATTATTACCGGGAAACGAATGACGTATGACCGAGCGTGCGTGAGATGCATTCGAATTTTATTTCTTCTTTATTTAAAGAAAAAAAATGGCATCTGTACAAAAAGAATTCCTTTTAATTGATGAGGTGAATAAAAAATCTTCTTAATTTGCACAATTTTTAATATTTCTTCGATTTATGACGTCAGTGCACTGGCCTATATATTTCGGAACAATTCACCAGTATAGCGTCGATTCATCGTTCATTATTTCTGACCGCCGAAGGCAATCAAATGCCCCGCGCGCTTCTTTTCTTTTGCTATTGGTAACAACAATATTAAAGAAAATGAGCGCAAGGTATTTGAAAACCTTCGGCGGTCGGGAAATAACAAAAACAAACGTAAGCGATAGCGACAGCCATAGTAATTACATTAGGCGAATGACCCCCTGATCTGTGCAAATGGCAGATTTCTGCCGAGAGATGAGAAAAATATTTTCATCTAATATATAGATAGGTTTGTAGAGAAACTATTCAGGATTGATTTAAGACATAAATGAAGCCTGAGAATAACAAAGGAAAATCGACAGGAAATTAAAAAAATACAGCCGTCAAAAACAAAAGGAGGGCTAACACAGACAGGGGTTTAGAGCGCTATTTTTCATACACTGTTGACTGAATAATATTTAAAAGTTTGACCAATAATCATAATTGACGACCTCCGTGGCTGAGTGGTTTGTACGCCGGGTTTCAAGGAGTCGCCGACTCGAGAGGTCCCGGGTCCGAATCCCGGTGGGGGCATATGTTTGTGTGATAAACACGAGCTTTGTACTTCAGTCATGGATATTTAATATATTGTATTTATTTAAAAATATACTTATAGTAGTATTCTATCCGTTACCCTAGTATCCTATAACACAAGCCTAGAACGCTTACTTAAGGGCTAGGCTAATTGGTGTGAGTTTTGGAAATATTGCCATTTACACAGACCACAGTTATAATGTTAGAAGAAAAGTTAGCCTTAATTAAGATTTATTTTCTGTTATTAGTCTTAGCAGGATTAGTAGGATTAATAACAGCCAATCTCACCTGAAATACTCCGTGCTGGCTGTCAGATCGCTGTCCACGTTACTATTGGCATCCCTCGTAGCGCTGTTCGGGTTATTGTCCCGGTTACTGTACAACCACACTCCACCGGAGTATTTGTGGTCTCGAACCTGGAACTCCGAGCTGTACAGCTTCGGGGGTGTGGTGAAGTCCACGTTCAGCGGTTGACCTGGGAGATTGTATAAATATTTATTTATTGAATGGCACAACTACAGAAAACCATTTGATACATTTACATAATACCTTAAATTAAGTTTCACAATAAAAATAAATACCAGTAAATGTTGCACACAATGTTTAACTAGAATATAGAATCATATTTTGAAACATATTTATTATTAATAATAAAAATTAAGTAAAATTAAGATCAACATCTATATCTGCAACTTCTGCTACGGCGGATGCTACATATTAACAATCCATTAAGTGGATTATATATGTAATTTAATTTTAAGCATGTTGCAATAAATAATAATAAAAAAAAAAACAACAACAGCATATAAATGCATTGATTTTGTATTTAACTAAATTGCAATCAGGTACAATTTAAACATTTCGAAAATTACAATGAAGCTATATATAGCTCTAATATAGCTCTCTATATATAACATACATGTTAATGAACATATATTGTCCTTTATGTGATTATTCTTTGAGCGAAGTACCTTTTCGGACGGCCATAGCTAGCCTAGCTCCCAGCTAGGCAAAATTTTACCGTCACAACCTAGGCAACTAGATGGACAGCTAACTAGGCAAATAGCTCGGCAGTTAGCTAGGCTGCTAGCTAGGCAACTAGATAGGATGCTAGCTAAGCAAATAGCTAGGCTGCTAGCTGGGCAACTAGTTAAGCAAGAAGCTAGGCAGCTAGCTGGGCAACCGGCTAGGCCACTAGCTACTCAGCTAGCTAAGCAGCTAGTTTAGGCTGCTAGCTAGGCAATTAGCTGGGCCGCTAGCTGGGCAACTAGCTGGGCCGCTAGCCGAGCAACTAGGCTGCTAGCTGGGCTGCTAGCTAAAGAGCAAGCAAGGCAGGTAGCAACTAGCTAGGCTGCTAGCTAGGCTGCTAGCTAGGCTGCTAACTAGGCTGCTAGCTAGGCTGCTAACTAGCCAACAAGCTTAGCAGCTAGCTAGGCAACTAGCTAAGCAGCTAGCTAAGCTACTAGCTGGGCAAATAGCTGGCCAGCTAGTTAAGCAACTAGGCTGCTAGCATCACAAATGCATTCTATGCATTTGCAATTTTTTGCATTTGCAATGCATAGCTGCCTAACTAGGCAGCTATGCCTAGCTAGCCATGCCTAGGTGGATACCACTGCTGTTTTTTTTTTCGGATCCTCAAGGACGCTCAAGCTCAACAAGAAGAAAGGAGCTCAAGCTCAACTATCAGTTGATCATTATCAGATATCATTTGATGTATTCATGAATGAAAACTGATGAAATAAGTGTTAAAATGGCTGTAAAAAAGTACACCAAGTACATTTTAACTCTAACTAAGTACAAATTGTCATTCTGTACTTTTGAGTCTCTTTAAATCAGTTTCGGAAATGACACGAATTGGCTGTACACCATCGGATTTGCGTAAGTGAACTATGAACCTTTTGAAGTCCAACAGTAGGAGTAAACGTTATTTCGCGCAAATTCCCTCGCCAAATAAAATATTTTTTTAAGTTTTAGCAGTTAGTGTTTCGGAGACATATACATTTATTTAGTTTTTCTTTTAGCCCTTAACTTTTTATTTTCGTGTGAGGCGGGTTCCCTAAAATATGGTTGAGCGAAGCGATGGCTGGTTCGTCATGCTCGTGAACGGGTGCTGCCAGCGGAGATAAGTCTCTTCTAACTACTTTGATATTTAAGATGTAAATGTACTGTACGACACAGCAATCAAAATGCATGTGAGCAATTAATTCACATTATGTAATGAAAGGTGACTTAATGAATCATATCTGAAGTCATTTTTCAACTTCACGACTCTGTAAATAATAATAAAACAGAGAGAAAAAACCAGCCCTTGCTGAGTTTCTTGCCGGTTCTTCTCAGTACAAGGTCTCCCGTCGTAGCTTTACGAACCGATGGCGTAGCTTCTAGACATTCAAGAGTGCTTATAACAGCCTAAACTGAATAAATGACTCTGATTATGATTATTTACCTGGATGTAATCTGTCATCGGTCCTCAGTTCCCCGAAGCTGCTGGCAAGTCTGTCCAGCGAGCTATCCAACGAATTCAGATTGTTATCAGCCCACGCTTCCTCGGGCCGGAGAACGTTGGAGATCGGTGGATACCACTGCTGGGCTGGTTTCTTCAGAGACTGCTTAGGTACAGGGTTTTCTATGTAGCAAACATTTTGAATTAATACCCCTTATGGCGCGATTACATTACGCTAGCCCGAATATGAGTGCCTATGGAAGACGGGTAAACGATTAATGCCGCAATTAACTAAGGCTACTAGCTGGGCAACAAGGTAGGATGCTAGCTCGGCAACTAGCTAGGCTGCTAGCTAGGCAACTTGCTAGGCTGCTAACTGGGCAACTAGCTAGGCTACTAGCTGGGCAACTAGCTAGGCTGCTAGCTAGGCAACTTGCTAGGCTGCTAGCTGGACAATTAGCTAGGCTGCTAGCTAGGCTGCTAGCTGGGCAACAAGCTAGGCTGTTAGCTAGGCTGCTAGCTGTGCAACTAGCTAGGCTGCTAGCTGGGCAACAAGCTAGGCTGCTAGCTGGGCGACTAGCTAGGCAACGAGCTAGGCTGCTAGCTGGGCAACTAGCTTGGCTGCTAGCTAGGCAACTAGCCAAGCTGCTAGCTGGGCAACTAGCTAGGCTGCTAGCTGGGCTTCTAGCTAGGCAACTAGCTAGGCTGCTAGCTCGGCAACTAACTAGGCAACTTGCAAGGCAAGTTATTAGGCTGCTAGCTAGGCTGCTAACTGGGCGACTAGCTAGGCTGCTAGCTGGGCAACTAGTTAGGCTGCTAGCTGGGCAACTAGCTAGGCTGCTAGCTGGGCAACTAGCTAGGCTGGTAGCTGGGCAACTAACTAGGCTGCTAGCTGGGCTACTAGCTGGGCGACTAGCTAGGCTGCTAACTGGGCGACTAGCTAGGCTGCTAGCTGGGCGACTTGCTAGGCTGCTAGCTGGGCTACTAGCTGGGCAACTAGCTTGGCTGCTAGCTAGGCAACTAGCCAGGCTGCTAGCTGGGCGACTAGCTAGGCTGCTAGCTGGGCGACTAGCTAGGCTGCTAGCTAGGCAACTTGCTAGGCTGCTTGCTGGGCTGCTAGCTGGGCAACTAGCTAGGCTGCTAGCTGGGCTACTAGCTAGGCAACAAGGTGGATACCACTGCTGCGCTGGTTTCTTCAGATACTGCTAAGTACAGGTTTTTCTATGAAGCAAACATTTTGAATTAATGCCCCTTATGGCGCGATTACATTTGGTCGTAACCCGAAATTAACCCGTTATTGCCTATGGAATACGGGTAAACGACTAATGGCGCATTTACGTTTGGTCATTAGCCCATTTTTGGGTGCACGAAAGACATTACTCGAATTCGGGCACCCGAAGCAATATTTACACTAGAATACGGGCTAGAAGATGGTGGCGGGTAAACAAAAGGAAAACTACCCCTAAAACTCGACTCCGTTCATTTACACTTATAGTCTGTCCATTCTGCTAGCTAGGCAACTAGCCAGGCTGCTAGCTGGGCGACTAGCTAGGCTGCTAGCTGGGCGACTAGCTAGGCTGCTAGCTGGGCGACTAGCTAGGCTGCTAACTGGGCGACTAGCTAGGCTGCTAGCTGGGAACTAGCTAGGCCACTAGCTAGGCAACTTGCTAGGCTGCTAGCTGGACTACTAGGTAGGTAACTAGCTAGGCTTCTAGCTGGACAACTAGCTAGACTACTAGCTAGGTAACTAGCTAGGCTGCTAGCTGGGCAACTAGCTAGGCTGCTAGCGAAGGAACTAGCTAGGCTGCTAGGAAGGCAACTAGCTAGGCTGCTAGCTAGGCAACTAGCTAGGCTGCTAGCTTGGCTAGCTAGGCAACTAGCCCGGCTGCTAGCTGGGCAACTAGCTGGGCGACTAGCTAGGCTGCTAGCTAGGCTGCTAGCTAGGCAACTAGCTAGGCTGCTAACTGGGCGACTAGCTAGGCTGCTAGCTAGACTGCTAGCTGGGCAACTAGCAAGGCTGCTAGCTGTGCTGCTAGCTAGGCTGCTAGCTGGGCGACTAACTAGGCTGCTAGCTGGGCGACTTGCTAGGCTGCTTGCTGGGCTGCTAGCTGGGCAACTAGCTAGGCTGCTAGCTGGGCTACTAGCTAGGCAACTAGGTGGATACCACTGCTGCGCTGGTTTCTTCAGATACTGCTAAGTACAAGTTTTTCTATGAAGCAAACATTTTGAATTAATGCCCCTTATGGCGCGATTACATTTGGTCGTAACCCGAAATTAACCCGTTATTGCCTATGGAATACGGGTAAACGACTAATGGCGCATTTACGTTTGGTCATTAGCCCATTTTTGGGTGCACGAAAGACATTACTCGAATTCGGGCACCCGAAGCAATATTTACACTAGAATACGGGCTAGAAGATGGTGGCGGGTAAACAAAAGGAAAACTACCCCTAAAACTCGACTCCGTTCATTTACACTTATAGTCTGTCCATTCTGCTAGCTAGGCAACTAGCCAGGCTGCTAGCTGGGCGACTAGCTAGGCTGCTAGCTGGGCGACTAGCTAGGCTGCTAGCTGGGCGACTAGCTAGGCTGCTAACTGGGCGACTAGCTAGGCTGCTAGCTGGGAACTAGCTAGGCCACTAGCTAGGCAACTTGCTAGGCTGCTAGCTGGACTACTAGGTAGGTAACTAGCTAGGCTTCTAGCTGGACAACTAGCTAGACTACTAGCTAGGTAACTAGCTAGGCTGCTAGCTGGGCAACTAGCTAGGCTGCTAGCGAAGGAACTAGCTAGGCTGCTAGGAAGGCAACTAGCTAGGCTGCTAGCTAGGCAACTAGCTAGGCTGCTAGCTTGGCTAGCTAGGCAACTAGCCCGGCTGCTAGCTGGGCAACTAGCTGGGCGACTAGCTAGGCTGCTAGCTAGGCTGCTAGCTAGGCTGCTAGCTAGGCAACTAGCTAGGCTGCTAACTGGGCGACTAGCTAGGCTGCTAGCTAGACTGCTAGCTGGGCAACTAGCAAGGCTGCTAGCTGTGCTGCTAGCTAGGCTGCTAGCTGGGCGACTAACTAGGCTGCTAGCTGGGCGACTTGCTAGGCTGCTTGCTGGGCTGCTAGCTGGGCAACTAGCTAGGCTGCTAGCTGGGCTACTAGCTAGGCAACTAGGTGGATACCACTGCTGCGCTGGTTTCTTCAGATACTGCTAAGTACAAGTTTTTCTATGAAGCAAACATTTTGAATTAATGCCCCTTATGGCGCGATTACATTTGGTCGTAACCCGAAATTAACCCGTTATTGCCTATGGAATACGGGTAAACGACTAATGGCGCATTTACGTTTGGTCATTAGCCCATTTTTGGGTGCACGAAAGACATTACTCGAATTCGGGCACCCGAAGCAATATTTACACTAGAATACGGGCTAGAAGATGGTGGCGGGTAAACAAAAGGAAAACTACCCCTAAAACTCGACTCCGTTCATTTACACTTATAGTCTGTCCATTCTACCTTACTTTTATTATTACCTTTTTGACAGATTTATCGAAGTAAAAATAGTGACACCTCACCACATAACTCGTTCGATTTAAAGCTATAATCGATTTTATGCTAGAACATTGTTTAATCGATTATAAGTATCGAAATTATTTTAGTTATCTAAAATACTGGTGTTTAATAAATTATTACAAAATCTCATTAGATTTATTATTTACCTAGTACAAATATTTGTGTGATGAGCAAGAGTATTTGTTCTGTGTCTGGGTGTGATTTATCTATAATATGTATGTATATACAACAAAAAAGCAGTATACTTTTTATATGTTTGTTTATCCTAATACCAATACTCTGTACAATTAGATTTATTGATTATAATTAATAATTTCATTTTCATTTAAAAAAATGTTTATAAAAAAATATATCACCTTCTTACCTTACAATTCGGCTGTACTCAAATGAGTTCAGCCGAATTTCTACCGATTATTTGTAGTCTGTGGCACAATCTTAGTAATCATTATGAGTGGCACATCACTAAGTGGGCGGTACCCGTCCATGAAGTACAATATTATTTGTATGACATTTTAACGTTAACAATACAAAATTTCATGGGCGTCAATCTGTTAAAAAGATAATAATAGAATGGACAGACTATAGTTGTTTACCCGAATTCCATTTCCACTCATATTCGGGCTAACGAGCAAGTGTAATCGCGCCATAAGTGTTAATGACCGGAGTCGAGTACGCCTGTATTATATTATAATTTTATAAACGCAAAAGTTTGTATGGATATTTTTTATTCTTTCTCGCATAAATTACAGAACGGATTTGGATGAAAATTGGTATGCATATAGTTTATAACCTAGATTTACAGATAGAATGATGACAGATGACGACCTCCGTGGCCGAGTGGGTTGTTTTGATGGCGTCGCCGACGATATTTGTGTGATGAACACGAGCATTTGTACTCCAGTCATGGATGTTTTAATATGTATTTCTATATAAATATACTTATATATGTAAAGTATGTGTATTCTATCCCATAACACAAGCCTTATAGTGCTTAATTTGGGGCTAGGCTAATTGGTGTGTGTTGGAAATATTTATTTATCATTTATTTATTTAATGACGTTTTATCCGGAAAAAATCTACTGCGCCGTTCTAAAAAAGAAAAAGATAGTATTAGTATGGATTTCTCACCACCCCCCACCGCCCCTTCCGGTATAGCGACTCGTGCCGTCTCGCTCGCACGCGTGCCGTCCTTGTCTCTCGGACTGCCATTCTCTACGTCTAACTGGTATAGTTCGGCCAGTACTCTAGCCTCTCCGTCGAATACGAATTATTCTATAATACGATTCAACTAAGAACAGGATCGACTGAGCGCCATATTTTGACGTCATAGCTGTCAATTCAAACAAAATAGGTAGAGTGAGCAAAAAAATGTTGCTATTTAATGAAACTTATTTACTAAGATTAAGTGAGATAAAACATCAGGTTTTTTTAACAAAATTAATTTAGGTACTATTTCTTTATTAAGACTGTGTGAAAAAAAAACATTAATAAGAATCTAGCTCTTCAATTTCGCTCAACTCTGGATTACCCCAGAGAAGTTATGAATAATCATGCAGGTCACATACGAACATGCATCCTATATGTAAACGAAAGTTTTAAATCGAGTTTTTGAACGCAACATAAAGTGACATTTGGTTGACGATTTAGATTATCAACCATTCATAGCCAAAGCTAAATAAATGAAAAAAAAAACAACTAATATTAATTATCAACATTTGTTATTGTTTGTTTAAATATGTTTGGTTTTTATTCTAGAATCAGCTGAGTGCTAAAAAAGTGTTCTGAGATTTTTTTGCAAACCGTACTTTTTCGGCGACATTTGACAGATGGAGGTCATTGGCTTTCCTATTCTTATTTGAATCGCATTATATATATAATAACTTTCCACTACCTTACTGACCTTCAGAAATGAGCTTTCTCGCTCACACGCTTGCCGTCCTTCTCTCACATTCGATCTTTTCCCGGCGCGGCGATCTAAATGAAGTAACTGAACAAAATTTCGCATTTGATTTTTTGCAACTACATTTAACATCAGTCTCTTCTTTTCATTCATTAAAGAGGATGACAAGGACATGCTGTTTTTACAGATCATCATCATTAGTCTATTAATGTCCCCACTGCTGGGGCACTAGGGAAATGGGGCCATGACCCACCACGCCGGCCCAGTGCGGATGGGCGGGTGCTAACGGCAGCCGAAACCAACGGCTTAACGTACCTTCCGAAGCACGGAGGAACCCTAAATAGAAGATTTTTGGTCACCCATCCTATGACCGACCACTGCAAAAGTTGCTTAACTTCAACGATCGCTGCCGAACGTCCTAACCAACTGCTTCATCGAGCTCCTCAATTAAAAGATACGATGACGTTTTATCCCCAAAAAAAATGTTCTGCGCCATTCTAAAAAAGAAAAAGATAGTTAATACTATCTATGCTCATGTATGGATTACTCACCACCCCCCTCCACCCCTTCCGGTATAGCGACTCGTGCCGTCTCTCTCGCACGCGTGCCGTCCTTCTCCCTCGGACTGCCATTCTCTACGTCTAACTGGTCCAGTTCGGCCAGTACTCTAGCCTCGCCGTCGAATACGAAATCTCTCTCGGAAACCTTTCTGGATTTCTCCTTTGGCGTAAACTTTGTGTCTGTTGAAGAAAATTTGCTTTTAACAGGAGACCTTCGATTTCTGTCCAATTTTTATTAACAAAATCAATATCTTACTTATATCTTAACTTACACACACCAATTAGCCCCAAAGTAAGCACTATAAGGCTTGTGTTATGGGATACTAGGGTAACGGATAGAATACATATATTGTACATATATAAGTATATTTATATAGAAATACATATTAAACATCCATGACTGGAGTACAAATGCACGTATTCATCACACAAACATCTGCCCCCACCGGGATTCGAACCCGGGACCTCTCGAGTCGGCGACACCATGAAACCCGGCGTACAAATGACTCGGCCACGGAGGTCGTAAAAATCTCAATAATATTGTGGCGGCGACATCTATTTGCCCCACATATATACAACGGATGGAGGAAATCATCACTCATCATCCTCAAGAGATGGCGTTATCTGCACTGCGATCATAATAGTATGGAGGCCTACATCGCGCAAATGAAATTCGGAGGCTAACTCTTCATATATACGATGCCCGACCAACATCAGTCGGGCTGCGGCCCCCGAGCTACCATCACCACCCAGCTCGGAGGAAGATCTTTCTCTTTGGCCTTCCTACAATATCAGTAGAATTTGGCAACTATCTAAATGAAAACAGTTTTGTTGTTGAATGTTTTCAAAAAACTTATGCTGACGATCCGGGCTTTAGACAAAAGTTATCTCTAAGGTTGAAATTACCTTTCGGCTTTGAAGGCGGCGTGGCCAAAAGTTCCTTCAATTCTTGTTCCAAATCGGCCGTGTCGAATTCCGTGGCGCCAGAACTGAGAGCCTCTTCAATTTCACTGTACGACTCCATTACCTAAAGAATATATCATCATCATCAGCCTATTAATGTCCCTATTGCTGGGGCACTGAGCCCACGTGGTGGGTCACGGCCCAATCTCCCTATTCCATCCATAGAGAATCCTATTCTATAATCCTATTCCATCCATGACCCACCACGCGGGCCCAGTGCTTATTGGTGGGTGCTAACGACTGCAGATGCAGCCGGGACCAACGGCTTAACGTGCCTTCCGAAGCACGGAGGAGCTCGAGATAGTAAATTTTTGGTCACCCATCCAATGACCGACCACTGCGAAAGTTGCTTAACTTCAACGACCTCAGCCGAACGCGCTAACCACTTACGGCATCGAGCTCCTCTGAAGAATATATAAATATAAATAAAAGCGTATAAAAGATCGTCATAACCAGGTACATACATACACTCGACAGCAAGTAAGTTGCAAAAATGTTTTGACAGTAAATAAATTTGAAAAAACCAAATTCTGTTTAGTCCGGCAGTTAAGATTTATAAAAAAACTAGCTGTCCCAGCGAAGTCCGTACCGCCATAATAAATAGGGGTTGGTGGTAGAAGGGTGAAAATTCAGGGTTGTATGTATTTTTGTATGATGTATCATAAAAAAAAACAAAAGAAAATGTCCAAAAAAAATTTAAGGCACCACCCTTAAAATTAAGGGGGGAAAAATAGATGTTGTCCGATTCTCAGACCTACTGAATATGCATATAAAGTTTCACGAAAATCGGTCGAGCCGTTTTGGAAGAGTTCAATTACGCACACCGTGACACGAGAATTTTATATATTACATTATAACGGACAATTATTTTATCTTTTGTCAATCAATAAATTTTTTTAAAGGATCAAAGTTTGGGAGTGGGGCTTTTTGACATCACTACTTTGTAAAAATTGTACCAAGACGTGACGCTATGCGACATTTCAAATCAAATTTACACTGTAATGTAAAAGTAAAAATATGTGTCCATTTTTGAAGTGAAACTTCTTTAGGCACGCTTGACTTGGGGGGTAAGATAGCGAATGCGTTACGCGTTACGAAAAGTGTATTCGGGCGAGGCAAACGGGGCTTGAGTGGGGGATATAAGCAAGAAAAGGCAGTGCGCGCGCACATTTTCTTTCTCTCCTTCTCTTTTAGCTTATATCTCCATTATCCTACTAATTTTCTTTCTTTTATGCCCATAACCCTTCAATTTCTTCAGACGGGGGATTTCCGATTCGAGCGAAAAATCCGCCATGCCCTACCTCTCTTAAACACAAACAGTCCGTGGTAGCTATAGCTACCAGTCGCGTAAATAACTCAACAGTCCGTGGAAGCTATAGCTACCAATACCCTTAGCACGAACCAATATCGCATTCGTATCGTTTGCGAATACGAAATTTCATTGTCAAACGTGTACTGATTTTTAGTTCTCGTTACGTACGTTATGGCGCTAATGTTCAAGTATTCATACAAAATTTGACAATGACAATTCGGACTCGCAAACTATTCGATTTCGATAATGGTTCGTGCTAAGGGTACAGTTTTAAACAACCGCGCTGCTCGCAGTTTTTTATTTAAATTTCGCCTTAAAAGAGCTTTGTTTTGGCTCATGGATTCTCTTTTTGGACAGAATATAGTATCTGTGACCTCATAGTGTTAAGAGACTGGCTATAAAGCCAGTCTCAACTACTTTATATTAACAACTAGTTGACCCCGCGTACTTCGTACGGGTTAAAATAATTTGGAAGAAATGACGGACCCGAGTCTACCGTACCAAAAGGGACGAACGTCAAATATACAGTTTGACAGGACAGAAATTAAATTGACGTTTTTACTATCTTCCTCGCAGTTTTTCCATATTTTCCCATATTTTAAACCTTCCCTAGACCTCCACGAACATTTCGAGACCAGGATAAGATAAATCCGTTCAGCCGTTCTCGAGTTTTAGCGAGACAGAATGTCACAGCGTGGCGATTTTTATGAATTTTTACATGCATATTCAGTAGTTCTGAGAATCGGCTACTATCTATTTTTCGTACCCCTAAGTAATAAGGGTTGTCCACCACTAACATTTATTTTTATTTATTGAACATTTTTTTTTATTCTTTTATAATGTTGCATTAAAAATTACATACAACCCTAAATTTTCACCCTTCTATCACCAACCCCTATTTTTTAATAGTCAAAACAAAAAAAAAACAAAGTTTGCTGGGTCAGCTAGTATACAGGGTGTCCCACGGCAACCTCACACGGAGGGAAAGTATAGTAAATATTGAAGATAGGATATTTTACTGAAAGAAGACATCACTTAATTTTTAATAATAACTAAAACTGCATTCACAGATTTTTTAAAAATCGCCTGCTACAACTGGGAATCAAACTCGTGCAATTTTGAAAAATAAACACAACATATTATATGATAACCATCAAAAGGGTTAATCATAAGGATTATTTTTTTGCTAAATAACATAGCATTTTAAATGAATAGAATGTCTTATTACGTGATAAAAATAATAAAGTGATATACAAACTGTAGTACGTATGCATTTAATTTTCTTTTTGAACTCACAGTTACAATGTGATTGGCTGAAATTTATAAAAATAATAATTCGAAAATGGAACACATAAATTTTCAAGCGACTTTTCTTTGGTTTTTTAACCGACTAAAAAAAAGAGGAGATTTTGTATTCAACTTTATATTTTTGCGAGTTTCATTTTCGTTTAATTGCAATTATTTGTTAATTTACTTACCATGGCGTATCAAAATAAAATAGATTTAATGGAAGCTTACTTTATAAACCACAAAGACATAATAGCTTTTCGGTGGTACCGCGAAAGATATCCTGATAGAGACGTACCTTCTCGATATATGTTTAAAATGTTAGTGGATTCTTTAGGAAACTTAAGACGACGTTGATATGCGCTTACAGAAACCACAGCAGCGAATGATAAATGTCAACGATGATGAACTCAACATTTTAACTTACTTTGAGGCGTATTCGATTTTATTTTAGTTTATGTTAAATAATTTTAAATAAAATGTTAAATTTAATTACTTTTATTTCATTTAAAATGCTATGTTATTAAGCAAAAAATAATCCTTATAATTAATCCTTTCGATGGTTATCATAAAATATGTCTTGTTTTTCTTTCAAAATTTCACGAGCTTGATTCCCAGTTGTAGCAGGCGATTTTAAAAAAATCTATGAATGCATTTCTAGTTATAATTAAAAATAAAAAGATGTCTTGTTTCGGTAAAATATCCTACCTTCAATATTTAATATACTTTCCCTCCGTGTGAGGTACCCGTGGGACGCCCTGTATATATAGATTACTGCAAAGGTTCACCTCTTTCAAGTCGTCCATTGTGTCATGCACAGCGTCTTCGTCCATATTGTTATCCTTCAGGTTTCTCTTCATGGCTTGCGATGTAGTTCTGTGGACATTAATGGGTATAAGAGAGGCTAGAATCATGGCGCAATAGGGGTGATGACGGGATACAGTAAACGAAATTCTATTTAGTCCGTCAGATGATCAAAAAATAATGGACACATAATTTTTCTTTGGGCTATCAACCAAAAAATGACAAAGTTATAGCGCATCAAAGTTTGGTAGTAGGGGCTCGTGATGTCACTTTTTAGTGAATTTTCACTTAAAAGTGCACTCAAACGTGAAGTCATGCGACTTTTCAAATCAATATAATATCTCTGCAATGTTTATATTATGTGAAAAAAGAAAAAACACGTGTCCAATACTTTTTGATAATCTACCTGATAAACGAAGAAAAAACCTTAATAATAACTAAAATACATTATAAAAAATGGTTGCCTGTAAAGTCGGTTTTACGGGCGAAGACTTTACGTGACAACGTCTTTTTCTCGGTAGAATATTTATTGATATGAATATAATTAAATTGCACAATAGGAACAAGGAATTGAATGAAAATAAGAATTGCACAAATTTTAACTATAGAAATATATTTTGTTTACTAAAACATTGTACATGTAAACTTAAACTTAACACGAGAGACTCATCGTAACGTTACCGAGCGTTACACTTTTTCATAAGTGACTCCCAGCCGCAACCTAATTTAAGACGTTGTCACGTCAAAAATTAAAATTAGTCATCATCCCTATTACACTTGGCCGCTAGCCCGAATACGAGTGCCAATGGAATTCGGGTAAACGACAAGTGTAAATGAACGCAGTCGAGTACGCCGGTATTCGGGTAGATTCCCTTTTGTTTATCGCTGCTAATATTTATTATTAAATAAAGATTCCAACATCATCATCATCATCCTATTAATGTCCCCATTGATGGGGCACAGGCCTTCCCTATGGATGGAATAGGGAGATTGGGCCATGACCCACCACGCGGGCCCAGTGCGGATTGGCGGGTGCTAACGACTGCAGATGCAGCCGGGACCAACGGCTTAGCGTGCCTTCCGAAGCACGGAGGAACTCGAGATAGTAAATTTTTGGTCACCCATTCAATTACTGACCACTGCGAAAGTTGCTTAACTTCAACGATCGCAGCCGAACGCGCTAACCACTTGCGCCATCGAGCTCCTCGACGGCGCCAACCGAACGCCATCGAAGATGCCAACAATTGGTACATTATTTTTCATACTGTCAAATAACCTAATAGGCCCAATGAACACAATAAGGTCAATGAATAGAACCGATCAAAATAACAGTAACACTCTAAATAAAATACTTTATTAATTCAATTAACTAATAAATTCATACATAGACAATAAAGTTTTAAAAATCTTCCAATGAAACACCTGAACGCTAAATAAAAGTATTATGAAGGTAGCTCGACTAACTAAATAAAAAATCATTATTCTGACAATGCATTCCTGCAAAGGCTGCGAAACTTCAAACAAATGAATATAATCAGTGCAGCTAACCCGTTGAATTTTTTTTTATTTAATGAGTAATGTGCGTGAAAATCTAAAAAACAAACACAGTAACACATACTTGTAAGTGTCCACAATGGCAGCATTGACATGAGAATCCCTCGTGTGTTGCAACAATTGCCGAACGTTATCCAGAGTAGATTCACATCGAGTTGCTCGCTGTTGGGCTTTCAACTTTTTTCGTAGATGGTTCTTGGCCTATGCAGAAAAAAAAATTAAAATATTAAAGAAAATATATTATTATGTAGATGGTTCTTCGTCTAGACAGAAAATATACATATATCATTTTTTTCATTTTATAGCGAGGTAGGCAAATGATTCTACCCCACCTGATGTTAAGTGATGATAAAGTTATAAACTGCTACATCAACCATCAATAGGAAGGACGTGCGCAGGTAAAGAATTCCACTTACGAATAGTGCGACAAAGAAAACATGAAAGAAAATCTATTATGTAGATGGTTCTTCATATAGACAGAAAATATTGTGTGAGGAGTGTTCTGAGGAGTTATTCTCCCTTATCCCTAAATCACCTTTTCTTCAGAGGACCACGCGCGCTGGCCTTAGTTGCCACCGACTTACTGTGGCCACTATTCCTACACGAACAAAGAAATTTGGTGATTCATTTCTCTGCCGTACTATTCGTAAGTGGAATTCTTTACCCGCGCACGTGCTCCCTCCTTCCTACAATCTGGGGTCCTTTAAAAGAGGTGTGAAGAAGCATTTTTTTTACCCATCCAATGACCGACCATTGCAAAAGTTGATTAACTTCCACGATCACACGCCTTATTAAGACCTTAATACTTACAGCAAACTTATTCCCCAGTTGTAAGGCAGCTCTGGCATCGTTCTCTCCAGCTAATAATAAGTTTTTGGTCACCCATCCAAAGACCGACCATTGCGAAAGTTGCTTAACTCCCACGATAACAGTCCTTAATAAGTATAATTAATAAGTACAGCCAACTTATTCCCTAGTTATAGAGCAGCTCTGGCATCGTTCTCTGCAGCTGAAGCGGATCTGACCAACTTGGCCACTTGGTCACCCATCCAATGACCAACCATTGAGAAAATTGCTTAACTCCCACGATCGCAGGTTTGAATACTTACAGCCAACTTATTCCCCAGCTGTAAAGCAGCTCTGGCATCATTCTCTGCAGCTGAAGCGTCTCTGAGCAACTTGGACAGTTCGGCCTCCAATCGACTCTCCGCTGACATCAGTTTCACTATGGCCTCATCTGTTTCGGTTACCGGTGATACTTTCTTGTCGGTGTTAGCTGATGGAAAGGAACATGATGGTTATTAAAAAGTTATTGTAAAGAAAAAGTTTACTAAAAAAAACAAATGATATCTGTTGACGACAGCCGTGCACCCGAGTCAAGAAAAAACGAGCCGACCAATCACTAAGCCTACTTTAAAAGGGCGGGGCATCATGCGACGGAGTAATAGTCGCGTGATGAACTGCCAATCAAAAAGCACACTTTAAAAAAAGACACGTGGGGTATGCATATTAAAGTGGGCGCTGTGATTGGTCGATGGCTCCGGAATGCCGGGGCCAAATTATTATGTAAGACGAAACATTTGTGAGGCAAATTGTAGTCAGCCAGGAACAATCATCATGTGAAAAACTAGCCAGAAGAATAAAGGAAGTAGTACAGCAACAACCAGCGTTTTAAATCCGGAAACCTACATACAGTCCACACCAGGGATCCGAGGACCGAAGATTTTCATCACCTTTTTTCTTCTTCATCATCACTTTCATCACCGACATTTTGGTAATTCGAAACGGATCCATTTTCGAAACCCAACAATATCGGTAGCATAATTAGTTAGTGCGTTCGCCCAGATTCCGGAACGTGCCGGTTCGAATACTGTCTGAAAATAGGGGGTCTACTCTGTTCCTCAGAAAAGCACTTTTGGTGACGAATTTCAAAGGTTTTATTTCGTCAATTTGAGGTTACAATGTGAACAAATAAACTACAAAATTATTTATTTCGTTAAGCAGGCTTAGACATTCTAAACCTTAATCTATTTGCAGGCGAACAAATATATTAGACCTAATTGGAAACGAAAAAGAATTTCGATCGAAATTTCGCATGTTTCTCTCTGTTTTTCTATGAATTTCTATTCAATTGAAAATAGATTGATATGAGATTGTGCCAAGAGTGAGATATGATTATAAAGAGATTGAGATAAGATGGTGATGACATTAAGATGAGTCTGAGATAAGGTTGAGATGAGATTGAGAACTGATTGAAATGAGAATGACATGGTATTGAGCCGAGATTAAGATTAGAGCTTACCTAGTTTAACAACGTCATCTTTCTTCACAGCGTACCCTTGAGCGACCAAGTACCCTAGCAGTAGTTCGAAGGTCTCCCTGCCGTGTTGCCACTCGCAATGGCGCATCAACTCGTCGATGGTGCCGATGCGTTCGATGTCCGATGGGTAGGTGTTCAACAATTCCATAGCTTGGTCCTGGTGTAAATCAAATCTAATATTATAAAGCCGAAAGTTTGTGAGTGTGTATTTATTTATTTATTTATACTTCATTGCAAAAAACAGCAAATGGCGGACATAATGCCATAAGGCATTCTCTACCAGTCGACCAGTAAAAGCGTGAGAAATAAAAATACGGGGGTGCAATAAGGACATATGCTAAGTAAACCAGGTAGGTAATATATGTATATCAATAGTATACACAAATATTAAAATATATATACAACTAGCTGACCCAGCGAACTTCGTACCGCCCTAAAAAAATAGGGGTTGTCCAGCGGACAAAATTGTGAATCTAAACCATTCTCAGATCCCCTTGAACACACACAAAAAATTTCATCAAAATCGGTCCAGTCGTTTAAGAGAAGTTCAGTGACATACACACTCACAGAAGAATTATACAGGGTGTTACAGAATTCCGAAATAAAATTTGTAGGTATGTATTCCGAAATAAAAATTTGTAGGTATCTTAGCGGGGCGCAGGGGCGCCTGGGGGAGAGGTGGGGGGTCGGTTTAGGTAGTAGTAATTGTACGCATTTATAGGGTTGTCATAGGCAGGTGTAAAACGATATTTTTATTAATTTAATTAGAAAATAAAAGTGGTCTGAAAGGCGTCAAACTTTCGTAGGCAATTCTATACAAGGAACACAACCAAACGCTAAAGTTTTATTTCGGACTTTTGTCACACCCTGTATATATAAAGATACATACATCTAATTATGTAAGCTTTATCTACAATACATACATAAACATACACATAATTATGCCAGTCAAATATGAGAACGCAGATTAATTATATTAAGATAATGCTCACGAACCAATCCCTTACATACAAGTTTGTTAGGAGCTTTACGTATATTAGTGGGCAAGTCATTCCAGAGCCGTACAGCCGTGATGGTAACTGAATATAAGACGAAGCCAGAACAGTGTACGGGAGTATGCTGAAGGAGGTTGTCCGTTGAACAGAGGACACGGTCATGAGAATCACACAGAAACCTAAATCTGCTTTTCAGGTAAGCTGGTGTATGTGGATCGTAAAGAAGATTAAAAAGAGCACAACACATAGGAAGCCATTTGAGTTGATGACGAAAATGTGAGATATGGTCGTATTTACGTAGGCCATATATGAAGCGAATGCAGTTATTGAGAAGACGATCCAACTTATTTAAAAGATTTTCATTAATATCTGTGTATGTTTTTTACTTCTTCACGTCTAAACAGCTGGAGCGATTTTAATAAAATTTGGTATGGAGTTAACTAACACCCTGGATTAACACATAGGCTACGTTTTACTACGGGAAAATATCCGTAATAAACCGCGGGTAACACCGCAGGGCACAGCTAATTAATAATAATAATATTTTGAAGATATCCTGGCTTTGAATACTGGTAGCAGAGGCTCAAGCACGAACATCGACAGCACGAACATCGACAAGTACGTATCATATATCGTATCATATAAATAATAATTTATTTATTTTTTATATAGCCAGATAGGCAAATGACTCTACCCCACCTGATGTTAAGTGGTGATAAAGTTCAAACGCGAAGATAGCTGGTACCTACAGCAGTTATAAACTGCTACACCAACCATCCTCACCTTGCCAGCCTTCAAAAATGCTTCTCCACACCTCTCAAAGTACCACAGATTGTAGGAAGGAGAAAACACACCAAATTTTGTATGGGAGTACAGTTTGTTTTTACGTCCTGTATGGGCGTGCTTCGTGTTTTTTCATAGAAACTATATCAATGCGATATGTTACGGAGATGTCAAAAATTCGTGTATGGGCAACAATATTAAATAGCCTAGATTCACCACGAGCGCTCAAAATGTGTCTCAATCAAGAAGTGCTTGAACTCCACTCAACCACTCACTTCTTGGTTCACAGTCACGCGCGGACCGTTACAAAGCCAAGATGGGCAGAGAGAAAAAATGCGAAATTAATATTAAGAGTACGAAGTGTCATTTTTTCGACAGGTATCTGGTCAATGATTGTTAATTTAAAGCATTTGAAGTAAATTTCGATCTAATACTTACTATCATCAACATCATCAGCCTATTAATGTCACCACTGCTGGGGCACAGGCCTTCCCTATGGATGGAATAGGGAGATTGGGCCATGACCCAACACGCAGGCCCAGTGGTGGCCGTTATAATTACTATAAACTAAATCAGTTAGTATATAAAATATTTGTGATATTCAAATGCATGGTCGGTTATACGTCGTCATTTCGTCCGTGCCTGCTAGCGCGTTCAGAATTGCGCGTAGAGTCAAAGAACTAAGGTCTGAATTCTTCCACATAAAGCAATAAGTCGTAAAATTTTACGAGCTTGCATTTCGAACTGTCAGAAGTCCTTGACGCATGCGTTTTATTTAAGACCTTATACAGTATGTATTCAAGGTTACTTTCAATATTTAAATATTGCCTTATATTGATTTTGACTACACAATCATCTTACAGAGCTCCGTGGATTGTTCAATGTAACTTTTGGACAGTTTTCTGGCACGATTGTGTTCGTGTTGGGGTATCTAGGGTATTTAATATCGTTGTGTTTGGGCCTCAAGTAATTTATTACCATGGTCCCACCACACTAAGTGGTAAACATTAATTTAAATCCACAGCTATTTTGTGGTGCAACTGTCACCTCAGATATCTTAAAAATAAACTAAATAACAAAGGAGAACATCCATTTTGGTAAAATCATATTTTTTTTTTTTATTCCATAATAATTTTTCAATGTTAAAAGAAGATTACCTTTACAGCACTCTCCAGGACAAATCTCTGAGTGGAGTCAATGCTAGCTTTCGGTAAGCCATCATTATCCAGAGTTTGCCGGCCAGGTAGTAGTGATGATACTGCAGTGAGAGCAAACGCAGCCGGTTTGAATGCCAAACGTGCACCCCAACGAACCCAGCCCTCCGGTCCGTTGTGAAGGATTTGCTGGTATTTTGAGACAGGACACAGGTCCCCGTTGCTAGAAAAACAAACAATATCAGAAAAAGTAAGAGTGTGTTCATACAAAGTAATTTTACAATAGCGAAAATAAGTTAATTACTCAAAAAGTTGTTTATATTAGAATCTAAGGGAATGGACATTACCTCAATATGATTTTCCAAAAAATTTACCCAGCTTAAAAATGAAAAGATTCTCAATTTGTCAATACAATTGTATATTAGGTTGGGGAAAAAGTTTCTTCGCATTTTATATGAAAATTCAAAACAATTGTAAATAAAGTTTATTTACTTTTAACTAAAGTATGTAGGTGCTATTTTGTTTGATAACTTTTTTCCATATTGTAGGTAGGGGCATGATCCCATTGCTATAGAAATTTTGGGGCTTCTGATCAAAAAACTGCGACATGTGATTTTGGCAGTCCTCTCGTGATGTTAACCATACACTGCCTAAAGAATTCTGAGCAACAGGTGGAAATCTGAAGGTGCAAGGTCAGGACTATACAGCGGATGCATTAAAACCTCCTAGTCAAACTCTCTTAATTTTTCATGAGTGGCTAAAGATGTTTGAGGTCTAGAATTATCATGATGAAAAACCACATCCCTTCTGTTGATTAATTCTGGCTGCTTTCTCTCATCAGTTGTTCGAAATAGAGTTCAGAATCGACAGTCCTACCTGGCGGTAACAGCTCATGATGAATAATGACCTTTCAATCCTACCATACGTACAACATCACATTGTTGTAAGTTACCCTGGGTTTCGCCAGAATCTGTGAAGCCTGAACTGCCTTTGACCACAACCTTTTCCTTTTGTGATCAACTTTTCATCACAACCTCCAAAAAAAATTACCCAGGATCAGCTTTAGTTTTAATACATAAGATTAGACCAATAAGTAAATAGAATATTTTTGATAGGATTGTCTATTTACAAAATAATATAATAAAGAAATTTTCGCAATAATCCTAGAACACTGAAACTGAGAACACCAATTATGAAACAATGCTCAATCTTACTGTTAATAAATTTTTTTGTCACAACATTAACATAATATAACTTAGTGTGAACCCAAGAATATCTAAAATATTTATAGAGACTTGGGCAAAATCCCTAGGATTTTTGCAAAAAATCGATTTATCATGTCATCCTACAACATTTAAACAACTAACAGTCATTCAGTGTCTACTGTCACTCTCAGATTTTCAGCAAATGTCCAAAGTATATATGCTGAATATCTTGTACTCACACAGAGCCGTTTCACATTACAAGCAGAGTCAAAAATTAGGAACAATTAAAGTATATGTACACACAATAAAATTTAAGTAACAATCTATGCATATAATTTCAGTGACAATTATGTCTTGACCTTCAACACAAATATAAGTGTTCCTTTTCTTCCTCTCCCACAGAGGAAGAAATAAGTTTTAATTTGTAAAAACAGTATAAAAAACTAACTGAACTAATAAAGAAACTGTAAAAGGACGATATATAAAAATAGACATTACATACCGCAACAGTTCTTCAATGACAATATCAATACACGCTGGTGTTCTGCCTTTACGCTGAAAGGCAAATTTGAAGTCGGCTGCAGACACTATTGGATCCTTCTTACATTTACACCACTGCCTGAGCATATCGGACCAAAATTTCATCTTCATATCCCATGATTCCGGATTAGCAGCCTTTATTCGGAATGGTGCGAATAAAGCGTTCATTCGTATGTCGTCCGACCAACATGATGGTAGCTTGTCCTCCGGCATGCCCGGTAGTCCCATAGTGATTTAGAAAATCTTGATAATTTCTAATTCCACCGCTAAATCGAAGAAAATAATATCTGTGTTTAGATCAAGAAAAATTGTGAAAAAGTCTTGCGCGAACAATGGCGCGCCTGGATTTTTGACATTCTTTTTTTTGTCGATTTATCCTTGTTGGGACGGGCAAAAACTTCTGAGTGCATACAGCCTTGTCTGTAAACTTAATTAATTTTTTCTGTTTCGGTTTTACGGCACTGGGTTGTAGCCCTTTACTGCCGAACCGGTAAAGTTTTCCTTTTTTCCTATTTTTCGTTCTAAGTTTTCCCCTTTTTTCTGTGTTGATTTATATACGTGCCAATGATTCTACTCCCATACTTAAGACTATTATAAAAAGAATGGTAAAACTTTGTTATTTTGTTTAAAGGTAAAACTCTGGTAAAATACAATTTTCATCTATGCAGTGGCCTCATATTTTGCTAATTATGTTGAAAAAAAATAAACATTAAGTCATAAAATAACGTGTTTAAAAACACCTACCTCTTGTTAACTTCAATAAAATAGCTACCTTTTCGTAGCATATGTAAACCAACATCAATCAAACTTTGTTTTTTGAAAAAAATGCCATTTTTAGAGTCCCATTATCTACCGAAGACTAAAGAAATGTTATCAAAGAATAATAAAAACATATCGTGTTTAGATTTTATTTATAAATTTCTTTGTATTTTGGTATAAATACAAGAGGGCCAATCATTGTGGAGGAGGGGTGGGGGGGGGGCAACATAAGTATAGGTAACACCCTACTACTTAAAGACAGATAGATAATTTTAAAACAGAATTTACCCTAGCCAATTTTAAAAGCCCTATCAAAAGGGTGGGCGTGGCCCCTAACTAGGGTGGTAGCAATTACACCGCGCCGATCGCCCTAGAACAGTTTAGGCTTTGTTTATGTAAGCAGTTTAAAGTCCATACTTATAGAAGGTCATTTCAAGAAATAGATGTAAAATAATCAATTAATTCCATTTTTCAATAAGTCGATTGATTTGTCAAAAACAACCGATTAATCGGTTGGTCAATCCATTATTCGAACATCCTTATTCCAATCAAACTGTCATTTTCGCGATTTTCTTTCCAAGTTGGATTTTTAATTGACCCTCATTTTTTAATTTTAATTTACTGAATTTGCTGGCACATTGTTTATATAAATTTTGTGCTGTAATCTGTAAGTATTTTTCCTGATTTTACATTACTTGAGATAAAATTATCTCTTTTGATGTGCCTACCTTCATAACCAAATAGGTTCCAAGGTACTTTTCCTTTTCGGCTACATACAGACATAAATAGACAATAAAATTTGAATGGATCTTGTGTAATAAAGTAACATAACTGGCAAATTGAAATTACAAAATCACGTAGTACTAAGTAAGTAGGTAAATACAACGCGAAACAGGTTTCGTCTCGCAGATTCAGTGTTTACATATAATATGTTCTCATTTTGTTGATATGTATTTCGCTGTGTCATTTGGAAATTTCAAGTATGAGTGCTTAAATTTTAAAGCCTTAGTTTATATAGTTATAATCCTTAGTTATACCTTAACTCCTCTTGATTTTATTTTAGTTTTGAAGTAACTAGTTATTAAAAAAATGGGTTTATAGCTTCA
The DNA here is from genome assembly GCA_902850365.2 of Chilo suppressalis. Taxonomy (NCBI): domain Eukaryota; kingdom Metazoa; phylum Arthropoda; class Insecta; order Lepidoptera; family Crambidae; genus Chilo; species Chilo suppressalis. Next base: position 10,637,765 of record OU963919.1, read on the forward strand.
CCATAATACAAGTTGAGTGACATTGATAACCTTTTTTTAATTATCACCTAAATATTACAAAATCATTTTATGTACTTATAATTAAATTACTTATGTTAGCAATCTATTTTAATTCTCATGTTGACTGTAATAGATTCTTATTAGTAAGTTGTAACAAAATAATCCCCAATAAGATACATCAGCACATGATAAGATTATTTAATCTTATAGCATATTTTTTATTAACTTAGCTCAAATACATTTATTGTTTAATATTTTACTTACTTTTTTGATCTAAAAGAATTTCTTGAAAGTCAGGCAGTCAGGAAAAAACTTTTACTGCATACATACAGCTTGCTCAACTGCTTATGCAACTTTTGCCAACCAGTACCAAAATCCCTATATGGCAGACTCTATTACTGTTTATCCTTGACTATGCTGATGCCTGTTACACCAACCTTCCTGAGGAACTCCTTAATAAACTGGAACTTTGCAGAATTAATGTTTTTTTCTGCTCAAGAAACATACAAATAGAATCACATTCCATAGTTGATCTCTTGACTGTTCACACCACTGCTGAGAACTCGCTACGCAATTTTGGTTCTGAGATATCACAGTTAATAATCATTCAGCGATCTTCGCTTATATCAAAAGCCCGCGAGTACATTTTTACTCAGGACTGTCACACTAGTGAGTGTGGCGAGTAATTGTATGTTGTACTCGCATACTCATTTATAGCCTAGCAATAAAACTATTGGAACAATACACTTGCTTCCCACTGCTTGCCATCTCATTACTAGTCTCTAGCTATATATTATTTAATTAGCGGTTTTCATTCTATGAATATGCCAACCTCATCATACCCTTACCAAAACTTATAAACTAAACTTATCTAATTTAAAACATTGGAGAGGGTGAGCTATTCTTACTAGCGAAAACCATACCAAACATCGACTTGCTGTGTCAGAGTTTGGTAGTGCTAATATTTCCGCAAAGGAACCTATATTCCCAAAGTTGAAAGAAGATTATTGTCTTTAACATTTATTGTTTAATTTTCAGGTGTCTCAGAAGCATGGCAAGGCGGTGACATCACGCGTTGGATTCGTTGCATCTGACGATGAATGCAATCATAATCACCGACAGTGCCGGCAAGAGCTGCATCTTGTGGTGCTAATGGGTGAGTGAGGTTTTTATATTTAAAGGATATAATAGCTACTTTGATCGGGTAAAATATGTATGTATTATTAATGTGATATATATTGCCTTTTGGCCTGGCCACTAGACCACGGTAACGTAAAATGGCGCCGCATCGTAACATGAAACGGCACCGTACGGGCGTTTGTCTATCGCTCCCGTCACAGAGAACGAGAATATTTCCGGCCGAGTTTAAGATGACGTGACGGCGATCGTGTGTTCACTGCGCCGTTATCGGTGGTATATTTTTGGACACATCCTTTGTCTTTACTCTGTACAATCTTTAATTGCAATTCTCCCGACAGCAATCCCATAATCCCGACATTTTAAAATTTTAACATCCAGATATTTTGACTTTGCGATCTGGCAACCCCAAACGCAAACGTTTATAGCAGGGGTGGCCAACCAGTCGATTTCTTCAATTCGATCGATGATCGATTCCGAAGGATCGATTCCAATGTTTGCAATTTTTTATAAATATTTTTTTTGAAAAAAGCCTAAGATAAGATAAACATAACAAAAGAAATTAAATATTTTTTATCGTTTATTAATTTTTCGGAACAATTTCAGTTGTATAAAATATTTAATTTTGACCTAAAGAGTTGAATTTTAACACAGGTGTTGTCTTTAAGACGTACCTAGTCATGAAGGACTTTTACGTGCTCACAATTTGTAGGTTTCACTTCTATCGCAAAAGTAGACTCTAACCATCCCAAAAAACGGCTTATAGTCCCGTGGGTAGCGTGCTCCGATCGGGCCGTGCGGTGTATACAAGGAGAGGTATTTTGAACCTCTGTGAAGTTAGCCCCCCACTTTTTGAATTTTATTATTATCTAGGTTGTTCTGGGTTGTTCTATGTTTGTTCTACATTGTTCCAAAGTATTATTTGAAAAAACTAAAATTTGAAGCTGCCAGACAAGAAAAACCGTTTTTCTATGGTAGCCCCCCATGTTTGGAAATTCAATATTTTTTTAGTTGTTCCAAGTTGTTCTAGTTGTTCCGAACATTGTTCCAAAGTATTATTTGAAAATATTCAAATTTGAAGCTGCCAGACAAAAAAAACGTTTTTATGGTAGCCCCCCATGTTTGGAAATTCAATATTTTTTTAGTTGTTCCAAGTTATTCTAGTTGTTCCTAACATTGTTCCAAAGTATTATTTGAAAATATTCAAATTTGAAGCTGCCAGACAAAAAAACGTTTTTATGGTAGCCCCCCATGTTTGGAAATTCAATATTTTTTTAGTTGTTCCAAGTTGTTCTAGTTGTTCCGAACATTGTTCCAAAGTATTATTTGAAAATATTCAAATTTGAAGCTGCCAGACAAAAAAAGACGTTTTTATGGTAGCCCCCCATGTTTTGAAATTCAATACTTTTTTAGTTGTTCCAAGTTGTTCTAGTTGTTCCTAACATTGTTCCAAAGTATTATTTGAAAAAACTCAAATTTGAAGCTGTCAGGCAAAAAAAACCGTTTTTGAGATAGCCCCCCATGTTTGGAAATTCGCTATTTTTAAAGTTGTTCCAAGTTGTTCTAGTTGTTCCTAACATTGTTCCAAAGTATTATTTGAAAAAAATAAAATTTGAAGCTGTAAGACAAAAAAAAACTTTTATTTATAAAATAAAATCAATCGTACCTACCAGAGACAATAAATATATCAAAAATCAATTTAAACAATGACGATTGTACAACAACAGTACAACCGTGGGCTATATCGTTCCAATTTCATTGAATCATTTTGAATTAAATTAATAGAAAAGAAAACATTAGAATATAGGGTAAACTCCCTAATTGTTGGCACTTTAAGAGTAGGTAGCATGTCAGACATTTAATTACCATAAAATCACATCTAAATGAGTTAGTACACAACACATGTTACACATGTAACAGTATCAAAGAAAGTAGTTTAATCTTTGTTTTCATAATGGTATAGTCAATGAAGGCAAAAATCAGCTGCAACCTCCGATTTCGTTGAACCGCCATCGATTTTCATGAAAATTGGTAAGTAGGTGGGGGATACCATAAGAAACAAAAGTGACATAGCGCCAACTTGCGCTTTTGCCCTGAGGGTAGATACCACCCCTTCTCGGGGGTGAAAATTATTTTAATAAAAATAACTCCAGGAATCGATAGAAAGACAAATTCTAAGTAAAATTTGTTATATTAAGTTTTCGGAATAAATCAATACTTTCTGAGTTATTAAAGATTAAATCGTCGCTGCGCCTGGAAAATCCGACAAGCGTATTTTTTCCGAAATTGAGCTTTGTGGCTACTTTGGCTTAATTTGCGACGCCCGATAGGGCTATAAAACCCGTTTTGTCAAAAGTCAGTTTGCAAGAAAAGTAACATAAACAGCTATGTATTTGTCAAAGAAAAATAGGCGTCAAAATGCGCTTTGTGTCGGTGGTATACATAGCGTATTTTCCACTCATAGTCGATGCGCTATTCCTGCGCCTTTATGTTGCACATGGCGGTAATTTTATTTGGCGTGCAAACGAAACTACACTATTTAACTTGTTTGTTTGTTAAACAAGTATTTATTGCAAGTTTCACATTATTAACTTATTGTAAAGGATTGGATTTTAAATTATTGCAGAACATACGGAAATACTTATTTCAACAAACAGTACCGTGGAAATAAATGTAAAAAAGTGAGTTTTTGGTGATTTTCCTAAACACAACCTCAAACTACCCATTTCGTTAAAATACTATATCTACTATATAAAAATAAGTCGGGTTTTCCTTCCTGACGCTATAACTCCAGAACGCACGAACCGATTTCCACGGTTTTGCATTCGTTGGAAAGGTCTCGGGCTCCGTGAGGTTTATAGCAAAGAAAATTAAGGAAAAAATAAAAAAAAAACTTCTTTTAATCACCAAACGAAATGTTACATGAAACGAAGCCATCTGGTGGCGAAACGGAGTTCGCGGGGTTTGCTAGTTGTTATATATAATTATTATCTTCAAACTTTTTATTCCGTCGTTAGATGCGCTGATTTTATTTATTTCTTGACGTTTCGCAGCGTTTGCAGGAATGCGTCTTCAGAATAATGATTTTTTATTTACTTTGTCGAGCTACCTTCGAAAGACTTTTATTCAGCATTCGGATATTTTATTGGTAGATTTTTAAAACTTTATTGTCTATGCATGAATATATTAGTTAATTAAATAATAAAGTACTTTCGTTAATTCCTTTTTATAATTTTAAGTTTATTTATTTGATTCTAACTACCGTAAACTACCTCCGGTTCCAAAATTAGGAGACCTTCCAAAAAAGAACCGGCGAAAATAAACTCTTTCGGGAGGCTTCCTTTCTCCTTCTTATGTTAAATCATGCAAACAAAAAGAACTAATTGTATCTGTTGGTCTATGTCTAATAGCTCAGGGTAAGAATTTTATCTGGGTTCCTAAGCTGGAGGTATATACCAACTAACTACCCTATTTAAATTTGGATATTGCTTAATCTCAATAGCCAATATCCAAATTTCAATAGGAAACTATTAACAAGCGACGCAAGACATCGGAAGATTTAATAGAAACAGATCATAAAAGAAACAATGGCATTGATTGTTATTTGCCGAGACATGACGGTATCAAACTGAGACTTTGCAGAGACTTTTAACTAGCGACACTAGATATTAAAAAAAATCTTTCACAGATTGGATAAGAGCAGAAGATGCCACGAAACATACAACAACAAGACAACAGAATCAATGACATTGCCAAGTAATAATCCAAACCAGATCAAACGAAAAACATTGAAATCTGATTCAGTTACGAAGTGGTTAGATGTGCTACAGATGGTGCCTAGCCATTATTGTCGCGCAAACAGTTCCAGGATATATGTTGACGATGCACTGCAATCATTGACGAAAATGTATTCCGTTTATTATTTTTGTTGCTAGGAAAATGAGTTACCAGCCTTTCAAAGAAAGAAAAACGACAAATACATATTTTACAATATAAATTAACAATAATAAACTAAGTTTGTAACAAGCATTCTCGATTTTATGGAAAAACTAAAAGAATCGAATGGATACCAAAAATTTGGTTTAACATCAGATGGCTGTGCATACCAGATCAAAAACAAAGTCTGAGTGAGTGCATTGCCTGACATTTCCAATAAAGAATCGATAGTCATCGACCAAATTATTTTGGAAAATGACTCCATCCTCCTTCTCTTCCATCATTGTGTACCCCTTGCACACAATGATGGAGGTGGACAGTGTGCACTCTACTCTAGAAAAGTTTTTCAACCACCACTATATACCCCTGGCGACTATGTCTACCGGATCCGACAAGCAAGACCAACAAAGCCGTACGAAGTGACTAACGTCGCCCACACTTTCTTCAAAAATTGTGACGATTTGCCAAGTAACTTTGCTTCGATTCGGCCGAGCAAAAAAACAGGAGATCCAACTGTTACAGATATTAGGGCACTGCTTTGTAAACAGGGCAAAGCTATAAATATTTTCACCCAGATGACTGGGTACTGCTACCACAACGAAGAAAACCTGAGTTATATCAATCACCTGCACTGTTACACGAAAGACCTAGTAAAATAGAAAAAAGCAAATTCGACCAACTTCAATTGTTTAAGCCTTACATGCATCGAGATTACCATTCATTCTACGACAACCTAAGATTTTAGTGTACTTGTTTACCAAATGTCGCAGCGAAAATTTCAGTACCTGCCATAATTTTTGTCCTACTAAAACTACTTCCTGTCTAATAAAATGTTTTTTTAAAGCAATGTTCTTTGTCTGGCTTTCTAGAGGCGTACCTTCTAGTTGAAAAATTTCATGATGCAGATTGACGTGTTAACTATTCTATTTAATAGAATAAATACGTTTTGTGGATATATAGGCTAGTGAAGGGTGTTAAATCTTAAACGGGAAATCAGCTTTGTGTCAGAAAAATACATAGCGGTGTTTTACGACACAAAAAAAACCAGCTAAGTGTCTTAAATTATGAAAAAAAAAATCTCTATCAAAGAGATGTTATTGTTTCTTGAAACTTAATTTGTAATCTATTGTGTAACATATTTTTTTATTTTTTTGCATATTTGATTTTACACCTAAGTATTCAATTTCAGCTCCAATCAGTTTTTTATGTCTCCTGAAAATTTTGATTTTGACGTTTGTCGGTTTTTCCAAGCGCAACGACGAAATATTGTGATTTTGCGTGATAAAAATACATGTTTAAGCGGTTTTTCCTAAATAACTCAAAAACTATGAGCTTTACAAAAAAAACATTAGTACCAAAATTGAAGCTAATATGAAAACAAACAAACGCCTACTTTGAAAAACCTTCTAATTTCAATTCAAAGTGAGCTATAGGTAATTGTATGTACATATATTTTTTTCGGCAAGTAGTTAATCTAAGTATTCAAACCTAAATAACGGGAAACCGATGAATTTATGACATACACTTCCGGAGCACTTTTTAAATTCCTCAGAAATACCTTTATAATGAGCACTGTAAAAAGTTAATAGCTTCAAAATTGAAAAAGTTATGATAAATATAAGATAACACTTATTTTTTTTAGGAAAAACGAAAAATAATTCCAACCATTCATCAAAATGCATAGGTTTCCCGTTATTTAGTGTTGGAAACTTAGATTTAAGTACTCGTCGAAAAAATATATACATACAATTACCTATAGCTCACTTTGAATTCATATAAGAAGGTTTTTCAAAGAAGGTGTTTGTTTTTTTATTAGCTTCAATTTTGGTAATAATTAGACTTGCAACGAATAGTATATTCGGCAGTATACCGAATATTCGGCGAGGCCCCTGACCGAATAGCTGAATATTAGGCAAAAGTATTCGGCTGGATTTTAACGCCAAAAACTTGTACAAACGTGATTGTTTCGCGCCCCTTTGTTTGCAGTGCAATTGAGTCAAACGCAGTTTCAACAGAAATGGATCTTTTCTTAAATATTAGTAATATATCACGTCATGACAACCCATATACATGGCGGCAGCAAGGAAAATTGAATTTCCGTGTTTGATTAAGATTGCAGCAAAATATTTGTCGGCGCCAGGAAGTAGTGTTTATTCAGAGCGCCTTTACTCTGAAGCTGGGATGGTGTACGAGAAAAAAAGAATTTCTACTACTTCCTAAAAATGCAGAAAATTTAGTCTTTCTGCACCATAACCTTCCCCTTCTAAATTTTTATTATGAAAATAATTCAAATGCATAGAAAAATTCTTAACTTGTTTAATACAGAAAATGATTAAAATATGTTCCTGTTTTATGTACCAATGACTACTTAAAAAATGATTATAAAAGAAATGAGAACCTTTTAAATTTTAAAACCTATTTTAAACCCTTTTAAATTTTGATTACCACAATAATTCAAATACATAGAATCCTCCATTTTTCCAATTCAGAAGATGATTATGTACCAATGGCTACTTTAATGATTATATTTAACAGAAATGAAAATATGAATATATACCTACGTAATCAATCGATATTAATTTTCATTTTACCAATTATTTCTCTATGACAAAATATATTATTTAAGTATTCGGTATTCGGCCGAATATAATAAAAGCAGCCGAATAGGCCGAATACCGAATAGTAACCGAATATTCGTTGCGTCTAGTAATAATATATTTTTCTTTAAACTCATAGCTTTTGAAATATTTATGAAAAACCGCTTAAAACATGAATTTTTTGACGCAAAATCACAATCTTTGATCATTATTAACTCAGAAAGTATTGATTTATTTCGAAAACTTAATATAACAACTTTTGCTTAGAGTTTGTTCCTGGAGTTATTTTTATTAAAATAATTTTTACCCCCGAGAAGGGGTGGTATCTACCCCTAGGGAAAAAGCGCAAGTTGGCACTATGTTACATTTGTTTCATATGGTATCCCCCACCTCATCACCATTTTTCATGAAAATCGATGGAGGTTCATCGAAATCGGAGGTTATAGCTGATTTTTGCCTTCATTGACTGTACTATTATGAAAACAAAGATTGAACTATATTTCCTTGATACTGTTACATGTGTTGTGTACTAACTCATTTAGATGTGATTTTATGGTAATTTAATGTCTGACTGACATGGAACCTACTCTTAAAGTGCCAACAATTAGGGAGTTTACCCTATAGTGTAATGTTTTCTTGTCTTATAACTATTAATTTTATTCAAAATGATTAAATGAAATTGGAACGATATAGCCCACGGTTGTACTGATACAATCGTCATTGTTTAAAATTATTGTTGATTTATTTATTGTCTCTAGTACGACTTGACTTGGCGGGCTATCTGAAAAACGGTTTTTTTGTCTGACAGCTTCAAATTTGAGTTTTTTCAAATAATACTTTGGAACAATGTTAGGAACAACTAGAACAACTTGGAACAACTTTAAAAATAACGAATTTCCAAACATGGGGGGCTATCTCAAAAACGGTTTTTTTTGCCTGACAGCTTCAAATTTGAGTTTTTGACGTGACAACGTCTTAAATTAGGTTGCGGCTGGGAGTCACTTATGAAAAAGTGTAACGCTCGGTAACGTTACGATGAGTCTCTCGTGTTAAGTTTAAGTTTACATGTACAATGTTTTAGTAAACAAAATATATTTCTATAGTTAAAATTTGTGCAATTCTTATTTTCATTCAATTCCTTGTTCCTATTGTGCAATTTAGTTATATTCATATCAATAAATATTCTACCGAGAAAAAGACGTTGTCACGTAAAATCTTCGCCCGTAAAACCGACTTTACAGGCAACCATTTTTTTTCAAATAATACTTTGGAACAATGTTAGGAACAACTAGAACAACTTGGAACAACTAAAAAAGTATTGAATTTCAAAACATGGGGGGCTACCATAAAAACGTCTTTTTTTGTCTGGCAGCTTCAAATTTGAATATTTTCAAATAATACTTTGGAACAATGTTCGGAACAACTAGAACAACTTGGAACAACTAAAAAAATATTGAATTTCCAAACATGGGGGGCTACCATAAAAACGTTTTTTTTTGTCTGGCAGCTTCAAATTTGAATATTTTCAAATAATACTTTGGAACAATGTTAGGAACAACTAGAACAACTTGGAACAACTAAAAAAATATTGAATTTCCAAACATGGGGGGCTACCATAAAAACGTTTTTTTTGTCTGGCAGCTTCAAATTTGAATATTTTCAAATAATACTTTGGAACAATGCTCGGAACAACTAGAACAACTTGGAACAACTAAAAAAATATTGAATTTCCAAACATGGGGGGCTACCATAGAAAAACGGTTTTTCTTGTCTGGCAGCTTCAAATTTTAGTTTTTTCAAATAATACTTTGGAACAATGTAGAACAAACATAGAACAACCCAGAACAACCTAGATAATAATAAAATTCAAAAAGTGGGGGGCTAACTTCACAGAGGTGTATTTTGAGTTGAAATGTCGCCAACGGCACATCTAAGTACAATTTTTACTGAGAAGTGACGTCACGATAACAGGGACTCCCAAACTTTGATGCGCTTTATTTTGTCATTGTATGGTTGATTGACAAAAGAAAAAAAAATACGTGTCCCTTATTTTTTGATAATCTTACTGGCGGACTGCATAGAATTTCCGCGTCGTCATCCCTGTACCCAATTACCTACCTTTGTCCTCCTATTCCAGGTGTCCTTAACTGCTAAGAATCATGCTTAAATTCGCCACTCTTAAGTGTCAATTCAAATCTTTTGAGTCATCAATGTCTTTAAATTATATATTTTTTTTTGTTTTATCGCCATCATATTCATCAGAATCAGCCATAGAACAACACGAAAGGGGTAGTTCCCTGTACCCAATTACCTTTGTTCTTCTATTCCAGGTGTCCTAAACTGCTGAGAATCATGCTTAAACTCGCCACTCTATGTGTCAATTTAAATCTTGTGAGTCATCAATGACTTTAAATTATGTATTTTTTTTGTTTTATCACCATCATATTCATCAGAATCAGCCATAGAACAACACGAAAGGGGTAGTTCCCTGTACCCAATTACCTTTATTCTTCTATTCCAGGTGTCCTAAACTGCTGAGAATCATGCTTAAACTCGCCACTCTATGTGTCAATTTAAATCTTGTGAGTCATGTCTTTAAATTATATTTTTTGTTTTATCAGCATCATATTCATCAGAATCAGCCATAGAACAACACGAAAGGGGTAGCCATAGCGACATACTTTGATTATACATATAATATGTTGCCCTTTTAATCGCATCGAGCTCGCAACGGGGACTGAAGTTCACTATCTGCGTTCGTTAATTGCATCTAATCAACTTTTTAGTCTGAACCGTCCGTTTATTACATCTAGAGTAAATTTAAAGTGTTTAGTAATGAGGATCCTTAACGATTTTAGTTGAGAATGCAGATTGATAGAGCTAAGGATTCCATAAAATACAGTGGTTAATTTTTTGTTCACGACAAATATTGACGAAGTTATGACCAAATTATTAAACGAGTTTTCGGGTGGCCGCATGGTGATTATGACGTCAGAGAGCTCTAGCGCTGGAAGGACTAAAAAATGTGTAAACTAGCTTTGCCCCGCGGTGTTACCTGCGGTTAATTAGGAATATTTTCACGCAAAAAAACGTAGCCTTTGTGTTAATCCAGAGTGTCAGTTAACTCCATACCAAATATTATTAAATTCGCTCCAACCGTTTCGTCGTGAAGAAGTAACAAACATACACACTCACACACTCAACAAACTTCCGCCTTTATAATATTAGTGTGTTGTGATTATAACCATACCTTTAGTCAGGAGATTTAACGTACTTAATTATCTTCGTTATGTCACAAAAGTGGCACACGATCTTGTTCGCACTGTACTCAATGTCAGTGTCAAAGTCACAGATTTAATGTAGGTCACGTTCACATCACACTACACGTATTGCCGCTCGCGGCTAACCGGTCATTACGGGGCAGGGCTTTCACTAACACAGGATTAAATAAAACTAGCTGTGCCCCGCGGTGTTACCTGCGGTTTATTAGGGATATTTTCTCGCAGTAAAACGTAGCTTATGTGTTAATCCAGGATGTCAGCCAGCTCCAGACTTCCCCCGTGGGGAGATGCCATCCGCCTGGAATACCTCTAGAGGCCCTCGCCAGTTCTCGGCTTGATGTCTCCTTAGGATCTCGCCGTCCCCAAACCCGGTGACGCTGTAAAGGTCATCTGCGACCAACAGCATACACACTCAAAAAAGAAACTCATGAGCAGGCTTATCCGGTACCGGCCCGACAAATCGTCTCGTTAATTGCAATGAATATATCTCACATTAATTAATATGAAACCAGTCATGTTCTAAAGGACGAAGGAGATAAAAGGTACCTAGCTAATGAAACATTAACAGTATTTACCATAACTGACAAAGCACTTTTGAGGAGCTCGATGGCGCAAGTGGTTAGCGCGTTCGGCTGCGATCGTTGAAGTTAAGCAACTTTCGCAGTGGTGGGTCTTTGGATACCCATCCAGAAATTTATTTTCCGTGCTTCGGAAGGCACGTTAAGTCGTTGGTCCCGGCTGCATCTGCAGTCGTCAGCACCTACCAATCCGCACTGGGCCCGTGTGGTGGGTCATGGCCCAATCTCTCTATTCCATCCATAGGGAAGGCCTGTGCCACAGCAGTGGGGACATTAATAGGCTGCTGTTGATGATGATGATAAAGCACTTACTTCTTTGCTTGTGAAAATTGATTTATGCATTATGAAGTGTTGCCAACCTAAAATCGTGCGTATTGTGAGGATTGGCGAGTCCCATCAATAAAAAAATACTTGAGCTAATTGACCCGAGAGTTAAGTGCTCAAAGAGTGTACCTTCTCAATGTTATCGTTTATTAGAAAACCTACGTGGCGTTCAACCATAAGGTCTATTTTTGAACCACACGTCATATCAGAGGCCCAACCAAGCACGAATCTTTGAAAGCTCCATAACGTTTGAGTTTGTATGCTGTTGGTCGCAGATGACCTTTACAGCGTCACCGGGTTTGGCGACGGCGAAATCCTAAAGGGACCTCAAGCCGAGAATTGGCGAGTGCCTCTAGAGGTATGCCAGGCAGGTGGCATCTACCCACGGAGGGAGTCTCCTTCTCCGTCTGGAGCCTCTAGACCACTCGAACCTGAGGGGGTCGGCTCAACTAGAGGGCGTCTCTGAGACTCGGAACTTAGCTCTAGTTTGGCGTTGTCGTGCTGGGATCCGTAACGTACCGCATCGTCAAAGTTTCTATGAAAACTAAACAGCGCTTCTATCGGACGTAAGAACACTTTTTTTTATGTTATAGGGCATACGAGCATATACATACGATATATACATACATACGAGCAGACGGCTCACCTGATCGTAAGTGATCACCGTAGCCCATGAACATTTGCAACACCAGGAGTATCACAAATGCGATGCCGGCCTTTAAGGAAGGAGAACGCTCTTTTTTTGAAGGTTTTTGGGTCGTATTGGTCCGGAAACACTGCTGGCGACAATATATTCCACAGTTTTGTCGTACGTGGTAAAAAAATTCGACAAAAACGCATGGTTGTGGATAGCCACGCATAAAGATGATGGAGATGAAATTTTTGTCGCGATGTACGATGGCGAAATGCAGCAGCTGGAATTAATCCGAACAATTCCTCAGAACACTCTCCGTATTGAGCACACCAAGCTTCTTAGAGGCCAATTTGGCCTTGCCCTCTAAATGATCCCGAAACTGGACGTCGCTTGATATGTCAACGCCAAGAATTCCAATACTAGCTAAACTAAAAAACTAAACTAGCTTTTTCTTAACAAAGAAAGTTAATCGATGTCAATACGTTACGGAGAAAGTTTGAATCCCACTATACCTGGGATGATCAAACTTTTCCCTTCTCGTGTCAATATTTACTATCAGAATCTAGCCGGGCCAAGCTTTTGCTCAGGCCACTTACGTATTGCACAAAATATAGCTCAGAAGCGAATGCCTCTCCCCCTGCAGCTCAGTAGCAAAGTAAATACGCCCTTGAGATTGCTGCGAAGGAAATAGGTAGATATTATGTTCGGCAGAGGGGTAGGTAGTCTTTATCGGAATATGTAAAAAAATACTTTTTTGGTGAGAACCTTTGATTTTTGTTTGATGATCGCGCCAGGGCTTGTTTACCGGTTAATTTTCAAACCTAAATCAGTGTCAAGTACATTAGGAGCGTTTTATTTAGGTTTGGCTCTACCTTAACCTTAAAAATACCGGTTTTCCTAAAGAGCGAAATCAAATGGGGTTTGAATCAATTTAGCGGTTTTTAAAGGGTTTCATTTCGGTCTTACTGACAGCTGAAATAAATACACAACTACAAAATGAATAACTTGACTCACTAGACGCTAGCAAACGTGTCATTAAATGCTTCAATCTCTGAGAATTAACATGTTGTGACTTGATTAGTTCAAACAAAACAAATTTCAAGCGATGCCGACGCGTGCACGTGTCTTTCTGGATTAAACCGGTTTATTAAGGTTTTAGGTATCGCTTTCATTTCGGACGCTCCATACGAAACCTTTACTAAAAACCGGTATGAATCTTTATTACCGGTATTTTTGAAACCGGTTTCAAGCCCTGGATCGCGCGCCGAATTTCAACCATTCGTGAGCTGGAGATATCGCGGGGTCCGTAGTTTGCCCATCCATCCCTACACTACACCATTGAAAATTTTATTCCACTGACAGACAGATGAATGGGCTGACAGCTTAGTATTAGGAACAAGGTTCCTGTTAGTGAAGGTTTAGTCACATACTAGTATATCATATCAACAACTTCTTTCCTCAGTTTTAAAAATCCTCCTTTACCGAAACAATGATTTCATAAGTCCCACTATTTTATTCTGGCGTCGCATTTTGACCTTTGCTGCTCTGATAATAGGACCACGAGGCGGCGCACGTTCCCGCCACTCACCTATACGTGTTGCTGTATCGTTCCATCAGTCTTGACCTGATTGGGGGAGGTTATCATTGTCACGATGCTGTCTTCAGCTTTTCCCATCTTCGATTCGTGCGTTAAATGTATGAAGTGATTAATTCGGTCCGAACCACATGAATTTATGAATCCATCCAACCTTTAAAAGAGGGGGAATGAGATAGTGGATATTCCGCTTCTCGTCTGGGGAATTAGCCTCCACCTCCAGAAGACCACAGTAAAAAAACATTACATTTTGGTGGTGTTGTGTTTCTGTCGGTGAGTACCACGGGGAAGGGGGGGAGGGGGACTGGGTGAAATGAAATGAATAGTTATTTATTATACAAGAGTGGAAAGTTCCTTTTTAACCGCGTGCTCGATTTGGATGACCGAGCAAGCGAAGGATTCTAAAGTTGAATCACGAGCGCAGCGAGTGATTCTAAATTAGAATCCTGAGCGTCAGCGAGGGAAACAAACGAGCACAAGGTGAAAAATCTTTCCACTCGAGTGCAATACGTAACTTTTCATCCCACCTCAGCGAGGAAATGACAAAATGAAAAAGAAAACAATTTATAATGACAAAATATTTAAGCAATAAAACGTGAAAAACTAGAATGGCGCGAAGCACGCAAATAAAACAAAGAAACCAAGAAGGTTCCAAATTTAAATTTTTTCACAATTTAAAAAGTTCTAATCATAAATTTGGCACCATAGAGGTTACATTAAATAGGTTTAATGACGTTTTGAATTTACAATTATATTGAGTACTCATTATATGTGATGTTCTAAATTCAAATCTACTTTGCCGCTCAAGCGAATAAAATAGAATTTTCCAGCCAGATTTCGAAGCGCAAAATTACACTTTCCGAGGTGGTGGGATGAAAAAGTCATTTATTCAGTCTAGGCTGTTACAAGCACTTGTGAAGGTCGAGAAGTTACGCCATCGGTTCGCAAAACTACGGCGGGAGACCTTGTACTGAGAAGAACCGACAAGAAACTCAGCAAGGGCTGTTTTTTTCTCCCTGTATTGTTATATACAGAGTCGACAAGTTGAAAAATGACTTCAGAGATACGTCCAAAGTCACCTTCGATTACATCATTTAGAATATAAATATATAGTTACAATAAATTTTATAGTTAACATTGTATATAGTATATAGGAAGCGGCATTAGATAGGTACAATATTACTGTTACGAAAAATGACTAACTAATACCCATCAAATAACAAATTATAAGAAACACTATGCCCATGGGTTTGGGTTAGAGCTGTAAAAGTAACGAGATATTTGGTACTAGTATGTATTCGTTACTATAACAATCAATACTCGTTACCTTACTCGTTACTTTCGATACTAGTGTGAAGCACTGCATTGATCGAGTCAAGTCGAGTTACGTATAATATGACGTATATTTGTTTCTTATACCCGCCATACACACTACGAGAAATCGTTACGATCAGACTGTACAGTTCGAACGGTACAGTTTATACGATTTCGTTTAGTATAGGAAACTGTGCAGTTTTATAACATACACGCTACGATTTATCGGTACCGTTCGGACTGTACAGTCTAATCGTAACGATTTATCGTAGTGTGTATGGCGGGTATTAGGTTTTCACGCACATCACTCATTAAATAAAACTAGTTTTTACGGGTTAATGCACGAAACTTTATTTATTTATTGACGTTTCGTAGCCTTTACAGGTTACGTCGTCAGAATCAAACTTTCTTCAGAAAGTCAGAAAGTCTGCAGTGTGTGAACATGCATTAGGGGGACCAAACCATTACATTAGATTTGATAAACCACAAATCCTTGCAACTGAGCAGCGATTCGTTCCTAGAATGATGCGCGAAGCTATTGAGATTAAAAAATATCCAAATTTCAATAGGGAAGATGGTTGGTATATACCACCAGCTTGGGAACCCATTTTTGTATGTTTAAATTAAACTTGTTTTAATTTCAGTTTCAAACTTTGTCTAATCAATTTCCTTACTTACTATACTTATTATAGTATACTAGATTGAAGTTCAACTGTCATCACATTCATAATACTTATTATTTAACTGTTGAGCTCTTGCAGTATACAAACGTAAGTTTTCGTAACGAGTGTTTAAATACATTCGATTCAACGAAAAATATTATGTTTTTGTTCATTACGAAACACATGATGAGCAAACCGTTTCAATTCAAGCATCAACGTTACATGCGCAGTTGAATTCGTTCGTCCATACACAGAATCAAATTGACATCATCAGTATGACACATTTGAGTAACGAAATGTATTCGTGAGTAACGATTCGTTACTTGAAGTCGGTCATACGGTTTGTTACAGCTCTAGTTTGGATAGGCAACAGCGCGACTGATATTTTTGGTATCGCACGCGTCTTTAGGCTTTGGTGTCTGTTTACCATCAGGCAGGCTTATGCTTCTTTCCTACCCTTTTTAAAAACGACAGGTTACACTCCGGGAGTGCCGGCAGAAGTGAAAACTTGAATATTAACGTTGTGCATTTTTGATATTTTGGAATGGTTAGGGAATAATGTTTGCACGAATTGCTTTAATTATCAGTATCATTTATGTGGAAGAATACAATATTTTTTTATTGCGCTATCGTACACAAACATGATAATTTATATTACATTAAAAAGTTTATCTCTCAGAAAAATCAACTTACATGAATCACATTTAAACGCACCTAGCGACATCTATTGTAAATAAAATTCATTTTCTTAGCAATAAAGCTGCCACCTGGACGTCCTAATCAGAGACTTATTATTATAATACGATAAAATAAAATATTACTATGTTTCGTCCAATATATTGAAAGTTAACAACCTTTCCAATTTTATTGTTTTCGTCTTACGAATTAATAATCAAGACGTCAGGACTGACGCGATCAGGCCACGTGTCCTGACGAGAGTTTTACAGTTTTTACCCATTACAAAAAAGTGTACAACGCCGCTAAAGAAGTTTTTACTTCAAAAACTGATGAAGAACTGATGAATGAAAATAGAGAAGACCCGGTGTTTAGAAGAAAACAATCTATTCTGCTACTTAGGGCGGTTTCAGAGTGGGGTTTTATACGCGTGTATAAGCTCGTTTTTTAAAGCGCATTGTAAGTGCGTATAAGCGCACTTTTTGCCGCACGCGCAACTCTGACGAGCGTTAACGCGGTTGTAAGCTTGTTATACGCGAGCCGCGAAAGACACCACTACCGGTTCGAGCTAACACGCCGAAATATTTTCGTGTATGAGACTCCCGTATATTAAAGCGTGTATGCCGAAAAGATCGCAGAAAAAACCTCATCAACTTGATTTAACATTTTTCCATTATTGTTTGGGTTAAATTTAGTTCCCAGTTAAATCGAGATTTAGCAAATTTGCTGCAAGTAAACCTATTTTTTTTTAAATAAAAATAGTTTTTTACGGGTTATTGCACGAAACTTTATTTATTTATTGACGTTTCTTTTTTTCTATTTTTTTTTTCTCTGACGCATAACTTCGCGTTTTATTCTCGTGATGATGACTGACTATATTGCGTCACATTGTCGGCGATGCACAGATTCCTGTTTACGACTGAAGGGTTTGCAGTTCGTGCGATTTGGCGTTTAATACCTCTCGTTTTTTACCCCTGACTTTAGAGTCCACGTTTTGAAATAAGGTAGATTATTTATAATTTTTATTTTTTGAGCATGTAACTGCTTGATGTTTAAATCTAAAGAAAATATAATTAGAAAAACTTCCACGCGGACCAGGCAGCTGATGGGACTCGAACCCGCACCCTTCGCTATCCGGGCGAATGCACTGACCAATTATGCTACTGCGGCCCTGATGATCGCGTCGAAATTCTTTTAGCCATTTTTAAGCTACAAGGCAGCGCCATCTCTTCGCATTGTAGGTAACCCACAATGTCAAATGAAATACTATTACAAGTATTGAACATTTGAAATAGCAATAGGGATGATGACTAATTTATTTTTCTTCGTTGTCAGGTAGATTATCAAAAAGTATTAGACACGTATTTTTTCTTTTTTCACATAATATAAACATTGCAGATATTTATTGATTTCAAAATTCGCATGACGTCACGTTTTACAATTAAACAAGTACAATTTTCACTCAAAAGTGACGTCACGAGCCCCTACTCCCAAACTTTGACACGCTATAACTTTGTCATTTTTTGGTTGATTGCCCAAAGAAAAAATACGTGTCCACTATTTTTGATCATCTAACTGACGGACTAAATAGAATTTCGTTTACTGTACCCCGACATCACCCCTATTATATTTATAATTTTTATTTTTTAAGCACGTAACTGCTTGATGTTTAAATCTAAAGAAAATATAACGAGAAAAAAGGTAGATTATTTCAAAACGTGGAACGTGGACTCTAAAGGCGTGTCTTTTCTACAACTCGACACTTCTTCCCTTTTTAGGTTGGTTAGAATGGTTTTATTCTGATATCCCAGTTTCCCCCAAGTAGCTCTCCAGGCCAATGATGTTCTTGCAGGTCTCGAGTAACGTCTGCAGACTGCCCAGGTCTGTCGTCTATTCTGGCAGGGGTTAAATAGGTTTAGTCTTGGAAGGTCCAGTCCAGACCCTGCCTTGCACATTTCCCTGCCAATTACTGATGATGCTCATAAGGCTCCGGGGCACCTCTAGCCCTTGTAGCCAGTTGGAAGTGCTGTGCCAATGCATTACAAACTCGGTCTCGTTTGCAACGGCGGTTGTTTAACACCCACCAATACGCATTAGGCACGCGTAGCGAACGTGATGCTGCCTGTCCAATGGAGCGGAGAAACGGAGAAATATTAACCAATAATATTGCAGAAAAACTCCGCTCCTCTTGAGTGGACAGATTGACATTAGCCAGTCCGCCACAGGCATGTCTTTGTTTGCCGGCGGCGACGTGGTAGATTCCCATTAAGGATCCCATGCCGCCACCGCTGACAGCTGACAAGGAGGGCACATCCCGGAGTTTTAGTTGGTAGCCCCCCCCCCATCCCGAGCAGCCACTGAGTCAGCCCTGAGGGCTGTTGGCTGAGTGGGTAGGCGGGAGGTGGGAAGAGCAGTCCCACATAACCCCGTCGCTTGCCCAGCGGCGGGGTATGCCCAACGCATTTCTCCGGGCCAAAAAAATGCATGTCTTTGTTGGAAACTGACATAATTTTCATCATTCATGTTCTGTTTTCGCTGGATGCGGATAGCGCAGGACCGCGCATTGTGGCGTTCTATGGGGGAGGCCTATATCCTGCAGTGGACGGAGAAAGGCTGATGGATGGATGTTCTGTTTTTACACTGGAGCCTTTGATTCATCGACCTGTATCCCTAACTCGAACCATTATCGAATTCGAAATAGTTTGCAAACCGAAATGTCAATGTCAAATTTTGTATGGAAACTTATACAGCAGCGGCACAAAGTACGTAACGAGAACTAAAAATTAGTACACATTTGACAATGACATTTGGGACTCGCAAACGATACGAATTCGATATTGATTCGTGCTAAGGGTACTGCACAGTTCTTTGACGCAATAACTTTTTAAGTGACAATAGGTAGATACGTCAACACGCTCTGTTTTATAACGAATTCAGCTGACTTTTGACATTGTTGAATAATTTTACATTAAAAAAACGTACAGTCGACTGCAAAAGTGTTACTTACATTGTGGTACTTACTGTGTCCGCGCATTACGTACGCATTCCCCTAATTTTTCAACTTCAACTCGCGTACAAAGAATCTTAATTGACAATAAATAAATTTGATTTGCCGACGTGAAATAAATATAGATATATAGATGAAAGCCTCTCTGAATTTGTTTTGCCGGTTCTTCTCAGAAAGGTCTCCCAATTTTGGAACCGGTGGTAGTTTACGGTAGTTAGGGTCAAATAAATAAACTCAAAATTGCAAAAAGAATTTTAAATAAAGTAGTTTATTAACTAAATTAACTAATAAATTCATACATATAGACAATAAAGTTTTAAAAATATTCCAATGAAATATCCGAACGCTCAATAAGTCTTTCGAAGTTAGCTCGACAAAGTAAATAAAAAATCATTATTCTGACGATGCAGACCTGAATAGGCTGCGAAACGTCAATAAATAAATAAAGTTCATGTATTAACCCGTTAAAAACTAGTTTTATTTAATGAAATATTTTTTTCATCATTTTAATTATGAAATCTTAAATGAATTAAGAAAGACAGGTAGGGCATAGGGGATATTCCACTCGAATTGAAGCACCTGTTTGGGAAAGTATAATCCACCTTAGAGAAGATCGCAGTATTAATATTACCTTTTGGTGGTGTTTTGTTTCAGACGGTGACTAAAGTACGAAGGCTCTACGGGGTAGTTTTTATTTATTTATTTCATATCAAAAATAACAATTACAGAGCTAAATAGCTCGCCATAAAACGCGAGGATTTGTTCGCTGTGCTAAGTACAAATACGATTAACATAATTAATATTAGGCTAATAGTAGGCTAGATGGGGGAGACCGTTTACCGCCAGTCCGCAATAAACGCTTAAACTGAACGCCCGTCTTTAATTGGATATCCCTAATATTAAATTGGCGACGAGGATGGGATCGGTTGAAGGTGCTGACGCATTAAATTATCCGCCTCTTCGTAAGTTAACTCCGACGGCTTCTTCGGACTTGTTAAGTTAACGAGTAATTCATAGGGTTCATCACCCATCGTAGCGATTAAAGTGGGTAACTTTTTAGGCTGGATGGGGGGGCGACCGCTTCCCGCCAGTCCGCAATAAACGCTTGAACTGAACGCCCGTCTTTAATTGGATATCCCCAATATTACAGTTAGTTTCCTTCAATTATTTTTATAGGTATCATTACAACTGTTGAGCGAGAGGTGAATAGCAAAGTGACGTGAGGAGAAGGGATCGTGCCGCTAACACCTGGACCGGGTAGTTTTTACGTATCTACGGGTTGCTCAAAAAATCTATATATATAAAACTCAAAGGTGACTGACTGGCTAACATAGTGATCTATCAACG
The DNA here is from genome assembly GCA_902850365.2 of Chilo suppressalis. Classification (NCBI taxonomy): domain Eukaryota; kingdom Metazoa; phylum Arthropoda; class Insecta; order Lepidoptera; family Crambidae; genus Chilo; species Chilo suppressalis. The sequence continues at coordinate 10,658,851 of OU963919.1, forward strand.
CACAGCCCAAACCACTGGACGCATCGGGCTGAAATTTGGCATGCAGGTAGATTTTATGACGTCGGCATCCGCTAAGAAAGGATTTTGATCAATTCTATCCCCAAGGGGATAAAATAAGGTATGCAACTTTGTCAATTTCAAACCGATCGGGCTGAGACTTTGCATGCAGGTATAAGAAGAACCATAGATGAATGTCATTGTGTATAATACAAGCCTGAGAACAAAAATCTGTAGTCTACACTTCAGCTCTACACCGAAGCGAAGCGAAGGCGGGCCGCTAGTATGATATATAAGATGATAAGGTGATTGGGTCAGGGAAGGCAACGGTGTGAGTGATATTATTGGTATCTCAATCGTCTATCGGCTTATGGTGGCCGTTTATCAACAGACGGGACGGCTACGATTATTTGCCACCCTTCTATAATATAAAAATGAATCGCTGCATGTGTTGCTAAGCGCAAATCTCGAGAACAGCGGAACCGATTTCGATAATTATTTTTTTAAGAAAATATTTTTTGAAGTACGAGGGGAAATTTTAAAAAATGTCTGAAAAAGTCCGAAAACAGCACTTTTCTATACTCCCATACAAACGATTCGTAATAATACTTTAAAGTCAATTTGAACTTTAATACCATACCATAAATTTCAAATGTTAGTGAAGAGGTTCCGGGAAGGCAAAACAATTGAGTGACGTGATGTCAATAGAAGTTTGGAAAAGGCAAATATACCATTTTCAGTTTTTTTTATAATTATATGAAGAGTCATTTAGTCTACACTACAGGTCTACTCCGAAGCGAAGCGAGGGCGGGCCACTCGTTTTACATAAAAATAAAATAGTGATTACTGATAAATCTAAAATTTTATAATAGTTACCAATCTTATTAGCACGTCTGACTTTAAATTTATTCTAAAATGACGTATCCTTCCTTTGACGTAGCGTGTTGACTGACATTCAATGGTATGTAGGGTTGTCATCTTTAGAAATGCAAAAGGCGGATGGGAGTTCTTTAGCCTGACAGCGGACTATTTCTTTACTTATCTTTGTTTTCATATTTTTATAGAATTTTTAAATTTTGTAGTTATCCAAAATATTTAAAATAGATATTTAAAATCGTATCTTTGAACGTACCTGCTAAATATTTTTACAAAGTGCGCTAGTTAAAAACGAATAAAAGATACCAACAGTTAAGTCTTGTGACAACAATAAAGTCTATTATGATTTATTATGCCATTCATTAAAATAGATCGTTCCACTTGTAACTAACTTCTCTTTATCAGGTTCTTTATAAGGTTTTCCCAAGTGCATTTATTATTATAAATTAATTATAACCTCATTTGACTTTGATAACATAGCAAGACGACATCGTGCTCTTTGGGTTTTAGGTATAACGAATGAGTCAACTATTACTGGAAGAACATAAGTATAGTAAATGGAAATATTGTTTCTTTGAAAAGTTACCATACTACAACTTTTCAATTCTCTCTACTAATTTCAAACTTAAAATCGAATTCACAAAAATTTGACCGTCCGCTGTCTGACCTCATTTGTATTTTATAATATGTAAGTAACAAACATTTATTTGTTTACTTTTACCACACCTCCAAACTTAATTAGAATACATCTGTAAATATGATGAGATGATATATCATAAATATTTATATAGCTAGTGATCTATTTACGGTGTTGTCGTGATAATTTCATTACGTTATGTTATATATTTTTTTTTATGCATAATAGGCAAAGCGTTTGACCACAATCTCGCTTGATAGAAAGCGATGAAGAGGCCTAGGATGGTACACGTCTGCCTAAAAGATGCCTGTTCACTCTGACCTAGAAGATATCCTGATTATATTGGTCCGGGAAAACAGACCTTGGCAAGGAGTTCCACTCCCTAGCCGTTCGCAAAATGAAGGCGGAAGCAAAACGCTTCGTGCGAATGGGAGGAAATGCCCACGACGAAGAATATATTACCTGTTTAGTTATATCTGAAGTCGAAGAATGGAGAACAAAGCGCGAATTTTTGCTTCGTACCCCCAAGGGTAGGAAGCAGATTTACTTCTCTTCAGATGATCCTAACACCAACGCGGCGCTTGTTACTGATGTGATTCTAAAAGGTATGGAATGTTTCATTTCAAATTCTGTGGTCCTACTAGGCGGCCGAACTCAGCCCTGGTTTGGTATATTTATAGCCGAGGCCTAAAAGGTTTATTGGTACCCCTACACTGGGCTTCTACTGTGGAGAATAAGGCTAATAATTCATCTGACTCGAAGAAGCCGTATAACACTGCTTCGAGGTCCTTTAAAAAGCAAATAAAATGGGCAAAATTCGAACATGTTGGCAGGACTGGCGAAAGACTTGTGAGTTATCCTACTGGGAGTTGTGCTTTCTGGACGCTCGCCAAAGCTAAAAAAGGCAATTTTTGTTGGTGGTCATCGTTGCCGCCTTTACGTTGCCAGGAGGTTCTCAAGCTCACACCGCAAACGAGAAACTCGATCTCTTGGGCACACTCTTTGCATCGAATTCGACTCGATGACAGGGGAAATATACCACTTACCATTTATCACCATCATCATCAGCCTCTTTTTGTCCCCACTGCTGGGGCACAGACCTTCCCTATGGATGGAATAGGGAGATTGGGCCATGACCCACCACGCGGGCCCAGTGCGGATTGGCGGTTGCTAACGATTGCAGATGCAACCGGGACCAACGGCTTAACGTGCCTTCCGAAGCACGGAGGAACTTGAGATAGAAATTTTTGGTCACCCATCCAATGACCGACCACTGCGAAAGTTGCTTAACTACAACGATCGCACCTGAACGTGCTAACCACCTGCGCCATCGAGCTCCTCATACCTACCATTGCAAGGTGCAAAATCACCATCCGCTTTACTCCAAAGCGCTGTGCGGCGAGCTCCTTTTTCCCTCGATATCTGGAAGTCTAGTGGGCCGGATGCAATCGCAGCTAGCGTACTGAAAATTTGTGTTCCAGAGCTCTCTCCAGTGCTGACGCGCCTTTATTCTCACTCATATGCGGCTGACATAGCCCCTCTTCGTGGAAGGTAGTCCTAGTGCACGCCATCCCTAAAGTCCTGCGAATACCCTCTAAGCTGCTTAGCGCGAAGCCGCGGGATCCCCGTTTAGGGATTCTCCGCGTCTCCGCACCTAGCAGCCTCCCGGCCAAGCCGGGGCTCCACGGCAGGGGTCTCCCGGGGTATCGCGGGGACCCCGCAGACGTGCGCGGGTAGGCCCGCGCGCGGGGGCTGAGTACGCGGCCTAGTGCCCACCGTACCGCCCCCCCGTCCGCTGCGGAGGGCTACTTGGGCGTGCCCGTGTAGCTCCCTCCGCCGCCCCCCTCTTTGCAGGACAGAACTACAAGGGGGGGCTGCCGTCACGGGGTCCGTCGGTGGCCGGCACGGCCATCGCCATGCCGGTCAGCGAGGGACCCCTCGGGTAGGGTCATGGGACGGGCGCAGCCAGGGCGCGCCGCCGTCCTCTCCTACCTGTCCTCCTTTGGCGGGAGGGAGCGGCCAGAGGATCATCCTCCCGCTCCCTCTCAGCCGCCTCCTTCTGCGAGATGACGTTCTCGCAGAAGGAGGCGGCTGCCTCCCACGCCCTGTCGCAGTGCACGCCATCCCTAAGAGTGGTTACCGTTCGGACCAATCAAACTTTCGACCCATTGTTGTTTTCTTACTTAGCCGATTTTTCGCTAATTAAGAATTTAACGCCCGACATTTTCGGCCGATATGCTTTATTTTGTAGTGCGAACAGAATGAGCTACTAAAAATTAAATGTTTTCAGTCACATACGAGTAAGTTGTCATTTACGTGCAGATGATTCACATTAATTTTATTAAATTTTAATTTTGTTCTTTTTCTTATTCAAATACTATATCATCTAAATCTGATAAATGTGACGTGATATTTACCATATAAATACCGTTTTGTATTATTTTTAAGACGATTAAAACAAATATTAATAATTAACAAAAAAATTTTAAAACGAATTTTTTTCGCAGACTTGTGTCAATAATGAAATTCATTGTGTATAATACAAGCCTGAGAACAAAAACTATAGTCTACCTACACTACAGCTCTACACCGAAGCGAAGCGAAGGCGGGCCACTACAATAATATAAAATCCACTGGTTTAAATCCACAGTAAACAAAGGGCACATTTTTTACATCAAAAGTCGAATTTGAATGTTTGTTGTTTCATTCATAATAGGTTTACTTATTTGTTTAACAAAATAATCCAACACTTTTCCGTGTGATTGTAGTGGTGTGGTGTGTTTTATTGAAATTTATGTTAATACTAGTAGGTATGTTGGGTACTTCAACAGTAGCTTTTGCCTACCTATGTTAGTACATAAAATTCAAAATAACATCGGAAGTACATCAACAACACATCAGACTTAACATTAAAATCTACACAGATTTCTGATCTATGTAATACTTATATGTAGGTATATAATCTCACTCTATATATAGTGGTGTTGACATCATCAAAGATCACCGGTGGGTGCGTGGCTATCGTCTTATGGTCATCGTAAACAAATTGACGAAACTTCTTCTTAAAAAAGGCTTGTTTTGTGAGTTATCACAGTTCCGTCATCATCATCATAGCGTATGGCCGATGTAACTGCGTCGTCCCAAACCTCGGTTTTCAAGTTTTTCAGTCATTCTATGGCCGCAGGCGTCAATTCGTTAATCTCCTTTGAGCCGCCAGGAAAACGGTGCAGTGGGCAGTCTTCGATAACGCGGAATAAGGTTTGGTCCGGGGCGCCGCACTCACAGGCTGGTGTGTCCTTATGTCCCCACTTGTGCAGGTTGTGGTTTGACCGTGTTTAGTTTGACCCACAATGTACGTTGGATATCCCATCAGCTCCGCCAATGTCAAATGGTAATTCAACACACGTTGAAGTTTGACGACCTCCGTGGCCGAGTGGTTTGTACGCCGGGTTTCATGGTGTCGCCGACTCGAGAGGTCCCGGGTTCGAATCCCGGTGGGGGCAGATGTTTGTGTGATGAATTACGTGCATAAATATGTTTTTTTTGGATGTTTAATATGTATTTATATATAAATATACTTATATATGTACAGTATATGTATTCTTTTCGTTGCCCTAGTATCCCATAACACAAGCCTTATAGTGGTTACTTTGGGGCTAGCTAATTGGTGTGTGTGTGGAAATATTTATTTATTTTATTTATTTATAGTAGAAGATCTGATTTTTTTGTACCTTATAAGGATAACTGCTTTTCTTCTTTGTCGTTACACTCTTGGCACAGCGGTTGTGACGTTGCTTCAGCGTTATAGACGGATTCAATGGCCGTTACTTCAGCGTTATCGACGGGTTCAGTGGCCGTTACTTCAGCGTCACCGTCGAAGTCAGAGGCCTGCCGCATAAAGCGACGCCATTCCTCCCTCCTCAGTGCTGCTTTTCTTGTGGACCCGTGTAGAGGATAATTTGTTATAGCTTTAATTTGATAAGTCCATCTGCTTTTTACCTGTACAATAACAATTTCACATTCAGGATAACACAGACATAAAACAAATGAAGCTATGGCGATAAGTTATAATTTTAAGTTATGGAAAATAAAAGACAAATGCTTGAGGATATTGCAAACTCATAAACTTAAAAAATCTAAAGAAAATGTAACTAGAAAAAATTCCACGCGGACCAGGCAGCAGACGGGACTCGAACCCGCACCCTTCGCAATCCGGGCGAATGCACTGACCAATTATGCTACCGCGGCTCTCACGGACCGCGTCGAAATTCCTCTAGCCATTCTTAAGCTGCAAGGCAGCGCCATCTCTTCGCATTATAGGTAACCCATTCATCCAATCATCATAAACTTAGTTATGCTTTCATGCTTATAGAACCAGGAATAGTGGGAAGCAAAATGTGTTTTGACAAAACTTCTATCATACTTAAAAGTTATGACATAAGTGAACGTATACGTGACAGCGGGTCTTGGAGTTATTTATGTACTTCTCGACCTCCGGTTCACATCTGCGATGTTTAACTTATCTTATCGGCCCGTTTAATAAAGTCCAAAGTGATTTTTTATAACAACAGTTTATATCGACGCATACGCATCATGTCATTACAAACAGCGGATCACCTCACAACCACACCATTCGTTTAAAGTCCGTCGCGCGGGTCGGACGTGTCGTGTGGCGGCATGAGACTGTCGTAAAAATTAATGTTATACGATTTCAGAACGTTCATCGAATACTGGTGGATTGTTGTGTTTTACAATTTCATATTTTACAAACTGGTCGATAGTTTCATACGTTATTTGCTCAGTCGTGTTGCCGACCTATGGGAATTGGACACCGAAGATGATTAGTGATATAGTAATGCTGTGATCGCGTTTTTTAATTAATTTATTCAATCTGTGATATTAGAGTTTTATTTTTGTTTGTTGCGTTGTTGTTGTTTTTTTGTTAGTAATTTATTATTCTTAATTTGATTTAAACAATGACTGAAAAGGCTGGCGTCATAACCATACATCAAGTGAGTACTATTTTCTCCTATTAAATAAATAAATATTTCCAACACTCACACTAATTAACCTAGCCCCAAAGTAAGCACTATAAGGCTTGTGTTATACTAGGGATATATATGGGATACTAGGGTAACGGATAGAATACATATACTGTACATGTACATATAATGTATTCTATCCGTTTATATTATTATATTATAGTATTATATTTATATATATAGAAATACATATTAAACATCCATGACTGGAGTACAAATGCTCGTATTCATCACACAAACATCTGCCCTCACCGGGATTTGTACGCCGGGTTTCATGGTGTCGCCGACTCGAGAGGTCCCGGTTAATAAACAAAGAATAAGTTTGGATAAGTTACTCTATGTTTTGTCTCTGTTCATTCAATTTTAAAATGTAGCAGATTTTAACTGCTGGACTTTTTTAACTGAGCTATCTTCGCGTTTGCACTTTATCACCACTTAACATCAACTGGGGTAGAGTCATTTGCCTACCTGGTTATAAAAAAATAAAAAAATGCACTTGAGTGATATGAACAAAACACAGCGTAATTAGTCTATGCTTATTCCTCGTTTATTAATAGAGTCTGTGCGGAAAGCGAATGGGCGTGGCGAAAAATGGAACTAAATTAAGATTTTTATTTGGCAATCAAACCCGGCAATCAGTAAAATGTCAAAGTTTTGTATTGATACGGATTTGTTTTTTGTTGTGATTTTTTGCGGTTTTTGTATTTAATCATGTCGAAAAGGGGTAAAACCTTACAAATACAGTAGAAAAGCACTACAGCGCCCTCCGATCTAAATCCCATTCTCTTTCCGCACAGACTCTAGGAGGGTGTAAATATATTTTAGTGTGAGTCAAGTAGATTTTAGGTAAGTACAGACGGCAGCACATGAAGTTAGCGTAAAGAGTAAAATTTTTCGATAATTTGTTATTCAAAGAAACTGGAAGCCCTTAAAAAATCCTAAAATATTTGTTTTTTTTTATTAATTTAAGTTATTTACGGGATTGTTACCATGTACCTTGTTTTTAGCGAGTTTTCAGTTACTCCGTGATCATGGCGCTTGCAACAGTGCCGAAATATCGGAAACTCGCTAAAAACAAGGTACATGGTGACAATCCCGTTAATAACATATTACTGTAATGTTAGTGACCATGAAAGCTTAAAACAATATATATTTTTTGTCACCACTAAAGACATCTAGTGTGGAGATTTAATAAAGATTTACAAACAAAAGAAACTATAGAAGCATAGTATAAACGTGGCGTGTGGCCCGTGTGCGGCCACACTTATGCTTCTATGGATAAAATTTTACATATAAGTATCTAATTTTCGAAGAACAAATCGTCGTCAGCCAAATCTGGAATTTTGCAATTCGGTACATCGAATGCACCATTGATGCTGCGGATGAAGCTGATTAGCTTTGTTTGAACCAATATTGGGGAAAATGAACCACAGTACCTAAACATAGTGCAGTCATCTGCACCACTGTGATGATACTTATACAATAATGGCGCTAATACATTTGGTCGTTAGCTCGAATATGAGTGCCAGTGGAATTCGGGTAAACGACTAAGTGTATAAGAACTGAGTCGAGTATGCCGGTATTCAGGTAGATTTCCTTTTGTTTACACGACACTGGCTGCCAGCCCATATCCCAGGAGCTCTCCTCTCTTCGAAACGAAATTTCGCCAGTGACTCTACTCTATTTCATCTTCGAACAGGCACATAAGGTTCGGAATCACAGACAATTATCGTGAACGAATGGAATGAGTTATGTTTGTGAGTTTTTTTCGTCTACACTTTTTAGATAACGTTATTTACTTCAAAACATTATTACTTTATGACAACATTTTTGATTACATTAAAACAACCTCTTTTGACAGTGTTAGCCGACTAATTTGTAGAGTTGATGCAATCGAATGTATGTCAACCTAAATTTGTCGTGTAACACTTTGAAGTATTGGCAATACAATAATAAATAAAATTTGATTTATTTGTAAATCTTTCATACTAAAAAATGTTCCTCACGCTAAGCAGCCTTAAAATAAAAATACTGTAGTAGTAATTTTAGGTTTAATTTAAACAAAAATCCCAAAACGAAAATGAAAAGGTAACATTTTTCATTTCGTCAATTTGAGGTTAAAATTTCGAACAATTATCTGTCAAATTCAACTTTTAGTTCAAAAGTTTTGTGAATTAGAGTAGGCTTAGAGAATCGGCGCCGGTACCGCGAACACTCGACAACAGGACTGTTGCCGCACCGCGCGTTTTGTATGAAAAAAAAGAATCGTCGGTACACTGTACGACTAACGCACCGCTTCGGCCTCGCAGCAGGCCGTCAAGAAACGCATAAATTGAAAGAGCCCATAGAAACAGAGTAAGGAACGTGCGAAATTTCGTTTTTCGTTGAAATAGAGTAGGTCTCCAGTGTAAATATTGCTTCGGGAGCCCGAATTCGAGTAATGTCTTGCTTGCACCCGAATACAAGCTAAGTTAGCTCGTTAGCTCAGCTAACGACCAAATGTAATTGCGGCATGAATGCAGTTATGTAATTAGGTAGGTACCTAGTGCTCTATGCATGTTGTAAATTAATTAAACAATTTTATCTCAATAATTGTAAATATGAAGTAAATTTACGTAATAACAATGAGTAAAATTTTTCTTGAACTTTTGCGAGGATTTGGAGATTATTTGTTTATTCAGTATTGATTTCTTTTTTTGAACATTAATTTTTTTATGACGAGGAAAGAAAGGGGTCAGTTTTATCTGCACCATTCATGGTGCAAGTCAATAGTGTATTCGGTAGAAAGGCTTTCTACCAATTTAAGATTCATAAGCGAGAACGGAAATTTGAAAAATGCAAAAGTAGGTAGTTACACAAAAGTTGTCCTATTGTATAACTGTAATAACTGTATCGTGGGTTCGTGAGTGCCATTGTCTTGGTCAAGTATATTATCGTATCTGTCACGCACATCATATACCTTATTATTGTATAAACCATTAGTTTATAATCTAACTGATGCAATTGTCTACTTGTTATAATAACAATAGTCTTTCTATTTTATATAACTTCTTACTAAGCGGGGTTGCCATTCGTCCGAGTCTCCCCGGATTTGACTTAGTTTAGAGATCGTCCGTCGGTTTTTAATAATGATTATATACCTACCGGTTTTTACGGAACCCTCGGTGCGCGAGTCCGACACGCACTTGGCCGGTTTTTTTTTCTAGATTTTGTAGGTTCTTAAGGAAAAAAAAAACATTAAGGCAGTTGATAATTAACAATTATAAAAACTACTTATGGGAGCCCAAGTGGGGATTTTCGGATTTACTTGAGCGCGGCTAGGGTTACCATCCGTCCGGATTTGTCCGGACATGTTCGTACTTTTTGCCTTTTGTCCGGACTCTGTCCGGTTTATTTTAATTAGATGGAATATTAGTAAAACTACTAATAAAGTTTTATCAAATAAGTCAAATAATCTTCATTAAGTTCTTATTAATTTAAAACACAATATAAATCAGCTTTAAAAATCAATAATGAGACCCCCCTCGCGATGCGAGCGTCAGCTACCACGCGTATAATATCACTGTAACTAAGTAGGTGATGTTTGCATTTTGTGATTAAAATGTCCAGTCTTTTATCGAAATGTCCGGCTTTTTGTCAGGACTTTTCAAATTTTTAAATAGCAACCCTAAGCGCGGCAGAATAACATAAGGGGGCAACCTTGCGGCGTGTGAAGTACTTCCACTATACTTGCCCCCCAAGCATGAGCACCGCGATATGATATATACCGCGTTTTTATCACGCTCAATTGTCAAATTACCTTAGAGTTTGACAGTTAAATGCGATAAAAAACCTGATATAATGTAAATTGGTGCTCATGCTACAGGGACTTCATAACTTTTTTGCAGAAAAAAAATGCAAGTATCGGCAATGACTTGGTCGCGTCCAAATCTCCAGTCTTTTGATTTGAATAGGAGCTACTGGAGGGTTCACGTAACGTTTTTGATGACGAAAAAATATAAATCTGCCGGTTTTTATGGTGTGGCCGTACAAAGGGTAGAAAATGTAAAGAAAAATTATTCGTGCGCGTCAATCATTGAGAAGGGATGTATCATTTACCAGGCCACTCAGAAAGTTTTGCGAAAAAAAGTTTTCATGTATTTAGACACTGGCCACTTGTAATGATTTTGAAAATTTCGATTGTTTAAAAGTAAAAATACCACTGTTCGATTTTCAAATTCTCCTCCGCATTTTTTCGAGAGCCAATTAAATTTGGTAATAAATAAAAATATAGTTTATTTTTTAGGCATGTAACTGCTTGATGTTTAATTAAATCAAAAGAAAATATAACTAGAAAAAAATCCACGCGGACCAGGCTGCAGACGGGACTCGAACCATGACCCTTCGCTTGCCATTCCTAAGCTGCAAGGCAGTGCCATTTCTTCGCATTGTAGGTAACCCACAATGAAGGGTGCGGGTTCCAGTGCGCCTGGTCCGCGTGGAATTTTTTCTAGTTATATTTTCTTTAAATAAAAATATTTTTTTCATAGAAGTTAGTTTTTTGGTTTCTCAAAACTTTCTGAGTGTCTCACGTATGTCCGGGAACAAAAATGCAATCTTGTTAGTTTTTACCCCCTTGAGTACTACTAATAAGAGTTTAGTTTTTGTACTTGTTTGTACTTTGTTGATGTAGTGTGTATAATTACTACGTCATTTTCCGGTTTTGGAATACAAGGTCCACATCGGCGTCACTCAAGAGCGTCTCAACAGAACTTGTCAAATTCCGCAACTGTCGAATAAATCTTATACCAATAATAAAGCCAGCGCAGGCGAGAGACTTTGTCCGCGGAGGACTTTTGTCCGCTGTAATAGATTAGATCGCTTGCAACTGTATCGAGTAACGCACTACGACGGATTGAAAATACCGCGGCCAAAAGGTCCCCTGAACTACCACGGACACCGAGGGACCGGACCGGACAGGACAGGACAAAAGAACGCGAGAGTCCTTGAAAAAAATATTCCCCCACGACAACGGCTATCTAGAGTCGAGGTCCGAGTCTTAGAGACGCCTTCTAGTTGAGCCGACCCCCTCAGGTTCGAGTGGTCTAGAGGCTCCAGACCGAGAGGAGGCTCCCCCCGTGGGGAGATGCCATCCGCCTGGAATACCTCTAGAGGCACTCGCCAATTCTTGGCTTGAGCTCTCCTTAGGATCTCGCCGTCCCCAAACCCGGTGACGCTGTAAAGGTCACAGTGCCGTCTTTGAGCTATTGGAGGCCCTGGGCATATTAGGATAATGGGGCCCCTATGGCTTCCGTTTGGTGATTAAACAGGAACTAGGGACTTTGTATTTGATCTGAGGGGGCCCCCTATCTATCGCGGGGCCCTGGGCACTTGCCCTAAGTGCCCACTGGGAAAGACGGGTCTGAAAGGTCATTTGCGCCAACAGCATACACACTCAAAAAAAAATTGGACATTATGCGACAAGAGACGGCAACGTACACAGCGGGCCTTACTCCGCGTCCGCGAGTGATGTACCTACGTACCTATGCACAATGACGCATAAAATGAGAGAATGAGATTGAAATTTTTCGATAAAAGAAGTAAAAAAAAAAAATTATGTGTACACATTAGTGATGTAATGAATGTCATTTTTTGAACATTCGCGAATGCGGATGCGAATGCGATTCTTTTTTTTAATTGGCGCCAATTGTCTATGGCATGGTGGCAGTCTCGTTCGAATTGCCGAGTTGATATGAATTCATCCGACTGAAGTGTCATTCCGCTCGCACCGGTCTTTCCGTAAACAAAACAAAGTAAATTATGAGGTTAGTGATTGTGAGTGGTAATAGTGACTTATTAACATGAGTAAATCGAATTCTAGTGAAACATGGACTTATTTCACACTTTGCGATGCTGAACGAGCTAAATGCAAACTGTGTAACAATGAATATTCAAGGAAAGGCAGAACTACAACTTCTTCAAATTGTTTTTTTCTAATATTCATATTCGCAGAGATTTTGCGAATGCGAATGTGAATGCGAATATTCAAAAATATGCGAATATTCGTTACATCACTATACACATCCGAAGTGAAACGTTTTTTCTGCGCCGCATTTTCATAAGACTACGAAATGTGGCGCGTACGGTGCTGACGGATAGTGCGAGGTTTTTTATGATTGCATACAGTTGTATGCAATCATAAAGAGTTATCATCTTATGATGAAGATGAGATGATAATTCTAAAGAGTTATCATCTCATCTTCATCACCCTCCCACCCGTCGTCGCTATGGATGGAATAGGAAGAACGCGCGTGACTCACTACCCAGGTAGGTCTAATGCGGATTGGATTAAACATTATCTTGCCGCCATTCCGAAGTCAACTAGCTTAGTCAAACTTATCGCTAGGTGATATAGGTATACCACACCACACAATATCTGTAAATGGGTCATACGATTCTTACAATGTTCGAGTAATGTTCGATAAGGTATCACGCCCCCGAAATGTGCATGTGCCGATTTCTGTTTTATGCGTCGTATAAATAAAGTGGAGGCCTACTCTGATTCAACGAACAACGAAATTTCGATCGGAACTCCGTACATTTTACAATGTTTTTTATTCGTTTCTAATTATGATAATATTCGTTCGCCCGAAAATAGGTAGAGGTTTAGATTCTCTAAGCATACCCAACGAAATTACAGAATAACAACTAAGTGTTGATCTTTACTTGAGTACAGTTAGAAAGGAATATCTCCATTAAATAATAGCATCATCCTTTTCTGACTATGCTCAAGACTAGAATTACTGGGAATCTTTCTATAATACATGTCTTAATTCGATAGTTTTATTGTTCAAATTAAGTATAACCTTACATTGGTGTCGATTCTGGTATGATTATTTAAACCTATAATTAATAACAAATTTGACGACCTCCGTGGTCGAGTGGTTTGTACGCCGGGTTTCATAGTGTCGCCGACTCGAGAGGGTTCAAATCCCGGTGGGGGCAGATGTTTGTGTGATGAATACAAGCATTTGTACTCCAGTCATGGATGTTTAATATGTATATCTATAAATATATACTCATATATGTACAGTATATGTAGTCTGTCCGTTACCCTAGTATCCCATAACACATGCCTTATAGTGCTTACTTTGGGGTTAGGCTAATTGGTGTGAGTGTTGGAAAATATTAATTATTTATAATTGCATAAGTTGATAAAAAATGCTATGCAATAGCTTTACCGCGACAGTCCCCGAGTGTCACACGTATTTTTTTTTAGTTTAGAGGATCGACACCATTAACGAAATGAAATTTAGTTTGAATTTCGTTACCGAAAGTTCGTTTCGGAGATAGGGAGTAGACCCCGCTTTCGCGAAATCTCATGTTATGACAATATTTTTTTTTAACTTCTATGTTTATACTTCAGTATTTATATTCTGATAAGTGGATATCAGCCAGCAACCTGCATTGTGCCCGTGTAATGTTTCATTCACCCTTCAGCTTTTTACGTTGCGTTTCATTGCACGTTTTTAGGAATCCATATCCGAAACTTAATAATAAAAGAAAAGATATAAAATAAAATTTAATTAATTTCGTAAAATGCATAGGTACATATTTAATTTAAAGAATTCTCAAAGACCCTGAAGTCGCCGCACACGGGCCACCGTCCAAAGCCACAAAACTCCGCCACCGGCATATTACCTGTAGTTTTCATACATTTTATATGGACTCGCCGCATACGGTTAACCCCGGTGGCCGCCACACGCTACAAATCGTTGTTGCTCGCTTCTTGTGGCCCGCACCCGCCACTAATGCGCCGATACAAAACTCCGCCACACGCCACTCGCGCGATTCCCCACCTTCAAAGCTTCTTCGTCAGAGTCCTTTATGATACTGCACGCATGTGTTAAAAAAATAACAGCCACCGACGTCAAGTGTCGACCACCGGCCACAAGTGGCTGTCGCGCGCTTCAGCTACCTTTGTAACCGCTTCTAGCTTCTCGTGGCGGCGGTTGTGGTTGTCGCGTGTGGCCTGTGTGCGGCGACCTTTAAGCAAGCGCACATTGAGCCACTAAACACCGCTAGTGCACCGCACTCACACGCTTAGTTCGCGTCGGTACTAAACAAAATGTATGAAAAAATTAATGTGCACGGACCACACATCTGAAGCGAAACTTGTTTTTTTTAAATAACCTAACATCAGGCTTTGCATAAGGCATAGGGGAATGGAGCAGCGCACGTATCACTCATATATATGTTGCGTAATGACGCTCGCGACGCATTTCCGTTTCATCATTTCCATAGAATTTTTCCATTTACACCAATGAAATGAAATAAGGTTTCGCTTTAAAAACTCGACCGCAGTTTATTGACGCGTTTAGTGGCTGCCACTAGTGGCTCAATGTGAACTTGACCAAAACTTGGTTCTGATTGCACAATCTAACCAATCGGCGCTCACACCCGAGAGTAACGGTCTCGGGTGTGAGCGCCGATTGGTTAGATTGTTTGTTGTTGCGTCGTTTGATTGGCAAGTGCAAGTGTAGTGGGGGCGACCCGGCGACATTGGTTCCCGTACAAACGGTTTATTATTACCCTTCTAACCTCTCTGTGTTCTGTGAATAAAACTACCACCGGTACTACACAGTCGCCACCCGCCAATCGTCAACTCGTTTCTAGTTTTACTCTTCTCGTTTATCGTCGGTAGTGGCACAAGTGTTTTACTGCGCTTAACGCTAAGCCAAAAGTCGTGGCCGCGCAATAAGTTTTTGTTTTGCGGTTGAATCGAGGTTGTTCGCTTAATATCTATTGTGTTTATTCGTCGTGTCAAATGTCAGATTGATTAAGTATAGAATGGTTCCGATCGTTTAACCAGAGTAGAATTTGATTGAAATGATGTCTTTCGCATTACTCCTATTTGTCAGTTAAATTTTTGCTACTAAACTGTTACTACTCTAGGGACAAATTGTTCAGCTCTTCTTAGATCACTGTAAAGACATCGAAACAAATCCATAACCCGACACACTTCATTAATCTCCTTCTCTCTATGGAACGAAAGAGATCGTGGTGGAAGGCAAAAAAGTTGGTCGTCCTCCTTGTCGACTTCAATACATAATATTTTTTTATCTACACTCATGTCGCCCCACGACAACGGCTAACTAGAGCCGAGGTCCGAGTCTCAAAGACGCCCTCTTGTTGAGCCGACCCCCTCAGGTTCGAGTGGTCTAGAGGCTCCAGACGGAGAGGAGACTTCCCCCGTGGTGAGATGCCATCCGCCTGGAATACCTCTAGAGGCAATCGCCAATTCTAGGCTTCAGGTCCCCTTAGGATCTCGCCGTCCCCAAACCCGGTGACGCTGTAAAGGTCATCTGTGACCAACAGCATACACACTCGAAAAAAAAACTTATGTCGAAATATATGAATTACGATTTTAAAGAAGGTTTTATAAAGACGTGTTTACTTTATAAACGCACATACATAAAATTAAAAATAAAACTCATTACAGTACTGCTAGCTGTATCGTTATAGTTATTTATGATACAAGTGCGGTAAGTTTTTTTCACAAACGAGTAGACGAATGTAAGCCCGAGACGAAGTCAAGGGTTTACCATAGTCACGTGTTTGTAATACCAATCCGCACGAATGTCATACAACTTGTCTTGTGTCCTTTGTTGTGTGCAAAGAAGTATATTTATTATTATTATTACAACATTTTTAACACATTTGTGATAATTTAAGTAACAAAGCAAATTTTTTCTAATAGCAAAATGGCGCGCATATCCCAATGGTGCCCATTTCCAAAATGCACGACGTGCGGTTGGTGAAAATTAGAAGTACATCTTCTCTTTTTTCTTTTTAGTATTAAAGAGAGATAGGTATAGACTAAAAGCCATTCCAAGGAGGTTCGATCGAAATTAAAAAAAATACGCATGATGCGTTGTATGGGAGCGGAACGCTCAGCCGTATGGCACGTAATTTTGACTTTTCCAACAAAGTATACAACCTTCTTAAAATCATTTTTGAGCAAATGTGTCGAAAAGAAATTGCATCGGCGTTATACGTACTCTTCAGTAAAGCTCAGTTGTTTACTTGAATAATGCGTATATTGCGAATATAATTACATATAAATAAAATGAAACGAAAATTGCGAAAAAAAGTTGAGCGTACAAAATTTGAATTGCGTAGAGAGCGAAGTGTAGAGATGGGGTTTTTTGATCACGTGGGTCAAAGCTGCTTCTATTGGTAGAAATGGAGTGACGTTCCGGTGTAGGCAGAACTTCTTACTCATGCGTCAACAGAAATAATTATATTTTAATCTTTTGAGCCATGATATTAGGGTGTATGTGAAAAAGATGCGCACGCATTCGTAGTTTGAACTTAATTTACCGCGCTTCCCATAAAATTTTCTACCGATCGTGTTTTGTTTTCGGGATTTTAGAAAAGTTTTGCAATATACTTTTTCTTTGGTATCTAGTTGTTACATTTTAATTGTTCCTATGAGTAAAGATAAAGTAGTGTATGTAACTGCATATAATTAGGTATTAAAACACTCGAGTCAACCTATTGTAACACCTATGGACCTTAGTCCCTATATTTTATCATCCAACTGTATTATTTCTTTTTTTGAAACTCCCATACTTACTAGATTTGTTTACCAGTCTCATGAACAACAAATTCTCAGGCTCATTAACGATCATTAACACAAAAGACAGTATCATAATGATGTATATCCTATTTGTACTATTCTACGTACCGAGTAATGTTAGACTCTCTTAGAAATAGATAAGATTATGTACACTCTACAAGGGTCGTGGTGAGCATTCACTCATTAGTGATAAATATCTTAATAGAAAAACCCCTCTACCCTTGAGACAGTCAGTTCTTCTGCAGTTCTTCAATAACCATCGTCAAAAGTGGTTGTTATATATTATAATAAAGTGTGTTCGTAAATAACGAGTAATTCCTCTCCAGCACCCCTCTGACATCATCGACTCACAGTACGCGCGCGCTTTACATATTTTTGGTGTCAGAAGTGGGATGCGTCCGGTTAAAACGGAACATTCATAAAGTGAAGCAAAGTGTTTGGTAGTGAAAACTTTCGTTCCTGTTCCACGTTCAGCTACTACTCGCACAAGACGTAAGTACTAACGACGTGATTCAAGAATCGGTATAAAAGCGTAGTACTGTCCCCGACTAACTACGTACCGCATTCGTCGGCTGTGATTTTGAAGGCGCTGGTAATACCAGTTCATCGATCCTGAGGGCTGAGCTTCGGCATCACAACAGACACCTCAGAAAACGAGCATACAAAGACCAGAAGACTCCGCAGTAACTCACGGTTACATTTGGGTGAAAGTGTTTAAAAAAAACCCACGTGAGTGCTACTGTGTATCAAAATTTCATTCGTGAAATTAAGAATTAGATTAATTAGATTAATATTATTTTTAGCCATACATTTATTTTAGAAGGAATTAATAGATATATTGTTTTGATTGAAATAATTAAAATGTCGGTCTCAGATTCATCTTCAAACAACACTCATTGTGGATTCATAGATATTGGTTTAGCAGAACGAATGATTACGCGTTATAATGGAGATAAATCTAATTTTCATGTTTTTATTGATAATTGTAACAATGCTTATGCTTTATTACTCCCAATATATAAAATGGCATTTGTTTCGATAGCTTTGTCAAAGATAGATGGTAATATAAGAGCAACTCTCTTAAATAGAACATTTGATTCATGGGAAGACTTAAAAAATCATCTGTTAGAGAACTATTCAGAAAAGCGTACTTTTGCTCAATGGCAACTAGAATTAAATTCATGCAGGCAAAATCATAACGAACCTGTTTTAAATTACTCGAATAGAATAGAAAATTGTTATGTTAAATTAATTAAATCTTAAGACCGTAAATTAGGAAAGGAAGCTCGCGAAGCAAACATTAATCTGTTAAAAAATCAAGCTCTGAATATTTTTATAAGTGGTCTCAACCCACAATTACACATCTTATTAAAATCTCAAAAACAAGAGTTTAAATCGCGTCAAGAAATGAATCTCAGATACAATGAAAAGCCTAAGCGTTGCACTGTCACGTTACAATTTTAAACTGTCAAGTGTTAGGACATTTATCTTTTCAATGTAGAAACAGAAATCCAATGATAAGAACAATCCAATCTAATAATGTAATAACTTGCTTTGTTTGTAGTAAAAAGGGTCATTACGCTAAAGACTGCTGGCATAACAACAACAATAAATTTAAAACCAATTATAATAAATCACTAACGAATAGTAACTCTATTGCTATGTTTAAATCAAACCGCTCAAATAACTTTAATAATTTTAATCAAAGATCGCGTCAACAGGAGCATTTAAACTCCACCAGTCCAAAGACGGCGGCCGGTCCAAGGACTTCCCACGAGAACAGGGCCGAGTAATGTTAATAGATACAGGCATATCTTCATATTTAACATTAAACAGTGAACAACTTATAAAAGGTAAAGGAACATTTTTAATTGCTACGGGTGCAGAAGTGACTTTAATAAAAAGTAGCACATTAAGAAATAACACAAAAGTTTACGAAGACCAAAAATTGAAATTAAGAGGAATAGATAAGGATGTGATTCCTACAGAAACCAAAGGGTATACGTATCTACATTTGAGATAGGAGCAAAACGAGTTTATCACACTGTTTCGGTAGTCCCTGATAACTTTCCTATCGATCATGAAGGCGTAATAGGTAGCGATTTCTTGCAAGCAGTAGATGCAATTATAGATTATAAAAACGATACAATTAAGCGTAACGGTTAGATAAGTTAGAGAATATCCTACGAATTGATCATTTAAATAAGATAAAAAAGGATAGTATTATTCAATTATGTAAGGAATATAACCATATATTTCATTTAGAAGGAGATTCGTTGACGACAACTGAAACTATTAAACATGAAATACCAACGACATCACAGAAACCTGTAAATACAAAGTCTTATAGGTATCCTGAAGCACTAAAAGAAGAGGTAAATGAACAAATAAATAAACTTTTAAAGGATGGAATCATAGAACCGTCAAATAGTCCATGGAATTCGCCAGTCTGGATAGTTCCTAAAAAGACTGATGCATCGGGAAAAAAGAAATGGAGGTTAGTAATCGATTATAGAAAGTTAAATGACATAAGTATTGGTGATGTGTATCCATTACCACAGATTAATGATATCTGAGGAGGTTCGATCGAAATTTGAAAAAAAACGTAAAGAACACGCACGATGCGTTGTATGGGAGCGGAACGCTCAGCCGTATGGCACGTAATTTTGACTTTTCGAACAATGTATACAACCTTCGTAAAATCATTTTTGAGCAAATGTGTTCAAAAGAAATAATTATATTTTAATTTAATCTTTTGAGCCATGATATTAGGGTGTATGTGAAAAAGATGCGCACGCATTCGTAGTTTGAACTTATCCATTGAAATTTTCTGCCGATCGTGTTTTGTTTTCGGGATTTTAGAAAAGTTTTGCGATATACTTTTTCTTTGGTACCTAGCTACTTTGTTACATTTTAATTGTTCCTATGAGTGAAGGTAAAGTAGTGTATGCAACTGCATATAATTAGGTATTTAAACACTCGAGTCAACCTATTATCGCTAAAACAAATAAAATATAAACAGACTCTCGTGTTTCAATACCCCTTCTTAATTATTTTTTTATAATATTGAATGACTATTAATTTATTAATTCATATTTTTTTGTTTTATTATTGTTATTTGTATTTGACATTTTAAACTTTAGTAAAAATATACTAAGTAAAAATATTGTATTTTAATTGTTTAGACTCCGTAATATACTTTTATATAATTTGAAATCGACATGTGAATTGTATTTTTACATTTTGAATTAATTGAATGATTACTTAGTACTTTATGTATTTCTGTTCTGTTTATTATTGACGTGTAATTTATTACGAAATAAATGATTATGATTACGATTATATGACAGTCGCATAAATTTCTATTGGAAGGTCATAACTTGAAAGATGTATTATTTTGTCCCCAGATGCGCTTGCACCGTTGTGAGGGGTGCCTCGCGGCCTGCGGGCGGGACCGCCCCGCGGCGCCGCTCCCTGGAATCAACAGGTATTTATTAATTTATCCAACAAACCCAACGAATTGAAATAATAAGATTCGAACTGATCTAAAAATTTGTTTCACACAAACTGCGATCAAATGGGCGGGGCGTATAACTAAGATCAACACGTTGATCCTGGGATTGGTTGATATTGATTGGATAGCTGGATCCATACCAGGGGCCAATCGCCTAATGAGATTACTGTGGCTAACGTTATCTATCGCTTACGATTTCCTTTTATTATTACTGAACACAGAAGGTTTTCAAATGCCTAGCGCTCTTATTTATCCCGTCCCGTCCATTTATCCCATCCAATGACCATTCATTTCAGAAGTCGTTTAATTTCGCAGATCGATCTCCTATTTATTTTTACTGAAATGTGGAACTTTGATGGCGCCAGTGAGGAGCTCGATGGCGCCAGTGGTTAGCGCGTTCGGCTGCGGTCGTTGAAGTTGAGCAACTTTCGCAGTGGTCGGTCATTGGATGGGTGACCAAACATTTACTATCTCGAGCTCCTCCGCGCTTCGGAAGGCACGTTAAGCCGTTGGTCCCGGCTGTATCTGCAGTCGTTAGCACCCACCAACCCGCACTGGGCCCGCGTGGTGCGTCATGGCCCAATCTCCCTAATCCATCCATAGGGAAGGCCTGTGCCCCAGCAGTGGGCACATTAATAGGCTGATAATGTGGAACTTTTCCTTCGCAGGAGCAAAGTGATAAAACGTGCGAGACATTCCCCGTATCCAACTGTGATGAACAAGAAGAACTGTGACGGCATGGCGGAGCAGGCGCCGCCCACTCCGCCGGACGACGATGCACCACGTAAGATAATATTCAAAAAAAGACATAGACAAGTTTTAACGGGTTGCATGTGCTGAATTTATTTATTTATTGACGTTTCGCATCCTTTGCAGGATCGTTGGTATATATCACCGGCTTGGGAACCCATTATACTTAATCAGCCTATTTTTGTTGCAATTGGCCTTCGAAGGCGGATAGGCTAAAAATCATTGAAGCACGAATAAAGCATTAAAAAATATTTTATCTACTTTTTATCATTGTTATGGTAAATTAAACTTACAAATTTAATTTCACATTAAATTTAATTGAAATTCCTGTAAAATAACTTTAGCATGTGGAATTTTATAATAATTTTTGTTTCACCACTAAGATTTAAAATGTGAACATTTTTAATGCTTTAATAGTGTTTCAATGATTTTTAGCCTAACCGCCTTCGAAGGCCAATTACAACAAAAATGGGCTTATTAAGTACAATATATTTTCATGTTTTTTGATAGTTTAGAAGCATGCGGAGTCTTTAATTTTAGCGAGAAGCTATGGAAATATTGTATTTTTAAATTGAAGTTGAATGTTTGAGTAAATGCTACTAAAAACT
The DNA here is from genome assembly GCA_902850365.2 of Chilo suppressalis. Taxonomy (NCBI): domain Eukaryota; kingdom Metazoa; phylum Arthropoda; class Insecta; order Lepidoptera; family Crambidae; genus Chilo; species Chilo suppressalis. The sequence continues at coordinate 10,680,896 of OU963919.1, forward strand.
AAAGTTCCAACTTTCAAGCCTTTTTTGAGTAACTTTAAGTAATTTCAGGAAGCTGAGTTATTTTCTTTATTAAAACAACATTCAAGACAATTATGTCCAAAAAAAAGACTGCAAAATACCTACTACGAAAGAAGATATGAATTTTTGAAACCTCACTGGCAGAAACTACTGTCACTAGTTGGACCACCCTGTATATGTATATATATGTATATATATATATGTATATAGTCGTGTGACGCATTCCCGTTTCATCTAATCCATAGGACTTTTCCATTTACACTCGTCCGTACAGAACTTTCATTTTAAAAAAAATACGGGAAATTAGAGGCATGAGCACAATTCGCTTTAGTCACAATTTCACATCCAAACAAACAGCATGTGCACTCAGTATAACAGTATTGAATATTCAATAAAATCAATTAGAGAGGTAGGTATGTGAACCTGTTTTCAAGGTGTCTCCAGCTCGGAGGTCCTGGTTTCGAATTCCGAAACTTGCAGTTTGTGTAAATGATGCATTTTGCTTTAAGAATTTTAGAAAAGCTTCGTTTCGTCGCTGATTGGACCTCTGTACCCTTAGTACGAGTTTTACAATTACGAAAGCTATGATAGTTTTCGTGAGCTCGCACTCGTTCTAAGGGTACTGATTTTATTGTTTTCGTTTCAATGCAAATAAACAATGTTTAAATGCTATCATTAAATCATTTGCGTCTTCTTAAATTTTAAGTATATTTGGTTATTTTTAACCAAAATGGACATAGGAACATAATTTACAATTACGAAAACTATGATAGTTTTCGTGAGCTCAAACTCGTACTAAGGGTACTGATCTTTACTCTATACTATTGTTCCAGCTATGCCTTGGTTCGGCATGGACATCGGCGGCACATTGACCAAGTTGGTGTACTTTGAGCCGCGTGAGACTAACAGGCGCGAACAGGACAAGGAGACGGAGGTGCTGAAGAACATAAGGCGGTATCTCACCAGAAACTCGGCGTATGGGAAGACGGGCAGGAGAGATGTACATTTACAGGTGAAATTAGATTTTTTATCTTCCTACACCACACGCTTTAAAATCTCTATTAAAAATTCTGAAACAGTTAGCGTATTGCCAACATTAAAATATCCAATGTCTAATTTAAAAAATCATTATAACACCCAAACGGGTGTGAGCCAATGGTCATCGTGGTCAAAGTAAGTGGCAGTCAAGTCAATCCCCCTTTCCATATGTTTCAGTAAAAGTGTGGGCATTTACTGGAGCCTCCCCATGGACTTCTTGAGGGAGTGTCGAAAGACACTTTCCGCTATTTTGTTTCACTTGCCAACACTTGCGCATGTTCCCGAACACTTAGTGGTTAATAATCCACCATTATTAGACACTAACATCCGCAACAACACAATTTTTAACAAGAAAAACAAAACTGCTAAAGTGACGCTTCCCGATCCCCCCAAAAAGTCCTGTTATGTTGTACTAAATTTCATAACACACCTTCGCTTTTTAAATCCCTTCCTCGCCAAGGGTTTGCTCATCGGACAGCCTCAATTTTCACTGCTGGATTCGTGGTATTCTGAATTTAAAAAAAGAACGTGTCATTCATGTGCGTTTCACTACCACGGCGCCGAAAGTTATGATGAATTTTCAATTCTTAGAACGCTCCATGGCTTCAGAATGTTCTATAGAGGATTCGTATCATGGCTGTTGATAAAGGGTGTATTCCTTAATATATACCAGTATACTGGCCAGTGCTAATGACGTCATGAATCGACGCTATACTGGTGAATTGTTCCGAAATATATTGGCCAGTGCACTGACGTCATAAATTGACGAAATATTAAAAATAGTGCGAATAAAGCAAATTTTTTATTCACCTCATCAATTAAAAGGAATTCTTTTTGTTCGGATGCCATTAATGTTCTCTAAATAAAAAAGAAATAAAATTCGAATGCATCTCACGCACGCTCGGTCATACTTCATATCCGTTTTCCCGGTAAAAATATGGTAGCATACCAGTACAATATGGCGTCGGATTCGTGACGTCATTACCACTGGCCAGTATACTGATGTATATTTCGGAATACACCCAAAGTCTAGTGTGCAACTGATAAACCCACATTCGTGTCTTAATACCCCTCATTATGCAACAGTTGCATAAATAACTATTAGCCTTATTGCTACTCGTAAATGAAGGCAATCGAAACCGGACCTGCGAAATCTCTGCCACTAAACCACCACCCCCTTATTAGTAAACGAAGACTTGTAATGTGTTTTTGTTGGCTACGGCTAATTTTGCAACAGTCGGCTAGGTGTTGAGCAATGTAACAGGGAGCAGGTGTTTATTGACCATGCCTGGAGTACTGTGTGCAAAACTTATTTATGAGGCGCCATGCCCACAGTAGCAAACGATTTCAGAATGAAATAAAACTGTCTTCACATTAGTGGAGAAGTATACGCAAAGCTCGACAAAGATGGCGTTGCAAACGCTTGACCCTAACCACAGCCGAATATTGCAGCTGTCAAATTTTAAACTTGTTTTTTTGTTGTTATAAATATAAAATAAGTGGTGAAAATGTATTCAACATTTTCTGTAATACAGCTGAAAACAGAGTTGAAAAGGAGAGGCAAGGCAGAAAAGCTAATCTAGTAGAAAGGTAATCTTTATATTATAATGCTTGAATGCTCATTCTCGGTACATCGATGCATTTTCCATGATTATTTTAATAGTGCATGGATCTTCGTAACTTTTGGCAGGCTCATTAGTCAAATCTATCTTATTTTTGCATCAGTCAGACATCTCATAGAGTTAGGTTACCTCTGGCTAAAATGGGAAGTATAACATTGGGTTTTTGACAGACTTGAGGCATATGACCGCAATTTTAATTTTGGTGCAGTTTTTTCTGATCAAAATGAAGTCATCCAGATGCATTTACCCCAGATACATACAATGATGTAAACAACAGCTCAGTTTTACTCCCCCTTTCAAAGCAACATATAAAATTATATATTAGTCGGAAACCTTGCAGTATTCTCACAACACACAGGAACTGCACAAGGTGGCATTTGTAATTTGTTCAATGAAAAGTTTAAAAATGAATATAAGCTAATAGGTATGTATTTAATAGAAGTTTTGGGTCAAGCGATTACAGCGCCCCTAGTGGCAAAATTTTGCAGTTTTCTTGTCCATTGTTCACATCCATTTATTTATTTTTATATAAGTATGCAAGTATAAATTACTCGACCAAAAGATATTACGCTTGGATTAGTTACTACATATTTTGTCTCTGTCTATTGAATGACAAATGGCACTTGAGTGACGTGAACAAAACACGATGTAACTAGTCTTAGCTTAATCCTTGTTTATTAATAAGGGGGCCAATGCCAGTTGAAAAGGTCTGAATTTGTCAGTAAAGGTACAAGTTTGTAGGCGACACGCAACAGCAGCAGACGCTAGCAGCATTGCGTCCTGTCACTGCAGTCTTGATTTCGGACCCGACTGCAGACTGCAATAGTAGATGGAATCCAATTGGTTTCGAGTAATCCGCGAGACAAAATTTCTGACGTGTTCGGGAATCATCAACATTAGCCTCTTAATGTCCACACTGCTGGGGCACAGGCAGCCACATAGGGAGATTGGATTATGACCCACCACGCGGGCGCAGTGCGGATTGGCGGGTGCTAACGACTGCAGATGCAACCGGGACCAACGGCTTAACGTGCCTTCCGAAGCACGGAGGAACTCGAGATAGAAATTTTTGGTCACCCATCCAATGACCGACCACTGCGAAAGTTGCTTAACTACAACGATCGCAGCCGAACGCGCTAACCACCTGCGCCATCGAGCTCTTCGAGAATAGTGATCGCAATTTTTTATAGCTTTAATTAGTTTTTTTGAAGGATTTTTTATTCGACATTGCCGTATGCCGCTCGACGATGCGTCGCTATCTTCATGTCGCTAACTACAGAGGGAATTTCATAGACATGCTTAGAAACTAGTAATATTGCTGCGACACGTCGTTTGCTGCAACTTCATGTCGTCCGTTACCAACTTGTGCCTTAACAATTAAAAATTTAATGCTAAATACTAAGGATGTTAACAAATAGAGGCTATGTAATAAAAGTTTCACTTTAAAACGAATCACAAATGATGACGTAAGACATTATGTTCCTCTTGCACAGTTCTCTTCAATTTTTTGACGACCTCCGTGGCCGAGTAGTTGTACGGGTTTCATGGTGCCGCCGACTCGAGAGATCCCGGGTTCGAATCCCGGTGGGGGCAGATGTTTGTGTGATAAATACGAGCATTTGTACTCCAGTCATGGATGTTAAATATGTATTTCTATATATATACTTATATGTACAATATATGTATTCTATCCGTTACCCCTACTATCCCATAACACAAGCCTTACAGTGCTTACTTTGGGGCTAGGCTAACTGGTGTTTGTTGAAAATATTTATAAAAAAAAGTAGATAGAAGTAACGTGCGAAAGAGACAGAATGCCCTGCGTCGGCATTTCTAATTCGTTTCTTTAATGGAACAAGTTTCGTCCTTACTTTAATCAATTTCTTAAGAAAGAATGAAATGTTGCTCAAGTAATTACTTAAGCAGTAGCAATGTCTTTTTCAACACATTTGCAGAAAAAAAAAAGCATTTACGGAGGTTGTATACATTGTTCGAAAGTTCAAAATTAAGCACCAAACAAAAGAGCGTGCGGTAACATTTTACCGTACGCTTTGGGACCTATGTCACCGTGCGTATCCTTTAGGTTTGTTTTTAATTATGATTGAACCTTCTAGGAAGCGCTACACGGTTGGCTCACTTAATAAATACAAAAAAAAAGACCCGAAAGATGTATGTGGAGCCAGGTGGGAATGCGCGTCATTTTCGTCTTGGAAAAAATTTGCTTCATTACTTAAAAATTATACTGTTTTCTCCCAAATGTATTGAGAAAGGTTATTGGTATTTACAAACTCGTGACTGCGGTAAATCCTCGACTTCGTATCGAGCTTACAATAACAAACATACTAATAACCAACTTACTGCACTAATATCATAATTAACTATTGCTTGTTTATAAATACGATGATTATTATCTTGTCATATTCAAATCAAATCTATGCTATGACGACCTCCGTGGTCGGGTTTTCTAGGCGTCGCCTACTCGTTATGATTCGATTCCATGTGTATATTATATATATACTAGCAAACCAGTGAACCAAAGGTTCACGAAAAAAAAATGTATTTAATTAATTGAAAACTTCGGAGATTTTGTGTTGTTTCGTTTGAAATAGAAATCACGTGATTTCTCGAAAACCGGAAGTGCTACGTTACTCACATCCGGTTTGTAGTCTTATCAGACTATTCTCAACTTATAACTTAAACATTCTCTTTATCTATCTCTTACGGTTTGGCCGCTGAAACAGCACCACGGACGGACGGACTTGTCTATTAGATAAGATATATATATATATATATATATGTGTGTGTATATATATGTTAAGGGCAATATTATAACTCCGGGTATTATTAATAATGGCCGGTCTGTATTCATAATGCCCGACTCCATTGGGCAATGTGATTAAAACAGCATGATTAATTACTTTTCCCGGCCATTATAAATAATGCCCATCTCATCTTGGGCAAAGTAATAAAAAAGGTTAACTGTAGTGCTTTTGTTTAGTAAATGAAAGTAAATTTTCATGAAAAGTTAACAAAAAATAAACTATTGAACATGACAGTTAACAAATAGGTATCCGACTTATTCATACTGTCCGGTCCAAGTGATAAATTCAAGCTATCTCAAACACTGACTTATTACATGGACCACGGGCCGTAGGGCATTATTAATAATGGCCGGTCAAAGTGATAAATTAATCATTTTGGCCATCGCTCTTGGGCATTATTAATAATGACCGGTCCTTATTAATAATACCCAGTTAATGACATTGCCCGTAACATATATATAAATCAATTGCTGTTCGTTTAGCTCACTAAAACTTAAGAACGGTTGGGCCGATTTTGGCTTAATGGTTGGTGGTTTTAAAATGTTTGTCGTAGTCCAGGGAATATTTAGACGTTGGATAAATATGGAAAAAATGCGAGGATGATAGTGTAAAAACAGTAATTTAATTTTCGCATATAAACTTTTCTACTTACTTTCCTGTCAAAAATGCTTGAAATTACCGATCAAAATTTTCAGCCAGTTAAGCGAAGGGAGAGTTTTAATATCATTAGTATAGGCGATACGAAGTACACCGGGATATCTGGTATTCAAATATGGATTCTATCCGTTACACTAGAATCCCATAACAAGCCTTTCATTGCTTCCTTTGGGGCTAGGCTAATTGGTGTGAGTGTTGGATATATTTATTTAATATTTATTTATTTATAGATGGAGAACGTCCGTATACGCGGCATCCGCGGCACACTTCACTTCATACGGTTCCCTACATCGGAAGTGGGTGCCTTTCTTCAGCTGGCTCGTTCCAAAGGCATGGCTGATCTGGTCAACACGATATACGCTACGGGAGGCGGCGCTTATAAGTTCGAAGAGGACTTCATAAAGGTAGGGATTAAGTTAACTGTTTATTTCTAGAGTAATATTGCCCACCTATCATTAAAATAAACCATTTTGAATTCTTAACTGATTCCGTGTTCAAGAGAAAGTTTGTAAATAATTCAGGATAAATCGTGGTGAATAAAATTACCAAAAACGCCCATTAAACCCGTTCAAAAAGCGTTTTATTTAATGTTATGGACGCCATTTTGACTTCATTTTGATGGTTTACAAGGGTACGTCGCCTTCTCTAAAATCCTAGGTTCGACGCCTATCAGAGGCAAATACTTGCAAATGTTTCGAACACAATACCTATACGTAACTGAGAGATGACGATTACAAGATTTAATAGGACTTAATTAAGGTAAGGACACCAATAGTAGGGTACAGACTCCATTTTGTCAAGTGTGTAGGTCCACCATTTTGACGAGTGGACAGGGACGCCATTTTGCCGACCTCTGTGCTTGAGTTGTAAATACAACTCTATAACAACTCTATAACTTAGGATCCGGTGTAAATACACCGGATCCTAAGTTCTGAGTTCGAATTCCGATAAGGGCAAATGTGTCGAAAATGAGCATTTTTGCCTTAGTTATAGCTGTTTATAAATATTTCTAAGAAAATATGGATTAATATGATGTTGGTGTCGATTCTGGTATGATTTTCTAAACTTTAAACTAAATGTAAGGACACCCCTCTGGTACCTGGGTGGGCCTCCATTCGCGGCGAAGAAAAGCCATACAGACTGGCGCCGTAACGCGTTACGTAACGAAGTTGTTTACTCTCGCATATGAAGTTATCACTTCAAAAACATCCTTTTATCAAGGTATTTGATCCAATATCTTTGCCTTCAGGAGGTGAACATGCGTTTGGCCAAATTGGACGAATTGGACGCGCTCATAGCGGGAGTTCTATTCGTGGACGCGATGAATTCACAGGAATGTTACTACTGGGCACCTCCCGACGAGTTGCCGGTCCATCAACACCCAGCCGATTCCGTAAGTCATCAGCCTATCACATACTTAAAGCTTTAAGCAAGCTAATGGGTAGATATTTATGTGAATTGAGAGTATTTAACAAGTTTTAGAAAACGATCTCACATTATTTACTTACTAATATTCATGGAGTTCGATGGCGCGGGTGGTTTGCGCGTTCGGCTGCGATCGTTGAAGTTAAGCAACTTTCGCAGTGGTCGGTTATTGGATGGGTGACCGAAAATCTTCTATCTCGATTTCCTCCGTGCTTAGGGAGGCACGTTAAGCCGTTGGTCCCGGTTGCATCTGCAGTCGTTAGCACCCGCCGTCACGTGACCATAGAACGAAGGAATCATTTTTGTATATTATAATGATTTTTGAGAAAGTTAATAATTATTTTTTCTCTCTGAAAAGTAAAACCCCCGCTTATATACATATTTAATGCAGATGCCAAAGAAGTGGGGGTTCGTGACGTCACTTCTAAGATTTTTTTTACCAAGACGTGACGTATAGGATAAACAATAAATACGTGTCCATTACTCTTTGATTATCTACCCGTTAGACAAAGAAAAAGATAGTCATCACTGGCCGTCGCGAAAGTTGCTTTACATTCAAGTTGTACTATCGGTTAATCGGATTAAGGTCCTGGCTAAATAAAGACTCCTGTTTAATTTTTCAGCAGACACAGCCACAGTTAAGATTTTTTTACGACAAAAGAGCCTATGGCCGTCTCCCGGCCCTATCGATCTCTATACCAAAATTCAGCGTAATCGGTTCAGTAGTTTAGATGTGAAAGCGTAACTAACTTACATTCGCTTTTATCTTATATATAAAATTCTCGTGTCACAATGTTAGATACCATACTCCTCCGAAACGGCCTGACCGATTTTTATGAAATTTTATATGCATATTCCCTGGGTCTGAGAATCGGCTACTATCTATTTTTCATATCCTTAAGTGAACATGGTTGTCCACCTGTAACGTTGTGTTCTGAAACCTACAATTCGTCTTCGCGCCAAAATTCAAAGTATTGGGTATTGTAACGTAGTGTTCTCATACGGGTTAGGAGGAATGTTATCCCAGGAAATTGATAGAACACTACGTTATACACCCCTAAAAATTTTTTTTGGATAATATTTATTTTTTTATAATGTGGTATTAAAAAATAAATACAACCCTAAAGTTTCTCTTCTACCACCTGCCCCTATTTTTGTGTTATAGTAAGGATTGAGAAACTTCTTAAATTGTTATAACTGCTGCACCAGCTATCTTCGCGTCTGGACTTTATCACCACTTATAGAAACATCAGGTGGGGTAGAGTCATTTGCCTACCTAGCTATAAAAAAAATGCAAGGTCTTGTAATTTTACCGCGGTAAAGTTTCACTAGTAGATATGGCGTCTTACAGGCATGTGACGTCACACGGCTCTTATTGAAACGTATTTATGTAGTCCACTGTACAATTCTCTCATGTGTCCCAGCCTCTTTCATGATTATTAATTTTTTTCCCTAGCCTCCGTACTCCGAAGCAGCCTTAAGCCTGTACGTCCGCAAGCCTTTTGACTTCTCGCGGCCATATCCGTTCCTTCTGGTCAACATCGGCAGCGGCGTGTCTATGCTCGTTGTCAACGCGCCCACAGACTACTATAGAGTTAGCGGTACCAGGTAATGTAATGAAATGAAATGAAAGTTTATTTGCATGAAACAGAGTTTGTTACAGCTGGTAAATAATATAAAAAGTTTCATATGTTTCGCCCTTGGAAGAGCATACAAAATACTAATGAATTATTTAAAAATTCAAATTTAAATTGAGTAATAGTTGCATTCCAATAATTTTATAATACATGTCAAATTTTCTAATTCAATAGTCATTTCTTCATTATGTCAACACAATTACAATAATTAATAAATATAAAAACTATACATTATATTACACATAATAATTATACAATACACGCTAATTTTTTTAAGCCAATAGACATTTCTTCATTATGTCAACAAAATTACAATTATTAATTCATATTAAAAATTAATTTGTACTATAAATATATATAATGTAGATAAATAATCTTAACTTAAAAGGCAACGATATTAAATACCTACTGTACGGGACGCCGGGCTGTCGCAGTAGCGGACAGTTACCGACTCGTACTGCGGGGTGGAGGAAGTTACACGCAGGAGTCTTGACTGTAGTGGACTGTAGTTTCGGCGAATAAAACCCCTGGTGTTCGGTATTGAAGAAATCGGTGGGCGCTGATAATGGATGGCCGGTGAGAGGAGGCTTCAGGTCCAGAGTGAACCGCTTGGTGTTTCTTCCTGTTCCTTAGGGTAGGAGCGCCTGTCGCTGAATGCATGTCGGAGCATTTATATGCTAGGACTGAGCTGGCCAGCGATCCATTACCTCACCCACGCTATACTTTATTTTTCATTTTCTCAAAAATTACATAAGTGCGAGCTTAAAACTAATTGTACATACATCGAGCATACATATAGGCATATTTTTAACACAGTTATGTGTCCGTAAGCATGATATTTTAGGTGTGGCGCTCAAAAAATAGGTCTCCGCAATATTTATACTTTCCCCCTCCATAGGGCTTCGCCCTGCCACGGGGCTCCGCTGCCCCACCCGCGCGCTCCGGGCGCGCCGGGTGGGGGGGAGCGCAACATGTCTTAGAAAACCGTTCTATACAAACAGATTTTGTCTCCTACACGGTACATTTCTACATTTATTGATGTGATGCCTATTTATTTATGTAGTCCTATGCGTTATCTACCTAATACAATAAGTTTCTAATAAGAATATTAAGAAATAACAGCTCTACGGCCCTATAAAGATTACAAATTAAAAAGTCTTAAAAAACCTACTTACATTCACTTAATGCCTAACTATCATATATCATTTTATAGAGGAAGTAAAAACACACAAAACAACATCATTATCATTACAATTATACCTATATCCTATCAACTATTCGTAAAAAACTATATTTAACATTTTCGTCAATTATGCCTAAACTGTTGATACGATTTACACAAAACTTTGATATATTACTCTTATAACTACCTATTTCCTAATAAGATATAAAACAAATAAATCGAAACATAAAAACATACTATTTACGAATGCTTACAATTCAGGTAAAATCTTATAAGATGTTAGAAAAGGACAGCCTATCGTCTCTAGGTCGGAACTATCAATATTCTAACTAGTTTCCCCGCGCCACCGCTTGGCGTCGTGGCGATCGTTTAGACAAATTCTTATAAGATTGTTGGAGAGAAAGAGACGGAATATCGCTCTGAACTATCAATTTTACAATCGTTTACTATGGGCAAAGCTAACTATTATTGCGATATCCGACTCATTCTAATAAGACAACAAGGGAATGATATTTTTAATGTGTATACAACCGATACATGTGAAATTATAGATACATTTTATAAATCAATCTCATATTGACGTAAGTTTATTTCGTCTCGCTTCGGTCGTAAGGCGGTCGTCTCGTACACCCACGATAAATCACGTGCGCTCAAAATGTGTCCCAGTCAAGAAGTGCTTGACACCACTCAAGCACTTCTTGGTTTACAGTCACGCGCGGACCGTTGCAAAGTCAACACGCCGCTGAGCTCCGTGTAAAAATATGTAAAATAAATAGTTATAGTATGTAAAATGTCGTTTTTTCGACAGGGATCTAATCAATGTTTGTTAATTTAACGCATTTGAAGCAAAGTTTGTTTTAATACTTACTATAACCTGATTTACTAGAAAATATTTATGATATTCAAATGCATGGTCGATAATATAGCCGTCTCTTTTCCCTGCGGTCCGTACCTGCTATATTGGTAACAGCGCATTCAGAATTTATTTATTTAATCTTTTTGGTCTTTACACTGCAAATGGCGGACTTAACGCCAATATGACATTCCCTACCAGTCAACCATCAAGAAATATGCATAGAGTCAAAGAAATAAGGTCTTTATTCTTCCGCATATAGCAATGAGTCGTAAAATATTACGACTTATTGCTGTATGCGGACTGTACTGTCCCTTGGAGCTGTGAAAAAATCAAACTTCTAAGCCAAAGTAATCAAAAGATACAGCCTTTTATGCCGCAAATTTTCGAAACTCGCACGGAAATCAAAACTTAGAGGGTACTTCCCGTGAACTTAGAATCTTGAAGTTTGGTACGAAGTAACGTCTTAAAGTACATATAAAGGAAAAATTGCGAACATTATAAAATAAAAAATATATTTTATTTAAATTTATTAAAATATACCTACAGGTTTGTACGGAAACCTCGGTGCGCGAGTCCGACTCGCACTTGGCCGGTTTTTTTCTAGTAAAATTTTCTTTAAATTTAAACATCTAGCAGGTACATGTTTAAAAAACATACTTATTTTCCAATTTTCTTTCCCCCAGTCTCGGCGGTGGTACATTCCTCGGTCTATGTTGTCTATTGACCGGATGCAGGAGCTTCGAGGAAGCCATATCTTTGGCGGCTTCCGGCGATAACACCACCGTTGATAAACTAGTACGGGATATATATGGAGGGGACTACGCGAGATTCGGGTTGCCGGCTGATTTGGTGGCTAGCAGGTGAGATTAATTTAAGTATTATCTAATATATAAAATTCTCGTGTCACGGTGTGCGTAATTGAACTACTCCGGAACGGCTCGACCGATTTTCGTGAAATTTTATATGCATGTTCAGTAGGTCTGAGAATCGGACAACATCTATTTTTCATCCCTCTAAATGTTAAACGCCCGCAGGAATCTCAAACGCCCGCGAAGTAGAAGTTACACACCTTTGGACCTCGACGAGCTAATATCTTGCAGGTAACTCTGGAGACAAGGGTTTAAATGCAAATACTTGTCAAGGTGAAATGGTCCATAATAGTGTGGACTTAGAGCTCCAAATCGGAATTGAAGTGACAACCAAACGCTCGAAGTCCGCTTTGGTAGATGGCTTTTCTGTGTTCAGGTTTAAATGTAGTTAGTTCAGCCTTTATAATCATTGGAAAATGATGTTTATTACAAGTTGATAGAGCTGAGTTTAAAGTATGATCAGGTGGGTGTTAAATTAAAACGGTAATTTAATGTGAAGATGTAAGTTTGAAAATGGAATTATTAACTCTTAATTGCGATTGGTTGAGCTTGAGGAAGGGTTATATAGTATGAATTATGGTGAAACAACTCTTTACACGAGGACATAGAGTTGAAAACGGACGTTGTGGTGCGAACTGGTGGAAGATTTAATATTGTGATTAACATTGCCATAATAAAAAAAAATAAAAACAGCGTGTGTACAGAGTACGCATGTCAGAAGTGCAACAAACTTTCATAATCTTTATATATATAATTCTTCTGTGAGTGTGTATGTCACTGAACTTCTCTTAAACGACTGGACCGATTTTGATGAAATTTTTTGTGTGTGTTCAAGGGGATCTGAGAATGGTTTAGATTCACAATTTTGTCCGCTGGACAACCCCTATTTTTTTAGGGCGGTACGAAGTTCGCTGGGTCAGCTAGTCTTATATATAAAATTCTCGTGTCACAATGTTATTTACCATACTCCTCCGAAACAGCCTGACCGATTTTTATGAAATTTTATATGCACATTCCGTGGGTCTGAGAGTCGGCTACTATCTATTTTTCATATCCTTAAGTGATAATAGTTGTCCACCTGTAACGTAGTGTTCTGAAACCTACAATGCGTCGCGCCTAAATTCAAACTATTGTGTTTTTGCTGTAGGTAACGTAGTGTTCTCATACGGGTTAGAAGGAATGTTATCCCAGAAAATTGATACAACACTACGTTACACACCCCTAAAATTTTTTTTGGACAATATTTATATAATTTGTTATTAAAAAATACATACAGCCCTAAATTTTCTCTTCCATCTGTCCCTATTTTTATGGCGGTACGAAGTTCGCTGGGTCAGCTAGTAATAATTATAAAAATATATATTTACATAATTACATAATTTAAAAAACAAAATAAAAATAACAAAAGTAATCTGATAATTCATTAGAATAGATACGTACATATACGTACATGGTGAGCAAGTTTTTTAACAGATGGCGCTGTTCATACATCTATACATCGCGGTATGGTTTGGTATACATAACGGCCTTGATATATATGTACAAACTTTTGAATGTGGTTGTACAAAGATGAACATTAAAATAAGTATATAGCGTGCTTCTTCTCTTTCTCTTTAGTTGTTTACATCTATCCGTCCTTTAAAATTTTAAATCGTCACACTAAAATCTGACGCTCAAAAATATGCTGACTTTATAATTTAATATGTCTAGTTTTCAAACCAGCCCCTTTTTTATTGATTTAGTGTCCAACTTGGGAGATAAGAGCGATTTTATATAGTAAAATCGTCACATAGCGGCCTATCGAGAGTAAATCACTCCCACAAGCTTATGCGAGGTGTGCAATACAAAACTCGTCCAGATGTAGGAAAATATAGATGTTAGTTTGTTTATGGCTTAAAGGATTGCGAACAGACATTATGGTGTTTGTTCTAAATACAAGTTACAGTTAATAGCAACATCAATTTATGAAAACTGGGCAGATTAGTATGACAAATATAAAGCGACACGAAGGACAACTGTTACCGCGTCGTATTTATAAACGAGCAAACGACATTACTTCCGATGAAGTCATTACATGAGCTAGATAGTTCATTTTATCTTAAAAAAATATCAATGTTGGCACTGTCAAAAATGAGAATTCTTATAACTCGTGCCATTAAAGGAACAGATTGAAAATACTATCGCAAAGCATTTCAGTACCTCTCTAATGTTTCTTAGGATAGCATGTGGCGAGAGACAGAATGTCTTACGTCATTTGTCATTCGTTTTTTTATTGACGCAACTTATAACCAAGTAATAGGCACTATTTTCTTTGCCAAATAATCATTTGCTTTTTTGAAGAATAAAGTGTCAAATAATGACTTGGTTAGTTAAGGCTAATTTACGCCGCGGCTACACTGTGCGTCATTGCGGCATACTACAAGGCCGCATGCTACAATAATTAAAAATGTCGTACATAAGGGTCTGATTATATTTCAGACGAAAATGCTCGGGTTTAAACTGTTCCACACGTTCCGGCAGGCTTTTTCTATAATTATGATGAAAATGATATGATTTTGTATTGACACTGTAACAATATATTATTTTGCAAATATTGTTACGTAATTATTTAACGCTGTGTAGTTTTTTTCGCCAGTTTTTCTCCACAGCTAAAAATGTCCTTAACTTAACGGTGGTACAGGAAAAAATATGGACGATTCATAAGAGTTGTATTGCGCATCCAATTTGAATAAAGATTTTTTGACTTTGACCAGTTTCGGCCAAATGGCGTCGGCTGAGAGACGCGCTAAAGTGTCCCGTGAAGACTTGGCCCGCGCTACTCTGGTCACAATCACTAACAACATCGGTTCCATCGCCCGTCTGTGTGCCAGCAATGAGAATATTGAGAGGGTAAGTGGTTAAAACTAATCCATATTATATCTACTAATACAAGCAGTCCTCGTACTTACGGCATGTTAGGTTCTCGAAATACCCGACGTAAATCGAAACGACATAAGTCGAGACATGCCCACGGACATTGACCTCGCTACAAGTGAATTCTCCTATGCTAGAAATCGAAACAATTTACGTATGCTTGAGGAATAGTGTCAAAACATTGTATGACGTAACTTGAAACGACGTATGTCGAGGACTGCCTGAATTATAAAAGCAAAACGTTGTATGTTTCTTAGTGGTTGAATCACGAAAAACAGGTAGTACTATATAAATACGAAAGTGTATCTGCCAGTCTGTTACCCCTTCACACTTAACCTGAACCGATTTATATGAAACTTGATATATAGATAGTTTGAGTCCCAGGGACCGACATAGGATAATTTTATCCTAGAAATCATCCTTCAAGGTGGTGGAGAAAGGGGGGGGGGGTTGTCAGGGATATTTCTTACTGTCAAATTCCATAGTAATTTGACAAATACTTTTTATATATAATATAAAAATATATTTTATATATAAATAATTTTTATGTATTCATGCTCGGGGGGACTGGGTTCCATATCAAAATGGATTTCAAAATATAAATGCTTAGAAGTAGTCTCATTCTATCTTGTTCGTTTTTATAATAACATGGTTTATATAAAAAAAAAACGAGCGAGCTTTACAGTAGTCGCGTATGATGTGTAACATTTGAAACCTCACCTTATATTAGTAAGAAAAGAAATAAAACCTACTACAAAAGAAATAAGCCATTTGAACATTATGTTCTAAAATCAAATCAAATAGAGCACGCTTTCGCGACTTCCTGTTATACACTTCCGTCCCATTTCATGAAATCACTCCCACAAATTGCAGGAAAGCGAGAGGAAAGATGTTACACATCAAAAACAGAAATTGAATAAATAAATATAATTTCTAACGCAATGAGTTGCACAAGCGACTCCACATCTTTCATAATGCTATGCATAGAGTGACTGATGTAACAATACCTACCGTCTTGGTTACTTATCAGCACTCCGCCGGTACGAATTTCGTTTTTTCTTTGTGCTACCGTCCAGGTAGCAAAATGATAATATTGTCATTCGCTCGTAAATATGCTAAATTGTGTGTTTGTGTTGTGCTTGTACTAATAACAATAGTTTGCCTACCTATTAAGGCTGTATTCCGTAATATATCCCAGTATATTGGCCAGTGCTAATGACGTCATGAATCGACGCTATGCTGGTGAATTGTTCCGAAATATACTGGCCAGTGCACTGACGTCATAAATCCACGAAATATTAAAAATACTGCGAACAAAGAAGATTCTTTATTCACCTCATCAATTAAAAGGAATTCTTTTTGTTCGGATGCCGTTATTGTTCTTTAAATAATAAGAAAATAAAATATGAATTCTTCTCACGCACATACGTCATATTCGTTTTCCCGGTAAAAATATGATAGCATACCAGTACAATATGGCGTCGGATTCATGACGTCATTACCACTGGCCAGTATACTGATGTATATTTCGGAATACACCCTAAATGAAATTAATGAATGATGATAGTTTTATAAAGCAGCTGCGCTGCGTCATTTCAACTTAGTTATTAGATTAAGTTATGTATCTCATTTTAAGTGAACTGTCTGTGTAAGTTCGTATGAGAACTAAAATAGGGGTGGTGACGGGGTACATTAAACGAAATTCTATTTAGTCCGTCAGTTAGATAGATGATCAAAAAATAATGGACACGTATTTTTTCTTTGGGCAATCAACCAAAAAATTGACAAAGTTATAGCGCGTCAAAGTTTGGGAGTAGGATCTCGTGACGTCACTTTTAAGTGAAAATTGAACCAAAACTTGCGACTTTTTAAATCAATATATCTCTGCAATGTTTATATTATGTAAAAAAGAAAAATACGTGTCGTGTCCAATACTCTTTGATAATCTACCTGATATAAGAAGAAAAAAAAAAGTCATCATCCCTATTCTTTAAACTAATTGACGACCTCCGTGGCCGAGTGGTTTATACGCCGACTCGAGAGGTCCCGGGTTCGAATCCCGGTGGGGGCTGATGTTTGTGTGATGAATAGGAGCATTTGTACTCCAGCCATGGACGTTTAATATGTATAATATAAATATACTTATATATGTACAATATATTATTATGTATAGTAGTAGTATCCCATAACACATGCCTTTAGAGTGCTTACTTTGGGGCTAGGCTAATTGGTGTGAGTGTTGGAAATATTTATTTTATTATTTAATTCTGTGTACAGGTAGTGTTTTGCGGCAACTTTCTACGCGTGAATCCGTTGTCTATGAAACTGCTGTCGTACGCGATGTCGTACTGGTCGCGGGGCGCGCTCAAAGCCTTATTCTTAGAGCACGAAGGGTGAGTTTATTTATTTAGGCATGCTTACAGTCACACATATTCATATTTTAATGATTGAATAGGATTCTATTCAATTTTCTTATACTTACAAGCATACACAACGATTACAATAAAGTTAATAAACAACTAAATATAACTAGAAAAAAAGCCACGCGGTCCAGGAAGCAGACGGGACTCGAACCCGCATCCTTCGCAATCCGGGCGAATGCACTGACCAATTATGTTACCGCGGATACAGATTTAATCATCTAGCAGTTATATGTTTGACTTGATTTGACGACCTCCGTGGTCGAGTGGTTGCCGGGTTTCATGGTGTCGCCGACTCGAGAGGTCCCGGGTTCGAATCCCGGTGGGGGCAGATGTTTGTGTCATGTCTCCGGTCATTGATGTTTAATATGTATTTCTATATAAATATACATACTTATATATGTACTGTATATGTATTCTAGCCGTTACCCTAGCATCCCTTAACACAAGCCTTACAGTGCTTAGTTTGGGGCTTGGCTTTATGTTTAAAAAATAAAGATATAATGCTAATGTTCTTTATAATAATTTTTCATTTCGCAGTTACTTCGGCGCAGTAGGCTGCCTGCTCCACTTAGATATGAAGCAAAAGAACAAGAGTTTGTCGAGAAACGCGACCCCCATAGTTGAGCCTGGTCACGCGGACAGATGAGCGAAAACCACCCTTATGTCCTTAGAAATAAAGCAGGCTTTACCGTAGCTGATGTGCGATGTGACCCTACCTTCTTATTTCAGTTCAGAAGATAACAGATGAGCGAAAACCACCCTTATGTTTTAAGAAATAAAGCAGGCTTTACCGTAGCTGATGTACCCCCTACCTTCTTATTTCAGTTCAAAAGATTGTAGATGAGCGGAAACAACCCTTATGTTCTTAGAAATAAAGTAGGCTTTACCGTAGCTGATGTGCGATGTGACACTACCTTCTTATTTCAGTTTAAAAGATTGTAGATGAGCGAAAACCACCCTTATGATTATAGATATAAAACAGGCTTTACCGTAGCTGATGTGCGATGTTACCCTACCTTCTTATTTCAGTTCAAAAGATTGTAGATGAGTGAAAACCACCCTTAAGTAGTTGGAAATAAAGCAGATTTTACTAGTATTGGTGTACGATATATCCCAACCTTCTTATGTCAGTGTTAGCTACAAACAAATTGTTATACAAGACAACAGATGAGCAGTAACCACCATTATGAACTTGGAAATAAAGCAGACTTTACTATGACGCGTGCGACGGACAATCAGATAATTTTCAAAAAGTTGTCAAATACCCTATGTGTTTGACAAATATTTGAAAAAGATCTTGCGTTATTTACACGTTTATAGGAACTCCATAAAAAGTGGTTATTTATCAATTTCCGAAAATTGGTAATTTATTAAAAAAAATCGTTCAAATATGGCATTGAATCCTTTCTCGGGGTAATATGGCGGTTTACCTATGTGTGACATGACGTCACTCGGCTCTCATTCAAACGTTAATCGGAACAAGACGTAATGGATATGATACTTTATTCGATTTGATTTATTGAAAGTTTAAATCTAAAGAAAAGCTTTACTAGAAAAAAAAGTTCTTTAGATTTAAACATCTAGCAGTTAAATGCTTAAAAAAAATAAAAGCATAACTATTTTTTTTATTTATTTATTTATTTACTAATTTAGTACACACACAATAAAATAGATAAGAACAGGAACAAGAAATTTGTTATTATTATTGAAAGTTCTTTTGAATCATCCAATATTTGTCACTCGTTCTGTAATAATGTCACTGTGACCGAAAGTCTACATATGTGTGACGTCATTTTAGGCTTTTTCGGTCACGTGACAATAGATATCAAAAAAATTCATTTTCGTGATTTTTGAGTAAAATCTGCAACATATTTTTTGTAAAAATAGTAAATTCACAGGTGATTTCATATTGTTGCTACTTTATTTCTAATATCGTCAAATACCCTGTTTACTGATTGATTCAACCAAATTTGATAGCACTTCACATTACTATAAGTATTTTGGTCGCTTATTTTCCTCTGTAAGGTACAGTGTACCACAACAGAGCGTTCAATAAGTCAATTTGAATAAAATATCATTTAATTTCATTATTTATCACTAAGTACTTAGTCAGTCACACATCAGTTGGGTAAGAGTACGATTAATTGCTAATATTGTGCCTACGTAGCTTGGTTTCCCGGAGAAATAGGGAGTATAAAAATGACAGCTGTCACTGAGACAGTGTGACATTTAGAATTGTGACAAGTTTTAATAATTGTTATTTTCGAAATCGAATTATGTTAAAAAAGGGTTATTTTTAATAATTCAATATTTAGTATCATCACAATATGATATAAAAATTATTATGTTTATAAAATTTACACTTCGGTAAATATTGTTTTTGTTTTCTTATCCAATACTACCATATTACAAAACGCTTGACTTTTTAAATAGAATATATAAAAGACAGAAAAAGCTTTAGGATGAAACTAAACGCAACTAAAGGATGTATTCCGTAATACATACCAGTATACTGGCCAGTGCTAATGACGTCATGAATCGACGCTATACTGGTGAATTGTCCCGAAATATATTGGCCAGTGCACTGACGTCATAAATTGACGAAATATGAAAAAGAGTGCGAATAAAGAAGATTTTTTATACACCTCTTCAATTAAAAGGAATAATTTTTTGTTCTGATGCTATGATATATTATTCTTTAAATAATAAAGAAATAATATTCGAATGCATCTCACACACGCTCTGTCATACGTCATATTCGTTTTTCCGGTAAAAATATGGTAGCATACCAGTGCAAGATGGCGTCGAATTCGTGACGTCATTACTACTGGCCAGTATACTGATGTATATTTCGGAATACACCCAAAGTCTACGTTATTGTAATAAGGCGGTTTGAAATTAGATATAAATTATATCGTGCATTTTGTTTCAATAGTAAAAAATATCAATGCATAATAGAAAGAATGTTATTAATTTATTTGTTTTGTGACACGTAGAATCATTCCTGAGTGCAAATGTAATGTTTGGATGTATGTGGCATTACTGGTGTTTCTCAAATATTTAAAAACATCTCTAACGTAATATACATGGTTAATTTTAAAACGCCAACAACCTCTTAGGGGGTGATTCTACCCATCAACAGGAACAACTTTTATTATGGGACCAACGCTGAAATCTCGATAAAAAAAATCAGCTGTTTCATACATTTCGGTCGATTAGCTGATGCACTTTTGTATGAAACAGCAGATTTTTAAATAAAACTAGTTTTTAACAGGTTAATGCACGAAACTTTATTTATTTATTGACGTTTCGCAGCCTTTTCAGGTCTGCATCGTCAGAATAATGATTTTTTTATTTAATTTTGTCGAGCTACCTTCGAAAGACTATTGAGCATACGGTTATTTCATTGGTATGTTTTTAAAATTTTATTGTCTATGTATGAATTTATTAGTTTATTTACTAATTATTTTATTTAAAAATTCTTTTTTGTAATTTTCAGTTTATTTATTTGACTCTCACTACCGTAAACTACCACCGGTTCCAAAATTGGGAGACCTTTCTGAGAAGAACCGGTGAAACAAACTCAGAGAGGCTTTCTATCTTCTTCTTATGTTAAATTATGCAAACAAAAAGAACTAATAGCATCTGTTGGTCTTGCAGTGTGTGCTCGGGGTTGGATATCTCTTGTATAATGGGTTCCCAAGCTGGTGGTATATACCAACCATCTTCCCTATTGAAAATTGGGTATTTTTTAATCTCAATAGCCTCGTGTATCTTTCTAGGAATGAATCGTTGCTCAGTTGCAGCTCAGCAGATTTTTTTTTCGCGATTTCTTCGTTGGTCCCATAATAAAAGTTTTTCCTGTTGATGTGTAGAATCACCCCCTAATAGGTTGTTGGTGTTTTAAAATTAACCCTGTGTAACACAAATGAAACAAGCAAAGGTGTACCTTGTTTATATGAAGCGAAGGATCAAATTCGAAAATCAGATTTTAAGATTTAGGTACTCCTTTGAATTAAATAGCACAAAGAATCTAACCACAACTTTGCCAAATGGTTTAGAACTCTTATGTTAATTGATACATTATTTGGATATAAATGAATAATGTCAAGTTTATGCAAATAGCAAACACGAATAGACAATTGAATTGCCAGCCTAAATTGTTATTAAATCGTTTGACAAAAGGTGGAACTAAATAATGTAAATATGAAAAAATTAAAATATTACAAAAATTTTAGATAGGTTCACAATTTATCGGCAGTTTATAATGTCGCGAGATAGATTATAATGTAACGGTATTTACAATGTTACGGTGACATGTATATATTCGATCATGCTATATATCTTTTTAATAGTATCCAATACACTAGTAATGCCTTTATATTTGTAATAATTATGATTCCTTAGCACAAACTTTTATTTGTAAGGTTGGTCGGAAACTTGGTCCTATAATCTATGTTTTGATATTTGTAGTCACACTCATAATTCTGTAATAAATTTAATCGGTTAAGAGAAAGTTGCTGCTGCTATTTAAAATTTTTATTGGTTAAGCAACTAGTAAGAGCTCAATGGCGCAAGTAGTTAGCGCTTTCGGTTGCGATCGTTGAAGTTAAGCAACTTTCGCAGTGGTTGGTCATTGGATGGGTGACCGAAAATTTACTATCTCGAGCTCTTCTGTGCTTCGGAAGGCACGTTAAGCCGTCGTCCCGGCTGTATCTGCAGTCGTTAGCACCCACCAGTCTCCCTATTCCATCTATAGGGAAGGCATGTGCCCCAGCAGTGGGGATATTAATAGACTAACTGATGGTGCAGCAACTTTGCAATAGCCTACCATTGGATGATTGAACGAAATTTTTATTTTCAATTAAGAACGTTGGTTTCGGAGAACTAATCTAAATTAATCCGCACTGGGCCTTCGCGACATAATCCTAAGCACTTTCACCCCTAGAAGTAGGGACATCAATTCGAGGTCAGAACTGTGATTCGAAAAAAACGAAATATTAGGTCAAGTTTCACTCTAACCAGTTTTTTTAGATGTATTTTTAGTCCCGAGTTGGTTGTTAACAGAAGGATAACATATTGCAACGCACGATGGAGCGACATGTTCAGACCTTTTAAATGCCTAACTTTTAATGAGAAAACTCATGAAATGACTCCACTAATTCTGGGTTATTTTATTTTAATATTTTGCATCCACGGGTTCACCCACAGAACACAGAAAGAGGTTAAAAAGGGTGAAATTAGATCGTTTGTCGGGAACCGATATCGCCGGCTCACCCCCACTACACTTCCACCTAATAGATAATAGCCAATCAAACGACGCGGCATCAAACAATCGAACCAATCAGAGCTCACACCCGCGAGCAACGGTGCAATCAGAACCTAGTTTTGGTCAAGTTATGAGTATTTAAATAAAACTAGTTTAACGGGTTAATGCACGAAACTTTATTTATTTATTGACGTTTCACAGCCTTATCAAGTCTGCATCGTAAGACTACCAGTATTCTGACGATGCAGACCTGAAAAGCCTGCCAAACGTCAATAAATAAATAAATAAAGTTTCGTGCATTAACCCGTTAAAACTAGTTTTATTTAATGAGTGATGTGCGTGAAAACCTAAGAAACAATTATGAGTATTTGCTAACACATAACTGTGGCACGCCTGCCCCGCCCGCAATACCTTTTTAACCTCTTTCTGTGTTATGTGGTTCACCCGCATTAATTTGACGAATATGATTATAGTGAGTCAAACTTAAAAGAATGACAATGAATCATGACAGAATGACAAAGCGACATAAATGCCTCTTTATTAATAAATTAGGAATAAGCGAAGACTAATTAAACCATGTTTTCTTCGTATCACTCGTGCGACATTTGTAATTCAGTGAACAGAGACAAAATATACACTAATTAATCCAAGTTTATTCTTTGTTTATTTAAAGAGGGGGACGGTGTCGCTAAAGTTTTTTTATAGAACTTTTAAACAGGAACAATTATGTCATAAGTGATTTTTGTCTAACTTTAATCGTAGCTTACACAACAGAAACTCAAACGGAATATTTTTTCCGTTTTTACAACTTTTTTATTGGTCCATCCTATGCAGAAAGCGTTATGTTTTTATAGCCTATAGCCTTCCTCAATATATGCACTGTCCAACACAAAAAAATCTTTCCGAGTGTTGCAATGTGATGTCCTTCATAATGGTTATTTTTAATATTATTATAGTATTCTTGTCGCGTTCGACGCATACTTTCGTTTACAAAAGTACAGTGAAAAAATGTTTCGCCTTTATTACTAAGTACTAAGAGCGAAATTCATAGCAAATTTGTATCCGCGTAAATGTTTTTGACTATTCTGTTTTGGTTATATAAATTTGTAGAACTAAAGTCAGTTGTTTGTTTATATAATATAAATATTGTGCACAAATAAAATAGTATCAAAGCAATGAATTAGAATGCGTTTACAAAACAAAAATGAAATAATTACTTAAGCCGCCTATACATGTTGGTGAAGCGAAGGCCAATACCGTATAGACAGTATATTTGTCTTACATTGTCATCGCTCGGTGTCGCTTGCCTTATTTGCCGAGTAAAGGGAAGCGCCAACGTGTATAGACCTCATTTGGCGTTGCTTGTCGGCACTCGGTGTTGCTCGCCAACATAATTCTCACGTCTATTCATTTTAATGGTTGAAAATGTCAGTTAATTTTTTTCTTTAAATATCAATTTGAATATTGTTCACACGTTGATTTATTGTCAATATTTTTATTAGTTCAGTCTGTGATTGAAATTATTCATTACTATAATTTTATCAGTCTGTTACATTTATCTATACGAATTAATATTACTCTTAAAATCAACATAATTGAATGGATATTTTTATTCGATATGGTTGAAAATGTTTATCGAATATAAATGTGTTAACTTTTTTTATTAGTGTAATTTAACGGTTGATAAATATATTCAACATCACTAGCATGGGCAGCTACATAAAGCTCGTCTATGTTGGCTAATAGCATTGGCCTTCAAACTTGTCCAACGTCGAGACGGTAGTACTCTTCTTGTATCAGTTTGCCAACGCTCACGTTGGGTTAAGCTCTACCAACATGTATTGGCCGATTTAGATAAGGCAGCTGTATGGACTAAGTATCCTTTGCGCTCGTTACAAAAAGTTCCACTAAACGTAACAACTGACTTTAGTGTTGCAAACTTGAATAACCGGTATTGTAAATAAAAAAATATTAAGTCACAAAGACTAGTGGAATGTTGCCTTTTGCTGGGATACAATCTTAAAGGATTTTTTGTTTATTTCAGATTGCTGTGTTCTTTGTTGAATTTATTTAGTTTGAAAATTATTATACAACGGTGTCGATTCTGCCACGATGGTGCGATTACAATTGGTCTTGGCCTAAGGAATTCGGACAAACGACTAATGGCGCAATTACATTTGGTCGCTAGCCAATATTCGGGTGCACGAAAGACATTACCCGAATTGGGGCACCCGAAGCAATAATTACATTGTTTTCGGGTACAGGAACACGGGCAAACAACCCTGCACCCGTTTTCTAGTTGGTTAAAACGAATACGGGATTACTCGACTCCGTTCATTTACACTTATGGCGCGTGTACATTTGTTCGTTAAGCCGAATACGAGTGCCGATAGAATTCGGACAAACGACTAAGTTTAATGTACCAGTCGAGTACGCCGGTATTCTAGCAGCCGAATACGGGATAACGACCCTATGTAATTGCGCCATTATTCTCTTAACTTTAAACTAAATTTAACATCAGCCTCTCCTTTTCATACTGTATAGAGAATGACAAGGATATACTGCCAGAATGGACAGGCAGATTCACTAAGCAATTATGCTACCGAGACCTTAATGCTCGTGTTGAATTTTGTTGCTACGACGACATAAGACATTCTGTTCCTTTCGCACATGCTGTCCTAAGTAACGTGCGAGTGAGACAGAATGCCTTGCGTCGGCATTTTCGATTTGTTACTTTAATGTTATGAGAATTCTCATCTTGGCAGTTTTACTTTAATCAATTTCTTAAGTTGAAATGAAAAATGTTGTTCAGAAGTAGGAAATGTCTTTTACTTGTATATAAATACGATGGCAAGACACCTCCCAGTATGAGGCACCTATCTACTAACAGAAATATACCCCCTCGTCTGTGTAAGTGGCAGATTTCTGCTGTGAGTTGCAAAATTATTTTCATTTTTCATATTTTGCGTTTTATCATATTTAGTAATGAGTTTTAATTTTCACCATCTGTTAAATAGATAGGTTTGAAGAGAAACTATTCAGGATTGATTTAAGACATAAGTGAAGCCCGGGTGTACAGTAGAACTCGAATAAGATGAAAATCAGCTGGATTTTTTTTTATCTGCTGGCCTTGAAAAAGAAAATGGCGAACTACACAGATGAGGGCCAAAAAATATTATTATGGTGGGCATATGTTTATCTTTCATTGTTTAAAAATATTTATAATTAGTGATTATATCGGTAAAGGGTTTATTAATATTGTAGTAGTATGTTTTTAGCAACGGAGAGACGAATCAAAAAGATTGTTTATTGTTTTGAACGAGAAGTGTCTGTGTCAGTTTTTGGGCGGGACGATTTTTGTAAATAAAATGAGTAACTATTTATATGGTGTATTGTGTTTTATTTAATTTTTCCAAAACATTTGCTTGATAGAGTCTGTGCGAAAAGAGAATGGGCGTGGCGAAAAACGGAACTAACATTTAGATTTTTATTTGGCAATCAATCCCAGAAATCTGTAAAACGTCAAAGTTTTGTATTGATACGGATTTTTTTGTTCTTGTGATTTCTTGCGGTTTTTTGTATTTATGTCTAAAAGGGGTGAAACCTTACAAATACGGTAGAAAAGCACTACATCGCCCTCCAATGTAAATCCCATTCTCTTTACGCACAGACTCTTAGGGTCAACCAACACCGAAAGAGCGGCGAAGGGCAGCGAAGCGCAGCGACCCGCTCGGTAGAGAAGGCGCGCTTAATTAAGGAATTCGTCGGAATTCCCGCGAATCCGCGCGAGTCGTTCGAGTTTCTCATGCGATAATAAGTATTATAGTAATGAAAATAAAGTTAAAATTCATATGACACTGAAACTGCGCTGCGCTTCGACGCTCTTCTGGTGTGAGTTGAGACTTAGAAGTCCTCTTTTAATGTCATGGAAAGTTCATATCATGGAGGTTAGAGAGAAGGAGAACGATCGCTACGTGCTAAAACATTAGCCCGCCTGTTCCTAAAAAAATTGTAGAATTGATAGTTTATTTTTCAGCCACCAGCCGCGCTGACGTCGGTAAGTAGTATTTGCGAAGTTATCTGTTTATGAGTAGAAGCACATGAAGTTAGTTGAATAATTTAGAAACTTTTTTCGCGGCATTGGTCATTTCAAATTAACGCAAAACAGCCCGCTTTTATTGAGACAACTTAGCGATCGCAGCGCCTCAGTTATTTAGTCCATATTTCTGGGACACTATTTTCTACAGCGATCTCTTCTCCTTCTGTCTTACCTCCATGGTTCATATGTTTAAATGCACTCTAAAAACGGCTGAACGGATTGAGTGAAATTCGGCATACAGATAGTGTGGCGATTGAAGACTTAAAATTATTATTCAATATCATTAGACATTGACAAAATAAAAGAAGTATTACATTATTGAATTTTAAATTGCGTTCAATTAATTCAAATTACTAAGTCTGCGAAGTCGATGTATGTATCCGGCCTTCGTTTCGCCTTCTCCATAACCAAGTCGTCCTCTTCCAAACCATCGACAACAGTCTGAAGTCTCTCTAACTCCTTGTCCGTGAATAAATCTAGAGTATTCCGTCTCAGATACTTGCCTTCATTCATCTTGTACTCTACGACTTTATTCATGAGTGCGTTCAGATCTCTATTTTGTCTATTCTTCGGTTTAGATAAAAACAGCATGCCATCCGCGTCGAATTCTGATTCCGGCAGCCTGTGTCTGTACCTGTAGTTTCTCAACGGCGTCTCTTTTCTGTGTTCGGCGTTGTTTTCAGTTTCGCGTCTTTTTCTGAACTGCCAGTTCTCGAATGGTGCTATGCGCTGCTCTGTGCCGCTGGTCTGCAATGGGGCTTGTTGACTTTGCACCTTATGTGGACGCCAGATTCTGGGCGCCGGGTGTGGTAAGAGTCCTTGTTGCGATAATGCGAGGCACACTGTCAAAATGCCAGATGGTTTAAATTCTAGTTTTTACTGGAAGACATCTACATCTCAATCCCAACTAGTGTTGCCAGGTCCGATTTGTTTTAAATCGGTACATGAGGTCAAAAAAATCGGGATTTAGGGTTGTAGATCGGGGCAGTAAACAAAAAAGGGGTTTTTAAGTCTGGGTTTAATTTGTTGCGTTAGCGTCCCGATCAGGTACAAATCGGGACGCGTCCCCAGACCCTTGAAAATCGGGACGACCTGGCAACTTCCAATTTATTTTCATAAGCAGAAGAATTTTTAAGGAATGAAATTCTCTACTTAGTTTGTCCAGTATACCTATTGAACCATCTTGTTACACATCGTATATAGTAATAATGTGTATGTGAACTACGCAAGGGATTTAGTTTAATTTTTCAGGGCGGTTTCCGCACTTAGTCCTAATTATTGGACCATTGTGTGTGTCTCGGAACATTCCCTTTTACTCCAGCCGGCCTAAATTAGTCCAGAAGGCAAGCAGCTTTGGCAGCCTGCTGCAAGCTTCCGGAAGCGATGCTGGTGACTGGAGAAATCGTGCCCGTTGATCGGCCACACTCCTGCATTCCATGATGTCATGCTGTGGCGTTTTTCTGCCTTCATGCATCCTATGCAGACCCGTCTTTGCCAGTGGGCACTTTGGGCATGTGCCCAGGGTGCCCGCGATCGATAGGGGGCCCCCTCAGATCAAAATACATAGTCCCTAGTTCCTGTTAAATCACCAAACGGAAGTCATAGGGTCCTCATTATCCTAATATGCCCAGGGCCTCCAATAGGTCAAAGACGGCACTGATCCTATGCATATGGGGCTGTCTGTTACTCCTATTGTTTAAAGGATGTTTGTTTAGGGGACAATGACTACGCAAGGGGCACAATAATTCTGGATTCTAATTATAAAAAATAACTTACGGATGAAACACAGTTCCGCGAATAGCAGTTTCATAGCTACCACCTCAGCCTTAGCACAAAAAAATAAGGCAGAGGTACTTTACCGTATTAGGTTTGAACCAATAATGAAATTTTAAGAGTCCTTTTATAGCGCTATAACATTGCTTGTAATTAGTAATAAATTTTGATAAC
The DNA here is from genome assembly GCA_902850365.2 of Chilo suppressalis. Classification (NCBI taxonomy): domain Eukaryota; kingdom Metazoa; phylum Arthropoda; class Insecta; order Lepidoptera; family Crambidae; genus Chilo; species Chilo suppressalis. Next base: position 10,709,674 of record OU963919.1, read on the forward strand.
AGAATGAGCAGGGCCGGACCGTGAGTTTAGGGGCCACTGGGCTAATACTAATTAGGTACCCACCTAATTACTCAAAGTATAGAAGAAATGAGACAGTAAACTATTTAATTTTAATTATAATATATTATACCTTAGGGTATACCGTTGATAAATTGACAAATTACAACCATTCTGCAAAGTGTAGAAATGGCACATTTTTTAATTTGCTCCTCACATTCTAGGGGTAATAAATGGGGTTATATTCAACAACGTTATTTTTTCTACATTGAATGTTCTTATAATCATTATTTACTGCTTAAGTAAAGTATTTTAATTTTCTTTCTTTAGTGAATCACTAGTTCAGCTTTTGACATCTATTCTGAAAATATTATATCTGCTATGGAAAGGAGATTGCTCAGCTTCCATACATGTTTGGCCTAGAGATCAGTAATCATGAAAAATTGTTTTCTAGATTCGTAATTATATATAAATTACTGTAGAAAGGAATATTATCGACGGACACCCCTGAGAACTTCTGTAAACCTTATACACTGAATGATTTTAAGGTAATGTTTACAAATAGGTATAGGTACTTTTGTATTAAAATAATAGAAAACAAATAAGTTATTTAATAAACTAGGGAAATTAAGCCAAGTACCGGAATTATGTATTAGATTCAGGTATAATAGAGTATGTAGATTAACAGATAGTTGCCTGTGTTTGAAGTTAATGCCCAAGAATAACTTTTAAAATCAGGTATCATCTATGCATTTCCGGTTATATTATGGTACTCTGTGACAGAAACTGTGGGATGATCACGGAGCACTGCTCCATGGGGATGATTGTGAATGAGCCACAGATTAGAGAGATTTTTTTAACTCTCGTTAACCAAAGAAAGCTAAGAGATTTATTTAGAATTAGGTTATGCAGCCATATCTTCAGTAGCTTCATTATTTTTGTTATGTTTATATTATTTTAGATTTTTAGTATATCACACCTTATAATGTGTTTATGGAGGTGTTTGGCGAAAAATGTTTAGCAATAGACTTTATGATGTCGCCTACCATCTATAATAAATGTCTTAGCACATTTGCATGTAGTGAAAATGATAATATAGCGGATATTAATACTCAGTGTAATAAAAAAAATGTTTTATTTTATCGATCTTTACAAAATACATCTGTTTTGATGTTATATAAACAACTTCAATCAGTCTTTGGCTGAATGTTACTACACCCATAGTCATTTAAATTATTCGTATGTTTTCCAAACCGGTAAAATTAAAAAGTCCTTTTTAAAATGAATATATTATACAAAGGTGTCCGTTAAAATCTAATGACTGTAAACCGGACTGTCAATATTTTTTGTACATTTGGGCCAATTTGAGCAATCGCCTTTAGCGAGTTTTGCCTGTCTTAATTTCGATAGACATATTATTTTTAAAATGGATGCAACAACAAATATGCAAGCGTGTTCAAATACCAATGTAGATTAGGCTGTCTTATTCTTTCATAATTACATTTGGTAGCGATAGTACATTGAAAAAAGGTGTATTATTAGCATCTAGTTGAATTATTAAGGATTTTGGATTCTTTCGCCTATTTTTGACATTGACTTCACTTAGCTGGGGGCCCTTGAATCCACGGGGCCCTGATGGGGCCCTGGGCTTAGGCACAAAAAGTCACATGGTAGATCCGGCCCTGAGAATGATTATATCTTCGCATATGTAGGTAGAACAGTCTCCCGTGGAGTGGAACTAAAATAAAATTAAGAACCGGGAGCATCTAACATTCCTGTATGGGACTGCATGACCACTTTCTTTCGTATAGATTTTGTTTTCTTACGTGAGGCACTGCGAGTAGCTACGAGAAATTTTACTCTTTGAAGAGATAAGAGCTGTATAGCTCTTTACTCAGGGAAGAGCTATATAAATGTGTGTCGTCGAATTCGAATAGTTTGCGAGACCAAAATGTTGAGTTCTCGTTACGTCCATTATGGCGCTGCTGTTCAAGTTTCCATATAAAATTTGACTTTGGTTGATTTTGGTTCGTGTTGAATTTGATATTGGTTCGTGCTAAGGGTACAGAACTGGGGCCATTCGCCTAACGGAAATGCTTTGGAAAACGCTAACGCTTTCAATTTTATTTTCTTATTTCTGACCGCCGAAGGTTTTCAAATACCTCACGTTCATTTTTTAAAATATTTTTATCACCAATGCAAAAGATAAAAAAAGAAACGCGAGCCATTTGAAAACCTCATGTGGCTATAAATAACAAAATGAAATCGTAAGCGAAATAGCAATTAAAGTTATTTATTTTTAAGTATTTAACTGCTAGATGTTTAAATCTAAAGAATGTTTTAATAGAAAAATTACACGCGGGCCATGCAGCTTAGATTTAAACAGTAATGATTAAAAATATAACTATAATTGCTATTTTCTTCTTTCAAATGTTTAATACTTGTAAAGGTATTCATTGGACATTGTGGGTTACCTTCTACTATGAAATGTTAGAGAAAATTAGACACGGACATCAGGGCCGCGGTAGCATAATGGTCAGTGCATTCGCCCGGATAGTGAATTGTGCGGGTTCGTGTCCCATCTGCTGCCTGGTACGACTTTTTTCTAGTAAACTTTTCTTTAGAAGAAAATAACCAAATCAATCGAATGCGTGGATTTTTTTCTAGTAAAATTTTCTTTAGAAAAAAAAACCAAATCGATCGAATTTGGGCAATTAGGCGACCACTATTAACTAATAAATAACTAGTCAAATTAAGGCAGAATAAAACCTGTTATTAATCAATATAGTTTTTATTTATTAACATCTCTCTATACAAACAAGTCTAATACATAAAATAATAATAACATATAAAAAAAAGAAAACTCCACGAAACATCACAAATTCTTAATACGTATATAACTATAGGTCGCACACACGATATAAAAAATATACACCTATTAACTATTGCTAAAAACACAATAATTTTGATCTTAAATAATAATTGTTCATTAGCTACCAACATGGGAATGCAAATAATAAAGGTCTTACTAAAGGTATGAAAAAAATCACGAATATGGTAGACAATAGATATTCTGCTTTTTCAAATACTTATAAGATTTGTTTTTACATTTTATCAGGTAATATTATTGCCAAAAATGTTGTCAATTAAATAATTTCATTCAACATTAAAAGTTAAAAGAAATTAAGTGCACTACCCTATTTTGTGCCAATTGATATAACATCTACTTAAAACAATATAAATAATATTTAATTGGACTTTTATCGGTCTTTTATCAAATGAGCTGATTATATATCTGTATATTTATGTCATTTTAGATTATAAAGAGTGCGATGATATGATTTTATAGTCATAAAGCAAAACGGACGCTACACCCAGAACGCTACCCTGGTTTTGGATAAGGGCAATGTAGATACTAAGATGGGGCAGTGTATCTATATATATAAAACTCAAAGGTGACTGACTGACATAGTGGTCTATCAACGCACAGCCCAAACCACTGGACGGATCGGGCTGAAATTTGGCATGCAGATAAATGTTATGACGTAGGCATCCGCTAAGGAAGGATTTTGATCAATTCTACCCACAAGGGGATAAAATAGGGAATGAAAGTTTGTATGAAACTTTGTCAATTTTAAATCGATCGGGCTGATACTTTGCATGCAGGTATAAGAAGAATCATAGATGAATGTCATTGTGTATAATACAAGCCTAAGAACAAAAACTGTAGTCTTCACTTCAGCTTTACACCGAAGCGAAGCGAGGGCGGGCCGCTAGTTATACATATAAACCTTTCCTCTTGAAACTATCTATTGTTTAAAACTAATATAGCTTTTATGTTCATTTTTATTGGGGGAGACAGCAGAGAATTTTCCTAAGTGAAATTCCTCTCGTCACCCGAATTAACGTATCTATGGAAAATGTCAGAAAAATTCCCACTCACCACTGGAGGGGTTAAGCTGGGAGAGACAGATTAAAATCCATCTCGTAGGTAGTTGTAAAGATCAAGGTGGCTACTACCTTAGCGACGGATTTTAATCAGTCGTGACGAGTGGGAATTTTCCTGACAATATTTCCCATACGTCACGCCAGGTGACGAGTGGAATTATGAAAACTAAATACAGACAGCTAGAGCTACTTTGTCTGATACTATCAATCATAATCATAATAATCAAAATCATTTATTCAGTTTAGGCTGTTAGAAGCATTCATGAATGTCTAGAAGCTACGTCATCGGTCCGTAAATCTACGGCGGGAGACCTTGTACTGAGAAAAACTGGCAAGAAACTCAGCAAGGGTCATTTTTTTCTCCCTGCTTTATTATTTACAGAGTCGTCAAATTGAAAAAATGACTTCAGGGATAATTCAAGTCACCTTTAATTACATAATGTGAAATTATACATTATTTGTTCACCTGCATTTTGTTTGTTATTGCAGTGCAATTTATATTAGGTGTAACTAGATATTAACATCTTAAATATCAAATGTAGTATATCGATGTAAAGAAGATGCCCAATCGGGCATATACTTTGACAAAGGGCACAGCTGCGTATGGTTACTCCCAGGGCTTCTGTACACGTCCGTGTTGCTGTACAACACATATGCTTACTTATTTTGTAACGTTGGGAAAATCATGTTATTTTTAATATTTTCTAACTATCGGTAGCGGCAAACTTCTTAAGCATACCACAGACAAAGAAACTTACGCAGAAGAGGTTTTTTATATAAAATTGTTACTGCACAGAAGAAGTTTTTGTATGTAAAATTGCTACTGCGCAGGCTATTGCTCAAGATGTTCGCCGGGGTATATACCATGGACCATTATCATGAGTTTTTAATGTCATTTCTGGAGGCCATTCGCCTAACGGAAATACTATGGAAAACGCTAACGCTTACGATTTCATTTTGTTATTTCTAGCCGCCTGAGGTTTTTCAAATGCCTCGCGCTCTTTTTTTTTCTTTTGCATTGGTAATAACAATATTAAAAGAAATGAGCGTGAGGTATTTGAAAACCTTCGGCGGTCAGAAATAACAAAATAAAATCGAAAGTGTTAGCGTTTCCCAAAGCATTTCCGTTAGGCGAATGGCCCCCTGGTGGACAATAAAATAAACCAACAAGCGTAGCTTATTATATATTTATTTTAAGCATTAAACTGCTTGATTTTTTATTTACTTCCGTTAAGTATCTTGTATCTAAATCAATGGTTCTTAACCTTTTACTGACGGGGGATCATTTGACAAAATTTCTGTCTTCCACGTACCACCAGTTATGATTTGATTTTATCAACATCGACATAGAGAATAAACTGAGCGATACTCGCATAAGGCCTCCCCCCTCCATAGGCGCGTGCGCACTATTAGCGGTCGATGATATCGGACGCGTTATTGCGGTATCTCTTTTTAATACATTATCTATATATATAAAACTCAGAGGTGACTGACATATTTTTTTATTTATTTTTATTTATTTAAACTTTATTGCCAAACATAAGCAAACGGCGGACTTAATGCCATAGGCATTCTCTACCAGTCAACCAGTATGATTGTTGGAGACAAATAGTATGGCGATAGAGCAAAGTAGCTAAAATTAAATAAAATGAACAATATCAAAATAACAGCAATAAAATAATAATACTTAAATACAAATTGATGCACATATATATATGTTAGGTAGAATTATGGCAACACTAGCCCCTTCCGTTTCCAGCTAGAATGGCGTCCACATGTGTCTCGTAGTCCTAATGTTAATTAAAGTAAAATATAATAAAACAGCTGATAAAAGTGAAGTATATTTCTTTATTAGTCAAACCTCTGAGCCTAACATGGTGTCAGAAGTCTCAAAATTATGGAAAAAATGGACATAACAGTCGAACAAAGTAAAGCGTCGGTTCCGCCATCATTGCCGCAACAGTCACTAGTAAGTACAACAATAATGGAAAGATTGGATTTAAGAAGTGGAAACATGCCGCTTACATGGAAGAATTGGGCAAATAGACTAAAAATATATTTACGAGCGAACAAACTAGAAAATGAGCCAGATCAAAGAAAGGTCGCCATTTTGTTACAATTTATCGGTGTCGAAGCACTTAATATTTTCTATTCATTTGATGTCGATTTAGACACTATAAGTTACAGTGCCCTTCTTGAAAAGTTCGAAACATATTTTATGCCTAAAATTAATGTCACGATGGAACGCCACAAACTGTTTAATAGGCATCAAGGATTAAATGAATCCATTGACGACTATGTCACTGATCTAAAAAATATAAGCCATCAATGTGAATTTGGAAGTCTTCGAGAGAATCTGCTAAGAGATATATTCAGTCTAAATCTTAATAAAGATAATCAGTATATAAAGGAAAAAATATTGAATGAGTCTCCAAAAACATTGGATCAGGCAATAAACTTAGCTAAAACTTATGAAGAAACAAAACGTCAGGCCAGAGTCTTAGAGCAGTCAAGTAACAATTTTGTTGGTCAAGTACACAAGTCTTTCAACAAGTCAAAGTCATTTAACAGTCGTTCAACCAGCAGAAGCCGCTCAAAGTCACAGTCAAAGTGTGGTCGTTGTGGTCAAACACATAAGTATAAGTGTCCTGCAATTGGTGTTCAGTGCCATAAATGTAAAAAATTTAATCATTTTGCTTCACATTGTCGGTTTAAATCTATAAAGGTAATAGAGTCAAACAGTAATAATAATGTGTCTTCTGAAAAATTGTTTTTAGGTGCAATTTTCTGTGTAAACAATGTATCTTCAAAAGAATATCAACCATGGACAATAGAGTTAAAAATTAATAATTACAATGTAAAATTTCTTTTAGATTCTGGTGCAGATACAAACATAATATCATATGACACATTCAAAAAATTAGGCATTTCAATTTCAAAAATAAAGAAAAGTAATCATACCATTTCAACATTTAGTGGTGAAGTTATACAAACAGTAGGTCAATGTAAAGTCTTGATCAGACATAAAAATAAAGATTATTGTATAAATTTCCACATTGTTGAGCTAAATTGTCAAAATATTATTGGTCGGGAAACTGGTAAGGTGTTAAATTTAATAAAGAAAATCAATTCTGTTTCTTTCAGCAGCTACAATAATTCTAATTTGGAAAGCTGTAGTCAAAACATTATGTCTAAATATAGTGATCTTTTTGATGGTTTGGGTTGCTTGACAGATTTTGAGTGCAATTTTACCTTGAAGCCAGATGTCACACCATCTGTTGATGTTTGTAGAAGAGTCCCATTCAACCTGCAAAATGCACTAAAAAAAGAACTGAGTAACATGGAAAAAAATGGTGTGATATGTCCCATAGCAGAGCCAACACCATGGGTAAGTCCATTAGTAATGGTTTCTAAAAAGAATGGTCAAATGAGAGTGTGTATGGATACCAGAAAGTTAAACAAAGCTATAATGAGACCTCATTATCAATTCCCTACCTTAGACGAAATCAAGTCAAAGCTTCAAGGTGCTAAGTATTTTTCAACATTAGATGCAAATAAAGGGTATTGGATGCTTCCTTTGTCTGAAAAATCTTCAAAGCTATGTACTTTTATAACACCCTTCGGCAGGTATAGGTTCACTCGTCTCCCCTTTGGTATCAATGCAGCGCCTGAGATATTTCATAGCGAGATGGTAAAAAGGTTTAAAGACATAGAGGGAGTTGAAATAATGATGGATGATTTTTTGTGTTATGGCAGTACGCTGGCTGAACATAATGAACGATTAGAAAAAGTTTTAAACAAGGCGCGAGACTGTAACATTAAATTCAATAAGGAAAAGTCAAAACTTTGCCAGCAAGAAGTTAGGTATCTAGGTCATGTTTTTAATTCTGAGGGAATCAAAATGGATAAAACCAAAGTAGAAGCTATTTGTAAAATGCGTAGTCCCACCACTGTCACAGAATTGCAGCGATTTATGGGTATGGTGAATTATTTAGGTCCATTTATTAAAAATTTGTCACAAGAGACAACAAATATGCGATCTCTTCTTTCAAAAAATGTAGTTTGGAATTGGACTGAACAGCATGAGTCTGAATTTCAAGTTATAAAAAATTTAATCTGTTCCGCTCCAGTTCTTATATATTATGATCCTAATAAAAGCATTATTTTATCAGTAGATGCTTCCAAAGATGCAATGGGAGCTGTTTTGTCACACGATAAACAGCCAATAGCATATGCATCAGGAAGTCTTACCAAATGTCAACAAAACTATTCCCAGATAGAAAAAGAGCTGTTAGCAGTACTATATGGCTGTACAAAATTCCATCAATATATTTATGGTAAGCAATTCACCATAGAAACAGATCATAAACCATTAATAACTTTATTTAAAAAAGCATTACAGGATGTACCACCTAGGTTACAGCGAATTATGTTGAGATTACAACCATATGATATTAATATTGTATATAAACCTGGTCGTTATCTGTATATAGCTGACACTTTGTCAAGGAGTGCTTTGCCAGAGCAATCATTAGTCGATATTGATCAAGATTTGGATCTACATGTTAATTTACTTATGTCTAATCTGTCAGTCAGTCCTAAAAAATTCAAACAAATACAAGAATTAACTTTAAAAGATAAGTCATTGTGTCAATTAATTAATTACTGTCAAAATGGATGGCCAGAGCACAAGAGATTGCTCAGTCAAGATACTAAACCTTATTTTGCAATTAAAACTGAAATTCATGTCTTAGATAACATTGTCTTTAAGGGTGATAACATTATAATTCCTGAGTCATTAAGACAGTCTATTCTTGAGCTCATACATAATGGTCATCAAGGCATTAATAGCTGTATCCGTTTAGCTAAAACAACAGTATACTGGCCACAAATGTATACTGATATTGAGAAATATGTAGGTAAATGCAGGGTGTGTCTATCATATAGAAGAAATAATAGTAAAGAACCAGTACTCCATCATGATTATAAGTTATTGCCATGGCATAAAGTTGGTATTGATTTTTTTGATTTTAACAACAATAAATATCTTATTGTAGTAGACTACATGTCAAAATATGTTGAAATTGCTATTTTAAAGTCAAATTTCACTGCAAGTATTGTAATTACTCAATTAAAATCTATTTTTGCCCGTCATGGTATTCCAAATATTCTAATTTCTGATAATGGTCCACCATTTAGTAGCAAAGAGTTCAATAATTTTGTAAACAACTGGGACATTGAACACATTACATCCAGTCCTTATTTAAGTCGTTCAAATGGAATGGTGGAAAGAACAGTTGGAACTATAAAAAATATGTTAAAAAAATGTCATGCTGATAATTCAGATCCATATTTAGCACTATTATCTTATAGAAATACACCTAAGTACAGTAAATACTCACCTTCAGAATTGTGTATGTCGAGAAGCTTAAGAACTCTAGTCCCCATTAGTGAAAATAACTTGCAGTTTAAAGTAATAGATAATGATAAATTAAAGGATAACATTGAAAAACAAAAATTAAAATCGTCCATTTATTATAATAAAAATAGTAAACACTTAAAACCATTGTCTGTAGGTGATCATATCTTGTTTAAACACAAACCGAATAGTTGTTGGGTTCCAGGTATCATTTCACAAGTAGGTCCAGAACCTCGTAGTTTTGTTATTAACAGTCCTGAAGGAATATTCCGTAGAAATAGGCAACACATTTTGAAACCATCTCATCCCATTGACAATTTTGATAATTTAGAGGCCCATAGTAATTTAAAGTTGTCACCATCAGAACTAAAAGCCACATCTGATTTACCTATGGTCAGCGATAGATCAAAATCTAGATATGGGCGTACCTATAAAATACCTGAAAGACTAAACATTTAAAAATCATTATTACAGTCATATGATATTATAGTTTGCATTTGGTATGTGTATCTATGTATTATTACAAATATATCATAAGATACTCTGTAAACATTGTTGTTGAGTTAGTTATAAGTACATAATGTTTCTATGAAAGTCATTTTCATTTAAGTAAATAAGTAAATTTAGTTTTATTTTCAGTTTATATAAGGAAGAAAGGAATAGTTATGCTTAACTAATTTATCCAATAGTCAATCTGTGTAAAAATAAATAGGTTGAGAAAAACCTGGCTATGAGATTGTTGTATTTAAATAACTTACGTATAGATATTGTATCTAATTGTTAGAAAAAAGAAAAACTTAACTGCCTTCAGTAAATAAAATATGTAATTAACACATTAATATTTTTAAGAAATGTCAAGTAATCAAATGTCACTGTCAGTTTAAAGTAATATCAATGTTTGTTTTTTTTTCTCTAAGTTTGGGTTAAGAACATTGAGCCATAGTGAACATTCTTTGTAATATATTAAAAAATAAAATAAAGTGTTTATAGAATCAAAATAGGTCTGTTGCATAAAATTGTAAAGCTATCCTTCTTTGTTTTGTAAAAGGAAAGATGTTAGGTAGAATTATGGCAACACTAGCCCCTTCCGTTTCCAGCTAGAATGGCGTCCACATGTGTCTCGTAGTCCTAATGTTAATTAAAGTAAAATATAATAAAACAGCTGATAAAAGTGAAGTATATTTCTTTATTAGTCAAACCTCTGAGCCTAACAATATAATACTCATATAACCATACATAAACATACACATATAAATAAATATATATATATATATACATATGCATAACATACATAAAATACAATAAATATAATATATATCGATGCAAACTATAGGGAAAAATCACGTAGTCAGGTAGTATTCACGCACAAGTTTTTTGAACTCAAACTTATTTTCAGTACTACGTATGCTTAGTGGTAGAGCATTCCACAGGCGTATGGCAGTAATAGTGAACGATTTGGATCCAAAGCCAGGATGATTAACGGGGATTTGTAGTGTAAGATTTCTGCACGAGCGAAGATCACGTTGATTGGAAGTGCCCAGAAATTGAAATCTAGATTTGAGGTACTCTGGGGCACATGGATCGTATAAAAGCTTGAAGAGCATGCAAAGTAATCTAAGGTTTCTTCGGCCATTGATTGGCAACCATTGAAGTTGTTTTCTAAAGGGAGAAATGTGGTCGTATTTACGTAACCCGAAAATGAAGCGAATACCGCTGTTGAGCAAACGATCCAATTTGATAAGAAGGTTTTGAGTGATGTCAGAATAGCAGATGTCGGCGTAGTCGAGAATAGGGAGAATAAGAGACTGGACGAGTGCGACTTTGGTACAGGAAGGGAGAAAGTGCTTAAGACGATACAGTGCTCGAAGTGTGTTAATCACCTTGCGACTAACTTCTTGAACATGAACTTCCCAGCTGAGAGTAGTATCGATAAATAAGCCTAGATTCCTAACGCTGGGTAGATACTGGATAACATTGCCATTATAAATTACCGCATTCAAGTTACTCAGATCAAGCGTAGCTAATTGACGAGAACTACCTAAAATAATAGCCTGGCATTTTGATTGACATAGTGATCTATCAACGCACAGCCCAAACCACTGGACGGATCGGGCTGAAATTTGGCATGCAGGTAGATGTTATGACGTAGGCATCCGCCAAGAAAGGATTTTTATCAATTCTACCCCCAAGGGGATAAAATAGGGAATAAAAGTTTGTATGAAACTTTGTCAATTTTAAACCGATCGGGCTGAGACTTTGCATGCAGGTATAAGAAGAATCATAGATGAATGTCATTGCGTATAATACAAGCCTAAGAACAAAAACTGTAGCCTACACTTCAGCTCTACACCGAAGCGAAGCGAGGGCGGGCCGCTAGTGTATTATGTAAGTATGAGAACGGCTACGCAGTTGAACACTGCTGCGATAACGTTTGACTGGCAGAGAATGCGTTTAGCGTTAAGTCCGCCTTTTGTCCATTTTGTAATTATGGCAATAAAGTTTAAATAAACAAATAATAATGACCCAATAGAAGTATGGCGAAATATCGCAATAAAGCGCCAGATAATAACGCGCCTATGGGCGGGAAAATCAAAATTGACTATTTTCTAGAAGTAAAGAAAGCGATGGGTTCGCCAATACCCTTTTTAATAGGGATGATGACTTTTTTTTCTTTGTTTATCAGGTAGATTATCAAAAAGTGAGTTAGTTTGTCTATACAGACAAACAGACACAAATTCGGACATACGTCCGGGATAAACTCAAAAGGTACTGCATGGATTTACTTCAAATTTGGCAGGAATATTATTATGAAGTCGGGTTAACATATAGGCTACATATTATCACGCTATCACCTACGGGGCACGAGCAGTGAACCTTTATTTCTAACTCACTCCACGCGTACGGAGTCGCGGGCGCCCGGTAGTACATATATAAATATATATATATATATATTTACACATACAGATGGAGCTAAAGAAGTTTCATTTCAGTCGTGTGCTCAGCATACTCCTTTTTTTTTACTGTGGTCTTCTTGAAGGTGTACGTTACTTTCCCAGACGGGCGATTATATTTCCGACAGGTGATTCAAGCACTCTTGCAGCAAATTGCGCTTAATCTCGATTTAACTATAACTGGATTTAACTCATACAAAAAGGTCAAACATCAGTGTAAGTTCGACATTCTTGTATGACCTAATGCTGGTTTAAGTTAAATCGAGATTTAGCTAAAATGCTGCAAGTGGGCCTTACAATTTCATTTATAAGGCTAAACTGTACTAAAATTTTCAACATAATCACGAAATTATTTATCTGCTGCCAAAACCCAGGCAAACGCCTGTATCACATACAGTACAGAAAGGTAATGCTCAATTTATTCTCAACATCTACGGATATCATAAGGCCTCACGATAATGCCCCCTAAAAGTACAGGCGCTGCGCTCCCATTGTCTACGTTGTCATCAACTCCTCGCGTCATTAATGGTCTCCGGGATCTGAATCTCCAGGCCGTCCAGGTCCTTGCTCATGATGATCTGGCAGCCGAGCCGGGACGTGTCCGTGAGACCGTACGCGAGGTCCAGCATGTCGCGTTCTTCGTCGCTCGCCTCTTCTGGTAATCTGGAACAAGATTAGATTTGACGTGATAACGAACAAGCACGAAAAATTGTGACGTCATGTCACGAGTCACGAGTTAGTTCCACGGTGCGTGTGAGGTGAGGTCGAGGGGTTCCTTCGACCAGCCTCTCTCCCAAGGGCGTCGCCAGCTTATGACTAAGGGGGGGAGGGCAGTGGGGCAATATAATAGGTAAGGAAGTCAATTGCTCGCATTTTGGTCGCTTTGCGGCTAGAGTCTGTGCGGAAAGAGAATGGGATTTAGATTGTAGATTGAAGGGCGCTGTAGTGCTTTTCTACAATATTTGTAAGGCTTTACCCCTTTTAGACATGAAAAACTAAAAAACCGCAAGAAATCACAACAACGAACAACAAGTTATCAATACAAAACTTTGACGTTTTACAGATTGCTGGGTTTGATTGCCAAATAAAAATTTTAATGTTACTTCCGTTTTTCGCCACGCCCATTCTCTTTCCGCACAGACTCTAGCTACATTTGATCTCAATTTTTTTTTGTTTTTATAGATAGCTCCGACAAATGACTCCACCCCACCTGATGTTAATTAACGGTGAAGTCCAGACGCGAAGATAGCTGATACAGCAGTTCTACTTCCACAAGTGATTAGAGCGTTCGGCGTGCGATTGTAGAAGTTAAGCAACTTTCGCAATGGTCGGTCATTGGATGGGTGACCATAACTTATCATCTCGAGCTCCTCCGTACCTCGGAAGGCACGTTAAACCGTTGGTCCCGGCTGCATCTGCAGTCGTTAGCACCCACCAATCCGCACAGGGACCGCGTGGTGGGTTACGGCCCATTCTCCCTATTCCATCCATAGGGAAAGCCTGTACCCCAGCAGTAGGGCCTTTCATTTGACGACCCTCGTGGCCGAGTGGTTTGTACGCCGGGTTTCATGGTGTTGCTGACTCGAGAGGTCCCGGGTTCGAATCCCGGTGGGGGGCAGATGTTTGTGTGATGAATACGGGCATTTGTGCTCCAGTCATGGATGTTTAATATGTATTTCTATATAAATATACTTATATATGTACTGTATATGTTTTCTGTCCGTTACCCTAGTATCCCATAACACAAGCCTTACAGTGCTTACTTTGGGGCTAGGCTAATTGGTGTGAGTGTTGGAAATATTTATTTTATTTATTTATTTTATTTATTTCATAAGCTGGTGAAGATATTGTTTTTTAATAATATCGTTTTGAGTCACTAAAAAGATAAGTATGTAATAGCAAAGCTGGTTTTGGCCAGGTCGTTCACTTCTGTCGGAATTGAATAATATTATGCCATAAAAACAAGATATTATCCTCTGTGTAATTTTCATTCATGAATTCATTTCGTCATAGGTAAGTAGTTATGTATTCAAGAACACCGTTAAGAGTTCTCAATTCAATCTAATATATAAAATTCTCGTGTCGCGGTGTTTGCGGTTGAACTCATCCGAAACGGCTTTCCCGATTCACATGAAATTCTGTGTGCATATTGGGTAGGTCTGAGAATCGGACAACATCTATTTTTCATCCCCCTAAATGTTAAGGGTAATCCAACCCTAAATTTTTTTTTCAATTTTAGATATTTTTTTTTTTAATTTTTTTATGATACATCATACAAAAATACACGCAACCCTAAATTTTCACCTTTCTACCACCAACCCCTATTTTTTTATGGCGGTACGAAGTTCGCTGGGTCAGCTAGTAAATTTATAAGATAGATCTAAAGAAAAGTTTACTAGAAAAAAAAAATTCGACGCGGCCAATAGGGCCGTGGTAGCATAATGGTCAGTGCATTCGCCCGGATTGCGAAGGGTGCGGGTTCGAGTCCCGTCCGCTGCCTGGTCCGCGTGGATTTTTTCTAGTAAACTTTGCTTTAGATTCAAACATCTAGCAGTTAAATGCTTAAAAATAAATAAAAACATAATTATAAGATAAGAGTTAAAAATCATGAGGTATTTCAGTTGAACAATTTTGTGGTGATATGTATGTATATCAATGACGCCAACAAAATGGTAGAATTTTTTTTTAGGGTAGTTCCCATACATGTAATCTGGGGATGATTTTTTTCATCATCTACCCCATCGTGAGAGGTATCATTGAATCATCATCATCAGCCTATTAATGTCCCCCCACACTGCTTGCGCACAGGCCTTCCCTATGGATGGATTAGGGAGATTGGGCCATGACCCACCACGCGGGCCCAGTGCGGGTTGGTAGGTGCTAACGATAGCAGAGGCAGCCGGGACCAACAGCTTAACGTGCCTTCCGAAGCACGGAGGAGCTCGAGATAGTAAATTTTGGTCACCCATCCAATGATCGACCACTGCGAAAGTTGCTCAACTTCAACGAACGCAGCCGAACGCGCTAACCACTGGCGCCATCGAGCTCCTTGAATAGGTTCTTTAAAATTACTAAGAGGTTTCAAAGACATTTTTTTTATTTATCTCTATGGATCCGTTTGCGAAATATCGAACTTGTGATAAAGCTGTTAAAAGTGATAAATTTCAAGAAATTTGCATAAAATGAAAATACTTAATTAACATACAAATCTAGTAAATTTTATGTGATGCATTACCAAAAAGGTATATACAACATTTCAAATATGAAATAAAGTTCAAAACAAATAGTAAATGAAAAGTTAATGGTAAAACCCGAACCATCCAAAACATGAAGTTAAATTGTAATAATATTACTAGACTAGCGGCCGCCCGCGACTTCGTACGCGTGGAGTGAGTTAGAAATATAGGTTCACTGCTCGTTTCCCGTAGGTGATAGCGAGATAATATGTAGCCTATATGTTGACCCGACTTCTTAATAATATTCGTGCTAAATTTGAAGTAAATCCATGCAGTACTTTTTGAGTTTATCCCGGACATACATACAGACAAAAATTCTAAAAACTATATTTTTGGCTTCGGTATCGATTGTAGATCACACCCCAAGTATTCTTTTAAAAAAATATTCAATGTACAGTTTTGACTTTCCTACCATTTTAATTATGCATATGTAAAGATAATATTAGAGGTCTTCTATCTCTTTCTTCAACCAACCAAAACTCATGTGACGTTTTTAACACATTACAATGTAGTGAATTGCGAGTGAGTTCGAAAATGTTATTCTTACCTATCGAAATCCTCTTGCTTCAATATCACATGGCAGGTGGAGCATGTGAGCGTACCCTCGCAGGCACCGTAGCCTTCAATGTTCAGGTCGTTATTGACAACCACATCGAGCAGGCTGTCTCCCACCTTGGCTTCAGTCTCGATCCTCTTTCCATCGTTGAGCACAAATGTGACTTTCACTCTGTTGGTTAGATTAAAAACTACATATAAATGCCAAGCCTACTCTATAAAAAGTTTAAAGCGAAAATAGTGGAATTAAAGAATGTTGTTGAATTAAACATTAAGCCAATAATACCAAAAATATTTATTATCAAGAAGAAAATTTCCCTAGAAGATATTGACTATGTGATGAAAAACAAAATTGCAACTCCCACTGTCACTGAGTGTGATATTTTAAAGACCTCCCTCCCTCCCCTCTGTTCGTCAAGTAATGTAACTTTTCCATGCATTGTGCATGGCAAAGTTATTGAAAATACGTGTATCTCTATAATGTGGGCAACAAATTTGTCTGTGCTGCGTTAAGAAGAAACTTTGTGTGTACGAAAAAATATCCAGTGTTGTTTCAGGGTGTTATGCTTACAGTAAAAAATTATCACATTTCGGAATCAATGTAGATTCAGATATATCAGATAGATAATCAACATTTTTTTATATGAAAAGGGCAGGAGGAAATTTACATATTTCTAACCGTGAAAATGGAAATCAGATAAATAACGTTTTATTTTCAACATTTTAAAGTAAGTTTTTCCGAATGCAGGGATGAAACTGGTGTGTAGCCCTTCCTCCTCATTATACCCGCACCACTCCCATTTCACTTCAAAATGTTAAAAGGGTGTTCATTATTTTTATGTCTGCTTCTGTCTGCCACTATAGATGCTTGCTATACCAAAATGATCCAAAGCTAATCGAATAAAGTAATAGCAACCGGTTCTGTACCATTTTCTTTAAAATTACAAATTTAAGGAAACTTTAAAAGTAAAACAGTTTTTTTATAGCCAGTCCTTCGTTCAGTAGCATGAAACTTATACAAGCTAGTCAATGAAGTTTGCATCGATCACCAATGTGACATGTTTATCATTAGTAAATGATAGAAATAAAACTGTACTTATGCAAACTGTACGTATACAAAATAATCAATTGCAAAATCGTGACCTAGCTTTGTATTACAGAATCTCATGAATATGTGTCTATTGTTGAAGGTTTCTTCTTTCCTTCCATTTCTCTATCCCACTAATCCTCTTTAAAAGTATTGTAAGGTACTAACTGTCAGGCAATTGTATATAATGCACAGTCTTAAAGTAGACATGATGCAATACCATTTAATATTGAAACCACTAACAAAAGATATAGTTTTTCCACAAAGTATTTTTACGCTTCCAGATTTTATTTATTTCACAGATCATTTTTATACAACTGATTAAATGTTAAACTGAATATTTACAGTCTAAATCATGAACATGCCAAACTTATTATGTCACAATGCCTTACTAAGTATGTCCTACGAAGATACAGAGATGTTGAAGTCATTTTCAAAATAAATGGTATCTTATCTTAGAGTATATTTTAATTTGTAGTATATTATAATTGTAGCTTTAGTTAAATATTGTTTTGGTTTTATATTACACATTATAGTTTTGATTATTGTGTATTTAAATTTAGTTGTAAAAGACTTTTGCCTGAAACACAGGTTTACCTAGTTCAGGCTATAAGTTACAAATCTTTTGTTATTTCTAGAATTAAGTAATTTAGTGTGAACTGAAATTGTATTATCGTTTATTATTATTTATGTATGCGTTTTAGATGTATATTTATGATATAATAGTTGGTCTATAACCTAAAAAATTCTATAGCAAATCTAAGAGTATTTACTTACTTCTCGTCCTTCAAAGCTGGTATATTTGTCGATAAAGGAACAACACTTTTATAATTGCTAAAACTGGCACCCAAATAGTTATATCTTAGTAAATAACTATGAGTGCTTCTGACGGTTCTAAATATATTTCTAAGAGACATTTTACTATACACAAAACTAGACTATTTGAAAGTAGACTTTAATAGGACACCCAGCAAATTTATGTGATACACCAATATTATAAAATTGCCAAATTATCTCTTTCCTTTGGGAACTTGACCCCGAAACGAAATTATCATGAATGACAGATATTTATGACAGATCAGTTACAAATACGTCAGCGTATTTTTTTCGTTAGTATAGTAGTGGTGTTCTTTCACATTTCAACAGGATCATATCCTTCATATCATATCCTAAAAAAAGATTGATACAAACGCCTCAGTTCACTCTGTTCATTTTTAAAATAAATAATGAATTGTTTTTTTTTACCTGTTTAAGGTATGCATTGGTAATTTTTTTAGGAACGATTGTTTCTTTATGGGTACAAACAAAGTGCATTGCCCACCCTCAACACCTTCTAGCAACACCTATGCGAATACGCCAAATGGTTTTACACCTTAAAACCGTTTTAGGCAGCTGTCTTATCTTGCTTTGGCGGATTTTTGTTTGTGTTCGGAAAAAACGACCCAAGGACACCCGTGAAGCGTGAACGTGGCTAGGTTCCCCATTCGCATGCAATTCTGTCTTGTGAATGAGAGTACTGTATACTGCGGGCGGTTGTGTATTGTTTTGAGCCAAAGGGGATAGTTAATTGAAAGACTACAATAATAAATTGAAAACTTCACGTTACTTGGTATTCAAGGACACTAGTGTGTGACAAAATATGAACACGCTATTTAGTTTGGTATACACCTAAATTTGAAGTGCTCAATTTATGCGCTAACTTTACCGAAAGGCGTGTGAAAAAAATCAAAGTTGGTAAAATAAACATTTTTCAAAAGTACTGATTAGGCAGAAGAAATCGTCGAGATGTAATACTAATGACAATCTTCAAACCAAAATGAAAAATATGAAAAGAGTGGTGTAGATTCTGGCATGATTCTCTAAACTAAATTTAACATCAGTCTCTCCTTTTCATTCTGTGCTCTTCTTCTTAGTCGTTCACTCTTGTCAGAGTGGTCGTGGTCATGTGCCGGTCAGAATATTGCGCCACCGCTTCCTTCGTGATGCGACGCCATGTTGCTCTGTGTTTTGCAGAGTGGGAGTTATCGTTGATGCTGGATCGTGTGACAGATTTGATGAGATCCGTCCACCGTATAGGAGAGCGTCCACGTGATCTTTTGCCCTCGACTTTGCCTTGCACCACCAATCGTTCCATAGATTCCTCGTTACGGGTAATGTGCCCAAAGAACTTGAGGATACGTATTTGCACAGTCGACGATAACCTCTTTTTAATTTGAAGTTCTTTTAGAATCGAATCATTGGTTCGGTGCGCAGTCCACGGGATGCGAAGCATGCGTCTCCAGCACCACATTTCTAGAGCGTCAATCTTGCGACGGTCTCGCATCCTCAGCGTCCACGTCTTAGCTCCGTATAGAAAGATTGGAAAGACCAGGCATTTCATTAGTCGAGCCTTTGTGTTTCTGGTTATTCTGCGGTCCTTCCAAATCTTGGTGAGTTTTTCCACTGAGGATCTAGTTATGGCGCAACGTCTCTGAATTTCGTCCTCGCAACTTCCAGCGTTGGTGATCGTGGATCCTAGATACACGTAGCTGTTAACCACCTCGCACTGTGCACATTCTGTGCAGAGAATGATAAAGATACACTGTTTTCAAATTTAAGTTTAGGTTTAGAAAATTCGATTCGATTCCGGCATGAATCGACTCCAATATCTTAATAAAAAGTTGTTTTCTAATGCACCAGTGGCTACGAAGTGTTCAAGCTGTCCATGGCGCCATGGACATAAAATACGGTGGAAAATTGTCACAATTTCCTTGGGGCTCGTACAGCGTGCCCGCGATGTCTCGCAACTTCAGTCGCACCGACTCACAACGATTTTCAGCGACGAAATTTTTGCAGCGTACGAGCTATTGGTGACGTAACTGGTGGTAAGTTTAATAGCAATTAATCCTGTACAAACTGTTTGCATTCTTGGTTATTTACCTACCGTCACCGAAATGGATAACAAATTAATAAAACTTTTATTGTTCTCTCTCAATAATTTCGAAACTCATTATGATATTTTTTATGTTTTGGCGGCGGTTGTGTATTGCTTGTATTAGGCTGCCCGCCTATATCCATGAATTGTTATCAATAAAATAAATATTATTATTGGAATAACACTGCGCTACGCAATCGGAAGTGACCTGAGGAGGCTGGTTGCTGCAAGTCGTACAATCATCGGTTGCTAGTCGCCCCGGCATGCTGCATTGTGCCATTTAGATATACACGTTGTATTTTGATTTTCGTCGTAATTTACGATGTTTTGAAACAAGTAGCTGCGAGGCAGTGGGTGACATCGTCGGCATGCTGCACATGCCCATATTAGAAAGGAGGTTAATATATAGAAATGTCAATTTTGAAAAGTTTTTTATTTGTCGATTCAATATAATCGCTATATTTATCTGGAAATTTCTACCTTATTCCTTTTCGAATATCTCGCAAAACCACATTTCAAAGAAATGTATCCCAAGTTACAGCTTCCTACCTACGAATGTAATTTTATATTTATCAATCACAGAAAGAGAAGCATAAATAATCAAAAATACTGACTTTTAACGTGAACATCGCTATAAACCAAAAATACGTTTCGTTTCGCTTTCATTAGCACGTGAGTTGCACTGCCATTGTCTTTATCAACAAGTTATGCTTGGCTTTTTGCCTTTGACTTTGCTTTTGCTTCCCTATGTTCGGAAAAACCAAAATAAAAAAATGAGTTTTTGCTTTTGCGATTGATTGTTGATTAGAGAAAATATTGTGATTTCATGGAAAATAGCCTTATAATCCTTCGCAAAGCTAGCAAAATTGTAAATATATAATCTTAAATCATGTCAGATCGCTTACGACAAACGAAGAGCGAATCGAATGAAGAAATTATAGAAGATTTAACTCGATCGCTAAAAGATGCCTTACAAAGTGAAGAAAAGGTGACAAAAGAGGGAGCAGAATTGGTAGATAAAGATTTCATAATAGAAGAAGACCGTAACGCGGAATCTATGCCTCCAGTCGATGTACAAGCTACTTTCGGTAAGTTTTATAAAAAAAAAATTACATCCTCGCCCTTTGTGTTGTTTTATGGCAGGAATGCTTGGAATATCGTTTTTTACAGTATTAAACGTCTAGTTCTGGTGCTTGCAACGTAATTAATAATAGAAGAAACTGCTTTTGTTCAATCTGCCGATATCATGTAGATCATGGCAACTGCACTTACTTAATACAAAGGAAGCAAAGAATATTAGTATTTATAGTCTATTCACTTTGGCTTGAGACAAAATGTAAACAAAGAATCTGAGGTTCTAAAACTTTTATAATGTCAGAAAGTACCTACTAGTCAATGATTAGGTATAATTTATGTAACCTATATTAAAATTATAATGTCTTGATGATAAATATATTAAAAGAATGTGTATTTCAAATGAAACCAGCATAATACTTTGCAAATAATATTTATTCACTGTCTGACAACTCACTGGATGCACTGCCACCAACTTTAATAATAAATTTATCCACAACATCATCAATAATACCATTTTTTGCTCTTCTTTAATGACATGGTCAATGCACCGTTCCCCGATTCAGCTGTGATTGATTGTAAGGCATCGGCTAATTTTTAATTTCAGTCATCTTAAATGTTTTATTATTTTTACCAACATATCCCTTGACTTGTGCCCATATGTACAATACAATCAGATGCTTCCCTTTTCCACTTGGGTTTTACAATCCTATTGACAATCTCTCGATGAGCTTCTTTCGCAGTTTTAATTGTATGATCTTGCCAAATTTTGTTCATAGTGTGTCCTGTAACAAATATAAGTTCATTAACAACTTATGAAAAATAAAAACAATAATAATTTAATACAATTGGTAACATGACACAACATATTTGAGTAACATTTTCACAGGTATGAAAATAATAAGTATCATTCAATATTTATAAAAAGATTATAATAAAATTATGTGCATAGAAATTAATATATTTTAGTACTGTGATGACAAACAATAAAAAATATGAATTTAGTTTATCAGTTTATGAATACAAAAGGAAATATAATTTCATTCAGAAGTAAATTTCCCACAGGATAAAGTAGTTTAATATTGTATTTTACTAACCTCCATTTATCCAAGTTTCTTCAGTGTAATAAATAGTTCTACCTTCGCTCCTGAGCTTTAGGATATTATTTAAATATTTGATGGGCCATAAAACAATGTCATCTCTTTCAGTAAGCCCTCTTTCGGATATTTAAATTGTAATGATTTCATCAACTTGAAAAAACAGGTCCTCTTAAAGTTGGGCAAAGTTTCATCTGTATTCTCAGCATGCAATACTTTGTCAACGGTGGGCATCTCCTTATTAAAAAAAATGTGTGGACTTTGCGGCGTATCGCAGCCTTATCCAATCCATATCGTCCAATGTATCCTATCCAACAAAGATACTTTAAATGGCGGAGGCGGAGGTGATGAGATACAGCCAGTACTATTCTTTTCCTTCACCAACCGGTAAACCGTAGCTCGTGATATGCCCAGTATTTCGGCGGATTTATTGATTATATCACTTCTATATGGATAGGAACCTTTTGGCCAGGTTTCTTCAACATGTTTAAAAACATTTATCACGAGCTCCTTTTCGTTGGAGCGCAATGGTCCACTCTTTGTACGCTTTTTCTTCGGCGAAGAAAATGTACAAGAGCTGCTTGGTCCCGGTTCACCACTCATAACTATAGCTACGAAAACGTCAATTAAACAAGAAAACAATCACAAACAACTTTAAACTTAACAGTAAATAAAATAACAACAAACTCAACAAATAAAATAAGGAAATAACAAGAATTTAACAAATAAGATTGAATAAGAACGCTCGCGTCAACAGGTTGATCGGGAGAGTAAAGATGGCTGACATAAACCAACCGATTACAAAACACAACACTGCAACGTAAAATACTTGTATCATGTCTACTCTTAAATTTTGTCGTATTATAATACGTCTTAGGTTTGGGAATGATTGTGTTTTTAGGTCTTTTTCCATGTCAACTTAAGTTGTTAAAATACTTTTACCAGCAAATTAAAAATATACGAATTTATGATGTGAATGTACGTTGAATATAATGTAAAATATTTTATTTTATTATTCATATGTATGTAACAGGTTTTAAACTTAAATTTTCGCTGCATTTCCTATGTAAATAGTATTTAATCTTTGCTTTTGTCAAACGTGACCTTAAAAAGTATCTATTTTATGGTATGTTTACATTTTGTCTCACGCCAAAGTGAATGGACTTTTTTTATAGCTACCTACATTTTTATTTTATTAAATATCTTTATTCAGCAGAAAATTTGTTGTGCATTAGGTTCCTCTCATAATTACCAATCATCTGTTTAACTACAATAAATCCTGTTTAATGCCTTCAAAAGATTTCAAGTCTAAGCATAGTGATGTGGCATCTTATATTTAGTATCTTAGATCAAGTAAGTTTCAAATACAGTCGAAACCGGATATAACTACATTGAAGGGACCATATAACTTTGGACGTTATGTCCGATAGTTGTTACAAGCAATATACAAAAGTAGTCATATTATTGTCATAATGTAGGTATGTAGTATGATTATAGATAATGAATATAAGCTTTTTTCATATAAAATATCGAAAATAGAAGTAATAAGTTTACTATGAAAAAATTGAAGTACCTACAGTATATATTATTTTGCTGGAACAAGTAAATTGGTTAGTCATTATAACTGAGGAATATCAATATGAACTTTATCAATATTCATTGGTTATAAGTCGTTTTAAGCGATATTTCGCTATATAGGCAGTTTGTTTACCTAAGGGTTTATATATGGTTTCGGCCAGGACCTTACCAATTAGTCGTAATAACAGACACGTTGTTATAAACGATGTTGTTATATTCGGTTTTGACTGTATATTGGTCTTATAAACCAAAAATAAGAATATTCTTTAAAAACTTCAAGGAAAATGAAATAATATATTCCTCTAAAGAAGCCGCACTGCAAAAGTATAAAGATACTCTAGGGTGTATATTACTTAGCAGTAATTATTATGATTTTTACACTGTGATTTTGTTCCAAGATTTTTACATAATGTGATTTTGTTCTCCGATATTTTGTGCTTGACAGTACTATTGTGTAACATTTGTAATTAAGATTGTACTTGGTTTGCTTCCACATTGTTTGTAACATACTTTTCAATGAGTTGGTGTTAATCATGTCTTGGCCTCTGATAATAAAAACAGCTAGCTGTATCTGGGCTATCGACCAGGTCCGTTGCTATATTAAAAATATTTCTTAAGAGAATTTTATTAGAAAAAATTCCACAGGGTCCAGGCAGCAGACATGAAACTTTGGATGGTTTTTTTTTGGAAAAATCTCTGTACATTTTCACATTTAGCAGTTAAATGCATAGAAAATAAAAATATCTCTATTATAATTATTTCCAGATATTTCACATGACACAGAAAGAGATTTTGAAACAATTGAATTGAATGATGATGAACAACAAGACATAAGTCAAGGCAGCAAAGTTGATGATAAAGATGCAGATGACGATGCAGACAGTATAGACGAAACACAGCTCAAGGATGAGGAGATGCACCTGACCGATGACCAGAAAGCTGAAAGGAAGATCATCGCTGAGGAGTTGAAGGTGGCTGGCAACAATGCCTTCAAAGATGGCGAATATGAACGGAGTGCGGAGAAATATACAGAAGGTAGGAATAAAATTCCTTTATTTAAGAAATAATTTGATGGTTTTTACGTAATTTACTATAATTATTTGTATTTTATCATTGTACAAAATCAAATGAGAATGTGGCATAGACCATGTTGTATGCCGAATGACTTTAAGAGAGCAGAGGCCAGTGCATCAGCTTCCCAGCTAAACAACATTATGTGTTCTGAGTCTGTTAGTTGTATTCGATGTATCCAGCAACTCATTAGCCAGTGGGTTTGGGTGCATTTGTTAGAAATATCATTTCTTGCAGCATTGTATTTCTTCTACTATAGTAGGAATATTTTAGTACTCATGGATTTCACTGTTTCGTGTGAACCATGGTGCGTGCGTATGAAATGTTACTCAGAATTCCGTTTCGAGCTCTTTGAAGGCAAATTATGTTGCTGTTACTGGTTCCACAATTGAATACCATAGGTTCATACAGGTTTTAAAAGAGAATTGTATAGGAGCAGTTTGATGTCCACTGTGATTGCGCAGGTGGTTAGCGCATGCAGTTACGATCATGTAATTAGCTACTTTCACAGTGGTTGGTCATTGGATGGGTGACCAAAATTTTATAATCTGGAGCTCTGAACTTAATAAAGATTATTTGATATAACTTAATAAGTAGTTTAACTGATATTCCATCTAATTAAAAAAATCCGGTCAAATCAAAAAGACAAAAGGCAAAAAGTCGGGATATGTCCGGACAAATCCGGACCGATGGTAACCCTAGTCGTGGCCCAATCTTACTATTCTACCCATAGGGACCCTGTACCCCAGTAGTGGGAACTTTTTGACTTCTTTTTATGTTTTCAGGATTGAAAATGTGCCCCCTTCAGTTTACACAGCAGCGTGCTATCCTCTACTGCAACAGGAGTGCAGCCAAAATGAAAATGGAGAAATATAAGCAAGCCATAAGAGATTGCACGAAAGCCATAGAACTCGATGACAGATATCTGAAAGCTTACAACAGGTATAGTTATCTTATCACGATATTGGATATAAGTACCATCTGGGTGTCTACTATGCCAACTGTTAGGGAAGAAATTAGCAAAAATAGCAAGCGATACCAAGAGCGATTGGACAATCACACAAATGAACTGGTAAAAGACCTACAAAATACACACACAAACACACACTCATACACTTATTATATTAACTAGCGGCCCGCCCTCGCTTCACTTCGGTGTAGAGCTGAAGTATAGACTACAGTTTTTGTTCTCAGGCTTGTATTATACACAATGACATTCATTTATGATTCTTCTTATACCTGCATACAAAGTCTCAGCCCGATCGGTTTAAAATTGTCAAAATTTTATACAAACTTTCATTCCCTATTTTATCCCCTTGGGGGTAGAATTGATCAAAATCCTTTCTTAGCGGATGCCTACGTCATAACATCTACCTGCATGCCAAATTTCAGCCCGATCTGTCCAGTGGTTCGGGCTGTGCGTTGATAGATCACTATGTCAGTCAGTCACCTTTGAGTTTTATATCTACGGCGGGAGACCTTGTACTGAAAAGAACCGGCAAGAAACTCAGCAAGGGCTGCTTTTTTCTCCCTATTATTATTTTCGGAGTCGTCAAATTGAAAAATGACTTCAGAGATGATAATAATAATAATAATAATTTATTGCATAAAAATATGGTATAAAAGGTGTTTGATTATTTTCATGTCTCACATATTTTACTGTTAAACAGCATGCAACAGTTTTTAAATCAACTTAAAATTAAAGTGTAATGCTTGTCAGCTTATCAATATCATGCCAAGATCATTTTATACTCAATATTATACAATGTCAATAAATATAAAATTATCCATTAAAATGTAAAAAATAAATGTCCAATGTTAAAAATTTGTTTTCTCACAATATTCCAATAATCAATAATAATCATACAATGGTGTCAATTCATAATAAAATTAATAATCAAAAAGTAAAATAGTAAATGCCCAATATTTGCTTTTAGGATCCTCCAGTAATCAGTATCGTACAATGTCAAACAAATTAAATAAATCATCAAAATATATAATACATGTCCAAAATCAAAATTTCATATATTGAAGTCCATTCAGCCTACTTATCCTCAAAATACTCTGCAAGTGAATAATAGCATTTTTCTATTAATAATTTATATAGACGACGTCTGAATAAGGACATAGGTAATGACTTTAATGGCTCAGGCAAATTATTATATATTTTCACGGACATTGTAAAGCTATTTCTACTACAAATTTCAGTTCTAGAGTCTGGTAAACACATATTTTTTGGATACCTAGTGTTAAAAGTACAGCAGTCTTTTTTAGTTTTATAAAGGTCAGGGTGCATTTTGACAAAGATACATAATTCAAAAATATAAATACACGGAACTGTCAACAACTTATAAGACTTGAACAAAGGCCTGCAAGAAACCCAAGAATCAACATTAGCAATAGATCTAATGCATTGTTTTTGTGCAATAAACAGTCTTTTAATTTTTACAGAATTACCCCATACTATTATGCCATACCTTATGATCGAGGCTACATATCCGTGATATGCTTTCAGTGCGGTTTGAGTATTGCTTATTCTAGACAAACGCCACAATGCATACGCAAATCTATTTATTTTGTTACATACTTTGTCAACATGTGCTTTCCAAGTACGATGATTCATGAAGTCACCTTTTATAAGCTTGCTCGCCACCAAATTGACATAAAAAAACATGATGAACATGATGTGTAACATTTGAAACCTCATCTTATATTAATGAAAAAAAAAGAAATAAAACCTACTACAAAAGGAATAAGCCATTTGAACATTATGTTCTAAAATCAAATCAAATAGCGCGCGCTTTCGCGACTTGCTGTTACACACTTCCGTCGCATTTCACGAAGTCACTCCCACAAATTGCAGGAAAGCGAGAGGAAAGATGTTACATATCAAAAAAATTTACACATATTTGGTTTCCTTCCAGGCGAGCGCTGTCGTACGAAGCCACAGAGAAACTAGACGAGAGCCTCGCAGACTACAAGAAGATTCTAGAACTAGACCCTTCGCACCAGGAAGCGAGAAAGGCCACACATCGCTTGCCTCCCCTTATAGAGGAGAAAAACGAAAAACTTAAGACGGAAATGCTGGGAAAACTGAAAGACTTAGGCAACATGATACTGAAGCCATTCGGCCTGTCCACAGAGAACTTCCAGCTACAGCAAGACCCGGAGACCAAAGGATACAAAATAAATTTTAAACAGTAAAATTGGCTATTATCATTTATAAGAAAGGACTTTATAAATTTAATTGGAGCAATTATGAAGTGTTTTCTTTTTGGGCCCACGTGTTGATACTTCGGACTAGGTAAGGTTAGTGTTGTGGCCATAATGCGCGAGCTAAGCGAGCGGAGCGAGCGGTAACGGCCGGCGAAGCACCTGAAAAAACATCGTTAGAGACCTTTCCAAAAAAATTTGTGAAGTGTCACCGCTTGTGCCCAGAAAGTACACTGCCGTTATACGAAAATGGGGCACACATTTTTTTTTGACTAGACATATTCGGAATCAGGATAAAAGGCCTATCTGCCTATTTTTTTTTTGTAGATTTTTTAATAACTAGATTAACTGAGATCTGGGCCCCACGAGAAGCGTAGATATTATGTCGGCTTCGAGATAATATCAAAAGTGAAATAATGATGGCATAGAAGGCTAATCTTGTGGATTTTCGATATTCCAATGATATTATATCCATCGTAGACATTTGTTCACTCACGAATGCGTTTCGTTTTTCTCGATTAAGTTAACATCACAGTCGATACAACATTATAATAAAGCAGTATTTAGAAGCAAAAAAATGATATTTTATTTTTTATGAATGCCATTCATATTAAATATGAGTATACATTTTTTGAGTAAAAGAAATCCCAACTTTACCTATATTGTATGCGCATATAATTTCAACGTTATGTATAATGAAACGTCAATAAAAAAATGTCATTCAAAACTATTTGTCACGGTAAAAATAAGTGGGAAGTTTTTGAAACATAAGTATAATCTCTCTTTGTATCTAGTTTAATTCACCATAACAGAAACTGGAAATTTCTGTAAAATAAAATTGGCAATGACGGACTACAACACAGAATAAATAAGGTAAAAATGACAAGACTGACAAGCCAAGATCCATAGATATTTATATGTCGAAGGCTCTTTACCAGTCGATGTAAGTCTGAGCATCCGTAGATAAATATCTATTGCGACATAGTGAGAATAGGGAAAAATAGTTTTCCTTCGATAAAAGCCAGTTCATTCGATATATATCGAAGGTGATATAATATCTACGCCGTGAGAATTGGGGCCGATCTCAGTTACTAAAAATTCTGCAAAAAAAAAAGGTAGATAGACTTTTTATCCTGATTCCGAATATGTCTAGTCAAAAAAAATGTGTGCCCTTTTTCGTATTACGACAGTGTACTTTCTGGGAAATATCTAAGCCGTGAGAATTGGGCCCCTGAGATCCACATCAGGTGAATGTTCCTAAATATATAGATATGGCTTATCAAGATTATTTTGTATTTTTTTTTCTATTTCATTCATATTCATTTATTCATTTATTGCATCTTGTTGTATACATAGGTGTTACAAGTATGGTTAGGTTGCAAACAAGAGCCCTGTAAGGGCACGGCAAATTTATAGATTATTATTACAATTAAATATTTTATATAAAATTAAATCACATATCTTAATAATATTATTTATAAATTAATAGTAACATTTAAATACAAAAATAGCTTAACAGATTACATTAATTAATATTATGGGTTTATGTCATGTTTATTTATTTACCTAACCTATTTTTTCGTCAATGTATTCGTTTACAGAATAGTAAGCCTTATTGATTAGAATTTTTTTAAGATTACTATCAAATTTACTTCCCTGGAGGGCTTTTAAGGAGTTGGGTAAGTGGTTATACAACTTGATTGCCATAAAGAAAGGCCCTTTTTTAATCAGATCAAGGTGTGGAGTTAACTGACATAAGTTGTTTTCTCGGCGAGAAGCGTAGCGTCGAGGAAGGTCAGTTATTCTATTAAAATAATGTGGGCTGGTACGAACTAATCTACAAAGCTCGTAAATGTACACACAACTGACCGTAAGAATCTTTAGGCTTACAAACAGCGGCCTACATGATTCCAGAGATGACAGGTTGGCGATCACCCTAATGCAGCGCTTTTGCAAAATAAATACTTCCTGGACATCGGCTGAGTTTCCCCAAAATACGATCCCATATCTGATCCAGGCTGCAGCGTGCGCATGGTATGCAGTCAACGCGCACTGAGCATTTGTACATTTACGCAATTCATATAGGGCGTACGTGAAACTGCTAAGTTTATTAACAACTGTACTCACGTGAGGTTTCCAAGACAAGGTGGAATCCATGGTAATGCCTAGTGTCACAAATGTATCGACTACTTCTATTTCGTTATGTTCAAATGTAACATTGAGGGGTAGTACTGATCTCTGGTGCGGTCTAAATTGCATTATTTTAGTTTTTTCCAAATTCAGTTCTAGACCTATTTCCCGCAGATGTTTGGCTATTTTATTTATTGATGATGTTATTTCATCGTGTAATGTATTTATGTCATTGTAATCGCCAGATATTATAAGAGTAGCATCGTCAGCAAATTGTACGATTTTGTGTGGTGTGGCACGTGACAGGTCATTTATATACGCCAAAAACATCAAACACCCTAGCACACTACCTTGAGGTATCGATCCTGAAATTGTATAGATTTCGGAATTAACATTTTCCAAAATACCTTTATTTGAGTGTGCAATTTGTACAAATTGCTTTCTGTCTTTTAAGTAAGACGCTAACCACTTATCTGTATTTCCACGAATACCTAGTTGTTCTAACTTTTTTAAAAGTACCTCGTGCAGAACACGGTCGTATGCCTTCGAAATATCCATGAAAACTACCACAGCACACTTATTTTCGTTTAGTGCATTCCGAATCTCAAAGCTACAGTCGAGCACCGCTGATGTCGTAGAGTGTTTCACTCTAAAACCATGCTGATTCTTATTAAGCACCTTGTATTTCTCAAAAAACCTGTAAATTCGTTTACATACTATTTTTTCAATAATTTTTGATATAACTGATAGTATGGTACTATTTAAAGGTTCTTTTTCCAAATAAATTAATGATTGGGCTGAAATCAACCCAAACATTAATTTTCTTGGAAAAACATCTAAATAAAAAAAACTTTAATATAAAAAAAAATCTTCAGCGTCTTAACCATATGCGGCGCCCGGGTGCGAAAGTCCAAAACGCGCCCCCTTTTTCAAAAAAAATTGACAAATTAATTTTTCATTGTATAGACTGCTACAAAAATATAGAAGAAATAAATCACATAAATAAGCAAGCATACGTATGTATATGTGTATGCATTATAGTTTGACCGTATTGACTAGAAAAACGTAAACAATCATTAAAACTGACGATGTCGGTTCTAGCATGATTCTCTAAACCTAAACTTAAATTTGACAGCTGTATATCCTTGTCATTCTCTATACAGAATGAAAACGAGAGACTGATGTTAAATTTAGTTTTTAAACATTTTGAACAGGGTAATCAAGGTCACAAATAGTTACACCTATTCAGATAAAACCGTAGCATGCAAATAAGTTTTTTATCAAATTAATTAATACTATGTCACATAATTGAATAAAAATTACTTAACAGGTCACAGAGTAAATAGTCAAAAATATAAAAATTCGATTAAAATCAGGTCATATTAAAATGTTAATCAAAAGTATAATTAAATCGGTATAGAAGATTTTTTAGGCTGTATGTAGGCTTTTCACTTCTATCGCATGTGAACTGCACGGATGCTCGCTTTACATGCTGCAGGCTGAACAGAGTTTGATGAAATTTTACTAGGAAGTAGGATACTTATCTATTTTCTATGTCGCAAAAATGTTAGGATTTTAAGAGATTCTTAGAAAACTAACTATTTAAACATCGAGCAGTTACATGCTTAAAAATATAAATTAACTGTATCACGAACTAGTGAATAATATCAACAGCACAACACACTTTATTAAAATTCAAAATGGCCGCTTCTCTTTTATATTTATAGAAACTACTCAGTCGCGCTCTCAGTATTATAACGGAAACGTTGCATTTTAATGCACGTTGCATGTTACTTATGCTGATTATAAGGAAAAAGTTCAAGAAAATAAACATGTTTTTGTTTGTGTTATTCGCTACGGGTTTTGGTAAGTGTTTTTTAATGTCCAATTTCAACGTCATCATATCATATCATCATCAGCCTATTAATGCCACCACTGCTGGGGCACAGGCCTTCCCTATGGATGGAATAGGGAGATTGGGCCATGACCCACCACACGGGCCCAGTGCGGATTGGCGGGTGCTAACGACTGCAGATAGTATATAATGTACTCTATGCTGCTGACGCAGCCGGGACCAACGGCTTAACGTGCCTTCCGCAGCACGGCGGAACTCGAGATGGAATATTTTTGGTCACCCATCCAATGACCGACCACTGCGAAAGTTGCTTAACTTCAACAATCGCAGCCGAACGCTCTTACCACCCGTGCCATCGAGCTCCTCTATGTCTAATTTCATTTAAGAGAAGTAGATGCCTTAGCGAATTTATAAAATAGACTTCTATAATTGGTCACGGTCGTTGGTTTACCGTAAATAATTTAAATCTTAACTCCAGTAAAACAAAATGTGTTAAATTTACTCTCCCTAATGTGAGGCAGGTTAATACTAGTATAAAAATAAAATTGAGGTAAAATAAAAACTTTTTAAAAACAAGCATTTATTTAAATGCGCTAAAAAGAAAGAATAAACTTTTACACTAAAACGTTTACTGTTAACTTATAACGTAATTTTAAATTTAACACATTTGACACAATTTATATGTTATAAAAGCTTGTCGCAAGATTTTAGTACTCGTAAATACGAGCTTGCTGCCTTCTTATTAAAATTTTAAAACTAAGAAACTAAATACGAGTACTTAAATCTCGCGACAAGCTTTACAGCCAACAGCCTAGACTGAATAAATGACTTTTCATTTCATTCATTTTCATTTCATTTCAATTCTTAATGGCTCCATGGGATAGCGGATGAACTATCTTAAAATACCAACAACATAGACCTAATTGCCCTTATTAATAAACAAGGAATAAGCATGGACTAGTTATGCCATGTCTGTCATCAAATGCCTTTTGTATTTTGAAAGGTAGCGTACTTGTGATCTAAAATTTATAATTATAGCCCAAGATAGATCTCAGTGGCGTGCATTTGGAGAGGCCTATGTCCAGCAGTGGATTAAGATAGGCTGTTGATGATGATGATTATAATTATGTGTATTCATTATTTTTTGTTTCTTAGGTTTTCACGGACATCACTCATTAAATTAAACTAGTTTTAACGGGTTAATGCACGAATTTTATTTATTTATTGACGTTTCGCAGCCTTTCAGGTCTGCATCGTCAGAATAATGGTACTTCATAAATAAATAAAGTTTCGTGCATTAACCCGTTAAAAC
Organism: Chilo suppressalis; assembly: GCA_902850365.2. Classification (NCBI taxonomy): domain Eukaryota; kingdom Metazoa; phylum Arthropoda; class Insecta; order Lepidoptera; family Crambidae; genus Chilo; species Chilo suppressalis. Next base: position 10,743,111 of record OU963919.1, read on the forward strand.
TAGTTTTATTTAAGTAATCATTCATTAAACTATCAGAGGCGCTATGCTCTTTTAATGCTTTGAAAATAAAAATGATTGCAATACAATTTCGACAATCGTGTCTCGTCTCGAGTCTCTAGACTCGTAAGTCACCTGACCCAAGACAACTAAAGTAATAAAAATTCTCGGGACTTCGAGACACCAGACGTCCCGGGACCCAAACCCTAGTTTTTACTCATCAGACAGCTACATATTTTAATATTACATCTACGCCACTGAAATCCCCCGTATTAAATTTTTTTCTATCAACAAATCTTCAGGTTAAGTTTATGATTTTCAGATCATTGGAGCTAAAGAAGTTTCACTTCAGTCGTGTGGTCATAAGCACACTCGCTTTTTTTTTGCAGCTTCAAGGGACCATAGATCTGATATGGTCAAAATTTCACCTCCGCGAGTTCCTGAGATAAAGAGTCTTGATAGACAGACGGAGAACAAAGTGATCTTAAAGGTTCCCTTTTTGCCTTAAAAATAACATTGTGACTCACTCGCGATTCACTACCACGGCGCCGAAACTTTTCATGGCTTTAATTTTCTAGAATCCCATGGTTTTGGCAATCCTTTATAAAGGATTCATATGGGTTTTGAATAGTGTAGATAAAGTCTTGTATCCAACTGTTTATAATAAGGTATTAAAACACTAATGCGATATTGTTATCACCCTGAACTAGTGTGATAAACGCACATATACTGTTTTAATAATACTCCTGTCCCGCCCTCTTCATATGTACAACAGTTGCATAAATAATTATACCTATAGATGATGCAGGAAATTTTATTCTCAAAACTTTTCCCTGTAGTCTGTTGGTACTCGACTTAATTTTATACAAGTTTTAATCTGAGGTTTTACCTTGTCATTTGTAAGGTCCAAGTCGGTGTGAGTAAACCTGTTTGGGGAAACAATATTGATTGTCTGACTCACTGCTGTTACGTGTCGGGATGGGGTTCGAATTGAGAGTTTACTAGCACCCGCGAGTGCGTAGTACCTACTTATACCTACGCAGGTAACGCGCATAAGTTGTAAACAAGTGCAGATGTCGTTGCACTTTCTCCCTTACGGAGCACTGCATAAGGCTCATATTAGAATGAGCCGCACCATTCGACCTTTATCGCGATTCGCGGTGTTCTGGTAAATTCTGTCTCTAGTATTTTCGAGAGCGTTTGTGACAGACACTGCGTCCCTCTTAGACATGCTCGTCCCGAGTATCATTGCTGCTTTGGTAAGGTGCCAGACGATCGATGCAGATTATCTTGGGCTTCTTTCTATCTCCCTATCTTATCAGATAGGTCACGTCGTTAATTTTCGTAATTGCTCTAAAGGAGCCTTCCCAGCTGGGCTGGACTTTCCGATCCTTTTCTGTGGGTTGTGCAATCATTCGAGCTCTCCTTCCACGAAACCTCGAGAGTCGGCATTCCGATCATTGTTACCTCCATACATAATAAAACCCCATGTTTTATCCCCTCGCCCCGCTCATCCCGTGCTCGTGCAGTGATGCGCGACCAATTAGGTCGAGTGATAAACCCTATAAGGAAAGTGATCTGTGTTCTTTATTACATGATCTATGGGCTACCGGTTTTGGTCTCACCAAATGGCGCCACTGTTGAGTGAGGTCCTGTAGTGTAGCTTTTAATTTTTTTTAATACGCTGTGAAATCAAAGTTTCTGCTGCAAATGGAATGTTCTGCCCGCTCACGTGTTCCCTCCCTCTTACAACCTGAAGAAGAAGCAACATGCAGGCCGGCAGGGTGAGGATGGCTGGTGTGGCAGGTAGAACTGCTGTATCAGCTATCTTCGCGTCTGGTCTTCACCTTCACTTAACATCAGGTGGGGTGGAGTCATTTGTCGGACCTATCTATAAAAAAAAAATGAAAACAAAAGAACTGTATCATTAACATAATCGGCTATGCCACAGTGATGCGGTTCCGTTTTGTTCGGAAAAAAGAGGACATAATTTCTTAGCTCCGCTTTTAAATAACTGACATTCATTGACACGTAACTCATAATTTCCATAATTAATCTGAGTTATTACCAAATAAAAAATCGCAACAATATTTTCATTAGAAATAAACCCGCGAAATCTACCCACAAGCGATAACATTTGACATATCATAGATCTCACGCTACACGAGCGCCTCTAGGGGCGGATACGCGATAGCCTTCATTTGAAAAATTCTGTGTTTGTTTTTTTTTCTCTTTATTTGTGGCTACTTGATCATCATCGCACGACGAGAACGCGTGCACCGTGTCATCGTACGAGCGTTGCCGATTAGGACATAGGGCTTCCAAGGGGCCTCCAGATGATAAGCGGTTATTAGATAATAAAAAGATATTTTTATATCCTGATAAAAAAGAGTAGGTACCTATCACTCTTGCGTCACCTACTGACCTCCTGTCATCATCATCAGCCTATTAATGTCCCTGCTGCTGGGGCACAGGCCTTCCCTATGGATGGAATAGGGAGATTGGGCCATGACCCGTCACGCGGGCCCAGTGCGGATTGGCCATCCAAGCAGGGAGGAACTCGAGATAGAAGATTTTTGGTCACCCATCCAATGACCGACCACTGCGAAAGTTGCTAAACTTCAACGTTTGCAGCCGAACGCGCCTACCACCCGCGCCATCAAGCTCCTGTTTTAACTACAAACAATAACAATACACCTAATAAATTGCAAGTCTCTATATTTTCAGTTACATCACTGGCGCAACAAACAGAAGCATCAAAAAGGTACTACCTATATGTTATATTATTAAAGTTTTTATGTTATAAGCCCTTTCACATTTTTTGCAAAAAATCGTAATTTTTGAGCGCCTTATTTAACCGAAAAGATTCTGACTATTTCCAATAGAAGTTAACAGTACCATTATTCTCCCTATTGTAAGTTAATGTAGAATATTTGTAAATACCTACTATTTTCCTTTTTTTTGTACTGATCGTTCTACTGCAGCTAGTTTACAGAAAATATGATAATATGCACAACTTCAAACGCCTGAATCTCTCAATAATGTTCAATAAATTATATCATATTAATTGCTACGACATCAGAATTATGTTTTTTTGTAACATAATGTATTAGAATTTTGATATTCTATCTCAATAATTATCAAAAAAAACAGCTAACCTCCGTAGGTTTTCAGTGCAATTCTGTAAAGGGAAAATTTACTTCTTCAGTAATGTTGTGACTCGTATCGATTTGTAAATGATGTATTTGGAGTTCCTTTAAAGTTTTTCTTTTTAATTAGTATCTGCCATTATTTAATAATTTTATTATTTGCACCATAATGGATTGTTTATTAACACCTACTTATATTTTTATCATTTACAGTAATTCCTGCAAACTCCCTTCTTACCCCAAACATGGTAGCTACGTTGCTTTAGGAGATTCAACGGGAGAACCTGGACAGACGTTTGACCATGTAGCACTCAACGTTACCTGCGATTCTGGTTATCTTATCAATGCCATAGAAAGCGCCGTGATATTTTGCTTAGAAGGATTGTGGTCTTCTCAGATCACTGACTGCACGCGTAAGTGGAATTTGGCATTAACTAAACATATAAAAGTGACTGGTTAACTGATCGATCAACGCACGTTTCAATGAAGTGTCTAAAAGTATGAAACTTTGCTGAAAGATTCTTTAATGAACGTAAAGTCCTCTACGCACTCTCACTATCTTGAGATGGAAATACAAGATCTCATTTACGTGTATGGCGTTGTCCGCATGCTGGGTGCTGCAAGTTGGATGGTATGTAGAGGACTTAATTCGAAAAACTGTCATTCATGAATTTGGGATACCTCAAGGAACTGATATTAGGTCATCCGGAGTTCCACGTGTTGGGTTTCCTCTACACCTCAAACTGTAAAACTTATCTTAGACAACATGAACTTAAACAATGTTTGAGAAAGAGCGGAAAAAATTAAAAGGAATGGGGTTGAAAACGAAAAATATATTGATAGTTGTATGACACGCCGGGTTGTCGTAGTAGTGAGAAGATACCCGTACTTGCTTGATGGAGGGTCGAGTGCGTTAATGCTGGTGGACTGTTATAAATAAAACTCCCATGTACAACAACAAATACTTAACTATCGTTCGAAGAAACTTCATTTAAAAATGCGCATTATTCCTTGCGCTCGTGTTGGTAAGGAAAAGAAGAGTAAGAAACCTAATCACTCTTTTTCAGGTGCTTGCAGGCTCGTCAAAGACGCTAGCGTCAGCTACATGTGCTTGCTTCAAAACTCTCAAGGCAAGAGGGAGTGCAACGATCACGAACCAGATGGCACAATCGTGCAGGCTGTCTGCAAACCGGGCTACTCCACGAATAGATCGCTCTCTCACATGAGGTGCATCGACGGCAGCTGGGATTACGTCGCTCAATGTTCAGCAGGTATTTCATATTTGAAGTCTCATTGTTATCGCTAGCAATCTGGCTTAAGGCATCTGACCGCTACTTTGTTGACAATAAAGAATGGCTCATAGAAAGTGTTGCTGTTGCGGTTATTTTTTAGGACAATTTCAGCTTAATTACAATATTAAAGTAGCACCCATAAAATTATGTTTTAAGATACAAGGAGCATTCTTAAGTTTCGATAAAATTTATATTTAAAATATAAATTTATATTTAAATTTCATATTTTCTACATTGGAGTTCTTTATTCTTCTAGCTAGTTATTCATACGATGACTGTTCCTGGCAGGCTACAATTTTCCTTACAATTGTTCGTCTTATATACTAATTTGGCCCCGGTTGTCCGGGACCTTCGACCAACCACAGCGCTTACTTAAATGCGTGCCCCCGTCAAAAAACACGCTTTTTGATTGGCGGTTCATCACGTGACTATCCCCTCGTCGCACGAACCCCGCTGACGCCCGTAAAGTAGGCCTTGTGATTGGTCGACACGTTTTTCTTATGAAATACTAGAAAAAATTCGACACAGTCTATAAGGTCGTGGTAGCATAATTAGTTAGTGCATCCGCCCGGAGGGTGCAGATTCGAGTCCTGTCTGCTGCCTAGACGCGTGAAATTTTTTCTAGTAATTTTTTTCTTTACATCACCTAAATATAATATTCTATAAACGTAATATATATCTATTTCAGAATGCGGTCAGCTCCCAGATTTCCCTCCGCCATTGATCCTGGATGCTAAAAGCCAGATGCCGCCGTTTGTTCCGTGGAATGCCGCCATTTACAGGAGCAGGAAGCTCTCGAACGAGCACATCTGTGGTGGTGCACTGGTCACGAGAAAAGTCGTCATATCTGGTATATTTAGTAATCGTATCGTCGTCGTCATTTTTTGTATGGAAAAAGCTAAACTTCGCACTAAACGCGAAACTTTGACGATGAACTATAGCTGCCACAAAATTGTAGCTTAAGTGGGCTTCAATACCTACACCTGCAACTACACCGCTCGCGAAGTCATAAGTCGCAGCACGAAACTCTAGCTCTGACCGTTATTGCACAGAAGTAAAAATTAAGATGTCTTGGTGGGAAACGAGGTGCTGTGTGGACGTGCGTTGCGCCGATTGGCTCTCCAGTCGTACCTATACGCAGCTATCCCCTCCACGTTTTCTTCAGTGCTAGAGTTACATGCCGCGACCTGTACCAAAGGTTGAGTATGTTAGTCGACTTGGAAGTCAAAAAGTCCTCCTCCGTACCGCCCACCCTCACTCTTTAACTGGTCACTGTAAATGAGGTGCACTCGTTAATCCGTAAACAGCGCCCGCGTAACGCCCCCGGACGGAATCTATAGTATGGTTCTTAAAATCTTACCTGCGCAGCTCCTTTGCCTTATCACCGCGATCTTTAACGCGGCTATGTCAAACACGATATTTCCCGCAGAGTGGAAAGAGGTCGTCGTTATCGAGATCTGGAAACCCGGTCAGGACGGCGCCTTACCCTCTAGCTACCGCCCTACAAGTCTCCTCAAAATGCTGGGGAAACTTTACAAACGCGCCCTCGCTAGCCGCTTTAAAGATTTTCTCTTTGCAAACAATCTTATTATGAACGAACAGTTGGGTTTCCTTTTTAAACACTCATGTGCCCACCAGGTGCACCGCCTAACGGAGCACATCCTCCACTACTGCGATCTATCACGAGCCTCCGTGATTCCCACAGGTGCGCTTTTCTTCGACGTGGCGAAAGCATTTGACAAAGTCTAGCATAATGGCTTAATTTCTAAGCTATACAAACTCGGGGTGCCGGACAGACTTGTGCTCATCATACGGAACTTTTAGTCGAATCGCTCGTTTCTCTCTCTTCGCCTCGCCCTATACGCGCCGGCGTCCCTCAGGGCTCGCCACTGTCGCCCATCATCTACTTGGTCTTTACGAACGGCACGCCTAAGACTCCTAAAGTCGATCTGGCGCTTTTCGCCGGCGACACCGCCCTCTACACCTCCGATAGACGTCTCGGAACAGTCTGTAATAGACTTCAATTAGCCGCTACCTTAGCACGACACCGCCTCAAATCGTCAATTTTTTTCCCAGAATTGCGAAAAAAACTCCCAATTTGGTAACGCTGCCCTGGTGTTCTAACTACACACAAAAATTTAATATACCAACAACATTTCAGGTGGTCACTGCTTTTGGAGCTGGAAGGATAAACGCGTAGAGAGTCCTGATCAATACGTAGTAGTTGTCGGCAACAAATACAGGCCCTGGGCCCATCCCGATGACTTAAATACTCAGATGTCTCAAGTAAGTCATCATCATCATAACCAACCTATTAAACTCAAGATCAAATTCATTGCAGATGCACTATAGGCTTTTATAAGTACCTACTCAAGAAATTTGGTAGCCTCGCCATCGGTTCGTAAATCTACGGTGAGGCGGGTAGCTTGTACTGAGAAGTACCGTCAAGAAACTCTTTTGGGTTGCTTTTTTCTCTCCTTCTTTTATTTCATGCAGTGACCTCAATTGAATGACGCCTTAAAACTTATAAACATGTATTCAGATTCACTTAAGATCATCTTTCATCACACAATGTTAATAAAATTACAATAAGTATACAAGAGTTTCGAAATATCGAACCAACAATTTGCAAACATAATGTGCATGATGATGACGGGGTTAAAGTAAATGAAATTCTATTTAATCCGTCAGTTGGATCATCAAAAAATAATGGACACTTACTTGTCTTTTGTCTTTCTTTTGACTTAAAGCTCGTCGAAGAAATAAAGAAAAATTGAACCAAGACGTGACGCCATGCGACCAATAGTACCTATCCTTTGCTCGTTTCTCAACAGGTATCAGAGATCAAAGTGCCGCCCCGATTCTTAGGTGTGGCGGCGAACTACCAGGAGGACATAGCCCTGGTGGTGCTTACCACACCTGTGCAGTACAACGCCTACGTCAGCCCCGTGTGCCTCGACTTCGACCCAGGGTTTGAGGAGAGGCAACTTACCAACGGCAACGACGGGATAGTGAGTAGTAAACGTAGATCTTGAGGATATTACCACAGAACACATACAGGTATATATATGTATACAGTACCCTTAGTACAAGTTTGAGCTCACGAAAACTATCATAGTTTTCGTAATTGTAAATTATGTTTCTATGTCCATTTTTTGTGAAAAGTAACCAAATATACTTAAAATTTAAGAAGAAGCAAATGATTTAATGATAGAATTTAAACACTGTATATTTGTATTGAAACGAAAAAATTAAATCAGTACCCTTAGAACGAGTGCGAGCTCAGGAAAACTATCATAGTTTTCGTAATTGTAAAACTCGTACTAAGGGTACAGGGCGTCCTAACCCCATGCCACACGGATGGAAAGATAGAATCATTATTTGATAAATAATGTCCACTCAATATTATGTATTTTTTTTATTATACTTTTTTCTAAACAAAATATTTACTCTTAAAGCGAAGTAACTACCTATTATAAAGGTAGCGAAAAACTTCTTGAGGTAAACCATAGACGAATAAACTTACTCTGTAGCGATATTTTTGTATGTAAAATCTTAGAGCATATAGGTACTTTGACTTCTCGATTTCATTACAAACAAACATTATGTTCATTCATCAAGAACTGTTCATTCAAATATCATTCATTCTTTTAATGTCCCATCCCTAACTTTTGTTTTGGTGTACGCTCGAACAATTGCATAGTTACATAGAAATTCTTAGGGTGCGGCCAGAGTGCACTCAGATTCAGAGTCAGATTCAGATTCTGAAAACAAGCGCGAGAAATAAACAGTGTAGTCTAAGCATGTTGCCTGCTTTTTCTCGCGCTTTGTTTTCTGAGTCTGAATCTGAATCTAAATCAGGAGTGCAATCTGGCCGTACCCTTCGACTACACTGTTTATTTCTCGCGCTTGTTTTCGAAATCTGAATCTGAATCTGAATCTGAGTGCACTCTGGCCGCACCCTTAGCGTGTGTTCGTTTTTTTGTCTGTGTTACGTAATTTTTGAAGTGTGCGTTTATAGCAACAACACGCGGGTGTTTGGGGAAGTATTGCATATATTCGTTAGTGTGCTATGTGTACCTCTCCTGCACCAAAATTGGTGGCGATCGAACCGTTGTATATGCTCTAAGATTTAAAATTGGTACTGCCCAGGCTTCCTTGTCTATTTTCGTTGCTCAAGAAGTTTGCCGGGGTGTATAACATCCTATACTCTCTCTATTCTCCTATTCTCAAGCCAATAAATTATGTACTTAAATTCTAAGTATAAATATCAAAATGTTACTTATACTTCAACCAGGTAGCCGGATGGGGTAAAGACTCTTCGGGAATTATACCCGCGTTGGTGAAAATCATCAATGTCCCATACTTACCCATCGATGAGTGCCTCGCCGTTGCACCAGCTGACTTCAAGGCATTCATCACAAGCGATAAAATATGCGTAGGATCCAAAAACGGTAAGAACTCAATTAAAACTCTTTATGAGGTATGAAGAAAGTGTAAAATGGGTGCCTAAATTGAAGACAGTACCCCTAGCACGAACCAATATTGAATTCGTATCGTTTGCGAGTCCGAAATGTCATTGTCAAATGTGTACTGATTTTTAGTTCTCGTTACGTACTTTGTGCCACTGCTGTTCAAGTTTCCATACAAAATTTGACATTGATATTTCGGTTTGCAAACTATTCAAAGATAATGGTTCGTGCTAGGGGTACTGTATTCGATTATCTGAGGTGTTTACTGCTCGGAAGCCAATAAAAAGTGTCTAATCTTAGATTAAATCAAAAAGAGAAGATACGGCACTCGCAGAGATAAAAAAAAATGCCTTCGATGTTTTTATAAAGAACACAAATAGTTCAAAATCAAATAACAAATGCCTCGGCAACACTTTTTATTCGTAAAACTGTAAAAACTTATTTTTTTTTCAAAAATCACGGTTTGTCGTGAATGTAATCGCCATTTTATTATCAAGAAAAGGACAACAATGCAGCTCAGCCGTACGGACTCGAAAGCGGACTCGCCGTTTCGCTCGCGCTGCGTTGAAGCGTGAAGCGTACAATTCAGTCCCGCCAAGGGCGGATCCAGGGGGGGGGGGTCATGGGGGTCATGACCCCCCCCCCCCTGGGCTGGGTACAGATGGACCTAACCCAGGGGGATTTAATTTAAGTACTTTCAATATTTAATATACCACGACTATATGACCCCCCCCCTAGCGCCAAAGCTGGCTTTATGACCCCCCTCTGGCGCCAAAGATCCGCCCTTGAGTCCCGCTCGATTGAATGTTTATAATATACAGACGTTTGCGTATATGACAGTTGCTTATGTAGTTGAGTCGGATCACATTTTATTTGATGCTAGTATGAGCGTTCAGTATTTTCCCTTTTTGTTTTAATCTAAGTGTCTAACCCAATGTTTTCTCTATATGTATAAACATGATATATTGTCGGCAACGCCATCTAGTTTTTAAGTGTCGAAACCTAAACACATTATTCGAAGTTTGCAATTGCAAAACATCTAGATTCACCTAGAGTAACTAGATGGCGCTGTCGTAACAGAGAATGTATTAGAATTCCAATAATTATTCTTATGCGCCTGCTGGTGTCGATTCTGGCGTGATTCTTTAAACTTAAAACTTAATTTAACATCAGTCTTTCCTTTTCATTCTGTATAGAAAATGACAGGGATGCACTGTTGTCAAATTTAAGTTTAGCTTTAGAGAATCATGCCAGAATCGACATCATTAACGAAGTATAATTTCAAGGATAAAAATTATATTTTTTACTAAAGTACCAGCACAATATTAGTTTCTAAGGGTTAAAGTACTTAAGCGCTCAAAAATTACGCTTTCTTGCAAAAAATGTAAAAGGGCTCATTACATTCATGAAAAAAATACACCTATGACTGCACTAAAAGCAACTTTTTCTTTTAACAGTTGCCACTGGCATCTGCCGAGGCTTCGGCGGTGCGGGACTGGCGTTTCCACGCTTTGAATTTGAGAGGGCCTACACAAAATATTATCTTCGAGGCGTCATCTCCTCAGCACCTAACACAGAAAACTGCACCAATTACATCAATACAGTCACACAGTTGTCTAAACACGAGTTATTTATAAAACAACAGCTGGAAAATTATTAAAAAATAAACGTATCCTTACTTTTATTGTATTTAAGTAGTTTCATTTTTAGCCGACCACGGCAAATACAAAAGGAAGGGTGCAATAAGTGTAGTCTGTACCCTTAGCATGAACCAATATTAAATTCGTAACGTTTGCGAGACCGAAATGTCATTTTCAAAATGTGTACTGATTTTTAGTTCTCGTTACGTACTTTGTGCCGCTGCTGTTCAAGTTTCCATACATTTGACATTGACATTTCGCATTCGCAAACTATTCGAATTCGATAATGATTCGTGCTAGGGGTACTGTACCCCAGCACACCGATTAATCTACTTAACCTAGGGATGAGTGAATGGTGACCCAAATTACTACGGTACGTTTAATGTGTCAGTATTTAGCTCGGAAACGCGTGGAGTTATCGAGTTAAAATTTTAACCTTAAACTCACGCTTATGGTCGCTTTAAGCTGTAAAAAAAAAGAAGTTTTAATTTACATACAAAAAGAGAAGTCAGAGGCGGCCTTACCCATTGCGAGGCTCCGGGCGGCAGGTCTTTGCGAGGCCCTTTGTCTTTCGTGAAAAGTATGTGATGCGAAAGTAGGTCTGGTTGTTTGGTTTAGGTATTTGTCATGTTTAAGGAAAAATGCTTAAATTATACAAATAAATCAAATTTGAATTTTAAAATATTTTACATTGAAAGATTCACAAAATTAACAAATACAGAGATGATAAATTTTAAAATTGATGTTTGCGGCTTTTCCTAAGACTAAAATCTTTAATTAAAGCACAATAATCTAACGAATAAGCTACGTCATTTTCGATTGAAAGAATAGCGAGGGCTGAAAGCCGATCTTGTGTCATTGAAAAAAAACTATTTTTTTTTATATTTTTAAAATTTGCTTGGGTTGTTGCGCGAGGCCCCTTTAGGAGCGAGGCCCCGGACGATTGCCCTGTTCGCCACCCCCTAAGACCGCCACTGAGAGAAGATATATATTTAGGTTGCGTATCTACAAATTTGTACAGAACCCTCTGTGGGAGAGTCTTCTAGAGAGGTTGTTCTTCATTAATGAGGCAAAATCGAACTTAATTATAAATTTTATTTATATTAGAAGAGCATATGATTTGAGTGCTTTTGAAGATCCTTCAAATATTTACTAACCTCGTAAAGATGAGAATTCATAATAAAGTGCACCGCTTAAACTCCCACACACACGGTGGCTAATTATAGTTAAACAAACAATGTTTTTTTTATCATTAGTATATTGATTTATTGAGAAAATGGATGCGTGAAGAAGTTTTTAGGGCTGGCAACGCGTGTACGGCCCTCGTGGTGTTGCAAACGTCTACAGACCACTTATAAACTTACCATCCGAACGTGGACTTCTTTGCCTTCCACATGTTAATAAAAAATACGTGTGACACTCGGGGACTGCCGCGGTAAAGCTATTGCATAGCATTATTTATCAACTTATGCAATTATAATTATTTATTTATTTTATTTATACATTTTTTTTTCTTTGATATCAATTCGAGTTTTTTCTTTGCTAATAATAGATGGCGAGGCAGGCCTTATGATATTTTATTGGGCAAGCAAAGCAAACAACAGCATTGCCCGGCGCCATAAAACTTCCACAAGCTCCACAGTTTACCATCTTTAGTCTAAAAATTTAAATTATAATTATAAAGTCTAAATAAAAGGGAGACAAATAAAAATAAGAACAGGTGCTGGGGTCTAAAACAAAAAAAAAGGAAAAAAATAATAATAAAAATACTTGAACTGACGACCGCGGTGATGCGCCGAATGTTGGTCCCGTGGCAAAAACTTAACACATGACGCCGTTTCGATCTCTACTGGAAAGGCGAAAATTGTGTTGCGTGCACTGTTCTCAGGTTATTTTCGTTACGGAATTTTTGATTTAGTCATCGCGCTCAAAGCCCGCGATAAAATCTATGCAATAGCTTAAAAACAAGTCCAATATGTATTTCTGAAATACTTTTACCTCTCATTTACATCATCATCAGCCTATTAATGTCCCCACTGCCGGGGCAAAGGCCTTCCCTATACATGGAATTGGGAGTTTGGGCCATGATCCACCACGCGGGCCCAGTGCGGATTGGCGGATGCTAACGACTGCAGATGCAGCCGGGACCAACGGCTTAACGTGCCTTCGAAAGCACGGAGGAACTCGAAACAGAAGATTTTTGGTTACTCATCAAATGACCGACCACTGCAAAAGTTGCTTAACTTCAACGACCGCAGCCGAACGCGCTGGCCACCCGCGCCATCGTGCTCCTCCCCTCATTTACTAGTATAAATACATGTATTTAACAAATTTTAATTTTAAAAAAATATTTTTATTTATACTTATTATGTTATGTTACATGTATACAACATTTAACATACAATACTAAACGTGTAAAACTTGTTGGATAAACATAATTAAGTGAAATAAATAGTTATACGTACTTACTTGTAAAGATACTTAGTTGTATAAGCAGCGCAAAAGAAAGGAAGTTTTTTTATGTTAACACCTGATGTTAAGTGGTGGTAAAAGTTTTAGAGTGACCTCCGTTGACGACCTCCGTGGCTGAGTGGTTTGTACGTCTGGTTTCATAGTGTCACCGACTCGAGTAGTCCCGTGTTCGAATCCCGGTGGGAAATACGAGCATTTGTACTCCAGTCATGGATGTTCAATATGTATTTCTATATAAATATAATTATATATGTACAGTATATGTATTCTATCCGTTACCCTAGCATCCAATAACACAAGCCTTAAAGTGCTTACTTTGGGGTTAGGCTAATTGGTGTGAGTGTTGGAAATATTTATTATTATTTATAGAGTTTTCAAGCGTTTGGCAACCCTGCGCGGCGCGGCCTCGAACGCGACAACACGGTAGTCGGGTAGCACTTTAAGACAGACTGAATTTTACTATTCATGTCAAAGTGAGTGCGATACGTTTAAATACAATTTATTTGTTTTATTTATTTATTTGACATACCATCGACAATTTGCAGAAAAGATGCGAATTGCCATTGCAGGCATGTACCTACAACATTGTCTATATGTAGGTAGGTACTTATTTTTTTAACAGTAACAAATTACTGTTCGGTTTGAACGTTACCATGCAAATGATTTTTGAGGGCTTTGAATGGAGCATGAACAATGTCAACATCATGGCATATCTCGTTGTATGCATCTTTAATTCTGTTAAACGGTGAAGCTAATTTTGTTTTAAAGGGATAGTTAACGAATGAGTTGATGGGTTGGCGGGGGATTTTTCTGGGTCTTGCGCAACAATATTGCCGTGAACTAATTTGTGCAGAAATAAAATGTCCGCGGTTTTTCTACGCTTTTTTAAGGTATGAAGTTTATTTGAGACGAGTGTGGTAATCCACACGGTAAGGACACTTCCTGTCTTTGAAAGCAAGAAACCTCGTAAAATTACGTTGAATTCGCTCGATTCTATCACGATTATTTTCGAAGATTCTTCTGGCTTAGTACTTTCTATTATGAGCTATTATCTAGTACGCTGCATAGCAGATTGTAGAGTCATTGTTGACTCTTCTGTCATTGATCATGTAATTTTTATCGAAAGTTTAAGTGGGTGTGTCTCGTAAGTAACTTGTTCACAAAGTCAACTGACTGACCTACAATCACACGATGACTGTCTATTTAGCAACATTTATCAATCAAACATCATGTTCAAGGATTGAATCATCAACTGCAGGTGTAATCCGAAATATTTTTATTTTTAAATTCAGGCATATGCGTGAATTTCGCAATAAACGTTTGTTTGTAAAATCTTATCCCTTGGACCTATTTACTGCATTTTTTTTTGAGTGTGTATGCTGTTGGTCGCAGTTGACCTTTACAGTGTCACCAGGTTTGGGGACGGCGAGATCCTAAGGGGACCTCAAGCCGAGAATTGCGAATGCCTCCAGAGGTATTCCAGGCGGATGGCATCTCTCCGCTGGAGGAGTCTCCTCTCCGTCTGGAGCCTCTAGACCACTCGAACCTGAGGGAGCTAGCTCAATTAGAGGGCGTCTCTGAGACTCGGACCTCGGCTCTAGTTAGCCGTTGTCGTGGGGGGCGGGGAATAACGCCCAGGTACCTGTACCTGGTATAGCGTGTCGTGTGTAAACCGGGTCTTGGCACTCTTAGCCTACGGATTGACTGCAAATTTTGCATAAACATTATTTAATAGATATACGCTAAGCCTGTTACATATTTTTTTTACAACTACCCTCAAAAACAAAACTTCATGTCAAAGTTTGTATGGGAGATCATCCAAAAGTGCATACTTAAAATTGACTAAATTTTGAACACCTACTCTGTTTAAAATAAAAATGCTATCTGTGTTTTAATTTTTCAAAACTACCCTCGTAAAACAAAGATATAGATGTTGCATGTTGAACTTTTAATTAGTGCGTCAACGCACTCCTACACTTTTGGTCGTCGTGACATGATATTTAGTAAATAGGTTGTTTAAATGACGTAGGCATCTAGTGAGAAAGGATTTTTTAATATTTCACAGTGAATTGGGGGATATAGGGGTTCAAAGTTTGTATGGGAAAACGAGTTTGGATAGCTTGACTGCTTTAAAACTTGGCTTAGATATATACAGATATAGGTGCTCGATGGCGGGTTCGAGTCTCGTCTGCTGCCTGATCCGCATGGATATTTATAGTAAAATTTTGTTAAGATTTATGAAATGAAATGAAAATGAAAAAATGTTTATTAATAACATAAACATATATAAACCGTGTTACAATAATAGAGATTGGATTCCCCTTTTAAGTGTGAGAACACTTGTGCCAGGGAACGCCATTCTCCCGTAGCTTAAAGTGGTTATGATTTAAGTATAATGTATTTCTATTCATTACTGTGGATGGACTATTACCAAGCTATCGCTCCTGGGTCTAGGTTAATTGGTTCGACTTATTTAAATATTTACAAACACCAAACAGTATTTGGTAGCGCATTAAGTAATATTGTGCAAGTTCGTACCTCATCTTCTTCATGTCAAATAATTATGTTGGTTTGCATAACGTTAAATTTTAAAACGTTTTCACACAAATTTTATTATTTTATTAGCCTTTGGCGATCGTTATGTTAATTGGATTTATCACCTCTGGGTCACGGCCTATTTTAATAAAATATACACCATTTTAAACTATAAAGTCCATGTTTAGTGTATCAAAGACCTACTTTTTATTGACCAACCTAGCATTCGGTTTCATTGCTGGACATTGCATATTAGATTTTTGATGTGCTTCTAAGTACGATAAATTCAAGATAACTAAACTTTTTAAGTATTTAATGCTTAAAAGAAATTTTTTTAACCTTTAAATCTAAAGAAAATATAACTAGAAAAAAATCCACGCGGACCAGGCAGCAGACGGGACTCGAACCCGCACCCTTCGATATCTATTTAAAAAATAAAAATTATATCTACAATTGCAATTTCTTCTTTCAAATGTTTAATACTTGTAAAAGTATAAAAGTATTCATTTGACATTGTGGGTTACCTACAATGCGAAGAGATGGCGCTGCCTTGCAGCATAAGAATGGCTGGAATAATTTCGACGCGGCCATCAGGGCCGCGGTAGCATAATTGGTCAGTGCATTCGCCCGGATAGCGAAGGGTGGGGGTTCGGGTCCCGTCGGCTGCCTAGTTATATTTTCTTTAGATTTAAACAACAGGCAGTTACGTGCTTAAAAAATAAAATAATATATTTTTAACCTTATTAAATTTAAGAAAATATTATTTTTGGAAGCAGGACAAAACTGATTTTGTCACAAGTCAGACGGAAGTTCCAATTCACGATAATCTGTTCTACACTTTATGGAAAGAAAGGTATAAAGGTTTAACTAGATAACTTATCTATTATTATTTAATATCACTCGTGTATATAGATACAAACCACAGAAAGAGGTAAGAAAGGCCTTGTGGGCGGGGCAGGCGCGCCACAGATATGTGTGAGCAAATGCTCATAACTTGTGTTATAGACAAACACAAAATTTATTTTAATCTATGATTGTGGTAACAACTAATGTATCCGTTTCCGTTTGAGGTTCTCTCGCTTCTACGGTTGCCAATGGCGCTGCGTTTGATTGTAATTGAGCACAATAAATAATGATTATTACAACAACAAAGTCTTTCTCTCTGTCCATAACAGAGAAGAAATTGATCCGGCTCGAAGGACCAATTTCTTCTCTGTTATGGACAACTTGACCAAAACTTAGTTCTGATTGCGTCATTGCTTTCGGCTGTGAGCGTTGATTGGTTGGATTGTTTGATGTCGCGCCATTTGATTGGCTATTATCTATTAGATGATTACCCTTCTAACTTCCTTCTGTGTTTTGTGATACAAACGACAACGATTCTGTGGGATAAAAGCGCGCCGTCTCGACGCTCGTTCTCGAAATCTCGATGTCGCGTTTAAAGAACTTAATGTTGTTGTTTTTAACTTGTTGGTCGACATCACAGGAGACCGAAGAGCTGGCCGCTACCTCGGACAAAGAATTAGTCTAGCTATTCAAAGGGGGAACGCTGCCAGTATCTTTGGAACCTTGCCTAATGGGACTCCTTTTAATAATGTATTTTAGTTATTATATATTTTATAGTCAGTAATTATATTCCTATATTAATTAACTGTGTTTACAACTCGGATGTCTGTGTTACTTAAATTGGTATGATGAACAGGCCCCTTAGTTTATCAATAACATAAATTACCCACAAACCTCAGCTTCCTTAATCAAACAAATTAAAAATGTACATGCGAAATGACAGATGAGCGTACAAATTACTTTAAAATCGTAAAAATATTTATCTTCTTGTACTGCCTTGTAAATATGAAGGTGATGGGATATTGAAACAGCGAATACCGCGTATTTACTTTAAGTATTATATTTATTTTGTCAATAATGGATTCTTCGTGATTCACAGTTTTTATAATTTTTATGAGACTACCTGAATGTAATGGGTCCTGCTCCTGATGTTAAGCAGAACAGAAATAATGATGACATAATTTTTTAATTGTGTTGGTCGCAGATGACCTTTACAGTGTCACCGGGTTTGGGAACGGCGAGATCCTAAGGGGACCTCAAGCCGAGAATTGGCGAGTGCCTCTAGAAGTATTCCAGGCGGATGGCATCTCCCCACGGGGGGAGTCTCCTATCCGTCTGGAGCCTCTATACCACTCGAACCTGAAGGGGTGACCTTTACAGTGTCTTTACAGGCTCGAAATCCTAAAGCGACCTCAGGCCGAGAATTGGCGAGAGCCTCTAGAGGTACTCCAGGCGGATGGCATCTCCCCACGGGGGGAGTCTCAGGAGTCTTCTCTCCCTAGTCTAGACCACTTGAACCTGAGGGGGTCGGCACAACTAGGTGTCTGTGAGACTCGGACCTCGGCTCTAGTTAGCCGTTGTCGTGGTAGGTATGGTGGCCGTACCCCAAGCACGAACAACTAGGGCGCCATTCATTTATTACGTAATGGTCTTTTACAAGATATTATTTATTTAACACACACCAATAGGGTATTTTCCAATTTTTTGAAACTAAAAATATAAAAATAAATAAATTAATGTCTTTTTTTCTCCATTAGACCAATTAAAGTTGAATTTATTTTTAATGGTTTTGAATTTGACGCCAAAACGCTCGGTTCGTTGACGCCTACTGTATGACGTCAACTTTGTGTATGCTATGTAATCATCTGAAGGTCAAATTATTAACTATTTTTACGTTTTTGCGCTAAATTTATATAATATTTACTTATATAAATTTATCGTATAATACTTTGCAAATTTCGTCACTACTGATCCTGATTTCTGTGCTACAGAGTTTCGAAACATCAAAAATTTTGTGTAAGTATTATATCTAATATATATAAAACTCAAAGGTGACTGACTGACATAGTGATCTATCAACGCACAGCCCAAACCACTAGACGGATCGGGCTGAAATTTGGCATGCAGGTAGATGTTATGACGTAGGCATCCGCTAAGAAAGGATTTTGATCAATTCTACCCCGAGGCCACTAGTCTACTATAAAATCCCGAACGTAAAAAAAGTTAATAATTTGACCGGATGTTAGGAACAAAACTTATCATCATCATAATCATCATCAGCCTATTAATGTCCCCACTGCTGGGGCACAGGCCTCCCCTATGGATGGAATAGGGACAAAACTTGGTTATACTTAATTCAGCACAAGTCCCGCATTTGTATTTTTGAAGAAGTTTTCCAATCCTAGGTGCACCTTGACTTCCTGACGGGCTTTTGTAAGCATATTCTGGGCACTGCTGAGCAGAATGCTGCTATAAGGTGCTGTCCGACGATCTGTGTTGTCGCGGACGAGGTGGCACCGCGCAGGGTTGCTAAATGTATGAGAACTCTAACGTTCAAGATTCAGCAGTATCATACCATGATAGTACCGAGTATTGTTTACCGAGGGTAGAAAGTGTCCGATTACCAGCGAGAGTGTAGTTTGAGGGCCTTAATACACCAGAGTTGGGAATAGCACTTTCTTTCGAGGGATTTATAGTGCATTAGAGGAAACGCAAAACCTTTCTTTCTGCGTTAAAACGCGTACGCGTACTTACTTCTATATATATAAAACTCAAAGATGACTGACTGACATAGTGATCTATCAACGCACAGCCCAAACCACTGGACGATCGGGCTGAAATTTGGTATGCAGATAGATGTTATGACGTAGACATCCGCTAAGAAAGGATTTTGATCAATTCTACCCCCAAGGGGATAAATAGGGAATGAAAGTTTGTATGAAATTTTGTCAATTTTAAACCGATTGGGCTGAGACTTTGCATGCAGATAATTTCATTGTGTATAATACAAACCTGAGAACAAAAACTGTAGTCTACACTTCAGCTCTACACCGAAGCGAAGCAAGGGCGGGCCGCTAGTCAGTAATATACGCTGGCACGAGTAGATAGGAAAACAAATTAAAAACTAATCAGAGCGCTTTTTATCTTTGTGTTCTTTTTTCAAAATTAATTTTGAAAGCAAACAGTATAGATATGTTAGGTATTTAAATAAATTGCAAAGTCGGAATAATCATACTGAGCGCTTTTCGGATCATAAATAAAAAAAAAGAAATAAAAAATACAGCACGTTAACATTGAATTGCCGCGTATTCAATAAGGCAACATTTGTTGATAAACTGTTCATGATGTTCATCACCGTTTATCGTTAGCATTGTTTTTGAAACTTTGCCGTCCACACTAGTCAGTTGCCGCCAGGATTTTGCTCGAGGAGGTAGTGTTGCAATGATGCTCTGTGGGACTTACGTAGTAATTCATGAGAGTAATACAGAAAAAAGGGAAAAGTTGGTGGTTTTATATAGAAGTTATGTATTTGATGACCTTCGTGGATTTGATTGGTCTTTTCATAACTTCACTAGAATATCAAAAACTGATTATATCAAAGACTGAGGCTATCAATAACAAGACAAGAAACGAAATTTCGGAATCCTACTCAGTTCCCTATCACGACCCACACGAGTGTTTGCTTCGCCCACGTATCTTCGTCGCGTCTTAAACCATTACAGACGCTGCAAAATTGTGTGTTGCGCGGTGCCACGGGTTGCCCGTGGTACGTGCGCAGCATCGATTTGCATCGAGATCTCAAGTTAGACTCCATTGCGAAGTATATGAAGGTACGGTAACGATAAAGCCGCGATTCATCCAAATCACTACACAGCTAGAAAGCTTGCACACTAGCTTAGCATTAGACAGACACCGCTAGGTACTTTATTATAAAGTATTGGACGTTATTTCAGGTATTTGTACTCTATACTTTATGCCAATAATAAAGGACGCGAAAATACTTTATTTAATGTGCTTTGTTTCTCGGGGATTAATTTTACATAAAATATATAAAAAGAAGTTGATGGGAAGAATTTTAGCGTAAAACGGACAGACAGTATGAATATGTCGCCCTTAGCTAATTCCTGCAACATATTCGTGGTTGTATGGCTTTGTTATATGACCTTTCCCATTGCGGAAAAGAACTACAGATTTTTAGTAGCCACAAATTATTTAAATTAAAAGTTGCTAGTAGTTACGAAAAATATATTTTTAAGCTTACTAATAAAGAGGAATAACAAGTACTTTATTTTACACACAATATACTTTCTTCTAGCTTTAATATCCAATGTACTATATTTGGACAAAAAAAGGTGGCCACCCTAGACACCGCACCCGTAGGATAAGAGTGCGAAGACCCGGTCTATACACGACTCGCTATACCAGGTACGTACCTGGGCGTTTTTCCCCGCCCCCCACGACAACGGCTAACTAGAGCCGTCTATTTAACATTTGCGCAGTTTTTTATATAGACAATAAATTAGTATTCTCAAATGCTAGCCATTTTATTTATTCTGTGGCGATACGCTACCACGACGAACGTTCATATAATCTTAATAATATAATTATCAGACTTCAAAATCTATTTTTACTGTTCTTAAATTTCTAATACCTAAATGTGATGGTAAAGCAAATAATCCCGTTTTACCCGTCCACTTAATAATGATGTTTAGCGCAAATGGATTCCAAATAGTTGGGAAGAGTGACGTGGTAAAGATAAAAACATGGTTGAATACCACCATTACCCACTTTATCCCCATACCTTATATGGAGGTTTAGCAACATGACTCATTGAAAGTGCATTAACATTACAGGATTATTTGTTAAGAAAGTCTTCTGATGAGGTGGAAGACACTTCTAGAGCCATAAATCAAAGTGGAAACGTTTCTTTGAGTTTGGGCATTTTTCCCCGCCCTCCACAACAACGGCTAACTAAAGCCGAGGTCCGAGTCTCAGAGACGGCCTCTAGTTGAGCCGACCCCTTCAGGTTCGAGTGGTCTAGAGGCTCCAGACGGAGAGGAGTCTCCCCCCGTGGAGAGATGCCATCTGCCTGGAATACCTCTAGAGGCACTCGCCAATTCTCGGCTTGAGGTCCCCTTAGGATCTCGCCGTCCCCAAACCCGGTGACGCTGTAAAGGGCATATGCGACAAACAGCATACACACTCAAAAAAAATATTAAAAGTGTTTCCAAGGAGGTTCGACCGAAATAAAAAAATCCTAAAGAATACGCACGGCGGCGCCATGTATGGGAGCATGCGGTAAAATGTTATACCGCACGCGCTGTTGAAATTTCGAACAATGTATAAAAAATTTAACAAGTGCTGCGAGGTGTTGAAAATATTTTTTATGTTTTACAGCTTTTCTCACGCTTTCTTGCAATTTGTGGGAATGACTTGTGTGAGAAAAGGGACATGTGTTATAGGAAGTCGGGGAACACACGCTAGGTATTTGATTTAAGAATAATATATAAAAATTGTTCATCTATTTCTTTTTTAACTAAGGTGACATGCCAAATGTTACACATGCGACTACTGTTACTGCTCGACGTTTTTTTTTCATTTAACATTTGCGCAGTTTTGCATAAGACAATAAATTAGTATTCCCAAATGCTAGCTATTTTATTTATTCTGTAGCGATACGCTACCAGGACGAACGTGATACAACACATTTATATAATTTTAATAATATAATTATCAGACTTCGAACAGTGGGCCATTTTACCCGTCCACTTAATAATGATGTTTAGCGCAAATGGAGTCCCAATGGTTGGGAAGAGTGGACGTGGCAAAGATAAAAACATGGTGTAAAACCACGTTATATTATCTTATCCCCAGACCTAATGGAGCTTTAGCAACCTGGCTCATTGAAAGTACATTAACATTACAGACAGGATAATTTGTCTTTTTATTTATTAAGAAACAATCAGTCTCACATAGTTACAAATAATGTAAAATAAAAAAGTTTAGTACTAGACTTACAGTTTCCTCAATGAATTCTCTTAAAAGCTAAAAAGCAAAAATGATTTTGATTTAATATTATACAAACAATGTACTTTGCCAGTAATAAATATCTAACAACATTAATACAAGTTATAAAATCATTTTACAAGAATAGCCTAATCAGATTACAAAGTACACTGCATAGACAATTTTTTAAATGTATCTAATTTATGACTAAATAAGTCCAAATTCATAAATTTATCATAATACAACCTGCATGCTCTTTTTATGAAACCATTACTTGCATAATATATGCTTTTTCGTCCTCTGATGAGGTGATCTTTCTCACTTCTATAGGCATAAATCAAACGATTCTTACCCCCTTACTAATAAATAAACGAGGAATAAGCTTAGATTTTATTTACGCCTTGTTTTGTTCATATCACTCAAGTGCCATTTGTCATTCAATGAACAGAGACAAAACATAGAGTAACTAATCCAAGCTTAGTCTTCGTTTTATAAATAAGGGGGTTAGAGTTTACGAAAGTTATGAATAGTTAAGAGCCCTTTTACAAAATTGCGATGCTGCCGTACTAATCGGCGTGTAGGTGAATTTGCACTAGTATAAATGTTTCGAGTCCTATAAAATAATTATTAATGAACTAATTATTAAAATATATGCATATTTCAGTAGTTCAATGATGGTAGATTAGTTTTATGACAGTTTTTGATAGTAATTCTTTTTTAATTCAATAGCGAAATACAAGGTAAAACTGCATTATTTTTTGGCAAAACTCACGGAGGTTAGATGTTTTTTTTGATAATTGATGAGACGGAAAAACAAAATTCTAATACATTATGTTAAAACAAAAACTTATTTCTGATGTCGTAGTAATTAATTTGATCTAATTTATTGAACATTATTTACAGATTCAGGCGTTTGAAGTTGTGCATATTATCGTTTTTTCCGTAAACTAGCTGCGGTAGAACAATCAGTACAAAAAAGGGAAAATAGTATTTGCAAATATTCTACATTAATTTACAAAAGTAAGAATAAATCTACTGTTTACTTCTATTGGATATAGTCAAAATCTTTTGTAAGGGGGTAAACCAGACGCTCAAAAATTACGATTTTTTGCAAAAAATGTGAAAAGGCTCTTAATACAAATTAATTTAAATACTAAAATTACATCGCTCGCAAAGCACATTCGAATGTTTCTTTCGTTCAGAGGTCAAATGTCGCAGTCTATGTAATAATGATTTAAGGTGAAGTGGTACTGGTAGTGAAGTTCGGTGAGCGGTAACGTAACGCACAAACATAAGCCGGCGCGATTAGTCTTCTCTTGCGTTACACGGAACGCAGATCTGTCATTGTAACTCATTACAATAAACGCGGGAAAAATATTTAACTGCGCGCGCCAATTTCTATTGAGTTCCAATTTTCAAAAAAATACTTGTTCTTACTTTAAAAAGTCTTCTAATTTTTTATTTCAATAAGTATATTTTTAGCTTTTTAAGTTTTCAAGTTACTAGTGATTGAAACAACGTGAAAATGCATTATAGATCGGGATTACTACTGGTATGTCTAATTTTTGTTTATTTTTTTTACAATTTTTAATTCGTATTAATTCTTATGATTGACAAGTTATCATATATTAACATGATTAAAAAGCGTTTATCACCTAAAAGTGCAAAGTCATTAAGCTTTCAGATATTAATAGGTACTAATAAGAATAGGTCGCTCTCTCTTAATTAAGTTAGATATTATTATTACTATTGAAAATTCAAAAAAAATGGTAATATTAAAAGGTTACTTAACATTATTTCAACAAAACTGGTGTCCGGACAGTTGTTGGTAGTTTGCGATTTGTTTTATGTACTTATAATAGAGTTAGGCACCATTCTGTATATGCCCAAGATATGCTGCATGCTTTTTGTATGAGCGATTGCCCTAGCAATGTGTAAATATTTTTCTTAGTAATATTTAATGCTAAATGGCTGAATATTTATAATTTCTATGGAAAACGGCTCAGGAACTTTTGCTAAAGTCACAATCTTGAAAATTATGAAAATTCCTATTACGTCATTAAATTGTTACCATTGATAAAATATGGTGCCAATTATTTACAGAGCCATCATTTCGCACTTTCTCAGAATCTTTCCTGCCAATTTTCTGATTAACACTTCACAAAAAGTATTTTTAAAACAAAAATATATACTTATAATAATTTGTTGTTGTCGGTCTAACAGGAAATCTGTGAAGTTTTATTTCGTTCATTTGCAAAAATCAAAAGATTAATTATTATCATACAGACTTGTCTACAGCCTGATCAGAAAAAGATACTATTATTTTAGGCCTTCAGTGATTTTTTATAATAAAAATTAGGGCCAAATATGCCATAGATTTTTGGAGTTTTTATTGTTCATTTATTTTTGTAAAATGGAACGTTTTCCTTTTAAAACAGACATGAAGTAAATTTTTATACTTAATTAATTTGATTATTTCACTAAAGTTGTATGAGAATAATAAACACGTTAAAATCAATAAAATAATATTATAATGTGCACGTAATATTAAAATGCACGTGTTGGCCAGGAACTTATAACGCATCCTGCGGGCTCCCGTAGCTACTGGCGTTTGGCCAAGGCCGTGCAAAAAAACTTCTGCCAGCCCTCGCTGCCACCTCTCAGATGCCCAGACGGAACACTAGCTCATAAGCCGCAGGAGAAAGCCGATTTACTGGCAAAACTCTTTGCGGCTAACTCCCGAATCGATGATTGCAATGCACTGCCACCATCATTACCTCACTGTGGCACAACGATGCCTGATATTAAAATCAGGCAGTGTGAAGTTCGTGCCGAATTGCAATCACTCGACGTCCGGAAAGCTAGTGGACCTGATGGCATCCCAGCAGTTGTGCTTAAAAAATGTGTAATGTGTGTGTGTGTGTGTGTGTGTGGCAGTAACCAAGGAGAAACGGGAAAATCTTGTCATTGAACTTTGGACCACATTTCCGAATGGGGTACCAGGAACTTAGTTGAGTTCAATGCCAAGAAAATTCAGGCTTGCGCTTTCACGGCAAAAACATCGCCATTCCTTCCCCTTCCATCTCTTCAGGGCACAACACTACCGCTGCAGAGCAACATTTCCATGCTCGGTATGGAAGTTCGCTCAGACCTGAATCCACAGGACTACATCGAAACCGTGATCAAAACAGCTTCACGCAAACTCGGAGTCCTGAACAAGGTGCGGCGTTTTTTCACGCCCGATCAACTGTGCTTGTTGTACAAAACGCAAGTGCGGTCCTGCGTGGAATATTGCTCGCACCTCTGGGATGGCTCCGCCAAGTACTTGCTCGATGCTTTGGATAGGCTACAGCGGCGCGCGATCCGCATCATAGGCGATGAGGAGGTGACTAAACACCTCGAGCCTCTTCAATTACGCCGTGACGTGGCGTCACTAAGCGCGTTCTATCGTTTGTACCACGGCGAGTGTTCTGAGGAGTTATTCTCTCTTATTCCACCTTCCCCTTTCCTTCAGAGGACCACGCGCGCTGGCCTACGTTGTCACCGTTTTACTGTGGCCACAATTCCAACGCGTACAAAGAAATTTGGTGACTCATTTCTTTGTCGCACTATCCGTAAATGGAATGCTCTGCCCGACGTGTTCCCTCCCTCTTACAACCTGGGATCCTTTAAAAGAGGCGTGAAGAAGCAACATGCAGGCCGGCAGGGTGAGGATGGCTGGTGTGGCAGGTAGAACTGCTGTATCAGTTATCTTCGCGTCTGGACTTCACCTTCACTGGAGTCATTTGTCGGACCTATCTATAAAAAAAAAATGTTTTGGGCTAGTGCGAAATAATTATACACGTTAAGGGCAGTTTCTGAGTCATGTCCTTTATTTAAAGAAACATAGATACTCCAAAAAAGACGCATTTTTTTCGTTGTGAGAACTAGCCAAGTATAGTCACAACACTATATTATAATACAATCAACAAACACAATAAAAAAGTCTACACAAAACTTTGTTTCACTACACATATTTGTTTGCATCAACAAAGTTTTTGCTTTCCGAGCCAAATGGAAAACATGTACACAAATCACCTCCGCGATGAAACTTTTGTCAAAGACATTTGTTGCACCTGGGTCGTACGTTTGGAACGCAGCTCTGTGCAGACCCCTCTTTTCCAGTGGGCACTTTGGGCAAGTGCCCAGGGCCCCGAGACCGATAGGGGGCCCCCGCAGATCAAATACAAAGTCCCTAGTTCCCGTTAAATCACCAAACGGGGGTCATAGGGGCCCCATTATCCCAATATGCCCAGGGCCTCCAATAGCTCAAAGACGGCACTGGCTCTGTGTATTTTGTGTACAGGAACGGCTAATTAAATCCAACCTTCTCAGGTTCGAGTGATCTAGAGGTTCCAGACGGAGAGGGGACTCCCCCCGTGGGGAGATGCCATCCGCCTGGATTCTCTCGCCAATTCTCGGCTTGAGGTCCCTTTAGGATCTCGCTGTCCCCAAACCCGGTGACGCTGTAAAGGTCATCTGCAACCAACAGCATACACACTCAAATAATATCGGCACTCCCGCGGTTGCCCGTGCTTTTTCAATGTATAATTATATAGATTGAAAAAGCGCAGATACTCAGATCTACAGTTCCTTTAAGCTGTGAAATCCAACCTCTGTCTTCCTTCGTCAACTTAGAAGTTAAAGTAAAAAAGATACGGCCGTTTATCTGTCAGTCTGTCACAATCAGTCCTTTATCTCAGAAGCGCGTGGAGGTATCGTGTTAAAATTTAAACCCATCTACCCTACAATCCCTTGAACTGTGAAATAAAAAATACACTTCTAAGATAACGTAAAAAATCCCCGTATAATGTTTCGTATTGCGTACTAACAAAAGTCCGGAACCCTCGGTGGGTGAGTATGAATCTTACTTGTCCGGTTTTTTAAGTAACTTCTTGATTATGGTTTTATTTTTTAAGCATTTTAATGGAGCTGAAACTAGCGGCGATAGGTATCAGTCGAACGCAATTTCTGTACAGGTTGATACTATGAGTTTTTTTTTTTGATAAATCGATGTATAATAATGATTCAGGAGAAGAATCAATAAACTTCAAGCATGCCTTCTATTTTTTTATTGAATAAAGTGTTCCTGAATGCTCTCAGCAGGTAATAATAGAATAATATAGAAAAAATAGAAGGCATGCTTAAAGTTTATTGATTCTTCTCCTGAATCATTCTTATACATTACTTTTTCAAAAAAAAAAACTCATAGAATTGCGTTCGACTGATACCTATCGCCGCTAGTTTCAGCTCCATAGCATTTTACTGAAAATTGTTACTAAAAAAAAATTGCACGCCGACCGCAGACGGGACTCGAAATCGCACCCGCTACCCGGGCGGATGAACTGACCATTAAGCTACCGCGGCCCTAATTGTCCGTGTCGAATTTTCTGTAGCATTTCTTAGGCTGCAAGGCAGCGCCATCTCTTCGCATAGTAGGTAACTAACAATGTCAAATGAATACAAGTACCTTTTTGGTTGTTATTTTAACACTATGCTCATCCGGTGATAGTTCGATAGAGACCAAAGAATAGATAATTTATTTTTATGATGGAAATCTTATAGTAGGGGAGGCCACGATGCTAAATGGGGATTTACTCGAGCGTCGTGGAGACCTATTGAATTTTGAAGATCAGATGGTAGAAAGAAAAAAAGGTTAAATGATGCATACCCTTTCACTGGTGGAACAAGCGTCTAGAAGCTTTTAAAAATGTAAAAATAAATAGTCACATGGAAATACTCGAGCGCGGCAGATATTGATATTGTATATGCCCCTTGTGTCTCTGATGACGGAAGAATGTTAATCTGCCGGTTTGCATGGTGGGACTAGCCGTACGGATGGATTGAAAATGGGGGAAAAAAAAAATTACTCGAGCGCGTCAGATATTCAGAGGGGATGTTAAGTGAGCCTAAACGAAGCTCAGATCCAAAAGTCTGACGATTCGGACGCGACGCAGGCTCGTGGCGGCTTTTTGAAAATGTAATAAAAATCGCCATCTGGAGATTATTAGAGCGCGTCAGATTTTCATACAGGCGGTTCAGCTTGATGCCCTGGTCATGCTGATTCATAATCTGACGAATATTCGGAGGGATTTTCTTATTCTGACGATAATTGAATGTGATAAATAAAATTCATAAAGAATATCATGCAAATAAAAATAAGCTGAAAATCTAATAAGGGTTAAATTAGGCCAAGATACACCCTTGTAAAAAAATATGTTTCATCCGGAAGTTCAAGTTTATCATACGTTGTACTCGATCTTCTGAGAGTAGGTTTACTCCGACGATACTCCAAAACCGTCTTGCATTTCCTTATTGTTTCCGATGTAAATTTTACAATCTTTTGACTCATCTTCGTGATAGTAAATATCTAATTCACAAAAATTCAAATAAAATAAACAATCCAGAGCGTTGTACATATAATTTCCACGAGGTTCACGAGCGCTGTGATCAGCTGTGAAAGCGTAATGGTAGACAGAAAGTGATGTGGGGACGGTGCGAGAGAGTGGAAATAGAGAAAGAGCGAAATAGAGAGAGGAGCGTAGTATGAAATACATGCTTCGCTGCAGCTACACGCGCAACACTATATTAAAGATTTTTGATACTTCGGCTTGTCTAAATCGGCAGATTATATGTTTTCCATGATCCTTGAATTATTACTTTTAAATTAAAAAAAAATCAACCGCACTCGAGAATAATCCTCCAAACATCGTTTTTTTTTTAAACTTTGCAACCCTCCCACTCCCTTATGTCACGCTCAAATCGTCAGATTATTGAAATACACACTTTTCAGCATGCAATTAAACCACCATAACTTAATCTGACGCGCTCGAGTATTTCCGCCTATCGATTTTTTTTACTATTCTGATCGGCTGGTCTACGCGCGCGGCACTACATGGAGAACTCAGATTTGGTAGAGGTACTCAACTAGATGTAAGGTATCTTCTCATATATTAATCTGCCACGCTCGAGTAAATCCCCAAATCCCCTCTTGGGCTCCCCTATTATTAAGAGAGATCTATACGAACGCTTTGAAAACGGAAGTGTTTGTTTTATTTAATGTTGTTTTCAAACAGCGCTTCCATTTTGTGACAAGTCCTTGAGGCCAAACAGTTTTTAGGGTTCCGTTGACACCACGAAACCTTATATCGGAAAAGTGTGCACCTTATTACTAATAACGATGTTTCTTTAAAATCGTTAACTAGAGGTTCACCCACATTAATTTGAGGGAAAAGGTTAATGTGGGTTATCCTTAAAAGATAGACATATGCTGTCGCGGACTTTTCTATAGAACTTTTAAAGAGGAACTAACTAACTTAACTAGTTTAATGTTATTATTAATAAAATTAGTTTGTCAATAATTAGTCTGGTACGTGAGTGGTTCTCTGGATTTAAGACCATATTTGGTAGTGTTCTCCCCTTTTAAATAATAACAGAGCATGATAGACTGTTGTTGTTTTGGATTCAGAAGATTATTCTGTGATTGGGCAAATATTTGTTTTGTCTAGTTTTCGTACGTAGATATTGTTAAAAAAAAACTGTTAACTGTTTATCGCATGATGAGGCCGTCTTGAAACTCGACGAGAGGAGCTCGATGGCGCAAGTGGTTAGCGCGTTCGGCTGCGGTCGTTGAAGTTAAGCAACTTTCGCAGTGGTCGGTCATTGGATGGGTGACCAAAAATTTACTATCTCGAGCTCCTCCGTGCTTCGGAAGGCACGTTAAGCCGTTGGTCCCGGCTGCATCTGCAGTCGTTAGCACCCACCAATCCGCTCTGGGCCCGCGTGGTGGGTCATGGCCCAATTTCCCTATTCCATCCATAGGGAAGGCCTGTGCCCCAGCAGTGGGGACATTAATAGGATGATGATGATGATGATGAGGCCGTCTTTGATTGCAGTTACATTATATCCTAACATTTAAGCATATGTGTAAGTCTGTTAGTATTAATAAAGCTGTGTTGATGGTCTATAAATAAATAAATTATGCCGTCATTATATGACTTTTGTGAAACTTTTACCCCTTACGCAGAGCGCGCACCGGAAGCGCTCAAATGGAACATTGTTTCCTGTAGGTATTTGCAACATTTTTCATTGGCTCCACTCCTTTTCGTCGTAGCATTATGTTGTATAGCCTATAGCCTTCCTCGATAAATGCACTATCCGACACAATATTATTATTTTTAATCGGGCCAGTAGAGTTCCTGAGATGAGCGCATTCAACCAAATAAACACAAATTCTTCAGCTTTATAATATTATCTAAGAAAGATTACTAACGCCTCTGTTGGCCGTGCGTTCGTATGCGTTGCGTCTGTATGTAGAAATCTGATAAACTATTGTAACTTATGTAGGTATTTTTTTATAGGTATAATTTCGTCATGTAGGCAGTTAAAACATTTTCGCGGTATTTTTTGGTATATTTTTATCCTCACTACATGTATTTAGTTACTAGCAAATGAAAAAAAGAACCGCCGTATGAATATTCTCGCGACTGCACTCTACACAATGAAAAGGTTATTTAGTAAGATGCAATCTAACTTACAATCTCATTTATTCTGATTTTTGATAAATGTCAAATATCTCTAATACTGGCTGCTTCTATAGACTCAACGATATTTTGCCATGTAATGGCGGAATGCATATCAAACTAATGTCTTCAATGGCAGCTACCGAAATCAGAAGTGAGATTTTTGAAGTGAAACTTCTTTAGGCAGGCTTGACTTGGGGGGTGAACTGGCGAATGTGTTACGATTTTCGCGTTACGATTAGTGTCACCGGTGACTCATCGGTAAACAATGAACAATACCCGTCACAAAAATACATAAATCCCGTCAAGACCCTTTTTCTCAGGAACGCGTGGTGGTATCAAGCTGAAATTTATTGCGAAATACGTAAATTTACATTTTTTTAAAAATTATTTACCTACAGATTTGAACGGAACCCTAGGTGGGCGAGTCCAACACGCACTTGGCCGTTCTTTTTTTAATTTCTGCTTTGATTTATAAAATGTATATATGTCTCTAAATTTTGTAATTATAAGTTTGACAAGTGCGTTAGGATAGAATGGTTCCCATATTTTGTAGGGCGCAATAGTACGTGAAAGAGTGGAGTGTAACGTGTACGATAATCAGGCTTATTGATGTTACCCATTCTCTGACCGGCCATTGCGAAAGTTGCTTAACTTCTACGATTTTTGGAGTTTACTCCTTAATAATCGATTTGCATAAATAAGGGGCCCGGTATGAGAAAAATGTGAGGAGTAAAATCTATCGATGAATGACATTAATGACCTCGTTACGTTTTTGGGCGCAACCTCATCTTTCACTTTTAGCCATGGCAACGGATAAAAAACATTAAGTTGTCACAAATGTCAATAAAATAAATAAACAAAAAATAGATAAAATCGGAGTAAAATTAATGAAAACAAATAAATAACAGAATATAGAGAAATGCCGGTAAGTGTCCAGCACTCTGGAATAGTGATTTTTAGTACAGATGGAATTATAATACATATTTACAATATGATGGCTAGTGTGTGATATTTTTGAAATTGTGTGTTTCCAGAAATACATAATAAAATATATGATGAATATCGCTGATGTTAGATGATAAAACATGGAACCTATGATAGTCGAAACCATGGGACGATTCCTGAGATATCTCTACTTGTAACCGACTTCTTCGGACTTGATTTTGTTTTGTGTCTGTTCAAAGACAATCGTTTTTAAAGTGTAAACTCCGGTCGTGCGTCGGAGCTGACACACACAATTTTTTTTTTACTATGGAGGTTTTAATCAAATTGATTGTCACCCTTAAAGATCACATTATATGGTCATAGTTTACGTTTACCAATACCAATTTACATTTTTAATACCAATTTTAACAATTTTAGTCAATAATTTAGCTTTTTCTGAAAGCGGAAAAGCTAGAATATTTATGCATTCACCAATATCGTGCAATGTAATATTATATTTATGTATCATTTCCATCCTTTTTGTTCTTATATTCCGGACACATTCCATGACTATGTGAACTACATCCTCAACTTTATCACACTCCGTACAATTTGGTGAGATTGTTTTACCTAATAAATGAGCAAATTTATTTAACGGGATGTATCCGGATCGAAGCCTCATTAATGCTATCAAATCAGGCCTAGCCATATTCGATTCCTCGGACCATAAAGACTTCCTTAGACATGGCTGTATAGTCTTGTACCAGATTCCTTTGCTTTGTGACCTTTCACTTCTACGATTGTAGACTGAGCTCGCTAACCACCTGCTCCAACGAACGCCTCAAATGTGGCAGGAGTGATAATTATTGTGCAAAAATAACTTAATCTTGTGTGTGACAGATAAGTTTGTCACAATTTATGTAACATTAAACCTCGTCCAATATTCGAGTGACGAAATTGTGACCAAACACCGTTCATCATCCATGTTTCATCAATTGAGCGATTTTATGTATTCTGTTATACAATGATTGCATTATGTTTTCGATAAATATGAATAGATTAATACCTAACTAACTGTATGTACTTATTTTGAATAATTTACTCTGGGAGGCAATCGCTTAATGGAATTGCTTTGGCTATATCGCTATCGCTTATGATTTCATTTTGTCATTTCCGACCGCCGAAGGTTTTCTAATATCTCACGTTCATTTTCTTTATGGTGCTTATATATATATATATACAGGGCGTTACAAAAATACAAATAAAGCTTGAAGCGCGTTGAAGTGCATCATATAAGGAGTCTTCTCTAATTTTCTTAAAATATTTGCATGAAATTTTAACTTTTTACAAACACAGTTATTTTTAATGATACTCGAACTAGTGACGTGTCTTAAAATGATCGATATATTTATTAATCATTAAAAATAACTGTTTTTATAAAAAGTTAAAACTTCATGCAAATATTTTAAGAAAATTAGAGAAGACTCCTTATATGATGTACTTCAACACCCTTCAAGCTTTATTTGTATTTTTGTAACACCTGTATATATATATATATGTTAACATAAACCATAAACATGGCACCATAAACTCTAAGGCCCTAATGAAGTAAACAGAGAGTATATTTTGTTTATTTTTGGATTTTTAATGCAGTAAAATTAAATAAAAGCGTATTTTTAGTTTATAAAATAAATAATTAATTGATATAGAAAATTAAATAACAACAATTTAAAAACTACCTCATGTAAAAAATTTAAATCCAAATTACGAATATTAAAATAATTATTATTATGTACCTACTCGAATATGAAAATCAGAAAAGGTCATTGTCACACGATCACGAAAAACAAATTTTAGCACACGGACTGAGGCTTTTTGTTGTTTATATTTTATGCTAAATAAATTACGTGCATGGCGTTTAAATTAGGTTAAGGTACGCTTAAATCGAATTTTGATGGTTGCCTACTAAATCTAAAGCGCAACTTGTTGACGACAGGCGTGCAGCGACCCGAGGGAAAAACGTGCCGACCAATCACAAGGCTTACTTTACGGGCGTCAGAGGGGTGCGGAGCATTATGCGACGGGGGTATAGTCGCGTGATGAACCACCAATCAGAGAGCGTACTTTTTAAGGAACACGTGGGGGGTGCACATTAAAGTGAGCGCTGTGATTGAATTGTTCGAATGCCCCGGACAATCGGGACCAAAATACTATGCAATATGAAACATTTGTAAGGCAAATTGTAGCCTTTTGTGTGAATAACTAGCCAGATTATCGGATTCAAAACGCTGGTTGATAAGCAACAACCAGCGTTTTGAATCCGATAACCTATATACAGTCCACACCAGAGATCCGAGGACTGAAGATCTTCATCACCTTCATCATTATCATCACTTTCATCACCGACAGCTTGATCGCTTGAGCCGCATTAATTTTAGAAAACTAACACTTGGTCCTTCGAGCGGGGTGATAACGGACCCAGCGCGGATTGGTAGGTGATAATGGACCCAGTGCGGATTGGTGAGTGATAACGGACCCAACGCGGGTTTGTGGGCGACAATGGACCCGTGCAGATTGGTGGGTGATAACGGATCCAGCGCGGATTGGTGTGTCATAACGGACTCAGTGCGGATTGGTGGGTGAAAACAGACCCAGCGCAGATTGGTGGGTGATAATGGTCCCAGTGCGGATTGGAGGGTGATAACAGACCCAGCGCGGATTGGTGGGTGATAACGGACCCAGCGCGGATTGATGGGTGACAATGGACCCAGTGCGGACTGAAGGGCGATAACGGACCCAGTGCGGATTGGAGGGTGATAACAGACCCAGCGCGGATTGGTGGGTGACAAAGGACCCAATGCGGATTGGTGGGTGATAACGGACCCAGCGCGGATTGGTGGTTTTTTTTTTCTATCAACAAATGTTCAGGTTAATTTTATGATTTTTTGATCATTGAAGCTAACGAAGTTCCACTTCAGTCGTGTGGTCATAAGCATACTCGCTTTCTTTATTTAATGAATAACTTATAGAATAGAGGGCGCCCCCTTAGACCCGGCGCCCGTGTGCACACTATGCACTATAGGTAAAGCCGCCTCTTTATATCGAATTCGTAGAGTTTGCGAGTACGAAATGTCATTGTCAAATGTGATATTTAGTTCTCGTTACGTACATTATGGCGCTAATTTTCAAGTTTTCATACGAAATTTGACAATGACATTTCAGACTCACCAACCATCCTCACCTTCACCGGCCTGCAGAAATGCTTCTTCAAGTAGGTTTTATATAATTGCTTAATTCGACTCCTAAATGTGGCGCATGCGGCGCGTACGGAGTTGACATTAGAGCATTTTAATAATAATAAGACATAACAGCAATAAAACTTATAGAGTATAATTTTATTTTTTAAACATTAATAGATTTGCCAATTTGTAATATTACCCAATTATGTTTTTGACATGAATACTGAATAACAATTTTATTATTAGGTAATATATTTGCATAATGATTTTTTTTATATACAATGATCAGAATCGGAAAGCTCTTTGTTTTTAGGAATCCGTACCTCGTGAGGAAAAAACGGAACCCTTTTAAGTTACCTTTTTGTCCGTCCGTCCGTCTGTCAAGACACTTTTTCTCAGGAACACGTGGGGGGTATCAAGCTGAAATTTATATGAAATACTCATGTCTACTGTCCCGTGGAGCTGTGAAAAAATCAAACTTCTAAGCCAAGACAATCAAAAGACACAGCCGTTTATGCCGCAAATTTTCGAAACTCGCACGGGAATCAAAACCTTCAGGGTACTTCCCGTGAACTCAGAATCTTGAAATTTGGTACGAAGCAACGTCTTATAGTACAGATAAAGCAAAAATTGTGATAACCGTACATTTTTAGAAACATCACATTTTTGAAGTTATACTTCTTTAGGCGCGTTATGAAAAAATGATGAGAGTGAAATTTTAAGATGCGCGCGCATCACTGTAACACAAAATTTTAACAGTATGAAGTTGGTCGCTTTAGCGACCAACGTTACTTTCGTGTTTACCGCACATTAAGAAAATCTACCAACAAAATAGAAATAGAATCTCTATTTAGTGGGTGCTAACGACTGCATTGTGAAGGCCTATCAAAAGTATTTATTAATCTGGAACAACGGAACCAAAGCGCGATTCAGGAGACTACAGCGACATCTCTTGACCATTGGTGTAGTAGAACCAAAAACCACATCATTATTTTTTGTAATAAAGTGACAGTTATAGGTATTCATATTTATAATATTTATCCACATGTTTCTAGTTTGTATATTCGGAATACGTGTTTGAGTTTCATACAAGTGCAAATCACATATTATGTTCTAATAAATTATATTCAGTAGCGATTTTAATTGAATATTTTGATTATTTATTTATTTTTTCAAATTAAAACTGAACTTTATTGACTGTGTCCTTTTCCAGACTTTTTATTAATTTATTGTAATTAATTATTTGCATACAATTAAAAACTAATTTTAAACGATGCCAAAGAAGGATAACTTCTCACGCGCCTACATAAGTACACGCACCCATTTTTTTTAAATTATTATTCTATACCTACAGGTTTGTACGGAACCCTGGCACTTGAACGATTTTTATCGAACATTTCAACAAGTTTTTTGTTTGCATAAAATTACTAAGTACCTAATTTATTATATAATTTACCGGTAAACAGTTGAAGGTAAAATAAAATTCTTTTACACGACTACTCAAAAAAAAGAGTAATGTTTGTGTCTATTTTTTGTTCTTTATTCACATGTAGTTCTACTACATCAAAGGCATCCAGTAGCATTTAGATAAATGATGTTTGAATATCATTCCAAATTCAATGTTTACTTTGAACACGCCTGACATTTGATTCAACCTTAATAGCGTTTAAACTATCAATAACATTTAGAAATTAAGGACCTGTCACACTACATACCGAAATTGCGCAACATTTAACAATAGGACGAATTCCATCATTCCATTGTTCGTAACTAGTTGCTAGTAGCGGAGATGAAAGATACGAGCTTCTATTTGAACTTTAATTGAATTCATTTGCTCAGTTTAGGCGAAAATCGAAAGCTACGCCATAGGTTTGCGAATCTACGGCGGGAGACCTTGATATATACAGGGCGTCCCACGGCAACCTCACACGGAGGGAAAGTATATTAAATATTGAAGATAGGATATTTTACTGAAAGGAGACATCGTTTTATTTTTGATAATATGTAGAACTCCATTCACAGTTTTTTTTAAATCACCTGCTACAACTGAAAATCAAACTCGTGAAATTTCGAAAAAATAAACACAACATATGTTATGATAACCATCGAAAGGGTTAATCATATGGATTATTTTTTGATAAATAACATAGCATTTTAAATGAAAGGAATGTCTTATTACGTGAATAATAATAAATTGATACACAAACTGTAGTACGTATGCATTTCTTTTTGAACTCATAGTTACAATGCGATTGGCTGAAATTTGGAAAAATAATAATTCGAAAATGGAACACATAAATTTTCAAGTGTCTGTTATTTTGTTTTTGTGAGTTTCATTTTCATTTATTTACAATTTTTTTCTCTATCAGGATATATTTTGCGGTACCACCGCTAAGCTAATGATATGTCTTGGTGGTTCATAAAATAAGCTTACATTAAATCTATTTTATTTTGATGCGCAGATTTTTGATAAGCCATGGTAAGTAAATTAACAAAAAAATGCAAATAAACGAAAATGAAACTCACTAAAAACAAAAGAACACAGGCTTGAAAATTTATGTGTTCTATTTTTGAATTATTATTACAAATTTCAGCCAATCGCATTGTAAGTGAATTCAAAAAGAAATGCATACGTACTACAATTTGTATATCACTTTATTATTTTTATCACGTAATAAGACATTCCTTTCATTTAAAATGCTATGTTATTTATCAAAAAATAATCCATATGATTAACCCTTTCGTCGCGTCTTAAACCCACTGCCGGATTTAGGGGAGGGCGACCGGGGCGAAAGCCCCGGGGCCTCCACAAACGGGGGGCCCCCACAATAGAGACTTCGGAAAAAAACTTTCAAGTTCCAACTAGTAAACATCTTTTCCTTTGATATTTTTTTTTTGCTCTTTTACCTTTACCTACAGCCTACAGTACTTTGTACATCTAACATACATGATTATTTGATTATATTAATCTTAAATAACAGAAATCATTGATCTATATTTGTTCACTCCAATCAGGCAATCAGTGAAATATCAAAATCTCAAATGGCCCTGATAAGCACTTCCAATTCACTACCCATCTTGAGGGAGTACCCCAATCGCTTAATGGCTGAGTGGGGTGGTACTTGCCCGCAACCTCGGAGGTTGGGCATTCGATTCCGTGTCTCGACATTTTTTTTTTCTTATATTTAATATATGTACATATGAATTAATTGCAGTATATGCTTTGGGGTGAGGGGGCCTCCGCTCCTCTGTTGCCCCGAGGCCTCTGGACCTCTAAATCCGGCCCTGTTCTATATAGAGAATGACAAGCCATTTCTGTGCTCTTTGGACGACGCTTTCGCCTATAGAATTTAGTTCTTTTGCTGAAAATTGATTCACTTTTGGTCATTTGTGCCCTCTGCCATCATGAGAAAGTACTTTCTCACTGTGTCAGCGCTAGTATTCTGGCAGGATATGGGGCCCCTATGGCCCCCGTTTGGTGATTTAACAGGAACTAGGGACTTTGTAGTTGATCTGAGGGGGGCCCCTATCGATCGCGGGGCCCGGGGCACTTGCTCAAAGTACCCACTGGGAAAGAGGGGTCTGCTGACTGATGTCTAGTGACTAGAGCGCTAAGCTGGGATGGAAAAACAACTGATGTCGCTGTCTTTAAATTGTGCTAATATTATAATTTCGAATATAATTCTGTACGTCCGTCTGTTAAGCCGCTGCTGAATCGATTTTGATTAATTTTGGTGCAGAGATAAAGGGATGATTTTAGAAGGACATAGACTACTAATGTGACAAAAGTAAATTTAAGAGCCCTTTCACATTTTTTGCAAAAAATTGAAATTTTTGAGCGTCTGGTTTACCCCCTTAGAAAAGATTTTGACTATTTCCAATAAAAGTAGACAGTAGATTTATTCTTCCTATTGTAAGTTAATGTAGAATATTTGCAAATACTATTTTCCTTTCTTTGTATTGATCGTTCTACCGCAGCTTTACCCAAAAACGATAATATTCACAACTTCAAACGCCTGAATCTCTAAATAATGTTCAATAAATTAGATCAAATTAATTACTACGACATCAGAAATATGTTTTTGTTGTAACATAATGTATTAGAATTTTGATTTTCCATCTCATTAATTATCAAAAAAAAACATCTAACCTCCGTGAGTTTTCCCAAAAAACAATGCAGGTTTACCCTTATTTTTATATTGAATTAAATAGAATTAGTATCAAAAACTTTCATAAAACTAATCTACCATTATTGAACTACTAAATTATTTATACATTTTTATAATTAGTTCATTAATAATTATTTTATAAGACTCAAAACATCACCCTTAAAATGCAATATTACTAGTGCAAATCCACCTACGCGCTAATAAATTGCGCCGCTGCCTGCCGTAGTGATCGGCGTACGGCAGCGGCGCAATTTTGGAAAAGGGCTGTTAAGAGGAGTTTAATATCGTATGAGAGTAATATAGAGAAATATGTTTTTCTTGTTATTATTGAACAACCTCCGTGGCCGAGTGGTTTGTACGCCGGGTTTCATGGTGTCGCCGTCTTGAGAGGCCCCGGGTTCGAATCCTGGTGGGGGCAGATGTTTGTATGATGAATACGACTATTTGTACTCCAGTCATGGATGTTCAATATGTATTTCTATATAAATATACTTATTTCAGTATTGTATACTTATGTATTATATCCGTTACACTAGTATCCCATAACACAAGCCTTACAGTGCTTACTTTGGGCTAATTGGTGTGAGTGTTGGAAATATTTATTTATTTATTCTACGCAAATGTAGTCACTGGCAATTTGAAACGGTTGTATTGCATAATACCCATCGATACCTATCTAATACTTAAATTCTATATTTAAACGTTCCAAAACCAAAGAGAATGGTTTGTAACACTTATCTATGCTAATAATTCATCAACATTATCTAACCGTTACTTTTTGCCAAAACAGTTGTGTCATTGTGCAACTAAGATAAAAATACTCACTCGACTTGACGTGAATAAAACTCCTTCTTTAAAAATATTTATTTTTCACGTTACAATTTCAAACTCAAACTCAAATCATTTATTGCAACCATAATGTGTACAGCGGGTGGTAGGTACTTGTATAAATACTAGCTGACCCAGCGAACTTCGTACCGCCATAAAAAATAGGGGTTGGTAGTAGAAGGGTGAAAATTTAGGGTTGTATGTATTTACTAATGCTGTATTATAAAAAAATAAAAATAAAAAATATCTAAAATTGAAAATAAAAATATGGGTGGATTACCCTTAACATTTAGGGGGATGAAAAATAGGTGTTGTCCGATTCTCAGACCTACCCAATATGCACACAAAATTTCATGAGAATCGGGAAAACCGTTTCGGAGGAGTTTAAACACAAACACCGCGACACGAGAATTTTATATATTAGATGAGCATTATGGACCCCGTCGGGCAATTGGTTATTAAAAGGGAGGATGCGCTTCCCAAAAGAATAACACTAATAGCAAAATTATAATTGGATGATAGAGATTGTTTCATATGTTTAGTTTTGATGGTTATAATTGGGTTTTTATTTAGATTATCACTATCTGATTTAATTAAAAAAAAATAAAAATACCTAATCATTTCACAAAATAAATTAAAAAAACTTGAACAGAGCTAGTTTGTTTTTTTTTTTTTGTGTTAACAGGAACCAAAATAGCCTTTAAATCCCTGGACTCTCCAAAATGAATGAAAGTTCCAATCACCAAAGAGTTCAATCACGAACATTTTATGAACAAATAACCCGCGCCACGGTATTATTACCGTGCCCGCGCGCTCGCAAAATTAAAAAAAACGACGGATTGCACTCCGGGAGTGCCGGCAGAAGTGAAAACTTGAATATTAACGTTGTGCATTTTTAATATTTTAGAATGGTTAGGGAATAATTTTGTTTTACTATCATGTATGTGGTAGAATACAATATTTATTTACTGCGCTATTGTACACAAACATGACTATTTATATAACATTAAAAAAGTTAATCTTTCAGAAAAATCAACTTAAATGAATCACGTTTAAGCGCACTTAGCGACATCTATTGTAAAGAAATCAACTTACATGAATCATATTTAAGCGCACCTAGCGACATCTATTGTAAAAAAATGCATTTTCTTCGCAATAAAGCTGCCACGTTCGCGTCCTAGATAAAGACTTATTATTATAATACGGTAAAATAAAATATTACTATGTTTCGTCCAATATATTGAAAGTCAACAACCTTTCTTATTTGCGATCAGCCCACGTGTTTAACCTGACGCGAGTTTAACATTTTTACCCATA
Organism: Chilo suppressalis; assembly: GCA_902850365.2. NCBI lineage: Eukaryota > Metazoa > Arthropoda > Insecta > Lepidoptera > Crambidae > Chilo > Chilo suppressalis. The sequence continues at coordinate 10,784,561 of OU963919.1, forward strand.
CAACGCCGCTAAAGAAAAATAATTTTGTCAAAAATACAAACGCGCGTAATACATAAGTACAATAATAGGTTAATAGCTGCGACTGTTAACCCAAACGAGGCGTTGGATATTGAGAAAAAATCTATTCTTAATCCCTTTACGTATGTTAACGCCATCTATCCTTCGACGAGAGAAGCTGCAATCGGTCCATCATCATCGTCCATTCATATATTCTCTTGCAATTCGAATTCACAAAAGACAACGTACGCACATAATTTCAATAAGATCTGTATTTTACTATGAATAATATTCTACAATCTGAATATCCGATTTGAGAATTTTATTGAGAAATCCACATATAGAAAGAAGATACTAAGCTATCGAACAACGTAAGTTTAAAAGCTATTGCAAAAATATCAAGTTTGCTGCAAGTAACGTGTTAAGTGTGAATAAGTATTAAATGTAAGAATAAGTAATACTGAAAAGAAATATAAGTAGTATCTTTTTTTATCACCAACATTTATCTTTCAATTAGTGAGTACACACAAAAACACTTTTGATACGGTCAAGTGCGAAGACCTCTCACTTCTTATTGCAAATGCTATAATAACACGAACATGTTGAATGCAAAGTTCAATATAATTGAGATGTAGGTAACTAAATGGGCATATTTCAACATGTTCATTGTTAGTACAAGAAAAATGCTTTAATAGGATACATAGAAGATGATGATTGCATGCATCAAAAGTACGACATCACGATATTAACACAAATTAAAGAAGAGTAACAGAAGGTATTCTACATACACGGAGTACCCCCACTAGAGTCCGCATCACGCAAATTTTGTTTGAAATCAAAATCGCCAAAGTCGGCGGCGTGCAGGGAGATCAGCCGCGTTGTGATTGGACACGTCAAGGTCAGATGATATACTCAGTGCAGCGAAGTGATGAGGGTAAGATCGATTTTAGAAAATATCGATATTTTCTATCGATAAATAAAGGACACCCGACATTATGTGCCAAAGTTGTATACTTTTTTAATTTTTTTATCTGTGTTTCATTTTCAGACTAGTAACTACATACTAAATAAAATATAAGCAACACAAAAAACACGTAAAAAAAATATCTAGATAGACAATAATATGCTGTTTATGACAACTTTTAAAACTTAAGGCGCCTTACTCATCGGCTCGGTACAGGTTCGTTTTGTTTGCGGGAGTGACTGTCAGTGGTAAAGTGACGAGAACATATGTAACTGTTTACAGTTGGAGTCCAATCTTTACGTTTAGTTGCACTTATCCAAAGTTCCTTCATCTTGGCACATTTTGGAAACCTATGAAATAAATAAAACACGTAATGTTACTGTATTTTGATTCTCGCATCAGTCTGTAAGATATCACCTTAAATATCTCTTTAAAGATTTTGCTCGTTGCTGTTCTCGTGAAAGGCACATGCGATATACAGACTTAATGAATTTAATATTAATACTTTGACGTCCGTGGCTCTTGACTTAGCACACGCAAAATAACCTAAGTATAACCAAATTATTGATTTTGAAGGAACTTGGTAAATACTTATCAAATTTTATGCTAGCTACCACCCGCGACTTCATCCACGTTAACTTTAGTTTTTTGAAAATCCTAAAGAAACCTGACATTTTTCCGTTACAAAAAGTATTTATACAACGATATTTTATACCCTAGATACGACAACATGTACAAAATCGTGGCCGAAACGTGACCAAAAGGTACATTTGACGATTCACAGAGGTCCGTAAGATGATCGCGTGGTCAAAAACAATGTAATGCATTATTTAAAAAAAAGTCACCTTTAATGCATACGGCATAAGCTCTTAATTAAAACGCATGCATCAAAAATTTATGGCACTTCAAAATGCAAGTTCCTAAATTTTTACGACTTATTGTTATATGCGAAAGAAAATAGACCTTATTTTTTTTTACTTTTCGCGCTCAATTCTGAATGTGCTGTTAGCTATTATAGCAGGTACAGACCGCGAAGAAAAAAGACGGCTATAGGGCGACGTACCGACCATGCTTTTGAGTATCACAAATATGTTATATTAAATCAGTTTATAGTAAGTATTACAATAAAATTTGCTTCAAATGCGTTAAATTTATAATAATAATAAAAACGTTTATTTGGCTCAAATTATATAAATAACTTATTGTATTACATAAAGATGACTATGTACCAAATTATAAAAACATTAATTAGATACCTGTCGAAAAAACAACACTTTACGTACTATTAGTATTTTTTTCGCATTTTTACGGAGCTCTGCGGCATTTTGACTTTTCATCGGTCCGCGCGTGACTGTAAACCAAGAAGTGCTTGAATAAAGTTTAAGCACTTCTTGATTGGGACACATTTTGAGCGATCGTGGTCTATCTAGGGTATTTAATATCGTTAATTCCATGTCTTTATCTAGGTCATAAAGTATGCGCACTTAATTTCATACAAATCGGTTTAATCGTGTAATAGTAACAAACATCCATACAAATTTTCGGGTTTAAAATTTTAGTACGATATGATTAAAAACTGTTGGTTGTATACTCATGATATCTGTTATTGTATACGATGAAATAAATAGTTTTTATTTATTTTTTCTATTTCCGTAGCTGACAAACTTATCGATAAACTTACGGGTACAGACATGAGCTGCGTCAAGTCACTAGCAATACACGTGCCGGTGTGAGAGCGGAATAGCATATATGATGTAGCGCATGCGAGAAAGGGATAGTGTTAAAAGACATCAACGCGTTCACCAAAAAATAAATACAATTAAAAGCAATTTCATATAAGAGTATTTTTGTCTTTTTGTAATGCATTTAAACTTACCGGTGAAAAGTAATACCATCTTTTTGAAGACTGGAAGTTTTACTCCACTTTCCACATAATTTAATTGCACAGTACGGCATTTTTTCTAGTTTTTTAACGCAAAAACGAGAGAAGCACTTCTGCTAACGCTCGGCTTCGGAATGAAACGATGTATAGCGACGTCTGTGGGCGTGTCTCACGCATACGTAATATACTACTTAAGCTTGGCGTAAGCGCTTGCCCTTGCATGCGGACTCTAGTGGGGGTGCTCCATGTCTACATACAATACATTACAATAAATACAAAAATCTTTATTTTCACACCACAAAAAACAAAAAACATGAAGTACATAATTAAAGAATACAGTGTAATAATGGGCGATCTTATCGCTCAGAGCGATCTCTTCCAGACAAGTGAAAGTTTGTGAGTGTGTATGTTTGTCACTTATTCACATCTAATTTTAATATGGTATGGAGTTAGCTGACACCATGGATTAACTCATAGGCTACGTTTTACTGCGGGAAAATATCCCTGATAAACCGCGGGCAACACCGCGGGACACAGCTAGTTATGTATATGAGGTTACCTTCTGTACTATCTATTTTGTGACATTAATAATAATAATATTTCCAACACTCACACCAATTAGCCTAGCCCCAAAGTAAGCACTGTAAAGGCAGAAAAAATGCTTCGTGCTTTTATTTACGACTAGTTAAGACTAGTAATCAATATTGCTGAGAGTTATTTCTTTCGAATGAAATAGTGAATGATCTTAATCGTATTACGATTACGCTTAAGATTAAATTTTAAGCATGTACAATCTGGATTAAATGGACCAAAATAGTATATTTTTTTTTGTTTCAATCAGAAAAAAATTTGCGTGATATTTGACTCGACCCCCCCTCTCTCCAACGTAAGATTAGATGAGATTCGACCCTTCCCCCCCTTAAACATCTCACGTAATTTATGGACCCCCCTAAACATCTTTGATATCTTTTTTTTTTGCTCTTTTACCTTTACCTACAGCCTACAGTACTTTGTACATCTAACATACATGATTATTTGATTATATTGATCTTAAATAACAGAAATCATTGATCTATATTTGTTCACTCCAATCAGGCAATCAATGAAATATCAAAATCTCAAATGGCCCTGATAAGCACTTCCAATTCACTATCTATCTTGAGGGAGTACCCCAATCGCTTAATGGCTGAATGGGGTGGTACTTGCCCGCAACCTCGGAGGTTGGGCATTTGGGGTGAGGGGGCCTCCGCTCCTCTGTTGCCCCGAGGCCTCTGGACCTCTAAATCTGGCCCTGAAATAAACTAATAACGAATGACACCGCTGGCCTGCTTGATGTTTTAATTGCGGGTGGTAATGGGGTGTTTGATTTGATACTTTAATTTTTCAAGGGGGGGGGGGGGGGGGGGCAGATGTCTCGGGATTATATAAGCCAGCATCTGACAACCTTAGGGTGAACGCGGGTTAGTTTTCCCCGAAAACGAAGATGTATTGTTTTTTTGGATATTTTACGTTGGAACTTCCGATTTTGGCGTTTGGCGAAGACCAACCTAAGGCCGTATACAGATTACAGAAAGAAAGCTGGAAGCCGACCAGCGCTTATCAGCGTTTATCGGCGCTGGTCCATGCCGGTAACCGGCGTAAGCATTTCTATGGACCACCGTCGATAAGCGCCGATAAGCGCCATCCAGCTTTCTTTCTGTATACGGCCTAAAGGCTTAGGCCGCACACACACTTTAATATACTCGAATGCGCGCGTAACTTTTTTAAATACATGGTGTTTTTATTTACAGTATAACATTATATAGAAAATTAAATAACAACAACTTAAAAGCCTTATGTTAATACAAATTACCTTAACCTACTTATGTTAATATCTAATTTACAAAATGAAAAATATGTCACTCCCAGTGCCGCGGTCAGGAATGGTGCCCAATAGGCTGGCAGCATTGCCACGTTGAATGGCAAGACTGATCCGTTGACCAAGATAGCTGCCAGCCTTTTGGTCACTAGTATCTTCGGTGGATGGTGGACACCATGGGCCCATAGCCTCAACACCAAACGGCACAAATACATAGTTCTTATTGAGAGCTGAATATTTGCGCCATGACCGCAGCAAGGAAGCTCCCTGTAGGGCACGGAATTTTGTGTCCATATTTTGGCGTTCCAAAAGTTCGAACTTTTTGCGGGTAAGTCAGGTTTTCTGATTTTCAGAGAAGACAACGCTTACGGTGATTACAGAAGGCAGATTTTTTGAAGTTATACTTCTTTAGGCGCGTTATGAAAAAATGATGAGAGTGAAATTTTAAGATGCGCGCGCATCACTGTAACACAAAAATTCGCTAAAGCGACCAACTTCATGCTGTTACTTTTGTGTTTACCGCACATTAAGAAAATCTACCAACAAAATAGAAATAGAATCTCTATTTAGTGGGTGCTAACGACTGCATTGTGAAGGCCTATCAAAAGTATTTATTAATCTGGAACAACGGAACCAAAGCGCGATTCAGGAGACTACAGCGACATCTCTTGACCATTGGTGTAGTAGAACCAAAAACCACATCATTATTTTTTGTAATAAAGTGACAGTTATAGGTATTCATATTTATAATATTTATCCACATGTTTCTAGTTTGTATATTCGGAATACGTGTTTGAGTTTCATACAAGTGCAAATCACATATGTTCTAATAAATTATATTCAGTAGCGATTTTAATTGAATATTTTGATTATTTATTTATTTTTTCAAATTAAAACTGAACTTTATTGACTGTGTCCTTTTCCAGACTTTTTATTAATTTATTGTAATTAATTATTTGCATGCAATTAAAAACTAATTTTAAACGATGCCAAAGAAGGATAACTTCTCACGCGCCTACATAAGTACACGCACCCATTTTTTTATCTGAGCTATTTGATAACTGACCTTGGATGTATGAAGAAATTATGTAAAAGTTACAATTCCAGCGTTTACGCAAATCATTAGGCCGAGTGTGGTGGCCCGCTTTTGACACAAAAATGTCAAAATGTTTTTGTAACAGTAGTGCTAAATGGATTTCAATGATTTTGAGTAATTCACGCCTGCGCAAAATACTAAGTACCTAGTTACGTATGTACCTTCCTATCGATATGAATTGAACAAATAAAAAAAATCCTATTTCCTACCGAATGATGTAAAAATTACAACGATCACTCAACTGGATTTGAATTTGACATTTGGCAAGAAGCTAATTAAATTAAATTATTATTTATGCAAATATGGAAAACGTAATTTGGATATTTTACGCTTCCGTGCTGACTTACGCATTTAAAAAAACAACGGATTAGATACAAAAGGTCACATATGCCATGCCGTGCGGATAAAAAAAATAGCAAAAACCACAATATTATAATATTTTAATTTTAATTTTTGCAACCAGGAAAATGTAGACATCTTAGGCATTTCAATGGGTCTTACGCCCCCACGACAGCGGCTAACCCCCCACGACAACGGCTAACCCCCCACAACAACGGCTAACTAGAGCCGAGGTCCGAGTCTCAGAGACGCCCTCTAGTTGAGCCGACTTCGAGGTTCCAGTGGTCTCGAGGCTCCCGCCGTGATGAGATGCCATCTGCCTGGAATACCTCTAGAGGCACTCGCCAATTCACGGCTTGAGGTCCCCTTAGGATCTCGCCGTCCCCAAACCAGGTGACGCTGTAAAGGTCATCTGTGACCAACACTCAACAAAAAAGGGTCTTCGCGCTTATCTTACAAATACTAAAGCACTCGTGGTCAGAGTAATAAATCAAGTCAAAGTAAGTGGCAGTCAAGTCAATCCCCCTTTCCCTGTTTCAGTAAAAGTGTGGGGATTTACTGGAACCTCCCCGTGGACTTCTTGAGGGAACGTCGAAAGACACTTTCCGCTATTTTGTTTCACTTGCCAACACTTGTGCATGTTCCAGAACACTTAGTGGTTAATAATCCACCATTATTAGACACTAACATCCGCCACAACACAATTTTTAACAAGAAAAACAAAGCTGCTAAAGTGACGCTTCCCGATCCCGTTAAAAAGACCGGGTGTTCAATTCGGCCGTTGTCAATGTAGAAAACACGGTAGAAAGTTAACTTTTTATTTGTTTGCATTGTAATAAGGACATTTCATACAGACAGCCAAACATCAAGTTAACTTTATATTACTAAGTTAAAGATTGTAAATCTACAATCTTATATCTAGTAGTGTAGTATCTATAAGTGGCTCAAAGTAAATCAGTTTTTGGCGTGTCTGTCTGTGCAACTGTCACAGGTGGCGCAAACTTTATTTCATCATTATCATCATCAGTCTATTATTCTGCCCACTGCTGGGGCACAGGCCTTCCCTCTGAATGGAATAAATGAGTAGGAATATTGGGCCATGACCTCCCACACGGACTAAGTACGGATTGGTGAGTGTTAACGACTGCAGATGCAGCCGGGACCAAGGGCTTAGCGATAGTAAATTTTCGGTCACCCATCCTGTGACAGACCACTGAGAAAGTTACTTAACTTCAACGATCCTAGTCGAACGCGCTAAACACTCGCGCCATCGAGTTCCTCTAAAATAAACTTTATTTACCAAAGTAATATACATATTTCTTTCACATAGGATCTTAACTAGGAATAGGAAGTACTTATAGATAATAGTGATGTAACGAATGTCATTTTTTGAACATTCGCGAATGCGAATGCGGATGCGAATGTCTGGTACCGACATACGCGAATGCGAATGCGAATATTTAGTTTTTTTTTTAATTGGCGCCAATTGTCTATGGCATGGTGGCAGTCTCGTTAGAATTGCCGAGTTGACATGAACTCATCCGACTGAAGTGTCATTGCGCTCGCACCGGTCTTTCCGTAAACAAAACAAGTGAATTTTGAGGTTGGTGATTGTGAGTGGTAATAGTGATTTATTAACATGAGTGAAACATGGACTTGTTTCATACTTTGCGATGCTGAACGAGCTAAATGCAAACTGTGTAACAATGAATATTCAAGGAAAGGCAGAACTACAACTTCTTCAAATTGTTTTTTTCTAATGTTCATATTCGCAAAACATTCGCAGAGATTTTGGAGTAAACTCCAAAAAAATTAACGATTAAAGTTTAGTACAACGATTTTAGTTACTTTAATATAGGGGCGGCGGACGCCGCGCCGCGCCGGCGCCGATGAGATGCTTGCCTACGGAACCGGCGGCGGCGGCGGCGCTCTCAATGTTTAATCCGCCACTACCGCGGGGCACAGCAAGTAGGTCTTCTTTGCCGATTCACTCTTGACAGAGCGGTCGTGGTCATCAGGTAGCGGTCAGGTTCCGGGCAGCCATAATCCTCTTCACGATGCGACGCCATCCTTCCCTGTCGGTTGTGCTACGTGTGCACTCGTGCAAGAGCCCGCCTACTGCCGATTTGATCTGGTCGGTCCAGCGCATGGGCGACCTGCCACGTGCCCTCGTGCCTTCGACCTTCCCCTGTACTACAAGACGCTCTATGGACGTGTTGTCCCGTCGTGAAACGTGCCCAAAGAACTGTAGTATTCGAGTCTGGACTACGTTTGTTAGCAAGTAGGTACATAATTCAAATTACCTATTTGCCAACCCTACAAAATGGTCGATTATTCCAAGGGCAAAATTAAGTAATATCGCACATCGAAACGAAACACTCGGATTCTCAACATTCTTAAGAAATATAAGTAGAAGAATATTCATAATTTACAACATAATATCGTTTAATTGAGCAATAACTACACAGCGTTACGTATATTTACAAATTATTACATTTTATTATGAATATGTTTTTTATTTACATATCAATGAGTATGCATAGGAAATAAATTGTTATTATTGAATGAATAACCACATATAACATGCCGTGAACATAATATGTTTGGGATGTCTTAACAATTTTAACATACCTAAAATATTATAAAACAAACCTTTGACAACCTTCGTGGCCGAGTGGTTTGGACGCTGTCGGGTTTCATGCCGTCGACGACTCGAGAGGTCCCGGTTTCGAATCCCGGTGGGGGCCGATTTTTGTGTGATGAATACGAGCATTTGTACTCCAGCCATGGATTTTTAATAAGTATTTCTATATAAATATACTTATATGTATAGGAATGAACAGTATATGTATTCTATCCGTTACCTTTGTATCCCATAACACAAGCCTTACAGTGCTTACTTTGGGGCTAGGCTAATTGGTGTGAATTTAAAAAAAACTACCAAGTGCGAGTCGGGCTGGAGCACAAAGGGTTCCAACCACAGAACACAGAAAGAGGTTAGAAAGGCCTTGTTTGACGGGGTAAACGCGCCACAGTTATGTGTGAGCAAATGCTCATAACTTGACCAAAACTTTGCACTGATTGCGGCGTTGCTCCCGGGTCTGAGCGCTGATTGGTTCGATTATTTGATGTCGCGTTGTTTGATTGGCTATCTATTAGATGGAAGTGTAGTAGGGGCAGCCGGCGGCATCGCTTCCCGTACAAACGATCTGTGATCTGACAAATGTCAAATATCTATTACTGGCTGCTTCTAGACACAGCGACATTTTGCCGTGTAGTGGCGGAGTATTGCATATCACACCAATGTCTAAAATGGCAGCTACCGAAATCGGACGTGAGATTTTATTTTACATAATCGCCCCAGTTCTTTGTACGCGATCTATTTCGGTGGACTAAAGTCCCACGTCTGCGCAGCCTTATAGTGTCGCTGCACACGGGCCACACGCCATAGCCACAAACGCCGCCACGAGAAGCTAGAAGCGGCTACTAAAGTGGCTGAAGCGCGCGACAGCGGCCGACTAAGGTTAGGGAGAGAGGGGTGGGGAATCGCGCGAATGACGTGTGGCGGCATTTTGTATCGGCGCATTAAGTAGCCGGTGCGGGCGACAAGAAACGAGCAACGACGATTTGTAGCGTGTGGCGGCCACCGGCGCGTACCGTGTGACGAGTCCATATAAAATGTATGAAAACTACAAGAAATATGCCGGTGGCGGCGTTTTGTGGTTGTGGTCCGTGGCCCGTGTGCGGCGACACTTATTAATATTAACTATATTAATTATCTAATACTTTTACTTCAAGGTTTTCGCGGTGATGGGTTGCTGGTGTCAAGAGGCCATCATCAGGAATGACTTCGAAGGCCCCAACCCTGACGGCTCCTACAAATGGGCACTACAAACAGGTATAGCTTACTTTACTACTACATATTAAAGAACATGAGGAGCACGATGGCGCAGGTGGATAGCGCGTTCGGCCTGAGATTGGAAAGTTAAGCAACTTTCGCAATGGTCGGTCATTGGATGGGTGACCAGAAACCTATTTCACGAGTTCTTCCGTAATTCGGAAGGCACGCTTAGCAGTTGGTACCGGGTACATATGCAATCGTTGGCACCCACCAATCCGCACTGCGCCCACATGGTGGGTCATGGCTAGTGTTGCCAGGTTCGATTTGTTTTAAATCGGTACATGAGGTCAAACAAATCGGGGCTTAGGGTTGCAGATCGGGACAGTAAACAAAAAACAAGGGGTTTTTAACTCTGAGTTTAATTTATTGCGTTTTAAACTACTAGTGCAAGTATAGTATTACATTAATTACCTTAATTTCATTTTTTGATTAATCGGGACATTTAGCGTCCCGATCAGGTACAAATCGGGAAGCGTCCCCAGACCCCTGAAAATCAGGACGTCTCGCGCAAATCGGGCAACACTAGTCATGGCCCAATTCTCGCTTTCTATCCATAGGAAGGCCTTTGCCCTAAACTGGGGACATTAATAAACTGGTGTCTATGATTATTAAAGGACAAAATCCCACTAAAGTCAAATTTAGGACCAATTCTGAATCTGAAAGGATTTTTATGCAGTTTTAATTTTTCATAATTTGACATTATAAAAGTCATCACCTTAACCACCCGGCACCCGACCAACACCGCCTCGGCGCGCAGTTCACTCGTGGACGCCGCGCTGTCAACCAGCTCACGTCGGGTGTACGCCTGAGGCCGGGACTCCACCAAAGCGGAGACGAGACGAGCGGAGAGGAGATGTTTTAAAACAACCAATAGAATTGTGTTATTGACACATCTCCTCTCCGCTCAGCTTCAGTGGAGATCGCTGTGCGGAGATGTGTAATATTTGTATGGCGCTATGGAAGCGGAGACGTAAGCTGTGCGCGGACGACGCGTAGCGCAGACGAGAGATGTGAGCGGCGTGCAGTGAGCAATGTCACCCTCCACCCTCTCGCCCGCCAGCAACTCACTCCAGCACTCAACGCCTCGCTCCCGAGCTGAAAAACATTTCTTCTCGCATAGCACACAGCACACCGCACACATCTGTGGTTTGGTGGAGTCCCGGCCTTATTGTCAACCAGTTGTCGATGGGTGAACGCCGAGCTGACGCGTATTGAATTAAATAGTGGTTAAATTAAATAGCGAGGAATACACAAAACTAAACCGGCATTTTCTCTCAACCACACACACGTCTGAATTGACATATTTCAAAAACGTGAGGTCATGTAGGGCAATCTATCGCCTATGATGGCGACTAGAACACTAGCGCTTTGCACCTCCGCCGGAACTAAAGGTGTAACAAGCCGGTTAACAACCGGCCGGCGCACGGGGAGTGTGCGGGACTGCGACTCCTCCGACATAGGCCACAAATACCAACACTACACAGCTAGCATACTTGCACACTAGCTTAGCATTAGGCAGACACTGCACCCATAGGATAAGAGTGCGAAGACCCGGTCTACACACGACACGCTATATGTAACTAAACAAAACGGGTAACTAGAGCCGAGGTCCGAGTCTCAGAGACGCCCTCTAGTTGAGCCGACCCCTTCAGGTTCGAGTGGTCTAGAGGCTCCAGACAGAGAGCAGACTCTTCCCTTGGGGAGATGCCATCCGCCTGGAATACCTCTGAAGGCACTCGCCAATTCTCGGCTTGAGATCCCCTTAGGATCTCGCCGTCCCCAAACCCGGTGACGCTGTAATGGTCATCTACGACCAACAACATACACACACAAAACAAAGGGACACGGGGAGCATGCGGGCAGCTTGCATGCGAGGCGAGGCGGTGCCGGTACGGAGTTGTGTAGTGAGCGCATCTCTAAAGAAATCCATACAATGAATATCAACCGCTCGAGTTGAGACGGTGCTGGTCGGGTGCCGGGTGAGCTATGACCTGAATACAACGGCCCGCTTGGTCTAGTAATTAGGCTAAGGACTCACGGAGTAGTTTTCCCGCACACATCGCGGTTTATTTTAACAACAACTGTTTTATTGCGAAACTTACAACACCGCAGTGTTATGCAGGCCTGCATCAGGTGCTGCAAATGGCGGAGTCAGTTTTGCTTTTGCGTTTTACCTACAATTTCAAATTCTCTTATAGGTCGTGGCAAGTAACTCTAGCGCTGAACAAAACGCGGAGGGGATAGCTGCGCATGGGTACGACTGGAGAGCCAATCGGCGCAACGCACGCCCACCCGCGCACCTCTGTTTCCCCCCAAGACCTCTTAATTTTTACTTCTGCGCAATTACGGTCAGCGCTAGAGTTTCGTGCCGCGACTTATGCGCGAGTTGCGATCTCGCAGCCGCAGAGTTCTTAGCCTTAGTTATCCTAACTGCTGACTTTTTTCCCAACAGAGGGTGGTATATACCACGAACAGAAGGGATCCCTGCAGCCTGGCAGTGAAGGACCATCGCTATTGGTGGAGGGACAGTATCAGTACACCGCGCCTGATGGACAGGTAATAAAGGGCAGTTCTCTGTTATTCTATAACTATTTATAACAAAGTAGATATCAAGAGCAGAAGGGGTCTTTGTTGCGTGGAGCGAAAAAATCATCGCATCTGATGGAGGGTCAGTATCAGTACACCGCGCCTGATGGACAGGTAATAAAGGACAGTTCTCTGTCATTCTACAACTATTTATAACAAAGTAGATATAAGAGCAGAAGGGGTCTTTTTTGCGTGGAGCGCAAAAACCATCGCATCTGGTGGAGGGTCAGTATCAGTACACCGTGCCTGATGGACAGGTAATAAAGGGCAGTTCTCTGTCATTCTATAACTATTTATAACAAAGTAGATATGAAGAGCAGAAGGGGTCTTTGTTGCGTGGAGCGCAATAATCGTCGAATCTAGTGGAGGGGCCAGTATTAGTACACCGTGCCTGATGGACAGGTAATAAAGGACAGTTCTCTGTAATTCCATGACTGTTCTTAATATAAGAATCTTAAAAGAAAAGAAGTTTGATTAAAATAAAAGTTGTCACATTCTTTGCGATAATAAACAATGGAATGAGATATCACTTGTCACAATGAAGTTAAAATAATCAACGTGTCTGTTTCAAAGCCCTATGTAGGTAATGATCAGATCTTTAAGAAACAAATAAAGTACAACATAAAAAAAACTGACAAGTTGAGAACCTCCCAATTTTCAAGGTCGTTTAAAAATATGCTAATATACCATATCTATTGCAGGTGATCAACGTCCTGTACAAGGCCGACGAGTACGGATTCCACCCCCAGGGGGAGCACCTCCCCACTCCGCCCCCCATCCCGCCCGCGATACAGAGGGCGCTGGACTACCTCGCTACCCTCCCACCGAATAGGGATTACCAGTGAAAATAATAATGTAAACAATATATGGCGGCAACATCTATATGCCACACATATATGACCTGATGAGGAAGGGGTATGAGAAAAAGTGGTTGGCGCTGCGATGGTTGAAGGTTGGTTCTTGCTGCTGCTGTGCTCAGTCGAGGGTCACCAATGTAGGAAAGCCAAAGGGGAAGATCTTCCGAGCTGGGTGATGGCTCGGGGGCCGCCGCCCGACTGATGTTGGTCGGGCATTGTATATATTAAGTATTTTGCCTCCGAATTTCCCTTGCGCGATGTAGGCTTCAATATAATGCGATTCAACTAAGAATAGGTCCGACTGGGCGCCATATTTTGACGTCATAGCTGTCAATTCAAAACAAATAGGTAGAGTGAGCAAAAAAAATTTTTTTTTAAAAAAACTTCTGTCTAAGATTAAGTGAGAAAATACATCAGATTTTTTTATTAAAATATTTACTAAAATTGAGAAAAAAAAACAACTAATTTTTAATAATATTTATTTATTAAGACTGTGAGAAAAAACATAAATCAGAATCTAGCTTTTCAATCCCGCTCATCTCTGCATTACCGCCGAAGTGGTTATGAATAATCATGGTCACATACGAACATGCATCCTTTAGGTAAACGAAAGTTTTAAATTGAGTTTCTGAACGCAACTTAAAGTGAGATTTGGTTGACGGTTTAGGTTATCAATCATTCATTCAACCAAAAAATATCAAACAAAATTAATTATCTATATATGTTATTGTTTGTTTACAAATGTGTGGTTCATATTCTAGAATTAGCAGAGTGCTAAAAAAGGGTTCCAAGATTTTTTGCAAACCGTACTTTTCAAGCGACATTTGACAGTTGGAGGTCATTGGCTTTCCTATTCTTATTTGAATCACATTATACTTATTGATCGCAGTGTCGGTAGCGCCATCTCTTCATCAGGAGACGACTGATTATTTCCTCCATCCACTGGATATATGTTGGGCATATAGATGTCGCCGCCACAATTATAATACAAGGCATTACAAGATTGAGACGTCACAGTCGCATTTTGGTTCTCAAATTCAACATTTCGACAATGGAAAAGCGAAATCGTTTAAACGCCACTTTAGTAACTTTAAAGTAACGAGCATCAAAGTTTTTTTGCACACATTTTTTTAAAACACTGCACCAATCCACACGGCCTGCTTCTGAGCTTTGGTGAGGTTGTGCGGCACCCAGCGGGAAACTATCCTCCTTACGCAAAGGTGCTCGTGCAAAATCTTGTGAAACACTTTCTGAACCAATCTGAAGAGTATGCTGAATCTCTGTGTACATAATTCGTATGTTTTCTTGAATTATTTTTTTTACTGCCAGCACACTTTCTACGGTGACAGCCGTCGTAGGACGACCACTCCTTTGTTCATCCCCCAAAGTAAGACGACCGCGTTTGAACTCGCTACACCAGCGGTAGATAGTTGCTTTCGAAGGTCCTTCATCCATAAAAGCAGTTCGAAATCGATCAAATGACTCGTCAGGTTTAAAGCCACATTTAAAATCTTAAAAAATCATATCACGAAAATGTTCTCGATGCAGATCTATTTTTTAATGAGACAAGAAAAAAATAATTGGCTCTCGATAAAATGCGGAGTGAAATTTGAAAGTCGAACAGTGGTATGTTTACTTTTATTAATCGAAGTTTTCAAAATAATTGCAAGTGGCCAGTGTCTTATACATAAAAACTTTTTATCGCAAAACTTTCTGAGTGGCCTGGTATATGAGTGATGCGTGCGTTGCTCCATTCCCTTTTGCCTTATGCACCGCCTAATGATAGGTTATTTAAGAAAAGAAGTTTAACTTCATATGCGTGTTTCGTGCACACAATTTTTTTAAACACTTAATTTACGCAACCGCAGTTTTAAACTAAGTAGTTTAAAATTCTGTAAGTGTATCCTAAATAAATAAATAAATTGTAAGAACTTTACCCTGTTATTAATAACCTAAGAATACGCTTGGATTAGTTACGACATGTTTTGTCTCTATCTATTAAATGATAAATGGCATTTGAGAGACATGAATTAAACACGGCGTAAATAGTCTAAGCTTTATATTTGTTTATTTTAGGGGGTAAAAAATTACAACCCTGAGTGACAAACTTTAAGAAAATAAAACAAATGAATTTAACAAAAATCATTTATTACAAGACTCTACATGACATCTTTCAATCTTCTTTGACGTTTAAAAATAGGTACTTTTTGCAAAAATATGACATATTGTATGACATATTACAAGGGACTTATTGACTTTGGACCACTTACACCAAAATATTGTTAAATCGGTTCAAATTCAAAAATAATTTATTCAGTCTGAGCTGTTACAAGCACTTATGAACCTTGTACTGAGAAGAACCGGCAAGAAACTCAGCAAGGGCTGCTTTCTTCTCCTTGTATTATTGTATATAAAGAGAGTCGTCAAGTTGAAAAATGACTTCAGAGATAATTCTGAAATCACCTTCCATTACATAATTAGATTACAAAGCTCACTTGCAGGAATTTTGCTAAGTCTCAATTTAACTAGATTCATCCCATATAATGACGTCAAATTGACACTGGTGTAATTTCTGGCATGATTCTCTAAATCTAAACATAAATTTGACAACAGTGTACCCTTGTCATTCTCTATACAGAATGAAAAGGATAGACTGATTTTAAGATTAGATAATTGTGCCAGAATCGACACCGTTGATTGACATTTTGTAATTTTTCTTTGGATTACATCTAGTTTTTGTTGAATCAAGATTTGGCATATTTACTGCATGTGCTCCTGAGTTTCGCGTTATCTTATTTGACTTTAAATAATTGATAAAGATTTAATGATGTCTTAGACAGAATAAGCCTTAATATAATATAATAATGTTGATGCAAGCGAATCTTAGGCATTCAATTGAGTGTGTATCCATATTTTTGTGCGGACCTTGATGGCCGTTTGCACCAAACTTAGTAGCTTCCTAAATCCATTCTTAAATAAATAAATCACATGTAAGTGTCAAATCAGGGCTATCGCGTATAAATCCGCCGCTAGAGGCGCTTGTGTAGCGTGCGGTCACCGAAATGTCATTAATGTTATTGCTTTTTTTTCTGAATGGCTTCGCACGGCTTGTGCATTTAGCCAATGTCAAGTGTTAAAATGTTTACAAATTCTATAGCACCCGTGGTCAAAGTAATTAATCAAGTCAAAGTAAGTGGCTGTCAAGTAAAACCCCCTTTCCCTATGTTTCAGTAAATGTGTGGGGATTTACTGGAACCTCCCCGTGGACTTCTTGAGGGAACGTCGAAAGACACTTTCCGCTTTTTTGTTTCACTTGCCAACACTTGTGCATGTTCCTAAACACTTAGTGGTTAATAATCCACCATTATTAGACACTAAAATTCGCCACAACACAATTTTTAACAAGAAAAACAAAACTGCTAAAGTGACGCTTCCCGATCCCGCCAAAAAGTCCAATGTTATTGCTTGTAGGTTGACTACGCGGGTTTATTTCTTATTACAATAATGTTGTGAATATAACTCCGATTAATTATGGCAAATATGAATTACGTGTCAATGAATATCACTAATTTAAAAGCGGAGCTTTATTGTTATTTTTTTTCGAAAAAATCGGAACTGCGCACACTGGCATGGCCAATTACGTTTACGATACGGTTCTTTTGTATAAAAATATGATTTAAATGTAAACTTTGATTTCACGCTCGTAATAACAAACTTTAAAAGCTAAACTTCAGGACCTCATTCAACAGTGGCGCCATCTGGTGAGAGAAAAAACGGTAGCCCTCATTGGTTTGCAAACATAAATTTTAGAGAATTTAGTACCAAAGCTACGTCGCGCAGGTGTGGATGAAACACGGTGAAGTGTAGATTGATGCAAACGGACCTCGGATTTAGTTAACAATGTTTATGTACTTTTAAAGACTTATTAAATTAACAAATTATAATTATATGAAAAACATGTGTAAATAAAGATGTACAAACAATAAAATATTCTTTTCATTATGCAGTCTTTCGTTTCTTAATTTGGTATTCAATTAATTACTTTTTTGTAGTAAACTTTTCTTTAGATTTAAACATCTAGCAATTCAATGCTTATAAATAAAAACATAACTAAATTTGCTATTTCTTCTTTCAAATGTTTAATACTTGTAAAAGTATTCATTTGACATTGTGGGTTATCTACAATGCGAAGAGATGGCGCTGCCTTGCAGCCTAAGGCTAGAGAAAATTCGACACGTCCGTCAGGGCCGGGGTAGCATAATGGTCAGTGCGTTCGCCCGGATAGCGAAGGGTGCGGGTTCGAGTCCCGTCTGCTGCCTGGTCCGAGTGGAATTTTTTCTAGTAAACTTTTCTTTAGATGTATTAATTAAACCCAAGAAGTAGATAATGTTACATTACAATACATAAAAAGTGTAATACATAGAAAATTAAATTCAATAAAGATTTCATTTTTATTTAAAAAATCAATTCAAAATGCTTTCAAATGATTTTAAATAACACTTTTCTGAACCAGGAATTGAGACCAAAAAATACTGTGAGTTTATTGTAGGTTCCAATGGAAAGGCTTGCTTAACATATTTAATTGTTCCTAATAACATAAAAATAAATCATTAGTTATATTTTTATTTTAAACATTTAACTAAAACTCGATATAGCCCATACAACAACGTCAAATTGACATTATTCTGTGGGATAGGTCAAGTTTTAGTCGAATCGAGATTTAGCAAATTTGCTGCAAAGGCAAATTAATCATTAATTTAATTTTCAGAAAGCTAAATTATTAAATTGTATAGTAGATTATTTTCAATTATTTAAAAATCTACAGATGTTGCTCGTATTTTTTTTTTTAATAAAATAGAAGCCCTCATTCTGTAACATTAACGCCGTGTATACAACGATTTTAAATACCCTAGATACACCAACACGAACAAAATTATGCCCGAAACCTGTCCAAAGGTACATTGGACGATCCTCGGAGCTTCGGTAGATGATCGCGTAGTCTAAACAATATAAGACATTATTTAAACATTGAAAACCACCTTTAAAGCACACTCTATAAGATCTTAATTAAAGCGCATGCGACAAAGAGATAGGACAGTCCAAGAGGTAAGCTCGTAAAATTTTACGACTTAATGCTATATGAGGAAAAATATAGACCTTATTTCTTTGACGCTACGCGCCATTCTGAATGCGCTGTTAGCAATATAACAGGTACGGACCACGAGTAAAACAGACGACTATATTACCGACCATGCATTTGAATATCACAAATATTTTCTATTAAATCAGTTTATAGTAAGTATTAAAACAAAATTTGCTTCAAATGCGTTAAATTAACAAACATTGATTACCTGTATAAACAATACCTGTCGAGAAAACGTCATTTTACATTTATTTCGCATTTTTCACGGAGCTCCGCGGTATGTTGACTTTTCAACGGTCCGCGCGTGACTGTGAACCAAGAAGTGCTTGAGTGGTGTTCAAGCACTTCTTAATTGGGACACATTTTGAGCACGTGGTGTATCTAGGGTATTTAATATCGTTGCCTGCATAGTAAAATGTACTATTGAGTGTCTTTTTAAAACATTTCGTATTACATAAGCATTTATAAATTATGTTTTATATAACCTTAACAGTAAAATATACATTTGAAATAATATAAATTGAATATTTTCAAAATAATTAAGTATGCACCTATCACCAAAACCGAACCCATATTAATTAAATAATAAACTTAAATCTAAACTATGGCATATTGTATTAAATCTTATAAAAACATACATTGAGGAGTTCGATTTTATTACCAAAAAAATTAACAATAAACTTTATAAAAAGTGTATATAAACTTACGTATTATAAATGTTCTCCAATAACAATAAATTGGGTTTTCTACACCATATCGAATGCCAGTTGATCGGTGACAATTAACCGGAACCCGATATGTCAACTTGCCATTTGATCGAAATTACAATAAATCTATTTTCAATAGATCGCTGTGACTTTAAATAAATCTATTTTCAATAGGTTCATTTCAATTAACAGGTTACAATACAAGTGTTGACAATTTCAAATAAAATTCTGGGATTTTCATTATTTTAAAAATCAATCTTGCTTGCTTTTTTGACACATCGATCATCAAGGCATTCGATTATTTGCAATTTGCTCTTATAAAACATCCATATAATTAGTTTTTGATCTTTTGGCATAACGAGCTACCGATAAATCGATTATTTGTCATTCAATCAAATTGCATGTTAATATATTGGGTTTTCGGTTAATTGTCACCGATCTACTGGCATTCGATAAGACGTAGAAACCCCCAATAAATACCATTTAAAAAATTCAGTCATAATTAATAATTATTATATCAACAATTATGGCATTTCCTACGTCTACGTACAGTCAAAAGAATTTGTGTTCTTGCATTTTTTTATACTTAAACTTCCATCTTTGTGACGACAACAAATATCATAAACTACCAATATAAAACAAAAACAAAATTCTTTTTTTTTTCTAACTTACATAAATAATATGTAAGTTATAGCGGCCTTCGGTAACATGTGGTTTTGGATTGACTCTCCGTATCAACAGCGGATGCGAGCTGAGAGCATTTGAGATGAAGGTATTTCAAAAACTATTGCTGGAACAAATACCTTGCGATAGGGACAACAGTAGTTAACGCTGAAAATTCCGAAAAATTGCGAAATTCGAGGTTTTGCTATTTTACGCTGGCTCCTCTCGAGTAGAGGGTCGTGTCATCAGCGAATAGGGCGAGCTCGATACCTCTGATTTTGGGGATGTTAAACTCAAACTCATTTACTCAGTCTAGGCTGTTACAAGCATTTATGAAGGTCAAGAAGCTACGCCATCGGTTCGCAAAACTAAGGCAGAAGACCTTGTACTGAGAAGAACCGGCAACAAACTCAGCAAGGACTGTATTTTTCTCCCTGTATTGTTATATACAGAGTCGTCAAGTTGAAAAATGACTTCAGAGATACTTCTGAAGCCGAAGTGTCGTTGGTGTATGCTGTGTACATTTTACTGTGTTTGCCTATCATCGGGTGTAGGCGGCTCATGTGAAATCGGGCGTTCGTGACTGTTTGGGTAGCGTGAGGACGGAAGGTGAGTCTTTTGTCGAGTATAACTCCTAGGTATTTAACGGTACGGTACCACGGTATCGTGGTGCCTTGCCTCGGCAACGGTCGCGCGCCGTATTCGATGATTCTGGAACGGCGTTTGGGGTCGAAGCAAACGCAACTGGTAAAATAAAACAGGGACACCCGAAAATTTCCTTTGAAGAGGCTTATAAAATAAATCTTTTAATCCTCTTACAAAATTTTATCGAGATTGCCCGGACGGGAGCACTGTTTCTTTTTTTTTCGCCGTCCACTCAGAAATAGACGGAATTTTCCCAATGGATATCTTGCTTCGTGCGCGTAATTGATTTTTATCTCAACACCAATCTAACAGTTGACTTACGTTTTGTATTGTGTCGTTTTTGGTTAGTTTTTATGCGAATTGATTCAAATTCAGAAGCTATTTTGCAGCAGTATTCAGAATAGTGGGTTTACGGGTTTACGTCGATCCTCCAATCACTGCATCAGTTCCCTAGTGTATTGACTGCTGTTTGGAGCCTGGGTACTATTTGTTTTACGCCGGCTCCTCTCGAGGAGAGGGCCGTGTCGTCCAAGAATAGGACGAGCTCAACACCCTTGGTTTTGGAGATGTCGTTAGTGTATGCTGTGTAGAGGAGGGGGCAGAGGGCGGATCCCTGCGGAACACCGGCTCGGAGTGGGCAGGGCGTTGAAGGAGTACCATCGTGTCTGTAACGGAAGGTACGATTTGTTAGGAACGAGACTATTAACCTAACTAGTCGGTCGGGTTATTCTAGTTGGTAGAGTTTATAAATGAGACCGGTCCTGCCAAACCTTGTCGAAGGCTTTAGCGACGTCAAAGAAAACAGCTATTGTTTTACATTTGTTGTTTTGGAAGCCGCTAAGGGCGTGTTCCACAATGCGGTGAACGATCTGAAACCGAATTGATTTAGATTAGAATGATAAGAGGGTCGTATGGTGATAAAAGATGCTCTCTTAGTCTTGTCAGTATTGTTTTTTCAAATAGTTTTCCCATTGCCTTGAGGAGGCTAATGGGGCGATGGCTACTTGGGAGGTGCGCGGGTTTGCCGGGTTTGGGGAAGCCTATCACGATGGCTTTTTTCCAGGCAGCTGGGAAGTAGCACACTTCGAAACATGCATTAAATAGGAGGGTGAGCAAGGTTAGTGCTTGAGTGGGAAAGTGCTTGAGCAACTTGCGAGAATGCAGCTTGAAAGAATAATCTTTTTGATCCAGTTGGCCGATACGAGATCTGGTGGGTCATCGTTGGGTGGGAGGCCCTTCGGCGGACCTCCTCCTCCATTTTGCGGATGTGATGCGTGCCGGTCGCCTGTGTGCTGGGTTGTGCATTGGGCTGTTCTGGGTGGGTTGTGCACTGTCCGTGTGAAGCATTCGGCTTTTTCGTCGTCTTCGAAGGCGACGGTACCGTCGGGGAGAGCGAGGGGGGAGTGTCCGCTATGAACTCCTCCTATCGGGAGTGTTTTATCTTGTCTTTGAATTATCGATTCGCAGTAGCCCTGAATTCGGGACGTGGGATATAGTTTTGCTCTCTGGAGAGCAGCGTTGTTCGGGAAACTAACGGGAGGATTAAATGCCTGGGTGTAAGTGAGCAGAGGTCAACTACTTTGCGCCAGACAGTCTTGTCCTTAAGGAATATTGGTAGCGGGAGCTTGGCTTTAGCCAGAGTCGGATTTCACCTACCGTGCAGTTTTAGAAGAGACGTCTAGGGACATCATTGCGGGGGCTGGGTCCGCGAGGGGATGGTGAAGACGCTCTCCAAAAGAAAAGCTGCGCTTATGTAGCCTCTTTTTCTTCCCCTTGACGGGGGTAGAAGGAGGCGTCATCTTCGTCATCAAAGGCCGACACCATGGTGGCCTCGAAAGTTGGAGTCGGAGCCGGACCATTCCGAGACGGTTCATTTGGCCGGAACTTGTTGGGAGACAGAGTGAGCCATGGTCCTGCTTCTCGAACATGGAGGAAAGGAGGGCCTCAAAACCTCCTTTTCAGAAAGGGGGTACCCGTGCGCCTTGGCGAGGTCGATCACTATATCGCCGAACGACATGCTGGATGTCCTCCCTGCCAGAGGCAGAGGGGCGGGGAAGCCTTGAAGAGGCGAGAGCATATGTTTAAACGGAACGACACTTGAGGACACTCAGGTGGCTCGGGCGCGGGCGATGCGAGAATCACGACATAGAACACAGCACTGCACAACACTTTACGTCACACGTCAACACTTCGCGGGTTGGTAGTACAATGAGCGAGGTAACTCTGGTCTAGACCGGGCGGGCTTACGTGATCGGAGCCGGAGGAGGGACACTGGGAGCAGTGAGACCGCGATCGGAACAATAATACCAACCTGTCGACCTGGACTTCACAACCTTTAAAACTGTGTCGCTGCGCCTCAGCTCGATCGAAACGCTCGACGACCTGGAGTCCAACCATAGACCGCTCCCCAAGACCTACTAGACGAAATCGGCATCTCGAAAAAAGCTCTCAAGCACTTTCCCACCCAAGTATTAATCTTGCTCGCCCTCTTATTCAATGCATGTTTCGAACTGTGCTACATCCCAGCCGCCTGGCAAGAAGCCATCGTGATAGGCATCCCTAAACCCGGTAAACCCGCGCACCACCCAAGTAGCCATCGTCCCACCAGCCTCCTCAAGGCAATGACTATTCGAAACTATTCGAAAAAACAATACTGACAAGACTAGGAGAGCATCTTTTATCACCATCCGACTCTCTTATCATACCAAATCAATTCGGTTTAAGATCCAAACATTCCCGCCGCTAACATGTTCACCGCATTGTGAAACACGCCCTAAGCGGCTTCCAAAACAATAGCTGTTTTTTGACGTCGCTCAAGCCTTCGACAAGGTTTGGTACGACGGCCTCATTTAAAAACTCTACCAGTTAGAATTACCCGAACGACTAGTAAGGTTAATAGCCTCGTTCCTAACAAATCCTACGTTCCGTTACAGATACGAAGGTAATCCTTCTACGCCCTGCCCACTCCGAGCCGGTGTTCCGCAGGGATCCGCCCCCTGCCCTCTCCTCTACACAGCATACACTAACGACATCCCCAAAAAAAAGGGTGTCGAGCTCGCCCTATTCGCGGACGACACGACCCTCTACTCGAGAGGAGCCAGCGTAAAACAAATCTTGGCCAGGCTCCAAACAGCAGTCACCACTCTAGGGAACTGGTTCAGCGATTGGAAGAACGACGTAAACCCAGACAAAAGTTGGACCATTTGCTTTGACCCCAATCGCCTTTCCAGAATCATCGAATACGGCGCGCGACCGTTGCGGATGTAATGCACCGCGATACAGTCGCAGCGTATCCTCAAACCCAAGTATTTGATTTTAGTTACACTCGACAAAAAACTCCCCTTCCGTCCTTACGCTACCCGAGTAACCGCGAACGCCCGATTTTACATGAGCCGCCTATTTGCGGTATTGCCGCAGAGCCACAGCCCCCCCCCCCCCCCCCTGATCGTGAGCGGCCAACTGCAGCTCAGATCCCAACCACTCCCTAAAACGTCACAGACCGCAATAGTTTAACAGTATGAAAAATAATGTACCGATTGTTGACCTTTGTATTTAATATTAAAAAACTTTTCTATAAAATCATTAAATAGAAATGATTGTTTTACTTCATGGTCACGAAATGACGTCACATGCAGGTAAACTTCCGGTCAAAGTGACATTACATAGAATGATGAATATCCATTTTTTACGGACTCCATAAACATTAGTCAATAAATACCCTATATTTCCTCCTCGAAAATTAGATATATTATGTTTGAATAATAAGTAGTTATACTATGCCTCTATGTTTTGCTTTTTTTTGTAAATGCTTATAAATAAATTTGGACACTAGACGTCTGTAGTGGTGATAAAAATTTGATTAATTTTGTAATTTTTGAGTTCTTCTCAAAAATGACAATTGGATAAGTGAGAAGTTTCAAGTTGTAAAAGCTACAAAAACCTTTGTAAATACCTGTTTAAGTAGTATTTTAAACAAAAATTCAAATTATGTCTAAAACATACGAATGCGTGTAAAAACTATTTAATATAAATTTGTTCAATACTCTCCAGCACAACAAAATGATTCGTATTCCACAGTGCGTAGATGTCAATATCCCATGCCCAAAAATTCGAAATCTCACTTCCCTGCAGTCGCAAAGAAAAATAACACTTAAGCCTTACGCAATAGTGACGCATTTTCTGTGTCACTTTCAACAACCACCGTTACCTAGAAGTACTTAGAGGTACCACAGTGTCCTTGTAGATGGCGTCGGTGTAATCTTGATCTACCGGAAGCATTTTCTGTCCTTCCTCTTGTGACGTCACTTGCGCAGTTTGCTTTTCTTCTGCAAGAGATTTTTTTAGCGTAAATAACTATGAAACTTTTTGATAAACGCTATAATCAGACCCGCCTTTCCCAGTGGGTACTTTGGGCAAGTGCCCAGGGCCCCTCAGATCAAATAAAAAGTCCCTAGTTCCTGTTAAATCATCAAACGGAAGTCATAGGGGCCCCATTATCCTAATATGCCCAGGGCCTCCAATTGGTCATCGACTCCACTGGCTATAATATTATAAATGCGGTATATTGATTTTATGCTCTGTAACCGAAACTTCGGATAATAAGGAACAAGGCCCTATAGAATGAGCACAACAATATGCATTAAATCACGATTTTCATCGCGTCTAACTGTCAAACTCCCTAGTTATTTGACATTACGGTATTACATCTATTTTTTGAAGTGTCTCAATTAAATTCACAAGAGTTATTATGCTACTAGAGTGATTAGCGCGTTCGGCTGCGATCGTTGAAGTTAAGCAACTTTCGCAGTGGTCGGTCATTGGATGGGTGACCAAAAATTTACTATCTCGAGCTCCTCCGTGCTTCGGAAGGCACGTTTAGCCGTTGGTCCCGGCTGCATCTGCAGTCGTTAGCACCCGCCAATCCGCACTGGGCCCGCGTGGTGGGTCAGGGCCCAATCTCCCTATTCCATCCATAGTGAAGGCCTGTGCCCCAATAGTGGGGACATTAATAGGCTGATGGTGATGATGATAATGAATATGCTACTTTAAAAAAAACAGAATTTCTATATTCTATCGTTAAACAAATATGAACTATATTTCTGAATACATATGAAATGAAATAAATCTGCAGATTTTTTTTCTAGAAAAAAATATAATTGTTTCAAATTCAGATATCGAAACATGGCATTATAAATCTAGCAGTTTAATGCACTTATAATAGCAATATATTTAGCTAAAATTAATATTTATTTTTTCTAATGTTAAATACAGGTAAATATATTTACAATGCAAAGAGATGGCTCTGCCTTGCAGCCTAAGAAATTGTAGAGGAAAATCGACATATCTGTATTACTTACTGTCGGCGTTCCTCATGACCAGTTTAAAGAGTACCACGTGTGCTATCGACGCGACCACCGCCACCGACGCCAGAATGCGGAATGACCCTCTCCCGCCCGCCCACGAGTATAATACGCCCCCCACCAACGAACCTAGCGCGAAACCTGAAATTAGTAAAAGTAATAAATATTTCTAATAAATATGGGAGGATCTCGATGACGCAAGTGGTAAGCTCGTTCGGCTGCGAACGTTGAAGTTAAGCAACTTTCGCAGTGGTTGGCCATTGGATGGGTGACCAAAATTTATTATATCCAACTCCTCCGTGCTTCGGAAGGCACGTTAAGCCGTTGGTCCCGCCTGCATCTGCAGTCGTTAGCACCCGTCAATCCACACTGGGCCCGCGTGGTGGGTCATGGCCCAAACTCCCTATTCCATCCATAGGGAAGTCCTGAGTCCTGAGCAGTGGGGACATTAAAAGGCTGATGATGATGATGATTTCTAAAGCCTGTTCTACACGCTGGGCAACATTACGGCGAATATTGTGGCAATGACATTAGCCAAGGGTTTGTGATGGAGTCCACACGTTGCAAGGTCGTTTAGTTTGCTTCGGTTCAAGTCCATGTGCGGACGAATTTATTAATTTCGATATATAGACGCTAACGGCACCTGATATTTATTTATTCACAGCATATCCCTATTATTTCATTTTCTCTGCACCTTCTTTCCGATTGACTGGTAGGGAATGCCAAACTGGCATTAAGTCCGCCATTTGCATTGTGAAGACAATAAAGATTTAATAAATAAAAAAATATAGTTAATACACTAATAGATACTATAGTTACGACGCGAGAATATAAAATTTGAATCAGGTGCGTGCATGCGATCAGCTCTGTCCCAGCCCTTTGAACTTTTGATAAAAACCGACACCAACCGAAATTGCGTTAACTTGTGTGTATTCATTGGGTCCCCCGCAGTCCCCTGCGGTCTTCAGAATGTACGCCGGGTGACCGGTGCAGGAGTATTGTCTGGTTTTTAGTGGCATTGTTCAAGGCGTTAGGGAGGGCCCAGCCCATTTAACCCGGCCCAAGGGCTGGCTGTAATGAGCAGGTCGGAGTCCCACACGCCTTCTTCTCGCTCCCCCGGTAGTAGAACGATACGTTAGGCATTTCCCAGACAAAAAAAAAGGACCATCATTCCAATACATGCCAAGATAAACTCACAGATTCTGAGGCCTTAACCAGAAAATGTTTAAAATCAATATTCTTTGATTAAGTTCTATTTGTTATGGCCATTGGCCATATCCATTAGCCACAATTTTGGCCAACGTGTAGAGCGGACATAACACTCACACCAATTACCCTTGTCCCAAATTGGAGCTCCCACATAAAACTGCGATGCAATAAAACGTCGTATAATGCGATTCAAATAAGAATAGGAAAGCCAATGACCTCTGTCTGTCAAATGTCGCTTGAAAAGTACGGTTTGCAAAAAAACTTGGAACCTTTTTTAGCACTTCTCTAATTCAAGATTAAAAACCAAACATTTGTAAACAAACAATAACAAATATTGATAATTAATATCGGTTGATATTTTTTTTTTACTTATTGAGCTTTGGCCATGAATGGTTGATAATCTAAACCGTCAACCAAATGTCACTTTAAGTTGCGTTCAGAAACTTGATTTCAAACTTTCGTTTACATAAAGGATGTATGTGACCTAGTAATAGTGCATGATTATTCATAACTACTCCGCCGGTAATGCAGAAATGAGCGGAATAGAAGAGCTACATTCTGATTAATGTTTTTTCTCACAGTCTTAATAAATAAATATTATTAAAAATAGTTTTTTTTCTCAATATTAGTAATTAATTGTTATTAAAAAAATTCTGATGCTTTTTCACACTTAATCTTAGTAAATGAGTTTTATTACATAAAAACTTTTTTTTGCTCACTCTACCTATTTGGTTTAAATTGACAGCTATGACATCAGAATATGGCGCCCAGTCGGTCCTATTCTTAGTTGAATCGCATTATATAGCAAAAACTTGCTAGCAAATTGCTGCGATACGATTTGTGTGCGGCGAAATGTTGGTTTAGATGACCATACCTTCAATGGTAGTCGGCCGTATTGGTTGTGTTTTAGGAACAGTGACATGGATCGCAAAATTATTATTGCACTGCTTTATTGTTTGTTATATAGATAAAGACGAGCTTTCGCAGTAGTAACTAAATTCAGGGTCCCACAAGGATGTAACTTGGGTCCAACATTTTATTCAGTATCTAAAGCAATCCTACTAATATTATAAATGTGAAAATTTGTATGTTTGTTACTCAATCGCGAAAAACTACCGAACGAATTTTGTTAGGTTCCTGTGGGATTATCAAAAAATCAATGGTAATAGGTGGACGAAGTCGCAGGCCGCCGCTAGTGTATATATAAAATATACTCACCGACACCGTCGTCCATTCCGGCCACGATACCTTGTACTGTGGCCGAGTATCCTTCAGGAGCAACTTGGGCAGCATATCCTACGATAGTGGAGTAACACAACGCGTATGTTGGGCCTTGCATTATTGACTGGAAAAAGTACGCCGAAATTATTATATGTTTAGAGGTACGGCATAGTGGATTAATTAACTCCACCTTACATAATACCAAATAGAGATCGTATGATCGGATGCATTTTTACCTTAACTTATTTTTTAATCATATAAGCTTTATAGGATATTTTTATTAAATATAAAATCACGAGATTGCGGGATCGTATAACTAATAACGATTTTCCTTTTCATGTCCAACACGATAAGGTGGAAAATCAACTGCCCCTCATGCAATAGTTTCTAAACCAAGTATACCTAGCGATTTTCTTTCTAATAACCAATACAAATAAAGTTGAAAATCGGTTAGCATTAAAGTAAGCGGTTCAAGTCCAGTCGGCTGCCTGGTCCGCGTGTTTTTTTTTCTATTAAAATTTGAACCATGAGTTTTAAACATCAATAAAAATTTTAGAATATAAAACCATTTTAACTTTTTACGTCCAAAGCATTAAGATTGAAAATCGTCAAACATTAATATAATTTACCTCAATAAACACGAGATGCCACGGATGCTGGATGAGAGATATTAACGCCATACGAACGCCGTAACAGCACAGAGACACCGTCATAGTGGTTCCGTAGCCAAAACGTTTTATTATTCTACCTGAAAATAATCAGAGAGCTGTATCATCCTCAACCTATTAATGTCCACTCCTGGGGCACAGGACTTCCCTATGGATGGAATAGGGAACCCTACTATATTAGTGGAACAAATACTATATTTCTAAAAAAATATATATAGTAGGCGAAACTACTTTATTTTGCTTAAAGCAAATTTTTGCCAGTAAAAGCGTTCTTAGAAATAAAAATGGGTGCGTGTACTTATGTAGGCGCGTGAGAAGTTATCCTTCTTTGGCATCGTTTAATATTAGTTTTTAATTGCATGCAAATAATTAATTACAATAAATTAATAAAAAGTCTGGAAAAGCACACAGTCAATAAAGTTCAATTTTAATTTGAAAAAATAAATAAATAATCAAAATATTCAATTAAAATCGCTACTGAATATAATTTATTAGAACATAATAATATGTGATTTGCACTTGTATGAAACTCAAACACGTATTCCGAATATACAAACTAGAAACATGTGGATAAATATTATAAATATGAATACCTATAACTGTTACTTTATTACAAAAAATAAAGATGTGGTTTTTGGTTCTACTACACCAATGGTCAAGAGATGGCGCTGTAGTCTCCTGAATCGCGCTTTGGTTCCGTTGTTCCAGATTAATAAATACTTTTGATAGGCCTTCACAATGCAGTCGTTAGCACCCACTTAATAGAGATTCTATTTCTATTTTGTTGGTAGATTTTCTTAATGTGCGGTAAACACAAAAGTAACGCATGAAGTTGGTCGCTAAAGCGACCAACTTCATGCTGTTAATAATTTGTGTTACAGTGATGCACGCGCATCTTAAAATTTCACTCTCATCAATTTTTCATAACGCGCCTAAAGAAGTAAAACTTCAAAAAAAAAATTATTGTTAAGGCATGGAAGAGCAAAAATATATTTCTTTTAAAAATAAAGTAGATTTTTTAACCTCATACTATATTTCTTCCATCTATTTGCCATCTACTATATTTTTAGAGGCTTCGAAAATACTATATTTGATAGAAAAAAGTTGTTAACCCTAGCCGTGAGCCACCACGCTGGCCCAGTGCGGATTGGTGGGTGCTAGACCGCAGATGCAACCGGGGCCAAAGGCTAAGTGTGCCTTTTGAAGCACGGAGGACTGAGAGATAATATGTTTTTGGTCACCCATCCAATGACCGACCAGAGCGAAAGTTGCTTGACTTCAACGATCGCATGCCAAATGCGCTAACCACCTGCGCCATTGAGCTGGCGCCCGGCATTTCAGAAAAACATCATTACAAGTCTTTTAAGAAATAAATATTTAAATATAATGCCCCCATTTTGCCCTTCAACGAATTATTCTCAGGAATCATTTGCTTAGAATCTACGATTCAGTCGAGAGAATCCCGCGTTCCCTACCAGCAGCGTTCCTTCCTTATATAAAACCCGCAATGCTACCTGGCTCTGTATAACTACATCAAGAGTTTGATGGAAGATATTTAAGTCTGGGTTTTGAATAATGAGAAAACTTGAAGAAAACTACTTCAGTCTAGGCTGTATGACTCATTTTATCGTCTTTGCATTTTCCGTTAAACGGAAAGAACGGAACCAAAAAAAGAAAAAAAAACTTAAGAAGTAGGTCGGTCGGGGACTTTTTGGCGGGATCGGAAAGCGTCACTTCACCAGTTTTGTTTTTCTTGTTAAAAATTGTGTTGCGGCGGATGTTAGTGTCTAATAATGGTGGATTATTAACCACTAAGTGTTCGGGAACATGCACAAGTGTTGGCAAGTGAAACAAAATAGCGGAAAGTGTCTTTCGACGTTCTCTCTAGAAGTCCACGGGGTGGTTCCAGTAAATCCTCACACTTTTACTGAAACATAGGGAAAGGGGGATTGACTTGACTGCACTTTGACTTAATTTATTACTCTGACCACGAGTGCTATAGTATTTGTATACATTTAACACTTGACATTGGCTAAAAGCACAAGCCGTGCGAAGCCATTTAGAAAAAAAAAAGAAGGAGGTCGGTCTGTCGCCTACAACTATAATCAACATACCCGAGAAATAAAAGAACAGCAACTCCCCGATGAAACTCTGGCCGGCGACCACTACGCCCTCTATGAGCTTGATCTTCTCCATGCTGCCGGTTTCTTCGCCCAACTCTTCTAGGAACCTGAGAGGAAACGAGAAGATTACAGGAGATTAAACAGTACCCTTACCACGAACCAATCATTATCATCATCAGCCTATTCATGTCCCCACTGCTGGGGCACAGGCCTTCCCTATGGATGGAATAGGGAGATTGGACCATGACCCACCACGCGGGCCCAGTGCGGCTTGGCGGGTGCTAACGACTGCAGATGCAGCCGGGACCAACGGCTTAACGTGCCTTCCGAAGCACGGCGGAACTTGAGATGGAAGATTTTTGGTCACCCATCCAATGACCGACCACTGCGAAAATTGCTTAACTTCAGCGATCGCAGGCGAACGCGCTAACCACCTGCGCTATCGGGCTCCAGGAACCATTATTAATTCGATATAGTTGAATGTCAAATACGTACTGATTTTTAGCTCTCGTTACGGCCGTTGTGACGCCTCTGTTCAAGTTTTCATAGAAAATTTGACAATGACATTTCGCACTCGCAAACGTAACGAATTCGATACTGGTTCGTGTTAAGGGTACTGGTTAGCTAATATGATGAACTCCGCGGCCGAGCGGTTTAAACGAGGAGAGGAATATAATTAGATTTTTTTGGGATTTTCAAAAAATCAACTTTAACGAAGAAGCCGCCGGCGCAAGCTAATAACATATTGGTGTCGATTCTGGCATGATTCTCTAAAGCTAAACTTAAATTTGACAACAGTACATCCTTGTCCTTCTCTATACAGAATGAAAAGGTGAGACTTACCTTAAATTAAGTTTTAAGTTTAGAGAATCACGCCA
This sequence comes from Chilo suppressalis, assembly GCA_902850365.2. Classification (NCBI taxonomy): domain Eukaryota; kingdom Metazoa; phylum Arthropoda; class Insecta; order Lepidoptera; family Crambidae; genus Chilo; species Chilo suppressalis. The sequence goes on from OU963919.1 coordinate 10,816,658, forward strand.
GAATTGACACCATTGTTACGTGTCGGGATGGGGTTCGAAATTATATGCCAGTTCACGCTTGACAGTTCTTTATTCACTACACAGTTCACACAATTAACACACAATGTTAATTACAAAACACTCACTAAACACTGTATTTCACTATACAAGTCTCTAAACTATCTCACTTGAACACTTTTGTTGCACTTTGATCGCCTTTGGATTCGCTCCGAAATCGCTGTTGAAACTCAACTGTCTCTGCGCGACGCCAATCGCGCTTATATACGCCGATCGACGCATTCTAGAAAGTACCTGTTAAATTGAGAATTAGCTAGCACCCGCGAGTACGAAGTACCTACTTATACCTACGCAGGTAACGCGCATAACTTGTAAACAAATGCAGATGTCGTTGCACTTTCGCCCTTACGCCGCTCTGCATAAGGCTCATTCTAGAATGAGCCGCATTACTCGACCTCTATTGCGACCCGCGGTGCTCTGGCACATTCGATCTCTAGCTCATTCGCGGTTCTGTTTCGAGAGCGTTTGTGACAATATATAAGTATATTAAGTTATATATTATTACTAGCTGTCCCAGCAAACTTCGTACCGCCATAAGAAATAGGGGTTGGTGGTAGAAGGGTGAAAATTTAGGGTTGTATGTATTTTTGTATATTGTATCTAAACAAAATAAAAACAAAAGATTATGTCCAAAAAAATTTAAAGATGGGCCATCCTTAACATTTAGGGGGATGAAAAATAGATGATGTCCGATTCTCAGACCTACTGAATATGCATATAAAATTTCACGAAAATCGGTCTAGGAGTAGGAGGTTTCGGAGTAGTTCAATTACGCACACCGTGACACGAGAATTTTATATATTAGATATTTATTTACTCATATTTGTTTCTTAGGTTTTCACGCACGTCACTCATTAAATAAAACTAGTTTTTAACGGTTTAATGCACGAACTTTATTTATTTATGAAGTTTCGCAGCCTTTTTCAGATTATTCTGACGATGCAGACCTGAAAAGGCTGCGAAACGTCATAAATAAATAAAGTTCGTGCATTAACCCGTTAAAAACTAGTTTTATTTATTTATATACTCACCAAAACATATAATATATGATGAAGCTATCGAAAGTTCCCGCTACCACAGCGAACGCAATGAACACTAAAACGCGGGGCATTCTCAACACCTGCCGCAGCGCGGCGCCACTGTCCTCAGGGCTGGAAAGAGACGGCAACTGTGAAACAAACGATCAATCAATCATATACACACTATGCTTACTTAAATATGTATTTCTATATAAATATACTTATATATGTACTGTATATGTATTCTATCCGTTACCCTAGTATCCCATAACACAAGCCTTACAGTGCTTACTTTGGGGCTAGGCTAATTGGTGTGAGTGTTGGAAATATTTATTTATATTAAACCTCGATTATGCGGGACGATTTTACAAGCTGCAAGCCAGCGAGTTCGCTAGTAGCTTGTAAACTCGCCCCGTATCATCGAGTAGGAGAGAGTGCGGCACATTAGCACATTTTCATATTTGGACTCATAAAAAATCAACTGTAAAGAGAAATAGGCTAGTTGACCCTTTTTGGAAAAAGGTTTTAAATGGTTAATAAATGTTCTATTAGACCGAAAAAAAAATGTATTGTATTTTTTTGAGACCTAGAAAGCTACAAATCTTTAATTTTAAAATAGACTTTTCATGGACATACAAAAACGCTGTCGGCCATTTCAGTCTATAGATTATCTATGCTATGACGTAACGTAAACAAAAACTCATAATAAACCGAGCAGAGATAATTTCGTACAATGACCCCTTCGCAAACGCACGCTGGCAAACAAATCGGTGTAATTACATTACCGATATAATTACATTGGTATAATTATCGTACAATAATTCATGCTTTGGCCTCTGGTGTTATGGAGCGGCAAGTCTTGCTTCGTCAATTATATGTGGGGTGTGTATATGTCCATAGGGAAGAACTGTGCCCCAGCAGTGGAGCCATTAATGGGACTAAAATATTTTTTTTTACGTACAGTCAACGCTCTACAGCTGTACAGATCTACAGCCGTCGCAGCCAGGGCCTCCATGAAGGCCGGTGTGAAATCCTTACCGCGTGACACTGCATCTACTATCCAACCGTCTAAAAGAGCAGTCATGCCTTGCCCGTGCCCAGTACGTGGCCCACGTGGTAGGTGATTATAGCCTAATCTCCTTATTCCATCTGTACTGTACGAAGGAAGGCTAAAGGGGAGGATCTTCCACTGACCTGGATGATGGTAGCTTGGGGGTCGGGCATTGCATATATAAGTGTTAGCCTCCGAATTTCGCTTGCGCGATATAGGCTCCCATACTTTTTGAGTGCAGCGCCATAGGTTGTTAGGTGAGGTGTGTAGATGTCCATAGGGAAGACCTGTGCCCCAGCAATGGGGATATTAAAAGGATTGAAATCATCTTCTACTCACAGTTAACGCCCTACAGCTGTACAGATCCACAGCCGTCGCAGCCAGGGCTAATATGAAAGCCGGTGCGAAATCCTTACTGGCGCCGCGTGACACGGCATCTACTAACCAACCGCCCAAAAGAGCAGTTATGCCGTATCCGGCGGTGCCCCAGGCTCTTTGAGCGCCATATTTAGAGGCTTTCTCCGGTCCTGAGAATGTATTTAAGTAGTCTTAGGATAGTGGCATTTGTTCGTGTTGAAGAAGGGTCATTTTTGTTCACAACATGAACAGGACTAAAACATTTTTATTAATATTGAAAACAACTCATGTCACGTGCAATGTGTGCGTGACTCTAATGAAGACTTGGATATTCGTATTTGCTATTTGTAAACTTGACAACAGTCTTTCCTTTTCATTCTCTATAGAGTAGGACAAGGACAACCTGCCGTCAAAATATCAAATACAAAATACGAATAGCCAAGTGAAGTGTCGGTATAATATCATATTGTTTCAAAGCCAACGATATTTTATACCCTAGATTCAATACACGAACTAAATCGTGGTCGACACCTGTAGAGAAAAATACATTTGACGATCCACGGATCTTCATGGTATGATCGCATAGTTAAAAACGATATAAGGCATTATTTAAACATTCAAAGTCACCTTTAATGCAAATTACTTAAAGTCTTAATTTAAACGCATGCGTCAAACAGTTACGACGGTTCGAAATGCAAGCTCGTAAAATTTTACAACTTGTTGTTACAGGCGAAAGAATATAGACTTTATTTCTTTGCATCAACGCGTAATAGGGGTGATGACGGGGTACAGTAAACGAAATTCTATTTAGTCCGTCAGTGAGATGATCAAAAAATAATGGACACGTATTTTTTCTTTGGGAAATCAGCCAAAAAATGACAAAGTTATAGCGCGTCAAAGTTTGGGAGCAGGGGCTCGTGACGTCACTTTTTAGTGAATATTCGCATAAAAGTGTACTCAAACGTGACGTCATGCGACTTTTCAGATCAATAAATCTCTGCAATGTTTACATTATGTGAAAAAAGAAAAAATACGTGTCCAATTCTTTTTGATAATCTACCTGATAAACGAAGAAAAAAAAATAGTCATCATCCCTATTATGAATGCGCTGTTAGCGATATAGCACGTAGGGCGCGCGAAGAAAAGAGACGCCTATATAATCGACCATGCATTTGAATATCACAAATATTGTCTATTAAATAAGTTTATAGTAAGTATTACAAACAAATTTTCGTCAAATGCGATAAATTAACTATTGTAAATGCGGTAACGCCCTACAGCTATACTGATCGACAGCCTAACAGATCTAACATCTGGGTTACAGCCCAATCTCCCTATTCATTTCCTAAGCAAGGCCTGCGCCCCAATAGTGGCAACATTATTAGGCTAGTAGTTGCACGGGCACAGAGATTAGACTTCTCTGTCAATGTTTTGGAGTATGACAATAATAAAATTAATCGGATTTGAACAGCAGAACTATTGCTAATGTAAAGAAATTTTTACTAGAATAAAATCCAGGCCGCCCAAATATCAGACAGGACTCGAACTTCGACCTTCTGCAATCTTTAGATTAAGAAATCAAGCAGATTAATTGTTACTAGCAAACCAGTGAACCAAATGTTCACCAAAACCTGATTTTAAAAAAAAATGTATTTAATTAATTGAGAACTTCGGAGATTTTGTGTGGTTTCGTTTGAAATTCGTGATTTCTCGAAAACCGGAAGTGCTACGTTACTCAAATCCGGTTTGTAGTCTTATCAGACTATTCTTAACTTATAACTTAAACATTCTCTTTATCTATCTCTTACGGTTTGGCCGCTGAAACAGCACCACAGACGGATGGACGGACGGACTTGTCTAATAGATAAGAGATAACAAAAATATAATAAGCCATAGTTAAATTCGACAGCGACAGGGTGCCAAACGAGGCTGTTCCGATAGGCTACCAAGTATTTCTAATGAGGGATGAACTTAAAGAGGAGCTCGATGGCGCCGGTGATTAGCGCGTTCGGCTGCGATCGTTGAAGTAAAGCCACTTTCGCAGTGGTCGGTCATTGGATGGGTAACCTTCTATCTCGAGTTCCTCCTTGCTTCGGAAGGCACGTTAAGCCGTTGGTCCCGGCTGCACCTGCAGTCGTTACCACCCGCCAATCCGCACTGGGCCCGCGTGGTGGGTCATGGCCCAATCTCCCTATTCCATCCATAAGGAAGGCATGTGCCCCAGCAGTGGGGACATTAATAGGCTGATGATGATGATGATCTTAAAATCACACAAACTTTTATTCGTAAAAGAAACCCTTTACTCACCCAATACATCAAAGCAGACCGCGTCGCCAATGCAATTCGCCACATTAAAAGCAACAGTGCCCAAGCACATCAGTATCACAAAAGCCCAAAAAGTTGTCGTCATATAAAAACTGGGATCCTCTTTTTCCAACTCCACTTTTCCATGAGACATCTTCGTCGCTTTGGAGTCAACATATTTCGACGAAATTACCTCCTTGTTCGAATCGAAAACCACACGATTTTCATTTGTCAAATTAGAGATTGCCCTTCGACCTCTAAATAGTAACGTCTCATTCACTTCCAAGTCGTTCTCAAAGCAGAGCAGGCTGCAATCAGTTTTGGGCATACATGAAATCCCTGAACCTCCATTCCCTACATCCATACCGTATCTGGCACAAGATTCGCGCGTCAAAACATCATCAACGAAAATAGTATTGACGAAAGTAGCATTCGGCAAATAGAAGTGGAACTCCTGATCGGAGCAGTTCCAGTTACATCTGTACCTATCCAAAGTTGTCGTGTTATCAGCAGTCCTCAAGTAGACGGTTTCGTTGAGGTTGTATACTGTTTTAGTGATAGGCGGTTCAATCTCTGGTGGTTCGGGCATAGGCAGGAACCATAGACAACAGTAGGAGCCAGTCATCACCGTGATAAGGAGCATGAAGACCAGCTTCCTGTGAGTCTAGAACAAGAGACCATAAACAATAAGTCATCAGAAGTGTTTAACTATTTGCAATGTTCTTCATTGGTGTTTTCATACGGTCCACTGCGCAACACAATCTTTATCTATCATTAAGTCACTTATTAATAAAACTTAAGCTGCATTTAACAGAAGTTTACCCCTTCTGTTAAATGCAGCTTAACTTTTATTAATTAACTAGCGACCCGCCCTCGCTTCGCTTCGGTGTAGAGCTGAAGCGTAGACTACAGTTTTTGTTCTCAGGCTTGTTATACACAATGACATTCATCTATGATTATTCTTATACTTGCATGCAAAGTCTCAGCCCGTTCGGTTTTAAAATTGACAAAGTTTCATACAAACTTTCATTCCCTATTTTATCCCTTTGGGGGTAGAATTGATCAAAATCCTTTCCTAGCGGATGCCTACGTCATAACATCTACCTGCATGCCAAATTTCAGCCCGATCCGTCCAGTGGTTTGGGCTGGGCGTTGATAGATTACTACGTCAGTCAGTCACTTTTGAGTTTTATATATATAGATTATAAAAAAACTGAAGATGGTATATTTATCTTTTCCAAACTTCTATTGACATCACGTCGCTCAATTGTTTTGCCTTCCCAGAATCTCTCCACTAACATTTGAAATTTATGGTATGGTATTAAAGTTCAAATTGACTTTTAAGTATTATTACGAATCGTTTGTATGGGAGTAAAGAAAAGCTTTGTTTTTTGACATTTTCAGGCATTTTTTTTAATTTTTCTCTTCGTAAGAACCATCCTCGTACTTCAAGGAATATTCTAAAAAAAATCAGCCAAATCGGTCAAGCCGTTTTCATGTTATGTCGTGACAACGGAAAACGGGTTTCATTTTTATATATATAGATAAATATAGAATACTAGCGGACCCGACAGACATTGTCCTGTCTACACGTCTTTAATTTGAAAATTTCAAACTTTTTTTAATAAGCTAAAACATTCTGGACCATTTTGATGAAAATTACCATTCTCAGATCCCCTTGAACACACACAAAAAATTTCATCAAAATCGGTCCAATCGTTTAAGAGAAGTTCAGTGACATACACACTCACAGAAGAATTATATATATAAAGATTTGACACTGCGATGGTAGCGCCGTCTGTCGGATCCAATGTAAAACATTCCAAAATCAACAACTACTAATAAATTAAAAATTAATTAAAAAAAACATTGTCCAGCGGACAAAATTGTGAATCTAAACCATTCTCAGATCCCCTTGAACACACACAAAAAATTTCATCAAAATCGGTCCAGTCGTTTAAGAGAAGTTCAGTGACATACACACTCACAGAAGAATTATATATATAAAGTTAATAATTAACAAAGGATAATTTAAGGTCGCAAACGTTACGTTTTTTATACCCCGAAGTTCATTATTGTCATTAATCTTTTAGAAAAAATTTATCAAGTCTGCTTAAGATAAGGCTAGTCTCAATGACTCTTCTTACTGAGGTATTTTTAATTTATCTGCTACTGCCGAACATGACTACGGAACATGTTTTTTGGTGCCGTTTAAGGGCGTGCGTTGCCTTAAGCGGGACACGGAGCGTGCGTCCGCTCGGTGTGCAGTTTTTAAGTAATTTCATAAACAGCGCGGCGCGGGAGACCCGCCTCACGCAGCGCTGTTCCATGGAATAACATGAAACAATAATTGAGCAGCGCTGCATGAGGAAGGTCCCCGCGCTGTTCTATGAAATTACATAAAAACTGCACACAGAGCGGACGCCCGCTCCGGGTCCCGCTTAACACAGCGTAGGCTCTTGCGATTTAGCTTAGAGCTAAAAAACTAGCTGCTGGAAAACACATATCCGAAGACCAGTTTAGCTGCGGCCACCATCCCCATAACAGCTGGGCGTGTCTCCTACACGCCCAGCTGGCGTCCGAATACATTCAACTGGGTCTATAGCTAGAAAATCAGTTAGTTCATCCTTACCGGCCAGTAGTCAACCACATATCCGAAGAGCGGCTTCACTGCGGCCCAAAGCAGCGGAAGCACTGCGGTCACCATCCCCATAACGGCAGGAGACACGCCCGGCTGGCGTCTGAATACATTCAATTGGGTCTATAGCTAGAAAATCTGTTAGTTAATCCTTACTGGCCAGTAATCGACCACATTTCCGAAGAGCGACTTCGCTGCTGCCCAAAGCAGCGGAAGTACTGCGGTCACCATCCCCACAAAGGCAGGAGACACGCCCAGTGTCGCCCGAATACATTCAACTGGGTCTATAGCTAGAAAATAAGTTAGTTTATCCTTACCGGCCAGTAGTCAACCACATATCCGAAGAGCGGCTTCGCTGCGGCCCAAAGCAGTGGAAGCAATGCGGTCACCATTCCCATAACGGCAGAAAAAACGCCCAGTTGCCATCTGAATACATTCAGCTGGGTCTATAGCTAGAAAATCAGTTAGTTCATCCTTACCGGTCAGTAGTCGACCACATATCCGAAGAGCGGCTTCGTTGCGGCCCAAAGCAGCGGAAGTACTGCGGTCACCATCCCCACAACGGCAGGAGACACGCCCAGTGTCGCCCAAATACGTTCAACTGGGTCTAAGTAACTGATTTTCTAGCTATAGAGTTAAAAAATCAGTTCATCCTTACCGGCCAGTAGTCAACCACATATCCGAAGAGCGGCTTCGCTGCGGCCCAAAGCAGCGGAAGCACTGCGGTCACCATCCCCATGACGGCCGGAGATATGCCCAGCTGCCGCCCGAACACATTCATCTGCGGCAGGAGTGGACCAAGAGCTGGAAAACAAATTTTAACTAATTTATTGTAGTTCTGTTTTTATTTTTTAAGCATTTAACTGCTAGATGTTTAAATCTAAAGTTTAAAAGAAAAAAATTACGCGGACCAGGCAGCGGTCGGGACTCGAAGCCGCACCCTTCGCAATCCGGGCGAATGCACTGACCAATTATGCTACCACGGCCCTGATGGCCGCGTCGAAATTTTCCTAGCCTTTTTTTCTAGTAAAACTTTTCCTTATTTTATTATATTTTTATTTCAAGCATTTAACTACTAGCCTCCTTAAATCTAAAGAAAAGTTTACTAGAAAAATATCCACGCGGACCAGGCAGCGGACGAGACTCGAACCCTGCCTGCTGCCTGGTCCGCGTGGATTTTTTTTTCTAGTAAACTTTTCTTTAGATTTAAACATCTAGCAGTTAAATGCTTAAAAATAAATAAAAAACATACTAGCCTCCTTATTAATAAACGAAGAATACGCTTGAATTAGTTACTCCATGTTTTGTCTCTGTTTATGTCAAATAGCTTTTCTTTTAGTATGCTGTTGGTCGTAGATGACCTTTACAACGTCACCGGGTTTGGGAACGGCGGAGATCATAAGGCGACCTCAAGCTGAGAATTGGCGAGGGCCTCTAGAGGTATTCCAGGCGGATGGCATCTCCCCACGGGGGTAGTATCCTCTCCGTCTGGAGCCTCTAGACCACTCGAACCCTACACGCGGATAAAATCAACGCAATCATAAAATAATGTTCTGTTTAGTTCGGCCGTTTATGATCTGGATTATAAAACAAGCGGTTTAATTTTTAAAATAAAAATATAACAAGCTAATAAAATGATTCCACGCGGGCCAAGCAGTAGACGGGACTCAAACCTGCGCTGCATTGCACCCTTTTTTTTTATACGCAGGCAAAAAGTAATGTTTACAGACGATGGCTCCTTTAAGAGGCACACCGCCGAACGGACCTCACACCTGGCTCCCGCAAGCCTTACAAGCCCCAGCAGTGGCTACCCACTGAGGACCCCGTAACTCTTACGGGCGCTTTACGGCATAATATACGCTAAAAAAACCCTGCGAATACCCTCTAAGCTGCTTAGCGCAAAGCTGCGGGATCCCCGTTTAGGGATTCTTCCGCGTCTTCGTAGCCTCCCGGCCTAGCCGGGGCTCCACGGCAGGGGTCTCCCGGGATATCGCGGGGACCCCGCAGACGTGCGCAGGATGGCCTAGTGCCCACCGTACCGCCCCCCGTGTAGCGGCGGAGGGCCGCCGCCCTCCTCTTTGCAGAACAGAACTACAGGGGGGGGGGGCTGCCGTCACGGGTGCATTGCAGCATAAGAAATATTAGTAACCTAGAGGTCCCGGTTTCGAATCCCGGTGGGGGCAGATGTTTGTGTGCTGAATATGAACATTAGCACACTTAAGTATTTATTTCTTAATAAAATATACTACTATATGTATGTACTATATGTATTTTATCCGTTACCCTAGCATCCCATAACACAAGCCTACAATGCTAACTTTGGGGTTAGGCTAATTGGTGTGTGTTGGAAAAAAAATACAATTCATTCTATTTTATTTAATCGAATTTTTACACAGACGATAGACAATCTTTTGATATATATTTTGTCGTCGATATATTCGTCTGTTGTGTAATGTGTTGCAGTAATTGTCTAGATAATCTTATCCATTTACCAAGCTTGGAAAGGCTAAAGAGAACACTCATAATGGGTTATAAATAGGGTTGACAACCCTACTATATAATATAGTATCCCAATATATTAGGGGATCAAATACTATACATATTTCTAAAAAATATGTAGTAAAGAAAATATAACTAGAAAAAATTCTACGCGGACCAGGTAGCAGACGGGACTCGAACCCGCACCCTTTGCAATCCAGGCGAATGCACTGACCAATTATGATAGCCACGGCCCTGATGGCCGCGTCGAAATTCTTCTAGCCATTCTTAAGCTAAAAGGTTAAGCAAAATCTACAATCGATACCGAAGCCAAAAAAAGTACTGCATGGATTTACTTTTTTGGCACGAATATTATTATGAAGTCGGTTTAACTATATAGGCTACATATTATCACGCTATCACCTACGGGGAACGGGCAGTGTACCTTTATTTCTAACTAACTCCACGCGTATGAAGTCGCGGGCGGCATCTAGTCTACTATACGACGACCTCCGTGGCCGAGTGGTTTGTACGCCGGGTTTCATGGCTGTCGCCGACTCGAGAGGTCCCGGTTCGAATCCCGGTGGGGGCAGATGTTTGTGTAATGAATACGAGCATTTGTACTCCAGTCATGGATGTTTAATATGTATTTATATAAATATAGTTATATATGTACAGTATATGTATTCTATCCGTTACCCTAACATCCCATAACACAAGCCTTATAGTGCTTACTTTGGGGCTAGGCTAATTGGTGTGAGTGTCGGAAATATTTATTTATATTTTTAGAGGTAACAGCTTCGTAAATACTATATTTGATAGAAAAAAAGTTGGTAACCCTTGTTATATCTGTACTTACATACGTTTGTTAATTACACTACTATCTGTAGTTCATAAAACGATAATACTGAGTGATAAACGTCTCATTTAATAACTATTACTATATTTGTCTTTATACATACTCGTATGGGTATTAAGAAAAGTTAAAAATATTCCAATTGGATGTTTAAACGAATTATGTATTTGAATTGTGAAACCTTTTTTAAATAATAAATTAGGTCAGGGAGTATAAAATAGCGAGATTCTAAGCCAAATGCCGTCCATTCTATAATAAAAACTAAAGACTACCTATTTAAAAAATCTTCAGTCCTACCGCATGGCTTGTGTTAAAGGATACTAGGATAACGGACATAATTCAATAATACCTTCATCACATCATCATCGTCATCACCAGCCTATTAATTTCCCAATATGGATGGAATAGGGGGATTGGGCCATGACCCACCACGTGGGCCCAGTGCGGATTGGTGGGTGCTAACGACTGCAGATGCAGCCGGGATCAACGGAAGGCACGTTAGCCTTCCGAAGCACGGAGAAGCTCGAGATAGTGCGAAAGTTTCTTAACTTCAACGATCGCAGTCGAACGCGCTATCTTGCGCCATCGAGCTCCTCCATTACATAATTAATCTCTTATCTATTAGACAAGTCCGTCCGTCCGTCTGTCTGTGGTGCTGTTTCAGCGGCCAAACCGTAAGAGATAGATAAAGAGAATATTTATTTAAGTTATAAGTTAAGAATAGTCTGATATGACTACAAACCGGATTTGAGTAACGTAGCACTTCCTCCCTTCCACACAAAATCTCCGAAGTTCTCAATTAATTTTTTTTTTTTTTTAAATCAGGTTTTGGTGAACATTTGGTTCACTGGTTTGCTAGTTATAACATAATTAAATTCACAAGTAGACGTAGTGGTGATTATAATGTAGGTATTATGAAATATATTCATAACTATGTCATATCTTTAAAATTCCTACATTATAATCACCACAACAGTAGGAATATGTTTTCTTAAAATATAATTAAAAAATAAACAATCATAACTTACGCGGACCAGGCAGCGGACGGGACTCGAACCCGCACCCTTCACAATCCGGTCGAATGCACTGACCAATTATGCTACCACGACCCTGACGGCCGCGTCGAAATTTTCCTAGCCTTAAGCTGCAAAGGCAGCGCCATCTCTTCGCATTGTAGGTAACCCACAATGTCAAATGAATACTTTTTCAAGTATTAAATATTTGAAAGAAGAAATAGCAATTATAGTTAAGTATATTTTAATTTTTAAGCATTTAACTGCTAGATGTTTAAATCTAAAGAAAAGTTTCACTAGAAAAAGAAAATCCACGCGGACCAGGCAGCGGACGGGACTCGAACCCGCACCCTTCGCAATCCGGGCGAATGAATGTTTTTTTCTAGTGAAACTTTTCTTTAGATTTAAACATCTAGCAGTTAAATGCTTAAAAAAATAAAAACAAATCATAACTTAGATAAAAATGATCTTACTCTTCAAACATTTGCCCCAACCGGGATTCGAACCCAGTACAGGACCCCAGGCTATGACGATGATCACCAAATGGAAAAATACAAGAATCCAAAATTTTTCATTTACAACACCGGACGTAATTTAAAAAATTTGCTCTCGTTTTACGACACGTTTCATTTAAGGCGCGAACAAATTACTTGTTTATTAGGTACACTACATATGACAACGAGTAATTAACAATGCAAACAGTTATAAACTGTACGTGTACGTACACACTAAATGAAATTTCCCGTCGACACAATGTGTCACGTGAATTCAGAATGAACTAGAGTAGAGTAAGTCATTGATCATTTTTTCACAAATTATTCCACCCACAGAATAATGACGCGATTACAATTGGTCATCATCATCATCAGCATCAGCCTATTAATGTCTCCACTGCTGGGGCACAGGGCCTCACCCACCACGCGGGCCCAGTGCGGATTGGCGGGTGCTAACGACTGCAGATGCAGCCGGGACCAACGGCTTAACGAGCTTCAGAAGCACGGAGGAGCTCGAGATAGTAAATTTTTGGTCACCCATCCAATGACCGACCACTGCGAAAGTTGCTTAACCTCAACGATCGCAGCCGAACGCGCTAACCACTTGCGCCAACGAGCTCCTCCGTACAATTGGTCGATGGCCTGAATTCGAGTGCCAATAGAATTCGGGTAAACGACTAAGTGAAAATTAACGTAGTATAGAGTACGCCCGTATTATATTTCCTTTTGTAAATTTCCAGTGTAAATATTGCTTCGGTTGCCCGAATTCAAGTAATGTCTTTCGTGCACCCAATACGAGCTAATGACCAATTGTAATTGCGCCATAAGGCAAACAAAGACAATTGAATAGAACTGCGTTTCTACCAATTAGCGCATCGCTAGTCTTTGATATTACAAACAATTCTTTATTTTTTTTATAGCGAGGTATGCAAATGACTCAACCCCACCTGATGTTAAGTGGTGATAAAGTCCAAACGCAGATAGCTGGTACAGCAGTTATAAACTGCTACACCAACCATCCTCACCTTGCCGGCCTGCAAAAATGCTTCTTCACGACTCTCTTAAAGAGGCGCGGGCAAAGAATTCCACTTACGAATAGTACGACAAAGAAATGAGTCACCAAAGGACATTGGGCAAAAATGTATGGACGCTGCACCCACGTCCGCCGATCGATAGTCGAGATCATCTGTGCCAAAGCGCATCAAATTCCATCCCGGGGGTCTTTAGTTATTTTAAGTTAAATATGTACAAAACAATTATTATTATTATTATTATTACAAGTACTATATAACGAACGAACATTAATGAAACAGGGGAATTAATTTAGTTAGTTAGTTCGACCCTATAAGGTGCTGAGGAATTATGGGAGTACTTCACAAGGTGCAAGGGTGCCCCCTTATGTTATTCTGCCGCGATAGAGTAAATCCAAAAACCCCGCTTGGGTTGGGTTTTTCTTAAACATTCTGTTCGTTATAGTAAATTGTCTTCTATGTAAAACGGAGCGACCACAGATTACACAAACTTGTCCACGCTTCGGAGAACACATGATTCCAGTTTATCCATACTAATTGACAAAACCGATAATCGTGTTCCAATATCCAAAGCGTGTTAGATACAAATCAATCAAGTAGCAGGGAGCGCACAATCACAACGAAGTAAGACGAGCCGACTATTTGCAACTGCAAGTCCTTCAACATCCGTAAACCGTTTTGAAATGTCTCAGTAAGAGCAAGCGCAGGATTGTCGACAGGCTTTGTCGTATATCTGGTTGTATAGAACGATATGGCATATTATTATGATTAGTAATAATAAAAAATTAAGGTACTACAAAATGAATTTATTTAGCTACTTAAATATGCCCATGTGTCATAGGTATCTATTGACTACCAGGATATTTTTTACGGTGTCATATCTTTTGACTCCCAGGATATTTATTTTCGGTGTCATAATTAAAAAGGCTAGATTTTCATAGATCTATCGATTCATACTAATTACATTGTTGGCGGGGCTGGGTGCGTTTTGCCCATTGTCCTTTCTTTGTACATGTAGGAATAGTGGCCAAAGTAAGTCGGTGGCAAAGTAGGCCAGCGCGCGTGGTCCTCTCAAGAAAAGGTGATGGAGGGATAAGGGAGAATAACACCTTAGTACACTCGCCATGGTATTGTCGGTAGAATGCGCTTAATGATGCCACATTGCGGCGTAATTGTAGAGACTCGAGTTTATTAATAATCTCTTCATCGCCAATGATGCGGGCAGCGCGCCGCTGCAATCTATCCAAGGCATCGATTAGGTACTTAGACAGACAATGCAATCAAAAGATCTGATCACTGATTGGTGCAATAAGTACGTAACTTGTTGCACCAATCAGTAACCGGCGATCGGTAGGTTGACATTGACTAACACGAATGACACACACCACACTGTCAAGGGCTTTATTATTCAATTCGGTGCCCCACGGGCCCAAGGGAACCTAATTGAGCTGTTAGATGATGCGTGATGGATGACAGCTGGCAAAGCAAATTGGTTTGCGTGTTACAAGCGATCAAACAACGTGATTCTATTCTCAAACTCGTAATAGATGATATAGAATATTAGTGGGTGCCCGCGAATTGGTCTGCGTGAAAGACTTGGTTTCCCATACATATATCCACCCCAGTTTTCACTCCTCCAAAGGTTTAGGATAAAAAAAACTATCCTACATCGTTTCCCGGGACTCGAACTATCTCTATACCAAATTTCATCTAAATCGGTTCAGCGGTTTAAGCGTGAAGCGGTAACAGATAGACACTAGTACCCTAAGCACGAACCAATACCAAATTCGTAACGTTTGCAAGTCCGAAATGTCATTGTCAAATGTGTACTGATTATAGTTCTCGTTACGTACTTTGTGGCGCTGCTGTTCAAGTTTCCATACAAAATTTGACATTGACATTTCGCACTCACAAAGCAAACTATTCGAATTCGATAATGGTTTGTGCTAGGGGTACAGATCTGGAGTTTGTTTGCTGTTGGTTGCAGATGACCTTTATAGCGTCTACGGGGTTGGGGCAGCGAGATCCTGAGCGGATCTTAAGGCTGGGCGCATATGTACGGTTTCCTGTACCCTTAGTACGAGTTTGAGCTCACGAAAACTATCATAGTTTTCGTAATTGTAAATTATGTTTCTATGTCCATTTTGGTGAAAAGTAACCAAATATTCTTAAAATTTATGAAGATGCAAATGATTTAATGATAGAATTTAAACACTTTTTATTTGTATTGAAACGAAAACAATAAAATCAGTACCCTTAGTACGAGTGCGAGCTCTCGAAAGCTATCATAGTTTTCGTAATTGAAAACTCGCACTCAGGGTACAGATCAGGAACTCAGATTCGGAATTCCTTGAGTCTAGCGAAGACGTTTTGGTTCTTTTTACCCGACCGCGCAATGCAAGAGCGCGAAGCGCGACGCGCAGACAGGGTAGTGTTTAACAGTCTATATATGTATGTATGTTCCTTTGTGGCATCCTAAAAACCAAACGCGCGGACGAACGTTATTCATACGTCAATCGATTCGTCTTAATCATGCCAATTAGGCGCCATATTGTGAGAAATAACAAAAAATAAGTTGACGAAATATATCATTGTCTAGATAATCGAAAATCATGTTAAGGTTCCTTACACCATTTTTCATTTTATATAACTGTTTAGGATCTACAACGATTAAAACTTTTACCTATATATTAACCACTTACTTACGCTTTTAATTTCAATCTTACGTTTGTATGGATCTTAGTTACTCTTTCACCCAAAAATACTGAATGGATTTTAATGAAACTTGACAATAGTATAGCTCATACATAATTATATAGATAATAATTTATGCTTCTTATTTCAGCTACTGAGTAAAATGGGCAAAATATAACAATAAGTGTCACGTAAGACGGAAATCTCCCATCTGCAAACCAATGTTGGCCTGCACTGCAAAAACAATAAAAGTTACATGAATATAATGTATGTATAGTGGAAATGTATCTGTCAAATAGTTCTACAAAAAGTCCGAGACAGCATATATATAAACAAAATCTTAAATATGTACCCTTTAACTTACCGGGAGTGCAAGCTCAAACTGATAACATGGCTCAAGACCTTGGATTACGATGAAACTGAGAGTCTTCTTAATCTTACTTATTAGCGGATAAAAAGAGCATTTGTACACACATACTCACGCACACTCATCACACTCAGGCACATGCACACACACGAACACGCACACACACGCAACCGCATATACAAAATATATAAATTATAATTTAATTTTTTATAATGTTTTAAAAATCTAATGAAATAAAATTAAGACCTTACCATAAGATATATTAATGATGCTATGGAAGAGTGGTTCCTTCTGGTACAGGTGTTAAATACTTAATAGAAGGAACCCACCCTGGTTTGGTGTACAACAAATGTGGTACCGTAATAAACCTTTTTTGATTTTTTTGATATATCTATTTTCATTGTGTAACAAGATCGGGATTTTGAAACTTTGGCTGGTGAAGATCTTTGGGCATCTGTGACCTCACTATGTTCTTTTGCATTGTCTACATACCCCCTTCTCCTACTGACAATATTAACTTGGATTGGTTTACTAAAGTAGAAAGCATTATTCATAGTTTAAAAGGACCAGTCATTATATAAGTTGATATTAATATGAATAGTGCATCAGTGAATATTTCTAATTAATTTTGTTATTTTGTATCTTTTTGTAATTTAATAGATAGAAATGAAATTGATAATTCACACGGTAGTAAACTTGATATTGTATTAACACATGAATGCGTTTGTGCTGTTACTGTAACTAATTCCGAATGTGGAGGTCTCGTACGTCCAGATTTGTATCATACTCCACTTGACGTTGCCATTAGTATTAAGAATACGTCTCTACGCGGATCCATTCAACCTAGTAATATCGATAATAACAAGGACTTGAACTTTAATAAGGTCGATCAAGGATTTGTGTGCCTTTTGGTAGATGATTTGGATTGGAACTCTGTTCTCCAGCCTCAGGATATACTCGATGCATTGGAATGCTTTATGTTTCCCTCTATAATGTATTTGACCAACTAGTTCCAAAAAAACATAGGTATAAAACTGCCTCAAGGATATATCCAGTCTGGTTTACTGCAGAAATTATTAGGGATATTGGTAAGAAAACGCAACTTCATCGAACTTGGAGGGAATCTCCAAGTGTCAGCCTCGCTTAAGATAAGAATTCCATATGCGTATAAATCATACATTGGAGGTTTAAAGGATAGTCTACATAGCAATCCTCACAGTTTTTGGCGTCACTTGAATAACTTAAGATCTACGGATGGCTTTGAACCAATTGTTGTCTACGAGGGTAATCAGTGCTCTGGTGCAAATGCTGCAAATGCATTCGCTGACCACTTTTCAAGTGTTTCTTCACATGACTAACCGACAGTAGATCCTGTACCTATTATCTCCTACCCTACATATGCGCATATGGTAGTAGACGATTTCCCTCTTGCTTAGATTGAGCTCTATCAACTAATAACTTTAAGCCCAATTGGACCCGACGGTGTGCCTGCAGATCTCATGAGGATCAGTAGAAAGATCTCACGAAGATCTGTAGAAAGTAGAAAAATCTCATGAAGATATGTAAAAGTTCCTCTCTGTCATTTGATAAACCTTATTCTGCTTCATGGCGTTTATCCTTCAACGAGGAACCGTGACCCGCGTGACACCTATTCCTAAAAGCAGTAAAAGTCGCTTGTTGAGGAACATCGACCACTAGCTATTCTTTCGTCACCTGCGAAAGTCTTTGAGATCCTTGTATATAATGTCATCCTCAAGCAAGTCCAGCCATACATTTGCAATGAGCAGCACGGATTTAGGCCGGGAATATCTGCTAATTCTTACTTGTTGTCATTGTCACTGGTCGACTACATTTCTCAAAATATGGACAAAGGTAAGCAAGTGCATGTTTTGTACTTTGATTATCGCAGGGCGTTCGATAGAGTCAATTGCAGAATCCTTTTATCGAAGCTTCATTATATGGATTTCTCATATAAACTCCTTCGTTTGATTTTTGACTACTTCAGGGATCGACATCAGTACGTACGCTACGGTTACTATGTGTTAGAAACTTATCCAATGCCCTCTGGCTTGACCCAGGGATCCATATTGGGGCCTTTGTTCTTTCAGTTAATGATTAACGATGTCAAAGATGTCCTTCAACCTGCAAAAGTGCCTTTTATATGCTGATGACCTAAAATTATTTTCTGCTATCAATGATGAAACGGATTGTGCACTAAATCAAAGGGATGTTGATAGGTTACTGAAGTGGAGTAGCGAAGATGGGTTAGAGTTTAATGATAGTAAATGCAACCTTCAGTCGTCAGCACGACTCTATCAAATTTAACTATAGGCTTGGCAGTAGCATTATTGCCTGCACAAATACTATGAAGGTGTATTTATCACCTTGGTGTGACCTTTGATCCTTGTCTGTCGTTTAATAAACATATTTCTACTATCTCTCGTCGCTGTTTTCGTCGTTTGGGGTTTGTTCTGCGAAACCTGCATGATTTCCAAAATCCGGATGTAATTGAGCTTTTTTCACTAGTCTTGCGAGAAGATCATTAGATACATTGGTATCATGGATGGATTTCACGCCAATGCGTGTGCTGAAATCCTCATGAGGCCAAATACAGATTCCAGGCTTTCCTATAAACGCTATTTCTATAAACGGATTAAGCTATTATCTCTTTATATACCGTACTAAGTTCTTGCTGGGAATGTTAGTAATGAATTCTTTAGAGGTCAGGAGAGCTAGGATGGAAATTTCAATTGCCTTGAATATACTGCGTAGATGTCTGGACTCGCCTGAATGTGTTGACCAATTAACTCGCTTATATGTGCCGGATAAATATTTATGTATTCGTTCTGGTCGTAAACCTAGGCTATTCGCACTTTTATCCCGTGCAGTAGCTCGTTTGCAGTCACCATCGTGTCGCATGCTTGATGCTCTTAGGAGCCCTTTCTCACATTTTTTTGCAAAAAAATGTTATTTTTGAGCGCCTCCTTTACCCCCTTAAAAAGATTTTGACTATTTCCAATAGAAGTAAACAGTAGATTTATTCTTCCTATTGTAAGTTAATGTAGAATATTTGCAAATACTATTTTCCTTTTTTTTGTACTGATCGTTCTACCGCAGCTAGTTTACGGAAAGAACGATAACATACATAACTTCAAACGCCAGAATTTCTAAATAATGTTCAATAAATTAGATCAAATTAATTACTACGACATCAGAAATATGTTTTTGTTGTAACATAATGTATTAGAATTTTAATTTTCTATCTCATTAATTATCAAAAAAGACATCTAAGCTCCGTGAGTTTTCCCAAAAAATAATGTAGGTTTACCTCGTATTTTGACATTGAATTAAATAGAATTACTATCAAAAACTTTCATAAAACTAATCTACTATCATTGAACTACTGAAATATGTATATATTTTTATAATTAGTTCATTAATAATTATTTTATAAGACTCGAAACATCACCCGTAAAATGCAATATTACTAGTGCAAATCTACCTACGCGCCGATCAGTAACGGCACCGGCGCAATTTTGTAAAAGGGCTCTTAACGCAAAAATAACAAAATGAAATTGTAAGCAATAGCTATAGTCATAGCAATCCCCTCAGGCATTTGACCCCCTGGTAGTATTCCCAGAATTTGACATTTTTAGGGATAACCCTAAATCTATTGCAAACAAAATAGAATTAATAAGAATACGCTTTGTATCTCATACACATAATTATGTAATTGGGTTAAACTCGTATAGTTATGTGAAATAAATAAATAGTTAACGGTGATAAATACCAGCATAATACTCATATTATGTAACAGGCGAGTTATTTTTCGTCTATTATCATCGGTACAAATGTGAAATCACCTACTTTAATCAAACTTAAATGTTAATTAATATATCTGAGTACGGCCGTTATTGTAAGCTCATCATCTTTAAGCTAAAAGCTTAAAGAAACTCAACATTATCCTTGTAACTGAGAAAGAGCACAGTAAGTAAATACCTGACTAACACACATTTATTGGACAAGCCTATTTACATATGATCAAGTCTAGTTCGTTGTACACAAATGTTGCATAATTATCGTCTCGCTATCTTATTTTGCCATACCAAAGGACGTTACCCTCACTGTCGTCAATCTATTAAAATATTATTAACTTATGGCCTGCGCAGACAAAGGAAGGACTGTATTCCGCGGACTTTTTTGTCTGCCAATAAAATCGCTTTATTTCTTTTCTTTTATAGATAGGTCCGATGACTCCACCCCACCTGATGTTAAGTGACGGTGAAGTACAGACGTGAAGATAGCTGCTACAGCAGTTCTACCTACCACACCAGCCATCCTCAACTTGCCGGGATGCATGTAGCTTCTTCACGCCTCTTTTAAAGGCGTCGTAAAAAGGAGGGAACACGTGAGCGGGCAGTACATTCCATTTACGGATAGTGCAACAAAGAATGAGTGAGTTAGACGGTGACAAAGTAGGCCAGCGCGCGTGGTCCTCTGAAGGAAAGGGGAAGGTGGCATAAGAGAGAATAACTCCTCAGAACACTCACCGTGGTACATACGATAGAACGCGCTTAGTGACGCGCTTACATCTGCATCGGACGTGACGGGAGAAAAATACCGCAAACAAAACCTATTAGCGTCTTAGAAGCCTGGTTGGTTGAATCAGTACTTTTAGATTCGCCTAAAAGGTCGTCCTTAAGAATTCGCATAGCATGGTTTCTATAGATACCACAAAACGGTTCTGGTCCCATCTGTTGTTACCCCTGTGCCCCTGCTCTTGCTAGTTCATCAGCTTACTCTTTGCCGATTATCCCTGAATGACCTGATACCCATTTAAGAATATCTTTATTCTTATGACCCAGGTTATATACAGTTTATCAACGCAGTCTTTCACCAATTTCGAGCATATCGTGTTCGAGTTAATGGAGTTACGCGCTGCTTGGCTAATAGGGAGAAAAGGCCATGACCCACTGCTGGAGCACAGGCCTTCGCTATGGATGGAATAAAGAGATTGGGCTGCGACTCATTATGCGGGAACAACGTCTTAACGTGCCCTCCAAAGCGCGGAGGAGCTCGAGATAGTAAATTTTTGCCCGAAAAGCAGTTCATTGGATGGGTAATGACCGACAACTGCAGAAGTTGCTTAAAGTTAGTAAGCTGTCACTTTTCAGTAATGAGAGGACAAGAAGACAACGCGTGACTTTAAATAGTATAAATTAAATTTTATTGTTCTGAGTTAGCATGTTGTATATTGACGTTAGTGTGACGTAATTTGATTTCTATGAACAAACTGCTGCGCCTTTGCCTGTAACCTTAAAATAGATTTTAAATATATCATGATCTTATGAGGAGGAGGTCAATGGTGCAGGTGAATAGTGCGTTAGGCCTGCGATCGTGGAAGGTAAGCTCTTTCGCAATGGTCACTCATTGGATGGGTGACCAAAAACTTACTATCTCTCACTCCTCCGTGCTTCGGAAGGCACGTTAAGCCGTTGGTCCCGGTTGCATCTGTAGTCGTAAGTACCCGCCAATCCATGCTGGACCCTTTATTTTTTTTAACCTGGCGAAATGCGTTATGCATACCCACCCCTGGGTAAGGCGACGAGGTCTTCTCCCACCTCCCGCCCACCCATTCAGCCAACCCTAAGGCCAGCTCAATGGCTGCTCGGGTTGGGGGGCGGGGGGAGCTCCCCACTAATACTCCGGAATGTGCCCTCTCCTTGCCGGTGGCGAGGACGTGGGTACTGGACGCGCATGATGGGTCATAGCCCAATCTCTCTCTTCCATTCATAGGGCAGGCCTGTGCTCCACCAGAGGGGGCATTAATAGGCTGTGGTGTGGCACCTATATGTGCTTTAAATTAATACATAGCACATATGTATTTAGTAGTTTATAGTATTAGAAATGCATGTTGTGCATCTTGTAGGTTGCAAAAAAGTTGATGTTCTCTTTGTATGCATATATTTACATGGATATTCTTTGTAAACAGTTATGTGAGCAATCCTTCCAAATTTTCAATACCTCTTTTTTAATTGATTCCTATTCTATGTCAAATCCCAAAATCTTGTTTAGTGAAGTTGTTTGGTTTATATACTGCTCTGCTTAATATGTATGAAGTTATCCTTAAATAAATATTTCCTAATGAAAATTAAACATGATGATCTTATTTCTGAAGAATCACTGGTTATTAGAACAAAAATCTATTATTGTTTACCAGAGAATATTCCTGTACAAAATTTGTGAACTTTAAATAAAGGCTGCTCTAAGAATTCCAAATACAAATAAATGGTTACAGATATAAGTGCATGATTCAAAAACTTAAGTTTTATCAGGACCTTAGTGAGTGTAAATAAATTGAATACCAAAGCCTCTATGAAATAATCCTATTTAAACAATTGTTAAGGCAGGGCAGGCGTGGGACCCAGTGCCTTTACCTCGCCGGACAAGATGACGGCCCTTCGATGAGGTAATCAAGTTTTTAGTGGGTAAGGCTTCCTCTCGAGCAGCAGTTGTGGAGTTGCGGTGGGGTATGAGTCATGCATTTTCCTGATGTGGCTGTGGCCCAGGGGCCTCCACAAGAGGGTAAAGAAATAAAAATCTTTACACAGGTCACCAACTTTACTGCCCAAATAACCTTAAACTGTAGGGGGGTGCAAATCGTAATTTGAGATAAGAGCGACTTCCACTTCATCCTTTCATACCAGGCCTTGACACCCATTAATCGAGCCCTGAAGGTTGACAGACAGACAGTGGTCACAGCAATGATTTATTTCAAACCAGCCTGATTCATCTACACTGTGGAGTAGGGTTACCAACTTTAATTCTATCAATTAAAATATTTTCAAAGCTGTTAACTCCAAAAATATAATAGCTGGCAAAACAATGGAAAAAACTATAGTATGTAGTTAAAATATTTACTTTATTTTTGAAATGAATATATTTTTGCTGCTCTATGCCTTAACCACTCCAAAGACACAATGAAATTTGATACCTGTCATCATCATTAAACTTGTATTTGTAAAAATCTGCTTATATATAATATTTAATCCCCTGATAAAGTATGATACTATATTATATAGTATGGTTGCCAACTCTTCTGTGGAGTATGATGCGGTAATTTCAATAACTAAAATAGATTAGTTAGATACAAAAGCTTCACAAGTTATCATAAAGTTATAATGGTTTTTCTGAAGTAAAATATGTGTTGAATATTCTAGTAACGAAACTAATTTTAATTCATCATTATCTAAGTTTTTAAGATAAAAGACACATCGACTGTTATGTTCTCTAAGGAAAACTTTCCGTTCCGTTGTCAACAATAGGACAATAACATTAAAATTTATGTTTTTGTTTAGGTAGGTACACTTTACTCACCAGCGAAAAAGAAGAAGAAATGCGCCTTTATGGGCAAAAGGCTGCGGTTAATATTCAGCTTCATAACTCACGAAATTGTAATACAATTATTAGAAAATAAAAAACCATTATTGATACATTGTAAAAGTTGTTTACAACTTGTATCGGGTCACTAAACGCTCACCGAATTGCGTTACGTACAATAATTTATTACAAACTCGTTCCGTTGTGTTTGTTTCACGCGCGCAAACTATAAAGACAGAAATAAAACGCGCACCCAAGCAATAGAGCCAGATATTTAGAATGAATTTTAAACAGAACAACTTTCAAGGACGACGAAACGAGAACTTCGGTAATGGGCCAATGGACGTCGGACTGTCACAAAGATGACACCACAAAGTGACATTAAACGTCAAAACATTTCTTTTTTCTTCTCTATTGAGAAAGACAAAGGCAAAGTCATGCAGCCATCGTCTTCTTTTTGTATTAATCTTTTTTTTAACATTAGAATGTGGGTATGACGCATTCTAATGTATAGGAGTGTTTGACACGAAATATATCGAGTTGGCTTTTACGATAAGCTTCTGTGAGGTAGTCAATACTAGAATAAAATTCTCACGTCTACTTGACCGAAATAGCGTATATTTTAAATATTCCACTAATTCTTCAGTTGCGCAGATGGTTGTAACATAAAATCACATCAATTTTATTCTACAATATCCACTATGAACAAATTTATGAATAATTAAAATAAGACGCCAACCGCACTCGACGAAATCCCACCAAAAAAAACTGCACGTCAAAACAAATAAACATAAACAATCAATTTTCTTTTTTTCAACATTCTCTCGGTTTAGCGATGGCAAAGGGAATAATGCTCATACAACCTAGTCATCAGTTTTCTTTATTCTTTTTTTACATTATAATGTGGGTGTGATGCATTTGAATGTTTCTTGGAGTGTTTAACACGAAATGTATCGAGTCAGCTTTCTCACAAGCTTCTGTGAGTGTTGACTAACACTACAATAAAGTTCTCACATCCACTTGACCGAAAATTGCGTAAATTTTGAAGATTCCACTGATTCTTCAATTGTGCAGACTTTTTATTTCAGAATATCCACAATAAACAAGTTAAAGAATAATTAAAATAAGAAGCCATCCGCACTCGATGTAATCTTTTAAAGGATCCCAGGTCGTAAAAAGGAGGGAACACGTGAGCGGGCAGAGCATTCCATTTACGGATAGTGCAACAAAGAAATGAGTCACCATATTTTTTTTCTACGCGTTGGAATTGTGGCCACAGTTAGACGGTGATGGGCCACAGGTAACCACTAATTGTATTCTAAATTTGAATCTACTATGAATGCTAGAAGGGCCTTAGAGTTTTGATTAAGAAAAAAAATTAAGAAACTTTGACTAGTTATAATTCTTAAACTACTGGCTCAAATTCAATGAAATTTGAAAAATACTGAGTTTATACAATGCCTCAGATCCGTCAATCAGACTTCTAGTTTTATCGCCAACGTAGTTATAGAGGGTTGAAAATGGCCTGAACTGTTTCGCTTTGCCATTGTTTTTACTCGACTTGGTGGGGGCAGTGCTGTGCCCCCAGACATTTCTATGTGATAATCAGATTTATATAAAATTCAGCAAACATAATTCATGGAAACACACTAAAAACTTCCAACCACCACCCCATTGTTTGACACCAAACTGTCTGGAGTCAAACGGTTACGACAACGAAGTTAAAAAAGTATATTTATTTCTCTTTCTGGCATGTGATATTCGTATACATTTATTGCGCTTCAGAGGAAAAGAGATGCAGATATGACTTAGCCCATTGGTTACTCTATCTTTATAGTCGTATCAAGTCAGGTCAGAATGTCATAAAACTGAAACGGAAAAATAAACATATCTGTCATTTTGGACATAAAATAAGACCACAACTAAAAAATAAGTCTCGAAGCACCTATAAACTTTATTTTTACACTTATTTTAAAATAAAAACTGAATATCAATATTTGTAAACACATCACTTTATTATCCTCATCATGCTTTGTTATTGCTTTCTAAATTATAAATACGATATCGGTGCCAAACCTGGCGTGATTCCCTAAACTTAAAATTAAATTTAACATCAGTCTCTCTTTTTCATTCTGTATAGAGAATGACAAGGATATACTGCTGTCAAATTTAAGTTTAGGTTTAGAGAATCATGATAGAATCGACACCAGTGCCTAACTGTCGTGTCTATTTTCAAACTATCGATAATCCAATCTATTGCTGCCATAGACCATGATTGCTGCACAACACTGCTCGTTGACGGACTGACATCAGTGGCGGCGGGATATTTAAATTTATTGTGATACCTATTTAATTAGTTTAAATAAGATTAAAGTTAAGTAAAAATTAAATAACAACGTTACCAGCACCGCTTTCTTTTGCAAATGGGTGAAAAAAAACATGGAAGAGTTTTTCACAAGCAAGCTCAACACTGCCGTTGATCGTTTTTTGTTAACAAAAGAAAATCTGGAAAACTAAATGTCTTTTTCGGTTGTGTAAGGATCACACAAAAAAGTATAAAACATGGATGAGGAGGACTGCGTAGGTTGCATCAGTTGCATGAGCACAAACGATTTATGCGACCTATTTGCTGTTTACGCTGAAAATGAGGAAACTTACGCGAAAATGTTTGAAACCTGCTTCGACATAAAGGTATAAACTTTTTCACACTTCATGTAATTCTTACGACGAGGATCCTTCTAACTTTTGAGGTTCTAATACTATACTTATCAGACTCATAGAATAATGAAAATTAATGCTAATTTAATTAATAACGCAAGAGATAACCATGACATAAAATTACTTCTGTGTATGTCAAAGTAAACAATAAAAATATTGTATTTTAGATCTTTTAAAGTAACCCACTGAGTTTTGCTTGCTATAAAAGCTTAAAATTCCTGCAAATTATAACTGCCCTTTCAACTTTTTAGGTGACAACAGACTTTAAATACTTATGTGCCATATGTGTAGAAAATTTGGAGAAAGCTGCTGCATTCAAGGAGCAGACTACAAAAAACATGTCTGTTCTTCAGAATTTAAAAGGTACAAGTAAACAGAGTACAAAATTTAAAAGTATATATCAAAATAACACATGTTCTGCTTTTGAAAAATTACAATAGAACTTATCTGTGTATCAAATCATTTGTTGCATTATATTAAATAATGTTAATTAAGTTTGAATCAGTTATCAAGGCTAAATTATCTTATTTATTTTGGTCCTGAGCTATAGTTACTAGTAAGCTAGTATAGCAACATACAGTGGTTTTATACAAATTAATACAATTTAATAACGAAGAAAATTTACATATGAAGATTTTTAGAAATAAGTTCTTTTGCTTACACTCTCTGGTTAATAAGAGAAGGTTTTGTAAGCCACAAAGGTTTTAGTACAATTGTTTCTTGAGCTACCTATTGTCTTTAACAAGTTTATTCAAGAGTGCTGGAACATAGCAGATTTTCTGCTCGAATTGGTCCAAGCCCGTCTGTTAAGTAACCTTCACTTTACAAACGACCGCAGTAGAATAACACAATTTTTTGGTGGTGTTGTGTTTCTGTTGATAAGTAAGGTTCTGCTCCTCAAGGAAGGCAGACTTAGGCAACAGAGTGACTAATAATTTTGCATTGCAAGCGTTTATAGGGTATGGTGGCCACTTACCAGCAGGTGGGACGTACACTTGTTTGCCACCCTTTTAATAAAAAAAAAATAGTTTTATGTACTGTCTTTTAAATTAATATAATAATAATAAAAAACCTTTTATTTACCATGATTAAACTAACATAAACATATTTTTTTTATCTTATATACTAATAATTATGGTCCCCTGAAAGGGTGAAGGCCTCCTCCATTTCCTTCCACCCGTCCCTGTTGGCTTTTTGGGTCCTGTTCTCCCCGGCTGTGCTTACAATGTCGTCTGCCCACCGTTTGAATGGTCTGGTCTGGTCTACTGTCTTTTATGCTTCCAAAACTTTTACCGGACCATGGAGCCAGAAGGGGTGTTATAATTTCTTGTACAGTATGTATTTTGTTCTATCATGACACAGACGAAGAATATTTAGATGAAGCAATGTTGGAGGAAGCAGACGTGGGTTCAGACAATTCTAAGAGTAAAGGGTCGAGGAAGAACAATCAAGGGCATGATGACGACGATGACTTATATGGTAAGTCAATTATAGTTAAAAAAATTAATAAGTATTTTTTTTTTACCCTGATTATGTTAAATACGTACTGTATTTTTTTTATTCCATTCTATTAGATATTAAAACGTAAAATAGGAAAAGTAAATTTTATCTAGGTCCATCTATTACATTTTGACACCTAACCATTGCTAAACAAAATTTGATAAATTTTTAAATAGGGATAGATCGTACTTTGAAGAACTTAGGCTACGTTTTGTCATAAAATTAAGATTTGATGAAATCTGTTTGAAGATAAGATAT
Source organism: Chilo suppressalis (assembly GCA_902850365.2). NCBI lineage: Eukaryota > Metazoa > Arthropoda > Insecta > Lepidoptera > Crambidae > Chilo > Chilo suppressalis. Next base: position 10,844,873 of record OU963919.1, read on the forward strand.
TATTATTAATATTTATTTAATTATAATACTTATGTGGTACTTTCAATCTCAGTATACTAATGTTTTTTTTTATACTGATACACATATAATTATATTTTATATCGATATACATATATACTCGTATTGATCATACTAACATTGGCCCCACCGGTACCAGTTCAAACTTGGCGTACATACCACTCGGAAACGAAGGTCATCATGAGTCTATTAATGTCACCACTGCTGGGGCACAGTAGGCCTTCGCTATGGATGGAATAGGGAGATTGGACCATGACCCACCACGCGAGTCCAGAGCGGTTTGGCGGTAGCTAAAGACTGCAGATGCAGCCGGGACCAACGGCTTATTGTGCCTTCCGAAGCACAGAGGAACTCGAGATAGAAGTTTTTGGTCACCTATATATGACCGAGCACTGCGAAAGTTGTTAACTTCAACGATCGCAGCCAAACGTGCTTACCACCTGCGCCATCGGGGGGGACATTAATAGGCTGATGATGATGATGATAAAACAGCATAATAATAACCCACCAGACGACATTGATGACGAACACGCCATCCAAGCCTTGGACGAAACCACTTGCTTATACTGCTCGCTGCAGTTGCCCACTGCTGAGATGGTGGCCACTCACATAAGGAGCGCTCACGAGCTGTCCCCTCGCACGGGGAGACGGCTGCGGGAGTGCGCCGTCTGCGGACTGACCATGCCCGACCCGGCACAACATATGGATAGGTGAGTGTTAAGGGGTCAAGTCTACTAAACTCTAGAAAACATAATTGCGGCTGGTAGGCGCTAGGAAACGCGGTTGCAGCTCGGCCAAGACCTTTGTTGTTGTGAGGGACGGATTACAGCTTCGCGGGAATATACAGTCTAGGACCCGCATAAGGAATTAGTGTTTTACAAGTGGGTGTGCTTGTTAAAAATCAGTTACGATCTTGCCAGTATGAGTAAGCATTGATAACATGATAATATGTTCTGAAATCTTAGAAGCACGCCACGGAGCCAAGCTGACAGTGCCTTATTGTTATGAACAAGTATAGGCCATGCCCTACCCCACAACATATGGATAGGTGGGTGTTAATGGCTCAAGTTTACTAGACTCTAGGAAATGCAATTGTGGCTCGGCCAAGACTTTTGCAGCTATGAGCTACGGTTTAGAGCCTGCGAGAATCAGTCTGGTACCCAGCACAACTTATGGATTGGTGGGTGTTAAGGGCTCAAGTCTACTAGACTCTGGAAAACACAATTACGGCTGGTAGGTTCTAGGAAACGCGGTTGCAGCTCGGCCAAGACCTTTGTTGCTGTGAGGGACGGATGAGAGCGTGGAAATTTACAGGACAGGACCCGACACAGCATATGGACACACAAATAATGTTGTTCAGTTGGGTGTGGTTGTTAAGGATCAGTCAGATCTTCCCAGTGAGCAATGATAACAAATGTTCTGAAATGTTAGAAGCACTCCATGGAGCGAAGCCGGCAAAACCTTATAATATTATCATGCACCCGGCGCAGCATATGGTTAGGTGGGTGTTAATGGTTCGTATCTTCTAGGCTCTTAGGCATTTGCGGCTAGGCTAAGACTTTTGCCTCTGTAAACTACAGCTTAGACTACGAGACTACGTAGAAATGCACAATCTAGAAGTTGCTATGAGCTACGGCTAGAGGTCTGCGAGGATCAATCAGGGATACTGCACAACATATGGACAGGAGGGTGGATGTTAAGGGCTTAAGTCTACTAGACTCTAGGAAACATAATAACAGCTGGTAGGCTCTAGGAATCCTTTATTGCTGTGAGAAACGCATTAGAGCTTCGCGGGAATATACAGTCCAGGACCCGGCATAGTATATGGACAGGTAGGAATTAGTATTTTTCAGGTGGGTGTGGTTGTTAAAGATCAATTACGATCTTGCCAGTATGAGTGAGCAATGATAACATGATAATATGTTCTGAAATCTTAGAAGCACGCCACGGAGCGAAGCCGGGAGTGCTTTATAATATTTTTATGCACAGGCCATGCCTGACCTGGCGCAGCATATGGTTAGATGGGTGTTAATGGTTCGTATCTACAAGGCTCTTAGGCATTTGCGGCTAGGCCAAGACTTTAGCCGCTGTAAACTACAGCTTAGACTACGAGACTACGGGGAAATGCACAATCTAGAAGCTGGCGTAGCATATGAATAGGTGGGTGTTAGTGTTTTTAAGACGATCTTCATTGCTATGAGCTTCGGCTAGAGGTCTGCGAGGATCGATCAGGGATACTGCACAACATATGGACAGGTGAGTGATAAGGGCTTAAGTCTACTAGGCTCTAGGAAACATAATTACAGCTGGTAGACTCTAGAGAACGCGGTTGCAGCTCGAACAAGACCTTTGTTGCTGTGAGGGACTGATTAGAGGTTCGCGGGAATAAGAGTATATATAGAGAGAATAGATATGTTAAAGATACCCGTGACTGCGTATCAGTGACTACACTCAGGGGCGTCTTTCCCATAGGAGCGCTGGGTGAGGCCGCACCCGGGCGCCGGGCCTGGCGATCAACACCTGAATGAATCTGGTGATAGATAGTACCTACATACTTACCCAATTATAATTTTATAAATATTGCTTTAAAAACAAAATTAAAACTTACGATTTAAGTACGTACAGTCAGTTTTAGTGTCGCCGCACACGGGCCACACGCCACAGCCACAAACGCCGCTACGAGACGATAGAAGCGGCTACTAAAGTGGCTGAAGCGCGCGACAGCAGCCGACTAAGGTAAGGGAGAGAGGGGTGGGGATCGCGCGAGTGACGCGTGGTGGCGTTTTGTATCGGCGCATTATGTTGCCGGTGCGGGCCACAAGAAGCGAGCAACGACGATTTGTAGCGTGTGGCGGTCACCGGCGTACCATGTGTGGCGAGTCCATATAAAATGTATGAAAACTACAAGAAATATGCCGGTGGCGGCGTTTTATGGTTGTGGTCGGTGGCCCGTGTGCAGCAACACTTAATGATTGTATACGTGTTTCTAGTCAACTCGGTCAAACTATAATACATACACATATACATACATACGTATGCTTGCTTATTTATTTTCTTCTTTATTTTTGTAGCAGTCTATACAATAAAAGATTAATTTGTAAAAATTTAAAAAAGGGGATGCATTGTTGTCTTTTGCACCCGGGCGCCGCATATGGTTAAAACGCCCCTGACTACACCATTCTTTTGGGTTGGAGCGGCGCTCTCGAAGTTATTTTGCTTACGTCCTACTTTGAGTAGCAATTGTTCCACATTGCGTACGAAGAAATTTGGTGACTCATTTCTTTGCCGCACTATCCGTAAATGGAATGCTTTGCCCGCTCACGTGTTCCCACCTGTTCTTACAACCTGGGATCCTTTAAAAGCAGGCCGGCAGGGTGAAGACGCGGAAGAATCCCTAAACGGGGATCCCGCGGCTTCGCGCTAAGCAGCTTAGAGGGTATTCGCAGGACTTTTTAGCGGATATTATGCCGTAAAGCGCCCGTAAGAGTTACGGGGTCCTCGGTGGACAGCCACTGGGGGGTCCGTAAGACTTGCGGGAGCCAGGTGTGAGGTCCGTTCGGCGGTGTGCCTCTTAAAGGCGCCGTTGTCTGTAAATAGCATTTTTTACCTGCGTTATAAAAAAAAAGGCCGGCTGTGAGGATGGCTGGTGTGGCAGGTAGAACTGCTGTATCAGCTATCTTCGCGTCTGGACTTCACCTTCACTTAACATCAGGTAGGGTGGAGTCATTAGTCGAACCCATCTATAATAATGAAAAAAAAAATAACATCCATACTTAAGTATATTCCGATTTTAACTTAATAGTTTATGAGAGACTGCTTCAGGTGATAAAGCTTTTCAACACCTACCTATTCGTTTTGTAACCAGATGCCACAGTGTCAAGTCTGAGATCGAAGGCAAGAAGTACCCGTGCCACTTCTGCGATAAAATTTACAACAGTAAGAAGGCATGCTTCACCCACCTGAGGATGAAACATGGCCGTGAGTGTTTTATTATCACTTTCTTTATTTTTGTAAAGTTATTCATTTGACATTATGGGTTTCCTACAATGCGTAGAGATCGCGCTGCCTTGCAGCTTAAGCTAGGCTAAAAAGAATTCGTCACGGCCATCGGGGCCGCGGTAGCATAATTGGTCAGTCCATTCACCCGGATAGCGAAGGGTGAGGGTTCGAGTCCCGTCTGCTGCCTGGTCCGCATGGATTTTTTCCTAGTAATATTTTCTTAAGATTCAAACATCGAGCAGTTACATGCTTAAAACATTTAAATTATCACCACTTTCTTGTTTGTCTGTCTGCATGTCTGTCGGAGGAGCTCCTATAAATAAATATTTCCAACACTCACACCAATTAGCCTAGCCCCAAAGTAAGCACTATAAGGTTTGTGTTATGGGATACTAGGGTAACGGATAGAATACATATACTGTACATATATAAGTATATTTGTATATAAATATATATTAAACATCCATGACTGAAATACAAATGCTCGTAATCATCACACAAACATCTGCCCCCACCGGGATTCGAACCCGGGACCTCTCGAGTCGGCGACGGCATGAAACCCGGCCGAACAAACCACTCGGCCACGGAGGTCGTCAGCAGCGAGGTATAGCGTAAGTTTTTAGTACGTTCGTTATATGATCGTTGAAGTTACGCAACTTTCGCAATGGCCAGTTATAGGTATGGGTGACCAAAAATTAATTATCTCGAACTCCTGCGTTCTTCAATCTCAAAATCCCGATATTTTAAAATATTAGTAAAGATATTTATTCTCGATCTGGCAATCTTTCCATGGATGGAAAGATTGATTGAATACGGATATTGGCTACGGATGCTAAAGACTGCAGATGCAGCCGGGACCGAACGTTTAACGTGCCTTCGAAAGTACGGACGAGCTCGAGATATGAAGTTTTTGGCCACCCATCCATTGACCGGGCAATGCGGAAGTTGCTTAACTTCTACATCTCGGATCGAACGCGCTAACCATCTGCACCATCGAGCTCCTCTAAATTTTTGTACTTTCAATTACTTAATATGAAAAAAAAACTATCGATTTTCCTAATTGTTGGGTTTCGAAAATGGGTCCGGGCGAATTACCAAAATGTCGGTGATGAAAGTGATGATGATGATGAAGGTTATGAAGGTGATGATGATGATGAAGGTTATGAAGGTGATGATGATGATGAAGGTGATGAAAATCTTCGGTCCTCGGATCGGTGTTGACTGTATGTAGGTTTCCGGATTTAAAACGCTGGTTGTTGCTTTACTATTTCATTTATTCTTCTGGCTAGTTGTTCACATGTTGATTGTTCCTGGCTGAATACAATGCCTTTTTTATTCCTCCCAGGCGGGGAAGCGGGTGTGAAATCCTCATGGATAACCTACAGCCGGCTGCAGGGTTATGTCAGACTCCTACTGACTAAAACACACCCGTTGGGCTGCCTCTGGCCGGGAAGGCCTTTAAAGCTTCATCGGATGCGATGCAGCGCTGCCTAGTTACAAAAACTAGCACATATGCGCTTCTTTGACGACTCGTCAATTTGCCTTACAAATGTTTGTCTTGTATAATAATTAAGCCCCGGCCGTCCGGAGCCATTGACCAATCACGGCGCCCACTTTAATACACATACCCCACGTGTCCTTTTTTAAAGTGTGCCTTCTGATTGGCGGTTCATCACGCGACCATTTCTCCGTCGCATGATGCCCCGCCCCTTTAAAGTAGGCCTTGTGATTGGTCGGCACGTTTTTTCTTGGCTTCCTTTCCTTCTTCCTAACCTTTTCCCTCTCCCCCAATAACCTGTGTAGTGAAACTGTGCACGGACCAGACTCCCAAGTATGTTCCTAGGGAGCGCAAGAAATGCCATATGTGCAACCGAGATTTCAGTCAGAAGCAAATATTGAACAAACACCTATGGAAAGCGCATGGGTTCGAGGTAAGTGAACTGTTAGATAGATCATTTTATTTGTTTCTTATGTTTTCACGCACATCAGTCATTAAATAGCCAATAGCCCAAGCTGGTGGTATATACCAACAGGGAAAATGCTTGGTATATACCACCAGCTTGGGAACCCATTATACAAGAGATATAATCCCAACCCGAGCACACACTGCAAGACCAACAGATACTGTTAGTTCTTTTTGTTTGCATGATTTAACATAAGAGGGAGATAGAAAGCCTCTCTGATTTTGTTTCGCCGGTTCTTCTCAGAAAGGTCTCCTAATTTTGGAACCGGTAATAGTTTACGGTAGTTACAGTCAAATAAATAAACTCAAAATTATAAAAGAAATACATTACTTTATTAAAGAAATTAGCTAATAAATTCAAGCATAGACAATAAAGTTTTAAAAATGTAATGAAAATATATCCGAACGCTCAATAAAAGTCTTTCGAAGATAGCTCGACAAAGTAAATAAAAAAAAACATTATTCTGACGACACATCCCTGCAAAGAATGCGAAATGTCAATAAATAAATAACCCGTAGATCATTTTAGTATCAAAAATTTTTTTAGGTAGCATTTTGATTGTGTTATTTAAATATTGAAAAATGTTGTTGGCAAAGAAACAATACATTATTCGTTATTGTTACATTTTAGAGTTCTAAATGTCACGACAGTAGCTATTAAAAACTTAAAAACAATTTTTTTGGCAATTTATTGAGTTATGTTAAAACAAGTAGAACAAATAAATATTGTTCTTTATGATGTAATCTGCCCTGCGGAATGCTGTGCTGGTATTTACAAATAACCCCTTTTACAAATCTAATAAGATTTCAGAATTTAAACAAAAAAATTGTAAGTGTATATTTATTAAAAAAAGGAGTTTTTTTATAATAAATAAAATTTGTTTCCTTAACTTGTTGTTTTACGACAAGAATAAGAGTACTGTGTTCTGTATTAGTTTTCAGTCCGGTACTAATCAGTAAGAACAAGGTTTTGTTCCATACTAGGTCAAAACTTGATATATTTTGTATTCATTTTAACGCCAAAGCGTTTTAAATGTAAAAAAAATAAAAATATAAAAATCATTATTATAAATATGCTAAAGACAGGCAAAAACACATTCCTGCTCGTACTGTAAAATTTTCCAAATGTAGTTTACTGTGTTTTAGTTTTGGGCAGCCGTATTCCAACAGTTTTTCTTTATGAAATAAATCATGATTGTATTGACGTTGTAACAACATAATGATTTGCAAATGTTGTTACATTATACTTTTAGGCGCTTTGCAGACGACGGGGCGGGGCGGGCCGGTCAATTTCGCCGCGAATAATAGCACAAAGTGAATCCTATACTACAAACGCACACAGAGGGCAAAAAGACCGCGCCGCCTTAGAGCATTTGCTCTAAGCGCGCCGCAGGTGCCCGGCGGGTAGTGGCGGCGTGGCATGTCCGCGGCTGCCCGCCTTGGATCATACAAACCAGTTTATATGCAGTAACGCAGACGGCGGCGCGGGGCGGTCAGCTCAGTCCGCGCCACGCGCTTTTTAGTGATGGACTATTCACTAGAACGAACGTCCTGAACTGACTGCCTCTGCCCATCGTGTGCTTTGTGTACGCGGCGCGGGCAGCCGCAGACATCGACGGGCAGACGCGGTCTTTATTGCTTCGCGGACAAAAAGCCCGCCCCGCCCCGTCGTCTGCTAAACGCCTTAATGTTGTGGAGATTTTTTTCGCTCGTTTTTCTCCACAGCTAAAAAATATGTCAAATAATTTAACGAGTAATAGGTTTTTCTTTGGATTATATTTAAAAGAGTTGTACTATACATCCAACTTGAATAAAAAAGATCTATTGATTTCTGATTTGAAAGATGTTACACAACAAAAGGAGGAGCTCGATGACGCAAGTGGATAGCGCGTTCGGCTGCGATCGTTGAAGTTGAGCAACTTTCGCAGTGGTCGGTCTTTGGATGGGTGACCAAAAATTTACTATCTCGAGCTCCTCCGTGCTTCGGAAGGCACGTTAAGCCGTTGGTCCCGGTTGCATCTGCAATCGTTAGCACCCGCCAATCCGCACTGGGCCCGCGAGGGTCATGGCCCAATCCCCCTATTCCATCCATAGGGGAGGCCTGTGCCCCAGCAGTGGGACATTGATAGGTTGATGACGACACATCAAAAATCTTTCTCTAGGTAGAGAAGCGTAAAGCGTTCATCTGTCCTCTATGCGACGAGCGCGTGAGCTACGGATCTCATTTCAGCGCGCATTTACTCCACGCTCACCGAGTGTACGAACAAGTGGAGGAACTGGAGTTCTTCAATATCGATGGTAAGTAAATCGGAGATGTGATTGGCCAAAATTCGGCAAAATTTCATTAAGAACATTCCCAGTGGCCCCTACCGCCATGTCCTCGGCAATTGGGAATTTATTTAAATCTTGATCCTAGTACACCTGCGTTGGCATGAGCCAACGCCAGTACCCTAAGCACGGGTCAGTATCGAATTCGGATAGTTTACGAGTGCGAAAAGTCATTGTGAAATTTTGTATGGAAATTAAACAGCAGCACTAAGGCGGAAGTAAAGATAACTAAAAATCAGTACCTACACATTTGACGTATAAAATAGATCAAATTCAACTATTCGAATTCGATAATGGTTCGTGCTAAGTGTGCAGTACCCCTAGCACGAACCAATATCGAATTCGTATCGTTTGCGAGTCCGAAATGTCATTGTCAAATGTGTACTGATTTTTAGTTCTCGTTACGTACTTTGTGCCGCTGCTGTTCAAGTTTCTATACAAAATTTGACATTGACATTTCGGTTTGCAAACTATTCGAATTCGCTAATGATTCGTGCTTAGGGTACAGTTCTCACGTAAAAAGAGGAAATCGTGTCAGTATTTTTTTACCAATCGAGCCTTCGAAAATAAATAAGGATTAGGCAGTGAACACCTATGCTGCTCCACTGTGTTTGGATATTACAAGATAAATAACTATTTCCAACACTCACACCAATTATCCTTGTCCCAATGTAAGCACTGCTTGTGGTACCTATGGGATACTAGAGTGTCTGATAGAATACATACATATATAAGTAAATATTTATATAGAAAATACATATAGAGTCTGTGCGGAAAGAGAATGGAATTTAGATTGGAGGGCGCTGTAGTGCTTTTCTACCGTATTTGTAAGGTTTTACCCCTTTTAGACATGATTAAATACAAAAAACCGCAAGAAATCACAACAACAAACAAATCCGTATCAATACAAACTTTGACGTTTTACAGATTGCTGGGTTTGATTGCCAAATAAAAATCTTAATGTTAGTTCCGTTTTTCGCTACGCCCATTCTCTTTCCGCACAGACTACATCCACACCATTTTAACATCAAATAATCTAATTAAAATATGTTTGTTCTGCGAAGATTTCATGTTATTCAAGAGCGCCATACAAGAAGAGACTAAATTCAGGTTTAGGAAGACCACGGCCAGCAAACAGACGATAGAAGGTGTACGGTCGCATTACATGTGCAGCCAATCGGGGGTATACGTTTACCAGGTAATATATTTATCTAATATATAAAATTCTCGTGTCACGGTGTTCGTAATTGAACTACTGCGAATTGGCTCGACCGATTTTCGTGAAATTTTATAAGCATATTCAGTAGGTATGAAAACAAAGGATGCTAAGCTCATACATCCTTTCAAGTAATAAAAAAAAAACATTTTTTTACGTCACCAAACAGGTCCTGCCAGAATAAAAGCGCTGGTGCGACACAATTTTGCATCAGTTTTTTTCATTTGTATCTGTAAATGTGTAATATCTGTAATATTTGGGTTAATAAAATATATTCTATTCTATTCTAGGTCTGAAAATCGGATAACATCTATTTTTCATTCCCCTAAATGTTATTTTTTTATATATTTTTTTTGTTTTTATTTTTTATGATGCATCATACAAAAATATATACAACCCAAGATTTTCACCCTTCTACCACCAACCCCTATTTTTTTATGGCGGTACGAAGTTCTCTGGGACAGCTAGTTACCTATATTTTAATATTTTGAGTACTAAACTGCTAAAGTTATAAATCTTAGGACATTTTAAAATGGAACATTTTTGTAGAAAAAATTCCACGCCTTCCAGTCAGCGGATGGGACTCACCTTACAGCCCGAGAAATACTAGAAAAAATCGACATGGCCATTAGGGTCGCGGCAACATAATTGGTTAGTGCATCCGCCCGAATAGCAGAGGGTGCGGGTTCAGGTCCCGTCTGCTGACTGGTGTGGATTTTTTTTTCTAGTAAAATTATCTTTTGTTTTAATCATGTAACAGTTATATGCTTAATATATAAAAATATAATAAATTACCAATGTTTCCTTACCTATGTAATATCTAATCATAGCATTATCGGTGGTTTTGTTCTGTAACATTACCGCCTTGATTAGCTCTAGACTAGACGATCGATAGTTATTCCCGTTGTCCCCGATAGTGGCATATTCGTTTTCCAAAAAAGAATGCCTTGTGCTACATTACAAATATTCTCAGATACCTGGGTCTAGTGAAAATTAGTTATTCCCAATGTCCCCAACATGCCACTGGATCACTATATGTATTTACTTTAATTGTACAATCTTGATTTCCCTTGACTAACCATTTAGGCCAAGCCAATGTTGAAAAACACAAACATTTTCATCATTGGTCTTTTTCAAATTTTATTTCATAAGTTTTTATGCATTATTGTATTTAACTCGATATTGATGGCTTACTCTCAGGGTAAAGGCAAGCGTCCGGCGCCCGAACGACAAATATACAAGACTGGCAAAGCTTGCCCCGCCCACATGATTGTCACAGAGACCATGGATAGGGTGCTGGTTACATTCTACAAGACGCACGTAGGCCATGGCCGTAAGTGTTACATTTATTTAAACTATAGTGGTATTGACGTACAATAAACAAAAAGTATAATACCTCAGTGCCTTAAGACGAAAGTCTTTAACCAGTGTGTGTTGCCAGTGATGACCTATGGCAGTGAGGCGTGGTCGTTTACTATGGGTCTCATAGGACGGCTCAAGGTCGCCCAGCGGGCAATGGAGAGAGCTATGCTTGGTGTTTCCCTGCGTGATCGAGTCAGAAATGACGAGATCCGTAGGAGAATAAAGTCACCGACATAGTTCGAAGAATAGCCCAGCTGAAGTGGCAGTGGGCGGGACACATAGCGAGGAGAACCGATGGCCGTTGGGGCGGAAAGGCTCTCGAATGGCGACCGCGTGCCGGACGACGCTCAGTGGGAAGGTGAACCGACGATCTGGTGAAGGTCGCGGGAAAACGCTGGATGCGGGCAGCACAGGACCGATCGTTGTGGAGATCCTTGGGGGAGGCCTATGTCCAGCAGTGGACGTTGTACGGCTGATATGATGAAACAAAAAGTTTCCAAATGCCTAATAAAAGTGCAACGAAAAACGTCTAAGCGAGTGTTGTGTACCTATACTTTCTGTAGAAATATAAATGCGGAAATTTGTATGGATGTTTCTTGCTCTTTCAAGCTAGTACGGCTGGACGGATTTGTATTCCTTAAGAGATATGTTTAAATAAATTGGCATAATGATGGTCGCATCACAATACTTATACGAAAATGTATAACTTGCAAGAAAACATAAACTTGTTTCTTTAAAACAGTCAGTCACACACTTAATACAAGAAACATTAATAAACTAACTTGCTACTAGGCTTCACAAAATCAATAATTAATTAAAGGTCTTTGTGTTCACTTCTACAATAAAGTCCCAAGCAATATCCAAGTTCTAGATATGTACAGCGAAATGAAAAAATTTAGTTGTTACCTTAACATCCTCCGTGATTTGTTCAAATCACTTAGGGATTTAATCAAATCTCTGTTTTTATCATATCCCTGCGACATATAAAACGATTCGTATTTCTTTATTACTTTCTCTGCTTGTAAAATTTGTTAGTTGCCGCATCCTACGCTTTTCTTTCGCTCCCAGTCCAATACGATTATTTGTAACAATTTGCTTTCTTTTCACGACCGCTGTAGCTTGTCCATACTTCGAGCCTCGCGAACCAAAGAAGCTTAAAACGGAACGGGTGTCGCCTGACGAAGAGCCAGAGATGAAAACTGAAGACGAGATAAAACATGATGATGACGCCAATTATGTGAGTATTATGACACATATGATTTGTGAAGATTTGAGTATTAACCGTATTCAAATCTACACAAATCATTTTTAAGACTTTTATAAGTTGACGCCAATAGATTGATTATGATGACGCAGATGATTTGAATAAAATGACGCCATTAGATTAAGTATCATGCCGCAGATTATTTGTGAATGATGACGCAGACGATATGGGTATGATGTCGCAGATGATTTGAGCAAGATTACGGCAATAGATTAAGTATGATGCCGCAAATTAATTAAGAATGATGACGCAGATGATATGGAAATGATATTGCAAATGATTTGAGTAAGATGTCGCCAACCAATTGAGTATGTTTGATGTCGTAGATAATTTGAGTATGATGACATCGTTGAGGCAAAAGATGTCAGTATGCTGAAGCAGATAATTTGAGAATAATACGTTAATGATGATTTGATTATGATTATGCAAATTATATCAGTATGATGACGACGTACCAAATTTTATAGCGACGTCTGTAATTTGAAAATGATGAATCCGATAAATCTGAGTATAATTCTGATCTGAGTGTACTTTGATGACGTGTGATAGACTATGATGACGCCAATGATTTGAGTATGATGACTAAATTAGTTTTATTTTTTGTTATAATCGTAACATTTAGTTACCTGATTCTTTCTTTTAAGTTAAGAAGTGCCTATGTATGCAATGTCCGTATAGGGTGACAAATTGTACCTACACCAGAATTGATTAAATTTCACTGTACCTTGGTCATAGAGGTATAAGAATAGAGTAGGGGAGATATGTACTCTACTACAAGTGGAAGTGTCCGTCTAGTAGAAAGAGAAAGAAGATGAGAGACGGCTAGCTATCTCTCTCTCTTGTGACGCTGCGCAGTCGTGTGATTAGTCGGTATTCATCCGTAGGTTATTCATCCAATGCGCATTCGCGATTAGAGAGAGAAAGGCTAGCCGTCTCTCATCTTCTTTCTCTTTCTACTAGACGGACACTTTTAGAGCGGCCTTCCCCACTCTATTCTTATACTTCCATGACCAAAATTTTTAATATAGTGTAGGTAACACACTATTAAAAATTTTGATTCGATGGATAGTTCTCTATCATCAATTATTGTTTTTAATTTTTTTTTTGTTATCCAATACTTCTCGATGTAGTTGAATTTTTATTTCTGCTGACTGGACTAAATTTATGTATGTGATATATTTATATTATGTGTATATATTTGTATGTTTATATGTATTTAACTCATAAATTCCTTAATAAAGTATTTTGCTTTTATTAACACCGCCAACTTCAGCTTTCTTTCAATCCTCCACTCCTTCTTTCAAATCCACAGGTTGTCTGGGAAAAAATCGCTGTTAGCGAGAAGACCGCCAACATTTTTACACAAATTAAATGTGTAAAAAAGTTAGCGGTCTTCACAACTTTTTTACCCCATTTCTGTACTGTACTGTATTTAATATTGTGTAATTTATTGTATTGTATCAGTTTGGGGGTTGTTCATCCTTGTCTTAATATTGGTGTACATTCAAGCATGATTTTCTAAGCCTAAACTTAAATTTTACAACAGTGCATTCTTGTTTATCAATAATTCATTTAAATGTCTTTGTGTTCACTTATACAATAAAGTCCCAATCAAAATCTAAGAGTTAACCATAAATAAATTCAAAGATAGTAGTAAAAAAAGTACTTATTTAAAAAGCTTATTACAAAGTGTCTGATATATTACAGACAAAAATACTTGGGTTCGAACTGTTCCAATCATTCCAACAGGTTTTTCTATATTAAATAAATCGTGATTGTATTGACGTTGTAACGACATAATGATTTGTAAATGTTGTTACATTATACTTTTGATGTTGTAGAGTTTTTTTCGCTCGTTTTTCTCCGCAGCTAAAAAATATGTCCAATAACGAGTGGTAGGGATTTTCTTTTGTATGATTCAAATATATATGTATATACATCCAATTTGAATTAAGATAATATATTGATTTCTGATTTCTGTCTTTTTCTATACAGAATGAAAAGGAGAGACTGATGTTAAATTTAGTTTTTAATTTTAGAGAATTATGCCAGTAACTATTGTTCATTTCAATAGGGTGAAGGGTCTTGGATGTGCGACACGTGCGGTGTAGGATTCGTTGACGAGTGCAAGTTCAGAGAGCACGTCGCCGCTCACAATCTGAATCTGTTCCCGTGCCAGTATTGCGATGAAGTAAGTACTTTGTTTGTATACTTTTTTGTTGAGGAGCTCGATGGCGCAGGTGACTAGCGCGTTCGGCTGCGATCGTTGAAGTTAAGCAACTTTCGCAGTGGTCGGTCATTGAATGGGTGACCAAAAATTTACTATTTAAGCCGTTAGGCCGTTGGTCCCGGCTGCATTTGCAGTCGTTAGCACCCACCAATCCGCACTGGGCCCGCGTGGTGGGTCATGGCCCAATCCCCCTATTCCCCAGGGAAGGCCTGTGCCCCAGCAGTGGGGACTTAATAGGCTGATGATGATGATGAGGTAAGTACTTTGTTTATACGGTCCAAATATCTGTTCATAGTCGACGTACAATGGTGCTCTCACACTGCTGTAAAACAATGTTTATAAACGTTAGATCACATTCACAATGTTACTCAAATGTTTTCTTAATAGGTTGTTAGTAACAAAAACATTTATAATCACAATAGGGATGAAGACAAAATAAACGATTTAATAATCCGTCACAGATATGTAGAAAAATTGAATTTTAATTTTGAATAAAAATACTTTGCGGCGTCATCAAGATCATTTTGAAGTGTCGGTGTAGGTCAAGACATCGTGTCAATATTATCCAGTCCATAACATAAAGGGTATCACCCCTTATCTCTAAGGCCCGTATTAATAGATCGCTCTCAACACAAACTATACTGGTTTTACAAAAAAAAACAGCATCTCAAGATCTTACTCAAGACCGCTCTCAGAACCGTTGAGAACGTTCTATCGTTACGAGCCTTAACCTTTACCAGTACCTAGAGTATAAATGGTAATATGCCAAAGGCTTAAGCGTTTATAAATTCATCATCATCTTCATCAACCCATGTTCGTCCACTGCTGGACATAGGTCTCCCCTAATGCACGTCACTACTCCCGATTTTCTGCCACTGTCATCCAGCCCATCTTGTCTCAGGGCGTCCTACACTACGTTTACCGAGTCGCGGTCTCCACTCAACAACATTCCGGCTCTAACGGCCGTCAGTTCTGTGGTTAATGTGACCAGCCCACATATTCATAACCTGATTTAAAAAAAAGTGCTACGTTACTCAAATCCGGTTTGTAGTCTTACTCTTACGGTTTGGCCGCTGAAACAGCACCACAGACAGACGGACGGACGGACTTGTCTAATAGATAAGAGATTATATTCATATTCATACATTTATTTACAAAAAACATGGTACATTAAATAGATGTTACTTATTCGCTAAATTAGCATGCAAATATCAAATTCCTTTATAATAAATCCAATTAATATTAATATTGTAATTAGTCACATTAATACCAATCATATTAAAACCATAATTCATTATACATGTCAACAAATCTATATTATTATTTAATAAATTATACATAATTTTAGTTCAATTTACAACCATAAAACTTCAAATCATTCATTTCATTTACATGTCAAATTATCAAGCTAATGAAACATTATTAAATCACTGCAATAAACATATAGCACACATATTAATAAAAACAATTTTAATTAATTTGTCACTTATTATGTCTGAGTTCAAACATAAACTTTAAATATTCCTCTACTGAGTAAAACCACTGCCACTTCAGTTTGCTAATTCGGTGACTCTGGTTCTCTTTCGGATTACATCATTTCTGATGCGGTCCTTCAGGGATACTCCGAGCATAGCCCTTTCCATAGCCCTCTGAGCGATTTCAAACTGGTGGACTAGTCTAGCCGTGAGTGTCCACGTCTCGGCGGCGTATGTCATAACTGGGAGGACGCACTGGTCGAAGACTTTCGACTTGAGACATTGAGGGACGAGAATACTTGACGTTTATAATTATTACATTTAAAATAGCAAGGTTATGTATACTCGGAAATTGTTTTAAACACAGTCATAATTTTGCAGGACTTTCAAGATTTAGAAGCTTGGACCCACCACGTGCGAATGGAGCACAACATGGCCAGTCTGTTTTAGTAAAATATACCTTAGTGTTAAAGTAATACATATAAAGGGTGTTACAAAAATACAATTAAAGCTTGAAGGGCGTTGAAGTACATCATATAAGGAGTCTTCTCTAAGTTTCTTAAATTTTTGCATGAAGTTTTAACTTTTTATAAAAACACTTATTTTTAATGATTAATAAAAGTATCCATCACTTTAAGACACGTCATTAGTTCGAGGATCATTACGCCCTTCAAGCTTTATTTGTATTTTTGTAACACCTGTATATTTAAATGGTCAAATTATACTTTTCGCTCAAAAAGGAGAGATTTTTATTTATAAAAACAAATGGACAGATAAAATATGTTTTTATTATATCCTACTAATGAAGTGTTCGATATTTCGTTGTTGTTAATAAATAAAATTATTTAGTTTTTTCTAATTGTTTGTTTTTATTGTATTCCCCGATTTTCTTCAAAGTAGTATAAGCAATATGTTAAAAAACTAACCTATTTGTACTAACAATAACAATACATCCATAGTGGGTTAGTAACAAACAGATTATACTTAAAAACTTATATTAGTCAATATACACATACAGCTCGAATAAATAAATAAAGATTTGACAACAATGTCACCTCACGATGCCATCGCCTCGCGTGTTAAAAACGCGTTATACTTATATCATATCGCGGTGCTCATGCTAGGGGGGCAGGGCGACCTATCGTTCTGCCAACGCCCTCAGATTGGTGTTGGGGCTGCTGCGCCCGCCCAAGTAGCGAGGTGCAGCGCTTACGCATGATGTGACGCTTACCATATGTATAATGCGATTCAAATAAGAATAGGAAAGCCAATGACCTCCATCTGTCAATTTGAATTGACAGCTGTGACATCACAATATGGCGCCCCGCCTATCTTATCCTAAGTTGAATCCCATTATACAGGATGGCCGGGGAGTTGACGTTCAAGCGTAAAATTTAGATACTTTATGATGAGGAGTATCCAAATCAACCCCATGTATGTTCTACGATTTTGCGTAGTTTTCGAGTTATATTTTTTTAATGATTTTTTCGTAATTTTCACCTAACATCAGTTTTCGATTTTTTTCTCATTCTGTTGGACGTTTCTGGTTCAGTTTATTTGTGATAACTGACTAACATAATCTAACCTAGCACCCTAAAACTTATGGTTTATCAAGGCATTGCAGAATTCACTTAGAATTTGTTCGAAAGTTCAAAATTACGATTTGAGCTCAGTACACACAAATTTTCAAAGTATCAAAAAAAATTTAAACTGGGGTATTTGGATTTCAAAATGCTTTTAGAAACTTCCTGAGACATTAAACTTTCAAACAAGGCCAAATAAAGAAAGGGTTAATGGGGGTTTATTTTCTGTAACTGACCTTCAAAGTAAATTAAGGCATTTTCAATGGAATTATTTTATTTTATTTAAATCTTTGACTTTCTATGAGTTATGATGGATTTGAGTAAAACGCAGTTAATTGTGAACAAAATACATTTATTTAAAGCAAATTTTCAAATTTTTGCCCTCCCACAGCAATACACAATCTTCACGGTTATTTTTTACAGTGGTTTCAGCTTCGCGAATTTTTGCTCTCAGTTCTTCTTCACTCGAAGCTCCTCTGACGTACGCAAATTTCTTTAAAGTAGCCCCAGATAAAAAAATCAATAGGGTTGAGGTCAGGGGAGCGTGGTGGCCAGGCAATTGGCCCTCGTCCGAACCACCTGTTGGGGTAGGTCTGGTCTAAATGGCGACGCACTTGTGTCGCGTAATGACATGGCGCCCCGTCGTTCTGGAACACCATCGTTCTTCTTAATTCAAGATTTACATCTTCCAGTAATATGGATAGATTGTCTTCTAAAAAACTTTTGTATGTGTCGCCGTCTAATCTCGATGGCAGTTCAAATGCGCCTATTATTTCGCCATTCAAAACACCAGACCACATGTTAACGCTAAAACGATGTTATAATGATGATGGTGTGGCGGCATGTGAACGGCCCAAATGTGAAAATTGTGGATATTGAAAACCCCAGTTCGCTCAAATTTGTTAAAGTATCCGGGATTTTCTTCCTCTTTCTGCAACATAGTTCTACAGAACTCGACTCTCAATTGATAACCTGAAGGCTGCAACGCTTGTACTTTTTGTATGTGTTAGGCGTGAAATGATTCCTCACGCAAAATATCCTGTATTGAAGATCTTGGTATGTCAAGGTTACGAGCTAATGCTCTCGTACTTGTACTATTGCGTTGCACTTCTTCCAGTACGATTTCCCTGCGTTCCTGATCAACCCTCTGAATGCCTTCACCGCCACGTTGGCCAGGAATGCGGCCTGCCATTAACGTATTGTGAGTATTAATGAACACACGATAGTCAGGGTAATGATCAGGTTGCGCTCCGCCTCGGCGTTGAAGTTGATCGCTGTAGAGTCTTGCTGCTTCACGACCGTTGCCTTGTGCAACGCCGTAGAAATAATGCATTCCTGTATATTCACTTAGAGTGTAGGGCATCACTAACACTTCCAAGTAACTACAGTCCAAATCGTTAGGCACTACGGAATCCAGTAACAAGCAGGGGTCAAACAAGTAAGCAGCGGCGGTATCAGTAGGCAAATAGTGGTCGAGAAAAAACGGCAGAACAAAACGAGTAAGTAAACACAAGTAAGTAGTAGTAGAATTTAGGTCATTAACCAACTGTGTTTTACTCAAATCCATCATAATTGAGAAATAGGCAAAGATTTAAATAAAAGAAAATAATTGTTTTTTTTCCTTGAAAAATGCCTTAATTTACTTTGAAGGAAGGTCAGTTACAGAAAATAATCCCTCATTAACCCTATCTTTATTATGCCTTGTTTTATAGTTTAATTATTCAGAAAGTTTCTAAAAGCACTTTGAACTCAAAATCCTCCCATTTACATTTTTTTTGATACTTTGAAAATTTGTGAGTACTGAGCTCAAATCGTAATTTTTAACTTTCGAATAAATTCTAAGTAAATTCTGCAATGCCTAGATAAACCATGAGTTTAAGGGTGCTAGGTTAGACTATGTTAGTCAGTTATCACAAATAAACTGAACCTGAAACGTCCAACAGAATGAGAAAAAAATCGAAAACTGATGTTAGGTGAAAATTACGAAAAAATCATTAAAAAAATTATAACTCGAAAACTACGCAGAATCGTAGAACATACATGGGGGTGATTTAGATACTCCTCATCATAAAGTATCTAAATTTTACGCTTGAACGTCAACTCCCCGGCCACCCTGTATGTGTTTCGGCAAACATGCCGAAGGCACTGCAGTGACGCGGCCCAATCCCCATCAACACCATGAACGCGTTATTATTTAGAACAGAGCAGGACTGTGAGTTAAGGGGGCCCTGGGCTAATAGTATTTAGGGGCCCACCTAATTACTCAAAGTATAGAAAAAAAATGAGAGTAAAATATTTAATTTATATTATGCCTTAGTTTTATACTACTGTTAATATATCGACAAATTACAAAGCAACCTTTCTGCAAAGTGCAGACATGGCAAATTCTTTAATTTGCTCCTCACATTTTAGGGGTAATATAATTGGGGTTACCTACATTCAACAATATATTTTTTCTACATTAAGTGTACTTCTAATTATTGAATCTACTGCTTTAAAGAAAATAATTTAAATTTTCTTTCTTTGGTGAATCACTAGTTCAGCTTTAGACATCTATTTTGAAAATATTATATCTGCTATTTCTTATTTAAATTCAGCGATATTTGCCTGTCTGAATTTCCGATCTGTTTAATAAAAGTATGGATTCTTCCGCATTGTCGTCTATTTTTGGCTTTGTCTTGACTTAGCTGGAGGGCCCTTGAATCCACGGGGCCCTGGGCTGAAGCCCATAAAGCCATATGGTAGATCCGGCCCTGGTTTAGAATGATGTATACTCGTATACTAAATACAACATCGTTCACTATAAGCTGAAAGCATTAAATTGAATTGTGTCCGAGAAACCTTCAATGTTATTGGAGTTTACTCCTCAAGAATCGATTTGCATATATAAGGGGCCCGGTATGAGAAAAATGTGAGGAGTAAAATCTATCGATGAATGACCTCGTTACGTTTTTGGTGCGCATCCTGTTCGAGCCAAAATGAATCTTAAATCCGAAAGCTTAGGTACAAAAGAATTAAATTAAAAATCTAGAGTGTATTTTGTTAGACCATAAATTTCTTTATTGGTTAGGTGAAGTTTTGCCTATATGTAGCTCCAAACATACACACATCAAAAGTGTCTAGGGATCAAGCATTTTTATGCGGATTTCTTGAGATTGAGATGTGGCTTTGTAATAAATTTATGATTTTATAAATTTATATGGATCCTTTTTGGTGCATTTCATAATTTGAATCAGGAACTGTGAATCAAATTCGAGTAAAAGATGAAAATCAGCTGTCAATATTTTCCCTATAAAAACATACAACGCATTGAAGACATTATTAGTGCTACTGTTTCCCTACTACTGATTAAAACCAACGTTATTATGGAGCGGCGACGTCATTTAAGCAGGGAAGAAATGCTCAGAGCCGTGGGAATGATAGAAGCTGGTTCCCGGCAACGTACTGTGGCTTTAGCTCTGAATACAAGTCAGAGTGTTATCAGTCGACTTTGGACACGATACCGAAGCACTGGTACCGTGGCTGAGCGCCATGGAGGACGGTATCGCTGCACCACACGGAGACAAGACCGATACATTCAAATCTTAACTCGAAGAGCTCCAACAATAACCGCCATGATGTTAGCCGTGAGGCTTCATCACTCTTCAGGGAACTTAATTAGCGACCAAACAGTCAGAAACCGCTTGCATGAAGTGAACCTTCATTCCCGAAGACCGCTACGGGTACCACCTATAGCAATGCACAATCGTAGGATTCGATATCAATGGGCTCTTGAACACAGAAATTGGGCAGAAGAACAATGGCGTTTCGTGTGCTTTTCTGATGAGTCTCGTTTTGGTATGAGACCGGATACAAGACGTATACGACACTGGAGAACCCCTGGACGCCAACAGCGATTAAAATCCTGCCAGGAAGTCCATCCTTATAGTGGTGGAACCATCATGGTATGGGCGGGTATTTGGATCGGCGGAAGAACTGAGTTGATTTGGATCAGAGGCAACCTCAACGCTCAAATTTATGCTGAGACGATTGTATCAGACGTCATCGTTCCTCTACAAGTGCAAATCGGTCCCTTATTTCAGTTAATGCATGATAATGCACGACCGCACACCGCAAGAGTTGTAAGACAGACTCTCGCCGCAGCTAACATCAATGTCCTGCCCTGGCCTGCTCAGTCGCCAGACTTGAACCCGATTGAGCATGCATGGGATATGCTACAGAGAAGAGCTCTGCCGAATATGGAGGGTATCCAGTCGCAAGAAGACCTTTTTTTGTTGTTGCAACGAACATGGGCGGCCATTCCACAGCGTGATTTGGATGAACTCATTTTGAGTATGCCAAACCGATGTTCTTGTGTTGTTAGTGTTCGCGGTAGAAATACGGATTATTAATTGTTTAAGTTACCCAATAAAATTTTAGAGAAAACTGTTATTTCAGTCTTTTTTTCGAACTTTTGTGTTAGTGGTTCAAATGTCAAAAATCCCTTTATTAGGAAAATGGCAAATTTCTTTATTAATGCAAAGGTGACTTGGTTTATCGTTACTGTGACAAACGAAAACACTTTATTTGATGAATCCTTAAAGAAAATTTTAATTAATATCAATCAGGAGAAAAGTTATTGCAAAAATATATGTTGATCCCTAGACACTTTTGATGTGTGTATTTACAAGCGTGATGCAACGAACTACAGCGCCATCTATTTTGATACATATGAACTGAAATTTTAAATTCACAAATGGCGTATACATAATCGCCCTATATATACATAATTAATGTAAAAGATTTCGTCGATTAGTTATAATAAATGTATATGAAATGAATAAATATATATATTTATATATGTATATCATTTTCATTAATTTGTTAATTTACCCTTTCATACAGTATAAATATTTTTTAAGTTAAATAAATATTCTTTTTGCGTCTGGTTAGACTATCGAACTTAAGGAGTAAACTCCAGTCGTGCGTCGGAGCTGACACACACATTTTTTCTTATAAACTAGTGGGTGCCCGCAACTTTATCGCGTGGAAATATTGGGTTTCCCATACAAACTTTGAGAGTGGTGGAAATCCTTTGTTACCACACGCATTCACCAGCAATAGCTATATGTGTGCCAAACAACGCAATCCGTTTAATGATTTTCGCTGTGAGTTGATAGATCAATTAATCCCCCCACGACAACGGCTAACTAGAGCCGAGGTCCGAGGCTCAGAGACAGAGGCTAATTGCGCCGACCCCCTCAGGTTCGAGTGGTCTAGAGGCTCCAGACGGAGAAGAGACTCCCCCCGTGGGGAGACGCCATCCGCCTGGAATACCTCTAGAGGCACTCGCCAATTCTCGGCTTGAGGTCCCCTTAGGATCTCGTCGTCCCGAAATCCGGTAACGATGTAAAGGTCATCTGCGATCAACAGCATATACACACTCAAAAAAAGATCAGTTAGTAATGGTTGCCTTTTATCTTCTTCTTCTTCGGGTGCCTCTCCAACTAGTGAAGGTTGGCCATCAGCTCGGAAAATTTCTTCTTATCTCTCGCGAGGCGGAACAGTTCAGCCGCACTCGCGATCCCGGTCCATTCCCTGATGTTACGTAGCCAGGACTTCTTCCTACGGCCCACTTTTCTTTTTCCTGCGACTTTTCCCATCATTATGAGTTGCAGCAGTTCGTAACGTTCGTGCCTTAGCACATGCCCGAGGTATGCAACTTTTCTCTTTTTGATGGTTTGCAAAAGTTCGCGTTTTCGGTGAGCTCGCCGTAGAACCTCCTCATTGGTAACCCGCTGAGTCCAGCTTATTGCTAACATACGTCGGTAGCACCACATCTCAAAAGCTTCAATACGTTTCCTGAGATCTTCTTTTATTGCCTTTTATAAATACAAATAATTTATTAACCAATTTAATTTTGAATGTATTATGGCGCTAATTCGGTCAAACGACTAAGGCCCGTATTATAGAAATATTCTCAGTGATTGATCTAGTCTTAAGCATAGTTAGAAAGGGATGTCGCTATATATAGCACATAGCGACATCTCTTTCTAACTGTACTCAAGTAAAGATCAACACTTAGTTGTCATTCTGTAATACGGGCCTAAGTGTAAATGGACGGGGTCAAGTACGCCCGTTTTCGTTCCGTTGTAACTAGAACGCGGTTGCGGGGTCGTTTGCTCGTGTTCCCGTACACGAAATCAATGTAATACATTGCTTCGGGTGCCCGAAATAAAGAAATGTCGTTTATGCATCCGGATACGAGCTAACGACCAAATGTAATTGCGCCTTCAGTCATTTTCCAACGTAATAATTGTCTAATATTAGTAATAATGAGGAGCTCGATGGCGCAAGTGGTTAGCGTGTTCGGCTACGATCGATGGAAGTTAAGCGACTTTCGCAGTGGTCGGTCATTGGATGGGTGACCAAAAATTTACTATCTCGAGTTCCTCCGTGCTTCGGAAGGCACGTTAAGCCCTTGGTCCCGGCTGCATCTGCAGTCGTTAGCACCCACCAATCCGCACTGGGCCCGCGTGGTGGGTCATGGCCCAATCTTCCTATTCCATCTATAGGGAAGGCCTGTGCCCCAGCAGTGGGAACATTAATAGGCTGATGATGATGATGATTAGTAATAATAATGTTGAGTTCTTGAAGTAAAACTTCTTTACGCACGCTTGACTTGGGGGGTAAACTGGCGAATGCGTTACGCGTTACGAAAAGTGTGTTCGGGTGAGGCGAACAGGAGTTGAGTGGGAGAAATAAGCAAGAGAAAGCTGTGCGCGCGCACATTTTCTTTCTCTCTCTCTTATAGCTAGTAAATGAAATGTGTATATGTACATACATGTTATATACATACAGATGGGGCTAAAGAAGATTCACTTCTGTCGTGTGGTCATAAGCACACTCCTTTTTTTGTCAAAATTTCACGTCTTTGTTAGTATACAAATTAATTATATTTATATGGGATATTAAAAAACCAAATTGTGTTCCATTTCATTTATTACAAATTCTAAATCTAATAGTACAATAACACAAGCATTATTAATAGATAAAACATGCCTTCTATAATATACACTATTTAAAATTCACAATTCTATATGGTAACTCGGTTTTTCTTTATCTTGTTAAGATTTAAGGCATTCAGTCTCTGTCACTTAAATATTTTTTATATTTTTCCCATTGTCCCCATGCAAAGGGGCCAATGACAATGACACTATATAAGGAAATCTTTTTGATATGTTTCAAACGTTAAATGGACAAAAATAGTGCATTTTTAAGTCAATAAAAAATTAAATAACCATTAAATTCATAAAAATCATATAGTAAGAGCAAAAATAAATCATTTTCATTTCATTTATCAGTTACTGTACCTATATGTAATAAACATTTCCATAGTTTATCAATAATTTTATTTACAAAACGGAATTAATTATTGCTCAAGTTTTTATTCTATGATTCAATAAGTTCAACATTGGTTCCCTCGTATGTAATAATATACTTAATTAATTTCCAACATTCAAATTGCTTGTCCTTTGTATAAAACCTATAAAGTACAGCTATTATTTAAAATCATTTCTATATGTTTCAAACATTAATTAAATAATTTCATTGTTTTTTTTTCTTTTTTCATTATAGATTTATCAATAACAAAATACAGAGCAGTAGGTCAATGAAAGCTGGTGCTATTTTTACTTACAATAAAAAATTAAATACCTACTTTTTGGTCAGAAGGAAAAGCATCTTTATTTTTATTAACGTCTTAAAATACTAAATCTCGCTTTTATTGCAAATATTTTTATATTATGGGATAATATATAGTACGAGTGAATAATTATAATCCCATGCAAAACTGGTGAATTTTATCATTGACATATCAACATACTATAGGAAGCACATATACATAATTATACAACATATATCCTGTATAAATAATGCACACTCTGAAAGTAGTTTGTTACAAATATGCAAATTAATCAATTTAAGTAATTTTTATTTTTATTCAATCAGTTTAACCAGTGATATCTCAATAGGGATATTCATCATTATGTTATGTATTTCGGTAAAAAAACCAAATCAAAAAATCTAAGTAACGTATCTCTGGACAATATGGCGTCTCACTGGTGTGTGAAGTCACACGACTGTCATTAAAACGTCAAACCATCCAATCAAATGTCACTTTAACCGGAAGTTTACTTGCGTGTGACGTCATTTTAGGCTCCACCAATACCAAGCGTTTTGGGTCACGTGAAAATAGACAAGAAAACTATTATCTTTATCGTGGGTTTTTAGTAAAATTATGAATATTTTTTCTGTAAAAATAGTCTAAAACTCCTGCCAATATTCATTCTAAATACAGATGCTAACAATTGGCACTTTATTTTTAATACTGTCAAATACCCTATTGCATTTAAAAATATGGCTCTTATTACCTAGTATTATGTGTCATATTCCATTGCTTATAATGATTAAATAGGCGGATTCACACAGCGAGCAGCCTCAAGGCAATTTGACAGTATGAAAAATAATGTACCAGTTCTTGGCATCTGGCAAATTAATTAAAAATAGTTTGTACCGGATTTTCTAAGGCAACCCATTTTTAATATATTTTCTAATAAATTCATGATAAAATATGTTTCATTCTATTATCAGCTCGGTGAAGGTTTAAGGTAGGTAAATTCGGATCTTAGACCAAGAGGGATATTAATTTCAAACACTGATCTTTGTTAGGCACCTAATTAAAGACAATTATTTTATTTATTTATTTTTAGTTTTTTTTTTATTGAAATCGATTCAGAAGCCAATTCCATCCAAACTACTTTCAGGGGTGCGTTATTTCTGATACACGTTGTACATGACCGCTCCGTTAACTTGTTGCTAATTTAGACACGTAAGTATGGACAATTAAAAATATTAACACATGTCAAAATCACAGATATTTAAAGATCACAAATCTGGAGGAGATTGTTTTTTGAAAATATAATTAAATAAATAGGTATTTTATATTTTTAATAATTCAGTTTCAGTTAGTCCGTTTTTTAATTAATTTAATTAAATAAATAGGTATTTTGTATTTTTAATAATTCAGTTGTAAAATTATAATCGATTTACTAAGTAGGTAGGTAGGATATTACATATTTAGTAAATCAAGAAATTTAGAAAAACAACAAGAATTTTAGAAACAGAAAAATATTTGTTTGAATATCTATGAATTAACAAATGAAAAGGGGTTAAGTTTCTAATATTTTACATTTTTATGTAATCTTTATAATATTATTTATTAATTTTCTAATTTAATTAATATCACTAAGACTAGGCATTCAACATTGTCACAATTTAAAACGTGGTTAAACTACATATCTAGTAAAAAAATTCTTTCAACTGTTCTCGAGAATTTCTATTCATTTTATGCCACAGAAAACTCGACATTATTTTCTTGTTAACACTCATCAATAGAAGATCTTTGATAAAAAACAACAAAGTAATTAATTGCTTAATTACTTTGCTGTTTTTTTATCAAAGATCTTCTATTCTTAAAAATATTGAGTAAAAACAAAATTTTAATCTACCTTTTAAACAGCTTTAAATTTACCCTTTGGAGACAAAAAATTGGTATAACATCTGAAAATCTACTGTGCGAGTCAACATGATGTGTTTATTAGGAACTATTTATATATTAAACAGCAATAGGTACTATATGAATACCTATTACAGCTGCAATAATTGACTACGTACCTAAAAACTTTTTATAACAAGTAATAAAAGACAAGGTTACCTTTAATCGTAAAATCTAATCTAATCAATTTGGTACAATTTTAGTAAAGTAAGTACTTTTTGTTAGACAAAATAACCGAACTTCAATCGATAAGTAACTACAGGAAAACCCGTTTAAGACGATTTCACATGGACTCAACCAAAAACGCGTCTTAAGCGGGAAAGCGTATTATGCGGGATAGGGGGGAAAAAACGTACTACGTATTAAAATCTCTTATCTATTAGACAAGTCCGTCCGTCCGTCCGTCTGTGGTGCTGTTTCAGCGGCCAAACCGTAAGAGATACATAAAGAGAATGTTTAAGTTATAAGTTAAGAATAGTCTGATAAGACTACAAACCGGATTTGAGTAACGTAGCACTTCCGGTTTTCGAGAAATCACGAATTTCAAACGAAACCACACAAAATCTCCGAAGTTCTCAATTAACTAAAAATACATTTTTTTTTAAATCAGGTTTTGGTGAACATTTGGTTCACTGGTTTGCTAGTTTATTATATTCTATTATTATGTCGAATGTAAGTATTAGGTATTGAATGTACAATATTAATAATAAGAATTATGTACGTTATATAAAGTGTAGTGTATGATTTTTTTTTAAATAATCAGATATTTAGTTAGACAAAAAGATTTAAGGCACTACCAATTACAAAATGTTCAAAATAATTTAACTTTTGCAGTCGTCTTCACTTTGATTCAAAGAAGTTACGTAGCATCTTAAATCATTAACTGCTGATAATGCCTGGGCGTGTGACAAAATCGGAGTTGAATTATCTTCTTCTTAATCATTATCACTTAGGGCATCTTCTTGTGTGTTATCAAGAGGTAATATGTGTGGTACGTGTTGGCGATTTAGGCGTATTAAACGGGATGACGAATCGTATTAAGCGTTAAGAAATGTATGAAAACATGTCTCAAGTTGCAGGGAATGGCGTATTATGCGAGAAATCGTATTAAGCGTGAACGTATTAAACGGGTACTACTGTAGTTGAAAATGAACTGACAGATGTGAAGGGCGTCCCCGCGTATGCTCGAGCGCGACGCATTCTGTGTATTGTAAACTTGTGATGTGGATGTGTCTAAGAAAGTTAATTTCTAAATTAAACCGAATTTTATCCAACATTTTATATTTATTTACAAAAAAAACCGCCACTTCACATTCTCACAACCTTAAACTTGACAAAGAAGGCATAGGTAATTTTTAATTAAAATATTAAATAGTCATTTTAATAGGTAATATTTTTAGGATAAAGTGTTGTTAGGGCCTAGTTTGCCGATCCATTCACACTAATAAATTGATAATTATAATTCATTAGCTAGCCCTATTACTAGGGTGGCCAAATGGCCGGGATTTCTGGGATCGTCCCGGAATTTTGCGTGTTGTCCCGGTGTCCAGTAGGTCTAACCTTGTTGTCCCGGATTCCGATAACGTGCTAGTTTCGTAACAAAATAAACTAATACCGAATGACACCTGCTTGATTTTTTTATTCTAAGGGGGTAATGGGGGGTTTGTTTTGATGCTTTTTTCAGGGGGGGGGGGGAGGTGCAAATGTCCTGGAATTGTTAAGCCAGCATCTGGCTACCCTACCTTTTATTCAGTCAATATACAAAGTTTCTAAGTTACGTCTACTCTTAGCACTTTGTAAAATTCCTTATCATACTTTCATGTTATTTCCCTCTTGTCATATAATCTTAAACTATGAAAGGATAAGCAGATTAAATTTAAGAAATTACAAAAAAGAAATCGCCATACTAAGAAATATACTTCTCTTTTGAAAGTAACTTAAATATTGTACTATAGTTTTGGGAATTCAAAGTATTCTTATTAAGAGCGAGAATTTTTATACATAGACTGAATTGATGTTCATATATATATATATATAAATAAATAAATAAATAAATATTTCCAACACTCACACCAATTAGCCTAGCCCCAAAGTAAGCACTGTAAGGCTTGTGTTATGGGATGCTAGGGTAACGGATAGAATACATATACTGTACATATATAAGTATATTTATATAGAAATACATATTAAACATCCATGACTGGAGTACAAATGCTCGTATTCATCACACAAACATCTGCCCCCACCGGGATTTGAACCCGGGACCTCTCGAGTCGGCGACACCATGAAACCCGGCGTACAAACCACTCGGCCACGGAGGTCGTCAATATATACAGGGTGTTACAAAAAAACAAATAAAGCTTGAAGGGCGTTGAAGTACAATATAAGGAGTCTTCTCTAATTTTCTTAAAATATTTGCATGAAGTTTTAACTTTTTATAAAAACAGTTTTTTTAACACTCTGTATACAAATTTTAAATCACCTGAGAGTTCTAAAAGTAACCTTCCTATTGTGCTTAAACACCTGCAAATTTCATACGATAAGTCTTTTCTAACTTGGCGTAAACTACAAAGTTCCTAAGATTGACTTGCCGCTGGCATTACGCGGCGAGATGACTAGTGGTCGTTCCAGATGTGACACCAGCGGGAATCGAAGCCCGGACCGGCCGGGAACGTCGCGCCAGCCTCCTGTGGCGTAGTGTGGAATAATTCTGCTGGAAATAAAAACACAATGCAAAATTATTAAGAGCAAAACAGAGCAGGAAAGATGCAAAAATATATATCAAAAAATCCTAGGACCCGACTGCAGCGCCACCTGTCGTTTCCAGTTGTGAATGTAAACCATCTAGGGAGCTAAAAAATTTCATTGAAATCGGTTTAGCCGATTACAATTTGTTTAGCGTACACACACGGACAGAAGAAATCTAAACTAATATTATACAGAGGTAAAGTTTGTCAGGTTCTAGGGGATAATCTCTGGATCTACGGAACGGATTCTAAAAATTCGTGCCACTGGAGCCATGGAGCGATGTACTCTGAGTGGAAGTGATGGGTGCACGGCAGTGGTGACCTGGTACTCCTTCAGGATTACGTCGAAGCAGATGGTGCACTCTTCAAGAGACCACAAGCGTTCACGGCTGGAAGGAATGATGATGACCCGCGAGGGTATCAATCGACAGCTTTCCGGCAGTTGGGACTTGTCTGCTACTCCTGGAGCCATGGAGCGATGCACTCTGAGTGAAAGTGATGAGTGCCCGGCAAAATGGTGACCTGGTTCTCATTCAGGATTACCGTGAAGCAGATGGAACACTCTTCCAGTGACCACGAGCGTTCACGGCTGAAAAAGAGTATGATTACATACCTGTAAGGACATCATTCGGCAGCTTTCCGGCAGTTGGGACATGTTTGCTGCTCCTGGAGCCATGGAGTGATGCACTCCGAATGGAAGTGATGGGTGCACGGCAGAGTAGTGACCTTGTGATCCTTCAGGATCACGTCGAAGCAGATGGAGCATTCTTCGAGTGACCATGAGCGTTCACGGCTGGAAGAGATAAAGATTCATCAACAGCGAATAGATATTTGACAAACAGAGTTTTAGGGGACTGGAGAACAGTACCCTTAGCACGAACCAATATTGAATTTGAATAGTTTGCGAGTGCGGAATGTCATTGTCAAATTTTGTATGGAAACTTGAACAACAGCACCACAACAAAACGTAAGGAGAACTAAAAATCAGTACATATTTGACGTATAAAATAGATCGAATTCGAATAGTTTCCGAGTGCGGAATGTTTTTGTATCAAAACTTACACACAAAAAATTAAATCTATGAGATTTAAACGAAACGTGTTTCAAATTTCAGTTAAGAACATTGACCACCACCCCACCACACCTGAATATACCTGATGTGACAGATTGCTGGCCTGAACCAAGTTTCTTCAATCGAATAAATAATCGAATAAAGGCTCGATGAAATGAGCAAAGACCTACGCAGTAAAAACCAGATAATACTCCTGGTCCTGCACCGATCACCCAACAGGCTCTATAGTACGGGAGCCCAAGCGACGATTTCTAGATTTACTCGAGCGAAATAACAATAATAGCAGAATAACATAAGGGGGCAACCTTGTACCTTGTGAAATACTCCCACCATACCAGATCCCTCTGTGTACGGTCTAAGGCAGCAAAACGAATATTTTTTCAAAGAGCGGTCATGTCTTTTGTTCGCGTCCAAATCGTCAGTTTTAAATAGTGTTCCCAACAGCCGTGCACTGACCCGAGAGAAAAAATCACAAGGCCTACTTTACGGGCGTCAGGGGGTGCGGGGTATTATGAGGTGAGGGGACAATCGCGTGATAGACCGCCAATCAGAAGGCTTGTTTTAAGGGACGCGTGGGAGGCGCGCATTAAAGTGAGCGCTGTGATTGGTCGACGGTCCCGGACAACCAAATTATTATATAAGACGAAACATTTGTAAGGCAAATTGTAATCTGCCAGGAACAATCATCGTGTGAACACCTAGCCAGAAGAATAAAGGAAGTAGTAAAGCAACAACCAGCGTTTTGAATCCGGAAACCTACATACAGTCCACACCAGGGATTCGAGGACTGAAGACTTTATCACTCATCAGTTTTATCACTTTCATCAGTTTCACCACTTTTATTATCTTCTTCACTTTCATCATCATCACTTTCATTACCGACATTTTGATCCTTCGAACCGGATCCATTTTCGAAAACCAACAAATACTAAATCAAATATCCCTCTCTTACCACTATGAGGACAGAGTTCCCCCTACGTTCTAATCTACGAGAGTCGCCACGCATCCACAAGGTGATTGCCTGTTGCCTATCGCGCCTCCGATGTGCGGAACCCTGGGGTATCAGGAGAGGCATGACCTATCACAGGAACTGTGCAATGCAGACTGACGCTCTCACACCATCCCGCTCGTGTCCAACATAGTGGAGTCCTGGAACCTTACAGAAACACAACACTGCCAAAAGATTGTGTTCTTTCGCTGAGCTCGTTTGTAGGGAGACTTCTCTACTTCCCTAGAAGAGCAGTCCAGTAGAAAATCTGCTATGCCTTACCTCTCTTAATGGATTTTCTTAAACTTATACCATCTTATTACAAAACGTGGACTAAAGTTAAACCTGGGCTAAAACTGACGCTGTCACTTTTGTTTGCCAAAAAAGAAGACAGTCCAGTCACTTCAGGTAAAAAGGGGTCAATCTTGGAATGTGTGATAATAAGTTGGAAACTCGTGTACAGCTTCATTTTGGCGTTCTAAAAGTTCTCATATTATCTCGTGTCTGCGTCGTATGTTATTCGAGGTCAGAGGTCACGAAAACCGTTTTTTTTTTGGAATTATCTCCGTTTCTTTGATTCCAATCACTTCATCATCTATTATGAAAATTAAAGATGAAAAAAATTGCCACAACTTTTGTCTTAACTTTTTTTCTATACGCTCAACCCTTTTCGAAAGAGGGCGGAGAGAACCCAGCGCTCAGGCATACATACTGTAATACAAGGTCAACCGTGAAATTCGGTGAATAATAGCTTGTATACAGTTACTAAATTTTAGTACATGTGTGACTAGACTAAGCCAACATTAGGTTTGGACCAAGACTAACTTAAGTCCGCGTCTTGAAATAAGGCGGATACTATTGACATAGCTGAAACTCAGAATTCCATGTTAGTAAAACACGTGGCAAAGCAAATGCATAAATACAATGTTAGCTAACAAAACCACTATGTGCATGCGATAGTCATAAAGGCAGTTTAACATAACAATTAACTTTGTAATTTTATACAAGCACGAAAAACCGGCCAAGTGCGAGTCGGACTCGCGCACGAAAAGTAAATAAATAAATATTTCCAACACACACCAATTAGCCTTGCCCCAAAGTAAGCACTGTAAGGCTTGTGTTATGGGATACTAGGGTAACGATAGAATACATATACTGTACATATACAAGTATATTTATATAGATATACATATTTAAACATTCATGACTGGAGTACAAATGCTCGTATCCATCATCACACAAACATCTGGCCCCACCGGGATGCAAACCCGGGACCTCTTGAGTCAAATCCGTATTATTATCTACACAACATTAATGCCACTATGCTATAATATGTTTCTATTTTTGATCACCATTTTAGTTTCTTCCACTTCACTTCTGTAAATCTTAAATATATCGACAGTTCAAAGAACATCGAACTTTGTTGCATGGCTGATTGCCATTAATACATCAGCATGTATATATCCACTAGGGTTACCAACTTATTTTCTATCAAATATAGTATTCGAAGCTGTTACCTCGAAAACTATAGTAGATAGCAAAAATATGGAAAAAATATAGTATGTGGTTAAAATATCTACTTTATTTTATAAAATGAATATACTTTTGCTCTTCCATGCCTTCATATATTTTTTTTTGTTTCTAAGAATGCTTTTACTGGCAAAAATCTGCTTTAAGCAAAATATAGTAGTTTCGCCTACTATATATTTTTCTTAGAAATATAGTTTTTGATCCCATAATATAGTAGGATACTATATTATATTATATAGTAGGGTTGGCAACCCTTGTATCCACTATAATAATTCACTGTAAAATTATGCAATCCCTGTTAACCAATATTGTCAAACAGAATTAAGAAACAAATAGTTCAAACTTTACAATAAACAAGAGCTGGTTAGTAAGTACTTTCAACAAATATATTATACAGTCAACAACAAAATTGATAATTCTTTCCAAAATTGATGGAAATAAAATAACATCTGACAATGTACAATAATAAAATATATGCCTGCTCCATGACTGCAATGGCCTGATTTCAACTGCTATTGTAAAACCAAACAATTAAACAAAATAAAAATATATACAAAACTTATAATTACAAATGAATTAAATTTTAGGTGATATAGTTGAAAAAGACAATCTTGGGGCAGGACAAATTTTCAACAGCTTTTTTTAATGCAATATCTTAAGGTTTTGTCCCAATTTTTGATGCTGACTGTATTGTTTAGTACTAACACTTAAAAATATAACTATACTCTTACAATGCCTGATCTCTTAGCATGATCATCTGTTCTTCTTCAGGTCTGCAAAAATATTAGAAAAAAAAACAAATAAACAATATGAAATAATGCCCGAGTACTCTGAGTCCTATAATTGAAATTAATTCACTTTACTTAGCACTTTTCTTTCCTTCCAATATATAAAAACTGTTAACACTTTGATTCTGTTTTATTAATATTATGTTTAAAATATAAAATTAAGATGACTTTTTGTAATTTTAGAAGTTGGCTTAGGATGAAGCTGTTGTATGCATGCATACTTCTTGAAGAAGATTTTAGATATATATTTTTTTTTAAATTATATGTATGAAGGTATAACAGATATAAATAAATAAAATACTAGTGTGCTAGTCGCTATACTAAACATTAAATAAATAGGGTTTAAGAGTGAAAAACGATGAAACTTACGTTCTTTTCTTACGTTGTGATCTTGGACTAAGGTAACTTCCAAAATTTTCAATAAGCCTCAAAAGCGGTGAGGGTGGTAACATTGCACCGTCAGGCACACCTATGGATGAATCTGTCACGTCATAGTCAAATGTGTCAGGGTCCGATTCTATGTTAATAACGTTTGAGAAAGATGGAGTTTCTATTGTTCCAAATAAATCTTCTACGTTCAAACTAACATTAGAACTCTGAGAGTCAACATTACTTGTTTCTCCTGTAGAATATGTTAAATTGTCTGAATCAGAGAATGTGGTTGTTGAAGAGTCCCCATGGTGACACAATGAAAACATACTATCGGAATCATCATCGTAACTGGTTTCTTCATCCGAGGTGTCCATCATTTCAGTGTCTGTATTATCAGATGTGAATATGCTTGTGTCTGTCGTGCTGTTTTCTGAGATGGTGATGTATGAATCAGTTTCTTCGCTATCATGCAATGGGTTACTAATGAAATCAAAGCTATAATTAATAAATAATGAAAACTAAGAAATCTCTGAGCTGATTCTTATTTATAAAATAAAACTTTTAAATAGCAAGTTTACCATAAATATTACTTTAATCCCAGCTTAGAAAGTTGTAAGAAATTTGGATAAAATCAAAATCTAATAAGTGGATATGTCACTATATAATATGTTAATGATTAATGATGACAATGTTTGTGTATCTCAAGTTTATATATTATACATATGTACCCACTTTTGTAACAAAGTTCAAATATAAGCAAAGGATATATAATATAATTTAATTTAGTACTTCTGTGAGCAGAGACAAAAATAAAGATAAAATACTGAAAATAGGTCAATCATATTGCATAGTTTCACTATCTTATCAATTTAAAAAGACTGAATTTAGACTAGAACAAAGAATTAACCACCAAAAAAAAAACAATTGTGCCAGCCAGTTTATACACATTTTGCAGCAGAATACATTAAAATAAAACTAGAACTTCACTAGGTTTTAAAATAAACATAATAATGCTTTATCGTGAATCATAACAGTAATTATAAATAAATATAGGCTAAATGACAATTTCTGAGGTCACTTGGCTTACATTGCAAACGTGACATATTGTAAGGAGCATTATGAAATAAAATATAATATACGAAAACCGGAGGTAGACAAAATTTTGAATAACAAAGTATCACAATGTTTGTATTTTTGGGACATATGGGACTCGATTACATGCGCGTTTATAAGCGAAAGCTAAGCGGTGCAGTTGCAAAAAAAGACTGAAAATTATACGCACAAGGCATGTGGTTGTTCGCACGACCACTGTGTTGTGGATCCACCAGCATCAGGGTTTTCTGGTCTTTTGCTGAAGAAGTAGTACAAAGCAGCCCCAACACCGACGCCTATTGCCGCGGCCGCGAGCCCGAGACCACGGCTTGGGCAGTTATTCTTCTGCCTGTCCTCTTCGCGAACGTTCATTATTAAAATATATTGCGCACTTGATTAAAAATCTTTATATGGTTGTTATGTCTCTCGCTGCAACAAAATAATTTCAATTTCTGGTTTGACGTCTAGTTTAGTGATGTACATTCTTCATTTCTAGAGCTATATTCGATAATGAAAATGTTTCGATTGTTTGATCATTGTGATTAATTTTTGTAACTTTAGCTAATAATTATTTATTTTATTGTAATTGGTGTCTTTTTGTTGAATATTTATCATGGGAATATAATATGGACTATTTTCAATATAAACAAAGAAATAATACCTACTTAAAAAAACTAGCTGTAACGTCGTATCTACGCCGTCACATACATAAATAAATAATATATGGTTTGACATCCGTCACTTAAGGATTTTCCCTATTTTTTTAATAAACGAAACACATCTTTAAAAATTGTCTTAATTTTATAAAACATTAAAATAAATACATAACAATTGTCATTCTAAATTTAAGTAAACTTTTGTAATTTATGGTTTGTCCATGCCCAAATTTAAATTTTAATGCGCCAACACTGAGACTCGCGGCGTTTTTGGAAGTGCGACCTGGCAACATTACTTTTCGATTCTTTGCAGAGACGAGCAGTCACTTTTTAAAAATGTGATATATAATAATATTAAGTTCGGTTTGTTTTTTTCCAAAAATGCGCTCATCGCATTTTTGCAAACTAATATAGGTGCCAATGGCCCTTTAGTAAAACTTTAAAAGAGCTGCGATTGCAGGTAAGAATTAAGATTAAGATTGGTATCGATTCCGGCATGATTCTCTAAACCTAAACTTAAATTTGACAACAGTGTATCCTTGTCATTTTCTATGCAGAATGAAAAGGAGAGATTGATGTTAAATTTAGTTTTAAGTTTAAAGAATCATGCCAGAATCGATACCATTGTCATATATATATCTAGCCATGTTGCCTGGTCTCACAAATGTCTCTTTTGTTTCAGCTCTTTATAATCCTTAGTTTCTTTAGCTTCATCTTTAATTTTAATGATATCTTTATAAATATCATTTTGATATCTTTAACCATGGACCAGCCGTAATAGGCTAAGTAAATCCAATACTTAATGTACTTTGACGTCTGGAATCCAATCTGGTATGTACACATTCACAATAAATAATTGAAGAGGAAAATACCTTTATCATTCAACCCTAGTCAAAACTGGCCTTGAGATTAAAAGCTGATGTTCCCGTAAGTTATTCCGGACACCTGGAGATGTTACCAGCTTCCCGGCGCCCGTTACAACTCTCACTTTAAATGGAAGCTGAGACGCTAAATTGGCTACCATCACCCGGCCATCACCTCCAGCCTTTTTCTTTCTTTTTGAAATAACTAACTAGATAAATAGTTATACAGTTTTTTTTTATTTTTTTTACCTTACATAGCCTTTAATTTATTTTTAGTTTTTTAGCTGCCACATAATGTCACTCCTGACATGACGTCACACTTTTTATTAACATTTACATAAAGCTGGCCTCCGTCACTCCATGTACTTGTGCGCTTATATATATTGTCTAACTATATTTCATCTACTATCTAACCATAAGGTATTTGTATGCTATTGTTATTATTGAATACTGTAAAAAAAAATGGTTGCCTGTAAAGTCGGTTTTACGGGCGAAGATTTTACGTGACAACGTCTTTTTCTCGGTAGAATATTTATTGATATGAATATAATTAAATTGCACAATAGGAACAAGGAATTGAATGAAAATAAGAATTGCACAAATTTTAACTATAGAAATATATTTTGTTTACTAAAACATTGTACATGTAAACTTAAACTTAACACGAGAGACTCATCGTAACGTTACCGAGCGTTACACTTTTTCATAAGTGACTCCCAGCCGCAACCTAATTTAAGACGTTGTCACGTCAAAACTTTAATTAAGGCGTTATATATTGCTTTAGTTATTATTAAATAATGTAAATAAAAAAAGATCGTATTAGGGTAGGCATCGTAGTGGATTTTTTTATAACTACAATAACATATTATTGATCAATTTTAAATTTCGTCAAATTGAAAACTTCCTTTTCCTGGATATAGCGGCGGACTGCCGTGAAGCCGCCTTAATCATAATCATAATCAAAATCATTTATTCAGTTTAGGCTGTTACAAGCACATATGAATGTCTAGAAGCTACGCCATCGGTTCGTAAATCTACGGCGGGTGACCTTGTACTGAGAAGAACCGGCAAGAAACTCAGCAAGGGCTGTTTTTTTCTCCCTGTTTTATCATTTACAGAGTCGTCAAGTTGAAAAATGACTTTAGAGATGATTCATGAAGTCACCCTTCATTACATAATGTGAAATTATACATTAATTGTTCACCTGCATTTTGATTGCTGTGTCACACAGTATAAATACAAACAGAGTTATTTATAATAGGTGTAATTAAACATTTATATCTTAAATATCAAAGTAGTTAGGGCAGACTCATCTCCGCTGGCAGCACCCGTTCACGAGCATGACGCATGAACCAGCCATCGCTTCGCTCAACCATATTTTAGGAAACGTAACGAGCCGCCTCACACGACACCACCGAAGAGACTTTTAAGAGAGCATGACTACCCATAACCACCTATATCAACCACAACATATTTACTTAAACTTAAATTCATTTATCTGTAGGACACTGCAAACAATTACAAAGCAAAAACAATGGAGAAATCATGACCAAGCCGTTTTGTCATTCAAATCTTCTTAAATAGTCTGATATTCTTCCTTACGTAATCAGCTTTAAATACAGCTTTTCAATAGAAGTATCATCAACACATGATT
The DNA here is from genome assembly GCA_902850365.2 of Chilo suppressalis. Lineage (NCBI taxonomy): Eukaryota > Metazoa > Arthropoda > Insecta > Lepidoptera > Crambidae > Chilo > Chilo suppressalis. Next base: position 10,883,668 of record OU963919.1, read on the forward strand.
CATAATATATATCATATAGAAATACCCGTTGGAATGGTTGGAACAGTTCAAAACCCAAGCATTTTTGTCTGTAATATAATCAGACACTTTATAATAAGCATTCTTAATAAGAGTTTTTTTAATAGTCGATTTAAATTTAGTCAGGCTTAACTCTTGAATATTGCTTGGGACTTTATTGTAAAAGCGAACACAGAGGCCTCTAAACGAATTATTAATTTTGTGGAGCCTAGTAGCAGGTAAAGTTAACTTATTTTTACTTCTAGTATTAAGTGTATGTATTTCACTATTTTTAGTAAATAAAATAATATTTTTTTTGAGTTAAGTTCTGCCATTAAACGTTTTTAAGCGATTAAAACTTAAATAAGAAAGAGATTGTTACGTTCTAAGATTACAACTCGATTCTCGTAATATAAGCGAATTTTCAACACTACATTATTATTCTACTTAGTCTATGGTGTGATGTGTACATAAAATTGTTGATTCATAGACAGTGGGTAGTGGATGGCCTTGGTTGCGCTTTTCTATACTGTTAGGTTAAGCAAGTTTTTCCTTCAATACAAAATTCAAATCTCACTGCACTCACGTAGTAAAAAACTATTTTAGTTAAAGTGAAGCATATACTATCAAATAGCTGCAGTTCCGTTCCTGAGGAATAAATATTACAACGCACTATTGTTTTTTCGATATTGCGTGTTCCATCACCTTTAGAATGTAAGTTTTATTGAATATCGTTCTTATTTCTATAAGCGTATAGATTATTTAAGTCTGTCCCCACATCTTATGCTTACTAAATTGGCATTAGATTGGCATTTCTTTTACTGTATTTGGGTTTTTTAGTTTTGTATCTGCTGTATTTTGAAGAAGCTAATAGCTATCTCGTCCCGTGATCTCTAAAGACGAAAAACCCTTATTGATATGATTATTACGAGAGGTGACGCGGACTAAAATAACTTTTTCGTTTGGGGAAATCCCACGTAAATGCGTGAGGTGTTGTCATATCCAATATTACACCGAAATATTGGATATGACAACACCTCACGCATTTACGTGGGATTTCCCAAAACGAAAAAGTTATTTTAGTCCGCGTCACCTCTCGTAATAATCGGTGTAAGGGTGCGGCCAGAGTGCACTCAGATTCAGATTCAGATTTCGAAAACAAGCGCGAGAAATAAACAGTGTAGTCTAAGCAGGTTGCCTGCTTTTTCTCGCGCTTTGTTTTCTTAGTCTGAATCTGAATCAGGAGTGCACTCTGGCCGTACCCTACGACTACACTGTTTATTTCTCGCGCTTGTTTTCGAAATCTGAATCTGAATCTGACTCTGAGTGCACTCTGGCCGCACCCAAACTGTACAGTTTGAATACGTGGATTTTCGTAATTTCGACACCATGTCATCCATTTTGTTATTTATTTTCTATTGTAAAATAATTTAGTATTTTTTGCCGAATAAATTGCATTACTTAAATACAACAAAAATATTGCACAAACAACGAATGATCATAATGTGTAACCATCAGTCTGGGTCAATGATACAATAAAAGTTGAAAGAAATAACAAAAATGTATGATAATAACAAAAACTTCGGAAAATAGCGTGAAAGCAAAATTTTACAGTCTTATGAGGACTCTATCCCTTGCCCTAAACGATCAAAAATGTTTGACAAGCACGTGAATTCAAGCAATGATGATCATTAACTAGGTCAGCAAATCAACTCAAAATCAACAGTATAATTTAATATACTTTTTAAATCATTGATATCGGTTCATTCGTTGCGATTTTATAACTAATTTTATGGTAGCCATTATTCACCGGCGGCCGAAACGTGTGACATCACAGAGCTCGATCGTGGATCACTCTGGTCGAACTTCAGTAACGTGTCTACGCACGCTCGCGCCTCAGCGCTAGAGCTCTGTGACGTCACAGCCACCACACGGCCAGACGAAAATCCGTTTAGTAATTTCATCATAACTTCGTCAATATTTGTCGTAGAACAAAAATTTAACCACCGTATTTTATGGAATTCTTAGCTCTAAAAATCTGCATTCTCAACTAAAATCGTTACGGATCCATATTTTGTTCGTTCAGAAAGAAGGTTGATGCGCTTGACAAGCAAAGTACATGATTGATGAAGCTTGACTAGCATTTTAATTATATAACGCGAATTGAAAACATTCAGAGAAAATTCATCAAATATCTCAGTTTTTGCACTAAAGAGCAAACCAAACCAATATTTGTATTTTTGTAAGAAACATCACTTGCTACCACTGCAAAATCGCAGATATATTATTTTTATTAAAAATAGCTTCTGGTGCTATCGACTGCCCAGCACTGCTGTCTAGGATTTCCCTTAGCGCTACAAAAGAAACACTTATAATAGATTTAATCCCCATAAATGCGTTCCACAGGCATCCTCAAACTATAGACAGAATTCGTATCTCTTGCGTGCAGGTAATAGTTTTAATATTTTATCTGAGAAAACTGGCATAGATCGTTTTACACTAGCGTTCCATCACTGAGGCGGATATTCAGCAGTGAATTTTTCGACAAATAGTCAATTGTACAATGCTTTTTTTTTTGTAATTATTAAGTGTGCTTAATTATGATGTAGTGTGTTTTTATTGGTGAAGCCTGACTGATTGATTACCTGTAATTGGCTTTCTATTGTTATTTAAGTTTTTATTAATAGCTGTTGGTCTTCCAAAAAGTAAATAAATAAATAAATTTACGTGCTTGTCAAGCAAACTTGATCGTCTGAAGATTTGCTTGTCTAGTAACACGTTCAATGTGCTACAGAATGTCAAGGCGATTGCACGCGACATAAACAAAAATGTTTCATCCTCCATCCTTAACAATGTTTTTAAGCGCAAGCCCAACGCTGGTCCACTTTGTGGAGACATAATGGAAATGAGTGTGGATGCATGACAAGCATGCTTGAGATTGCATTAAGTCTCATCAAGCATGCTTTACTTGTCAAACATTTTTAACGTCTAGGGGAGTCCATTACATTTCGCACCGACCGACCTGTGTGAGTAGAAACAGGAATAATGTGCGAGAGGGAGAGAATGACTTCTGCTGCAACCATTTTAGATTCATTTCTGCATTGCTCCGAAAACAAAGCTCGTTTTGCTCCGAAATGTAGCCTGCGGAGGTTTTCCCCAGCAACTCCTTTGCTTTAAAATGCCACTGTTTTGTTTCAGATAATGGATTCGTTTCTAATCAAGGGCATTCTGATAGGTGCGGCGGCGGTAGTGGCAGCGGTTACCATCGCCGTGGAGATCTGGCAGTATCGGAATGTACCCCAGCCTTACGGAGCACGCGGCCAGCGGGCCCAACGGCCTAGGAACGACTAAGGCACTACTATCTACACCATCGATGATGAGAATGAACTACAGTGCGACCAATATCTTTATGAATGTGGCGAAAATTGGACCTACCGAAGCCGTCTTTGTAAACATCAATTTTGTATATCATTTACGTAGACCTCCATGTACTGTCACTCACATTCATAAAGATCTTGGTCGCACTGTAAGGCCGTATTTCCACCTGCAAGAAAACTTCTGCTAGAAATGTCCGACAGCAACTTGCAATGCTATAGTCCTCTATGCACTATCCTACTTGCTGGATTAAGCGTGCGGGAGCGGAACAGCGCTATACATGGAAAAGAAGTAATGATTTCCATTTTTTTAGGTGTATACCACTGTCCTGCATGCTAAATGCAGCAAGATCGGTAGTTCGTAGAGGACTTATCGATCTGTAATGTAAAACTGGGCAGATTAGTGTAAAGATTATGGCTGCACCATCGCTTTCTCTCTTCTTAGAGACTTCATTTTAGAGATGAAAATTTTATGCGAGTGTCGCTCAGTTCATTCTCCTTGTCTATGCTGATATAGCTAGTACAATAGGCACGCGATAGAGACACTATTAGTAATTTTTTATATAGTGATGTCGATTCTGGCATTATTCTCTAAAGCTAAACTTAAATTTGACAACAGTGCATCCCTGTCATTCTCTATACGGAATGAAAAGGAGAAACTGATGTTAAATTTAGTTTTAAGTTTAGAGAATCACGCCAGAATCGACACCATTATCATCTAATTTGTTTGTAACAGTGTCTCGCGATGAATGCCTCACAAGCTAGCTATTACCTATAATAGTTCCACATATATAAGTTCCTGAGGTATTTAGAAGGTTTTCTTCATAGCCCCAATAGCTTCTCTGCTACTTTACTCTTGTCACTTGTCTATCACCCCTGTAAATCCTCAATATAGTGATGATGATACAAACATTTGATGCCGGCTCTTCACTTAGTGATTCGTATTTGCTTGTGGCGGCGCGGGCGACATCTACATGCCCCACGTATAAATTACATAGAGGAAATAGTCACTCGCCTCCTCAAGAGATGGCGCTACTACCGGCGCTGCGCTTACAACGCATGGAAATCTACATCGCGCAAGAGTGGAGGATAACACTCCATATTAACAATGCCCGACCAACATAAATCGGGCCGCGGCCCCCGAGCTCCCATCATCCAGCTCGAAAGAAGATCTTCCCCTTCAGCCTCCCTACATACTATTTGTAAACAGTCTTTCCTTCTAACGCTTTATGAGGAGTGAAAAGGGACAGACTGATTTCAATTTATTTAAAACAAATAGCAAAAGTGCCGGCATCAAAGCTTTGGACAAATATTCTTCACGTGTTTAAACAATATTAGGGAAAAAGTTTGATAATAGAAAAATATGGCAATAATTTGAGCTGTATGTCGTCCTTAGTAAATAGAGTAGAACATGGTGGTTAGAGAGAAGGAGAACGATCGCTGTAGAAACACGTGTAGAAAATAGTGTCCCAGAAATATGGACAAAAGAAGTGAGACGCTGCGATCGCTAAGTTGTCTCAATAAAAGCGGGCTTTTGTGCGCTAATTTGAAATTTGTGTGTACAAATTTAAAATTAGCTTAAATTGAATAATGTTATTCAACTAACTTCATCTATTTGTACTCATAAACAGCTAACTTCACAGATAGTTCTTACCGACAGCAGCGCGGCTGGAGGCTGAAAAATGAACTATGAATTTTACATCAGGGACAGGCGGGCTAATGTTTTTAGTACGTAGCGATGGTTCTCTTTCTCTCCTAACCTCCATGGAGTAGAATATAACTAAGCGTTGATATTTTAAATTGTACATTTTTATTATGAACTACTACAGGGCAGCCCGTCCATATAGGCGAACTAGGTGATGACCTAGGGCGCTCGCGCCGGGGAGCGCCAATAGGCGACTACGCAATTATTTATAAATAATAGTTTGTTTTTAATTAGGTACCACTTATAAAACACTCACTTAACGACTTACTGTAGCCACAATTTTAACTCAAAGGGATTTGCTGACTCCTGCCTTTGTCTCACTGTCCGCAAATAAAATACTTTGCCCGCTCACATGTTCTCTCGTAGTTTTAAGAGCCTTGAAGAAGCAACTTTTAGACCGGCAAGGTCAAAATGGCTGGTGTGGCAGATTAGATTGCTGCAACAGCAACATGGATTTGTCAGACCTTAATATAAAAAATCTCTGAAAAGGGCGCTATTTCAGTCGTTTGCCTAGAGCGCCATGCATGCTCGGGCCGGCCTGTACTACTATTTAAATTCGATATTACCGAGATATCAACGCTAAACCGATGGTATATGGTATACCTAGTTCGCGGCAAACTGCTTGAGCAAAACCATAGACTAATAACTTGGGCAGACATCTTGTATGTAACATATGCTACTGCGCAGGCTTCATGGCTATGGTCGTTGCTCAAGAACTTTGCCGGGATGTATACTTAAATACTTATTGATATTTTATAAGTTAGTGATATAAATGTTACTTCCACAAATCTATATTTTACATGATCGATCACAGATTACGCACAATATTTCTTATACTTTTTAAAAATCACTGATATTGAAATCAATGTATTGGTATTAAATATTTCGTTAGTCAAAAATATTTTCTTTATTTTTCGTCAGTCCTATAATCCATTTGCACATACGACGTAACCGACCGGAGCCTACGCTAAGTTATTAAAAATGAATTCCATGACGTCACCAGTAATCAAGCATTTTTTATCCTTATTCCATGTGTATCCCTAGCACGAACTATTATCGATTTCGAATAGTTTGCGAGTACGAAATGTCAATGTCAAATTTTGTATGGAAACTTGAACAGCAGCGTCACAAAGTATGTAACGTGAACTAAAAATCAGTACACATTTGACAATGATATTTCGGACTCGCAAACTATTCGAATTCGATATTGGTTCTTGCTAGGGGTACAGGTAGGGTTACCATTTCGTCGGGAGGAAACGGCGCCCTGGACGATACGGCCGAGCACACCTTGTTGGAGTGCTCGGCCTGGCGGCAGCAGCGTCACGACCTTATCGCGGCGCTGGGAGGCGGAACCCTCGCTGCGGAGCATGGTAGAGGCCATACTCCATAGCGAGACGGCATGGCAGGCGGTGGCCTCCTTCTGCGAGAACGTCCTTTCGCAGAAGGAAGCGGCCGAGAGGGAGCGGGAGGATGATCACCTGGCCGCTCCCTCCCGCCGAAGAAGAGCGGGCAGGAGAGGACGAGTGCGCGCCCTGGCTGCGCCCGTCCCATGACCCTGCCCGCGGGGATCCCTAGCTGGCCGGTACGGCGGCGTATTGTGCCCTGCCGGCCACCGAGGGATCCCGTGACGGCAGCTCCCCGCTTGTAGTTCTGTCCTGCAAAGAGGGGGGTGGCGGAGGGAGCTACACGGGCACGCCCAAGTAGCCCTCCGCAGCGGACGGGCAGCGGTACGGTGGGCACTAGGCCGCGTACTCAGCCCCCACGCGCGGGCCTTGCTGCGCACGTCTGCGGGGTCCCCGCGATACCCCCCCGCCGTGGAGCCCCGGCTAGGCCGGGAGGCTCTTGGGTGCGGAAACGCGGAAGAATCCCAAAACGTAGATCCCGCGGCTTCGCAATAAACAGCTTAGAGGGTATTCGCAGGGTTTTTTAGCGGATATTATAAAAAAGTAAAGCTTGCGGGAGCCAGGTGTGAAGTCCGTTCGGCTGTGTGCCTTTTAAAGGCGCCGTCTACTGTAAACAGAGGTTTTGCCTGCGTCACAAAAAAAAGGTAGGGTTACCATTTAGGAATTTCAAAAGTCCTGACAAAAATCCTGACATTTCGAAAAAGTCCAGACTTTTTAGTCACAAAACTGTACCATTACTCACTTAGTTACAATGGTTTGGTATTTCAATCAATATGTACTTTTATTATTCATATATACAAAGTCCAGACTATTGTCTAGAAGTCCGGACGGATGGCAACCCTAGGTACAGGTAGATTATGAAAAAGAATGACACGTATAGTTTCATTATTTGCATAATCAATTCATCAAATCAATTACAGGGATATGTTTACAAATGTTGCATAACGTCATGGTACTATTTTTACTTAGACGCTGACGCCACAAACCTCAACTCTCAAACTTTGACGGGCTTTATCTTTGCCATTTATTGGTTGATTGACAAAAGAAAAAATGTGTCCATTATATTTTTTGTTAATCTGACGGACCAAATAGATTTTCGCCTATTCGATTCTATTCCATTCCGCGAGCGCTATATATTGAGCCCTTTTTTGTGTCTGGAAAATTCATGACTGTAACCGCTACGCATCGGAAACATGCAGGCCCCTAAGGGTACGGCCACAGTGCACGCTGGTTCAGACTCAGAAAACAGGCTCGTGAGATGTCAGCTTGATGATGGCCGCAGTGGAGACAGATAATACAAGAGACGCCCAGTTCGCAGTTGTAAACATGGAGGAGTTGTACAAGAAAAAAGTATTTCATTACCTTCAACACCCATTTCTCCAGCGATGCTTTGCCAGCACCTAGCAACGACATTCCCGTTTTAATAGTTCTTGACGCGATAAGCGCTTATCTATTTATTGTATTAATTCTAAAATATAAATCAAGAAACAAGAGAACATCGCAAACAAGAAGCAAGGCACTAAATGTTTGTTTATAACACAACCAAGAAAAAGGTTACATAAATAACTATAACCTGCAATCCGAGCGGCGCTGGTGAATTCAGTATCTGAAACAAGAATGACCTAAACATTCCGGTAAAGTCCCTGACTTCGAACCCTGCGAGGGCAACCAGTTGCCTGCTGCCACTATGGCCACCCTGCTTAAACTACACTGTTTATCGGCTTCGCGCTAAGCAGCTTAGAGGGTGTTCGCGGCATATGTGTCATGTTCGGACGTGGTAACCTACAAGAGACTGGCCACGTGCGCGTAAAGATAAAAATTGAACCCTTAGAACCCGTCGAAGCGCATCGAAACGTAAAAATTCTTCACAACTAAAGCGAAGTTGTACGAATGCACGCGTATTCGCGTATTTTCGCGAATACACTTTTATCAGCAGCAGTGCTATTGCGCAGGTTTATTATTGACTGATGACGCGTAGGTTCGTTAGCGTGCGCGCGAATTCGTGAGAATGGCGCATGGAGCACCCCCACTAGAGTCCGCATCACACAAATTTTGTTTGGAATCAAAATCGCCAAAGTCGGTGGGGTGCAGGGAGGTCAGCCCCGCTGTGATTGGTCGCGTCAAGGTCAGATCATATACTCAGTGCAGCGAAGTGAAGAGGGTAAGATCGATTTTAGAAAATATCGATATTTTCTATCGATAAACAATTTAGAATAGAGGACTAGTACTTTGGTGCGCAAATGCGTAATCATACCAAGAAAGTGGAGACTTTCTTACAGCGTTCTAATTACATGACGCGACTAGTAACTACATATAATTTAATATGTAAGCAACACAAAAAAAAACACGTCCAGGACAAGAAGTATTAATGCAACGATATTAACTACCCTAGATACAACAACATTCCGTCGAATCAGCGCGCGTCTTTTTAAATCTCCAAAGTAATATGTGCAGTCCGCTGTGGAGATACGGTTGAATTTGTTATGTTAATAATTGGATTCACGCTTCGATTCACTTCGACTCTGTGCTAGTATAAATTGACCTTTAGATTAAAACAAAAGGCATGAAATAAAATGTGATCCGACTCAACTACATAAACAACTCTCACACACGCAAACGTCTGTATATAAACATTCAATCGAGCGAGCGAGACAGAAGTCGCTTCAACGCAGCGCGAGAGAAACGGCGTCCGAATACTCACGGCTGAGTTGTATTGTTGTACATACTTTTCTTGATAACAAAATAAATACCATTTACGACAAACCGTGATTTTTGAGTAAAAATGTTCTTACAGTTTTACGAACGAAGTGTTTCCGAGGCATTTGTTATTTGATTTTGAACTATTTGTGTTCTTTATTAAAGCATCGAAGGCATTTTTTTATCTTTATGATACAGAATATACGCAATATTGATATAATGAGTGCACCTGCAGCGTGTTTGAATGTCCAATTATGACTAAAGCGAATTATGGTCATGCACCACAATTTAAACAAAACATTTTTGAGCCTCGAGTGTCGTATCTTACCTTTTTGTTTCAATCTAAGATTGAACCCTACATTTCGTTAACTGCGCCGCGACTTGCGCGAACTTCACAGCTGACATCACGTTGGAATCGCATTAAACTAACTGAATCCTATACTAATATTTAATTAAACTGAAATATAAAATGAATGGTTTTATGAAACCACGATGCAAGTTTTAATTTTTGTAATTTTCTGCATCGATAGATAGATATATCGATAAGACGATCGGTGTTATTGATTGGTTACCTATTTTTGCACACATAGAAAATATTTGGGATATTCAAATGCATGGTCGGTAATATAGCCGTCTCTTTTCTTCGCGGTCCGTACCTGCTATATTGCTAACAGCGCATTCAGAATTGCGCGTAGTCAAAGAACTAAGGTATATATTCTTCCGCATACAGCAGTCGTAAAATTTTACGAGCTTGCATTTCCAACTGGCACAACTGTTTGAGGCATGCGGTTTTATTAAAATTGTCATTAAGACCTTATACAGTATGCATTAAAGGTGACTTTCAATGTTTAAATAATGCTTTATATTGTTTTTGACTACCTACGCGATCTTCTCAGAGCTCCGTGGATCGACCAATGTACCTTTTGGACAGGTTTAGGGCACGATTTTGTGTAAGTGTATCTAGCTAGGGTATTTAACGTCGTTGCTTCAAAACAAGGGCGGATCCAGCTTTGTATCCAGCATATAGTCGTGGTCAAGTCACAGTGGGTACAGATGGACCCAGCCCAGGGGGGGGGGGGATCATGACCCCCCCCCTGGATCCGCCCTTGCTTCAAAAGGAATCACAAATGAAACACACGAGATAATGTGAACATTTCTATTATATTTTGCTTCAAGAGTATATTTACAGAATTGCTTTGACAACCTCGCAATCTAATCTAAGCGAATAAAAATACATCTTAATCACTAGGACGTGTTAAAAAAAATACTTATCATTAAAATGCACTTCCAAATTTCTCATGGCAAAATGGACTTTATCGTACTGCCTTAAGCGTCTTTTCTGGGTAGTAACTTTACCGGGTCATATTCTTTTAAAGAACCGTTTACAGATTAAAATCAAAATGTAACTCTATTGCGGAGAAAATAAAGTGCAAAAGTAACAAGGGCATTGAATACACTGCTCAATTTAGGATATTTGAAACATGTTTTCGTCCTACTGCTTATTTGTGGAATATTTATAAGATTTTGGTAAGATGTTGTCATCCATTGATACAATATTCGAATACCACTTTTAGGCTTTCTTGCACCAAATTTGCTAAATCTCGATTTAACTAAAGCAAGATTCAGCCTATAAATGAATCTCAAATTGACATTTAGCTAATTCGGTGCAAGTCGGTCTTGGCAAGAATAAGCCGTAGGATTTTGATAGAAGAACAATTTAAAAGTTCACACACAACGGCAGTACGAATACCAATTTTATTATCAAGCAAACGCCATCCAATTACAATTCTGATATTTCAAAATAATGCGATCTTCTGGCATTCACATAGACAATATAGAAATGTCATTTTCATTTCTTTTCGATTAGAACTTAGTATTGTAGTCTTGATATAGAAAGCGCCCTAAGCGCTGTTAATATTGAATGTATGAGACGCTTTAGGGCGCATCTTGTACTACATATTTATATTTCACATAGTGCCTTATATTTCGCCTAACTCGCGAAAGGAATCTTCGTGACTGACTTCGTAAAATCTTCTGTCCCTGTCGCACATGCTATCCTAAGTCAGTTGCGAGAGAGATAGAATGTCTTGCGTCGGCATTTACAAATTCTTTCTTTTAATAACACGAGTTATACTAACAGCGTCCTTTCTAGGCGCCTAGGGCGCTTGCTGTATAAATTTCCTTACTATTCCGAGTTCAACCGATGTTGCTCATTACAAAAATCTTGTATAGACCCGATCCTATGGAGTACCGGGTTCGTAACACAACGAGCATTGCTTTTGTATTCTCTTAGGCACCACCATTTATTGACCACACGCGCCTAACACGGGCGCCTTGCGTAAAGAGACCCGATTTTAACACAATGTCGACATCTTTTGAATGCTCGAATGCTCATTGTATATTTAATTCAAAACAATAATTTGATATAACACTTTAATACCACCTCTATTTAGTCTGACAATTATATTTTTAAAAAATAATGGACCCTTATTTTTTCTTCTGTCTATCAAACAAAAATTTACAATGATAAAAGCACGTCAGAGTTTGGGAGTGGATCTCGTGTTACCACTTTTTAGTAAAAATTGTACGACAACGTGACATTTCCAATCTCTGTAACGTTCTGATTAAGTAAAAAAAAAAAAATACGTGTCCAATATTTTTGAAAATCTACTTAAAGAAAGGAAGAAAGGAAAAGTCACTCCTAATGCCTAATCTACTATCAAATTAACATTTTGAAATACATCTAATAATTATTTTTTTATTTATTTTTAAGCATTTAACTGCTAGATGTTTAAATCTAAAGAAAAGTTTACTAGAAAAAAATCCACGCGGACCAGGCAGCGGACGGGACTCGAACCAGCACCCTTCGCAATCCGGGCGAATGCACTGACCATTATGCTACCACGGCCCTTGGGCCTTGCAGCTTAAGGCTAGGAAAATTTCGACGCGGCCAATAGGGCCGTGGTAGCATAATGGTCAGTGCATTCGCCCGGATTGCGAAGGGTGCGGGTTCGAGTCCCGTCCACTACCTGGTCCACGTGGTTTTTTTTTTCTAGTAAACTTTTCTTTACATTTATACATCTAATAACTTCAATTAGTTACTACAATTTGTAAGACTAATTTCGAAACATGAATCTCATCTGCGACTGACCACCGGTTCTCTTTACGCAAATGCGAAAAAACATTAAATGCTAAATTAATAATAAAAATCAAAACAGAAAATAAGTCTTTCAAAATAATTATTAAACATTTTCTCACATAATCGCGTGTGATCGCAAACACAATATACAGCCATCTCACTCACACACGCATAGGTACGCATGATACGCAGAGTTGCAAAACTTACGTTCCGTTACACGAAATAAAATTCAGTCTTAATAAAAATAAAATGTTATTATTTTAATGGACAATTTCAAGTACTTATACATTGCTATAATACGGAGACGACTGCTAGGGCACAGGCCTTCCCTATGGATGGAACAGGGAGATTAGACCATGACCCACCACGCGGGCCTAGTTCGGATTAGCGGGTGCTATCGACTGCAGATGCAGCCGGGACCAACTGCTTAACGTGCCTTCCGAAGCACGGAGGAGTTCGAGATAGAAGATTTTTGGTCACCCATCCAATGACCGACCACTGCGAAAGTTGCTAACTTCAACGATCGCAGCCGAACGCGCTAACCACCCGCGCCATCGAGCTCAAACTGGAAATAGATAACACAAATATATAATATAATATCATAATGGATGGTTCCAGCCTCCCACATTTTGTTTTTATAACAGATTTTTTTTAGCAGTAGCTTAGTGTGCTGAGCAAAATTAAAGCTAAAATGATGAAAATAACTATAATCATTGATTTGAATCATAAAAATTCACACCATTTAAATCTATACTGTATTCACTTCAACAACGATACCTTTGCAACTCTACGCGTAAGCATATATTAAAAAAAATAAAACACTTAATCTTAGTGACGTCACTAAACGCCATGTATATAAAAAAAATATCAACGCCCGACAGAAGTGTTTAGTGTTGATTATACAACTCAGTAAAGTTTATATTTTATCACGAACGAGAGTGGCTGGCTCATTAAACTGTATACAGGTATTTAGGGTAGCGCAGACGGAGTTGAGCCCCTCAAAACCAGTGCCGTCTTTGACCTTTTGGAGGCCCTGAACATATTAGGATAATGGGGCTCCTATGACCCCCGTTTGCTGATCTAACAGGAACTAGGGACTTTGTATTTGATCTAAGGTGGTCCCCTATCGATCACGGGGCCCTGGGCTCTTGCCCAAAGTGCCCACTGGGAAAAAGGGGTCTGCTCACAACAGAGAAAAACTAAATTCGCCGAGTCACTGATCCCCTTGCAAATCTTTAGTGGCCGAGTTTCAAATTTGAAAATAGAGGCCCCCACAACTTCTTTGTCCGAGGGCCTTCACGCCTTTGTCTTTAAAAAAAAGTTGATTGGCTAACATTTAGGCGCAATCGGGTAACACAGATGGTGTTGCAAGCTAATGCAAAAAATGTGTTAATTTATTCCATCGAATTAGGTGAACTTTGTCCATGTTAATACGAAAAAACATTACCCTTTTTGGCGCAATCGGGTAACACAGAAGCTGTTGCAAGCTAATGCAAAAAATGAGTTCATTTATTCCATCGAATTTGGATTTCACGTGAAATTTTATCAACATCATACATGTTACAGTGCGACCAAAACATTGACAGCACTTTTACGACATTGGCAGGAGGGCGCTGCTTGAGAACAGATGGAGTCTTTTAATTTCCATAGACTATCGTAATAAACAAACGTATAAAACAAAGGGTTTCAGTTTAGAAAACCAGCCACTTCCGGTCAAATATTATTAATCGGGAGACCATTTCCGCCGCGTCCGATGTTTCAGTACCACCAAAGAGATGACAATTATTTTTTTTGCAATCACTATTTTGTACTAGTCTTGTACTCCGCACTTTGTGTAATTAAAACAAATAATACTTTATTGCTAATTAATTGAAAAGTCACATAAAAAACCCCTGAAAGCAACGAACAAAGCAAATTTTTACAAGTTTAACAACATTTTTTTTAAACACAATACTTTTAAAACATACTCACTGCTATATATACGACTGTGTGTTGGCAACAAATCTTTCGTCACTTACATAACATTTGATTGCCCAATAAAAGATAATTAAAATAAATCAATTCTTCTCTCGATCATTAACAAAACATTTTCAAGTTTCAACTTCAAATATATATTTATCATAATATCATTTATTTAAAATTAAATTATTTTTATTGTGCAAAATGGTACAAACATAGTTATTTTATTAATTATTACAGTAAGGCATCGGAATAAATTATTCAAACAAAACAGAGCTGGGCGTACTTCAATTGCCACAGGTAGAGATTTTAAGTGAACTTTTTTTTTAGTTTATTATATTCAATGTGTCAATTAATAGACGTAAAGTTTAAAAAAATATAACGCGCCATTAAAATTTACAACGTAAATTAAATGTAACGTAAGTGGTGGTATAGAGTTGAAAAACCACATACTCGGATCTACAGTCGCTTGAAGCTGTGAAAAATTTAAACTTTTAAGTTAACTGGGACAATGAAAAATACAGTAAATTATGTTGTGTATTAAAAACCATCGGTTGGTGAATCGGTATCCGTTTTCCTGTATTATCTGTAATATAAAAATGAATCGCTGAATATATTGCTAAGCGCAAATCTCGAGAACAGCTCAACCGATTTCGATATTTCTTTTTTTAGAATATTCCTTGAAGTACAAGGATAGTTCTTATGCAGAGAAATATTAAAAAAAAATGCCTGAAAATGTACAAAAACAACACTTTTCTATACTCCCATACAAACGATTCATAATAATACTTAAAAGTCAATTTGAACTTTAATAACACCATAAATTTCAAATGTTAGTGGAGAGGTTCCGGGAAGGCAAAACAATTGAGCGACGTGATGTCAATAGAAGTTTGGAGAAGGAAAATGTACCATTTTCAGTTTTTTTTTATAATTATATGAAGTCATTTTAGTTTACACTACAGCTCTACACCGAAGCGAAGCGAGGGCGGGCCACTAGTTTAAAAATAAAATTGACTTAGGTGAGGTCTAAAAATACTCCAATACTTGCCAACACTAAATACAGTCAAAAAGCAAGGCTTCTGGTAAAACTTTACTTTCTGAGACCAGGAATTTACAGTTCACATTCTTCTTGTTAAAAAGGTCTCCATTAACATAGTCACTATGCAAAATCTCCACACTAGTGGAATGGTAGTTTTTTAGAAAAAATAAATAAATAAAATAATCTTCAGTATTCAGACCAATGTCCAATGTAAAGAAAAGAAAAATAACTATTATTTATGTATACGTCATTTGTGATCAACAGTTCAGATTAGCGATGCGCGACTTCGAATAATCTCTTATCCATTAGACAAGTCCGTCCGTCCGTCTGTCTGTGGTGCTGTTTCAGCGGCCAAACCGTAAGAGATAGATAAAGAGAATGTTTAAGTTATAAGTGAAGAATAGTCTGATAAGACTACAAACCGGATTTGAGTAACGTAGCACTTCCGGTTTTTGAGAAATCACGAATTTCAAACGAAACCACACAAAATCTCCGAAGTTCTCAATTAATTAAATACATTTTTTTTTTAAATCAGGTTTTGGTTCACTGGTTTGCTAGTACTAATACTAATCATTCGACTCCACGAATCATTCGACTAAGTCGACTGCGCTTTATATCATTCGACTGGAGTCGAAGGTATCGGGCGGCGCGCACGCAGCGACATTTGACATTAGTATTACTAATTAGTAGTCGTTATTCGAATAATGACATTAGTATACTACTAATTTGCCTTTCGAATAGCCAAATTAGTAGTTACGAATTAGTCGAAAGGTAAAATCATTCGTAGTCGCGCATCGCTAGTCCAGATCTGGCTCGAAGGATCATGTTCGAGACATAATGACTCTTAAATCCGAGAGCTTTGGTGCAAAAGAATAGAAATGAAACCAAGGTGGAATTTGTTTGATCATAAATTTCTTTTTTAATTTAGTGATGTTTTACCTATATGTAGCTCAAAACAAATTTGCTAGCGCGATGCAAAGAACAGCGCCATCTATTTTTATACATATGAATTACAATTTCCAAATGCACAAATGGCGTATACAATTTATTTACCAATTATAATTATTTTAGTTACCAATCATTATTATTATCATACACACAATTAATAACATTTAATAGTTCTTCAAAGAAATCTTTGTGGTTAATTTTTATTTTTCAATGGCTGTATGCTAATCTCAACTTTTGTCTCATAGACAAATGCACTGGTATGTAGTTTCAAAAAGAGCAACACAGTAAAAAAGGACTATAGTTCTTAAATCTTATATCCGCATATTAAAACTGTATGCTATAATAAATCTTTACAACAAAATATAAAAAAAAAATCAATCATATTCTTATAGTATTCAAGCCTCTTGTAGTAATAATTGCCGTAATTTATTTTTAATTTGCACAGCACTTTTACAGGTGTTCATACAATTTTATAAAATTAAGTTTAAGAAGAAAATTATAACGAGAACTTTCTCACGGCAGTTAAAGTGACAGGAACTGAACCTGGAACCTCGATGGCGGCGACTTTGGGTTACCCACGAGGATACTGCTATTCAGCTGTGGAAGTAAAGAGAAAACAATGTAAAAATAAGTCACAATCGACAAAGTAGTCATACCAACTTTCACAGCAATAAAAAAATAAAATTAATTAAAAAAAAAAATCGACTGTTCTAAAAAAATTAGGGCATCTATGTGCCCTACATATAAAGATTAAGCTGGGGCCCAGACCTTCTCTATGGATGGAATAGGGAGATTGGGCCATGACCCACCACGCGGGCCCAGTGCGGATTGGTGGGAGCTAACGACTGCTGAGATGCAGCCGGAACCAACGGCTTAACGTGCCTTCCGAAGCACGAAGGAACTCGAGATAGATGATTTTTGGTTACCCATCCAATTACCGACCACTGCGAAAGTTGCTTAACTTCAACGATCGCAGCCGAACGCGGTAACCACCCGCGCCATCGAACTCCTCAGCCCAAATGTTCAGTAAACGATAAAAACTGATAATTTAATAATTACAGGTAACTATTCTAATGTTAAACATTATTTATATGCAGAATGTAATACATTATGGAAATACAAGTGTTCATCACGTTCAGTTCAATAATTTTGAGTAAAACCTTAAGTATAAGATGGACTTTCCCAGTTTAGTTACCAAGTTTTGGACTTTACTAAGTTTGTAATTGTAACACAGCAAAAGAGCATTACAGCATCAAAGGCGGCCATGACAGCTGTCAGTGAAATGGAGGCAATGGAGCCTTCCTATTGGTCAAAAAGGACTTTGCGCAAATTGAAACTCGACTCACTTGGACTTGGCTACGTTTGTTTGTAAAGTCAATTTTCAATAGGGTATTTGACAAGTTTTAGAAAACGATCTCACGTTATTGACTAATGTTTGTGGATATTCGTCATTCTGTTGTGTATTTCCGTAAAAATAACCAAATCAAAAACTCCATTTTCAAGTTGCCGCAAAAACGTTTTTCTGGACAATATGGCGTCTTACTAGTGTGACGTCACACGACTGTTATTAAAACGTCAAACGATACAATGGGGTCAATTCTGGCGTGATTCTCTAAACTTAAAACTAAATTTAAGGTCAGTCTCACCTTTTCATTCTATATAGAGAATGACAAGGATGCACTGTTGTCAAATTTAAGTTTAGCTTTAGAGAATCATGCCAGAATCTACATCATTGGTAATGTCACTTTAACCGGAAGTTTACTTGCGTGTGAGGTCATTTTAGGCTCCGAAAATCCCAATCGTTTTGGGTCACGTGACAATAGATAAGAAAACTATAATCTTTTTCGTGGGGTTTTAGTAAAATTATGAATTTGTTTTGTAATAATAGTAATAACCCCTGTCTATATTCATTCTAAACACAGATGATAACAATTGGCACTTTATTTTTAATACTGTCAAATACCCTATTTGAAATAACAGTCGAGATTTCTAGAATTTGTATAAAATTATACAACGCGATAAATATAGATACGGAAACGCATGTGTTGTCATTAGAATCTCACTTTTAAAATTTCGTGGACTTAACCAACTTTCGATTGTATACCCCTGATATATAACAAATGTTTGTTGAACCTGTATCCTCAGTAGCTATCGGCAGTAATAAACATTCGTGACGCGGCTGGGTGTTGATGGCACTAACAGTTGGTTCCTTCACTCGCGCAGTTTGAGCGCGTGATCCTTGATGGCGCCACCGTCACCTTCAGAAACGTACCGCTTACGGCCTCTGGAATAAAAGAACAGTATAACCTTGATACCTTGATAACTTAAAAACAAAACTATAAATTCATAAAATTTTGTGTTACATTCCCCTTGGACTCCAAAACATCTTTTACTTAAAATATGAACCCTCTTTATCCTAAACGAATCACACTGGTCTGCAAAAAATTTTTTTTGCACTCCTTATTATTGTGATGTGTGATATTTCTCAACAGAAACTGGGTTATAAATATTTGTATCACGCACATATATTTTTTGAGAGGGAATTATTACGAAAAATATTTTTTTGTTCAAAAAATCAACGATCGCTTTAATAATATTAGGACAAAATATTACATATAATCACACCAAAACATTAAAAATCATAAGACAATGTAATTAGATGTTGTTTCTATAATTTTACTTAGTAGTTTTTTTTTATCTTTTTATATTTTCTACTGGAGTTTCGCGACATATCGAACAACAAAAATCGGCAAGCATTGCTTCCGAACATTTTCCGTTGTAGCGCCTCTCAATGTGCGATATGACCTGATGAAATCTTTCACCGTGTTCATCAGATACCCCTCCAAGATTTTCGGGAAAGAAATCTAAGTGAAAATCTAAAAAATGAAATCGATGAAATCTTTCACCGTGTTCATCAGATACCCCCTCCAAGATTTTCGGGAAAGAAATCTAAGTGAAAATCTAAAAAATGAAATCGATGAAATCTTTCACCGTGTTTATCAGATACCCCTCCAAGATTTTCGGGAAAGAAATCTAAGTGAAAATCTAAAAAATGAAGTAGATGAAATCTTTCACCGTGTTCATCAGATACCCCTCCAAGATTTTCGGGAAAGAAATCTAAGTGAAAATCTAAAAAATGAAATCGATGAAATCTTTCAACGTGTTTATCAGATACCCCTCCAAGATTTTCGGGAAAGAAATCTAAGTGAAAATCTAAAAAATGAAGTAGATGAAATCTTTCACCGTGTTCATCAGATACCCCTCCAAGATTTTCGGGAAAGAAATCTAAGTGAAAATCTAAAAAATGAAGTCGATGAAATCTTTCACTGTGTTCATCAGATACCCCTCCAAGATTTTCGGGAAAGAAATCTAAATGAAAATCTAAAAAATGAAGTAGATGAAATCTTTCACCGTGTTCATCAGATACCCCTCCAAGATTTTCGGGAAAGAAATCTAAGTGAAAATCTAAAAAATGAAGTAGATGAAATCTTTCACCGTGTTCATCAGATACCCCTCCAAGATTTTCGGGAAAGAAATCTAAGTGAAAATCTAAAACATGAAGTCGATGAAATCTTTCACCGTGTTCATCAGATACCCCTCCAAGATTTTCGGGAAAGAAATCTAAGTGAAAATCTAAAACATGAAGTCGATGAAATCTTTCACCGTGTTCATCAGATACCCCTCCAAAATTTTCGGGAAAGAAATCTAAGTGAAAATCTAAAAAATGAAGTCCTTGAACAACTGTTTCAGCATATTTTCGGGAACCAATTTGTGTCTCTATCATCGACCGGAATCCCAAAATAACGCTTATAAGCGATTTTAACCAGTGTAGTCAATCTGTTCCGTTGAAATTTTATGTTAAATTCACCACAAATGTAGCAAAACACGTCAGGAGAGTTTTTGCAAAAACCTTGGCATTTTGTACCAACAACACAATTAAATTTGCTGTAAACTTAAAATAATATTCTACTCACGGGATTCTATTTTGCTCTATTTTCCTTACATGTATCAATATAATATAAAACTTACCGAAATACTAGGTTAAAATCAGTAACAATCACTTAACAACTTTAAATCGAACTGAGCGCCACGGATTCACAGCGAGAACTGCAAGCGTATGCATTAGTGTAAAAACTACAAAAATACCATCAATTGATATTGTTGTCTCTCTTTCTATCAACCCAAGTCGTTTTTATGTGGAAACATATGATACAGAATGAATAAATTAGCGTTAGTGCAAGAACGACACAAAAAATACAGAATAAAAATAAAATATACGTGATAGCAAACAATAGGAAGCAAATCTAGATTTAGCATGTTAATCCCTTCATATTTATCATATTTTTATTTAAAGGAGGATTTCGTTGCAGACCAGTGTAATTTGAGCATCGAACCTCAGTAACTCATTTTTTTAACGACGAAGACCTTTGTGACCTTTGCGCGGAAAATACGGACTGTTGACAGGCCTTGAATCGGTCAAGCACTTAGTAATATATGAGGAGCTGGCAAACAAAACGGTATATTTACGCATCTGGTCAAACTCCTTTTTTTTTACAGTCTGGAGCTTTCGGGCCTGTTTAATTTGTATCTCAAATAATTTTTCAATCAAAACCAACTAAAACAGTGTTACAATTACTGTTCCGTAGCGTAACAGATTTTTTAGTAAGACAATACATATTGGAAGATTGTATTTTTTTTCTTTCTTAATTTATGTATGGGGTAGGTGACAAACCGTATTTTGGTTCTGTGCCTACCACTGTGCCTTGTGTGTTGGTACGACTTTACGGCCGACGCCAGCACCAATGAGCGAGTAGTTCACTTCCGAGTCCCCGACGTGTAAGCAGCTATCAATCAGCTCTCAAATATTTTTTCCGTTATATCAAGTGAGAGTACCATTTCTCTGGAAGATATCGTGAACCTTCTGACCTTGGACTTCTATGTGCGATATATTGCCGGCAATAGTTTCCCAAGAGCGTTGACGAGCCCCGTTCTGAAGCCTAGCCCTCGGTACCCGTGGCGGTGTAAGGAGCGTTTGCGGTAACTCGCCGAACCCCGGCTTTATCATACAATTACTAAATTTAGAAATTAAAAATCATGCCAAAACCTCACTGTAGGTATGTCATTCAATTTTATACAGCTCCTGTAAAATTTAATTTCATGTAATAATACCGTTTTGTTCGCCAGCTCCTCATATAATCTACGGTACAGGGCCGGATTTAGGATTGTGGAGGCCCCGGGCCACTTAGGATTTGTATTCTTGTTAACCCATCGAAATGTTGTTATTTCTTAAGCTGTTGTGGAGGCCCCTGTGCCACAGCCCCACCTGCCCTGCCTTAAATTCGGCCCTGCGGGCAGGTACCACCCCACTCAGCCATTAAGCGATTGGGGTACTCCTTTAAGATGGGTAGTGAATTGGAAGTGCTTATCAGGGCCATTTGAGATTTTGATATTTCATTGATTGCCTAATTGGAGTGAACAAATATAGATCAATGATTTCTGTTATTTAAGATTAATATGTATGTTAGATGTACAAAGTACTGTAAGCTGTAGGTAAAGGTAAAAGAGCAAAACAAAATCAAAGGAAAGATGTTTACTAGTTGGAATTTAAAAGATTTTTTTTTTCCGATGTCTCTATTGTGGGGGCCCCCCGTTTGTGGAGGCCCCGGGGCTTTCGCCCCGGTTGCCCTCCCCTAAATCCGGCAGTGCTACGGTAAATGGCTACCTGGTAGGCATCCTTTTCAACACAGCGTCTCCCAGCCTGAACTTGTGTTGGCAGAGCTCCATGAATCTGTCCAATACTATGTAGGCCAATGGCACGTCCAATACTATGTCGTTCATATCTTCCAATACGCGGAGGAAACCCTGGTGGCAAAAGTTTCATATAATTATTATTGAAATAGTCAAAATAGCTCGAGCTGAGGATCTCGATGGCGCGGGTGGTTAGCGCGTTCGGTTGAGATCGTTGAGATTAAGCAACTTTCGCAGTGGTCGGTCATTGGATGGGTGACCAAAAATCTTCTATCTCGAGTTCCTCCGTGCTTCGGAAGGCACGTTAAGCAGTTGGTCCCGGCTGCATCTGCAGTCGTTAGGGCCCTCCAATCCGCACTGGGCCCTCGTGGTGGGTCGTGGCCCAATCTTCCTATTCCATCCATAGGGAAGGCCTGTGCCCCAGCAGGGAGAACATTAATAGGCTGATGATGATGAGTCCAAATACAAAATTTTGGACAATTTGATAAAGGACGTTTTCAGAAGAGATTTTCATGAAAACGACGTCAAAGACTTTACATCTCACGACTCTCACGTTATTTACTAATGTTTATTGAGTCCATGAAAAGTTAAAAAGTGGATAATCATCATTCTGTTGTGTATTTCAGTAAAAATAACTAAATCAAAAACTCCATTTTCAAGTTGCCGCGCAAAACGTTTTTCGGTACAAAATGATGTCTCACTGGTATGTGACGTCAGACGACCGTCATTAAAACGCGAAACGACAATTACGTCGTTAATGTAATGTCACTTTGACCGGAAGTTCACTAGTGTGTGACGTAATTTTAGGCTCCGCCAATCCCAGGCGTTTTCAATCACGTGACCTTAGAACAAAAAAAAATTTTTTTTTTAGAAAAGTTAATAATTATTTATTCTCTCAAAAGTAAAATCGCTGTTAATATTCATATTAAATACAGATGCCAGCAATTGGTACTACTTTATTTTTCATACTGTCCTATCTTTTCAGTTGATCTTTTTAACCGACTTCAAAAAAGGAGGAGGTTCTGTGTTCGATTGTATATATTTTTTTTATGTATGTGTACCGATTTCACCGTCAATTGAGGACCGATTTCCAAAATTCTTTTTTTATTCTAAGGAGTGCATTTCCGAGATGGTCCCATTGGAACCAAGTCAGGATCTGATGGTGGAATCCGGGGAAACCTTCTTATAAAAAATATTATTACTTGGACGATGTAATTTTCACGATACTTTGCTTATATGTACACTAATTACTTAAAGATTTCTGGTCCACTGGAGAAGTATACAAAAAGCTCGACATAGATAGCGCTGCAAACGCTGGACCCAAACCACAGAGGAATATTGCAGCTGTCAAACTTTAAACGTGTTTTTTTTGTTGTTAAAATATTAAATAAGTGGTGAAAATGTATTCAACATGGTCAGCTGAAACAGAGTTGAAAAGGATAGGAGCATCTGTGCAAGGCAGAAAAGCTGATCTAGTAGTAAGGTACTCTTTCTATTATTATGGTAAAATGCTCATTCTCGGTACCTAGATGCATTTTCCATGATTATGTGTTAGTAGTTCATGGATTACAGTAACTTTTAGCGGGCTCATTAGTCAAATCTATCTTATTTTTGCATTAGTCAGACATTTCATAGAGTTAGGTTACTTCTGGCTAAAATGGGAAGTATAACATTGGGTTTTTTTACAGACTTGAGGCATATGACCGCAATTTGAATTTCGGTGCTTTTTTTCTGATCAAAATAAAGACACCCAGATGCAATTACCTGTCCCAGATTCACCCCCTCCCCCCGTTCAAAGAACATATAAAAACATATTTTAGTCGGTAAGCACGCAGTTTTCTCACAACAACCAGGAACTGCAGAACGCGGCATTTGTAATATGTTTGATAAAAAGCTTAAAAATAAATATAAGCTAATAGGTATGGATTTGATAGAAGTTTTGGGTCAAGCGATTACAGCGCCCCTAGTGGCCAAATTTTGCAGATTGCTTGTCCATTTCAGTGATTCTTCTTTTGTTCAATTGGAGATCAACTTGCCTTTGGTTCCACAAAAAAAAAAAAATGTTGTTTGACCCAGTTTTAAGTATGTATTTTGCACTCACCCGGTCCATCTGGTCGGGACTGACGACCACACTGCGCCTCAATTCTGCCAGGAAAGTTGCCAGGCTCTCCTCCGCGCTAGAGTTTATGGACTCCAACGCCAATAACACCGTCTGTCATACGAATAATGAAGATTAATAAACTATTTAATTATTCATAGAAGCCTTAAGAGAGGAAGCAGGCAATGTTTTCTCTATAGAAACGTACTAGACTGATTTTTTTTATCACTAAATAATTGAGTTTCATACAAAAAAAAAATAATTTTTCAACACATTTGCTCAAAAAAGCATTTACGGAGGTTGTATAATAATACATTGTTTGAAAGTTCAAAACTACGGGTCATATAACGGAGCGTACGGTTAACAATTTACCGCTTAGTTTAGTTTTTCTTTTTGATTTCGAACTTCCTTTGAAGCGCATTTAACTCAATTATCACCGCGTTTATTTTAGATTGTAAAGTGCGTAACGTAGTGTATTGATAATTGCCGTAATTTTTGTACTTGACTGAAAGAAAATTTATCAATTAGTAAATTCTTGTTCACGCAATGATAATTAATGGTTTGGCTCAGGGCTTGAAACCGGTTTCGAAAATACCGGTAAATAAAGGTTAATACCGGTTTTTAGTAAAGGTTTCGTTCGGAGCGAGTCCGAAATGAAAGTGGCACCTAAAACCTTAATAAACCGGTTTAATCCAGAGTGACACGTGCACGCGTCGGCATCGCTTGAAGTTTGTTTTGTTTGAAGTAATCAAGTCACAACTTGTTAATGCTCAGAGATTGATGCATTTGCTAGCGTGTAGTGAGTAAGTTATTCATTTATTATCGATGCCGTCAGAAAGAGCGAAATGTAAACCTTTAAAACCGCTAAATTGATTCAAAACCTATTTGATTTCGCTCTTTAGGAAAACCGGTTTTTTAAGGTTAAGGTAGAGCCAAGCCTAAATAAAACGCTCCTAATATACTTGACACTGATTTAGGTTTGAAAATTAACCGGTAAACAAGCCCTGGTTTGGCTACAGCGTAATATATTTTTTTTTGTCGCGCCGACGACATTTTGATTTGAGCCGATATTTCGTGAATAGATGACGTATGATGACAGGTATCAAATTTTACGTCGCGAGTTGAGAGGTTTAAGTTATACCTTTGTCTTCAATACTAAAACGAAAAAAGTAGTTCTAATTTGCACCATTTGGAAATACGCGCCATTTACTTATTACAAAGACTGTGCTTTATTACCTAAATTATGTACCTACACTGTTTTCTCGCAAACGTGTTGAAAAACATTGTATGACATTCTTGCGGAATCATAATCTATCACATTACACACGCGTGCGGTAATGTAAAGTAAAACGTAGGGCTTATTATGTTCCGTCTAAAAACGAACGATACTTTTTTAAAACTTAGCAAACAGTTATGTCAGAAAGATAGCCAACATTTTCTTAATAAAATTAACTTTGGGAGGTAAAATATAATATATAAACATTTAATTCTTTAATTTGATTACAACCATGTATCGGCAACAAATTCACAAAAATATTAATTTACTTTATTAGTATCACTGGCTGTTTTTTGTTCCTTTGCCTAAAAGAGCATTGATGCGCGCGCATAGCTAATCTATGAAAAAGTTATTTCTTTTTCTTTTCGCTGTATTGTTTTTATTTGAAAATAATGTGAAGTAGTAACGAATTTATTAATTTGACACCGCCAGAAGTCGAAAAAGGCTACGCCTAGCTTCTTGCCCGAAAAATCCACGGATAGATACTTACAGTCAAGCGTATCAAAATTTCATCTTATGGAAAACAAACAAAGATGCAAATTCATTTTCAGAAAGTACGTACGTAGGTCGTCGTACGACATACGTGCGGTTTGATAATTCTCTGCCTTCTTATAGCCCTCACCTACGGCTCAAGCTAACAATATCGCCTCGGCTGTAATAGGCTTGTGTCAACTAACAATAAATCGAGTGGGTTACAGTTTCTAAATATGAATTATGATATGCAGATAACAAAAAATAAAGCTATTTATCATAATAATTAAAGATTATTATTATTTTTAGAAAATAAATTCGAATAAAATAGGCATTAGATCACGTGACGGCAAACACCAATCAGAAAGACTGACGTCACCACGTGCAAAACATTACTTGTGGTTGCCATTTCCATACATTTCATTGATATCTCATTCATGTTATTGTTACTTTGATACAATTATCAGTTTGTTTTCATATAAGTATTGAAAGGAAGCCTAATAAATCCATGGAATTGGGAATTACCGAAGCAAATAATAATATTTTAACCAAAATAAAAAATTAATCGCATAACTACTCGACATAATTAAGCATATCATTTGGCAACTAGAACAAGAATAAGAAGTGTTTATTATTATGAATAGATATACTGAACTCTCAAATAGACTCTAAATCATACTATAAAATTAAATCAGCTTACCTAACCTCAACCTATTGTCATTGTTTTATCAATATAATGCAATATAATTTATCCGGCTTGTATAACATTTTGATTTCATTGATTATGTTATGCAAAATACTTACATCAAAATGTTCATCACAAAATTATTCTTGTATTTGTTGATAAACAATGAATAGGTACCATCCCTCCTTGCAAGTTCTAACCATTTTTTCCGCATTTGTGGCATATAAATAATTTGTCTGGCGTTTTATGCTTCTCCTTTTATACTAGGACACTATACAGTACTTGTAATTAATAGTCGGCGTACAGCGTATTGTTTGCTTTGCACGGCGTGACGTCATTCTAGACGCCATGACAGTCTAGAGCGTTTTCGAGGGAAATTTAAATAAGTTTTTTAAAATACAAAATACATATTGCTAATGTACTTTTTTATTTAAAATAATATTTTTTTGGGTTTAAATAAACATCAAGGTATATTATTAACCACTTTTTAAAATATAGGCAACTAGCCTATTCTCAACTTACCGCACTTATATCATAATGTACTATTTATTACAAACTCATGACTAGAACCTATACCCTATAATAACCAGTTATTACAAACGAATAGATGGAATTCACGAGTTTGTAATACCAAACCGCACAAATGCCATACAACGTTTTTCAACACATTCGAGAGAAAACATCTATACATATAATAAAATGGTACGAAAGTCAAAACAGTACATTGAAAATTTCTTTAAACAAATACTTGGGGTGTGATCTAAAATCGATACCGAAACTAAAAATACAGTTTTTAGAATTTTTGTCTGTTTGTCTGTATGTATGTCCGAGATAAACTCAAAAAGTATTGCATGTCCTTCAAATTTGGCACAAATATTATTAAGGAGTCGGGTACATATTATCACGCTATCACCTACGGGGAACGAGCAGTGAACAGGGGTCAAAAAGTATGTGCAAATAACTAACGCCAAGCGTACGAAGTCGCGGGAGGCCGCTAGCTATACATAATTTAAGTAATTAAGCAAAAGAGAATCATACCGAAATCGACACCGGTTAATATGTACTTTTATTTAAGTATTTTTTTTGTTTAATTGTTGAAATTCGATTTGAATATTTTTCTTTTGTGTTAACTTCAGACCATAAAATTTTATCACGTTACGCCCACATATTTAGAGTTACAGTTTGGGTTTTATATTATTGTAATTGCTTTGTTTCTTAATATTTAATTGTAACTTGTTTTGTGAGCTAATTAATAAATGAAATGTTCCCTCCTTCTTACAACCTGGGATCCTTTAAAAGAGGCGTGAAGAAGCAACATGCATCCGGCTGGTGTGGCAGGTAGAAGTGCTGTATCAGCTATCTTCACGTCTGGACTTCACCATCACTTAACATCAGGTGGGGTGGAATCATTTGTTGGACCTATCTATAAAAAAAAAATCACCTTTATCGATATTGGCACATAGGATAAATACCTCATAGACTAGCTCGTGGTGGAAATGAGGCACTTCCAGTTCCCTCACGCATCTCATCGCTTCAGCTAAATCCCCCGAGGTTAAGTACTCCTTCAGGAGTAGCTGTATCTGACGGATGAGCGACTTGACTGGCCTAGAGGAAGCACAAGGAGACAAGTTATATTATAGTTATAATTTTTTATTAAATATAATAGAATAGAAAAAATAATTATTTGCGTTTGAACAGGGTAATCAAGGTCACAAATAGTTACACATAACTACACCGTAGGTTTCACCTATTCAGCTATAGACTGAAGCATGCAAATTTAAATAAGTTTTTTATCAAATTAATTAATACTGTCACATATTTGAATAAAAATTACTTAACAGGTCACAGTATAACTAGTCAAAAATATAAAAAATCGATTAAATCAGGTCATATTAAAATGTGAATCAAAAATATAATTAAATCAGTATATGTCATTCAAAATCTCATCGACTCCAATCCAATCACATTGATGTGTAACATCTTTCCTCTCGCTTTCGTGCAATTTGTGGGAGTGGTTACGTGAAGTGGGACGGAAGTGTGTAACAGGAAGTTTGGGAAGCGCGCGCTATTTGATTTGATTTTAGAACATAATGTTCAAATGGCTTATTCCTTGTGTAGTAGGTTTTATTTCTTTTTTTACTAATATAAGGTAAGGTTTCAAATGTTAAACATCATACGCGACTACTGTAAGGCTCCGTCGTTCGATGTTTAAATCTAAAGAAAATATTATCGGACCAGAGGCAGCAGTCGGGACTCGAACCAGCACCCTTCGCTATCCCGGGCGAATGCACTGATTATTATGCTACCGCGGCCCTGATGGTCGTGTCGAATTCTTTCTATATACTTCAACGCCCCCTAACACCGCGTGGCACAGCTAGTGTTAAATAAAAGTGGACTCACCTGATGCCTCCTCCGACTCCCCATATGTTGTCCAACCTGACCAGACCCTGTTTCATTGACAACAAAGTCTCTGCCCTGTGGATTGCTTGCCTGCAAACAAAACAAACAATATAAGTTTAATATCCACTTTCTAATGTTAATTAGGAGAGATCGATGGCGCGGGTGGTTAGCGCGTTCGGCTGCAATCGTTGAAGTTAATCAACTTTCGCAGTGGTCAGTCATTGGATGGGTGACCAAAAATCTTTTATTTCGAGTTCTTTCGTGCTTCGGAAGGCACGTTAAGCCGTTGGTCCTGGCTGCAACTGCAGTCGTTAGCACCCGCCAATCCGCACTGGGCCCTCGTGGTGCGTCATGACCCAATTTCCTCTTTCCATCCATAGGGAAGGCCTGTGCTCCAGCAGGGGGGACATTAATAGACTGATGATGATGATCCACTTTCTAATGTTTCTCCCACGCCTGCGTGACTAAGCTTTGGTACTAAATGTGCTAAGAACTTTGAATCAGGGACGCACCTTCAGCTGCATATAAAATAAATAAATATTACCAACACTCACACCAATTAGTCTAGCCCCAAAGTAAGCACTGTAAGGCTTGTGCTATGGTGCAAAGAATTCATCACACAAACATCTGCCCCCCCCCCCCCCCCGGATTCGAACCCGGGACCTCTCGAGTCGGCGACACCATGAAACCCGGCGCACAAACCACTCGGCCACGGAGGTCGTCGAAAAAAAAATCGTCTCCCACAATCACTTTAATACATGACAAATTATCGGCAGTCAAGTTATCGTCCATAGAAACGCAGCCCATTCATAACATCATCATCATCAGCATATTAATGCCCCCACTGCTAGGGCAAAGGCCTTCCCTATGGATGGAATAGGGAGATAGGGCCATGACCCACCACGCGCGCCCAGTGCGGATTGGTGGGAGCTAACGACTGCAGATGCAGCCGGAACAAACGGCTTAACGTGCCTTATGAGCTAGTAAAATTTTTTTTGGTCACCCATCCAATGATCGACCACTGCGAAAGTTGCTTAACTTCAACGATCGCAGCCGAACGCGGTAACCACTTGCGCCATGGAGCTCCTCATAACGACAGAACTAAATAAAATATTGAACGCTAGTTTAAGCGCATTTAGTATCAAAGCCGCACAAAGCTTCGTCGCATATTAAGCTGTCTATTGTCGGCGACTAGAATAAAAACAATTTTGACCGGCTGGAAAGTCGCCAGTCTTTTTATATGCGTATTTTGTATGGTTTTTTAACATTGTTTTGCACCACGCTTATTTATATGCAAGAAATATTTTAAAGTTGGGTAAAAAAAGATTTTCTTTCGCATCTATTTGGCAAAAAACTAGTTTGTTCTGTTTCCTACAGGGATGCTCTGCCCGCTCACGTGTTTCCTCCCTCTTACAACCTGGGATCCTTTAAAAGAGGCTTGAAGAAGCAACATGCAGGCCGGCAGGGTGAGGATGGCTGGTGTGGCAGGTAGAACTGCTGTATAAGCTATCTTCGCGTCTGGACTTCACCTTCACTTAACATCAGGTAGGGTGGAGTCATTCGGCGGACATATCTATAAAAAGGGAGCAAAATAGCGTTAAATCCCTAAGGACTAAAAGTGATTTATTTGTATTAGCAATGTGGATATTGTTAATAAAAGTTCCAATCCAGCTCAAGCGAAGTACTTTGAATACGACTAATTTAGAGTGCCTCGTCGGTAAAAATAAAGATTTTATCGTCGTGCCGCCGAATTGGGGATCTGATCTATAGATCTGCTGCACCTGAGTATAATGCGATTCAAATAAGACAAGGAAAGCCAATGACCTCCATCTGGCAAATGTCGCTTGAAAAGTACGGTTTACAAAAAATATTTAGGAACCCTTTTTTATCACTCAGCTAATTCTAGAATAAAAACCACACATTTGTAAACAAACAATAACAAATATTGATTGTACGCGACGACCGAAGCGAGAAGAAATAAAGTTTAACATCGAAACAAGATTGATTTATAAAATACTAGCTGACTCGGCGAACTTCGTACCGCCCAAAAGTAATAATTTGCAATAAATTAAAATTGCGACTATAATATGAGAATTAAACTATCCTATCTCTCAAGTTGGATCGAACTGCACATGGTGTGCGAATTTTATTATAATCGGTTCAGTGGTTTAGGAGTCCATTGAGGACAAACATTGTGACACGAGATTTATATATATTAAGAAGATGTCTATAGATGCAATTTCACATGTAACTGTTTTGTATGATCATTAAAAATGTTATTTCCTTGTTGTTTTATTAGAATGAGTCGGATATCGCAATAATAGAGAGCTTCGCTCATAGTAACTGATTGTAAAATTGATAGTTCAAAGCGATATTCTGTCTCTTTCTAACCAATAATCGTATAAGAATTTGCCACGACGCCAAGCGGTGGCGCTGAGAAACGGTGTTAGAATCTGATAGTTCGGACCGATAGGAGGGACAGAGACGATAGGCTGTCTCTTTCTAGCATTCTTATAAGATTTTACCTAAGTTGTTAGCTCTCGGAAATAGTATGTTTTTGTATTTGAATTTGTATGTTTTACATTTTATTAGGAAATAGGTAGCTAAAAGATTAAGGTAACAAATTTTTGTGTAGATCACTTTAATAGTTTAGGCGTAATTAAGGGAAACGTTAAATATAGTTTTTTATGAATATTTGATAGGTTATAGGTATAATTTTAATAATAAAGCTTTTATTTTGTGTATTTTCGCTTGCCGTATAGAATGATGTATGATAGTTAGGCATTAAATGAATGTAAGTAGGTTTTTTAAGACCTTTAAATTTGTAAACTTTATAGGGCTATAGAGCCGTTGTTTGTTATTATTCTTGTTAGAAACTTATTGTATTAGATAAATAACGCATAGTACTACATAAATAAATAGGTATCAAATCGATAAAGATAGAAATGTATCGAATATAAGGCAAAATTAGTTTGTATAGAACGATCTCCTAAAACGTTTCGCGCTCCCCACTCGGCGCGCGCAGAGCGCGTGGGTGGGGCAGCGGAGCCCTGTGACAGGGCGAAGCCCTATGGAGGGGGAAAATATAAATATCACGGAGACCTATTTTTTGCGCGCCACACCTAAAATATCATGTTTACGGACGCGCAACTGCGCTAAAAATATGTCTATTTGTATGCCCAATGTATGTACGTATAGTTTTAAGTTCGCACCTATTTTTTGAATAAATGAAAAATAAAGTATAGCGGGGGTGAGGTAATGGATCGCTGGCCAGCTCAGTCCTAGCATATAAAATTCGAGTCGCTCCTAATTTTATATGCATTGTAATTTCTACCCTACGTAATTTTTCCAATTGAATACAAAGTGAGGTTCTGTAATTGGCTAAGAAACCGTTATTAGATTATATTGTGTAAAACGCTGTTAAAACTTGATACCTCTATGCGTTCATGAGAAAAGATGTAGTAACTTTAAAATTTTCAAAAATATTTTTTATTATATGATGTAACTAAAAATTTACGGCTTTCGCAATTTTTCCTTTATCTGTACTATAAGACGTTACTTCGTACCAAATTTCAAGATTCTAAGTTCACGGGAACTACCCTGTAGGTTTTGATTTCCGTGCGAGTTTCGAAAATTTGCGGCATAAACGGCTGTATCTTTTGCTTGCTTTGGCTTAGAAGTTTAATTTTTTCACATCTCCAAGGAACAGTAGACATGAATATTAGATGAGTTAGTATTAGAATTTCAGTTTGATACCTCCATGCGTTCCTGGGAAAAACAGTCTTGCCAGACGGACGGACGGACGGACAACACAGTGATCCTATAAGGGTTCCGTTTTTTCCTTTTGAGGTACGGAACCCTAAAAAAAACGACGGGTTGCACTCCGGGAGTGCCGGTAGAAGTGAAAACTTCAATATTAACGTTGTGCATTTTTGATATTTTGGAACGATTAGGGAATAATGTTGCACGAATTGCTTTAATTATTAGTATAAAAGTACTGTCATGTATGTGGTAGAATACAATATTTCTTTATTGCGCTATCGTACACAAACATGACAATTTATATTACATTAAAAAAGTTTATTTCTCAGAAAAATCAACTTACATGAATCACGTTTAAGCGCACTTAACGACATCTATTGTAAAGAAATCAACTCACATGAATCACATTTAAGTGCATCTAGCGACATCTATTGTAAAAAAATGCATTTTCTTCGCAATAAAGCTACCACGTGGACGTCATAGATAGAGACTTATTATCATAATACGGTAAAATAAAATATTACTATGTTTCGTCCAATAAATTGAAAGTCAACAACCTTTCCAATTTAATTGTGTGTCATGATGCGATCAGCCCACGTGTTTAACCTGACGCGAGTTTAACATTTTTTAACCCATACAAAAAAGTGTATAACGCCGCTAAAGAAGTTTTCACTTTAAAAATAAAAAAATATAATTACTTGGCCGCCGAGTTGAGGTCCGGTTGCCGCGCCTGCGCCTGCACGAATCTCGGCGGCAGGCAGTCGTCGGCCACGCAGCGAGCGATGAAGTTGGATAGAAGCACTGCGGCTTCAGGCGTGTCCAGGACTAGGTCGGGCAACTTTTCTAGTAGCCTCTCGAACGCTGGTCGAGGAAGAATAATAAATAAATATTTCCAACATTATAGCTAGCAGGATTGTAACTATGAAAGTTTAGCAACTGAGAAACGATTCGTTCCTAGAATGATATGCGAGGCTATTGAGATTAAAAAATATCCAAATTTGAATAGGGAAGATGGTTGGTATATATACCACCAGCTTGGGGACCCATTTTATACAAGAGATAAAATCCCAACAGATACTATTAGTTCTTTTGTTTGCATGATTTAACATAAGAAGGAGATAGAAAGCCTCTCTTAGTTTGTTTCGCCGGTTCTTCTCAAGTCTCCCAATTTTGGAACCGGTGGTAGTTTGCGGTAGTTAGAGTCAAATAAATAAACTCAAAATTACAAAAAAGAATTTTAAATATGGTACTTTATTAACTAATAAATTCATACATAGACAATAAAGTTTTAAAAATCTTCCAATGGAATATCCAAACGCTCAATAAAAGTCTTTCGAAGGTAGCTCGACAAAGTAAATAAAAATCGTTATTCTGACGATGCAGACCTGAAAAGGCTGCGAAACGTCAAAAAATAAATACAGTTCGTGCATTTACCCGTTAAAACTAGTTTTATTTATTGAAAGTTTGTGGCTTGTGTTATGGGATGCTAGGGTAACGGATAGAATATATATACTGATACATATATCAGTAAAGGTTAGCGAGACTGGCAGAAGAGCGTTGGACCAAAAGGGTCACATTATGGAGAGGCCCAAAAGGAAATCGCTGTAGGGGAAGATCTGTTACAAGATGGAAGGATGATATAAGCAAAACCGTTGGGCCAAGATGGATAAAAATAACCCAAGACAAGAAAAAATGGACTTCTTTGGAGGAGGCCTTCACCCGTGGAAGGGTTCTTGCAGATACATAAAATTTTATTAGAAACAAACAAAACAAACAGTTAACAAAGAAAAATATATAGGTTAATGTTTTTATTTTTTAAGCATTTAACTGCTAGATGTTTAAATCTAAAGAAAAGTTTTGATAGAAAAATAATCCACGCGGTCCAGGCAGCAGACGGGACTCGAACCCACACCCTTTGCAATCCGGGCGAATGCACTGACTGTATAGGTTAAGTTTATTTATTTTGCTCATTTTCTTTCTCTGCATGAAATAAAAAAGACTTTATTATATATTATTACATACATAAGTATATTTATATAGAAATACATATTAAACATCCATGACTGGAGTACAAATGCTCGTATTCATCACACAAACATCTGCCCTAACCGGGATTCGAACCTCTCGAGTAGGCGACACCTTGTAACCAGGCGTAAAAACGCCTCGCCCACGGAGGTCGTCAGATAAATTAAGATCAGTTCCAAATGAACACTTACCATAACCGATGTCTTTGGCAGAGAACACCCTCCCGTAGAGGTCCGATATTAGCACGGACGCCATTTCACAGTGCGACGGCTTATGGTCCAAAGCGATCTCTACAATAGTCTCGCACACCTGGAACAAACGACAACTTTCTATGAGTAAATCCCCCTGGCACCCGAAGCAATATTTACACTGGATCGCTTATATAACAAATAATACATTTAAAATCACTTATTAAAAACATTATTACATAGCGTCTGATTATTTTACAAAGAAAAATGCTTGGGTTTGAACTGTTCCAATCATTCCAACAGGTTCTCTATATGAAATAAATCATGATTGTATTGACATTGTTACAACATAGTGATTAGTAAATGTTGTTACATTATAATTTTTAATGTTGTGGAGGTTTTTTCGCTCGTTTTTCTCCGCAGCTTAATAATATGTCCAATAACGAGTGGAGGAGAGTACATCCAATTTGAATAAAGATATATTGATTTTTGATGAGGAGCTCGATGGCGCAAATGGTTTGCGCGTTCGGCTGCGATCGTTGAAGTTAAGTAACTTTCGCAGTGGTCGGTCATAGGATGGGTGACCAAAAATTTACTATCTCGACTTCTTCCGTGCTTCGGAAGGTACGTTAAGCCGTTGGTCCCGGCTGCATCTGCAGTCGTTAGCACCCACCATTCCGCACTGGACCCGCACGGTGGGTCATGGCCCAAACTCCCTATTTCATCCATAATGATGATGATGATGATTTGTGGTAATAGCTCACCAGATGGCTGCGTTTAGCTGTGACAAACTCGAGGAGATCTTCCGCGGCCGCATTGGTGTCACCGTGCTCGAAGTACTCCAAGATGACGGGCTCCGACTTGCGCTGGGAACAAGGAAAAACGACTTAAAACATCTGGCAGGATCCATACTATATAAAACTGGGAGAAAAGAGAGTCTTTGCTGAGAGAGATTACAGACCCGTGGCTTATTTAAACTACCAGAAGACCTATTAAGAAAGATAAAAGGACATTTAAAAACACTCGTATATGACCAAAATGTACTCCCTCTATCTTTACTTTTTAATTGTCACCTTCACTCAGTTGGACAGCTTACCAGTGACGGCATACTGCTGAATCTTATTATTTAATGTCCTTCTCTATCTTTCTAAATAGGTCTTCTGGTGGTTCAAATGACCCATCAATTTTTGACACGGGCCTGTAGCCTATGAGTTTCTTGTTGGTTCTTCTTAGTACTTCGCAAGTCTACGAGGGGAGACGTCATAGATGGCATATTTTTAACATTGTTTACCGAAATTAAGGATTGTGGGACATCAGCCGATTAGAAAAATGTACGCCATTGTGGCATAACTCTTTTTTTGTGTGTAGTTTTAATGCAAACTCTTTGACAGTCCCATTGGAGGGCCTGTCGTATAAGAAGTACCTATAGTATAATTCTACAGAGTTCTCTCCAAGCCATGTAGCCTTCTTTCTTGCAATAACTAATAAAAAAATAAAAGTCAATACTACAGCAAAAACGTAGCCTTTTTTTTATTTCGCATGCAAAACCTCTGTTTACAGACGTTGGCGCCCTTAAGAGGACACACCAACGAACGGACCTCACACCTAGCCTCTCGCAAGTCTCACGGGTGCGAAGAAGAAGCCATTAAGCAGTCCCCGCGGATTACAGCATACTAACCGCTAAAACCCTGCGAATACCCTCTACGCTGTTTAAGTACGGAGCCGCGAGATCCCAGTTCAGGGATTTCACTGCGTCTCCGCATCTGACTGCTTCCAGGCCTAGCCGGGGCTCCGAGGCAGAAATCACCCTGGGTATCTCGGGTGATCCCGTGCCATAACGTAGCTCGGTGGGTGCCACACAAATTTTCATCCCTTTTCACTCCCAATTTGTATGATTTCCAGGATAAAAACCTCCTGATATCCTATGTCCTTTTCCGGGATTCGGTACCATCCATCGTCCCGCTACATCAACGGAACAATTGGGGAAAAAGTTCCGGGGTGGATGGCATAGATCAAGTATACTACCCCGGCGTGATTTTTTTGCAGGGCTTATGCTAACTCCCCTGTTTGAAGACCGCGTTAAACGACGGGGTCGGGGCTACCGCGGTCGATGGAACATTTTTTCCTAACCGTCCCTTTAACGGGGCGGGGCGACCGGGGTGGATGGTACACTCTTTCCCGGGACTCAAACTATATCTATACCAAATTTCTTCCCAATCGGTTCGGTGGTTTAAGCGTGAAGAGGTAGATAGACAAACTTTTGCATTTATAATTAATTTGTTAATTTATAATACTAGCGGCCGCCTGTGACTTCGTCTCAGATAACTTTAGTTTTTTATAATTTTCTCAGGAACCTAACATTTTTCCAGATAAAATAAAAAAGGTATCCTATGTCTCTTTACATATTATAAGCTGCCTACTGAATGTAAAATTTCATCCAAATCCGTACAGCAGTTTATGCGTGATTGAGTAACAAACATTAAAAACTTTCTCATTTATAATCACAGAACTCAGAAAGGGGTTAGAAGGGTGATCATAGACAGTTTGCACGGGAACTGATGTCGCCGGCCGGTTCGCCTTTACTACACTTCCACCAAATAGATAATAGCCAATCAAACGACGCGACATCAAACAATCGAACCTCACACCCGAGAGCAACGACGCAATCAGACCCAATTTTTGGTCAAATTATGAGCATTTGCTCACACATCTGTGGCGCGCCTGCCCCTCCCACCTTCTAACCTCCTTTTGTGTTTATAATATTTCTAGCTGATCCAGCGAACTTCGTATCGCCATACAAAATATGGGTGGTAGAAGGGCATAAATTTAGGGTTGTATGAATTTCATAATGCCAAATAAAAAAAAAATCCAAAAATTAAAAGTTAGGGGTGGACAGCCCTTATCACTTAGGGCTTTAAAAATTGGCAATATAAAAATTTCATAAAACTTACGGAGGAGTATGGAAACTAACATTATGACATGAGAATTTTATATACCTATAAGAAGTATGGATTTGAGGAATTCGACAGATTTGATTTCTTGTTGAATGAACCTAGCATTCAATAAGAAATCAAGTTGTCCATCTGTAGAGTAGCCTCTGGACTCGCCAGTCGATTTGTGGGATCATTGACACAAGCCTGCGCAAGTTGCATGCCCAATGCGATGCAACCTTTGCATTTTAATTCATTGTATCACACTACGTGGGCGACTGAGAACTTCGTTACCACAAATTCTCAGATTTTATATTTTTAAGGAAAGAAACCCTTGACCAATTTGTTATTTTTTTTAAGCATTTAACTTTTGTTAGAAACAATTCCACGCGGACCAGGCAGCAGACGGGGTTCGATATAAACAAAATTTTCTTTAGAATTAAACATCTAGCAGTTAAATGCTTAAAAAATAACTATAGTTGCTATTTCTTCGTTCAAATGTTTAATACTTGTAAAGGTATTCATTTGACATTGTGGGTTACCTATAATGCGAAGAGATGGCGCTGC
The DNA here is from genome assembly GCA_902850365.2 of Chilo suppressalis. NCBI lineage: Eukaryota > Metazoa > Arthropoda > Insecta > Lepidoptera > Crambidae > Chilo > Chilo suppressalis. The sequence goes on from OU963919.1 coordinate 10,922,079, forward strand.
CTTGCAGCCTAAGAAAGTTTAGAAAAAAGCGACATAGCATAATAACGCGGTAGCCTAATGGTTAGTGCATTCGCCCGGATAGCGAAGGATGCGGGTTCGAGTCCCGTCTGCTGCCTGGTCCGCGTCTATTTTTTTCTAACAAAATTTTCTTCAATTTGTTATTAGTTAGAATTCAATTCAATATCTGAACATGGGAACAGGAAATCGTGTAAAAACATCAAATACTCCAGCGACACAGCTCTTTCATGGAAAGAAAAATAGGTAATATTCATATTCGCACCAAATTTATCAAAAAGTTATACTATCGTTGGCGCAAGTAGTAATCGCTATCGGCTGCGATCGTTGAAGTTAAGTAACTTTCGCAGTGGTCGGTCATTGGATGGGTGACCAAATAACTTCTATCTTGAGTTCCTCCGTGCTTCGGAAGGCACGTTAAGCCGTTGGTCCCGACTGCATTTACAGTCGATTGCACCCACTAATCCGCACTGGGCCCGCGTGGTGGGTCATAACCCAATCTCCCCATTCCATCCATAGGGAAGGCCTGTGCCCCAGCAGTGGGGACTTTAATAGGATGATGATATATATAAAAATCAATTGCTGTTCGTTAATCTCGCTAAAACTCGAGAACGACTGAACGGATTTATCTTATCTTGGTCTTTAATGTTCGTGAAGGTTCGTGAAGGCCACAGCAGTGGGGACAATAATAGACTGATGATGATAAACGCATTTCAATGTGTTTTATTTAATGAGTGGTGTGTGTGAAAGCCCAAGAAACAAATATCTTATTCGCATTTATATTATAAAAGTATGGATTAAAACCCGCCAATCTTCCTATAGTGTTGAAAGTATACCTAGCATAGTGATAATAATTTAATCGGTACTAGACAAACCACAAACACAGCCTCTCTGAGTTTGTTTCGCCGGTTCTTCTCAGAAAGGTCTCCCAGTTTTGGAACCGGTGGTAGTTTACGGTAGTTAGGGTCAAATAAATAAACTCAAAATTATAAAAAAGAATTTTAAATAAAGTACTTTATTAACTAAATTAACTAATAAATTCATACATAGACAATAAATAATAATAATAATAAATATTTCCAACACTCACACCAATAGCCTAGCCCCAAAGTAAGCACTGTAAGGCTTGTGTTATGGGGTACTAGGGTAACGGATAGAATACATATACAGTACATATATACGTATATTTATTTAGAAATACATATTAAACATCCATGACTGGAGTACAAATGCTCGTATTCATCACACAAACATCTGCCCCCATCGGGATTTGTCGGGTCGCCCTCGAGTCGGCGACCCCATGAAACCCGGCGTACAAACCACTCGGCCACGGAGGTCGTTTTAAAAATCTTCCGATGAAATATCCGAACGCTCAGTAAAGGTCTTTCGAAGGTAGCTCGACAAAGTAAATAAAAAATCATTATTCTGACGATGCAGACCTGAAAAGGCTGCGAAACGTCAATAAATAAATAAAGTTTGTGCATTAACCCGTTAAAAACTAGGTTTTATTTAATGAGTGATGTGCGTGAAAACCTAAGAAACAAACCACAAACACATACTAAGCAAAGTTGCCACGTAAATAAACATGTTATTTATAGTAGTTTTGTACATAAAATTGCGACACACTATCAGGTCATCGACCTTTAGGAAGGAGGTGAGGCTTCAATGACAGCGATATTAGATAAACTAAAACTTATTATCATAAAGTCAAGCCATATACAGGGCTATATACATATACAGCCATAAATCCTAAGTCTCTCCGGACCGGACACCCTGCAGTTCATTTCATCGATCAAGCTTTGGGACATATTTTTAGGTGAAGTTTCTTAACTTTAGAAACTTCAAACATAGAGTCATAAAAAACATAAGCTTTTTAAATCTAAAGAATATATAACTAGGAAAAAAACCACGCGGACCAGGCAGCAGACGGGACTCGAACGAATGCACTGACCAATTATGCTACCGCGGCCCTGATGACCGCGTCGAAATTCTTCTAGCTGCAATTCAGCGCCATCTCTTCGCATTGTAGGTAACCCACCATGTCAAATGAATAATTTTACGTATTAACATTTGAAAGAAGAAATAGCAATTATAGTTATAATTTTATTTTAGTTTTATTCGAGTCCCGTCTGCTGCCTGGTCCGCGTGGATTTTTTTCTAATTATATATTCGTTAGATTTAAACATCAAGCAGTTACACATGCTCAAAAAATAAAAATTATAAGCTTTTTAACATATTTAGGAAAACGTAACGTAAAAGTAATAATAATTGTTTTTGTTTAGTTAGCTTCCTTTTAAAATCAACTTACAGCGATGATTTTCGTTTAACATGCTATGTATTAAATAATAGTGAAAACGTTTTTGGCAAATTCCTAAAGTTAATGAAATAACTAACATGTTTTTTTAATGCTGCGCGTTTCCCTAAATAAATATCTTGATTTGATTCACACCTTTAAGTCTAAAGGTCACATGTAAACACATTAATAATGGGGAGTTATTATTAGACATTTTCTTCTAAATCTCGTAACATTTTTGTATCCATACTGGATTATTTCAGTTATCCTTCTTTTATCTATCCACTCTATAATTATATCGAAGTTGACTAGAACTAGGTGGACTGTACAGTTAGTATACACTAAGCCATGAAGAAGGTTTGTGCTTCAGTAGTGTACAACAATATTGAATAATCATATTTTAGGATTGTTTGGCCGAGTGGTTTGTGGGTTTCATGGTGTCGCCGACTTGAGAGGTCCCGGGTTGGAATCCCGGTGGGAACACATGTTTCTGTGATGAACACGAGCATTTGTACTCCAGTCATGGATGTTTAATATGTATTTCTATATATATATACACAGTGCTTACATTTGGGCTAGGCTAATTGGTGTGTGTTGGAAATATTTATTTATTACTAGTGGACCGGACTCGCTCGGTGTAGAGCTATTCGATTTTTTCTCACCTTTTAAACCTTCCCTAGACCTTCACGAACTTTAAAGACCAAGATAAGATAAATCCGTTCAGCCGTTCTCGAGTTTTAGCGAGATTAACGAACAGCAATTGATTTCTATATATATCCTCATCATCAGCCTATTAATGTCCCCACTGTTAGGACACAGGCTTTCCCTATGGATGGAATAGGGAGATTGGGCCATAACCCACCAGGCTGGCCCAGTGCGGATTGGCGGTAACTAACGACTGCAGATGCAGCCGGGACCAACGGCTTAACATGTCTTCCGAAGCACGGAGTAACTCAAGATTGAAGATTTTTGGTCACCCATCCAATGACCGACCATTGCGAAAGTTGCTTAACTTCAACGATCGCAGCCGAACGCACTAGCCACCTGCACCATCGAGCTCCTCGACATATATATATATATATATATATATAGATTAATTAATATTGAAACGTACAAACACCGGTGAAAAACCTAAATTGTTGCGTACGTGATCGACGGCACGTAACTCGAGCCAACCCGCTATCACTGGCGCCCTACGCACACGCCCCCTTGGCATCGCTCGTGGCCGCGTATTCGTGTCAAACTTTTGTATTCATTAACCTCTATAAACGCCGCCGTCTCTCGGCAAAAAACCTTCAGAGCGTTGCGAAAGACTAACGAAAACAAACCGATTTGTTTTTCTTTTCCTATCTAAATGGCGGTTCATTTAAATTATTATATCTAAATGAAGATATGAGTGGATGAATGTGCTATGATACAAAAACTCGAACAAATTAGTGTTCAAGAATTTTTAGTTGTAGAAATGGAAGTGTTCGCCCTAGTTTACACCAAGGTTTATTTCAAATTTAAACAATATCTTAATTTTTAGTTCACACTTTTAAACATGTCCTATATAATAATAAATAGTTACTTAAAAGTTGTTGAATACACGAAATATGTGAAGTAAATACTGATTTATACTTGTAAACATAGATAAATGATTGACCAATAATTTATCTATGCTTGTAAAGATATTCGTGGTCTATGCGAAAGAATGTCACAAGTATTTTGTAAAACCAAAGTTTAAGACTTTTTTCTTGGTGTACACCAGGAAGACTTTTAAAAAATATAGGTAATTGTATTTATTTAAATATATAATCGTTTAAAGAAAAAATATTATATTTATGATACTTTATATAAAAAACTTTATAAGCTGTGTAAATAATGCAACAATAATGTATGGACGTGTATATTGAAATAAATACTTAAAAAAAATGTTTCTCTGTACAAATGTCTATAGTCTAAGTTCACAAAATGATGAGTTAATCTTTAATGTTATCTTTCTTCTCTATTTATATCGTGACGGAGCTAAATGATAGTCCGTTCTAATATGTTATCAAAAGATGGATGTATTAATTTTGGTAAGATAGGTCACGGATGAAGTTGCTATTGTACACACATCTTAGATTAAAACAAAAAGGGAAGATACGGCACTCGCTGCTCATAAGTGTTCCGCTCAAATTGTTGTGCATGACTAGAGTTGCCAGGCCATAAAATGCAAAGGCCGGACTGCGCACTATATAAGGCCTTTTTTTTTTGTCTGGGAAATGCTTTACGCATCCTTCAACCACCGGGGGAGCGAGAAGAAGGTATGTGGGACTCCTCCCTGCTCATTTCAGCCAGCCCTTAGGCCGGGTGAAATGAGCAGGGCCCTACCTAACGCCCTGAACAGGGCCACTAAAAACCAGACAATACTCCTGCACCGGTCACCCGGCGTACATTCTGAGGACCGCAGTCCCCCCAATGCACGCCGGGAGTGCGGGCGTGGTCGCGGCAAACGTTGCCGACTGTCCGCGCAGCACTGTATAAGGCCTGACGTTTTCGTACATGACCGGTTTGAAAAATTCTTTTACGTTTAGAATCCAACATTATCCCTGATGAACATAGGCTTATAGTATTAAAGATTACTAGCGGCCGCCCGCGACTTCGTACGCATCACGGAGTTAGTTACAAATAAAGGTTCACTGCTCGTTCCCCGTAGGTGATAGCGTGATAATATGTAGCCTATATGTTGACCCGAATTCTTCATAATATTCGTGCCAAAGGAGATTGCTCAAATTGGCCCAAATGCACAAAAAATATTGAAATACACGGTAATTCTTGGCGTAATTTATAATTTAATTTACAGTCATTAGATTTCAACGGACATCTTTGTATAACATATTCACTTTAGAAAAGGACTTTTCATTTTACCGGTTTTAAAAACATACGAATCATTTTTAATGGCTATGGGTGTAGTAACATTCAGCCAAAGACTGATCGAAGTTGTTTATATAATATAAAAACAAATCTATTTTGTAAAGATCGATAAAATAAATCATTTTTTTATTACACTGTGGTATTAATATCCACAACTATATTATCATTTTACTACATGCAAATGAGCTCAGACAATTATTATAGATGGTAGGCGACATCATAAAGTTTATTGCCATACATTTTTCGCCAAACACCTCCATAAACACATTATAATCTGTTTAGACTATCTATGGGCCTACGTTGTCTGACTATAAATAAATAAAATTATAAGGTTTGATACACTGAAAATCTAAAATATGGTTATATTAAAAACATAACATAAATAATGAAGCTACTGAATATATGGCTATATAACCTAAATCTCTTATCTTTGTTTGGTTAACGAGAGTTTAAAAATTCTCTCTAATCTGTGGCTCATTCGAATTCCTCGCACAGTTTCTGTCACAGAGTACCTTATTATAACCGGAAATGCATAGGTGACACCTGATTTTAAGTTACTCTTAAGCATTAACTTTAAAAACAGGCAACTATCTGTTAATCTACATGCTCTATATACCTGAATCTAATCCATAATTGCGGTACTTGGCTTGATTTCCTTAGTTTACTATATAACTTATTTGTTTTTTATTATTTTAATATGTTCTCAGGGGTGTCCTGAATATTTTTTTTTTCTACAGTAATATATATATTATTTCGAATCTAGGAAACAATTTTTCATGATTATTGGTCTTTAGGCCAAACATGTATGGAAGCTGAGCAATCTCCTTTGAAGTAAATCCATGCAGTACGTTTTGAGTTTATCCCGGACATACATACAGACAAAAAAATTTAAAATCTATTTTGGCTTCGGTATCGATTGTAGATCACACCCCAAGTATTATTTAAAAAAAATATTCAATGTACAGTTTTGACTTACCCACTATTTTATTACATGTATAGATTTAAAAAAAATAGGGTTCCGTATGAAAACTTCGATAACGTAACCCAGGGTGCGAAAAGGATACCAAAAAAATACCTTACATCGCTTTCGCTGCGGAAGTCATTGACAGTAGAGCAAAATTATGTACTAAAGTTTTAAAGAGGACATCAATATCTACAAAAAAATCCGCGATACCATATCTCTAATTATTACAGTTATGTTACAACTAAAGGTCCCCTGCGGTTTCAACCGCGTTAATTAGAGAAATAAGTTATAGTGAGTCAAACTTGAAAGATGAGCATATGCTGTCGCGGACTTAATTATAGAACTTTTCAAGGGGAACAATTCCGACATAACGAGAATTCATATTTCTATACTAATATTAAAAATGCGAAAGTGTGTCTATCTTTCTGTTACACCTTAACGCTTAAATCGCTGAGACGATATAAATGAAATTTGGTTTGGAGACAGTCCAGTTTCTTGGTCACCCATCCAATGACCGACCATTGCAAAAGTAGCTTAACTTCCACGATCGCAGGCCAAACTCGCTAACCACATGCGCTATCGAGATTCTCAACATAGTGGTAAAAAGTGGGAAAAACGGCGTAAGCTTCTATATTTTACAATTTGCATGCAAAAATAAGAAACCGGCAGCCACATAGGCCAAATAACTAGTTTCTGGCAAAATGTAAAAATAGTCCATTTCAATTCAGAAAAAAGTCAACAGAACACTTGTCGTGTTTATTTAATCGTGTCCGCACCTTTTAATGTTTAGTGTTGTTAGTAACATCGATACGGTGTTGTCGATAAGATGAACTCTCAACTTTAGCCGTGAAGGCCGAGCTCAAGACGCCCAAGCGCGAAATTTGACAGATCCGTAATGGTACTGCATCTTCAAAGTTTCTATGAAAACTAAGGGCGCTTTCAATTTATGCGTTTCTTGTCGGCCTGCTGCGGTGCCGAAGCGGTGCGTCTAATTTTGTATAGAAGGAGCCACTTTTTTCTTACGTCCGGTAGAGGGCGCTGCTTAGGACGCTTTCAATTTATGCGTTTCTTGACGCGTTTTTTTTCACACAAAACGCGCGGTGCGGCAACAGTCCTGTTGTCGAGCATTCGCGGTATCGGCGCCGCACTGTTGCCGCACCACGCGTTTTGTGCGAAAAAAAACGCGTCAAGAAACGCATAAATTGAAAGCGTCCTAAGCAGCGCCCTCTACCGGACGTAAGAAAAAAGTGGCTCCTTCTATACAAAATTAGACGATGACGATACGATAACGAAGCTATCGCAGTTAGTACTTGGGAGGCTCAAGTGATCCCTTTGATTTCATACTTTGGAAAGAAATAAGTTAAGGTCACATCGACACTTCTGTTTAACTTTGAAGGGTATCGCGCAAGGGTCTTAACAAAATATGCAACGCTATTCGGCTGCAGTCTGATAGTTGAAAATATTGCCCCAAAACACATTTTTGATAAGCAGTTTTGACTCCCAACAGTTTCGTATATCGACATACAATATTACCGTTATTGCAACAACACTAGCGTACTGTTTTCTTGGTCGCAAACATGTTATCTCAAGGCCGTCCGTATTTATCTACAATACACGTGTGAGGGTATTATAGTCGGATTCTGCTACACTGCAAGCTATACTATAAATGCTATTTTTTATATTGTGATAGCAACGAACTTCGTGCATTTGGTACGTAAATGTTAATAATAATAATAATAAGATTTATTGACCAAAATAATCAGTACAGTAAGATTACGTAACAAACTTAGCACTAGTTAAATAATACAGAAAATATTTTTTTTAGCCTCTGCTGCTGAACTAGGCAATGCCTGTATTTCAGCATTCAGCGCCATAAACCCCCACAGACATGATAATACTAAACTAGACTAAATACATCTCATGAAAAGATCAATAGGTAGCAATTCATTTTAAAAGCAAGGCATCTATGAGCATAATATTTAAATTATATGTAATGTATGAAATGATGTGTGGCTGTATGTGTATGTGTGTGCGTGTGTGTGTGCATGTGTATTTGTGTGTGTATTTATGTATATGTGTTTAAGTGTGGATGTATTTAGCAATTAGTATTTGTTGTTCATTTTTGATATTTTGGAATGGTTAGGGAATAATTTTGCACGAATTGCTTTAATTATCAGTATAAAAGTACTATCATGTACGTGGTAGAATACAATATTTATTTATTGCGCTATAATATACAAACATGACAATATAGATTACATTAAAAAAATATCTCTCAGAAAAATCAACTTACATGAATCACGTTTAAGCGCACTTAGCGACATCTATTGTAAAGAAATCAACTTACATGAATCACATTTAAGCGCATCTAGCGACATCTATTGTAAAAAAATGCATTTTCTTCGCAATAAAGCTGCCAAGTGGACGTCCTAGATAGAGATTATGATAATACGATAAAATAAAATATTACTATGTTTCGTCCAATATATTGATAGTCAATAACCTTTCCAATTTTATTGTGTGTTATGATGCGATCAGCCCACGTGCTTAACCTGAGGCGAGTTTAACATTTTTTACCCATACAAAAAAGGTGTACAACGCAGCTAAAGAAGTTTTCACTTCAAAAAGCCAGTACTATGACCATAATTTCAGTGCATGGTTCGTTTCTAAAGATACTCTGTTAGTATTGTAGAATATTCTTATGACCGATTTGCATTATTCATGTAATAGTTTCGTCGAAATAATGTAAGTACCTTCTTATTTGTCTACTTATTAAATCATTGGAACTCATAAAGTTGTCGGAATACTGGCTGGACAAATAATGCAGAACGAAAAAATTTTGTTATTTTTTCCATCATTTAAAAAATTAAATGTGGTTTTTGTCTTTATTATTTTTATTGCATTGTCTAGGGGTTTTTGGCGGGATTTCATGAGTGCGGTTGGCGTCATATTTTAATTATTCTTTAAATTCGTTAATAATGGGGATATTATATGTTCTTTCCGGTTGACTGGTAGAGAATGCCATATTGAGTTAAGTCCGCCATTTGCAGTGTAAAGGCAATAGAGATTAAATAAATAAATAAAAAATATTCTTACTATGTATTTGACTATATGTTTTGAAACTATATGATGCAATAGAGAGTATAATATTGTTAAATAAAATTGGTGTGATTTTGTGTTACAATCGTGTGCGGAACTGAAGAATTAACGGAATCTTTAAAATATTCGCTATATCGGTCAGGTGGATGTGAGAACTTTATTGTAGTTTGTTGACTACTTCACAGAAGCTTGTCGAGAAAGCTGACTCGATACATTTTGTGCCAAACACTCCAAGAAACATTAGAATGCGTCACACCCACATTCTATTGTAAAAAAGGGAAGATTAATACAAAAATAAGACGATGGCTGCGCATGGCTTTGCCTTTCCCAAAAGGGAAGATTGGAACTAAAAAAATAGGTATGCATTTCGCGCTATTATTGTTAGAATAATACTTTTTGGCGGGATAGGGAAGCGTCCCTTTAGCAGTTTTGTTTTTCTTGTTAAAAATTGTGTTGTGGCGGATATAAGTGTCTAAAAATGTTGGATTATTAACCACTAAGTATTCGGGAACATGCACAAGTGTTGGCAAGTGAAACAAAATAGCGGAAAGTGTCTTTCGACGTTCCCTCAAAAAATCCACGGGGAGGTTCCAGTAAATCCCCACACATTTACTGAAACATAGGGAAAGGGGGATTGACTTGACTGCCACTTACTTACTTTTACTTGATTTATAACTTTGGCCACGAGTGCTATAGAATTTGTAAACTTTTAACACTTGACATTGGCTAAATGCACAAGCCGTGCGAAGCCATTTAGGAAAAAAAAGGTTTTCTGCAAATTTTCTATTGATTAAAATGGGAAAAAATAAATCTAGCGACTCTTCTGCTAGAGAAATAATAATAAACTTGCGTGCTCGTAATTGGTCGTATAAAAACAATGCTGATCACTTGCATTGCTCAAAAACGATAGTGTACCAAGCTGTGAAACATTTGAAATATTTTAATATACATCAGACAACCTCAAATGTCCCCCGCAAACCCATTTCAAGAAAAAAGTCTCCACGAGAGGTTTTAAGAATAGTTCGCCTTGCTAATTACGACCCGTTTAAAGGCTTAAACGAAATTAGTACCTAAATGATTTTTTGGTGTGAATAATCCTAGCGCAATATGGAAAGGAGATGTAGAGAAGCATGCATTCGCCTCGCTCGGTTGATACAGCACAAGGTTTAACAAGGCGACAAAACAGTTTTATTGTAAATGGATGTGACCTATATTTTTATTCCATTCCATTGTGATTGTGAATAAAAGATTTGAAACTGTTCAATTTTATTATCATTGAATTTTGTTTTTCATATTATAATAACAGAACAGTTTATCAATATACGGATATTTTACCCACACAACATTCACTCTACCTTGTTGACGCTAGAATAGGGTATTTGACAAGTTTTAGAAAACGATCTCACGTTATTGAATAATGTTTTTGGGGTCCATAAAAAGTGGATATTTATCATTCTGTTGTGTATTTCAGTAAAAATAACCATATCAAAAACTCCATTAAAAGTTGCCGCGGAAACGTTTCTCTGGACAATATGGCGTCTTACTAGTGTGTGACGTCCTACGACTGTTATTAAAACGTCAAACGATACAATGTAATGTCACTTTAACCGGAAGTTTACTTGCGTGTGACGTCAATTTAGGCTCCGCCAATCCCAAGCATTTTGGGTCACGTGACAATAGATGAGAAAACTAACTATTATCTTTTTCGTGGGTTTTTAAGTAAAATTATTAATATTTTTTTTTGTAAAAATAGTTAAAATCCCTGCCAAAATTCATTCTAAACACAGATACTAACAATTGATAGTTTATTTTTAATACTGTCAAATAATCTATTTTTAATTTTGCTTCAAAATCAATTACCGTTTTCTAATATTAGATTAATAGTTACTGTAAGAAATGTAAAGCTCAGCAGTATGGGATTGTGAAACAAAAATATTTCTGTAAAAGCAAAATAGGTACTCCTTGCATTAAGAGACGTAGTCTTATCGGATTTTCAGCTCGAATTGGAGTTCCCGTCTGGGGGAACAAAGCGCTTATTCCACCTGACTAAAGTCAGACGTCCTAGTTAGGATCCTAAAAATAAGGCTAATTAGAAGCTTCTGATTACACTTGACTAATTTAGTTACTGAATCAGTCAGTTACAAGCGCGCGGCTAATGCAGTCGGACTTTTTCGTAATTGCTCCAGCCCTGTCAAAGCAACAAAAAATCTGTCTTCTCGTAGGCCTGGCCATTGGCTCAATGAAATAAAATAAAGTAAAAAACGAAAAACATGGGTGAAAGAATATTAATATTATTTTATCGTTTTGGTTCCAAAGATACGGAGAGAATGCCATGTGGCATTAAGTCCGCCATTTGTTGTAAATAACAATAAAGAGTAAATAAATAAATAAATACGGCATATGTTTATACAATTCAATTATATTACTCATAACTTCTTTTTCTTTTACCGCCGACATCGCACACTCGCGTAAATCGTAATCGTAAAACAACACGTCCTCACGCAGTGACACCTGAGGTGCGACTGAAGCATCTAAACGCTATTCCACCTTCCTAAATCGCGTTCTAATTAGGATACTAAATGATTTAGTCAATCAGAAGCCACACTTCTTCCAATTTAGGATGCTAATTAGGATCCTAACTTCTTAAATGCTATTTCACTTGACTGAATTAGTTAATGAATGATTTAGAACGTCTGAATTTAGACAGGTGGAATAAGCGCTTAACCTTTACCTTACAGAAAGAAGATCACAGGAGAATAACACTACTTTTTGGTGTTGTGTATCTGTCAGTCACTCCTTCCAGGGCTCCACGGTGTGGGGGATTGGGTCAGGGAAGGCAATGATGCGAGTGATTTTGTTTATATTTCAAGTGTCTATAGCTATACGCTTATTCGCCACCCTTTAATAAAACCAGAGGATATTGGTGTTTCGTCATCCAGGCCGGACATATTTCTCTTTTCTAGGCACATCAAACATATAGTACTTATATAGCTTACTGTACTGTGGATACTAACATTTCAAGAGACCACACAATAGAATTGAATAAATATTACGATCTAACCAATGGACTAATTAAAAATGGCTATCTAGTTTATTTAAATGTGGCAGAAGTAGGAGCGAGAGTCATACCAGCAAAATCTCTCTATAACCTTCTAAAAGACCTGGGCCTGTCGAGAACTGCAGTAAGTTCACTTTTGGAGTTACTAAGGCTGCACTAACAGGCTGCTATCAAAAGTGAAGGTGAGCGTTGATGCGCATCTCAAAGGGGGCCTCCTTAAACTTACACCTGGGTAAGTCCCGGGAACTGCTCAGAGTTTCTCTCCCGCAATAAACCCGGCACCTGCACGGTGCATCCAAGGATTGCTAAGAAGTTAGTCTTTCTAAAAATAAATGCTACATACGCTGACCCTGGCTGACTTATGTTTAGTTAGCGAATGCTGACACATTCCAAAATTAAATTAAGCCCATCAACGCACTTAATAGTTTGAGGTGTTCCCACTGCTGGGGCACAAGCACAAGGCATAACTAACCACGCAGCCACAGTGCCGATTGGTGGGTGTCAACGACTTTAGATACACCGGCACGGAACGTAATATGCCTTCCCTTGGCAGGCTGTAGGTAGGGGGGCATTACGGGGCAATGCTCTGGCTTGAAATACCATTGCCCTACACTAAATACACCTCTTTATGAATTGTGGGTAGATGAAGGCTGCACACTTGTAGTGCTCTCTTTTTTAGAGAGCTGATAAGACAAACTACCACTCTCAGCCCGGGAGGATACTGCTAAGGGAAAGAATGGAACATTAAGAGAAAGAGGAGAGCAAGGACAACGGGCTATGACTCATCTACCACGCGGGCAGACTGCTGATTGACGGGTGCTAACGATTGCAGATGCAGCCTTATACGCCTTAACGAGCCTTCCGCAGCAGGAAATGCTTGAGAAAACAATTTGTTCATCATTATGACTGGCCATTGCAAAAGTTGATCAATTTCAAGACTCACCACAATCTCCTCGGGCTCCGCTTCCACGATGACCTGCTTGAACTCCACATCCCCGTTGGTGACGGCCTCGGAGTCGTAGTTGGGGTCGTTGGCGTCCTCGACGAACTCCTCCAGCAGCTCCGACCCTGGGGCGCCCCAGACGCCCTTGCCGCCGGCCCCACCTGTCAATGAAAGTACGTGTCATTTTCTTGCTTTCACACCAATTTATTAGTGTGGGATATGGGTTGCCAGGTCCGACTTGTTTTAAATCGGGATTTAGGGTTGCAGATCGGGACAGTAAATAAAAAACTTTAATTAATTGCGTTTTAAGCTACCAGTGCATTATATTAATTACCTAAATTTTATCGATCAATCGGGACATTTAGGTTCCCGATCAGGTACAAATCGGGACACGTCCCCTGACCCCTGAAAATCGGAACGTCCCGCGCAAATCGGGACACCTGGCAACACTAGATATGGGATACATTTGCCCCACCAGGATTCGAAATTCTGAGCAGACAATACCTTAAAAACTAGTGTACAGACCAACAGATTTGGTACACATAATCTAAGTTGGTATATAAGTGCCGCCTACAAACTAATGCCGTAAAATAATGGCGCGAATTCATATCAGTCGTGATGGATGATTCTCTACATCGAAAGCGCTTGAAGCCAAGAAAATAATCCACATCCACGTTCATGCTTTTTAGCGGAGCTTCACGGCATAAGTGTAGAGGCGAGATTCACGGCTCACACATTCGTGAATGTAACCTGCCGCGAAATGGACTTGAAGTTGCTGCTTGTGCACCCTATGTTGAGGATCAATACCCTTAGCACGAACCAATATCGAATTCGTAACGTTTGCGAGTAAGAAATGTCATTGTCAAATGTGTACTAATTTTTAGTTCTCGTTACGTACTTTGTGCCGGTGCTGTTCAAGTTTCCATACAAAATTTTACATTGACATTTCGGTTTGCAAACTAATCGAATTCGATAATAGTTCGTGCTAAGGGTACAGAATACCTACACCGATCGGGGAACAGGCGCAAACGCGCGTAAAGCCGCAAAAACCATCCACATCACGCTTGTATGCGCAGCTGCACGGCTCAAGTGTGGATGTATATAATAATAACAAGTGTGTAATATACAAAAATGAATGAAACATGGGCACCACCCCTTTAATAAGAAAATAAAAAATATCTGTCCATATTGCAGATAGTCAAGAATACCTCAGTGTCGAAGACCAAGGTCTTGGAACAGTGCGTGTTGCCAGTGATGACGAGCTGAGACGTGGTCGTTGACTATAGACCTCATTAGAAGGCTCCGAGTCGCTCAGCGAGTGATGGAGAGAGCTATAATTAGTGTCTCCCTACACGTCCGTGCTCTGTCGTGATCGAGTCAGGAATGAGGAAAACCGTAGAAGAACTAGAACAACCGACATAGCTCAACGGATCGCCAAGCTGAAGTGGTAATGGGTGGAGCACATAGTTCGGCGAACCAAGGTGCTTTAATGACGACCTCGCACTGGGAAGTGCAGTGTCGGTAGATCCCTCTCGAGGTGGACTGACGACATCAAGCGAGTTAGGGGGGCCCACTGGATGGGGAGAGCACAGGATCGTTGCGGTTGAGAGATCCCTAGAGGTAGGGCTGCCATCTCTCAAATGTGGCAACCAGGATAAGACGCGTGATAACCCCGGATTTTGGAGCCCAGAACCTGGACAGATCAATAAAAAAACAGTTAAAATTATCACAAATCAACTTTTTTATGATGATCTAGGCAAAAGAGCTAGCGGTCTACCTCATAATAAGTGGTCACTGCTGCCCATGGACACTTGCAGCACCAAGGGCCATTCATGCGTTGCCATAAATTTTTAAACCCGGACTACAAATAAAACCCCGCCCGGACTCTCCCCGGACGCCCCGTAAACTAGGACAAATCCGGGAAAACCCGGACCGATGGCAGCCCTACCTAGAGGTGACCTATGTTCAGTAGTGGACGTCCATCGGAAGATTATGATGATTGCAGATGTCCTTAATCAATGAAGAAAAATAATCCTGGACCAGGGGGC
This sequence comes from Chilo suppressalis, assembly GCA_902850365.2. NCBI lineage: Eukaryota > Metazoa > Arthropoda > Insecta > Lepidoptera > Crambidae > Chilo > Chilo suppressalis. The sequence continues at coordinate 10,937,397 of OU963919.1, forward strand.
CATTCGCCTAACGGAAATGCTTTGGAAAACGCTAACGCTTACGATTTCATTTTGTTAATTCTAGCCACCTGAGGTTTTCAAATGCCTCGCGCTCTTTTTTTTTATTTTGCATTGGTAATAACAATTATAACAAAAAATTAGCGTGAGGTACTTGAAAACCTTCGGCGGTCAGAAATAACAAAATAAAATCGAAAGCGTTAGCGTTTTCCAAAGCATTTCCGTTAGGCGATTGGCCCCCTGGACTGTACCAGTATCTCATTATACCACTCGCCTGTAGGAAGTAGACTATTTATATAACTTTCAGTGTAACATAGTAGTATGTTGAAAAATCATCAGCACAGAATTGAATACTCATGTTATCTTCATAAACACAGGACAGGCGTTATCGCAGTGCTAAACTTGTTATTATAGTGACAAAAACATCATACGAAAATAGATACTTTAAATAATCTTTGTTTACTAAAAATAGTGTATTTTTAGTATTGCAACATTAGGTAGGCTCAGTAATAAGCCGCAGTAGCATAAAACTATAATTAATATATGGACTACAGGTGCCCTGCGGTTTCATCGGAATTAATTATTAATTTGAAAAAGATTATAGTGGTACGTAGTAGTAGTAGAAGATCCGAACCTACATCGACCTTTACTGAGCTGATAATAGAATGAAACATATTTTATCATGAGTTTAGTATATTACAAAATATATTAAAAAAGGGTAGCCTAAAAAAATGCTGGACAGACTATTTTTAATTATTAAAAGAAATGTTTTTTAAAAATCATGTTGCTAGATCAAGATAATAAGAAAATGCTGCCCTAACTTAAAGTATAAAACGTATAGAATGTGCAGCCATGTAACTGGCATCGACATACTTTTTTTTTGTAACGCAGGCAAAACCTCTGTTTACAGACGACGGCGCCTTTAAGAGCCACACCGCCGAACGGACCTCACACCTAGCTCCCGCAAGCCTTACGGGCCCCCGCAACTCTTACGGGCGCATTACGGCATAATATCCGATAAAAAACCCTGCGAATACCCTCTAAGCTTCTTAGTGCGAAGACCAGGATCCGCCGCGGGATCCCCGTTTAGGGATTCTCCGCGTCCCCGCACCCAGCAGCCTCCCGACCTAGCCGGGGCTCCACGGCAGGAGTGTCCCGGGATATCGCGGGGACCCCGCAGATGTGCGCAGGATGGCGCGCGCGTGGGGGCTGAATACTCGGCCTAGTGCCCACCGTACCACCCCCGTCCGCTGCGGAGAGCTACTTGGGTGTGCCCGTGTAGCTCCCTCCTCCGCCCCCTCTTTGCAGGACAGAACTACAAGAGGGGGCTGCCGTCACGGGATCCGTCGGTGGCCGGCACAGCTTACGCCATGCCGGTCAGTGAGGGACCCCCCGGGTAGGGTCATGAGACGGGCGCAGCCAGGGCGCGCCGCCGTCCTCTCCTACCCGTCCTCCTTTGAGGTATCGATATACCTGTTTTATTCCTTGCAACCCAGTAGTTCAGGCAGGTAAATAATAGACAACCCAAGGGCTGCGTATTTTATACGTTTTATATAATTTCAGGACATTATTTTCTTATTATCTTGATGTTGCAACATTTAATTGAAATAATACATTTTGTTAAATTTTTGAGACAATAATACTAGCAAATGAGGCTGTGGGTACCCATGAGTACTGTATTCTTAGCACAAACCAATATTGAATTGGATTAGTTTGTGAGTGAGAAATGTCAATGTCAAATGTGTACAGAATTTTAGTGAAAAGCACCTGAAACATGAAGAAGTTTTTTTGAATAACATGCTCTATTCATAAAAACTGTTGTATATTTATTAAAAATAGAAACCATTTTCAAACAGTTTTGATATGCTTCAACACTGATAATCCACATAACCAATGTGGTAAACATTGTTGCTCTTTTGATAACAATATTTGTTTAAGATAAAGCCAAGGAAAGATTACTGTCTTGCTGAATTGGTGAACTAAAAGTGGAAAAATGTCTGCAGGTTATCAATACAAACTCGGTACATATTACGTTATCTATTTTATGATCCAAAACAAAAAATGATTGTATTAAAATAGATTGAATTGTCTTTTATAGTATGACTAGAGGTCCCCTGCGGTTTCCCTTCCTGCTTTAATTTCAGGAAAATGGTTATAGTGAGTCAAACTTGAAAGACTGTCGCAAAGGAGATTGCTCAAATTGGCCCAAATGCACAAAAAATATTGACATACACGGTAATTCTTGGCGTAATTTATAATTTAATTTACAGTCATTAGATTTCAATGGACACCTTTGTGTAATAGATTTACTTTAAAAAGGACTTTTAATTTTACCAGTATGGAATCCTTTTTAATGGCTATGGGTGTAGTAACATTCAGCCAAAGACTCATCGAAGTTGTTTATATAACATAAAAACAAATCTATTTTGTAAAGATCAATAAAATGAATCATTTTTTTTATTACACTGTGGTATTAATATCCACAACTATATTATCATTTTCACTACATGCAAATGTGCTCAGACAATTATTATAGATGGTAGGCGACATTATAAAGTCTATTGCCATACATTTTTCGCCAAACACCTCCATAAACAGATTATAATCTGTTTACATGTTAGACTTTAAGGTCTACGGGCCTACGTTGCCTGACTATAAATTAATAAATAAATAAAATTATAAGATGTGATACACTAAAAATGTAAAATATGGTTATCTTAAAAACATAACAAAAATAATGAAGCTACTGAATATATGGCTATAGAACCTAAATCTCTTAGCTTTCTTTGGTTAACGAGAGTATAAAAATGCTCTCTAATCTGTGGCTCATTCACAATCATCACACAGTTTCTGTCACAGAGTACCTTATTATAACCGGAAATGACACCTGATTTTAAAAGTTACTCTTATGCATTAACTTTAAAAACAGGCAACTATCTGTTAATCTACATGCTCTATATACCTGAATCTAATCCATAATTTCGGTACTTGTTAGTTTACTATATAACTTATTTGTTTTTTATTATTTTAATATGTTCAGTGTATATGGTTTATAGAAGTTTGCAGGGGTGTCCGTCAATAATATTAGTTTCTACAGTAATTTATATATAATTTCGAATCTAGGAAACAATTTTTCATGATTATTGGTCTTTAGGCCAAACATTTATGGAAGCTGAGCAATCTCCTTTATTGTAGAAATTTATTAATGAGAAACAATAGGTATTTACCAAATTTGAAAACTGCTTATATTTAAAGATTGGGACAAACAATTTAACAGAAAAATAAATTAATTAATGTCTTTTTTTCTCCAAATATATAACCAATTAAAGTTTAATTTATTTTTAATGGTTTTGAATTTACCGCCAATAGCTTGGTTCGATGATGTCTACTGTGTGACGTCAACTTTTAATCAATCAGCTCAATCTTACTGAATTGTAGAAGGCAACAGCCAACCCACTCAAAGATAGAACTTTAGTTTACTTTTATCAAATTTTGAAAATTCTTAAACCGGTAGATAACATTACTCCTGAATTCTAAGTATGATTACTTTATCTCAGGGCCAAGTTTATGCTTATAATTTGCATTTTTCTTGATGATCACAGAGATCATGTGATAGTAAAGGAGTAACTTACTCCATGATTATAGCGCTTGTAACAGTGCCGAAATATGGAAGACTCATAAAAAAATATGAGAAAAACGGTGACAATCCCGTTAATAGCTACAATGTTAGTGACCATGAAAGTTTAAAACAATAAATAGGTTGTAAGTGTCCTTAAATCTTAATCAGATTACAATAGTGATAGAAATGTGATAAGACACAGAATGATAACAAATCACTGATGTGGTAAACGAAATTTTTAAAGTCAAAAAATAGAAACATAAATTATATTAAAATTTTATCAATGATGTTTTGAGGAAAGCAGAAAATTCAATACTTATGCCTTTTTAAAATTGAAAAGTTAAATCACCACTAATATCAATGAGAAAAATACATTGTGAATAAGGATTTCAATCAACCAATTACAGATTTTCAGTACTTGGATTACATTTTTTACAAAAACATAGGATCAACACGCGTGACCTTGACATTTACAGGCACGCCGTTTCCTATAGAATCACTCTTTTACAGTCTTTAAGATTATAAACGAGTTTTTATTCTGACTGAAACGTAAATATAAAAAAGTATGCCGTTTCCATTCGAGAAATCAGCAATAGAATAACATGGCCTTCAATGTCGAAAGTTGTTTATCGAACGCACGCCATACTATTGCGTAACGAGTCATTCAACTACTTTACCGACCTGTCCTAACATTAGCGCAGCAAAACTGCACCAGGAGATGAGATGAGGTACACCCTAGCAGAAAAATACTTTATTCATCTACGTGCTATGTAGGTAGGTACATCGTTTGCGGCAACTGCGCAAATAACCGAATGACCTTGAATCGTTAAACTCCTACAACGCATGCCTAAAACCATAATATTATTCCGGTGCGTAGTAAACAAAGATTACGTAAATTACAAAATGCATACTGTCCACAATGGCAAGCTTCCAGAACATTCTGAAGTGCATGCCGGTCCTGAAGCCGAAAGAAAACTATGGTGCAGATAGACTTGGGCTTTTATTAGACAGGTTATACGCACCTTTTTTCGGCAAGCCCCTGCCGTGTCCATTGCGCGGCCGGCGACTGTTCTTCCAACTGCGATATTTCGGTAGCGGAGTCACATTGGTGACAGCTGCTGCTTCTTTGCTATTAGAACGAGCGTATTTCTTATTCTTGCGTCGCAGACGCTCCGAATGAGATGTCGCCGCGTCCCCTGCGCCTTCGTTCGCCACCGGCTTCACGTTTTCTTCCGCCGCCACGTTTTCAGAGTCGGATCGGTCGACCTCCATCGCGGGGAAAGAAACACCGGCTTCGTCGATTTGAGGTCGCAAGTGGATCGCAATTAACTTTCTATCGTTTTAAAAGCACTTGGACGATAATCAACTTAGATTCCCACAACAAATTAGATCCAAATTTAGCAACTGTATGTGATAAACAATAGACCGCACGACGCACGTATTTGTTTTGAGAGAGAACGAGCGCACCGATGTGAAGTTAGCAAAATAACATGGCGGGCGGATCGGTTGGGTTGGCGCTTTGTTAAGTGAAAGAAACTAGTAAATAAAAAAATATTTTATATTTCAATAATAGCTCGATTTTTAAAACATTATTTATGCTGAGACATTTATATGAGCAAACCATTTTTATCAGAATTATTTAAAAAAGTAATAAATTGACTAGAAAAATAACATTGGTATATATTCTGTCTTTATGAAAGGCGAAGGTTACTGAGTTCATGAAGCTTCAACTTACATTTCTATTTTTATATTTTTTTTTACTTTTTAATACGGTGCGAAAAATTTGATTAAAAAAAGAATGTTTCTTGAAGTATTTGGGACGAAATTCGACAACAGAATACGCCTATGATTGGCAAAAAGTTGTCAAGTACTGAGTCAAATTCCAATTACCCAGGAGCGTATTTTGAAATTTGACGCCCCGGGCCATTTAGTCATCTACGATTAGTACTCCCATCTTCCCCTACAATTAGTAAATACATCAAATCTAAATATAGGTTAGTAACAAATATTTTTATATGCCGTGGACCTCTTGGGCCCTGGGATAAATACGTCTATGAAAACACCCTATAATAATATCATCCTACCGTTGTATTACTACTACAAAGTGTGAGATAAACGGCTCCGATCTATCATAGGCGTAGGATATAAAGATAGACAGATATAAATCATATCAAGTTATAGTGTTTTTGTTACAGGATACCATAACACAAACTGGGGGCCATTGGCCTAACGGAAATGCTTTGTAAAACGCTAACGCTTTCGATTTAATTTTGTTATTTCTGACCACCAAATGTTTTCAAATACCTCACGCTATTTTTTTAAATATTTTTATTACCAATGCAAAAGAAAAAAAAAGAGCGCGAGGCATTTGAAAACCTCAGGCGGCTAGAAATAACAAAATGAAATCGTAAGCCTTAGCGTTTTCCAAAGCATTTCCGTTAGGCGCATGGTACTCTGAATTATATAAGGCTTTTTTATAAGGTCAATTGTTTTCTTAGTTTTACAGAATTTCATAATGCTATTGGATCTTACTTTATTGGAACAAGGGTACATCATGTTGCTTCTCTTTCTACCTTATGGGATTTTCGTAAGGGCATGATATTCTTTTTCCACACTCTGTCAGTCTATAAATAAATAAGTCTTTGCGATCTACACAGTGAACTAGTCATACCTATCTATATTTTTGTCTCACAGGGCTGCGTTCTATTTTAGGCTTAATGCGGGATTTAGACTTCCCAATTTTAAGGGACCCTTACCCTGACTAAGCGTGGTGGTTTCGCTGTCTGAGTTACTCAACTCAACAAAACTGTGAGTCTGCGTCCGAGTTCGCACATGGCGATTACGTAAATAACATTCACGACAAACCACGGTTCTGTTGACGAATTTCGTTCCAAATACTTCAAGAAACATTGTTTTTTTAATTAAAAATTTCGCACCGCATTCAAAAGTAAAAATATAAAAAAATAGACATGCAAGTTGAAGCTTCATGAACTCAGTAACCTTCGTCTTTCATAAAGACAGAATATTAAGAAACAATGTTTTTTTCTAGTCAATTTAATATTTTTTAAATAATTCTGATAAAAATGGATTGCTCATTTATATGTCTCAGCATAAATAATGTTTTAAAAAATAGAGCAACTATTGAAATCTAAAATATTTTTTATTTACTACTTTATTTCACGTAACAAAGCGCCAACCCAACCGATCCGCCCGCCATGTTATTTTGCTAACTTCACATCGGTGCGCTCGTTCTCTCTCAAAATAAATACGTGCGTCCCCCCCCCCCCCCCCCCCGGAAAAAATATACCATCAAATCAACCCCCTCCACCCCCCATCAACCCTAGAATTAAAACATCAAGCAGGCCAGCGGTGATATTCTTTATCAGTTTATATTGTTACGAAACTAGCATATTATCGGAATCCGGGACAATAAGGTCTAATTACTAGACACGAGACAAGACGCAAAATTCCGGGACAATCCCGGTTTTCCCGGCAATCTGGCAACCCTTGTCAAATCACTTATTACTATTGGTGTCGATTCTGGTATGATTCTTTAAACTTAAAATAAAAAATTATTGTCAATCTCTCTTCTTCATTTTGTATAAGGAATGACAAGGATGCACTGTTGCCAAATTTAAGTTTAGGTAGTAGAATCATGCCCGAATCGTCACCTATGTTAATAGTTTTTTTGTAGTGCCAGAATCATGTCTATTTATATAAAATTTTTATTTGTATAAATACCGAGCAATCTCTTTCATACCGTGTTTCTCTCACTACGGGATATTGGCGAAATTTCTGTGTGAAACGGAAACAGCCACTGAACAAAAAAAAAATCTGTGGTTCCCAGTGTTGCCAGGTCTCCAGATTTTACAGGAGATCTCCTGTTTTTCTGAAATTTCTCCTGTTCTACTGTTTTTCTACATGAATCTCCTGTTTTTTTAGAAAACGATTTTCTTTTTTAAATTGCATGTTGAGTTGCATTTTTCGTCATTAATAATGTAGATAACCTTAATAATTATAAAATAAATGTAATTGTCTAAAGAAAAAATAGCTTTGAGGGGCGGCAGAAGCTACAGAAACACATTCGTTACTGATCTTTATCTTGATTTGATTTACTAATTCCATACTCTACTGTTTTTTTCTGTAACGCCTCCCGATTTTTAAAAATCGGACCTGGCAACACTGTTGGTTCCTCTTTTACGTTGAATTTCTATTTGTTTTTAGCGAATTTACTAAGTATGAAAAAACACAAACAGAACATGTTTAATGATAAATTTCGACTATTGAACACTCAAGGTTCTACAGAAGAAATAAATTGGTCATCGAGCGATTCAAATGAATACGAAAATGTGCCTTCAAACATCGAAAGGAAAAATTGTAATATAGCTCATAAAAACAGAAAGCGAAAACGGAAACCAAAGAGTGCTAGAAACATTTCCAACTTAAATATAACTTATGTGGATAAGTCAATTGAAAGTAAGGTGGCATTTGATACTGAAGTATGTGTTCAAGAGACTTGTAAATACCCAGAACAAACTTCGCCTATTTTGTATACATCTCAATATTTTCCCCCACACAAGAGAAAAGATTTTCCAAGTTCTCCTATATTATTGAATAGTGTCAAAGAATCACACCCTAACGAGAAGAAATCATTAAAAAGCCCTATTATAGTTTTGAAAACTGCGTCGCCCAAAGTTTCACCAAAAGTAAGGAAAAAACTATTTAATTCTGCCTCACAGACCATTGACAAACACTCGCATACTCTACAAAACCGAAGTAAATCAAGCTATGACTGTTTAGAAAGAAGGAAATCAGATAACAATCAACTAGATGACTTTAAATGCCTAAATTTATCTAACAAAGTACTACAACATAATGATGTTATGAAAATCAATTTACACGAAGAAGATGAGGGAACTATTAATAATGACAAAGATAAACTAAGTGCTCAGAGTTCGTTTATTAATAAAATTGAAGTAAATAACATGAAACAGGAATTAAAGGAGGATTTCGATATAAATTGTACAATACAAGAAACACCAGATGCTATAAGTGTTGACGACAGTATGGTTATGTTAAAAACATCTAGCACAGACTTAGCTAAAAAGGTCAAATCATATTTTGACAGCCATTTCAGCTCTGATAGTGCTTCACAGCTCACTATAAGCGAAGTAGAAACTCCCAAAAGCATTTCAAAAACAAGTGATGACATTGAAATAATAAGTACTATAACACAAATGCCATCTAATAGAAATAGTGCAGAATCTGTACCTGAACCAGAACCTGAAGAATTAAATAAAAAAGAAAAAAAGTTGCGTTATAAAAAGGATGGTTTAGCATACCGCTTGAATTCTTTGCTCAAAAAGCAAACTGCTAATATTTCTTTATGGCAACACGAAAGATTTTTGGCAGCCAATTCAAACTTTGTTATTCCTAAAGGAGAATTCAGGGCTTTCAGGATATGTAAAATACAATTTAACTATGGTTCATATTTGTTGGAAGCTGTGGATGCAAATGAAGACAACTTTTTGATTTTAATAAATAAAACTTACGTATCACACGACAAGATTAGAGAAGAATCATTTTTTAAATTGTACGAACCTTATAAAGTTATGGATTTTCAGAAAAAAATTAAATTAATAATTAATGTTTGTAAATTTGAATTTGTGGAAGCGGACTGTTAATCTTGATAATAGAAAACTAAAGAGATAGAATAACTTAATCATTTTACTTTATATGCAAAATTATTAAGATTGCTTTATCACTCACTAATAAGTCATTATATTTTAGCTAGTTATAAGCGCTAATTGTTATAAATGAAATATTATATATAATCAAAATATATCATGTATAAATAGGACAAAAATAATTATTCAATTCAATTCTTAAACCAATAAACTACTAAATATTTTAATATCAGATCTTCGATGCATTTGAGTTTCATGACCATTATAATCTAGAAGTGTCAAACATCATTGTAGTAACAAATTAGCCTATGATACAAAAAAAAATTAATTACATTTTTATTGTGTCATATTATTTGGGAATTAAATACTATGCGATGCACTTTTTAATTCAAAGGGACAATAATTTATGAAAAAAAATAAGAACAAACAACGCCATCTAGACATTTTATTTTAATTCTAGAACTCCTATAAATGGTGGATTTCTGTGTTCTGTGGTTACAAGCATCCACTCTCAGAATAAATTAAACCGAGCATACACTGGCAAAATTTGCGATAAACTTCGTGGATCGCCCCAGTGCGGTACATAGTGGTATACCATGGTCCTACAGGTAGGGGGCCATTTATTTATGATTACATAAGACGCTTTAAGGAGGGTGTCGACCATGTCGCGAAGTTAAAATTATACTTTGAAAAAGCGCGGGCAATCGCGCGAGTGCCGAAGCTCGTTTGGGTGCGTATAGGCAAGCAATTTTCGTTTCCATGGCAACGGACCCGCGCCACTCGCTACAGTGGTAAAAGGTTAATTTGAATGATTAAAACCAAAGTTTATTACTACTAAAATTCTAAAATTGTATTAATTTTTTCCTTCACATTCTTACGTTATAAATACGGAACAGGGGTCAGCCTATTCTTGTATTTTTTTTATAATATGGGGTTAAAAACAAGCGAAAATAGTCTTTCGTAATAAATGAATGGCACCTTGGACAAACCGGTGGGACCACGGGCCCTTGATGACTTGTAAGCCCCTGCGAGGACTCACGCAGTCAGTTTCGGCACACCAAATATTTTCATTAATTTTTCTCCTTTCTCCCTCTTCCTTCCTATTTTTTCCCCTCCCTCCACTCTCTGGTGGATGGCGGAACCCAGTTCTTCCGTCTGCTCTCTTGCTATCCCACCCGCCCTCTGCTACGGCACATCCATAGCCATGCAGAAGACGCTTGATAGGTGGACTACCGGCCACTCTCTGGTCCAGTTTGCCTGTTCACCACAAACAAAATCGCACACCACAAAAAAGTATAAGTCGCGGCACGAAACTGACGCTGACCGTTATTGCGCAGAAGTAAAAACTAAGATGTCTTGGGGGGAAATGGGGTGCGCGGGTGGCGTGCGTCCCACCAATTAGCACTGCCGAATTTAGGGGATGGCAACCGGGGCGAAAGCCCCGGGGCCTCCACAAACGGGGGGCCCCTACGATAGACTTCGGAAAAAAAAATCATTCAAATTCCAACTAGTAAACATCTTTTCCTTACATATTTTTTTTGCTCTTTTACCTTTACCTACAGCCTACAGTACTTTGTACATCTAACATACATTTTATTTGATTATATTAATCTTAAATAACAGAAATCATTGATCTATATTTGTTCACTCCAATCAGGCAATCAGTGAAATATCAAAATCTCAAATGGCCCTGATAAGCACTTCCAATTCACTACCCATCTTGAGGGAGTACCCCAATCGCTTAATGGCTGAGTGGGGTGGTAATTGCCCGCAGGGCTGAATTTAAGGCAGGGCAGGTGGGGCTGTGGCCCAGGGGCCTCCACAACAGCTTAAGAAATAACAACATTTCGATGGGTCAACAAGAATACAAATCCTAAGTGGCCCGGGGCCTCCACAATCCTAAATCCGGCCCTGCCGATTGGCTCTCCAGTCGTACCCATGAGCAGCTATCCTCTCCGCGTTTTGTTCAGCGCTGGAGTTACGTGCCGCGACCTATAAGTAGAACAGTTCACCAATTAAATACATCAAATTACTCGAATCGAACTTTGAAACACACTTACATTATCAATGCAATGACGACCTCCGTGGCCGAGTGGTATGAACGCCGAGTTTTAAGGTGTCGTCGCCTACTCGAGAGGTCCCGGGTTCGAGTCCTGGTGGGGGTAGATGTTTGTGTGATGAATACGAGCATTTGTACTCCAGTCATGGATGTTTAATATGTATTTCTATATAAATATACTTATTTATGTATGTATATATGTATTCTTTCCGTTACCCTAGTGTCCCATAACACGACATAAAAAAAAGTTACGCAAAAAAAAGTTTTCACCCTACAAAAAGGGAAGTCATAGTGCTGGCAATACTGAGGAAAATACTCATGTTACGTTTACCCAATTTCATGCGGCTTCAGTCGATATTTTCGCCAAAGCTCTGTACCACGCTTACAAAGCTTGAATTCTTTAAGCTTTCTGATTATCTACGTGCATTAGATTTGTACGTAAAACACTAAGTTAATAAGGCTTTTTTTGGATTGTTTGACTTTTTTGCCCATAAAGTGTTCACAAAAACTTCAGTATAAATATTGTTAACTTGTAATTTCTATTCCGAAAATGATGTGAGATAAAGTTTGTGTATTGATTTCTTCACGACCTACGACAGTACAAAGTTATTTTGGAATTGATATTTGTAGTAACGTAAGTAATTAACTTAAGTTTTGTAAAGTAATAAATATTTAATTCCTGATTATATTATTACTTTGGATAAAATAACCGTATTAAAAAATATATTCAGGCCCTAATACCTGATAAGTATTACGAAATAAGTAAGTAATTTGACCTAGTTATTCATGTGAAAAAGGATCAAGTGAAGGAGTGATTTATTTTTACGCATGTGCCTCTTTCATAATCTAGAAAATATATATAAAAAACACGACGGGTTGCACTCCGGGAGTGCCTGCAGAAGTGAAAACTTGAATATTAACGTTTTGCATTTTTGATATTTAGGAATGGTTAAGGAATAATTTTGCACGAATTGCTTTAATTATCAGTATAAAAATACTATAATGTATGTGGTAGAATACAATATTTATTTATTGCGCTATCGTACACAAACATGACAACACGACGGGTTGCACTCCGGGAGTGCCTGCAGAAGTGAAAACTTGAATATTAACGTTTTGCATTTTTGATATTTAGGAATGGTTAAGGAATAATTTTGCACGAATTGCTTTAATTATCAGTATAAAAATACTATAATGTATGTGGTAGAATACAATATTTATTTATTGCGCTATCGTACACAAACATGACAATTTATATTACGTTAACTTACATGAATCACGTTTAAGCGCACTTAGCGACATATATTGTAAAGAAATAAACTTACATGAATCACATTTAAGCGCACCTAGCGACATCTATTGTAAAAAATGCATTTTCTTCGCAATAAAGCTGCCACGTGGACGTCCTAGATAGAGACATTATTATAGTACGATAAAATAAAATATTACTATGTTACGTCCAATATATTGAAAGTCAACAACCTTTCCAATTTTATTGTGTGTCATGATGCGATCAGCCCACGTGTTTAACCTGACGCGAGTTTAACATTTTTTACCCATACAAAAAAAGTGTACAACGCCGCTAAAAAAGTTTTCACTTCAAAAAATGTATATATTTCACTCCACTGTGTATTTCGAAAAACCTTTTATACCTAGTTTACCTACTACTTTTAGGCGATATGAAAAGTTTCCACTCTAATAATTTAATGTGAATGTGACAGATAAATTGGGCAGTTACTAAAGCACGAAATTCTTCGGTTGTCTTTTATTTAAGTTATATTCTTTAAAGCCTGAGCAGACGCAGGACTTTTGTCCGCGGACTTTTTTATCAGCCAACCTAAGCATACGAAGGTCTTTTGTCCGCAAAAATAGATCGCTTAGAACTGCATTAACGCACACCTCGGATTAAAAATACCGCGTACAAAAAGTCTTCCGAACAATCGAGGACACAAGAGAGACTGGACTGGGCAAAAGTACGGCGGTGTCCCCGAAAAATTAGAACTCATGTTATTAGGCGCAGTAACGCACACAGCGAACTGTACCCCTAGCACGAACCATTATCGAATTCGAATAGTTTATGAGTGCGAAATGTCATTGTCAAAAGTGTACTGTTTTTAATTCTCGTTACGTCCTTTGTGGCACTGCTGTTCAAGTCACCATACAAAATTTGACAATGACATTTCGGACTCGCAAACGTTACGAATTGGTTCGTGTTTAGGGCACTGTAGTCCGCGTTGTGAGCTCTATGGATCCAGCATTATTTTTTTAAAAGTCTTCTCTTTCTCTTAAACTTCGTGTTAATTAAAACACAACGTAAACTGAGCATATACTTTCATAGCGTGCGCTTTTTCGGGCAACAAATGTTCGCACACACATTGTGTGCGTTGAGTCCGTGACAAGTTCTCGCCGGGACATGTTTTTCACGATTCAGGGACTTCTGTCCTCAGCGGTCCCTCGTCTGCTCAGGCCATCAAAGTTTAATGACTTATTTAAATATATATACCTATATGAGGAGATGGCGAACAAAACGGTAACATAAAATCAAATTTTACAGGAGCAATAAACAAGTGAATGCAGTGCCGTCTTTGACCTATTGGAGGCCCTGGGCATATTATTAGAATGGGGCCCCCTGACTTCCGTTTGGTGATTTAACAGGAACTAGGGACTTTGTATTTGATCTGAGGGGGCCCCCTATCGATCGCGGGGCCCTGGGCACTTGCCCATAGTGCCCACTGGGAAAAACGGGTCTAACTGAATGACATACCTACAGTGAGCTTCTGGCGTGGTTTTGTTTTAATTAATTTAGTAATTTTAACTTTTAAGGTGGTTTTGATTGGAAATTATCCCCGGATTTTAAACATATGCGTGATTATGACAACCTCCGTCGTGGAGTTGTTTGAACGCCGGGTTTCATGGTGTCGCCCACTCGAGCGGTCCCGGGTTCGTATCCCGGTGGGGGCAGATGTTTGTGTGATTAATACGAGCATTTCTTATCTAGTCATGGATGTTTAATATGTATTTCTATATAAATATACTTTGTCTGCGTATCAGTAGGTAAATAAATAATAAATAAATATTTCAAACACTCACACCAATTAGCCTAGCCCCAAAGTAAGCACTATAAGGCTTGTGTTATGGGATACTAGGGTAACGGATAGAATACATATACTTTACATATATAATTATATTTATATAGAAATACATATTAAACATTCATGACTGGAGTACAAATGCTAGTGTTCATCACACAAACATCTGCCCCCACCGGGATTCGAACCCGGGACCGCTCGAGTCGGCGACACCATGAAACCCGGCGTACAAACCACTAGGCCACGGAGGTCGTCAAATATGTATTCTATCCGTTACCCTAGCATCCCATAACACAAGCCTACAGTGCTTACTTTAGGGCTAGGCTAATTGATGTGAGTGTTGGAAATATTGTTATTGTTATATTATACTGTTTTGTTCACCAGCTGCTCATATAATCTTAATGAGCTTTTCGTCAAAACGTATTTTGTTCAGAATAATTTCTCTTTTTTTTTGATTGCATAAATCGTTTTTAATAAAACTGTACATGATTATATATTTTTGTCTTTGTTACTATATAGACTTATTTGAAATATTATATACTTTTTAAATGGACATGTTTCATTGGTTTCATAAGGAAAATATGAATGAAAACAATGTCTATAATATTATCTCAACATCAAAATTAACTTTTTTCTTTCTTTCTATTGTTGCGTCATCGCTCATAATCATCATCGTGGGCTCATTGTGGATTATTGGTTTAATTTAACCAATGGTATACGTGCCTGCCTTCAAAAGCTCGAAATAAAACATTTCGATTACACTCATCCGATGATTTCACAATCGCAGACCGAGCGTGCTACTGCACTCAACTTTGTTATAAAGTAGATGTGACCTTTATTCCATTGAGAATCTCGATTTCATGATTAATAAGGCTATCAAAATTCTATTCAGTCTTGTGTACATTGTACTGTCGCGAGACCAAAGGTGCCTTCAAATTTGCCGCAAAGTACCGCGTGGAGACAGCACGTCTGCAGCGTTGCAGTTGTACTGCAATCGCTAGGTTTGAGAATCGTAGTGTTGAACTGATTTTTTCCGGAAAAAACCGGCCAAGTGCGAGTCGGACTCGCTCAGCAATGGTTCCGTACAAACTCAATTTAAAACCTCTACGCGTTCATGAGAAAAGAGGTAGTAACTTTAATTTTTTTCAAAAAATATTTTTTATTATATGATGTAACTAAAAATTTACGGTTTTCGCATTTTTTCCTTTATCTGTACTGTAAGACGTTACTTCGTACCAAATTTTAAGATTCTAAATTCATGGGAAGTACGCTGTAGGTTTTGATTCCCGTGCGAGTTTCGAAAATTTGCGGAAATTTTTCGGCATAAACGGCTGTATCTTTTGATTGCATTGGCTTAGAAAATTGTTTTTTTCAAAGCTCCAAGGGACAGTAGACATGAGTATTAGATATGAATTTCAGTTTGACACCTCTAAGCATTCCTGAGAGAAACGGTATTGACAGACAGACGGACGGACAACAAAGTGATCCTATGAGGGTTCCGTTCTTTCCTTTTGAGGTACGGAGCCCTAAAAACAATGCAAGTATGACGGTGTCCATATATTTCAATAGAAGCAGAAGAACCAGGCAGTGTTTACACTCGTCGAACACTGGTGGCAAGGCGTGGCGGGAAAAATCTCAGTTAGATGACCGACGAACGCGCGTCTATTCGCGCCCCAATGTTTACATAAAAACACATATTTGATTACATTACCCATAAATACGCTGCTCGGCATGGTTCTCGTACTACGAGACTTAGTAAATTCTTTTACACCAAGGTTACCTTACCAACTACAGCTTTTCCATTGTGAAAGTTAAAATTAAATTTTCTAACCTAAGCAAACCTAACCATAGGCCCAAGCATAAAGCACGATACCATAGAACCAGAAGCAAAACCAGCTCATTGGTGTGAGCAGACCCGTCTTTCCTAGTGGGCACTTTGGGCAAGTGCCCAGGGCCCCGCGATCGATAGGGGGGGCCCCCTATCCCTCAGATCAAATACAAAGTCCCTAGTTCCTGTTAAATCACCAAACGGAAGTTATAGGGGCCCCATTATCCTAATATGCCCAGGGGCTCCAATAGGTCAAAGACGGCACTGGGTGTGAGTGTTGGAAATATTTATTTTATTTATTATTATATATTACGAGATAAAAACTATCTTTGAAACGTGTCCCCGTCGTCCTTGGCGACGATCGTACGATGAAACGATGCGATCTCGTCGTGCGATGAGTTGGAACATAAAGATTTCTTCCAGAAAAATGTTAGGCTCTTGTGGAATTGTCAAAAAAGCTTATTTACCTACCCTATCTGACTATAATACGGAAAAGGTCGTGGATGGATGCTATTGCTCAGTTAATACTATGAAATTCTTCTTGGAAATATTCATTGCTATGCAGACGATAGTACAGTGAATGTGGGGAATCTCGGACAAGCAGCGGCTGGGCAGGCGGTAACCAAGAACAAACAGGAGAATCTTGTCATTGAACTCAATCAGGCTTTGGACCACATTTCCGAATGGGGTACCAGGAGCTTGGTTGAGTTCAATGCCAAGAAAACTCAGGCTTGCGCTTTCACGGCAAAAAAATCGCTACTCATTCCCCTTCCCTCTCTTCAGGGCACAACACTGGCGCTACAGAGCAACATTACCATGCTCGGTATGGATGTTCGTTCAGACCTGAATCCAAAGGACTACATCGAAACCGTGATGAAAACAGCTTCAGAAAACTCGGAGTCCTGAACGAGGTGCGGCGTTTTTTCACGCCCGTTCAACTGAGCTTGTTGTACAAAGCAAGAGCGGTCCTGCGTGGAATATTGCTCGCACCTCTGGGATGGCTCCGCCAAGTACTTGCTCGATGCTTTGGATAGGTTACAGTGGCGCGCGATCCGCATCATAGGCGATGAGGAGGTGACTAAACACCTCGAGCCTCTTCAATTACGCCGTGACGTGGCGTCACTTAACGCGTTTTATCGTCTGTACCACGGCTAGTGTTCTGAGGAGTTATTCTCTCTTATTCCACCTTCCCCTTTCCCTCAGAGGACCACGCGCACTGGCCTACGTTGTCACCGTCAAACTGTGACCACAATTCCAACGCGTACAAAGAAATTTGGTGACTCATTTCTTTGTCGCACTATCCGTAAATGGAATGCTCTGCCCGCTCACGTATCCTCCCTTCCGCTCCCTCTTACAACCTGAGATCCTTTAAAAGAGGCGTGAAGAAGCAACATGCAGGCCGGCAGTGTGAGGATGGCTGGTGTGGCAGGTAGAACTGCTGTATCAGCTATCTTCGCGTCTGGACTTCACCTTCACTTAACATCAGGTGGGGTGGAGTCATTTATCGGACCTATCTATAAAAAAAAGAAAAAAGAAATGACTGTCGTTTTTTCTTGTTACAGATAAATTAATATGAACTCAAGTTTGGGCGGACGCACCAATGTTTTACTGTTAGCGACTGCGGTATTTCTGTCTTTTATTACTACAGGTGAGATCATTTGCTTAAAATTTAGTATGAATGTACCTACCTACATCTGTATACTATATTATTTTATTTTTATTTATTTTTTTATTTGGTAACATATAGTTATGTACATCAATGTTTACAATCATCTTAAAGAAATACATTGGTTTTAGACCTTATATTGTTGTTATTGTACATTCTCCATTAAAGGCAACTGTTAATGACTGACAGATCTATCACACAGCTCAAACCACTGAACGATTTGTTTGGTATGTAGTAGTGCGCTAAGAATGAATCTTCCAAAACTTACCCCTGTAAAAATTGACTGTGTACTGAGATTTCAACGAAATCAATTTTTATTAGTTCGAGTTCTGTTGTACGCGACGACCGAAGCGAAAAGAAATAAACTTACGTCGAAACAAGATTGATTTTGACTTTCTGTTTGAAAGTTGCTAGTAAAATATATTTTTAAGCTTACTAATAAAGTGGAATAAAAAGTACTTTATTTTGGACACAATGATCTTTTTTTCTACTTTCAAGTTCCAATGTGCTTTATTTGGACAAAAAAAGGTGGCAACTCTAGGTACAACCCGCTAACAAACTTGCTTATGGTAATCCTTTTAAAGTCAAAACCGTAGCTAGTAGCACAAGAAGAAATCAACGGTCCTTGCTTACTCTACCTAACAAGAGGTAGGCGTTGCATTAACTAAAACCTACCCGCATTTTCGTTCGCATTGTTTGGTTTTCGAGAATCTTGTCTCAATCCCGGCAATGACACACCTACGTGTGCCAAATTTTATCCATATTTTTACGTAATTGAGTAACAAACATACTATTATCGCATTTAAAATATTGTAGTTTGTTTGTAGGATTGCCACATTTTTTTTTCGAAATAAAGTACATTAGATATTAAAGGTAGAAGAAAAAGTACTTTTTTTGGACACAATGTACTTTACATTGTGTCCAAAAAAAGTACTTGTTAATCCACTTTATTAGTAAGCTTAAAAATATATTTTACGTTGCTACTAGCAACTTTTAATAAATAATTTGCGGCTACTGTAGTTTGTTTCCGCAATGGGAAAGGTCATGATACAAAGGCATACAGCCACGAAGATGTTGCAGGAATTAGCTAAGGGCAACATATTCATACTTTCTGTCCGTTTTACGCAAAAATTCTTCCTATCAACCTCTTTCTGATATTTGATGTAAAATTAATCCGCGAGTAATCAAATCACATTAAATAAAGTATTTTCGCCTACTTTATTGTTGGCATAAAGTATAGAGTACAATAACTGAAATAACGTACAATACTTTATAATAAAGTACGGGTGGCATTTGTTTGTATGTATGTACCAGGCTCCCATGAACTTGCAAACGTTATTCACAGCTCACAGCATCGACTGCTTCAAATGCGTGTCGATGAATGGCCGGTTCCCCGCGTGCGACGACCCATTCCACAACAACCACTCGCTGCAGATGTTGGAGTCGCCCTGCATGGGCGGCAGGAAGGGAAGGGACGGACTGTTTCCCGCCACGTCGTGTATAAAGATCGCCGGGGTATTCGGTGAGTCAATCATTTGTAGTGTCCAGTTGTCGCAACACGCTGGTAAACAAAAATGTTCAATTTACCCCAGGTTTTGGGTAACAATTTTTTAGGGGCAACCGCTTATTATGTTAGTGTACGGGTAGGGAATAGGGTCAGTCCTCGAAGAATGAGTGCCTTAATATACAGTTATCACGTGTTTTGTCGCGTCTAACTGTAAAACTCTACAGTAATTTGACTATAGAGCGTGATAAAAATGAGTTAAAGCATATCGCGGTGTTCATGCTGGCAGTTTAGCAACCAGTGATATGTACTCTGTCTGACCATATGTTTGTTTGTTTACATAAAAAAAATATATGTGTTACCTTTGCCACGATAATTTACCGTGCTCTTTTATCTTGTACTTTCTGTTGTGGACTGTATGATGATTTTTTGATTGAAACTCGATTTTTTCTTCCTTTGTAGTTTATTTTCTTCTTATTTATTACAATTTTTGCTGTTCTGGATCGCATGAAAAAATGACTTTTTTTTTTTTTTTTTTTGTTTCCTCCCAGGCGGGGGAGAGGGTGAGAAATCCTCATGGATACCCTACAGCCGGCTGTAAGGTTATGTCAGACTCTTTGTACGCGACGACCGAAGCGAAAGAAAATGAACTCACGACGATACGAGAGCAATGTATAAAAATGTATCTATAATTTCACATGAATTAGTTGTATACGTATTAAAAATATCATTCCCTTGTTGTCTTATTAGAATGAGTCGGATATCGCAACAATAGATAGCTCTGCCCATAGTAAACCATTGTAAAATTGATAGTTCAGAGCGATATTCCGCCCCGTTCTCTCCAATAATCTTATAAGACTTTATCTAAACGATCGCCACGACGCCAAGCGGTGGCGCGGGGAAACTAGTCAGAATACTGATAGTTCCGACCTATAGGAGGGACGGAGACAATAGGTTGTCCTTGTCACACATCTTATAGGATTTTGCCTGAGTTGACAATTTTCGATAATAGTATGTTTTATGTTTGGATTGATTTATTTTATGTCTTATTAGATAGTAGGTAGTTATAGGAATAATATATCGAAGTTTTGTATGAATCGTGTTAGTAGTTTAAGCGTAATTAAGAAAAATATCGGGAATAGTTTTTTATGAATAGTCAATAGGATATAGGTATAATTGTTATAATAATGATGTCATTTTATGTGTTTTTACTTCTTCTTTAAAATGGTGTATGATAGTTAGACATTAAGCGAGTATAAGTAGGTTTTCTAAGACTTTTTAATTTGTAAACTTTATAGGGCCGTACAGCTGTTGTTTATTAATATTCTTGTAAGAGACTTGTTGTATTAGATAGGTAACACGTAGGGCTACGTAAATAAATAGGTGTCACATCAATAAGTGTAAAAATGTACCGTGTAGGAGAAAAAACATGTTTGTATAGAACCGTTTTCTGAGACATGTCGCGCTCCCCACCCGGCGCGCCCGGAGCGCGCGGGTGGGGCAGCGAAGCCCCGTGGCAGGGCGAAGCCCTATGGAGGGGGAAAGTATAAATATTGCGGAGACCTATTTTTTGCGCGCCACACCTAAAATATCGTGTTTACGGACACATAACTATGTTAAAAATATGCCCAAATGTATGCCCGATGTATGTACAATTAGTTTTAAGCTCGCACTATTGTAAATCTTGAGAAAATGAAAAATAAAGTATAGCGTGGGTGAGGTAATGGATCGCTGGCCAGCTCAGTCCTAGCATATAAAATTCGAGTCGGAACATGCCCCGACATGCATTCAGCGACAGGCGCTCCTACCCTAAGGAACAGGAAGAAACAACCAAGCGGTTCACTCTGGACCTGAAGCCTCCTCTCACCGGCCATCCATTATCAGCGCCCACCGATTTCTTCAATACCGAACACCAGGGGTTTTATTCGCCGAAACTACAGTCCACTACAGTCAAGACTCCTGCGTGTAACTTCCTCCACCCCCTCAGTACGAGTCGGTAACTGTCCGCTACTGCGACAGCCCGGCGTCCCGTACATTTTTTGGTCGCATCGAGCCGGATCTACAGCGCCGAGGAAGAATTGAAGAAAGAAGATCGTCGTGGTCAATTATAGAAGATTGAAGAAAGAAGATCGTCGTGGTCAATTATAGAAGATTGAAGACAGAAAATTGAAGAAAAATTATAGAAGATTCAAGAAAGAAAAATGCCACGAACAAGATCTCAAGCTGACAAAATGGACCAGGCCGAAGAGGAGCGCATCGAGAGAAGCATCGAAGAGCCAGAGCGAACCGCTGCAGGAGAGAATCCTGTCCAACCCCCGTCATGAGCGCCATCGGAAGGGAGCGACACCGTGACGCGGCCACCGTACCCGCTGCGCCACGACCAACCGCCGAAGTCGCCATCAGCTGCAATGACATCACACCGAACAGAATCGAAGATAGCTGCACGAAGAGCAGCAAAGAAGAAGCGCCTGGCGGCGTTATATGAAGAATTAGAGAAGACTATAAGGGCGAAGATACGAATGGAAGAGCAAGATAGCGAAGATGAGGACCAAGAGGACCCGCAAATAGAAGATAGAAGAGAAACCGATAGCACACATGGCACCGAGAATGAAGAACGCGTCATCACCTGGCTGGACACAGCGACAAAGGACACCACCCCCGACGGCGGCACCACCGAACCGTATAGAAGACCGACCGTCGAGGACACCGTACAGATTGGTGGGTCCGTCGCACCACTTGCCGAAGATCCAGTCCCAGGGGCGCTGAAGCCATGCATTAAGAAGAGTCCGCCGTCCCGCATTGATGAAGCTCAAGAACAAGTCGCCCCTACGTTGCCGCCACCGCCACCGCCGGTCCAGCAAGACAGAATGAGCGTCTCCGAGCTGGCCGTCGCAATCAACGCCGCCGTCCGTGCCGCCGTACCGCCTGCACCGGGTCCACGCTACGTCGGAGAGCTGCCACCCTTCAGCGGCGCGCACACAGAATGGCTCACCTTCAGGGCGGCGTACCTAGAATCCGCAACCTACCTATCGTCGGCGGAAAACTCATCAAGATTAAGAAGAGCCCTCAAGGGGAAGGCAAGAGAAGCCGTGGGCAGCATGCTAATAAGCAACACTACGCCGGGCGACATTATGAAGCAATTGGAACACAGATTCGGCCGCCCGGACAACATCGCCGCAACCGAAATAGAAAAGCTGCGCCATTTACCCCGACTCACCGATTCGCCGAGGGACATCGTGATTTTTGCAAACAAAATCAAGAATAGCGTCGTCGCACTACAAGTACTGGGGCAAAACGAGTACCTACGTGCGCCGGACATCATGAAGACAATTATAGAAAAGCTGCCGTCGACTATCCGCTTCAGATGGAACGATTACGTCAACAATCACCGAATGCAAGAAAAAATGAAGACGGATCCGGAACTATTGATTTTCGCCGAGTTCATCGAAGTCGAGGCAGAGAATAACGCAAGATACGCCCCACCGGAGTACATTGGAAATGAAGAAAACTCCACAACAAGAAAATTTCGAACACATAACATCGAGGCGACACATAATAGAAGAGCGCCTGAAGATCGATTCCCATGTCCGGTATGCAAGAAATCCGGACATTCGACGGCCACCTGCTTTACGTTCAAGACCGCCGATCAAGATAGAAAATGGGAAATAGCGAAGAAAAGCAACCTTTGTTTCCGTTGCTTACAATACAGAAGCAAGATGCACAGATGCAAGACGCGAGCGTGCGAGAGGGACGGCTGCGAGCGCTCACACCACCCACTTCTTCACTACAAACCGAAGTCGCAACGTGAAGAAGAACCAGCCACGAGCAACACAGAAACCGAGAGGGTGGCCAGCACACACAGCAGCCGCAAGCGAGACGCGTACTTGAAGATAATTCCGGTTCGCATTACGGGACCGAGCGGACATTTTGATACGTACGCGCTACTGGACGACGGCTCTACAGTCACACTTATAGAAGAGAGGGCCGCCGAGAAGATAGGAGCCGAGGGACCTACCGAGCGACTGAAGATAGAAACGATCGACGCCAAGCTGCCAGAGACACAGTCGCGCCGGGTCACCTTCAAGATCGAGGGACAGAACAGAGGCTTCAAGGTGCAAGCGCGCACCATCGACCAAATGAAGATTTCACCGCAAACCATAGAAGAAAGACACTTATGGGGCTGCAAGCACCTGCGGGGAATCGAGAAGCACGTCACCTATGAAGACGCCCGGCCGACCATCCTCATCGGGCAAGACAACTGGCACCTACTCTTGGCCAGCGAAGTCCGCCGGGGGAATAGAAGACAGCTAGTGGCATCGAAGACGGCTCTGGGATGGGTACTCCACGGCACAGACTCGCGCACCATCGGTTACCGGGTTCATTTCGTGAACCACCTCACCGAAGAAACAGAAGATTCGAAAATGGATGAACTACTTCGTCATCACTTCGCATTGGAATCAATCGACATCGAAAAGAAAAAACCGCATTCCGATCCAGAGGAGAAAGCCATCAAGATGCTAGAAGAACACACCCACAGAAAAGAAGATGGAAAATTTGAAACCGCGCTACTCTGGAAGAAAGAAGACATCAAGATGCCCAACAATTATGAAAATGCGTACAGACGGCTGCTCACCACAGAGAAGAAAATCGACCGCGATCCACGCCTAAGGGGAAAATACATAGAACAAATGGACGCGCTCATCGAAAAGGGATACGCCGAGCGAGCACCGCCGACATCAACAGAAGACAGAACTTGGTACCTGCCGCATTTTCCAGTCATCAACCCGTTGAAGCCAAACAAGTTACGCATCGTACACGACGCAGCTGCGAAGACCGGAGGCACCTCACTCAACGACTGCCTCCTCACCGGGCCGGACCTACTTCGATCGTTGATAGGAGTCATGATGCGATTCCGTCAACACCAGTACGCCGTGACAGCCGACATCGCCGAAATGTTCATGCGCGTGGGGATCCGACCGGAAGACAGAGATGCACTGCGGTACCTATGGCGCGGCGAAAGAAGAGAGGGACCACCGGAAGAATACAGAATGAAGTCACTCATCTTCGGCGCTACGTGTTCACCAGCCGCCGCTATTTTCGTCAAGAACAAGAACGCCGAGCGATATCAAGAAACGCAACCGACCGCCGTCAACGCCATAGTACAAGCGCACTACATGGATGACTACCTAGACAGCTTTACAACGGAACAAGAAGCCATAGAAGTGTCGACGCAAGTAAGAAAAATACACGCCGACGGAAATTTCGACTTACGCAACTGGGTGTCGAACTCGCATCGAATAAGGCAAGCACTCACCGAGGGACCGCTACGCGTTCAACAACCAATAACACTCAACGACGGATCAAGAATAGAAAAAGTACTCGGACTCATGTGGAACCCGCAATCGGACGAATTGGGGTTCAATCTCGAGTTGGCGCGCATCCCATCGGACCTACTTGCAAATAAGGCACCCACGAAGAGAGAAGTTTTGAAGATTGTGATGTCAATCTACGATCCAATGGGACTTGCATCACCAGTCACAGTCAGGGGAAAACAGATCATACAAGAAATTTGGCGACGCGGCACAGAATGGGACAAGAAAATCGACACCGACCTCGCAGAGCAGTGGACGACCTGGCTACAACACATGAAGGACCTACGAGGCGTCAAAGTACCACGAGCCTACATAGGATACAGCGAAGCCACTTCACTTCAGCTGCACGTCTTCGTGGACGCCAGCGCCACCACGTACGCCGCCGCACTCTACTGGCGGGCCGAGTCGCCGGGAGGTCAAGTCGACGTGACACTCATCACGGCGAAGGCACGCGTGGCTCCACTCAAAGTCACGTCAATACCGCGCCTCGAGCTACAAGCCGCAGTCCTGGGAGCAAGAATGGCCGCCACCGTGATAGAAGAGCACTCAAGAAAACCAGAATCGAAGACATTTTGGACAGACAGCAAAACAGTATTGTCTTGGGTGCGAACGGGATCGCGCTCATTCAAGCCATTCGTCGCGCATCGCATAGCCGCCATAGAAGAACTCAGCACTATCAACGAGTGGCGATGGGTGCCCACGAAGCTCAACACAGCAGACGACGCCACAAGAATATCACCGCACGACTTCTACGGCTACCACAGATGGTTCACCGGGCCTCCGTTTCTACGAAACAAACAAGAAGAATGGCCCGCCGAAACTGCAACCGCAACCGAAGTCACCGGGGAAGAACGCGTGCACCACATAAGCACGAAGAAAGCGCCGTCAATATCCGAAGCTGCACCGGACGTCACTCGATTTTCGCGCTGGGACAAGTTAATTCGGACTACGGCAAGAGTACTACAGTTCATCGACCTCTGTCAAGCGAAAACCGACCGAATTAACTACAGAAGAAAGAAAAACGAAAAGGAACCCGACTGGAAGAAAAATCAAAAATCGGCGCCGACACATAAGAAGAAAACGACGCCAACCGTTCAAGAAAGAAAATTCATCGCAATCGACCGAAGATACATCGAACGCGCAGAGAAAATAATAGTTCGCGTAATACAACACGACGCATTTCAAGACGAGTTGAAACAACTGCGAGGGGGCGCCACCATCGCTACGAACAGTCGACTCCGCCCACTTTCGCTAATAGTCAACGACGGCGTGTTGTACCTACGAAGCCGGGTCAACGCAGCGGCGGGAGTAACCGAAACTCAGAAGACACCGGCGATACTCGACGGGAACCATCGAGCCACCCAACTGTGGATAGAACACACACATAGAAGCCTTCTCCACGCCGGGGTGGAAACTACAGTCAACGAGTGCAGACAACACTATTGGATTCTACGCATTCGACCCGTCACGAAACGAATAATAAGCAGTTGCATAAACTGCCGCATAAGGAGGGCGGCGCCACCGTCGCCACCTACCGGAGATTTGCCGCCGACGCGCCTCGCTCATCACCGACGGCCATTCACGTACACCGGATTGGATTATTTCGGGCCGTTGACAGTCACCGTGGGCAGGCGTCAAGAAAAACGCTACGTCGCGCTCTTCACATGTCTTACTACGAGAGCCGTGCACCTCGAGTTGGCCGCCTCGCTATCGACGGACTCCGCCATACACGCACTACGGCGCATGATAGCGCGCCGCGGGTGCCCTACCGAAATTTGGTCGGACAACGGGACCAACTTCCACGGCGCAGAAAACGAAATGAAGAAGGCAGTGCAGCAGGCGACGAACGAAGAAGCAAGCATCCGCAGTATCCGGTGGAGGTACATACCGCCGGGAGCACCATTCATGGGCGGGGCGTGGGAACGCCTCGTGAAGTCCGTCAAAATCGCGCTAAGTGCGGTTTTGCAAGAAAGAAGTCCGCCCGAAGAGGTACTTACGACGCTACTCGCCGAGGCCGAATACACCGTGAACAGCCGGCCTCTCACCCACGTGTCCGTGCACCATGAAGACGACGAAGCCATCACTCCCAACCACTTTCTGCTGGGAGGTTCAGCGCGCGTCCCACTGCCGGGCGAGTTCGACGAGAGCGACCTGATAGGCCGCCCGCACTGGAGAGCAGCACAGCGCCTCGCGGACCACTTCTGGGCGCGCTGGGTACGAGAGTACCTACCCGAGCTGCAACACCGGCGGGAGCCCCACGGGACCGGGAAGACCATCGCCATCGGGGACATCGTGCTCATCGCCGACAGCAACCTGCCACGCAACACGTGGCCCAAGGGAGTCGTCATCGCCACTTTTCCCGGGCGAGACGGCACAGTACGAGTCGTCGATCTGAAGACAGCCGGAGGAGTGCTACGCAGACCGACCAAGCGACTGGTGATATTCGCATCGGCCGCCACTCCCACGGAAGATGGATGCAGCGACGAGTCAACCGACGCTGCACGGCGGGAGTATGTACGCGACGACCGAAGCGAAAGAAAATGAACTCACGACGATACGAGAGCAATGTATAAAAATGTATCTATAATTTCACATGAATTAGTTGTATACGTATTAAAAATATCATTCCCTTGTTGTCTTATTAGAATGAGTCGGATATCGCAACAATAGATAGCTCTGCCCATAGTAAACCATTGTAAAATTGATAGTTCAGAGCGATATTCCGCCCCGTTCTCTCCAATAATCTTATAAGACTTTATCTAAACGATCGCCACGACGCCAAGCGGTGGCGCGGGGAAACTAGTCAGAATACTGATAGTTCCGACCTATAGGAGGGACGGAGACAATAGGTTGTCCTTGTCACACATCTTATAGGATTTTGCCTGAGTTGACAATTTTCGATAATAGTATGTTTTATGTTTGGATTGATTTATTTTATGTCTTATTAGATAGTAGGTAGTTATAGGAATAATATATCGAAGTTTTGTATGAATCGTGTTAGTAGTTTAAGCGTAATTAAGAAAAATATCGGGAATAGTTTTTTATGAATAGTCAATAGGATATAGGTATAATTGTTATAATAATGATGTCATTTTATGTGTTTTTACTTCTTCTTTAAAATGGTGTATGATAGTTAGACATTAAGCGAGTATAAGTAGGTTTTCTAAGACTTTTTAATTTGTAAACTTTATAGGGCCGTACAGCTGTTGTTTATTAATATTCTTGTAAGAGACTTGTTGTATTAGATAGGTAACACGTAGGGCTACGTAAATAAATAGGTGTCACATCAATAAGTGTAAAAATGTACCGTGTAGGAGAAAAAACATGTTTGTATAGAACCGTTTTCTGAGACATGTCGCGCTCCCCACCCGGCGCGCCCGGAGCGCGCGGGTGGGGCAGCGAAGCCCCGTGGCAGGGCGAAGCCCTATGGAGGGGGAAAGTATAAATATTGCGGAGACCTATTTTTTGCGCGCCACACCTAAAATATCGTGTTTACGGACACATAACTATGTTAAAAATATGCCCAAATGTATGCCCGATGTATGTACAATTAGTTTTAAGCTCGCACTATTGTAAATCTTGAGAAAATGAAAAATAAAGTATAGCGTGGGTGAGGTAATGGATCGCTGGCCAGCTCAGTCCTAGCATATAAAATTCGAGTCGGAACATGCCCCGACATGCATTCAGCGACAGGCGCTCCTACCCTAAGGAACAGGAAGAAACAACCAAGCGGTTCACTCTGGACCTGAAGCCTCCTCTCACCGGCCATCCATTATCAGCGCCCACCGATTTCTTCAATACCGAACACCAGGGGTTTTATTCGCCGAAACTACAGTCCACTACAGTCAAGACTCCTGCGTGTAACTTCCTCCACCCCCTCAGTACGAGTCGGTAACTGTCCGCTACTGCGACAGCCCGGCGTCCCGTACACTCTTACTGACTAAAAAACACCCTTTATTCATGCTTATGGCCAGAAGGGCCTTACAAGCTTCATCTGAAGCGATCAACCCCCGAGAGGGGGAAGATGCGGCGCTGCGTTAGTTTAAACTAGTGCATAGTTTAAAATAACGCAAAATGCGCTTAGAGGACAAGTGCACTCAGATGTGCACTTGAAACGGGAGGGGACTGAGAGGATCGAACCTCTCTGTGTCGGGGGGGCGGGGGGGACTCACCGCGGGTGTTGGATCCTCAGCGGCCAAGAGGGCCGCGAGATCGCGCGTGAGTTTATTGTGTGTGGCTGTGAGTGCGTGTTTGGGCCTGCGGGGCCTGAATCGAGATGGAGTGTGTGGAGCGTATCCCGACGCCGATCTAATGAGTGTGTTAGAGTGCTCTTCTGCAGCTTTGAAGAACCGTTCCGAGCACTCTGTGAGGTGTGTTTGAATTGTGTCGAGTTGAAGGTCCCTGTGGAGGTCCGCGTTGCGGACGTACCACGGGGCCCCTGTGGCTATGCGGCAGAAGCGATTTTGAAGCACTTGAAGTTTGTTCAAAATCGCTTCGTCCGCGTGTGCGAACACTGGTGACGCGTAAGTGAGGACCGGGCGTATGCAAACTTTGTAAAGCGTTCGCTTGTTACGAAGTGACATTTTGCTGTATTTACCGAGCATCGGGTGGAGGCGGCTCATATAAAAGCGCGCGTTCGCGACTACGCGTGTGATGTGTGCACGGAAGGTGAGTTTTTTGTCTAGTGTGATCCCTAGGTATTTGACTGTGCGGTGCCACGGTATTGCTATGCCTTGCATTCGCAGAGACCGCGCACCGTGTTGTATGGTTTTGGTGCGGCGCTTGGGATCGAAGCAAATGGCCGAACTTTTGTCCGGATTTACGTCGATTCTCCAATCGCGGAACCAATTCCCAAGTGTTGTGATTGCCGGTTGGAGCTTGGCTATGATTTGATTTGTACTGGCTCCCCTAGAGTAGAGGGCCGTGTCGTCCGCGAAGAGAGCGAGCTCGACACCCTTGGTCTGAGGGATGTCATTGGTGTACGCTGTGTATAGCAGGGGGGAGAGAGCGGACCCCTGCGGTACACCGGCTCGTAGTGGGCGGGGCGTTGATAGTGAACCTTCGTATCTATAGCGGAAGGTGCGATTTGATAGAAAAGAGGCTACTAACCTAACTAGGCGGTCAGGTAATTTTAATTGATATAATTTAAAGATTAATCCGTCGTGCCAAACCTTGTCGAAGGCTTTGGCGACGTCGAAGAAGACTGCAATAGTTTTATATTTATTAAGTTGGAAGCCGCTTAGGGCGTGCTCCACTATGCGATAGATCTGTTGGGGGCAGGAGTGTTTGGCTCTGAAGCCGAATTGGTGGTCAATGATAATTGGATCGGATGGTGATAGGAGGTGCTCTCTTAGTCTGGTCAGTATGGTTTTTTCGAAAAGTTTCGCCATTGCCTTGAGGAGGCTAATAGGGCGATGGCTACTGGGGAGGTGCGCGGGTTTTCCGGGTTTGGGGATGCCTATCACTATTGCTTCTTTCCAGGCGGCTGGGAAGTAGCACAGATCAAAACATGCGTTAAAGAGAATTGCAAGCAAGGTTAGCATTTGGATGGGAAAGTGCTTGAGCGCCTTGTTAGAGATGCCGTCGGCGCCCGGGGCCTTGCGTTGCTTAAAGTTTCTAATGGTCTGTCTGAGTTCGTCTGTCGTGACGGGGTCTAGGGGGTTGTCAATGAGTGGAAGGGCGGCCCGCTGGCGGACCTCCTCCTCCACTCCGCGAATATGTTGCGGGTTAGTTTCCTGCGTACTAGGCGTGCATTGCGCCGCTATGCTGTCTGCAAAACACTCAGATTTTTCGTCGTCTTCGAAGGCGACGGTGCCGTCGGGGCGAGTGAGCGGGGGGGTGTGGGTGGTAACGTCGCTACGGAGCGCTTTCGCGATTCTATAGTACGCAAGATGGGATGGGGTAATGTCCGCCATGAGTTCCTCCCAACGGGAGTGTCTCAGAGCGGCTAACTGGGACCTAACTTGTCGCTGAAGGCGATTAGCTGTAGCCCTATACTCGGGGGTGGGGTATAATTTGGCTCTCCGGAGAGCGGCGTTTTTGGCTTGGATTAGGTTCCGGATGGCCAGCGGGAGCTTGGGCTTTGGCAGCTCAACCTCCCGCGAGTTCTCCTTCGCCTTCTCGGTCACCAGTGAAGTTAAAGAGTCTATTGTTTCGTCAATCTTGTCGGTGCTGTCGAGACTGTCCGGTGAGTTAGGGAACGGGGACTCGGGGGAGTCTAAAGCGGTCTCGAGAGCGGAGCGGTATCCGTCCCAGTTGGTGAATAGCCTCTTAGGGGGCGCGGGGGCGTCTAGTGGGTCTTGGGGACCTAGAACTAGAGACACCGGTCTGTGATCTGACCCCAGGTCGTCGAGCGTTTCGATCGAGCTGAGGCGGAGCGACACGTTTTTAAGGATCGCGAAGTGACATATGACATCATAGCCAAGCTCCTCGGTGATGTGTAGTAATCTGCGGCCAGAGGTGGTGGTGGTCTCGCATGTCCAGTCGGTGTGTTTGGAGTTAAAGTCACCGAACATTATGACTGATGTACCTAGTGAAGTGAGTGTTTCGAAGTCTGCGCGGTGAGGGTGTGTACCTGATCTAATGTAGACTGAGGCGATGATTAAGGACTGGTGTCCTGTCATCGCCAGCCTACAGATGGTGGCTTCCATGTTTGTGAGCGCGGGAGTGGGTATAGGTGTGCAGTGTAGGTTGCGTCTATAGTAAATTGCGGTGCGGCCGCGCGCGTTGGCACCGTCGTTCCGGATTAATTTATACTTAGGGATCGACAGCCCCTTCATTTGAGTTGGTTTGAGCCAAGTCTCCTGAAGGAGCAGAAAGTCGGGTTCCCTATCTTGCAAAAATAATTTAATTTCGTTAAGGTTGGATTTTAAGCTGCGCGTATTAAATGACACAAGCGAAGCGCCTTTCGGCTTGGTACGCCCGGGGTTTAGTTGAGTGATTGTTATGTTAGTGTTTTGCGCGGTCATAATTTAAACAACAGTGGTGTTTGTTTGAGTTATCACCGCGTGTTTTGTGTATAGTGTTTTTGTTTGTGTTCGGAGTCTGGTTATTTCCCAGTGTTATAATGATTAAAAATTTAATCGAACGCGGCAACGAGTTCGGGGTGTTCGGCTATAGCTATAGCCTTTTCAAGGGGTGTCTTTGCTAGCCGGAGCTTCGCGGCGAGAGTGTGGATCTCGGCGATATTCACCCTCTTGAGCGAGGAGCGAATAAGCGCCATGTCCTCGGCCAGAGAGACGTCTTGGGCTGGCTTAGCTTGTGTTGTTGGTGTGGTGTGTTGTGGTGGGTGTGGTTTTGGGCGGGCCCTGGCTGGTCCCCAGGCTGTCGGGGGCGCCGGGCTGCGAGGGGCGGCCGCCTTGGGTAGCCCCGGGAAGTTTGTGGTGGTGTTGTTCGGTGGTGGTGGGTGTGTTTTTGTCGCCGTGGTTGGCTTAGTGTGTGTGTGAGTGTGAGTGTTGGGCCTGGGGCGTGGGGCCCGCGGGCAGCCCCTGTAATTGGCCGGGTGGCCTTCTTGGCCACAGAGCACGCATGCGGGTGCCCCGGGTGTGTCACGAGTGCGGGAGCACTCCTTGGTGAGGTGGGGTACGAGGCACTTAACGCACCTCGGGGCCGCGGAGCAGTTGGCTGCTGCGTGGCCATATCATTGGCACCTGTAGCCCAGGGCCCATTGCCCAGGGGTGCCTCGACTTTGATATTGTCGAGGCCACAGACTGTAATGGGACCTTTGAAAATATCCCTAGCTGCCGGGACCGAGGTCAAAATGACAAGGGCCAACGGATATTGTTTCCCAGTCCGGCTGTGCAATTTGTGCACTGCCTCGGCTGGGAAGCCTTGAGCGGTTAGGTCGCTCAGAATGAGCTCGTTGGAGAGCTCGAAGGGGACTCCTCTGAGTACCGCGCGGACTTTGCGCTCTTCGGGGAGAGCGTAAGTGTGATAGGGGAGTTTGTTTGTGGTCAGAAGCCTTGTGAGGCTCCTGAACGTGTCAATGGTGGGTGTTGTGATTTTGATGGCGTGACCAGTGTTCGACGCCTGTGTGTAATGAATGTTGTGTGCTTTGCAAAGGTCCGCGACCTTCGCCCATTGCGCCTTATCGCGCAGGAAGACGGGCGGCGGCGGCTTTGCCTTGATAGGTGCGGCGGTGCACCTATTGTGTGGTTTTGTGGTGTTGTGTGTCTGTGTTGGGTGGGTTTGGGTGGTCGGTTGGGCGACCGTGAGAGGGGTGAGAGGGACAGAGGGCTCATCAACTGTCTGAGACAGGAGAGCGGAAGGCGAGAGGGGCGCCGTTGGAGACGCGGTGTCTGCACGGCGCTTGGAGCGCCGCTTCTTCTTTTTGCTCACCACCGTGGTGAACAAGGACTCGTCGGACGCCGACACTATGGTCGAGTCGGAGTCGCACGTTGAAACCGGGCTCGAGGCGGGGCGCTTGCCCGCGCTCGAGGGCCCGGGGAGGCAGGGGGTGTCGGGGCGGGGGGGTTCGGGGGAGGGGCTGGCGGGAGAGTTGCGCAAGGGGCGCGCTCTCGCGACAAGCTCCCTGATGGCGGCCTCGTCCAGGGTGAGGCCTAGGGCGGAGAAGAGGGACATTACCTGACGAGTAATGTCCATTGTGATGTGTCTAGTGTGTGTAGGTATGTGTAGGTTGTGGTGTAAAGTGTGTGTAGGTGTGCCCTGACTGTGGCGTGAAGCCACAGGTCCTAACACCCTATGCGACACCGATGGACTCCCCTGCCCGCGGCAGGGGGTCGGTTGAAGCTGTAAGAGATGTGTTCCGATATTCCTAGTGAATATGGGAACAACCGTCACCCTTGGGAAGGCCCAAGTGCAAATGGGATCGGGTCTTCCGGT
The DNA here is from genome assembly GCA_902850365.2 of Chilo suppressalis. NCBI lineage: Eukaryota > Metazoa > Arthropoda > Insecta > Lepidoptera > Crambidae > Chilo > Chilo suppressalis. The sequence continues at coordinate 10,971,059 of OU963919.1, forward strand.
TTCCGAGCTCAGGAGAGCTCGAGACGTACCGGGGCTACGCCGACCAGTTTCGTTAACACCGCTAGGTATCCACTGGTCCAATCTTGTGTCTCACGAATGAGCGCAGGCGCGTCGAGTCGACTCGAAGCAGGCAGCTGTGCGGCGGGGCGCACGGAGCAAGGAGGCGGCGGTGCGACGGGGCGCACGGTCCGCGGTCGGAGCGAGAATGAACGCGTCCTCAGCAGGAAAAAATGACTTTTTTTTTTTTTTTTTTTTGTTTCCTCCCAGGCGGGGGAGAGGGTGAGAAATCCTCATGGATACCCTACAGCCGGCTGTAAGGTTATGTCAGACTCCTACTGACTAAAAAACACCCTTTATTCATGCTTATGGCCAGAAGGGCCTTACAAGCTTCATCTGAAGCGATCACCCCCCGAGAGGGGGATGATGCGGCGCTGCGTTAGTTTAAACTAGTGCATAGTTTAAAATAACGCAAAATGCGCTTAGAGGACAAGTGCACTGAGATGTGCACTTGAAACGGGAGGGGACTGAGAGGAATCGAACCTCTCTGTGTCGGGGGGGCGGGGGGGACTCACCGCGGGTGTTGGATCCTCAGCGGCCAAGAGGGCCGCGAGATCGCGCGTGAGTTTATTGTGTGTGGCTGTGAGTGCGTGTTTGGGCCTGCGGGGCCTGAATCGAGATGGAGTGTGTGGAGCGTATCCCGACGCCGATCTAATGAGTGTGTTAGAGTGCTCTTCTGCAGCTTTGAAGAACCGTTCCGAGCACTCTGTGAGGTGTGTTTGAATTGTGTCGAGTTGAAGGTCCCTGTGGAGGTCCGCGTTGCGGACGTACCACGGGGCCCCTGTGGCTATGCGGCAGAAGCGATTTTGAAGCACTTGAAGTTTGTTCAAAATCGCTTCGTCCGCGTGTGCGAACACTGGTGACGCGTAAGTGAGGACCGGGCGTATGCAAACTTTGTAAAGCGTTCGCTTGTTACGAAGTGACATTTTGCTGTATTTACCGAGCATCGGGTGGAGGCGGCTCATATAAAAGCGCGCGTTCGCGACTACGCGTGTGATGTGTGCACGGAAGGTGAGTTTTTTGTCTAGTGTGATCCCTAGGTATTTGACTGTGCGGTGCCACGGTATTGCTATGCCTTGCATTCGCAGAGACCGCGCACCGTGTTGTATGGTTTTGGTGCGGCGCTTGGGATCGAAGCAAATGGCCGAACTTTTGTCCGGATTTACGTCGATTCTCCAATCGCAGAACCAATTCCCAAGTGTTGTGATTGCCGGTTGGAGCTTGGCTATGATTTGATTGGTACTGGCTCCCCTAGAGTAGAGGGCCGTGTCGTCCGCGAAGAGAGCGAGCTCGACACCCTTGGTCTGAGGGATGTCGTTGGTGTACGCTGTGTATAGCAGGGGGGAGAGAGCGGACCCCTGCGGTACACCGGCTCGTAGTGGGCGGGGCGTTGATAGTGAACCTTCGTATCTATAGCGGAAGGTGCGGTTTGATAGAAAAGAGGCTACTAACCTAACTAGGCGGTCAGGTAATTTTAATTGATATAATTTAAAGATTAATCCGTCGTGCCAAACCTTGTCGAAGGCTTTGGCGACGTCGAAGAAGACTGCAATAGTTTTATATTTATTAAGTTGGAAGCCGCTTAGGGCGTGCTCCACTATGCGATGGATCTGTTGGGGGCAGGAGTGTTTGGCTCTGAAGCCGAATTGGTGGTCAATGATAATTGGATCGGATGGTGATAGGAGGTGCTCTCTTAGTCTGGTCAGTATGGTTTTTTCGAAAAGTTTCGCCATTGCCTTGAGGAGGCTAATAGGGCGATGGCTACTGGGGAGGTGCGCGGGTTTTCCGGGTTTGGGGATGCCTATCACTATTGCTTCTTTCCAGGCGGCTGGGAAATAGCACAGATCAAAACATGCGTTAAAGAGAATTGCAAGCAAGGTTAGCATTTGGATGGGAAAGTGCTTGAGCGCCTTGTTAGAGATGCCGTCGGCGCCCGGGGCCTTGCGTTGCTTAAAGTTTCTAATGGTCTGTCTGAGTTCGTCTGTCGTGACGGGGTCTAGGGGGTTGTCAATGAGTGGAAGGGCGGCCCGCCGGCGGACCTCCTCCTCCACTCCGCGAATATGTTGCGGGTTAGTTTCCTGCGTACTAGGCGTGCATTGCGCCGCTATGCTGTCTGCAAAACACTCAGATTTTTCGTCGTCTTCGAAGGCGACGGTGCCGTCGGGGCGAGTGAGCGGGGGGGTGTGAGTGGTGACGTCGCTACGGAGCGCTTTCGCGATTCTATAGTACGCAAGATGGGATGGGGTAATGTCCGCCATGAGTTCCTCCCAACGGGAGTGTCTCAGAGCGGCTAATTGGGACCTAACTTGTCGCTGAAGGCGATTAGCTGTAGCCCTATACTCGGGGGTGGGGTATAATTTGGCTCTCCGGAGAGCGGCGTTTTTGGCTTGGATTAGGTTCCGGATGGCCAGCGGGAGCTTGGGCTTTGGCAGCTCAACCTCCCGCGAGTTCTCCTTCGCCTTCTCGGTCACCAGTAAAGTTAAAGACTCTATAGTTTCGTCAATCTTGTCGGTGCTGTCGAGACTGTCCGGTGAGTTAGGGAACGGGGACTCGGGGGAGTCTAAAGCGGTCTCGAGAGCGGAGCGGTATCCGTCCCAGTTGGTGAATAGCCTCTTAGGGGGCGCGGGGGCGTCTAGTGGGTCTTGGGGACCTAGAACTAGAGACACCGGTCTGTGATCTGACCCCAGGTCGTCGAGTGTTTCGATCGAGCTGAGGCGAAGCGACACGTTTTTAAGGATCGCGAAGTCCAGGACGTCGGGTCGGTTTTGTACATTGTCTGGGTAGTGGGTGGGCGCTAAGGGACATATGACATCATAGCCAAGCTCCTCGGTGATGTGTAGTAATCTGCGGCCAGAGGTGGTGGTGGTCTCGCATGTCCAGTCGGTGTGTTTGGAGTTAAAGTCACCGAACATTATGACTGATGTACCTAGTGAAGTGAGTGTTTCGAAGTCTGCGCGGTGAGGGTGTGTACCTGATCTAATGTAGACTGAGGCGATGATTAAGGACTGGTGTCCTGTCATCGCCAGCCTACAGATGGTGGCTTCCATGTTTGTGAGCGCGGGAGTGGGTATAGGTGTGCAGTGTAAATTGCGTCTATAGTAAATTGCGGTGCCGCCGCGCGCGTTGGCACCGTCGTTCCGGATTAATTTATACTTAGGGATCGACAGCCCCTTCATTTGAGTTGGTTTGAGCCAAGTCTCCTGAAGGAGCAGAAAGTCGGGTTCCCTATCTTGCAAAAATAATTTAATTTCGTTAAGGTTGGACTTTAAGCTGCGCGTATTAAATGACACAAGCGAAGCGCCTTTCGGCTTGGTACGCCCGGGGTTTAGTTGAGTGATTGTTATGTTAGTGTTTTGCGCGGTCATAATTTAAACAACAGTGGTGTTTGTTTGAGTTATCACCGCGTGTTTTGTGTATAGTGTTTTTGTTTGTGTTCGGAGTCTGGTTATTTTCCAGTGTTATACTGATTGAAAAATTAATCGAACGCGGCAACGAGTTCGGGGTGTTCGGCTATAGCTATAGCCTTTTCAAGGGGTGTCTTTGCTAGCCGGAGCTTCGCGGCGAGAGTGTGGATCTCGGCGATATTCACCCTCTTGAGCGAGGAGCGAATAAGCGCCATGTCCTCGGCCAGAGAGACGTCTTGGGCTGGCTTAGCTTGTGTTGTTGGTGTGGTGTGTTGTGGTGGGTGTGGTTTTGGGCGGGCCCTGGCTGGTCCCCAGGCTGTCGGGGGCGCCGGGCTGCGAGGGGCGGCCGCCTTGGGTAGCCCCGGGAAGTTTGTGGTGGTGTTATTAGGTGGTGGTGGGTGTATTTTTGTCGCCGTGGTTGGCTTTGTGTGTGTGTGAGTGTTGGGCCTGGGGCGTGGGGCCCGCGGGCAACCCCTGTAATTGGCCGGGTGGCCTTCTTGGCCACAGAGCACGCATGCGGGTGCCCCGGGTGCGTCACGAGTGCGGGTGCACTCCTTGGTGAGGTGGGGTACGAGGCACTTGACGCACCTCGGGGCCGCCGAGCAGTTGGCTGCTGCGTGGCCATATAATTGGCACCTGTGGCATTGCCCAGGGGTGCCTCGCCGGTGTGGGGCCTCGACTTTGATATTGTCGAGGCCACAGACTGTAATGGGACCTTTAAAAATATCCCTAGCTGCCGGGACCGAGGTCAAAATGACAAGAGCCAACGGGTATTGCTTCCCAGTCCGGCTGTGCAACTTGTGCACTGCCTCGGCTGGGAAGCCTTGGTCGGTTAGGTCGTTCAGAATGAGCTCGTTGGAGAGCTCGAAGGGGACTCCTCTGAGTACCGCGCGGACTTTGCGCTCCTCGGGGAGGGCGTATGTGTGGTAAGGGATTGAGTGTGTGGTTAGTAGCCTTGTGAGGCTCCTAAATGTGTCGATTGTGGGTGTGGTGATTTTAATGGCGTGACCAGTGTTCGACGCCTGTGTGTAGTGGATGTTGTGTGCTTTGCAAAGGTCCGCGACCTTCGCCCATTGCGCCTTATCGCGCAGGAAGACGGGCGGCGGCGGCTTTGCCTTGATAGGTGCGGCGGTGCACCTATTGTGTGGTTTTGTAGTGTTGTGTGATGTCTGTGTTGGGTGGGTTTGTGTAGTCGGTTGGGCGACCGTGAGAGGGGTGAGAGGGCTGAGAGGGACAGAGGGCGCCGTTGGAGACGCGGTGTCTGCGCGGCGCTTGGAGCGCCGCTTCTTCTTGCTCACCACAGTGGTGAACACGGAGTCATCGGACGCCGACACAATGGTTGAGTCGGAGTCACACGTCGAGACCGGGCTCGAGGCGGGGCGCTTGCCCGCGCTCGAGGGCCCGGGGAGGCAGGGGGTGTCGGGGCGGGGGGGTTCGGGGGAGGGGCTGGCGGGAGAGTTGCGCAAGGGGCGCGCTCTCGCGACAAGCTCCCTGATGGCGGCCTCGTCCAGGGTGAGGCCTAGGGCGGAGAAGAGGGACATTACCTGACGAGTAATGTCCATTGTGATGTGTCTAGTGTGTGTAGGTATGTGTAGGTTGTGGTGTAAAGTGTGTGTAGGTGTGCCCTGACTGTGGCGTGAAGCCACAGGTCCTAACACCCTATGCGACACCGATGGACTCCCCTGCCCGCGGCAGGGGGTCGGTTGAAGCTGTAAGAGATGTGTTCCGATATTCCTAGTGAATATGGGAACAACCGTCACCCTTGGGAAGGCCCAAGTGCAAATGGGATCGGGTCTTCCGGTTTCCGAGCTCAGGAGAGCTCGAGACGTACCGGGGCTACGCCGACCAGTTTCGTTAACACCGCTAGGTATCCACTGGTCCAATCTTGTGTCTCACGAATGAGCGCAGGCGCGTCGAGTCGACTCGAAGCAGGCAGCTGTGCGGCGGGGCGCACGGAGCAAGGAGGCGGCGGTGCGACGGGGCGCACGGTCCGCGGTCGGAGCGAGAATGAACGCGTCCTCAGCAGGAAAAAATGACAAAATGACCCTACTTATATCTAAGATTATGAGTACGCAGTTAGCGCTAAGTCAGAGCGGTAGTTGACCTATCCCGTGCGTTTCCCCCCGCGCCCCGCCGCAGTTGCGTCGTCGGTTGCTCGCAGTTCGCGCTAGGTCGGAACGGTAGTCGGCCAGTCGTGTGAGCCTCTTCTGAGCTGTAGTCGCGTCGTCCTTGACACTTTCTTAATCCTACCTCGAAGAACCTTGAAAGACAAAAGTAATTTTCAGTGGGCTCACTAATAGTTGCAGTACATCTCTCTGGAAGTCAAATACAAAAAACTATGTAATTTTATGAAGATTCCTGTTTCACCAGATGACACTGGGGAGACGATCACGGTGCGCGGCTGCGGCTTGGATTCCGGTACCATCACCACCGACACCGAGATCATCAGGATGTCTCATTGCGGCCGATTCTACTACGACGACAGGTCAGATTATTTCCAGCTCAAAGTCTTATAAATGAAACTTTCAATCGCTAATCCGCACGCAAACTGCATTGTGGATAATCATAATGTGATTAGGAACACCTGTGCTAGATATAAATATGTTATAAGGTGAAACGTATATTGAGATGAAGTAACGAAGCCGAACCCCGGAGTTGTGGTGATATGAGAACGCTACCGAATTCTTGATGATGGAAATTATTGAAATAAAAGGAATTCATGAAATAATAATTCGTCGATGACAAATAACAAAGTACAAAACAACTGTTTAGGTTATATGAGAAATGTAATGGAATTAAATAAAAATATAATATCAGGATAAAAGGACAACTTATCTAATGATGTTTTTTTTATAACTAAAATACAGAATAGCTTAATCTCAGCCAGTAACACACTTTCTGATATGAGAAAGAAGAAAGCATATGTAAAAGAAATCTTTGAACTTGTTTGGTATTTATTTTGTCTTTTTTCTCTTAATCACAATAATTTATTAAATACAATAGTGAAATGAAAATTACGCAGTTAAGAGCTTTACTCGCTATGCATCCTGCTGCTTGAGACAGCGCTATACACTTAAAAGAGATCTTGTATCTTCATCTCTTTTACATGTATACGCTGTCTTGCACGCTAGATCCAGCATGGTGGACAGTGAGTAGAGCCCTTTGGGCTAACTGGGCGCTATTTTAGTCAAACTCTTTCCCCCTTATTAATAAACTAAGAATAAGCTTGGATTAGCTACTCAATGTTTTGTCTCAGTGCATTGAAAATAATAAAAAAAATTACCACGTACGACAATACCTTGGAATATATTATCACCAATACGACCCAAAAACCTTCAAAAAAGGAGCGTACTCCTTCCTTAAAGGCCGGCATCGCATTTGTGATACTCCTGGTGTTGCAAGTGTCCATGGGCGACGGTGATCAATTACCTTCAGGTGAGCCGTCTATTCGTATGCCCCCTATATCATAAAAAAAGAATTAAAAATTGAATGACAAATGACATTTGAGTGATATGAAAAAACATGGCGTAACAGTTTCAGTTTATTCCTCGTTTATTAATAAGGGTGTTATTTGAAAGTATTTTTTTCCTAATAGATACGTCCACGGCTGCCTCCAAAGCTGCAACGATGCTGACGCGTGCAATTCTTCGCGTAAAATGCGTTCCACATCCTTCCTGTCGCTCGTAACATTCACACTCATGGCGTTAATCTGTAAGAGCTAACATAGATTTGGCGGGAAAGTTAATGTTACCAGGACGCAGATTCAATTATCCTAAAACTACTTGACCTTAAAACTATTTGATCGTAAAAGCACTTAGCTTAAATAATGATTGTATATTACCAAAGAGAAATATCACCTGCTATCACTCTTATGTATATGTAATAGAGGCCATATCAATGTGTAAATTGTAAGCACCGACTCTTTATATGTATAGGATTTTGCAGTAATTTATATTGTTAATTTTTAGAGGAAAAAAATGTTTAAGAAAAACAAAAAATTCAACTCGGCCAAAATCCAGGCCAGCTTGTGAAAGTCGATTGTTGGAGTCCAGCCTTGGCCCAATAATGTTTTTGTAGTGAAATTTTCTTTACTTAACAAATCAAGCAGTTAAATGGTAAAAATATATGTTGCAATAAGATATGGAGCGCATCATAGTAGAGGAATCTTTTAGCTCTGATAATATTGTTTTATCTTATAGGCGGGCAACGATGGTACGATGATACGATGCATTCTCGTCGTGCGATGATTTTTAACATACAGTTTTACAAACATACAGAATAGTGAGAATGTGACCTGTGGTAGGGGTATCGAATGCAATAAAGGACGGCGTCAGGGGGTAGAACGATATGTCTGCCAATAACATCTACCCGCAAATACTTCAGTTACACCGTGATAATGGCGCTTGCTATCAGTTTCGAAATATCGGAGACTCATAAAAAACAAGGTACATGGTAGCAATCCCGTTAACAGCTATAATAATAACATACACTTTTATTCAGAAGCTAAATAATTACAGCTCCTAAGCTGTCGCACGAGCACAGGCCTTGTTTAATAACGATCGTATCACGAGGTTTAATCGTAGGATCATGTAATAAAATACACTGATATCTTTTAAACACAGTCATTGCACGGGCACAGTAAATGCGATTATAAAGTTTATTATGTGATCTAAGTTTCCTTATTTTAAATGTCATTTACAATTATCAAAATATTGTCCTACAGCAAAAACTTTGCATCTTATCTTTATAAAGGGCCATTGAATGGCGCTGAATTTGGGCAGCGCGCCCTGTTCAATCATCGTACGATTATTTTCAACGCTCGAAAAGATCGCATCGTGTCATCGTACGATGGAAGCAATGGAATCGCTCTCAGCAAGTTTTTTATAATCCTTCAGCACGAAAACAATTGTCGTAAATAATTCATTTGGTAGATGACATTTTAAAGCGCGTTAATAGTTGAATTTTATTCAACTATCTCAACTAATCATATGTCAGAAAGAAACGTTTCTGCATTGATTTCTTTGCTCCCCAAATGTATTAATCTTTCTCCTAGTCACAGGGAAAAAAAGATTTACGAATTATGCTTATAGATTTTGAGAGGACCAAATTAGTAAGTTCAAAATGGGGGATTGTACTTATCCAACTATTCATACCATTAAACGAAATTTTTATTATATCAAAATTTAGTAATTTTAACACTGTTTTAGGCCGTTTTGATTGAAAATTATTTGAGATTCAAATTTAACGGCCCCGGACTGTAAAAAAGTCGTTCGACCAAATGCGTTATTACACCGTTTTGTTCGCCAACTCCTCATATATTAGATTTAGGCACTACAAAGTGTATTTAAAGATAAATGTTTCTTACTATATTTAATAATAATTTTATGTGATGTTATTGATAGTAACTTAACGGACAATGTTCTAATTACACTGAATAAAAGGTTGTATGAGTTTTACGAATTGTTTTCTATAAACGTTATAATTATTGATAAATATTTTTATATTTAGTTGACAAATAATGTTCTGACAGAAGTACTGCGGCCAGTGAGGCAAGTAGTGGCGTCCGGAAGATTGTCTCAGTAGAAAATATTTAGTTTGAGGCCCGTATTATAGAAAGATTCTCAGTGATTGATCTAGTCTTGAGCATAGTTAGAAAGGGATGTCGCTATATATAGCACATAGCGACATCCCTTTCTAACTGTACTCAAGTAAAGATCAACACTTAGTTGTCATTCTGTAATACGGGCCTAAATTTTATAGCTTATTGATAATAAGACCTATATTCACGTACAACGTTACATTTATATTTAAAGTTAAAGTAATTTCAGTAATTAAGGATTTATAAAACTGTATCGTATTTTTTTTCTGTAAGTCACAAAGAGTATAAATTAGTTACTTTATTAACTAATTTAAACTCTTCCTAGCTTTGATAATATTAAAAATAAAAACTGTTTTACTCGTGGGCCTCACCAATGTTAACTATTTTTCATATTGGTTTTCGCTTGGCTGTGATATTTACGCTTACTGTTATTAGTTAATATTTCAGCGCTTCTTTATTCGGTTAGGTACTTATAAGTTGCGGTACGTAACTTTAGAGCTGACCGTTATTGCGCAGAAGTAAAAATTAAGATGTCTTGGGGGGTAACGAGGTGCGCGGGTGGGCGTGCGTTGTGCCGATGGTCTCTACAGTCGTACCCATGCGCAGCTATGCCCTCCGGGTTTTTTTCAGCGCTAGAGTTACGTGGCGCGATCTGAGAAAGAGGTTAGAAGGGTTATCATAGACCGTTTGTACTGTTATCATAGAACCGATGTCACCGGCTCGACCCCAGTACACTTCCACCTAATAGATAAACAAGAAGCAACATCAAACAATCGAACTAATCAGCGCTAACATCTGAGAGCAACGACGCAATCACAACCAAGTTTTGTTCAAGTTATGAGCATCTGCTCACACATAACTGTGGCGGGCCTGCCCCGCCCGGAAGGCCCTTCTAACTTCTTTCTGTGTTCAGTGTTAGTAGGTAGGTATTGGGAATTCTAATTCACTTTTAGCTCTATATCACAAAACCAAAAAAGTGAATTAAAATCCCCCAATCACAAGCGATTGGAGGCTTCTAATTCACCTTTTTTGGTTTCGCGATATAGAGATAAAAGTTAATTAAAATCCCCAATAACCAACCAGGTACCGTGGCATTCTTAGTTACCCCACGAGTGAGGTCGCGACTAAACAACGTCTTAAATATGAATAATATCTAAAATAGGAATATAAATAGGTGCAATTAGATTTCAATATACTTAATCAGTTGCTATATGACTATTTATTAAAATAATCACTCTGAATAACGGGGACGTTAATTTGATTCAAACAATCCGTAAAAAATCATCAGTGTCTGTACAAAATTATAAAAACGCATTTTATAGCGAATTTAATAAACATCGTCAGCTTACCAGTATCGCCTGCTGTCCCGCTGGCCGCCGGTCTCGAGGTCAAGTGCCGCGCGTGCAATATGATGCGACATTCATGTCATGCCTAAAGCGAGCATTTTGAAACGCTAATTATAATAAAGCCAGAGAATTCATAAAAATTACTTTTATGAAACTTCTATTCCTGGTGGGATTTTATAATATCAATATATAAGTCGTACTTTAAAACGAATGCAAATTATGACTGTATTCTAAATTTAACTTTTAATTTAATGGCTTGTCATTACTTTAAAAATAGTTTATGTTTATATAGAGCTTCGATTTTCGTATGATTTAATTATAATACAGAACGCTGAGTTCAAATAATAAATCGAATTTATAACGAATATGGATTTTTTTCGTTGTAATTGATTTCTTAATTATTTCTTTAATATCATGGCCGTCAATTTGAGTAAAGGAATCCAATAATCATCTATATATAATTTTATTATTAAAGGGTTTGCTTCCATACAAGAAGGTATTGTCAATGTAATTGAAAAATAACTCATGTTAATAACATACGTACAACGTGTCTCAAAAATCTGGCGGGATTCGAACCTGCATCTTAACGAATATTATTTCAAATTTAGTAGTTTACATGTTTATATATAATATAATGTAACTTACCAGAAAATATCTTTAGTACATCATTATTAGCACATCTTTATTATCACATCACTAAAACAATTATTATTCAAGGGTTCTTATCTGATAATGTCTTCATGGGCCACTTTGACTCATGCCCTTATACAATGAAAGCGTTATGATAAAGATATTAAACCATGTGAATGAACAGTTTGCCTCAGGGAGTACCCAGAATTTTTATAAAGTTTAAATCAGGTTGGCTCGTGGTCTCCTTGAATATTTGTCAACTTGTCTCGGAGGAACCACATAGAAGTCAATAATTTAGGAATCACGATGTCTAGGCCAGATTGGATCATGGTCTCCTTGAATATAATTCAAAGCCGATTGCCTCGGAGTTACCATCTAGACAGCGCGAGTAACATTTTCTGGACCAGATTGGCTCGTACTCCCCCATCCAACAGAGTTAAGATATTTTATCAATAGCCGCCCACGGTTAGGTTACAACCATGAAGACAATAGCAAACACGGGAACGCCATGAGTAAAAATTGATATTTAAATCACTTTAGCAAATATGTCAACGAGTGCCCGGGACTGGCGCGCAAGGAGAATGAATTTATTATAAGAATATTTCTTTGTCCCTAAAAATGCTGATGCTGCAGCGTCGGTAACTGTATGCACACACGCAAAGGTGAGCTAATGTGTGCCTACAAAGTAAAACACATGTTGCAGTTGTTACTCGAATGATGCAATAAATAATGAACGTTGAACGAGCGATAATATGCAAGTATGCAAATAAAATGTAGTGGTATGGTCATAGTGTACAGACTGTAGCGTTTTATGAAATAGCAATTTGTTACAATCTATTAATTAAAGTTACGAAAATGAATCGCTTTTTATTCAGAATTTGAATAACATAAATCAATTAGTAGGTATATCCATTAAATTTCTTATGTTTACTTAAAAATATTAATGAAAATTGGTGAATATTTGATATATATATATTATTACTTTAAATTTTTAATTATTTATGTCGTCACTCACACTTAAGTGAGAGCCGTTCCTAAAATATACTTAAATGTGCTGCATCTACCTCTCATCTTTGCAGTGCAAACTCAATTCTGCTACACTAGAGAATACTCCAATTCGAGCGAAAAAGCCGCTACACGCTATTCTCTTGATACGTGGACCAACCTTAGTTACACTTACATTATAGTCAAGGAGTCGTATACGTATTTAAAAGAATTGTAATTAATTTTATATTTCTTCGTACCAAATTCGTTAATTATGAAAAATAATAAAATGTACTTTTGATGCATTATTGTTATGACAAAAACATATTGCAGTTATTCTTTAATACCAGTAAGGGAATAATTTATACAGTTGCACAAAGACATGCTATTGTCGAATTTCAACAACATTTCTTGTTTCTTTAATTAAGTAGTCATGCTACTTATATGAATTGAGATAAGAGTTCCGGTGTATTTTTGGCAGTCAATATTTTTCATAACACTGAGAAATATAAAAATCGTTACGTTTTCCATTCAGATTTAGCAGCCGGACCTTGAACTATGCTTGAAGTCGAATAGAATGAATAAAAACAATACACATGGAAGATAAAATTACTAAGTTTAGATTTGAGATTTATTATTTATCTATATATTGATAACAATAACTATTTTATTTGATATTTACATGCAGATATTGCATCTGATAATTAAATATAACAGCAGTAATCCACCCATCCTCACCATGCTGGCCCGAACGCAATCCCCTACCGAGTGGAAGACTGGAAACTTACCTACAACATCACGAAAATTTTATTTTATTTTAGTGTGAAGTCTTTATGAGAAATTACTTCCCCAGTCGGGGGTTCCAATTCAAGCGGGAAATCCGCTATGCACTACTTCCACTTAAAAGCTGACTTTACTAATTCCAACCGGACGTGGACGTGTACCTATTGTAAATTGATACATTTGTTTTTCACAAAATTTATTTTGTGCAATTTTCGCAATGCAAATTAATAATTGCTGAATATTAGAAAAAAAACCACAGTGTTAACAAACCTTTTTTAAATCATAGCATTCAGTGATGTTTACTTAACTTTATTATTATATTTTAGTTACGTCTGTTATTAATTTTCAACAAAAATGTTGACCATTCCATTTGCTTATCATGCAATATTTTGAAATAAATTGAGGTTTTCCAATCAATACACCTTTATTACAACTTCAGCACGGCTCCGTTGTGACCATCACCTAGTGTTTTAATTGTTAATACCACGAAGATTCATTGCGTTGAAATCATGTTCGTAAGTTTTTTAAATACATTATTTTATTTGTCTGTTTATTGTATTTGTTAATTTACAGTGTAACTCTTTTGTTCTCAGGTCGGATATTGTATATTATAACTCCAAGCCTGCCGCTAAGTCACAATTTAACATCAAAAAGAACATTGATTTTGAAGACGAGGAAATTAACAAACGGTATGATGTCTCTTGTGTAGTGGTTACTCTTAGATAACGTTTACATAATTTAATAAGTTAGAAAATCTTCTTAACTTTACTCTTTGATATGTTTTATAAAATAAATCCATAACTTTCACTTATAATTATCCCACTAATAGAACATGTTTTTGATAAGTGCTTTGTATTTTTTGTGTACTACAGACCAGACCAGCGACCACGAAAAACAAACAAGAGATTGGTGTACGAGTCTGGCGAAGAAAGCTTGAATAAACAGTAAGTTTCGTGATTTAATGAACCTTTCTAACAGTGTATTTTGCAACCTGTAAGTGTAAGTACTTCAGATACAGAAATGTATACTAACCTTTCTATTTTTAATTGCAGATCAGATCAGCAAGTTCGAAAGGTGACCAAGAAACTAGTATACGAGTCTGATGAGGAAGAATTACCGAAACGGTAAGTTTTAAAGATAAATTTGACATTGATTTATCTAATAAGATTAGGCAATTTATTTATATAAAATATCAAGTATGTGGATATTTGAATTTAAATGCTATTAACCAAGTGCAGATAAATATTGAGTGTATATCAATGAATCTGTAAGACAGATATTTATCTGGGGTTCGTGCCGAAAACTCATTCCAAATGATTTAATATTTCCCATTGTTGTCTGATTTAATTTAATAAGTTTTTTAACCATGTTTTTTTTTAAATTTCAGTACCATTCAAGCAGTAAAGAAAGCACCCAAACGAAAGGCGGTCGAGCGACCTAGTGTGGAGAAACGAACTCGACCTGCTGCAGGGTGGAAACTTGACTTCGACGACGAGGCTGAGGAGATCGAAGCCAGCCGCGTGCGCAAGCCAGCAAACCGTTTTCAGTCCGTGTTAACACGCCGTGTCGCCGACGGGTGTCTGCGCCGTACTGCTAGCTTGCCGGGCGATCTCTTTGTGGAGCTGCGCCTCTACAACACTAAAGATATTAAGTGTGTAGACCCAAAAGATCGTTGGCAGCGTGCAGTCTTATCTTTGAAGTACCAGACGGACTCAGAAGCTGATGAATTGGAGCTACTGCGACAGTTCATCAAACGAGCGCGACGAGAATTCGTAGAAGACGGGACGTTCTTCGCGGATAAAAATAAATAGCATTGATAGTAAATTGTAAGCTTATTTAATATAGTAATTACATGCTGATAATATTTTAATTTTATTTAACTGGTGACCAGTCTATTTAATATATTTATTAGTTCCATTTTGCAAAAATGTCAAACAGGTCGATATATTGCACAGTTTGCGACGTATCTGTCAATAGCAATAGATTTTCTGCTCATTTGAAAAGTAATTTACATAAAAATAATTCTGCTATCGACTTAAGTGATGGTATAGAAAAAATATATAGCGCTTTTCGTAATCGAATCGCATCGTATCGCCTAAGCAACAGCGACGCGGAGACGGGAGCTCCTGCTGATTTTTTGCGTGGCATGCGAGCGCGCGTCCTTCAGCTGCTACAGGCGCGCCAATTAACTTTGAACAGTATTAAAGTTAACTTTGAATTATTTGCCGAATTTTATTTAAGAAGTAATGGTACAGACAAATGCGAAATTAAGTCTTTTGCTACCGAGAATATTGTCGTTCACAAAAACTTTGATTTTAATGATTTTTTTTCTGAAGTAGTTGCTATTATTTCAGGTAAAATTGATGAATTTGAAGAACGTGACAGTGGATAGTTATTTTTACGTAATTTACATTTAGAAATTAATATTAATAAATATAATCCTCTAAGAGCGTCGAAATTTATCGATTTGCCAAAATCTCTAAAACTCAAACGTGCATGTATTAATATTCACAATAGTGATAATTTTTGCTTTTTGTGGAGCATAATGGCAGCATTATTTCCTGCTGAAAATAACGTACATCGAACTTCGTCTTATCCTCATTTTGAGAATGTGCTCAATATAAAAAATATGACTTTTCCGGTAAACTTTTCTGACATCAAAACATTCGAAAAAAATAATTCTAACATAAGCATAAATGTCTATGGGTTAAAAAATAAAACAAACATTGTTGGTCCCTTATATCGCACTCAGAACAAAAAGAAAAATCACATAAACTTGTTGTTCATAGAAAAGGGAAATCTTACACATTACTGCTTGATAAAAAACTTAAGCCGTTTGTTGAGATCACAACTTACAAAGCATCATAGCAAAATATATTTTTGTGACGATTGCATGATATTTTTTGAAAATGCATCTAAATTCAATGCTCACGTGTGTGGTGGTGTCGCCACTATTTTACCGAGGCGCGGCACTCTTATTCAATTTAAAAATTATGAAAAAATGCAAGACATGCCTTTTGTAATATATGCGGATTTTGAATCATTATTGCAAATGAGTCCAGACGGGCCTAGTTCCAATTGTACGAAAACATTACAAAAGCATATCCCAGCTGCATTTGCATACTATGTAGTATGCTCTTATGATAGTTCTTTGAATAAGTATGTGTCTTATCGTGGTGAAGACTGTGTTGATAAATTTATTGATTACCTTAAAGGAGACGTTCTAAAAATTTTCCAGCTTTATAAAAATACAATACCTATGAATAAATTGACAGCTGAGGAAACAGAGTCATACCACACAACCAAGTTATGTTATCTGTGTAATCAAATGTTATTTGATGACAGAGTTCGTGATCACTGCCATCTGACAGGAAGGTATCGTGGTGCCATTCATTCGTATTGCAATCTGAAATATCGTTTACCTCAATTTGTGCCAGTGTTTTTTCACAATTTGTCCGGTTATGATAGTCATTTATTTATACGACAGTTGGCACAAACATCAGGTCCTATAAAAGTTATAGCTAAAAACAAGGAAAACTACATATCTTTCACCAAGTTTTTTACAACAAAAGACAATGATTACATGGCAGTTCGCTTCGTCGATTCATTTAAGTTTTTAGGCACAAGCCTCGAAAAATTAGTGTCTGGTTTAAATACTCACGACTTTTTACATTTATCAAAATATTTCCCGCAAAAAATACAGTTTGAATTATTAAGGCG
The DNA here is from genome assembly GCA_902850365.2 of Chilo suppressalis. Lineage (NCBI taxonomy): Eukaryota > Metazoa > Arthropoda > Insecta > Lepidoptera > Crambidae > Chilo > Chilo suppressalis. The sequence continues at coordinate 10,987,582 of OU963919.1, forward strand.
AAAGGGTGTCTATCCGTACGAATACATGAATAAATGGGAATCATATAAAGAAAAGAAATTACCTTTGCAACAAAATTTCTATAGTACTTTGAGTGAGTGCACTATTTCGGAGTCCGATTATGAACATGCTAAGCGAGTTTGGAAAATATTTGAATTAAAGAACCTTGGCGAATATACAGATTTATATTTGAAATCAGACGTACTATTGCTTGCAGATACTTTTGAGAAATTTCGTCATACATGTAAAACCAATTACCGTTTGGATCCTTCGTTTTATCTTACAGCCCCAGGCTTAAGTTTTGATGCTATGCTTCTTAAAACAAAAGTTAAACTGCAATTGATTGAGGACTTAGAAATAATAAGATTAATACAGAAAGGCATCCGTGGAGGTGTATGTTTATGTCCTACTAGATATGCAAGGGCAAACAACCAATACCTATCTGATTACGAACCGTCTTCTCCCGATAATTACTTATTTTACATAGATTGTAACAATTTGTACGGTTACGCAATGTGCTCGCATTTGCCACATTCTGAGTTTCGTTTATTGAATGTATCCGATTTTAATCCTCGTGATATCTTGAACACTCCGGATGACTCTGAAGAAGGTTTTATTTTAGAAGTAGATTTAGAGTATCCAGAAAAGTTACATGATTTACATAACGAATTACCATTTTGTCCACAAAAATTTACTCCACCTGGGTCAAAAACATCTAAGTTGATACCAAACTTATACGATAAATTTAATTATGTTATACATTATGTGCATTTAAAAACATGTCTAAATCATGGGTTGAAATTAAAAAAAGTTCATAGGGTAATCAAATTTAAGCAAAGCCCGTATTTAAAACAATACATTGATTTAAATACAGAATTACGTCAAAAAGCAACATCAACATTTGAACAAGATTTTTTTAAGCTGTTAAATAATAGCATTTTTGGAAAAACTCTTGAAGACCCAGAAAAACGATTGGACGTAAAATTAGTTAGTCAGTGGGTGGATAGTGAAAATATAACGAAAAAACAATTAAGTGCTGAACAATTAATAGCCAGACCAAATTATCATAGTGCAACTGTTTTCTCTGAGAATTTTGTTGCAGTTCAAATGAAGCCAGAGTCAATAATATTAGATAAACCTATTTACATTGGTTTTACAGTTTTGGAAATTTCCAAAAGTCACATGTACAATTTTCATTATTCTATTATGAAACCCTTCTATGGATGCAATTTGAAGCTTTGTTACACAGATACAGATAGTTTTCTTTACTCCATACAGACCAATGACATTTATAAAGATTTGAAAGTTAGATTTCAGTCTTATTTTGATACAAGCAACTATGATGATAATAATTCATACGGTATTGAGCGTAAAAATAAAAAGGTTCCTGGTTTGTTTAAGGATGAGTTGGGGGGCCAGCTCATAAAAGAATTTGTTGGTTTAAGGTCCAAATTGTATTGTATTAAAACTGAAAACAAAGAAATAAAAAAGGCTAAGGGTATTAAGAAAACTGTCGTTAAGAAATTGTTATTTGAAGACTACAATAATGTATTATTGCGTAATGAAATCATACGAAAAAAGAATATCGTTTTTAAGTCCTTCAAACATCAACTCTTCACTCAATCGATTGATAAAATAGCCTTGTCGTCAAATGACGACAAACGTATTTTATTAAAGGGCAATATTAGCACATTGGCTTGGGGTCATAAATCCAGCTTTTTTTAAGATTTATATTTAGTATAATTAATAGACTGGTTCACCAACTTTAATATTAAATTAGATTTTTTTAGTTGATATAACAATAGGTTTTATTTTTAAGTTTTAGTGTAACATAAATTTATTTTAAATAAAAATATAATGTTATAGTTAAGTTGTTTCATTTATTAATCTCTGTTCTTAATAAACAAGTTTATTGAAATATCATTATGTTTCAATAAACTGGATCAAATAACTGCATTTGGATCAAAGGTTTTGAAACTTGCTCACGCCTACTAAGAAAATTTTTCCAACTTATTGGATAGTTAATCATTTAAAATATTGTCTACTGCAGTCAGAAAAACTTGTAAAAACTCATAGTATTCGAATTATAAATTTTACTTACACGTGTTCAATTTAGGTCATGTAATATGATGATGCCACAAAAATAAAATTTTTGCAATATAGGTACAACTGAAGGCAAAAACATTCCTAAGTATTTTAGTCATATTTCAATCGGCATAGGTGAAAGTTACACATAACCTAAGTCACCGGCTTACCAGCTTTATTGTGTAAGTATTTTATTTCATGTAATTTTAGGAGTGCCCTGATTATAATTGCAATTTTATTATATAATAACTCAATAATTATCTTTACAGATAATGACGGACTGCACTGATATTATGTTTTCTCAATATGCTCAAGATCCTTTGGAGAACTTCACTCAGCAATGTGAAGAATTATTTGGTTACCAACCGAAAGAACAGGAATCTAAAAAACCCGAAGTTATAAGGAAAAAAAAGAAAATCTCGCTGTCACTGAAAAAGAAGAAGATTTCTACAAAATCGTTCGTGATAAGTGAACAGAGGCAGGGAAATAAATTAATTCAGATACGAGTGCTGGAGTTGACCAATGAATCTAACACTGGTGGAATGGAGGGATCTTCTTCAGCAACGTTTGCCGACAACGGAAGTAACGAGAGGGTGGTGCTAAGTGCTCAATACGTAGTCCATGACCAGGTTGATGAAATTATGGACTTGACGGAATGTATTGTTAGGAAAATTTCGAAAAAACTGTGTAGTGACAATTTGTAGTATTTTTATTGTTGTAAATATCTTCTTTTTATTAAATTATTTTAATTTTATGAATAATGATTTTTATTTAAACATTTTGAGATAATCTAGAAAAAAAATACCAATTAAGTACATAATTAATATTTATTAATGATTCTTACAGTTTAACCTAATGAAACAATAAAAATTACAAACATATTCAAAACAATACAAAATTACTTACACTTTAGTTGCAAATTGTTTGCAGTACCACATTCTAAGACAGATAACATTTCTTAATGCGCATATTTCTTTATGATAAACACAATTTAATTCGAGTTTTTTTTCGTCACTATGCTCACCATATAGTTTCAAAAAATTTGGACAACCTTTGTCGCTTAAGTCTAATATTTCACAATTTTGACATAGCTCTCTTATCCACTGAATTTTTTCCAATCCTTTTGTTAATATTGTTTTGTCTTTAAGATACATATCCACTATACGTCTAAATTCACGATAATCAATAAATCCTTCACTCCAATAAAGCCCGCGATGTTTTTCCAACCATCGCACCTGCTTCTTTTCTTTGTTTGATAGAGTCATAAAACTATAAGGTGGTTTGATAAGGAAAGTCTGTGTGTGATTTTCATAAGCTATTGCAAATTCTTTAATAATAAATTTATTTTGTAAATCCTTAAATCCCTGCAGATCCACAATTATTGTATTGTTATTCATGATATTTTTTTAACAATATTACTCAAAGGCTTGTATTCAAATATACAATCGTTTAGTATAAGACAATATGCAGCGGTTTGATCAGGTATCTCTTGATCTGTTTCGATTTCAACTCGAACATCAATGGATCCTTTTAGCATTTCGTGTTGGCGCGAACAATCGATGACAAACAATGGAGCAATCTCTTTGAATTCTTTGATACTCATCAACGGCTCTGCTCGACGACCATGATAAGACTGCTGAAACCTCGCGTATTGCTCGTATATTAATGAAAACATGTTATTAGAGAAATCTATGTTAAGGCTTTCATAAGGGTAGTAGGATGAGTTAAGAAAAACTCTAACGTCACGTACATAGCAATGATCGAACTCTGCCATTGACAACTGCGCGTTGTGCTTACGGTTAGTTTGTAAAGCAATAACAATAAATCGTGGTTTTTCTATCTGCGATGAAGTTTTAATAGACCAGGTATGCTTACGCGTTTTTGGTAATAAGGGATACTCATACAAATCCCAATTGCGAAATGCAACTGTAATAGCACGATCTTTTTCTAAATGTTTTAATAAATTTATTCTTTCTCTGTCTGATACTTTAACATGAGGAACTCGCCATACAATTTTATTTATTATTATATCCTCCACAACTTCCCCAACATTTAACTTTAAAGCATTAATATTAGTGTTATTTCTCAAAAGTACTAATTCGTGTTTACAATTAATTAAGATTTTTTCGTAGTCTTCTGCAAAACCCAAAACTTTATTTAGTGGTATAGAAGCTGAAAATACTCCATTACTAACAGTAGTAGTACCCGTAGGAGACCAACCCCAAACTTTTGCACATTTAGATTCATTTTCATTCAATGAAAGATAGGATTTCATGGTAGTAGTAATTCCTGCATTTTTAACCCTATCTATTTCTACTCCGTTTAGTTCATATCGAATGTCTTGAAATAAAAATAGTGCTGGATTATTTACAAAATGTACACTTGACATTCTTTCTTTTTCTTTGGTTGTGTTATCATACTTATACACGTCGACTTTGCCCTCAATATATAAACTGCTGAGTGCGGGTAACACGTACAAGTCTTGCTGATTAATTGGTATCCGTATTTCATCATTCTTGTTGAAACTTGTCACATATGGTTTGTAAGAATGATATTCAAAACTTTCAATACTATTGTCGTGTGACGCCGGTTGAGATATATTTAGAATATTCATTTTAATAAACCTACTAGCCTCAAAAAATCCTTGTTGCTTTTAGTTAATTTCTTTTTTAATTGAAGCGATGCTTCTCTATGCGGGGTTCTTTTAGAACTAACTTTAACAGTCGACGTAGACAGGCTTTTATTGAAATTCAACATTTTTTGAAATGTAAGTATAACTGTACTTCTTCACCACGTAAATTGATTTCTTTATTTTCTGAGTCTAATAGTTTTATATTTATAGAACTTATTGAACTTTGATTGACGGGAAAATATATTAGGTTTTTAGGTATTTCAATTATTCTATAACCTGGTAGAACATTAGGTACAAATTCATAAATAATATGACTTGCTTTTCCATTCACGTATGATCCACTTATGACATCACATTCGATGCGTATGATAGTTGTTGAAAGAATGTTGACAGGATACCGAGACTCAGTTCTTATATTAGCCTTCACTGTTTCCACACCAAAACCTAATAATTTACCAATTGAGTCACTTTTATTGAAATGAACATCTTTGGAACAGAACAAGCTTGTTTTTAAAGTATTATTATTACAATTTAATTTTAGAGTTGCATTTTTTACGTTACTTTTGAGAAAATCACAAATATCTTGAAGTTCATACGATCCTTCAGGTATTTCTATAACTCCATCTTTGCCATAATAAAATTTATTATTTCTATGGTCTATATTAGGGATGGAATTAAATGTGGAAAAGTATAAAAGTCCACACTCATAATTTCCACGTAATTGTAAAGTAGGGGAGTAGTTAGTCAGTAAAGATTCTCCTCTGCCAGTTATTGACACAGTGAAAGACATTTTTGTACTAATCAAGATTTTTATTACATTTTGAATATAAATGTTTTTTCCAATAGTTTCTCAAAAACCTTAAACAAAGATGACCACAGTTTACACTGCCAAATACTTGATACTGTGCGTAATTATAATTTATTGATATATGTCTTAAATAATTAATTAATTCCATAGGTGGTTTTAAATTACCAAAACTATCAAAATATTCACAATAGTTATCTTGCTTAACGTAGGCTACCCAATGAGTTCCAGGATTATCAGAACTATCTAAATTCAGTACTGCACACTCTATTTTTCTTGGTTTCAAAGGTAAAGTATCTCTCATAAATACTCCTCTAAAATACGGAATGTCAGTTGCGTGTTCTATTATATCAAAATTTGTGAGCGGTCTTCTGGGTAGCCGTTTTTTCAGTTTTTTGAAGGTTTTAAATACAAGCCAGCTCCTTTCTTATGAGGTCTGATAAACAATCCTTTTCCAAGAGCAACTGCTTCCATCATCTTATTATGACGTTCAGATTCTTGGAGATTTTTTTGAGCAACCTTGTAATCATTGACAGCTTTTGCAATACCTGCTGCGCCTCCAGCAAGTGAACCAAGAGCCGATAATCCAGCAAAAATTGGAATTAATGGTAAGAAACCACCACTTTTCGGTATAGGTATACATCGTGGTAAACGTATACCTTTTTTATTGGTAAACAGTTTTTTGGCTGCAGCGTATGCATATTTTATTGCAGTACGGTTATCTTTACATTTTAGCTTTTTGATTTGTGAACGTAGTTTTTTTACAATTGTCATAAAAGAACGAACCCCAGCACCAGCTTTGAGTTTAGCTTTCATTGCATTTTGTACAATCCATGACGCTACTTTTTCGCCTTTTCCAGCATCTTTTGATTTTAATCTTTTTTTTGCCATATCCAAAAGTTTTAAATCTGCTTTATGTCGAACGTTTAAATCACTATTATTGTAAGCAATATCGTGAAACATACAAGCTTCATCTAATTTATTTATACCACGTTCACCTCTTAGTAATCGTTTCTTAAGCTTTGTTCCAGGACCACAAAATTGATAGCCAGGTAGATGTAACTCAAACGGTAGATTATTTATCAAATTATTAACAATACCACTTCCTTCCTCCATAAATTTTTTTAGAATGAGTGTTTCGAGATTTGATACTTAATTTATATTACAAAACTATAGCATTCTTGTCAACCCAACTATTTTCTTTGCTATCGAGACCTAGCCACTTTACAAAAAGTTTGTTACCTTTTCTTTTTAGTACTTTTTCAATGAGATACATATCTGGGAATTTAGTTTTCTGTAATTCATACTCATAAAAAGAACCTAAAATTTTCTGTTTATTTCTGTCTTCTAAGATATAAGTTGGTGGATTTGTATTATTTACTTGTATCACGACAAATATTTCAGTAGACCAGTTTGACGTATAACCTTTGTAAAAGTCTCCTTTATGTTTACTAATACGCACATGGTCACCAATACTAAATTTAAACTTCGTATATGTCTTCTTATTATGTGATTTAGTAATATTCGATCGGATCAACATCTGATTGTTTTTATTCACGTCAACAGGCTTGAATTTTGTGATTCTATGCCTGGTATTATTATAGCTCTGCACTACGACGTTCAAATTCTTTTTTAACCACTCGTACCGACCACATAGACTAAATACTTTGTAAAGGCGACTTTTTAGTGTTCTTATTACTCGTTCTACTATAGATGCTTTTTTTATAGAGTAGGTGGAATAATGGTTAATGTTATACTTAATCATGAGTTGCTTAAAAGTATTATTATAAAATTCTTTGCCTAAATCTGTTTGTAAATTTTTTGGTTTCCGAGATGTAGTCGTTAATATATTTTCCATCGCATCTGTAACACATTTTTTTTCTTTCGATTTTAATGGACTTACCCAAACATATTTCGATAAGGCATCAATAACGACTAATATATATTTATAACTATTGTTAAAATTTGAATATTTTTGAAAGTCCATTAAATCAGCCTGCCATAAATCATCTAGCCCTTTTACAATTGTACATCGACGAGGAAAATTCCTTCTCGCAGTCTTATGAAGTTCGTCAACTATGTCCTTTTTACTCATTTTTATTTGGCTTTGCGCTGATCAAGTGATCTATTTCAGCTTTTGAATAGAATAAAGTTGATAACTGGTTTGAATTTGCTTTTTCTAGATTGTTTAAATAAATTTTTACATTACTATAGATTTTGTTCATTTCATTTCTCAAATCTTGTGCAGTTTTATCTAAATATGCTTTATTTACTGCCTCATCATCGTTCACTGGAGTTGCAAGTCCTTTCAATTTTGATGATTTCAGGTCGTAATGACCCGTATCTGATTTAACAAGAGTATCGTTTAAGGTATCAATGTATTCTTCCAATCGTAAACGTTTTGAACGTGATGACCAAATTTGTCTATATTCATTGCAGTGTTCTTCGTTTGTTTACAGAAAGCCAACTGCCTGATTTTTCCGTAATATATCTTACTTATATTTTTTATTAATGAGACCTGCTTCATATAATTCCTCAATGATGGATATAATCTCATTATCTAAGCCAGTATTGCCTGCGTCGCGTGATGCATATAATAATTTTAATCGTTCCACTAATTCATTTGGGTTGTCCCAATATATAAAGTCAGTATTATTTTTAAGTTTTTTTAAGAGTTTCACGCCTTTTCCTTGTGTAAGGCTTTCTTGACTTGTAGTATTATTTCTGGAGAACTTAAATAATGGCTTGATGATCTTCATATATTTGAAACCTTTATTGCTGTTGATTGGTTTGGATGGATTATAGTTACGCCTGTGTGCATTAGTCTTGATTAATAATGATTTATAATTTTGCAAATCCTCCTCGGTAACCACATCTAAATTAGGTTTCTTTTTGAATAATAATTCTGTTAATCCAAGAGTTTTGTTGAAACTTTGATTTCCAATATCTAAAATATTGCCATCGTCATTTACGCGGGTTTTGCCGAGCATGAGTTTTCCTCGTTCATGTCTTACTCCAAACGGTATATCAGGCATTACTTCCGATGATGTAGACCATGACAATGAGTAGTTTTTAGCACTTGGTGAAGATGGCAAGGATTTAAACGAATTTGCGCTTACATTATGATCTTCAATAGATGGTGTAGTGAGTGTTCTATCCGAGAAAGCATTATCATTGTCTTCGGATTCTTCACTGTTTGCTTGATCAGAATCGTCACTTGAAAAGAAATTGGTTTCACTGTCATCATTTTTATTTTTTTTCAATATGGGTTTAAAATCTCTTTCTATTTTATGTTGATTTACATCACTTTTATTTGCAATCATATTGAGCGGTTCAACAATAGGTTTAAATATTGTCTCCAATGCCGTATTATTCGAAATTTTTGCATCTTTGATTAATTCAAGTTTTCTTTTTACAGCTTCTGCTGACTTCACAATTTGTTGTTTTAAATCTTTTTCCATCTTTGTGGTTTGCTTTGTTCCAAATCCGATAAGAAAATGATTCAATAATATAACTGCAATCTGTTATGTATGTTAATCTAAGATTATGAATGTATCAAATGCCATCCTGTAACATCCCTTATTTTTTTCACAGTCCTTATTGATTACAAGATAACTAAAAGGCTTATCCCAAACAGCTGAGCACATTTCGCGAAATTGGGACCATGACATATCAGATCCCACGTGTTCTTCATAAACGTGTTTCAAATTGATATCGTCTTGTTTGAATAATATTATTAGGTTTGAATTATCCCGTATGAGTTGTTTAGGTATTTTAGTATATGTTTGATTTATATAAAAACAATCAATGTTCTTATGACGTCCCATGGCGAAGTAATCACGAATATTATTTTGATTTTCACATGCAACATCATCGAATATAAAAACGGAGTTTGGTAGAGCTTCGTGTGGGCTCAAAATTTCGTTGTTATTACTGTATTTGTTAAATGCTGTATTGGCCACCATGTTTAAAACTTTTTCTAAGAATATGTACTTAGGTTGATATAAAGATTTTGAATATACATAGATATTACAAAAGCGTGGACCATTTTCATGTAATAATAAACTTATTACTAGGTTGGTTTTTCCACAGTTGGATGGACCGCAAACAAGACAACGTATTGTATTTGGTAATAGGTTACCATGTCGTTTGGTTTCGTTAATAGACGGAGGACATATACAGTTCAACTTCAACGATTCTTTCTGTTTTACAAATTTCATTACAGCTTTTGATCTTGATTGTAGCGTGGTTTTCAACAAAATGAGCTCAAAATTTATCACTTTAACATTTAAACGTTTGGTTTTTATTTGAGGAATGAACAAGCAGCACAAGCAGCATTTAACCACGTTATAAATCACGAACGGCAGTAAGTGAGAATGCCACGGTACCTCATTGGTTATTGGGGATTCTAATTAACTTTTATGTCTATATCACGAAACCAAAAAAGGTGAATTAGAAGCCTCCAATCGCTTGTGATTGGGGGATTTTAATTCACTTTTTTGGTTTTGTGATATAGAGATAAAAGTGAATTAGAATTCCCAATAACTACCTACTAGTGTTAAATAGCTTACGACGTCATAGTGGAGTCACAAAATAGATAATAGAGTAAGTAATCTACATACAAAATGCGCTAGACACAGCCCACGGACACTATATCTCGGACCGCTTGGGACCAGTGCGAATGCGAGTTCCACCCGCATGAGAAACGCGCCTGTAAACTTTTTTGTGTAAAAATGGAAAATCAAAACATGTTATTATGTTTGTTCAGTGGTCGGTTGTAAGAATTCAACATTAAACGGTGAATTGTCTTTTTTTTATTTTGTACCTAATATAACAATAACTTTAAAATTTAAATACTTTAGTTATTATTGGTTTGTAATTCGGAGTTTATTGTTTCATTCTCAACAATAAATCAAACCCTCTGCTCCCACCTGTTCTGTTGAATAGTTCTGTCGGCAGAACTACTGGTTTTTTTTTAACCATTAGTTCTGTGATTTATAAGACTATGCTTTACACCCTTCTTCAATCTCAAATATTCTGGTTCGTAGTTCTGTAAATTAAATTGTTAACGGACACTGGTCTTATCCATCGACAGAACTACGTACAAGAATATTTGAGATTGAAGAAGGATGTAAAGCATAGTCTTATAAATCACAGATCTAATGGTAAAAAAACCCCAGTACTTCTGCCGACAGAACTATTCAACAGAACAGGGGGCCATTCGCCTAACGGAAATGCTTAGGAAAACGCTAACGCTTTCGATTTTATTTTGTTATTTCTGACCGCCGAAGGTTTTCAAATACCTCACGCTCATTTTTTTTAATATTGTTATTACAAATGCAAAAGAAAAAAAGAGCGAGAGGCATTTGAAAACCTCAGGCAGCTAGAAATAACAAAATGAAATCGGTAAGCATGTTCATTAGGCGAATGGCCCCCTGGTGGGAGCAGAGGAATCAAACAACTAGATACGTACGAGGGCCTCTACCATGTTGTTTTTGTGCACAAGCCAAATTGGACAATCCTAGTGCGACCGCCGAGCGTAGTTATAAAAAGTGAAGTACATACATGAGATTACCTTCTGTAGTATCTATTTTGTGTCCTCACCTTGCCAGCATCGGCATGCTCCAATGCCCGTTCACGCCTTTTTTGATTTAAAGAACTTCGGGTTAGGGATATTCGATATACATCGATGCATCGAAAACATCGATGTTTTCAATGAAAAACATCGAATCGATCCGATGTTTTGAGAAGCTTTCATACTCGATGCATTGATGTATTCAAATAACATCGAATTGGTAATAGAGTTTTACCACGTAGTGATAATATCCTCTTTGGTTTGACCTCAGTAAAAAAAACTTAAGTTTGACTACTATAATTTTACTTATTAATAGTAATAAGTAAAATTTTAGCCGTCCTCAAGCTAAAACGTGGCTAAATGATAAAATCAACTTTTTAGATATGGTCAAAAAACTGCTCGTAAACTTTAAATTATTGCTATTTTGTAACCATTCATCAAATTTTAAAGCTGTAACACACGCTCGAATTTGGTTCGAACAGACCACGAATTTGGTTCGCATCCGAACCAAATCTGACCGTCTGTAGAGTAGTCTTGCGAACTTAATTATTATTAATTGAGTCCGCCTCGGTCCGCTAGTTTGCACATGGGATATGGTTTGCTCCGTACTGAATCTGGACGTGTGGACGGTTGGGCCGAACAAAGTACAAACTACGTCTACTCGTGTTCGGAACGCCAAGAAGGACGGCCGCGTGGTGCTCATTTTAAATTATGGAGGAAATTTAATAAATTTTCAAAGGTTTCGCGGTTCATTTGCAGATTTATTTTAAAATCATCTTCATCTGAAATTCTTATCAATTTTTTGTGACTAAATTCGTCACTTTCTCTTAAACACTGTTTCGCCCATTTTCTTTTTTTTCCGCTTTTTACGTGGTGGCTGAAACGTTGCTGCTAATGTTGCCGCTACCACCATAATTTTCCACAAAATGATGACCACCGTGTGCACTTGAAGGCGTACGTTAAGCAACGTCCGATTCGGTCGTCTGTAGCGAGGACGGATTTAGTAGGCGGGTTTGGTCTGCCGGACCAAATTCGAGCGTGTGTTAAAGCTATTAGACTCAAACTATAAAAGATACGAACACTCGTTAAGGACTGATCGATAGAGAATTAAAAATTGTATAAGATCAATTTAAGACTGAAAAATCGACCACATGTCAGATAGCCGCAGTTTAGTTTGAGGACGGCAGTATTATGAAAGCATCATTATGCCGAATTCTCTGATATGGACCCGATGTTGGCAGCACTGCGCAAGAGTCAGTGCAGTGACAATAAAAAATAACTACGAGTTTCTATGTATATAAACATTTAATAAATAACCTTTGGTAATGTGAAACAAACTAAGATTGAAATATATTTCAAATATTCTTTTGACAGACAGTATAAATTTTGCTGCTTATTTAGTGTTTTTTAATTTGATCTTTTGTAAAGCATAATACAGATTTTTCAGATACATGGTTTTTACTTGTATTTACTTTTACCTACTTATTATGACAGGAGTTAATTCTATTATTTTATGAAAGATTAATATCTAAACTATAATAAAATTATGGATTAATAAGGTCTTTTCATAAACTTCAATGATAAAATTTTTTACTATGAAAAGATTGCCTCTTTTGAGATGGGCCACTTTCCACATAAGTTGAGTTTTGTAATAAAATTTCAGAAAAAGCACGCGATGTTTAAAATAGATCGAAGTTTTCATCCGATACATCAAAAGACATCGATGTATAGTTACGATGTATCAAACCAAAAAATACTAATATGTTTTTTCAGAGTGGACACCCCTACTTCGGGTTCTAAGACGGAGGGAACACGAGTTTTCACGTTCAGTAATTTGTTCCAATATCAAGCTGTTGTGCGTAAGTACAAGGACGGAACAAGATGAGAAGAAGTCAGATTTACACTATTTTTAACCGATCACTGGCAAAGGAAATACTGAATATAATGAATTTTAATAAAACCATCATTAAACTACTTGACCATCACTGAAAGCTTTATATTGAGATAGCACTTCCGTTCCCCGTCGAATTACTATCAGTTTCCGTACTTCATTCACCTTGTATCCGGTCTAGTGACGACACGCAGGCGTTCTGACCAAAGAGTAGTATAATATACCGGGTTCTGACTCCCGTCGAAGCAATATGTACTCAATCTGAGCGATCGTTGTGAGATTTTAGAGGTTTTATTATTATTAAGTGACAAAACTGTAAGTAAAACTATTTTATTTTAACGGTTTTTGCCGTTCGTATATATAATATTAATAATAGATTATTTTTCCGTCTTAAGTGACACTTATTGTTATATTTTAGCCAATTCACTCAATAATTACATAAATTATTATATATATATATTATAATCATATATGAGCTATATTACTGTTAAGTTTCATTAAAATCCATTGAGTATTTTTTAGGTGAAAGAGTAACAAAGATCCATAGCAAACGTAAGATTGAAATTAAAAGCGTAAGTGGTTAATATACAACTTTAAAGCGTTGTCCTAAACAATCATATAAAATGAAAAATAGTGTTAGGAACCTAAATATGATTTTTGATTATCTAGACAGTGATACCCCACTCGACATATTTTGTCAACTTATTTTTTTTACTTCGTCACAATATGGCGTCTAATTTAGCCCATATTGAATTTTGATTACTATCATATCTTTAGTAGCACTCCCATGATTGAGACGAATAGATTGATGTATGAATCATCAAAATCGGTCCAGGCGTTTAGTCTCTAGTGTGCCACAAAGGAACAAACATACATATATAGACTGTTAAACACATAACCCTGTCTGCGCGTCGCGCTTCGCGCTCTTGCATTGCGCAGCCGGGTAAAAACTAAAGCACTGTGATGAAGCACCACTTGATATAAGATACCATCTAATCACCACATAATTATTCAGAGTTTTTGAGGCTGTTTTTTTTTCGTATAAAGTAAGTATTTTGTCATGTATTTAAGTGATTGACATTTCATCAACCTAATGAGCAACTCACGCAGAGGCAAGTGACATTCATTAGCTTCATCTCATGGAGCCTAATGCGTGTCAGGACATGCCCTCTCATGGCGTATCTACACATATGAGTACCGGTGGCAAATCACCCTCGCGGGGTGCATATTATATACAATTTGTTTCCACTACGTGGAACCATATGAAATGCCTCTAATGCCTTGCCTACATATACGAGTACCGGTAGCAAATCACCCTCGCGGGGTGCATATTATATACAATTTGTTTCCACTACGTGGAACCATATGAAATGCCTCTAATGCCTTGCCTACAATACGAGTACCGGTAGCAAATCACCCTCGCGGGGTGCATATTATATACAATTTGTTTCCACTACGTGGAACCATATGAAATGCCTCTAATGCCTTGCCTACATATACGAGTACCGGTAGCAAATCACCCTCGCAGGGTGCATAATATATACAATTTGTTTTCACTACGTGAAACCTTTTGAAATGCCTCTAATGTCTTGCTTACATATACGAGTACTGGTAGCAAACCACCCTCGCGGGGTGCATATTACCAAAACCCTAATGACCGCCCCTCGCGAGGGCATATTATGTATAATTGCTTCCACCGCATGGAACTCTTTATGAATTAGGACATGCCTTCCATGGCTTGCCTACACATACAAGTATCGGTAACAAACCATCGTTGATGAAAGAATATCCTCATCAATCTTATAATCGCCCTTGTGGGGTCATATCACACATATGTTATTTCCATTACGTGAAGCCCAATATATGTTCTCCTTAGGACATGTTCGCTTATGGAGTTCGTACTAGGTATTATGTAAGCATCGGTAACATACGACACTCCAGTGGAGCAAACTATGCATAATTTAACATATTTGTCTATATGTTATTCATAATTTTTTTTTGTGAGTGTAAACGACTCGAAACATTAAAAATAAGTAATTTGAAAATATAATAAATGTCGCTTGACAGAATTCATTACTTCCATCGCGTGGAAATCTATACATCAACGCAACGCAACATACCAGCTCATGGCTTGCGTACACACATAAGTATCGGCTATAAACTACCCTCTTAATAGTACGGGGTACGTACCCCGTTGTGAAGTGCAATGTACACTGGTTTTTAAGGTGTCGCATACTCCGAGGTCTTGGGTTCACCCCGGTAGGGCAAATCATTGTATGATAAAAACGAGCATCTGTGCCAAGTATTAGTTGTTAACACATATTAATTCAAAATCATACTAATCTATGCATCATCATTACGCATTTCTATGCGTTAGCCTATAACACAAGCCTTTCAATGCCTATTGAGAGGCTAGGCTAATTGGTGTGAAGTGTTGACTCGATCACTACCGTAATATAGTTATCGAGGATGTGCTGTAATACATTTCAAAAGAAAAAGGAATGTCGAAACATTTAATGTTTGAAAAAATTTAGTGCAGGACAGTTGATAAAATGGGAGCACCACAAATAATTCTAAAATAAATTTGGTGGTATCGCATGCCATTCAAAAGCTATCTAAATCCAATATATATCAAACTCTAATCACAAGAGAAATACACTATAAATATGTAAAGACTTCTAAGTTTTCTGCAATTTAAGGACTGTATCTGCCAGATAGATAGATGATAACATATTTTCCCTTGAAAATAACAAAAGCAAACCAAATGGATTGCTCACTCTTTTGCTCGCGTTATTGAGAGAGACTTGCAATATTAGAAATGTCGTGTATGAGGTGTCTGAGGTGGCCAACATGATCATTTTGATATATAAGTGGTGCTATGTACTGACGAAAGATTGCACGATCTACCAAATTCTAGAAAGGTTTTGAAGATTATTGTATGCAATTATCCACTTTATGTTATTTTTAGTAAAAAATACTGAATACTGTTCTTAATATTAAACTTACGCTTTGTAACCTTGCCACGACTGTCTGGAATAAATATACTTCAAACCCTGCGCATACTACATGCACACCTCAAGTAAGCTGTGTAAATCTTATAAATAATTAAATCTTTATTTATTTAATCTAATACATATAAATGACTCGGATCTAAGAAATGAAAAACAAAAGGAAAAAATTATAATCAACTAGCTGACTCGGCGAACTTCGTACCGCCCAAAAGTAATAATTTGCAATAAATTAAAATTGCGACTATAATTTGAGATTTAAACTATCCTATCTCTCAAGTTGGATCGAACTGCACATGGTGTGCGAATTTTATTATAATCGGTTCAGTGGTTTAGGAGTCCATTGAGGACAAACATTGTGACACGAGATTTATATATATTAAGATTATAGACTCCAGGATGGCAAATGAATTTCATAAAATCTGGTCTATACTTCGTAATAGCATAACTTATCACGGCAAACCTGCAACAATATAAAAACTATACCTGAGAATTTCGTTGTCAACTTAGAGTAAACTTCAGAAGTTGATCGGTTTCAACATTTTTGTCATTCCGTGGGGTTGTATCAACCACTCCCTACTTCTAACAATAATTATGAATTCACTGCAATCGTCCTTGCAATCACTTTCCGCCAAACTAATATGAAAGCTTGGGAAGTATAGTTGAAGAACACGGCTCTACCACTTCACTTCAATCTCCACTCCAATCAAATAGATATGCTAGCACTACGCTTTTCATCATATTCTACAAAGAGCGACAGCTCTGTCTTAAACAGCTATGAGATGGCTCTTACCTTAAGAAACAAAAGTGACATAGTGCCAACTTGCGCTTTTGTCCTGGTGCTCATTAGAAGACTCGCCGAAAAAAATGTACATACAATAGCTCACTTTGAATTTATTTTAGGTTGTTCAGAGTAGAGGTTTGTTTGATTTTTTATTAGCTTCAATTTTGGTAATGATATTTGTAAAAACTCATAGTTTTTGATTTATTTATAAAAACCGCCTTAACACATGTATTTTTATCACGAAAATTACCAACCTTTGGTTTTTAATAACTCGGGAAGTATTGATTTATTCTAAAAACTTTAAACAAATTTTGCTGAAAATCTGTCTCACTATCGATTCCTGGAGTTGTTTTTATTAAAATAATTTTCACCCCTGAGTATGGGTGGCATCTACCCCCAGGGCAAAAGCGCAAGTTGGCAATATGTCACTTTTGTTTCTTAAGGTATCCTCCACCTACTCACCAATTTTCATGAAAATCGATGGAGATTCAATGAAATCGGAGGTGAAAACCTTCATTGACTAGACGTGAACTCTTTCGTCATCCAGCAAGGACGTGAACTCTCTTGTTATTTAGGAGGGACGTGAACTCTTTCGTCATCCAGGAAGGATATTAACTCTTTCGTTACCCTGGAAGGCCGTGATCTCTTTCGTCATCCAGGAAGGACGTGAACTCTTTCGTCATCCAGGAAGGACGTGAACTCTTTCGTCATCCAGGAAGGACGTGAACTCTTTCGTCATCCAGGAAGGACGTGAACTCTTTCGTCATCCAGGAAGGACGTGAACTCTTTCGTCATCCAGGAAGGACGTGAACTCTTTCGTCATCCAGGAAGGACGTGAACTCTTTCGTCATCCAGGAAGGACGTGAACTCTTGTGTCATCCAGGAAGGACGTGCACTCTCTCCTCATCCAGGAAGGACATGAACTCTTTCGTCATCCAGGAAGGACGTGAACTCTTTCGTCATCCAGCAAGGACGTGAACTCTTTCGTCACCCAGCAAGGACGTGAACTCTTTCGTCATCCAGCAAGGACGTGAACTCTTTCGTCACCCAGCAAGGACGTGAACTCTTTCGTCATCCAGCAAGGACGTGATCTCTTTCGTCATCCAGGAAGGACGTGAACTCTTTCGTCATCCAGGAAGGACGTGAACTCTTTCGTCATCCAGGAAGGACGTGAACTCTTTCGTCATCCAGGAAGGACGTGAACTCTTTCGTCATCCAGGAAGGACGTGCACTCTCTCCTCATCCAGGAAGGACATGAACTCTTTCGTCATCCAGGAAGGACGTGAACTCTTTCGTCATCCAGCAAGGACGTGAACTCTTTCGTCACCCAGCAAGGACGTGAACTCTTTCGTCATCCAGCAAGGACGTGAACTCTTTCGTCACCCAGCAAGGACGTGAACTCTTTCGTCATCCAGCAAGGACGTGAACTCTTTCGTCATCCAGGAAGGACGTGAACTCTTTCGTCATCCAGCAAGGACGTGAACTCTTTCGTCATCCAGGAAGGACGTGAACTCTTTCGTCATCCAGGAAGGACGTGCACTCTCTCCTCATCCAGGAAGGATATGAACTCTTTCGTCATCCAGGAAGGACGTGAACTCTTTCGTCATCCAGCAAGGACGTGAACTCTTTCGTCACCCAGCAAGGACGTGAACTCTTTCGTCATCCAGCAAGGACGTGTACTCTTTCGTCACCCAGCAAGGACGTGAACTCTTTCGTCATCCAGCAAGGACGTGATCTCTTTCGTCATCCAGGAAGGACGTGAACTCTTTCGTCATCCAGGAAGGACGTGAACTCTTTCGTCATCCAGGAAGGACGTGAACTCTTTCGTCATCCAGGAAGGACGTGAACTCTTTCGTCATCCAGGAAGGACGTGCACTCTCTCCTCATCCAGGAAGGACATGAACTCTTTCGTCATCCAGGAAGGACGTGAACTCTTTCGTCATCCAGCAAGGACGTGAACTCTTTCGTCACCCAGCAAGGACGTGAACTCTTTCGTCATCCAGCAAGGACGTGAACTCTTTCGTCACCCAGCAAGGACGTGAACTCTTTCGTCATCCAGCAAGGACGTGAACTCTTTCGTCATCCAGGAAGGACGTGAACTCTTTCGTCATCCAGCAAGGACGTGAACTCTTTCGTCATCCAGGAAGGACGTGAACTCTTTCGTCATCCAGGAAGGACGTGCACTCTCTCCTCATCCAGGAAGGATATGAACTCTTTCGTCATCCAGGAAGGACGTGAACTCTTTCGTCATCCAGCAAGGACGTGAACTCTTTCGTCACCCAGCAAGGACGTGAACTCTTTCGTCATCCAGCAAGGACGTGAACTCTTTCGTCACCCAGCAAGGACGTGAACTCTTTCGTCATCCAGCAAGGACGTGAACTCTTTCGTCATCCAGGAAGGACGTGAACTCTTTCGTCATCCAGCAAGGACGTGAACTCTTTCGTCATCCAGGAAGGACGTGAACTCTTTCGTCATCCAGCAAGGACGTGAACTCTTTCGTCATCCAGCAAGGACGTGAACTCTTTCGTCATCCAGGAAGGACGTGAACTCTTTCGTCATCCAGGAAGGACGTGAACTCTTTCGTCATCCAGGAAGGACGTGCACTCTCTCCTCATCCAGGAAGGACATGAACTCTTTCGTCATCCAGGAAGGACGTGAACTCTTTCGTCATCCAGCAAGGACGTGAACTCTTTCGTCATCCAGCAAGGACGTGAACTCTTTCGTCACCCAGCAAGGACGTGAACTCTTTCGTCACCCAGCAAGGACGTGAACTCTTTCGTCACCCAGCAAGGACGTGAACTCTTTCGTCACCCAGCAAGGACGTGAACTCTTTCGTCACCCAGCAAGGACGTGAACTCTTTCGTCATCCAGGAAGGACGTGCACTCTCTCCTCATCCAGGAAGGACATGAACTCTTTTGTCATCCAGCAAGGACGTGAACTCTTTCGTCATCCAGCAAGGACGTGAACTCTTTCGTCACCCAGCAAGGACGTGAACTCTTTCGTCACCCAGCAAGGACGTGAACTCTTTCGTCACCCAGCAAGGACGTGAACTCTTTCGTCACCCAGCAAGGACGTGAACTCTTTCGTCACCCAGCAAGGACGTGAACTCTTTCGTCACTCAGCAAGGACGTGAACTCTTTCGTCACCCAGCAAGGACGTGAACTCTTTCGTCACCCAGCAAGGACGTGAACTCTTTCGTCACCCAGCAAGGACGTTAACTCTTTCGTCACCCAGCAAGGACGTTAACTCTTTCGTCACCCAACAAGGACGTGAACTCTTTCGTCACCCAGCAAGGACGTGAACTTTTTCGTCACCCAGCAAGGACGTGAACTCTTTCGTCATCCAGCAAGGACGTGAACTCTTTCGTCGTCCAGGAAGGACGTGAACTCTTTCGTCGTCCAGGAAGGACGTGAACTCTTTCGTCGTCCAGGAAGGACGTGAACTCTTTCATCGTCCAGGAAGGACGTGAACTCTTTCATCGTCCAGGAAGGACGTGAACTCTTTCGTCACCCAGAAAGGACGTGAACTCTTTCGTCACCCAGGAAGGACGTGAACTCTTTCGTCACTCAGCAAGGACGTGAACTCTTTCGTCACTCAGCAAGGACGTGAACTCTTTCGTCACTCAGCAAGGACGTCAACTCTTTCGTCACTCAGCAAGGACGTGAACTCTTTCGTCACCCAACAAGGACGTGAACTCTTTCGTCACCCAGGAAGGACGTGAACTCTTTCGTCACCCAGGAAGGACGTGAACTCTTTCGTCACTCAGCAAGGACGTGAACTCTTTCGTCACCCAACAAGGACGTGAACTCTTTCGTCACCCAGGAAGGACGTGAACTCTTTCGTCACTCAGCAAGGACGTGAACTCTTTCGTCACCCAACAAGGACGTGAACTCTTTCGTCATCCAGCAAGGACGTGAACTCTTTCGTCATCCAGCAAGGACGTGAACTCTTTCGTCGTCCAGGAAGGACGTGAACTCTTTCGTCGTCCAGGAAGGACGTGAACTCTTTCGTCACCCAGGAAGGACGTGGACTCCACTTACACTTAACTACGTTTGCTGCGCCAAGGATAAAAAAAACCGTGAACTCTCTGGAAGGACCATGCAAGGGTGTGAAGTTTTCGCTGTGCTGTGTTTTCGAGGGAGAGCGGCGACAGAATTAAGTAAAACACATTTTTTTTTCAATATTTTCATAGTTTATTTAGAACTATTTTCCATGATTTTCGTTAACATACGTACACCAAAATCTTAAATCATTTTATGCCGACAATTTGGTGGTTCTTTTTAAATAATAAGAATGAATTCATTGGCATTAATAGGCTGTGATGATGATGAAGTTCGTAATCACAATAAATATTATCAGTATGAATAAATAAGTCGTTAATAAGTTAATGGTTGGTTTCTTCCGGTGAGAATGGCGCCTCATCCACATCCGGTTCCGGTACAGTAGCAGTGACATCCGGCGACGTCGCCGCTGTCGCGTCCGTGGTGTACGCATCCTCACCGTACATTTCTAATAAGAAATAATACATTTTTATTCACGAAATGAGAACATTGTGGACTTCTCTCAAAATCTTCCATAAATATTAATAAATTAAATAAATTTATGTAAACACAATATACATTATAAATAATATTTCCGGTCTGCGCTCCTCATAAATGTCTCTGTGGCAGTGATATCGACAAGCTAGGATATCACGAACTGTCATGCTTAGATTAAAACAAAAAGGGTAGATACGGCACTAGCCTCACAAAAGTGATCCGCACAAATTGTGGTCCGAACGCCAAAAAGAAATATTGATAATATTTTGTGTTTATATGATAAAACAATGCCTATGTATGTTTTTAAAAAGTGATCAAATTGCTCTAGAACTAAAAATAAAACCCACAGCATCACTTTTCATTCGTAAGTACTATAAAATATATTTTTTCATAAAAATTGCTGTTTGTTTTGAATCTTATTCGGTAGTGACGTCGAGTACTGGTCGCGTGATTGGTCGGTAGTGCAGTGACGCGGATCTCGCCGTCTCGTTCGCGCTGCCGTTGAAACTTAACGTGCTGTTTCGTTCGGGTCGGTAATGCAGTGACGCGGATCTCGCCGTCCCGTTCGCCGCCGTGGGATCAGTTTTTGTTTGATGCAAGTATGAGCGTACCGTATCTACCCTTTTTGTTTTAATCTAAGCTGTCATGCTAAAAAAGTGCAGGCCACTTCTCGAGACATGCCGCACTTAGATATCATACGCCGCCTTGCCACCGTCAACGTGCCAAGTCTACTTGAGCCGACTGGTATTGGAAGATACGATGGCAAGAGACCGGACGGTGTTGGAACTAAGAACAGAGCTGGTGCGGCTTGTGAAGCGGCTGAAAAAGTAAAAGCATGCAAATCTCATGCAAAAGCAAAAGCATGCAGGGGTCTAGGAGCTGGCAGCTACCTCGGACAAAGAATTAGTTTAGCTATTCAAAGGGGGAACGCTGGCAGTATCTTCGGAACCTTGCCTAAAGGGACTCCTTTTGATAATATATTTTAGTTTATATTAAATTTTTCAAGGTTTTTAGTTTTAGGTTCATTGTTCCTGTATATATTATTATATGTTGTTTTCGCGCTGGGGTTTTTTGTATTAGAAAATGAGCAAATGACCGGAGGACAGTGGAATAAGGGAAGGACTTACCCTTGTCGCGCACGTGCTCCGGGCAAACTTTCTTCGATAAATGTTTAAGTTCCTGTTTTCTTGTCCTGGAGGCCTCCTTGATTGGACACACTAGCACTATGCAACTTTAATATATAATAACACTGATAACTTAAGGGACCCGAAAAGACGGACACGTTGATTTTTCACCGGCGCATTGACAAGTGAAGCCATTAAGGATCGGGGCAAGAGAAAGGTATATACACTCAATGAGTGCGAGGGAGAAAGGATTCATCTGCTCATTTGCGTTTCGATAACATCAACTCTTATTAATATAGCTTAATCATGCCCCTCGGGTTGACAGGATATAGTCCTTTCAACGATAATCAATTTTATTATTCTAGTTTAAATAATATTTATTAAGTTTATGCAAAGTTTATCTATTTTACTTTAACGAATAACTTTAAAACTATTTTTCTTAGCAAGTATTGACAATATTTTAGTTGTATTATTAGGTAACGTAAACAATAGATATTAATTATAATTTAATCTAAGTGGACTGTATAAAAGATATTATTGTATTATTGATTAGGCAGAGGAAAGACCTTCACCACTGGTCTACGGTAGAGGCCAGTTTTAGTTCGAACCTCTACGACGCGAACCACATTATCTTTTCCTGGGAAAGTACGTTCTATAATTCCTAAGGGCCAATCCAAAGGAGCGCTGTTATCGGACTTGAGTAAAACAACAGTTCCAGGTTGAATAGAATTGCCATGATTTAGCCATTTGTTACGGACCTGTAAAGTATTTAAATACTCAATCTTCCAGCGGTTCCAGAAGGTTTGAACCAACTTATCAATTGCACGTTTCCTTTTGAGAAGATCGACATTTATGTTATTTAAGTCTTCGGAAGGAAGAGACTTCAATGGTGTAAACACTAAAAAATGAGCAGGTGTCAAAGCTAGTGGTTCAGAAGGGTCACTGCTTAAGACTGACAAAGGACGTGAATTTAGCACTGCCTCAATTTGAGCGAGAACTGTCGTTATTTCCTCAAAGGTAAGCAAATGATTCCCTACTATTTTAGAAAGATGCGTTTTGATACTTCTAACGTTACTCTCCCATAAACCTCCGAAGTGGGGGGCCGAAGCGGGATTAAATTTCCAATCAATAAAATTGTCCCGGAGTTCATTAGCAAACTTTTCTTGATATTTCGTAGATTGTAAAAGTTGATAAAGATTGTCTAAATATGATTTGGCACCAATGAAATTGGTTCCACAATCAGAATAAAGCACCGATACGGGACCTCGCCGCGAGATAAAACGCTTTAAAGCATTAAGGAAAGCTTCTGTACTCAAGTCCGAGGCCAATTCAATATGAATGGCCTTGGTAACCAGGCAAACAAACAAACAAATATACGCCTTATGGGTGCGGACACCGCGACGATGGTATGGTACAATCTGTAGAGGCCCTGCATAGTCAACGCCGGTATGGCAGAACGCCTTTGCCTCTTGAACACGACATGCCGGCAGATCAGCCATTATTGGAAATTCATTTCGAGGGTTTACCTTGAAACAAGTATTGCACTGATGAATTCGTTTTCGAACTATATTACGAGCAGAAACTATCCAAAATTTTTGCCTCAAAATTGACATTAACAACTGTGGTCCAGTATGTAGGTTTCTTTGGTGATAGTAATCAATTATTAAATTGACAATATGGTCTTGACGGGGTAACAACATGGGATGTTGACTGTCATATGTCAAATTGGCATTATTTAACCTACCACCCACTCTTAATATACCGTCCTTAATGAAAGGATGTAGCTTTAAAAGAGATGGGGGCCATTTTCCTCCCGAACAAGCCTTATTAATCTCATTCGAAAAATGTACCTTCTGCAAGTCGATGATTATCCGCCTTTCAGCTTGCTCCAAATGAGTTAAATCAAATTTTTTGGGTATTCGTTTAACAAACCGAAGAACATAAATAACTATCCGTAACAATTTTGGCCACGAAGATGTTCTTCTACCTAACTCATAAAAGACAGGATTTGACGTTACTGGTTCCGGTAAGGTGGCCAGAACATTAACCTTGATTTCAGGTATTTCATTCACCGAGGAGGAATCAAATTTACGCACTGGCCACTCAGCCATTGGCAACTTAATGAAAGGAGGCCCATTAAACCACAAAGGGTGTTCCATCAGTTGTGAAGGTGTTAACCCTCGCGATAGGCAATCAGCAGGATTATCTATTCCGGAGATATGGTGGAAATAATGAGGATCCAAAGCACTATGAATTTTTGCCACTCGATTGGCAACAAAGGTTTGCCAACGCGAAGGCGAAGAATGAATCCATGCCAACGCAACGGTGCTGTCAGTGAAAGCAAACACATTAGAAATACAACACCTAGAAGAGTACGCATCAATGACAACCCGCATTAATTTTGCTAATATTAAATTAGCACATAACTCCATCCTGGCAAGTGAAATCACCGTTTTGGAAGGCGACACTCGAGATTTTGCACATATTAAATTGAAAAAAGTATGGTTAGAACCTGGCAAATAAACGTGTAAATATACAACACCTCCATAAGCATTTTCAGAAGCGTCGGCGAAACCCAATAATGAAATGACACATTCGTCATTAATACCAAGATGACGTTGCAGTTTAATATTTTTCAATAAGGGTAATTCAGCTTCAAACTTTTGCCAAAGTTTTACGATATTAGAAGGTGGACACTCGTCCCAACCTATGTTATTTTTCCATAAGGATTTAATAATCAATTTTGCTAAAAGCGTCACTGGTGCCACAAAACCCATTAGGTCCCACAATCGAGCAACGGTAGACAAAATGTTACGCTTAGTACATATGCGTGGCTGAGGATTAACGCAAAACGTAAAAGCGTCCTCCGCTGGCATCCAATACATGCCTAATATTTTTAAATGGTTTTCGGGACTGAATTCGATTGCCTCAGTGACACGATTAGACGGCGGAATTTTTGCCATAACCTCAGGTATGTTACTCGAGAATTTTACAAGTTCAAACCCTCCAGCGGCAAATAAATTAATAAGCTGATTGGCAAGAACTGTTCCTTCCTCCACAGAACGGCATGACGCCGTAAGGTCATCCATATACATATCACGTTCGGCAACAGCAGCCGCTTCAGGAAAACGGCTTCGTTCGTCCTCGGCCAGCTGGCGAACTGTGCGTATGGCTAGATACGGACTGCAGCATAAGCCAAAGGGGACCCGCGTCATTTCAAATACTGTAATAGGTTCCGTGGGACCAAACCGATATAACAGCCGCTGGAACTTAATATCATTTTCATCTGTCAATATACGCATGTACATTTGTCGGATATCCGCACTTATAGCCACGCGAAACAGACGAAATCTTAACAAGATATGAAATAAATCATTTTGAATGTTTGGACCAGTATACAATAAATCATTTAAAGATTTACCGGTAGATGTCGCATTACTCGCATTTAGTACTACGCGCAGTTTGCTAGTACTCTTATCAGTGCGAATCACCGCATGATGTGGGATCACGTATTGATTCTCAATATTTTTAAAATCAGAAATAATACCTACAGGTCTCAAATAATTCTTTTGTAAATATTCTTTGAAAACATTGTCATAATCTCTTTTAATATCAGGATTAGAAAGTAATTTATACTCCAAAGATAAATACCTACGCTCTGCGGATATAATTGAATTACCTAACTTGGAAGTATCCTCTCTGAATGGAAGAGAAACGATATAACGACCACTACAATCCCGACGCACTGTATCGCAATAATATTTCTCACATTTGCTTTCCTCCAATGTCAACATTTTGGAA
Organism: Chilo suppressalis; assembly: GCA_902850365.2. Lineage (NCBI taxonomy): Eukaryota > Metazoa > Arthropoda > Insecta > Lepidoptera > Crambidae > Chilo > Chilo suppressalis. The sequence goes on from OU963919.1 coordinate 11,013,824, forward strand.
ACGTCAGGGACCTCCTCCAACTCAAAAAATCGATTTATGCGATTTTCGAGTTGTTCATCGGTTGTACAAAAAGTACGCGCGATATTACGAACAGGATAAACCACGGGAGCTTTCCCTACTATAACGTAACCTAATAAAGTTTCGATTGCCACGGGTTCGCCAGCCGCACGCGCAATAGTATTACTACCTAAAATTCGCGCGAATAAATCAGAACCCAATATGAGGTCGACCTTAGCAGGTATATAATATTTATTATCCGCTAAAGGAATATCACTCAAGTAATCTAAGCGACTAGTATCAATGTGAGCCGTCGGTAGTTCGTTTGTTATACGATTCACCACCATTGGTTGAATAGTAAATTGAATCGACTTATCAAACCGAGATGAAATCGTTAAACAAGTTACGCCTTCTACGGGGTTACTAATATCACCCACACCCGACACAAACCTATTTTGTGGTAATAGCAACTTTAGCTTAAGTTTCTTACAACATTCCATTGTAATTAAATCCTTTTGAGATGCGCTGTCAACAATAGCGCGCAAAACAACAACGTTCCCGTCCGCGTCTCTCGCATGACATTGGGCAGTGCCTAACAAAACGGACGAGGAAGACACAGGCGCTTGCGACAGGCGCGCTTGCCCCAGTGTACAAGCGTCTGCGTCTGCCGCGGCCGCGCACTCTCCGACGGCGCATAACGAGACAGCGTTCTCGGGCCGTTCGGCCGCCACACTTGGGATGGTTTCGGTAATTATTGCGGTAGTAACGGACTGACCTTTATACCTACTAGTATGAGACACGGAATTATTATTTGTTGGAAAATGTAACAAACTATGATGACATTTTTGACATTCGGTACAACGCGTTGATTCCGTACAATTTAAAATATTATGTAAGTTACTTAAGCAATTAACACATAATTTACGATTTTTAACAAATTTAAATCGTTCACTAGGGGTCCATGATAGAAATTTAGGACACTCAAATAATTGAGTATGGTCAGTTTTGTCACAAGACAAACATTTCATATTCTGTTGAACATTAATAAATGTTTTGACGTTATTATTGTTTACTTTAGAAAAAGACGAACTAGAACTGGCTGAGTGCGAGTAATTATTTTTACGCGCCTGATTGCTTATCATCTTCGCACTTACAGTCGAAGAAAAAGACATTTTTTGAGCACGCTGCAATACGTGAGCATGCCCCCGCACGAATGTAATGAATTCCGTACACGTAGGGAACCTCTCACTACTATTAAATTTTAACTCGAACTCCTTAATTATATTCAAATTCAATTTTTTAGATATAATATAAATGAATATAAAATCTTGCAAGTTATCAATTTTCAATTGGTGTAATGCTGAATGTATTGAAGAAAATTTGTCAATGAATTCTTCTAAATCGGTACACGAATTTTCGTTGACGTTTGGTAAATGAAATAATTTATCGAGATAAGACGCAGCTAGTACTCGTTTGTCATTATATTTTGATACTAACGCATTCCATATAATTAAATAATTGTCTGCTGAAGGTAATATACCTTGGCACAAGTTTAGAGCTTTTCCTTTCAGTTTACCAATTAAATACTGAATTTTCTCCCCATTAGTGAGGTCAGTATTTTCATGAATCACCGATTTAAAGGTCTCGTAAAAAATTGGCCATACTTCGCTATTACCATCGAACGAACAGAGCTCCAATGTTGGCAACTTAAGTGAAGGTCTTTTCTCACGTTTAACCAAAGAACCCTGATTATCGCGACCCGAATTAAAAGCCGATGTCAATTGATGCACTTTGTATTTGATTCTAGTGAAAAGTTCGTCAAATGCTATTATTGAACTGTAACTAGGGGGCGTCTCCTTCAATGTAAGTTGGTACTGATTTCTTTCTTCCAATGTGACGAGAAATTCATTACGAAGTGTATCAATTGTAAACGTATCCGCCAGAAAATTATCTATTATTATCGGTTCACTGTCAGGCCCTAAAGAAGACATAGAATCGTATATTTTTTGCATTCGTCCGTACAAGGCACTTAATTTATTTTGTAACAACATAACTTTCAATTCATTAGTATTGTTAGTTTGCCATTGCGCCGATGCCGCCGGCGCCGAATCATCCGACTGTTTGTCGCCCGGCATTGTGCCAATATGGCGGCTACTTACGCGTGCAAAACTGAACTAAAATTTGAAATAAAGTTAATTAATCACGGCCGAAGTGACCAAATGTTTTCGCGCTGGGGTTTTTTGTATTAGAAAATGAGCAAATGACCGGAGGACAGTGGAATAAGGGAAGGACTTACCCTTGTCGCGCACGTGCTCCGGGCAAACTTTCTTCGATAAATGTTTAAGTTCCTGTTTTCTTGTCCTGGAGGCCTCCTTGATTGGACACACTAGCACTATGCAACTTTAATATATAATAACACTGATAACTTAAGGGACCCGAAAAGACGGACACGTTGATTTTTCACCGGCGCATTGACAAGTGAAGCCATTAAGGATCGGGGCAAGAGAAAGGTATATACACTCAATGAGTGCGAGGGAGAAAGGATTCATCTGCTCATTTGCGTTTCGATAACATCAACTCTTATTAATATAGCTTAATCATATGTTATTAATAAAATACAATAAAAAGTTCTAATAATATTGTATAAAAACAAAATTACTTAAAAATGTATCCTCTGATTTCTCGCTACTGTGGCACTACGCAAAGAATGTGCCTGTGTGTATGTGAGTGCGTATGTGTAAGTGAGTCAAAAAAAAAATGGTTGCCTGTAAAGTCGGTTTTACGGGCGAAGATTTTACGTGACAACGTCTTTTTCTCGGTAGAATATTTATTGATATGAATATAATTAAATTGCACAATAGGAACAAGGAATTGAATGAAAATAAGAATTGCACAAATTTTAACTATAGAAATATATTTTGTTTACTAAAACATTGTACATGTAAACTTAAACTTAACACGAGAGACTCATCGTAACGTTACCGAGCGTTACACTTTTTCATAAGTGACTCCCAGCCGCAACCTAATTTAAGACGTTGTCACGTCAAAAAAAAGTTTCTAAATAAGGTCTTGAAAAGGATTATAGTTTCGAAAAAAAACCTAACTGTCACACGAAATTAGTTGACAACAGACGTGTTCAATTTTAATGCAATAGCATGATTGAGACAAGGCGGGATTTTGCAAAAACCACGATCTTTTATTTTGCCATATAAAAAGTTGAATTTTTTGAAAATATTCTCGACAAGTGTTTCAAACTAATCTTGGTAAAACAGTACTTTCACGGCCCAAGATTCTCTATTAACGTTTTTTTTCTGGCGTTTCATCCGCCGCTGTCACTGCACGCTCGCTTTGCTCACTCGGCTCGCGCGTTATGGTCACAGTCACAGCACTAACCTAACCTAACCTAGAGTGAAGTATCACCTCTTGGGCCCAGGAAGTACAGTATATCCGTAAACTTTCGCGACAGAACTTTCGTAACGGTCAAATGAAATGAAAAAATTTTTTTTTTTTTTTTAGAAAATCAGATTAACTAAAAGGATTGTATGATGGTGTACCTAGTAATTAAGGAACTTTCCCAATGGTTGGTCATCAGATGGGAGATAAAAAACTTATCAATGCGAACTCTTTGTTGTATTAGAAACTTTTTTAATAGTCATGTTTTTTATGAAGAAATATATTTTTGTCACTTGACAGAGATGACGCGCAAAATGCAATGCTTTTATTTTAACAACTTTTACTTTAAATTACTTATATTTAACACTCTTGTTGGTCCCGGCTGCATCTGCAGTCGTTAGCACCCATCAATCCGCACTGGGGCCGCGTGGCCCACGGCTAGGGTTACCAACTTTTTTTCTATCAAATATAGTATTTTCGAAGCTATTACCTCTAAAAATATAGAAGATGACAAAGAATGAAAAAGAAAATGCGGTTAAAATATTTACTTTATTTTTGAAATGAGTATAATTTTAGAGTAGGTACCTTAATACTTCAGTTTTTATTTTAAGAAAGCTTTTTCGGGCAAAAGTCAGCTTTAAGTAAAATATAGTAGTTTCACCTACTATTTTTTTTTAGAAATGTAGTTTTAGATCCCCTATTATAGTAGGATACTATATTATAGAGGAGCTCGATGGCGCCAGTGGTTAGCGCGTTCGGCTGCGGTTGTTGAAAGTTGAGCAACTTTCGCAGTGGTCGGTCATTGGATGGGTGACCAAAAATTTACTATTTCGAGCTCCTCCGTGCTTGGGAAGACGCGTTAAGCCGTTGGTTCCGGCTGCATCTGCAGTCGTTAGCACCCACCAACTGGGCCCGCGTGGTGGGTCATGGCCCAATCTCCCTATTCCATCCATAGGGAAGGCCTGTGCCCCAGCAGTGGGGACATTAATAGGCTGATGATGACTATATTATATAGAAGGGTTGGCAACCCTAGTCACGGCCCAATCTCCCTATTCCATCCGTAGGGAAGGCCTGTGTCCAGCAGTGGGGATTTTGATAGGCTGATGACGATGTTGTTATCTCACCAGGGCTGGGTGTCAGGTTGGAGTCGCATTTACACCGGCGCATCTCTTCCAGAATCCGCACTTCAGACGGTAGAAGGGTCCCCCTCGCTATACCCTCTTCCAAATCAGCTAGAGACGATAAAAGATAAATCTTTTGAACTATTTTATCTATACATCTATACTCTATACATATATATTTGTTTCTTAGGTTTTCACGCACATCACTCGTTAAATAAAACTAGTTTTTACGGGTTAATGCACGAAAACTTTATTTATTTATTGACGTTTCGTAGCCTTTACAAGCTAAGTCGTCAGAATAAAACTTTAATTTAATTTGTCGAGCTACCTTCGGAAGACTTTTATTGAGCGTTTGGTTATTTTATTGTTCGATTTTTAAGTTTTATTGTCTATGTATGAATTGATTATTTAATTTACTTAATAAAGTATTTTATTTAAAATTCTTGTTTGTAATTTTGAGTTTATTTATTTGACCCTAACTATATTCTGACGACGTAGCCTGTATAGGCTACGAAACGTCAATAAATAAATAAAGTTTTCGTGCATTAACCCGTAAAAACTAGCTCTATACATATAAATAAAATCGGAATGTCTTTTTCTAATATTGAAATAACCGCTTTTGACTACATTCATATGAATGCATATATGGTACATACACCAAAAATTTTTTTTTTACAATTTTTGTCTGTCTGTTTGTTCCGGCTAATCTCTGAAATGGATGGACCGATTTTGACGGGACTTTTATTGGCAGATAGCTGATGTAATAAGGAGTAACTTAGGCTACTTTTATTTTAGAAAAATCATTTTTTTATGAAAAAAAAACTTAAAGGTGACTCGGACGAAATCGCGGGCGGCCGCTAGTAAGGAATCAAATTTTATGATCTATATTGAATTATTGACATTTCACAACAAAAACACCACAGTGCAAGTGAAATTTTTAAAGTGTTTTACATCGCCTCAAATTTTAATACTTATTTGATGTTACCCTGGTTTATAAGAAAGGAAATTAAAAAAATCTTCTTCAACTGGGAACCTAACCCGTGCCAACCGCGTGGCAGGCCATTCTACCAGTGAAACTCCGATTTCCGAAGAGGGACAGTACCTGTTGTGTAATGTCCATTTTGTGATGTGTTTGTGTGTAGGTCTGTGTAGGTTGTTGTGTGATGTGTGTGTAGGTGTGCCCTGACTGTGGCGTGAAGCCACAGGTCCTAACACCCTATGCGACACCGATGGACTCCCCTGCCCGCGGCAGGGGGTCGGTTGAAGCTGTAAGAGATGTGTTCCGATATTCCTAGCGAATATGGGAACAACCGTCACCCTTGGGAAGGCCCAAGTGCAAATGGGATCGGGTCTTCCGGTTTCCGAGCTCAGGAGAGCTCGAGACGTACCGGGGCTACGCCGACCAGTTTCGTTAACACCGCTAGGTATCCACTGGTCCAATCTTGGATCTCACGTATGAGCGCAGGCGCGTCGAGTCGACTCGGAGCAGGCAGCTGTGCGGCGGGGCGCACGGAGCAAGGAGGCGGCGGTGCGACGTGGCGCACGGTCCGCGGTCGGAGCGAGAATGATGCAGGGTCGAGGCTATTTTTTTTTTTTTTTTTTTTTTTTTTTTGTTTCCTCCCAGGCGGGGGAGAGGGTGAGAAATCCTCATGGATACCCTACAGCCGGCTGTAGGGTTATGTCAGACTCCTACTGACTAAAAAACACCCTTTATTCATGCTTATGGCCAGAAGGGCCTTACAAGCTTCATCTGAAGCGGTCACCCCCCGAGAGGGGGATGATGCGGCGCTGCGTTAGTTTAAACTAGTGCATAGTTTAAAATAACGCAAAATGCGCTTAGAGGACAAGTGCACTCAGATGTGCACTTGAAACGGGAGGGGACTGAGAGGAATCGAACCTCTCTGTGTCGGGGGGGCGGGGGGGACTCATCGCGGGTGTTGGATCCTCAGCGGCCAAGAGGGCCGCGAGATCGCGCGTGAGTTTATTGTGTGTGACTGTGAGTGCGTGTTTGGGCCTGCGGGGCCTGAATCGAGATGGAGTGTGTGGAGCGTATCCCGACGCCGATCTAATGAGTGTGTTAGAGTGCTCTTCTGCAGCTTTGAAGAACCGTTCCGAGCACTCTGTGAGGTGTGTTTGAATTGTGTCGAGTTGTAGGTCCCTGTGGAGGTCCGCGTTGCGGACGTACCACGGGGCCCCTGTGGCTATGCGGCAGAAGCGATTTTGAAGCACTTGAAGTTTGTTCAAAATCGCTTCGTCCGCGTGTGCGAACACTGGTGACGCGTAAGTGAGGACCGGGCGTATGCAAACTTTGTAAAGCGTTCGCTTGTTACGAAGTGACATTTTGCTGTATTTACCGAGCATCGGGTGGAGGCGACTCATATAAAAGCGCGCGTTCGCGACTACGCGTGTGATGTGTGCACGGAAGGTGAGTTTTTTGTCTAGTGTGATCCCTAGGTATTTGACTGTGCGGTGCCACGGTATTGCTATGCCTTGCATTCGCAGAGACCGCGCACCGTGTTGTATGGTTTTGGTGCGGCGCTTGGGATCGAAGCAAATGGCCGAACTTTTGTCCGGATTTACGTCGATTCTCCAATCGCGGAACCAATTCCCAAGTGTTGTGATTGCCGGTTGGAGCTTGGCTATGATTTGATTGGTACTGGCTCCTCTAGAGTAGAGGGCCGTGTCGTCCGCGAAGAGAGCGAGCTCGACACCCTTGGTCTGAGGGATGTCGTTGGTGTACGCTGTGTATAGCAGGGGGGAGAGAGCGGACCCCTGCGGTACACCGGCTCGTAGTGGGCGGGCGTTGATAGTGTACCTTCGTATCTATAGCGGAAGGTGCGGTTTGATAGAAAAGAGGCTACTAACCTAACTAGGCGGTCAGGTAACTCTAATTGATATAATTTAAAGATTAATCCGTCGTGCCAAACCTTGTCGAAGGCTTTGGCGACGTCGAAGAAGACTGCAATAGTTTTATATTTATTAAGTTGGAAGCCGCTTAGGGCGTGCTCCACTATGCGATGGATCTGTTGGGGGCAGGAGTGTTTGGCTCTGAAGCCGAATTGGTGGTCAATGATAATAGGATCGGATGGTGATAGGAGGTGCTCTCTTAGTCTGGTCAGTATGGTTTTTTCGAAAAGTTTCGCCATTGCCTTGAGGAGGCTAATAGGGCGATGGCTACTGGGGAGGTGCGCGGGTTTTCCTGGTTTGGGGATGCCTATCACTATTGCTTCTTTCCAGGCGGCTGGGAAGTAGCACAGATCAAAACATGCGTTAAAGAGAATTGCAAGCAAGGTTAGCATTTGGATGGGAAAATGCTTGAGCGCCTTATTAGAGATGCCGTCGGCGCCCGGGGCCTTGCGTTGCTTAAAATTTCTAATGGTCTGTCTGAGTTCGTCTGTCGTGACGGGGTCTAGGGGGTTGTCAATGAGTGGAAGGGCGGCCCGCCGGCGGACCTCCTCCTCCACTCCGCGAATATGTTGCGGGTTAGTTTCCTGCGTACTAGGCGTGCATTGCGCCGCTATGCTGTCTGCAAAACACTCAGATTTTTCGTCGTCTTCGAAGGCGACGGTGCCGTCGGGGCGAGTGAGCGGGGGGGTGTGAGTGGTGACGTCGCTACGGAGCGCTTTCGCGATTCTATAGTACGCAAGATGGGATGGGGTAATGTCCGCCATGAGTTCCTCCCAACGGGAGTGTCTCAGAGCGGCTAATTGGGACCTAACTTGTCGCTGAAGGCGATTAGCTGTAGCCCTATACTCGGGGGTGGGGTATAATTTGGCTCTCCGGAGAGCGGCGTTTTTGGTTTGGATTAGGTTCCGGATGGCCAGCGGGAGCTTGGGCTTTGGCAGCTCAACCTCCCGCGAGTTCTCCTTCGCCTTCTCGGTCACCAGTAAAGTTAAAGACTCTATAGTTTCGTCAATCTTGTCGGTGCTGTCGAGACTGTCCGGTGAGTTAGGGAACGGGGACTCGGGGGAGTCTAAAGCGGTCTCGAGAGCGGAGCGGTATCCGTCCCAGTTGGTGAATAGCCTCTTAGGGGGCGCGGGGGCGTCTAGTGGGTCTTGGGGACCTAGAACTAGAGACACCGGTCTGTGATCTGACCCCAGGTCGTCGAGCGTTTCGATCGAGCTGAGGCGAAGCGACACGTTTTTAAGGATCGCGAAGTCCAGGACGTCGGGTCGGTTTTGTACATTGTCTGGGTAGTGGGTGGGCGCGTAGGGACATATGACATCATAGCCAAGCTCCTCGGTTATGTGTAGTAATCTGCGGCCAGAGGTGGTGGTGGTCTCGCATGTCCAGTCGGTGTGTTTGGAGTTAAAGTCACCGAACATTATGACTGATGTACCTAATGAAGTGAGTGTTTCGAAGTCTGCGCGGTGAGGGTGTGTACCTGATCTAATGTAGACTGAGGCGATGATTAAGGACTGGTGTCCTGTCATCGCCAGCCTACAGATGGTGGCTTCCATGTTTGTGAGCGCGGGAGTGGGTATAGGTGTGCAGTGTAGGTTGCGTCTATAGTAAATTGCGGTGCCGCCGCGCGCGTTGGCACCGTCGTTCCGGATTAATTTATACTTAGGGATCGACAGCCCCTTCATTTGAGTTGGTTTGAGCCAAGTCTCCTGAAGGAGCAGAAAGTCGGGTTCCCTATCTTGCAAAAATAATTTAATTTCGTTGAGGTTGGATTTTAAGCTGCGCGTATTAAATGACACAAGCGAAGCGCCTTTCGGCTTGGTACGCCCGGGGTTCAGTTGTGTGATTGTTATGTTAGTGTTTTGCGCGGTCATAATTTAAACAACAGTGGTGTTTGTTTGAGTTATCACCGCGTGTTTTGTGTATAGTGTTTTTGTTTGTGTTCGGAGTCTGGTTATTTTCCAGTGTTATAATGAAAAAAATTAATCGAACGCGGCAACGAGTTCGGGGTGTTCGGCTATAGCTATAGCCTTTTCAAGTGGTGTTTTAGCTAGCCGGAGCTTCGCGGCGAGAGTGTGGATCTCGGCGATATTCACCCTCTTGAGCGAGGAGCGAATAAGCGCCATGTCCTCGGCCAGAGAAACGTCTTGGGCTGGCTTAGCTTGTGTTGTTGGTGTGGTGTGTTGTGGTGGGTGTGGTTTTGGGCGGGCCCTGGCTGGTCCCCAGGCTGTCGGGGGCGCCGGGCTGCGAGGGGCGGCCGCCTTGGGTAGCCCCGGGAAGTTTGTGGTGGTGTTAGGTGGTGGTGGTGGGTGTGTTTTTGTAGCCGTGGTTGGCTTTGTGTGAGTGTGAGTGTTGGGCCTGGGGCGTGGGGCCCGCGGGCAACCCCTGTAATTGGCCGGGTGGCCTTCTTGGCCACACAGCACGCATGCGGGTGCCCCGGGTGCGTCACGAGTGCGGGTGCACTCCTTAGTGAGGTGGGGTACGAGGCACTTGACGCACCTCGGGGCCGCCGAGCAGTTGGCTGCTGCGTGGCCATATAATTGGCACCTGTGGCATTGCCCAGGGGTGCCTCGCCGGTGTGGGGCCTCGACTTTGATATTGTCGAGGCCACAGACTGTGATGGGACCTTTGAAAATGTCCCTAGCTGCCGGGACCGAGGTCAAAATGACAAGAGCCAACGGGTATTGCTTCCCAGTCCGGCTGTGCAACTTGTGCACTGCCTCGGCTGGGAAGCCTTTATCGGTTAAGTCGTTAAGAATGAGCTCGTTGGAGAGCTCGAAGGGGACTCCTCTGAGTACCGCGCGGACTTTGCGCTCCTCGGGGAGGGCGTATGTGTGGTAAGGGATTGTGTGAGTGGTTAGTAGCCTTGTGAGGCTCCTAAATGTGTCGATTGTGGGTGTGGTGATTTTGATGGCGTGACCAGTGTTCGACGCCTGTGTGTAGTGGATGCTGTGTGTTTTGCAAAGGTCCGCGACCTTTGCCCATTGCGCCTTATCGCGCAGGAAGACGGGCGGCGGCGGCTTTGCCTTGATAGGTGCGGCGGTGCACCTAGTGTGTTGTTTTGTGGTGTGTGTAGTGTGGGGTTGTGCGGTCGGTTGGGCGACCGTGAGAGGGGTGAGAGGGCTGAGAGGGACAGAGGGCGCCGTTGGAGACGCGGTGTCTGCGCGGCGCTTGGAGCGCCGCTTCTTCTTGCTCACCACAGTGGTGAACACGGAGTCGTCTGACGCCGACACAATGGTCGAGTCAGAGTCGCAGGTCGAGACCGGGCTCGAGGCGGGGCGCTTGCCCGCGCTCGAGGGCCCGGGGAGGCAGGGGGTGTCGGGGCGGGGGGGTTCGGGGGAGGGGCTGGCGGGCGAGTCGCGCATGGGGCGCGCTCTCGCGACGAGCTCCCTGATGGCGGCCTCATCCAGGGTGAGGCCGAGGGCGGAGAAGAGGGACAGTACCTGTTGTGTAATGTCCATTTTGTGATGTGTTAGTGTGTAGGTCTGTGTAGGTTGTTGTGTGATGTGTGTGTAGGTGTGCCCTGACTGTGGCGTGAAGCCACAGGTCCTAACACCCTATACGACAGCGGTGGACTCCCCTGCCCGCGGCAGGGGGTCGGTTGAGGCTGAAAGAGATGTGTTCCGATATTCCTAGTGAATATGGGAACAACCGTCACCCTTGGGAAGGCCCAAGTGCAAATGGGATCGGGTCTTCCGGTTTCCGAGCTCAGGAGAGCTCGAGACGTACCGGGGCTACGCCGACCAGTTTCGTTAACACCGCTAGGTATCCACTGGTCCAATCTTGGGTCTCACGAATGAGCGCAGGCGCGTCGAGTCGACTCGAAGCAGGCAGCTGTGCGGCGGGGCGCACGGAGCGAGGAGGCGGCGGTGCGACGTGGCGCACGGTCCGCGGTCGGAGCGAGAATGGTCGAGGCTATTTTGGTCACTACCTATGTAGGCCACAAGTGTTCGCACTTAGCGCTATATCACTGCGCTAGTGCGCCTATCGGAGCAATGTGAGAGGGACAGCCTATAATGCTGTCTCTCTCACGGTGCTATTTCTGTTCGCGCTTTGTGCGACGTTATAGCGGCCGTGGGCCTATCCTAGCGCTGTGCGAGAGAGACTATAGTGCTGTCTCGCACAGCGTTGTGTTACTGAATATGTGTACCTACCTATCGTGAAATGAATGTTGCGCAACTCTTTTATTAAAATAACAATAATTTTACATTTCACTTATAACTAACTATGACTACTATTTACAACACATAAGATTATTAAACTATTGAATTAGGGCGGCGTCTGTTCTGTACAGTATTTTTTAGGTGAAAGAGTAACAAAGATCCATACAAACGTAAGATTGAAATTAAAAGCGTAAGTGGTTAATATACAACTTTAGAGCGTTGTCCTAAACAATCATATAAAATGAAAAATAGTGTTAGGAACCTAAATATGATTTTTGATTATCTAGACAGTGATACCCCACTCGACATATTTTGTCAACTTATTTTTTTTACTTCGTCACAATATGGCGTCTAATTTAGCCCATATTGAATTTTGATTACTATCATATCTTTAGTAGCACTCCCATGATTGAGACGAATAGATTGATGTATGAATCATCAAAATCGGTCCAGGCGTTTAGTCTCTAGTGTGCCACAAAGGAACAAACATACATATATAGACTGTTAAACACATAACCCTGTCTGCGCGTCGCGCTTCGCGCTCTTGCATTGCGCAGCCGGGTAAAAACTAAAGCACTGTGATGAAGCACCACTTGATATAAGATACCATCTAATCACCACATAATTATTCAGAGTTTTTCAGGCTGTTTTTTTTTCGTATAAAGTAAGTATTTTGTCATGTATTTAAGTGATTGACATTTCATCAACCTAATGAGCAACTCACGCAGAGGCAAGTGACATTCATTAGCTTCATCTCATTTAGCCTAATGCGTGTCAGGACATGCCCTCTCATGGCGTATCTACACATATGAGTACCGGTGGCAAATCACCCTCGCGGGGTGCATATTATATACAATTTGTTTCCACTACGTGGAACCATATGAAATGCCTCTAATGCCTTGCCTACATATACGAGTACCGGTAGCAAATCACCCTCGCGGGGTGCATATTATATACAATTTGTTTCCACTACGTGGAACCATATGAAATGCCTCTAATGCCTTGCCTACATATACGAGTACCGGTAGCAAATCACCCTCGCGGGGTGCATATTATATACAATTTGTTTCCACTATGTGGAACCATATGAAATGCCTCTAATGCCTTGCCTACATATACGAGTACCGGTAGCAAATCACCCTCGCAGGGTGCATAATATATACAATTTGTTTTCACTACGTGAAACCTTATGAAATGCCTCTAATGCCTTGCTTACATATACGAGTACTGGTAGCAAACCACCCTCGCGGGGTGCATATTACCAAAACCCTAATGACCGCCCCTCGCGAGGGCATATTATGTATAATTGCTTCCACCGCATGGAACTCTTTATGAATTAGGACATGCCTTCCATGGCTTGCCTACACATACAAGTATCGGTAACAAACCATCGTTGATGAAAGAATATCCTCATCAATCTTATAATCGCCCTTGTGGGGTCATATCACACATATGTTATTTCCATTACGTGAAGCCCAATATATGTTCTCCTTAGGACATGTTCGCTTATGGAGTTCGTACTAGGTATTATGTAAGCATCGGTAACATACGACACTCCAGTGGAGCAAACTATGCATAATTTAACATATTTGTCTATATGTTATTCATAATTTTTTTTTGTGAGTGTAAACGACTCGAAACATTAAAAATAAGTAATTTGAAAATATAATAAATGTCGCTTGACAGAATTCATTACTTCCATCGCGTGGAAATTTAAACATCAACGCAACGCAACATACCAGCTCATGGCTTGCGTACACACATAAGTATCGGCTATAAACTACCCTCTTAATAGTACGGGGTACGTACCCCGTTGTGAAGTGCAATGTACACTGGTTTTTAAGGTGTCGCATACTCCGAGGTCTTGGGTTCACCCCGGTGGGGCAAATCATTGTATGATAAAAACGAGCATCTGTGCCAAGTATTAGTTGTTAACACATATTAATTCAAAATCATACTAATCTATGCATCATCATTACGCATTTCTATGCGTTAGCCTATAACACAAGCCTTTCAATGCCTATTGAGAGGCTAGGCTAATTGGTGTGAAGTGTTGACTCGATCACTACCGTAATATAGTTATCGAGGATGTGCTGTAATACATTTCAAAAGAAAAAGGAATGTCGAAACATTTAATGTTTGAAAAAATTTAGTGCAGGACAGTTGATAAAATGGGAGCACCACAAATAATTCTAAAATAAATTTGGTGGTATCGCATGCCATTCAAAAGCTATCTAAATCCAATATATATCAAACTCTAATCACAAGAGAAATACACTATAAATATGTAAAGACTTCTAAGTTTTCTGCAATTTAAGGACTGTATCTGCCAGATAGATAGATGATAACATATTTTCCCTTGAAAATAACAAAAGCAAACCAAATGGATTGCTCACTCTTTTGCTCGCGTTATTGAGAGAGACTTGCAATATTAGAAATGTCGTGTATGAGGTGTCTGAGGTGGCCAACATGATCATTTTGATATATAAGTGGTGCTATGTACTGACGAAAGATTGCACGATCTACCAAATTCTAGAAAGGTTTTGAAGATTATTGTATGCAATTATCCACTTTATGTTATTTTTAGTAAAAAATACTGAATACTGTTCTTAATATTAAACTTACGCTTTGTAACCTTGCCACGACTGTCTGGAATAAATATACTTCAAACCCTGCGCATACTACATGCACACCTCAAGTAAGCTGTGTAAATCTTATAAATAATTAAATCTTTATTTATTTAATCTAATACATATAAATGACTCGGATCTAAGAAATGAAAAACAAAAGGAAAAAATTATAATCAACTAGCTGACTCGGCGAACTTCGTACCGCCCAAAAGTAATAATTTGCAATAAATTAAAATTGCGACTATAATTTGAGATTTAAACTATCCTATCTCTCAAGTTGGATCGAACTGCACATGGTGTGCGAATTTTATTATAATCGGTTCAGTGGTTTAGGAGTCCATTGAGGACAAACATTGTGACACGAGATTTATATATATTAAGATTATAGACTCCAGGATGACAAATGAATTTCATAAAATCTGGTCTATACTTCGTAATAGCATAACTTATCACGGCAAACCTGCAACAATATAAAAACTATACCTGAGAATTTCGTTGTCAACTTAGAGTAAACTTCAGAAGTTGATCGGTTTCAACATTTTTGTCATTCCGTGGGGTTGTATCAACCACTCCCTACTTCTAACAATAATTATGAATTCACTGCAATCGTCCTTGCAATCACTTTCCGCCAAACTAATATGAAAGCTTGGGAAGTATAGTTGAAGAACACGGCTCTACCACTTCACTTCAATCTCCACTCCAATCAAATAGATATGCTAGCACTACGCTTTTCATCATATTCTACAAAGAGCGACAGCTCTGTCTTAAACAGCTATGAGATGGCTCTTACCTTAAGAAACAAAAGTGACATAGTGCCAACTTGCGCTTTTGTCCTGGTGCTCATTAGAAGACTCGCCGAAAAAAATGTACATACAATAGCTCACTTTGAATTTATTTTAGGTTGTTCAGAGTAGAGGTTTGTTTGATTTTTTATTAGCTTCAATTTTGGTAATGATATTTGTAAAAACTCATAGTTTTTGATTTATTTATAAAAACCGCCTTAACACATGTATTTTTATCACGAAAATTACCAACCTTTGATTTTTAATAACTCGGGAAGTATTGATTTATTCTAAAAACTTTAAACAAATTTTGCTGAAAATCTGTCTCACTATCGATTCCTGGAGTTGTTTTTATTAAAATAATTTTCACCCCTGAGTATGGGTGGCATCTACCCCAGGGCAAAAGCGCAAGTTGGCAATATGTCACTTTTGTTTCTTAAGGTATCCTCCACCTACTCACCAATTTTCATGAAAATCGATGGAGATTCAATGAAATCGGAGGTGAAAACCTTCATTGACTAGACGTGAACTCTTTCGTCATCCAGCAAGGACGTGAACTCTCTTGTTATTTAGGAGGGACGTGAACTCTTTCGTCATCCAGGAAGGATATTAACTCTTTCGTTACCCTGGAAGGCCGTGATCTCTTTCGTCATCCAGGAAGGACGTGAACTCTTTCGTCATCCAGGAAGGACGTGAACTCTTTCGTCATCCAGGAAGGACGTGAACTCTTTCGTCATCCAGGAAGGACGTGAACTCTTTCGTCATCCAGGAAGGACGTGAACTCTTTCGTCATCCAGGAAGGACGTGAACTCTTGTGTCATCCAGGAAGGACGTGCACTCTCTCCTCATCCAGGAAGGACATGAACTCTTTCGTCATCCAGGAAGGACGTGAACTCTTTCGTCATCCAGCAAGGACGTGAACTCTTTCGTCACCCAGCAAGGACGTGAACTCTTTCGTCATCCAGCAAGGACGTGAACTCTTTCGTCATCCAGGAAGGACGTGAACTCTTTCGTCATCCAGGAAGGACGTGAACTCTTTCGTCATCCAGCAAGGACGTGAACTCTTTCGTCACCCAGCAAGGACGTGAACTCTTTCGTCATCCAGCAAGGACGTGAACTCTTTCGTCACCCAGCAAGGACGTGAACTCTTTCGTCATCCAGCAAGGACGTGATCTCTTTCGTCATCCAGGAAGGACGTAAACTCTTTCGTCATCCAGGAAGGACGTGATCTCTTTCGTCATCCAGGAAGGACGTGAACTCTTTCGTCATCCAGGAAGGACGTGAACTCTTTCGTCATCCAGGAAGGACGTGAACTCTTTCGTCATCCAGGAAGGACGTGCACTCTCTCCTCATCCAGGAAGGACATGAACTCTTTCGTCATCCAGGAAGGACGTGAACTCTTTCGTCATCCAGCAAGGACGTGAACTCTTTCGTCACCCAGCAAGGACGTGAACTCTTTCGTCATCCAGCAAGGACGTGAACTCTTTCGTCATCCAGCAAGGACGTGAACTCTTTCGTTATCCAGGAAGGACGTGAACTCTTTCGTCATCCAGGAAGGACGTGAACTCTTTCGTCATCCAGGAAGGACGTGAACTCTTTAGTCATCCAGGAAGGACGTGCACTCTCTCCTCATCCAGGAAGGACATGAACTCTTTCGTCATCCAGGAAGGACGTGAACTCTTTCGTCATCCAGCAAGGACGTGAACTCTTTCGTCACCCAACAAGGACGTGAACTCTTTCGTCACCCAGCAAGGACGTGAACTCTTTCGTCACCCAGCAAGGACGTGAACTCTTTCGTCACCCAGCAAGGACGTGAACTCTTTCGTCACCCAGCAAGGACGTGAACTCTTTCGTCACCCAGCAAGGACGTGAACTCTTTCGTCACCCAGCAAGGACGTGAACTCTTTCGTCATCCAGCAAGGACGTGAACTCTTTCGTCACCCAGCAAGGACGTGAACTCTTTCGTCATCCAGCAAGGACGTGAACTCTTTCGTCATCCAGGAAGGACGTGAACTCTTTCGTCATCCAGGGAAGGACGTGAACTCTTTCGTCATCCAGCAAGGACGTGAACTCTTTCGTCATCCAGGAAGGACGTGAACTCTTTCGTCATCCAGGAAGGACGTGAACTCTTTCGTCATCCAGGAAGGACGTGAACTCTTTCGTCATCCAGGAAGGACGTGCACTCTCTCCTCATCCAGGAAGGACATGAACTCTTTCGTCATCCAGGAAGGACGAGAACTCTTTCGTCATCCAGGAAGGACGTGAACTCTTTCGTCATCCAGGAAGGACGTGAACTCTTTCGTCATCCAGGAAGGACGTGCACTCTCTCCTCATCCAGGAAGGACATGAACTCTTTCGTCATCCAGCAAGGACGTGAACTCTTTCGTCACCCAACAAGGACGTGAACTCTTTCGTCACCCAGCAAGGACGTGAACTCTTTCGTCATCCAGCAAGGACGTGAACTCTTTCGTCACCCAGCAAGGACGTGAACTCTTTCGTCACCCAGCAAGGACGTGAACTCTTTCGTCACCCAGCAAGGACGTGAACTCTTTCGTCACCCAGCAAGGACGTGAACTCTTTCGTCATCCAGGAAGGACGTGCACTCTCTCCTCATCCAGGAAGGACATGAACTCTTTTGTCATCCAGCAAGGACGTGAACTCTTTCGTCATCCAGCAAGGACGTGAACTCTTTCGTCATCCAGGAAGGACGTGAACTCTTTCGTCATCCAGGAAGGACGTGAACTCTTTCGTCATCCAGGAAGGACGTGAACTCTTTCGTCATCCAGGAAGGACGTGCACTCTCTCCTCATCCAGGAAGGACATGAACTCTTTCGTCATCCAGGAAGGACGAGAACTCTTTCGTCATCCAGGAAGGACGTGAACTCTTTCGTCATCCAGGAAGGACGTGAACTCTTTCGTCATCCAGGAAGGACGTGCACTCTCTCCTCATCCAGGAAGGACATGAACTCTTTCGTCATCCAGCAAGGACGTGAACTCTTTCGTCACCCAACAAGGACGTGAACTCTTTCGTCACCCAGCAAGGACGTGAACTCTTTCGTCACCCAGCAAGGACGTGAACTCTTTCGTCATCCAGCAAGGACGTGAACTCTTTCGTCACCCAGCAAGGACGTGAACTCTTTCGTCACCCAGCAAGGACGTGAACTCTTTCGTCACCCAGCAAGGACGTGAACTCTTTCGTCATCCAGGAAGGACGTGCACTCTCTCCTCATCCAGGAAGGACATGAACTCTTTTGTCATCCAGCAAGGACGTGAACTCTTTCGTCATCCAGCAAGGACGTGAACTCTTTCGTCACCCAGCAAGGACGTGAACTCTTTCGTCACCCAGCAAGGACGTGAACTCTTTCGTCATCCAGGAAGGACGTGCACTCTCTCCTCATCCAGGAAGGACATGAACTCTTTCGTCATCCAGGAAGGACGTGAACTCTTTCGTCATCCAGCAAGGACGTGAACTCTTTCGTCACCCAACAAGGACGTGAACTCTTTCGTCACCCAGCAAGGACGTGAACTCTTTCGTCACCCAGCAAGGACGTGAACTCTTTCGTCACCCAGCAAGGACGTGAACTCTTTCGTCACCCAGCAAGGACGTGAACTCTTTCGTCATCCAGGAAGGACGTGCACTCTCTCCTCATCCAGGAAGGACATGAACTCTTTTGTCATCCAGCAAGGACGTGAACTCTTTCGTCATCCAGCAAGGACGTGAACTCTTTCGTCACCCAGCAAGGACGTGAACTCTTTCGTCATCCAGCAAGGACGTGAACTCTTTCGTCACCCAGGAAGGACGTGAACTCTTTCATCGTCCAGGAAGGACGTGAACTCTTTCGTCACCCAGGAAGGACGTGAACTCTTTCGTCACCCAGGAAGGACGTGAACTCTTTCGTCACCCAGGAAG
This sequence comes from Chilo suppressalis, assembly GCA_902850365.2. Lineage (NCBI taxonomy): Eukaryota > Metazoa > Arthropoda > Insecta > Lepidoptera > Crambidae > Chilo > Chilo suppressalis. The sequence continues at coordinate 11,032,724 of OU963919.1, forward strand.
GACGTGAACTCTTTCGTCACTCAGCAAGGACGTGAACTCTTTCGTCACTCAGCAAGGACGTGAACTCTTTCGTCACTCAGCAAGGACGTGAACGCTTTCGTCACCGAACAAGGACGTGAACTCTTTCGTCACCCAGGAAGGACGTGAACTCTTTCGTCACCCAGGAAGGACGTGAACTCTTTCGTCACCCAGGAAGGACGTGAACTCTTTCGTCACCCAGGAAGGACGTGAACTCTTTCGTCACCCAGGAAGGACGTGAACTCTTTCGTCACTCAGCAAGGACGTGAACTCTTTCGTCACCCAGGAAGGACGTGAACTCTTTCGTCACCCAGGAAGGACGTGAACTCTTTCGTCACTCAGCAAGGACGTGAACTCTTTCGTCACCCAACAAGGACGTGAACTCTTTCGTCATCCAGCAAGGACGTGAACTCTTTCGTCATCCAGCAAGGACGTGAACTCTTTCGTCATCCAGCAAGGACATGAACTCTTTCGTCGTCCAGGAAGGACGTGAACTCTTTCGTCGTCCAGGAAGGACGTGAACTCTTTCGTCGTCCAGGAAGGACGTGAACTCTTTCATCGTCCAGGAAGGACGTGAACTCTTTCGTCACCCAGGAAGGACGTGGACTCCACTTACACTTAACTACGTTTGCTGCGCCAAGGATAAAAAAAACCGTGAACTCTCTGGAAGGACCATGCAAGGGTGTGAAGTTTTCGCTGTGCTGTGTTTTCGAGGGAGAGCGGCGACAGAATTAAGTAAAACACATTTTTTTTTCAATATTTTCATAGTTTATTTAGAACTATTTTCCATGATTTTCGTTAACATACGTACACCAAAATCTTAAATCATTTTATGCCGACAATTTGGTGGTTCTTTTTAAATAATAAGAATGAATTCATTGGCATTAATAGGCTGTGATGATGATGAAGTTCATAATCACAATAAATATTATCAGTATGAATAAATAAGTCGTTAATAAGTTAATGGTTGGTTTCTTCCGGTGAGAATGGCGCCGCATCCACATCCGGTTCCGGTACAGTAGCAGTGACATCCGGCGACGTCGCCGCTGTCGCGTCCGTGGTGTACGCATCCTCACCGTACATTTCTAATAAGAAATAATACATTTTTATTCACGAAATGAGAACATTGTGGACTTCTCTCAAAATCTTCCATAAATATTAATAAATTAAATAAATTTATGTAAACACAATATACATTATAAATAATATTTCCGGTCTGCGCTCCTCATAAATGTCTCTGTGGCAGTGATATCGACAAGCTAGGATATCACGAACTGTCATGCTTAGATTAAAACAAAAAGGGTAGATACGGCACTAGCCTCACAAAAGTGATCCGCACAAATTGTGGTCCGAACGCCAAAAAGAAATATTGATAATATTTTGTGTTTATATGATAAAACAATGCCTATGTATGTTTTTAAAAAGTGATCAAATTGCTCTAGAACTAAAAATAAAACCCACAGCATCACTTTTCATTCGTAAGTACTATAAAATATATTTTTTCATAAAAATTGCTGTTTGTTTTGAATCTTATTCGGTAGTGACGTCGAGTACTGGTCGCGTGATTGGTCGGTAGTGCAGTGACGCGGATCTCGCCGTCTCGTTCGCGCTGCCGTTGAAACTTAACGTGCTGTTTCGTTCGGGTCGGTAATGCAGTGACGCGGATCTCGCCGTCCCGTTCGCCGCCGTGGGATCAGTTTTTGTTTGATGCAAGTATGAGCGTACCGTATCTACCCTTTTTGTTTTAATCTAAGCTGTCATGCTAAAAAAGTGCAGGCCACTTCTCGAGACATGCCGCACTTAGATATCATACGCCGGTCCCTTGCCACCGTCAACGTGCCAAGTCTACTTGAGCCGACTGGTATTGGAAGATACGATGGCAAGAGACCGGACGGTGTTGGAACTAAGAACAGAGCTGGTGCGGCTTGTGAAGCGGCTGAAAAAGTAAAAGCATGCAAATCTCATGCAAAAGCAAAAGCATGCAGGGGTCTAGGAGCTGGCAGCTACCTCGGACAAAGAATTAGTTTAGCTATTCAAAGGGGGAACGCTGGCAGTATCTTCGGAACCTTGCCTAAAGGGACTCCTTTTGATAATATATTTTAATTTATATTATATTTTTCAAGGTTTTTAGTTTTAGGTTCATTGTTCCTGTATATATTATTATATGTTATTAATAAAATACAATGAAAAGTTCTAATAATATTGTATAAAAACAAAATTACTTAAAAATGTATCCTCCGATTTCTCGCTACTGTGGCACTACGCAAAGAATGTGCCTGTGTGTATGTGAGTGCGTATGTGTAAGTGAGTCAAAAAAAAAAGTTTCTAAATAAGGTCTTGAAAAGGATTATAGTTTCGAAAAAAAACCTAACTGTCACACGAAATTAGTTGACAACAGACGTGTTCAATTTTAATGCAATAGCATGATTGAGACAAGGCGGGATTTTGCAAAAACCACGATCTTTTATTTTGCCATATAAAAAGTTGAATTTTTTGAAAATATTCTCGACAAGTGTTTCAAACTAATCTTGGTAAAACAGTACTTTCACGGCCCAAGATTCTCTATTAACGTTTTTTTTCTGGCGTTTCATCCGCCGCTGTCACTGCACGCTCGCTTTGCTCACTCGGCTCGCGCGTTATGGTCACAGTCACAGCACTAACCTAACCTAACCTAGAGTGAAGTATCACCTCTTGGGCCCAGGAAGTACAGTATATCCGTAAACTTTCGCGACAGAACTTTCGTAACGGTCAAATGAAATGAAAAAATTTTTTTTTTTTTTTTAGAAAATCAGATTAACTAAAAGGATTGTATGATGGTGTACCTAGTAATTAAGGAACTTTCCCAATGGTTGGTCATCAGATGGGAGATAAAAAACTTATCAATGCGAACTCTTTGTTGTATTAGAAACTTTTTTAATAGTCATGTTTTTTATGAAGAAATATATTTTTGTCACTTGACAGAGATGACGCGCAAAATGCAATGGTTTTATTTTAACAACTTTTACTTTATATTACTTATATTTAACACTCTTGTTGGTCCCGGCTGCATCTGCAGTCGTTAGCACCCATCAATCCGCACTGGGGCCGCGTGGCCCACGGCTAGGGTTACCAACTTTTTTTCTATCAAATATAGTATTTTCGAAGCTATTACCTCTAAAAATATAGAAGATGACAAAGAATGAAAAAGAAAATGCGGTTAAAATATTTACTTTATTTTTGAAATGAGTATAATTTTAGAGTAGGTACCTTAATACTTCAGTTTTTATTTTAAGAAAGCTTTTTCGGGCAAAAGTCAGCTTTAAGTAAAATATAGTAGTTTCACCTACTATTTTTTTTTAGAAATGTAGTTTTAGATCCCCTATTATAGTAGGATACTATATTATAGAGGAGCTCGATGGCGCCAGTGGTTAGCGCGTTCGGCTGCGGTTGTTGAAAGTTGAGCAACTTTCGCAGTGGTCGGTCATTGGATGGGTGACCAAAAATTTACTATTTCGAGCTCCTCCGTGCTTGGGAAGACGCGTTAAGCCGTTGGTTCCGGCTGCATCTGCAGTCGTTAGCACCCACCAACTGGGCCCGCGTGGTGGGTCATGGCCCAATCTCCCTATTCCATCCATAGGGAAGGCCTGTGCCCCAGCAGTGGGGACATTAATAGGCTGATGATGACTATATTATATAGAAGGGTTGGCAACCCTAGTCACGGCCCAATCTCCCTATTCCATCCGTAGGGAAGGCCTGTGTCCAGCAGTGGGGATTTTGATAGGCTGATGACGATGTTGTTATCTCACCAGGGCTGGGTGTCAGGTTGGAGTCGCATTTACACCGGCGCATCTCTTCCAGAATCCGCACTTCAGACGGTAGAAGGGTCCCCCTCGCTATACCCTCTTCCAAATCAGCTAGAGACGATAAAAGATAAATCTTTTGAACTATTTTATCTATACATCTATACTCTATACATATATATTTGTTTCTTAGGTTTTCACGCACATCACTCGTTAAATAAAACTAGTTTTTACGGGTTAATGCACGAAAACTTTATTTATTTATTGACGTTTCGTAGCCTTTACAAGCTAAGTCGTCAGAATAAAACTTTAATTTAATTTGTCGAGCTACCTTCGGAAGACTTTTATTGAGCGTTTGGTTATTTTATTGTTCGATTTTTAAGTTTTATTGTCTATGTATGAATTGATTATTTAATTTACTTAATAAAGTATTTTATTTAAAATTCTTGTTTGTAATTTTGAGTTTATTTATTTGACCCTAACTATATTCTGACGACGTAGCCTGTATAGGCTACGAAACGTCAATAAATAAATAAAGTTTTCGTGCATTAACCCGTAAAAACTAGCTCTATACATATAAATAAAATCGGAATGTCTTTTTCTAATATTGAAATAACCGCTTTTGACTACATTCATATGAATGCATATATGGTACATACACCAAAAATTTTTTTTTTACAATTTTTGTCTGTCTGTTTGTTCCGGCTAATCTCTGAAATGGATGGACCGATTTTGACGGGACTTTTATTGGCAGATAGCTGATGTAATAAGGAGTAACTTAGGCTACTTTTATTTTAGAAAAATCATTTTTTTATGAAAAAAAAACTTAAAGGTGACTCGGACGAAATCGCGGGCGGCCGCTAGTAAGGAATCAAATTTTATGATCTATATTGAATTATTGACATTTCACAACAAAAACACCACAGTGCAAGTGAAATTTTTAAAGTGTTTTACATCGCCTCAAATTTTAATACTTATTTGATGTTACCCTGGTTTATAAGAAAGGAAATTAAAAAAATCTTCTTCAACTGGGAACCTAACCCGTGCCAACCGCGTGGCAGGCCATTCTACCAGTGAAACTCCGATTTTTTTATAAACATATAATGCAAAATGTTAACTGTTCGGCACGCCGGGCTTTTTTTGAGTGTGTATGCTGTTGGTCGCAGATGACCTTTACAGAGTCACCGGGTTTGTGGACGGCGAGATCCTAAGGGCACCTCAAGCCGAGAATTGGCGAGTGCCTCTAGAGGTATGCCAGGCGGATGGCATCTCCCCACGGGGGGAGTCTCCTCTCCGTCTGGAGCCTCTAGACCACTCGAAGCTGAGGGGGTCGACTCAACTAGAGGGCGTCTCTAAGACTCGGACCTCGGCTCTAGTTCGCCGTTGTCGTGGTGGGTAGCCGGGCAGTTGCAGTAGCGATGAGTTACCGACCAGGAGCTGTACTCTCTTTCTCCGAAACGAAATTTCGGCAACGAACGAATTTTAAACGAAATTTCGCCAGTGACTCTACTCTATTTCATCTTCGAACACGTACATAAAGTTCGGAATCACAGACAATTATCGTGAACGAGTGGAATGAGTTATGTTTGTGAATTCTTTTTGTCTACACTTTTTAGATAACGTTTTTTACTTCAAAATAATATTACTTTATGACAATAATTTTTGATTACACTAAAACAACATCTTTTGACTGTGTTAGCCTACTAATTTATAGAGTTTTTGCAATCGAATGTATGTCAACCTAAATTTGTCGTGTAATACTTTGAAGTATTGACAATACAATAATAAACAAAATTTGATTTATTTGTAATTAATGTTCCTCACGCTAAGCAGCCTTAATAGGGAAGATGCATATATAATATTTGTGAAAATTTTATGATTAAAATGTTAAATAAATATAAAAGAAATGCCACTGCAACGTTTTTATTTTACATAATGTTGTTTTTTAACAATTATTACGAATTAAAAATACTTGAAACGGAACGTATTTTAAAACACCAATCAGCGTTTAGTGACGTCACTCCTGTTATGACAACTTCTTTGAGGTTATGGTTGTTAAAGTAAATATTATTTTATGGGAATATTTATTGCTTTTTTACATTTAATAAAAATGGAAGTTGCGTTTATCAAAGCAGACTCCAGGAATTTACCAAGAGTTAGCGTTGACATGGTTATAACTTTTTTTGTCCAAAGTGCAGAGTTTTTAAGTGTAGAAATGAAAGGGACTAAATTACTACGGTATGTAAAAATCGTAGTTGTTAAACTTCGTATTTTATTCAGCGGCTTCTACAAATCTTACGGCGATAATGCAATGGTTATGTCCAAATTAAAAGAGATGGAAAATTATGTACAGTTAAAGGTCGAGTTCTCCGGAGCATAAAGTACGTAAAGAAGGTAATCGTGTTACAGTTATTTTAAATGAAACGCAAAGCTTGGTTCAGTCCTGCCAATGTGAAGATTGTGCCACACATTTTAAACTTTATCTAATTTTCGACGTCATTCTCCAACTGTAAAATTAAAAATATGTTATAGACAGGTTTTGTAAGTATTAGGTAGGTTACTAATGCGTTTTTACGTACAAGCAGATTAATTAAGCATATAACAAGTATATTCGCCGACTTACGTCAAAGTGATCTTTTCAGCATCGAATAATGGTATTTGGAGAATAATTGTCATTTCTCTTCGCAGCTCGAAACCACTTTTTTTTTCAGTTTTAGGACAGAAGTTCCAGTCAAAAACAATTTATTTGGGAACTTTGTTGAAGTAGATTGGCACAAAACATGAGTCAACACGGCTTTTTTTCGGAATATTAGTGGTATTGTTATGATCACATGATGTTGATGGATAGTCCATTTTAAATTTTTCAAAAAAATATTTCAAAGGTCGAAAAAATATGCAAAAGTATGAAAATTTAAAGCCAGCAACAAACAATTACGACCAGTGACAGACAGGAGTGACGTCATCGCAACCATAGGTTCGTTTTCGCGCGAAAAATTAAATTGTCAATTTAAAACCTCATTTTTTCCGATAAATCACAATGTTTTAATTTTTTAATATATCTGTGGTTTATTCTACATGGAATTCTTTAAAATGAAATCAAAAATAAAAATATTGCATCTTCCCTATTAAGAATACTCTACTTGTAATTTTAGGTTTAATTTAAACAAAAATCCCAAAACGAAAATGAAAAGGTAACACTGTTCATTTCGTCAATATAAGGTTAAAATTTCGAACAACTATCTGTCAAATTCAACTTTTAGTTCGAAAGTTTTGTGAATTAGAGTAGGCTTGGAGAATTTAAATATCAAACTATTTTCGGACGAACGAATTTGCGAAATGAAATAGAAACAGAGTAAGGAACGTGCGAATTTCGATCGAAATTTCGTTTTTCGTAGAAATAGAGTAGGCCTCCAGTACATGGTTTGTGTAGGGTAGAAATGAAACTATAATGCGATTCAAAATGTCCTTGTCAAATGTCGCATGAAAAGTACGGTTTGCAAAAAATCTCCGAACGCTTTTTTAGCACTCAGCTAATTCTAGATTAAAAATCAAACATTTTTAAACAAACAATAACAAATATTGATAATTAATATTGGTTGATATTTTTTTTCGTTTAGCTTTGGCTATGGATGGTTGATAATCTACATCGTCAACCAAATATCACTTTATGTTGCGTTCAGAAACTCGATTTAAAACTTTCGTTTACATATAGGATGCATGTTCGCATGTGACCTGCATGATTATTCATAACTACTCCGGCGGTAATGCAGAGATGAGCGGAATTGAAGAGCTAGATTCTGATTAATGTTTTTTCTCACACAGCCTTAATAAAGAAATATCGGTTGTTTTTTTTCTCAATCTTAATAAATTAATTTTATTAAAAAAAAGTTTTATTAAATACAAACTTCTTTTTGCTCACTCTACCTAATTTGTTTGAATTGACAGCTATGACGTCAAAATATGGCGCCCAGTCGGTCATATTCTAAGTTGAATCGCATTATAGGAGAATTCTCCGATGATTCTTCCGTACGAGCATAGAAGTTTAAAAGAATCTAAATCTAATTTTCCTTATTGCAAAAACTTACCGGTTATCATTCTCAATAAGCTGCTATTTTCCAAATCGCATTTGCAGCTCGGGTCGAGTCTGGCCGCTTCTTCGTCTATGCGTCTCCTGATCTCCGAGGGGAGTTCCTTGGGACCTACATCGAGTATATGTAAATCTAAATGTTAATGTTGTTTGCAAATAAGAATAATTCTAGCATGATTCTTTAAACTGAAAATAAGCTAGGGTCAGCCTTTGAATATTGTAAAACCGACCAAATGAGAGTCGCACTGACGAAGGATTCCGCGCCAAAAACGGCAAAAAATCACGTCTGTTGCATTGGATTGCTTAAATATAAATCAATAAATATTTCCAACACTCACACCAATTAGCCTAGCCCCAAAGTAAGCGCTGTAAGGCTTGTGTTATGGGATGCTAGGGTAACGGATAGAATACATTTATAAGTATATTTATGACCATGACTGGAGTACAAATGCTCGTATTCATCACACAAACATCTGCCCCCACCGGGATTCTAAACCGGGACCTCTCGAGTCGGCGACACCATGAAACCCGGCGTATAAACTACTCGGCCACAGAGGTCGGCGAATATTTATTTGATTTAAATTGAATTGTCTATTTATTTTAAAAGTGAATGTACAACTAACTATTTTGTGAATATTTCAAGTGTCTACCTGTAGCCGTTATCAATATAGAGCAAAAAAGGCAATAAAAAATACGTTTGTTGTACGGGAGCCCCTCTTAAATATTTATTTTATTCCATTTTTAGTATTTGTGATAATTTCTACTGTCTAGCTATAATGATTTATGGCGAAGCTATTATGGTTTTAAGTAATAACTGCGTTCTGTCAGTGGTCACTTGTGGGATGGGTGTGCGGTATTCATATGTCTTCTGCAGGAAGGACTCGCTTCTGTCAAGTGCTTCTCCTATCACTCTCTTCACGTAGTGACGGTAGTTGGGGACTGTAGTCAGTGGTCGCTTGTGGGATGGGTGTGCGGTACTCACATGTCTTCTGCAAGAAGGACTCGCTTCTGTCAAGTGCTTCTCCTATCACTCTCTTCATGTAGTGACGGTAGTTGGGGACTGTAGTCAGTGGTCACTTGTGGGATGGGTGTGCGGCACTCACATGTCTTCTGCAGGAAGGACTCGCTTCTGTCAAGTGCTTCTCCTATCACTCTCTTCATGTAGTGACGGTAGTTGGGGACTGTAGTCAGTGGTCACTTGTGGGATGGGTGTGCGGTACTCACACGACTTCTGCAGGAAGGGCTCGCTTCTGTCAAGTGCTTCTCCTATCACTCTCTTCATGTAGTGATGGTAGTCAGACTGGGGCTTGTCTTCATACGCCCCTGTTGCTCTGTCGAATACTGGACAAAGGATACATAATTATTTAAGAATATCATCACTCTTTAGATACGAGTATATTATAGTGAGGTAGGCAAATGACTCTACCCCACCTGATGTTAAGTGGTGATAAAGTCCAAACGCGAAGATAGCTGGTACAGCAGTTGAAGTATCACGCATGCACTGCACTATCGTCTGCATAGCAATGAATATTCCCAAGAGGAATCAAATCATTGATATGCAGCAGAAAGAGTGTGGTCCAATCCTTCTCAAAGGACCAACAAATCCAGCTACCTCCAAATTCCTCAACTGATTACGATTCTTATAGCATCCGAAATAAAGCTCTTATCTCTCTGAAAGTTTAAGTTATGTACTCACTCTCTTCGACGTAGCATTTCGCGTCGAGAGAAGCTTCGAGTCTCTCCTTCACGCGTCGGTTAATGTCGTGTTTCGTCGCCACTTGTTCGGAGCGAGACGAACGGGAGTAAGATACCGCTGCGTAAGAAAAAAATAATAATAAACACTCATACTAATTATTATAGTAGCAAAGCACATTTTCATCCCATCAATTCGCGAGTGGTCAGCGCGTTCGGCTGCGGTCGTTGAAGTTGAGCAACTTTCGCAGTAGTCGGTCATTGGATGGGTGACCAAAAATTTACTATCTCGAGCTCCTGCACTGTTGTTCTTTTGTAGGCAGCTGCTGGAGATACCCATGGGCCTTGGGATTCTTGGAGTGTTTGGACTTGGAAAAGGATTCTTGAAGTTTTATTTTGATACAGTCCACCAACCATTGACACTCCTGACTCTTGCCCAAGCAAGTGCAAGTCACCACCTTTGGGTGCGCTTAAAGGCGAACCAAGTCGTCCTTCGAATTCATCATCATCATCATCATCAGCCTATTAATGTCCCCACTGCTGGGGCACAGGCCTTCACTATGGATGGAATAGGGAGATTGGGCCATGACCCACCACGCGGGCCCAGTGCGGATTTGCGGGTGCTAACGACTGCAGATGCAGCCGGGACCAACGGCTTAACGAGCCTTCCGAAGCACGGAGGAACTAGAGATAGAATATCTTTGGTCACCCATCCAATGAACGACCACTGCGAAAGTTGCTTAACTTCAACGATCGCAGCCAGACGCGCTAACCGCTCGCGCTATCGAGCTGTTCCATTACCATATAATGCAGCTGTATTCAGTATTATACCTTCATCAAGCAATACATCGAGCAAGCGTCTGAAGTCGTACGCGGGCGGGAACCTTTCGCTGATAGTCTTCTCCGGCTGACTGGGGCGGGCTACAAACGAAAGAAAACCTTAAATGTATGAGACCTAAGGTACAATTATTCAACTTGTAACTTCAAAGGTTTTTAGTTTCTGATATAGTTTCAGAGAGGTCAAAATGTCTAGCGAGTGGTATGTCCTTAGACGCAAATAAATAAATATTTCTAACACTCACACCAATTAGCCTAGCCCCAAAGTAAGCACTATAAGGCTTGTATTATGGGATACTAGGGTAACGGATGGAATACATATACTGTATAATGTGATTCAAATAAGAATGGGAAAGCCAATGACCTCTATCTGTCAAATGTCGCTTGAAAAGTACAGTTTGCAAAAAAAACTTGGAACCTTTTTTAGCACTCCGCTAATTCTAGAATAAAAACCAAACATTTGTAAACAAACAATAACAAATATTGATAATTATTATCGGTAGATATTTTTTTTTCACTTATTGAGCTTTGGCCATGAATGGTTGATAACCTAAATCGTCAACCAAATGTCACTTTAAGTTGCGTTCAGAAACTCGATTTCAAACTTTCGTTTACATAAAGGATGCATGTTCGTTTGTGACCTAATAATAGTGCATGATTATTCATAACTACTCCGGCGGTAATGCAGAAATGAGCGGAATAGAAGAGCTAGATTCTGATTAATGTTTTTTCTCTTAGTTTTAATAAATAAATATTATTAAAATCGGTGTTTTTTTTTCTGAAGCTTAGTAAATAAATGTTATTAAAAATCTGATGCTTTTTCTCACTTAATCTTAGTAAATAAGTTTTATTAAATAAAAACTTTTTTTTGCACACTCTACCTATTTGGTTTGAATTGACAGCTATGACATCACAATATGGCGCCTAGTCGGTCCTATTCTTAGTTGAATCGCATCATAAATAATAATTATATTTATATAGAAATACATATTTAAACATCTATGACTGGAGTACAAATGCTCGTATTCATCACACAAACATCTGCCCCCACCGGGATTCGAACCCAGGACCTCTCGAGTCGGCGACACAATGAAACCCGGCGTACAAACCACTCGGCCACGGAGGTCGTCAGTCACATAGAGATATAAAGCGCAAAACATGCGCATCATAGCGTAATGTAATGAAATAATATGGAAACTCGTCTGTCTAGACATGGCAATGATCAAGTAATTTTAAAAACTTCTAAATCGATAGAACTTTAGAGACGATTTGGAATGTTGTTTTTTCTTAATATTTTTTTTATAGATAGGTCCGACAAATGCCTCCACCCCACCTGATGTTAAGTGAAGGTGAAGTCCAGACGCGAAGATAGCATACAGCAGTTCTACCTGCCACACCAGCGATCCTCACCCTGCCGGCCTGCATGTTGCTTCTTCACGCCTCTTTTAAAGGATCCCAGGTTGTAAGAGGGAGGGAACACGTGAGCGGGCAGAGCATTCCATTTACGATCTCAACTGTGTACCTAATTATGAAAATCTAACAGTTTCCTTACCCCTAGTGTATCTCCAGCGTGGATCATCTCTGTAAGCCGTCTCCGTGGGTTCCAGTTCCAAGTGGCACTCTCTACAACGACACGACTCGTCCAGTGGCCGTTCGCAGCGAATACACATCGCTGCAAGTAGATTGTCAATAAAATGATTAAAATAAATGTATTATTCTACATATTTCATTATTATCGTATTGAATATATATATTAGATAGTATTGAACCTAACTCTAGCCGTGTAAACAAATAATTTATAATGTTTCTACGAAGAGGTCGAAAAGTATAGGTCCATTATAACAACCTTGTCACACACCAATTTTGTAAAAAAGTTATGAAAGCTACATGGTAATTTTTTGATGTAAGGCATATCGGACAGAATTGACTTAATTTGTTTAATTCTGTCAAAGGCTTTTCAAAGAACAGAATTTGTCTTCTATATCTTAAGCGATCGGCAACATATTCAAATGAGGATCCGTAACGATTTTAGTTGAGAATGCAGATTTATAGAGCTAATGATTCCATAAAATACTGTGGTTAAATTTTTGTTCTACGACAAGTATTGACGAAGTTATGACCAAATTACTAAACTAATTTTCTTACGAATTAAAAAGCTTATTAGATCATTATACTGTAGATTTTGAGTTGATTTGTTGACTTAATAATGATCCTCATTATGGTATTGTTAACAATTAAACTCATTTGGTAAAAATATGTCCAATTTTTTTCTTTTAATATAACTAACTAACGTATTTTATGGATAATGCAACTAAGGCCCACTTGCACGTAAATCTTGAGATATCAAAATAACTTCGAGTTTACTAACTCAAAGTTAATATAACATTTTCTTAACTCAGACTTTATCTTGCACGAACAGAAAATAATCCAGGGTTACGTAACCCAACAAAAAGAGAGAACGATGAATGACATAAGTATTGTTTTCCCTTTCACACAACAGTATCTTGCATATACCTCTTTCGTAATGTCAAATTTGAAAAGACGTGATGTTTTTGGGCGTTTAAGTTGAATGGCGTCCTGTATTTTGTCTGTCAAATAGGTGTTTGTATACCGATTGCATGGTGTTTTTAAAATACCTATCTGTCTCGTAAGTTTGTATTTTGTGGCAACAATTTCGTGCGATTATATTTTGTAAAATGAAGAAGAAATCTCGTTTACATGCCCCGAATTTTACAAGTAGACAGTGACAGTTTACTGCTATGTGATATTTTATACAAATATATGAATATTATTGAAAATATAAAAAAAATGACGGCGCTACTCTTCTTCAAAAACAAAAAGCTTGGCAGGATATATCGGTCAAAAAATATGTGCCTACTTATATTATGGTCGACAATTTTTTCGTCATCATCAGAAAACAAAAAGTCATCCAGCATTCAAAAATATATAAAATAAAATGTTATCTCTATAAAAACAAACAACACAGCCTATAATAACAATTTTGACGTTTTAAATCTCGACTTAGCAATTTAACCCTCCAACTTTGGCGGGTTAATTATTTTATTATTTAACCTAAGCTTTAGTGTTAACTCATGGCAGTGTAAGAAAAAATATTTTTTTAACCCCAGTTTAATAGTTAACTCGTAGGTAAATAAATTAACCCTGGAACGTGCAAGTGGGCCTAAGGCGAAGATTCTTAATTAAGGCAATGTTTTGCTTCCACAAATTCTACTGTAGAAGTTTATTTCACCTGTAAAATGCTGTCCGTAAATCCTACAACATAAAAAGTAGAGTGGATCAAGGACACCGCAGCACCAGCTACCAATAGTAGTTCACGAACTCTTCAAAACTCACGTTCTTTAACCTCAGCGTCATCCAACAATCCGAATATTGTCTCCCTAGCAGCTTGCAGTCTCGCGTTTTGTGTGGCCGAGATGTGATGCCGAGATGCTTCCTTGTGAACGCTGGGCAGTAAGAACTGCTGAACGAGTTCTGCTACCAATTCGTTTTGTTCCGCTGTAGACCTATTGACAGAATTCAAACTCAAACTCATTTTACAAGCTCTTGTTAAAGTCAAACGCTACGCCATCGGTTTGTAAACCTACGGCGGGAGACCTTGTACTGAGAAGAACCGGCAAGAAACTCAGCATGGGCTATTTTTTTCTCCCTGTTTTGTTTCATACAGTGTCGTCAATTGAAAGATGTCATTAAAATTGAAAACATGTGTTGATGTCAACTTTCGCATTTTTTATAATTTCGGTTTTTTGTCACGAATGAAGATGTTGTTATGTCTACTAAGAAGTCAGACCTCTTCAGATTCCATTTTAATAAGCGTAAACAATGAAATATATAATGGATGAAGGGTCGCATAACACTTAACTCATTAGTGGAAAAATGTGTTGAGGGTACATAAAACTCGTCTTCAATGATAAAACACATAATCTTGTAGTGGAAGAAAGTGTTATGTTTCTGCATAGCACCCTCATCCTACCTACCTATCTTACCAAAATTGATAGATCACAACACGATATTAATGGAGAAGAAAGATAACATGAAAAATCACCATAACTTTGTAAAACCAGACTATAGTTATTTTTCTAAACCATCAGTTTCATAATTGAAGGTAAAATTCCATTTTAATAAAAACTTTTATACAATTTATTATTGTTGTGTGTGAAAGTGCTATGTTTAGTTTTTTTTTTATAAAAATATAATATTTTTCCTAACGACATTATAAACTAGAACAGATTAATCTTTCTCGTCGATAATAATACTATGAGCAAACAGATTTACATCAGACTGATCTCAGCTGAATTAACGAACGCTTCAGATTTACTCCAGATGTAATAAACGAACAATTAAGACTTAAAAGATTGATCACACGCAAATACTGAACGTGGCTACTATATTATTATACTTACATCGAGTCATGGTCCTTTAGCGATTCGTCAGTCTTGTCGGCTAAATCCTGCGCTTTCTTCACGGCGTCGTGTTCAGCCGAGAGTTCCACTCCTTCAGCAATCACCTCGCGGAGATAAGCGTCTACAGTTTCTTGGGTCACGCCCAGCACCTGAGGGGATTGAATTGAAGAACATGCTAGTGTCGATTCTGGCATCATTCTCTAAGCCTAAATTTGACAACAGTTTAGTCTTGTCATTCTCCATACAAACTGCTAAGGAGAGAATGATGTTAAATTTAATTTTTTTTCGCGTACCTCCATGGCCCAGTGGTTTATACGCCGGATTTCAAGATGACGCCGACTCGAGAGGTCCCGGGTTCTCGAATCCCGGTGGGGGCAGATGTTTGTACGATGTATAATACGAGCATTTGTACTCCAGCCATGGATGTTTAATATGTATTTCATAATAAATATACTTACATATGTACAACATATGTATTCTATCCGTTACCCTAGTATCCCATAACACAAGCCTTACAGTGCTTACTTTGGGGCTAGGCTAATTGGTGTGTGTTGGAAATATTTATTTATTTTAAGTTTAGGAAATCCAGCAAGAATCGACACCATTAGATAGCAAATTTTAGTTCAGGTATATTGCCAATATTTCGACGGACGGGATGTTCATAGTTTTATTTGTTGACAGCACATGACATACGCAACGAAACTTTGGACTACAAACAAGCAGACAAATAAAAATAATACAGATTAGATTAACATACAGACATTAACAAAACTAGCTAAAGATAAAAACAGCTACACCTACAGTAATGAAGATGTACATTTTATGTGAATATGGGCAGCATACACTGCAAGTAGGTTCTGCTGCACTGGTGTTCTGCCATACCCAGCGCAACATCACAGAAAACTTACTTAAATAATAAAATAAACAAAAAATAAATAAAACAAAAAAATATAATCAGCCTTATGTGTAACTAGTGGCTGCCCGCGACTTCGTACGCGTGGAATTAGTTAGAAATAAAGGTTCACTGCTCGTTCCCGTTAGGTGATAGCGTGATAATATGTAGCCTATATGTTGACCAGACTTCTTAATAATATTTGTGCCAAATTTGAAGTAAATCCATGCAGTACTTTTTGTGTTTATCCCGGACACACATACAGACAAACAGACAAAAATTCTAAAACTATATTTTTGGCTTCGGTATCGATTGTAGATCTGACCCCAAATATTCCTTTAAAAGAATATTCAATGTACAGTTTTGACTTTCCTACCATTTTATTATATGTATAGATTTTAAATGCACTGTTACATAGAATGGCTCCGTGCTAAAGAAGACACGTTAAGCCATTGGTCAGCCGCATCTGTAGTCTTTAGCACCCATCATAGATTTCGTGAGTAGACTGAGCAATACTCGCATGAAATTATCAACGTTCAGAAAGAGAGAAAACCTTTCGTCTCTTTCACATTTACCTATCTTCTCAGTTTTACATTACAGCTGGACAGATAACGCTCCGTCCATTATCCATACCTATACTTCCATACTAATATTATAAATCCGAAAGTGGGTCTGTCTGTTACCTCCTCACGTTTAACCGCTAGAAGGATTTAGATGAAATCTGTTAAAATAAAAGGCAACTGTTACCGACTTATCTATCAATGCACAGCGCAAACCACTAACATAATTTTAATATAAATAACACTATTTGTATTTATACTGCATGACACAGCAATCAAAATGCAGGCAAACAATGATGAGATATGAATGCTCTAGTTTAGCCGACCCCCTCGGTTCGAGTGGTCTAAATCACGGTAATATTATCTATATAGTATTGTGACTCGGCCCTTGAAATAACTGCCTACGGCCGAGCGCGGCGTAAACATGCGGTATAGCTGCCCGCCTACAGTATTTTAATTTCATCTACAGAATTGTTTCTTTCTAGTTTTGTGATAGTAAATATTTCATTTTATATGTAAAAAAAAATGTTGTGAATGAATTAGGAAGTGTTCAATAAAATACAGGTTATGTTTAGGTAATATTTAATAAAATAATTATTTATAGATTTGAGACAGAGAAATATTTACGCCTCGAATGAGACGTACAAAAAGATTAATTATTAAATTTAATATAAATACGCATTCGTATAAAAAGTTTAATACGCCATCCGCCTGGAATACCTCTAGAGGCACTCGCCAATTCCTTGCTCGAGGTCCCCTTAGGATCTCGCCGTCGCCAAACCCGGTGACTCCTGCCTGCTTGACCTATACCAAGAACTATACGCATTCGAGCGAACCTCGGTACTCGCGAGGTTGTACTCGCTTTTTCAAAGTGGAATTTTAAATTTGCGCCTACTTGTGATCTTACGTAAGAACTATAGAGACTCCCTCCCAACACCCCTTTTGAGAAAAAATAAGACATGGTCGACCCCATTCGCCCCTAAATCGTCTTACGTAATAGATTAGTGATTTAGTCTATGTCTAAAGCACACACCAATCCGAATTAAATCCTCTTGGCCTATGGCCTTGACCTATGTGCCTATTCCAACCATAGGGAAGGCGTGTGCCCCAGCAGTGGGTACATGAATAGCTGTAATTCTTACCTGTTTGAACATCTCGTCGTGCTCCCTCCTTCTGTGCTCTTCTTTCTGTCTCCTGCCCGCTTCCAGTGCTTCGCGCATCGACTTCTCTCGCACTGTAATTTAAATAAGCCTATTAAACTATTTGAAAGTGTGTAAGATAAAATAAATTTGGCATCTGGATTTAATACGAATATAAGCAGAAGGAGAAATTTTACTGAGCAATGTAGGCGAATCTATCATATTGTTCAATATTTTGTGCAGAAATACTATATCAAACATTTTGCGTCGGTCACAGAGTGATAACATTTTGTTGCTTTTTAGGGATTCATCATAGAAACCATTTATGCAGTCAATACGGTAGTAATTTTTTTTTTCTATTTCATTTACAGGTATATTTTAACAATAATATAATTTAAATTAATTGTTTTTCTATAATTTATAGTATTATTTCATAGCTCTGGCATCATTTATTGATCGCTCCGGTCACAATAATTTCATACATACATCTTTATATATATAATTCTTCTGTGAGTGTGTATGTCACTGAACTTCTCTTAAACGACTGGACCGATTTTGATGAAATTTTTTGTGTGTGTTCAAGGGGATCTGAGAATGGTTTAGATTCACAATTTTGTCCGCTGGACTACCCCTATTTTTTTAGGGCGGTACGAAGTTCGCTGGGTCAGCTAGTATCTTATAAACCCTTTGCAGAAAATGAGGGACACACATGAGGATCACATTCTCATACGATTTCTTATTTGCAAAAATAACTAAAACCGTTAAAAAAATATTAATAAACAAAAAAGCACCAGAGCGAGCAACAGAATAATGTTATTTTGGACAAGTAATAAATAATAAATAAATAAATATTTCCAACACTCACACCAATTAGCCTAGCCCCAAAGTAAGCGGTGTAAGGCTTGTTTTATGGGATGCTAGGGTAACGGATAGAATACATATACCGTACATATAAGTATATTTTTATATAAATACATATTAAACATCCATTTTATAATCCGGACTGCCTCCGAATTTAATAATACAGCCGTGGCTGAGGTCTTATATGACGCATATGTCAGTAGTAAACTGGAATACGCTGCTATCATATGGGACCCTCGTGAGACTAAATATGTACTTATGGTGGAGCGCGTACAGCGTAAGTTTGCACGTTGGCTTTACAAACGCCGTTATGGGTATTACCCATATCTATATTCCTCACTTTTCGTCACTGGTATGGTGGATCTTGTGACACTAGCTATTAGGCGTAAAATGCTTATGTTTGTGTACTTCTTCTCCGTATTACATCATAGGGTAGATAGTAGCTTAGTGTCCGGGGTGAACCTATTAATACCTTCACTTAGTGAAGTGGTCAAGCGATGGTCGCCCCGCGCCGCCGAGCGCGCCTCTTCCACGTGCCCGACACACGGACCTTACACGCTGCGCATGCACCCACCCCGCGCGTACTTCGCTTGATAGACAGCGTGCTCGCTCAGTGCGACCAAATAGATGTATATGCCGACCATTTCGAACATATTATTAAAGAAGGTTGTAAATGCCTAGTTAGTAAATATTGACATTGGACTAAATTCAATTAATTTTATTGTATTTATTTTTGATTTTATTCTTATGTATAATTTGTTTTTGATTTATAATATTAATGAATGTGACCTGCTGATGCGTTAGTTTCAATTAATTTTATTGTTTTTATTAATTTAATCTTTTATTTTATTGTAATGTATAATTTATATTTTATTTATAATTTTAATTAATGTGACCTGCTGATATGTTATTTTCAATTAATGTTATTGTATTTATTAATTTAAATTTGTATTTATTGTAATGTATAATTTGTATTTTATTTATAAATTGAATTAATGTGACCGGCTGATGCGTTGGAACTAGTTCTGTAAATCAGCATGTTTATTGAATAAATAAATAAATCCATGACTGGAGTACAAATGGTCGTATTCATCACACAAACATCTGCCCCCACCGGGATTCGAACCCGGGACCTCTCGAGTCGGCGACACCATGAAACCCGGCGTCCAAACCACTCGACCACGGAGTTCGTAGTCCACAAGTAGCCATGAGAGCTTCGCTCCAATAACCACACATCAAGACTTACTAGCGATGAGAAGGAACGCGTGCTGCCTTCTCTCTTCCTTCAATCTTCTCAGCTCCTTCTCCAGAAAGTCGAGAGCTGCAGATACCGCCCCGCCGCAGAGTTCATCTACCAGAGCTGATACTGCGTCCTCCTGCGTGAACGAAAATTTTAATGGATTTTTATAGAGATTTTGCGGACATTGTATTGTGAGTGTAGCAGACCCCTCTTTCCCAGTGGGCACTTTGGGCAAGTGCCCAGGGCCCCGCGATCGATAGGGGCCCACCTCAGATCAAATACAAAGTCCCTAGTTCCTGTTAGATCACCAAACAGGGTCAAAGGGGCCCCATTATCCTTATATGCCCAGGACCTCCAATAGGTCAAAGACGGTACTGGAGTGTAAGGTTGCTAGGTCGCAAAACCTAATAGCCGGACAGATCAGCCAGTACGGCCGCACATTTGGGTAAAAAGGCCGGACACCCTACATTATTAAGGCTTTTGTGGTTCAGTAAAATTAGGTACGACAAAAATTTTATGTAAAAGCGACCGGCAGTCAACTCGCTTGCGCTAAGCCACGCTCGGCGCTCGCTCGTTTGCGAAATGTAAAAAGCCTAACAAAATCCGGACCAGCCGGACACCGTTTATTTTGGCGGGACACGCAACAGAAAAGCTTAATTATGTCCGGCTTTATCCGGACGCCTGGTAACGTTCGGTGGGTATACTTAGCATGTCCATATTGGCGTACACAGAAATTTTTATTGGCTCGCGGTGGTAAGGATAATAAAATTATAAATGACGCCGCCCGTATAATTCATTTAGCAGCCCTAGCAGATAACGCGTAGTACTGCATATAGAGTTGACGAAGATTTTGATGTACTTTGTTGGTATTGGGAGCTCAATCGCGCACTTCATTAGCGCGCTTTGTCAGCGATCGTGGACTTTAATACCGTTAAGTTTTCATAACTATATTTCATAACTCTTACGAAAATTTAAGTATTTTGAAGTGAAAACTTATTTATCAACGTTGTAATTTGACACTCGATGAAACGAAAAAGCGACTTTCCCTTTAAAAGTTCTGTAAAATAGTCCACGACAGCCTATGTTTATATTTTAAGTTTCACTCACTATAAACCTTTTTCTTCAAATTAACGCGGGACCTCTTTTGAGTTGTGACATAACTGTAATAGTTAGACATAATTATGGTATCGCGGACTATTTTGTAGATATTGGTATCCTCTATAAAACTTTAGTACATCACTTTTCTCTATTGTCGATGACTTCCGCAAAGTACGCGATATAAGGCTATTTTTTTGGTATTTTTTACACACGTTGGGTTACATTATCGAAGTTTTTATACGGAACCCTATTTTGAAAATACTCTATAGCCTTTATTAATCAGTGATAACGTAGCATTCAAATGGTGAAAGAATTTTTTAAATCGGTCGCGTACTTTTTGAGCCAATTCGTTACAAACATACTTACATACAAAGGACATTGGGCAAAAATGTATGGACGCTGCACCCACGTCCGCCACGGTTTAAACTACATTTGTTTAAAAGGTATTATAGTCAAGATCATCTGTACCAAAGCGCATCAAATTCCATCCCGGGGGTCTTTAGTTATTTTAAGTTAAATATGTACAAGTACTATAACGAACGAACATTAATGAAACAAGGGAATTAATTTAGTTAGTTCGACCCTACATAGGGGGCTCAGGAATTATGGGAGTACTTCACAAGGTGCAAGGGTGCCCCTTATGTTATTCTGCCGCGCTAGAGTAAAACCAAAAATCCCCGCATGGTTTGGGTTTTCTTTAAACATTCTGTTCGTTATAGTAAATTGTCTTCTATGTAAAACGGAGCGACCAAAGATTACACAAACTTGTCCACGCTTCGGAGAACACATTATTCCAGTTCATCCATACTAATTGACAAAACCGATAATCGTGTTCCAATATCCAAAGCTTGTTAGATAAAAAATAATCAAATAGCATAGCACACAATCACAACGAAGTAAGACGAGTCGACTATTTGTAACTGCAAGCCCTTCAGCATATCTAAACCGTTTTGAAATGTCTCAGTAACAGCAAGCGCAGGATGGTCGTCAGGCTTTGTCGTATATCCGGTTGTATAGTATGATATGGCATATTATTGTGATTACTAATAATATAAAATGAAGGTACTATAAAATGAATTTATTCAGCTACTCAAATATGCCCATGTGTCATATCTATTGACTACCAGGATATTTTTTACAGTGTCATATCTTTTGACTCCCAGGATATTTATTTTCGGCGTCATAATAAAAAAGGCAAGTTTTTCATAGATCTATCGATTCATACTAATTACATTGTTGGCGGAGCTGGGTGCGTTTTGCCCATTGTCCTTTTTCCTCTTTATAATATTAGTATAGATAGATTATTATTTATTTTTCGAAACAATTTAAGTATAATATTTTGCCCAGTACAGTACCTAGTCATGAAAGACTTTTACGTGTTCACATCCTTGTAAGTTTCACTTCTATCGCATGTGAACAGCACACAATAAACTTTGCGTTGTACTCTCTGGCCTTGGTCGTCAATACCTCCGTCAGTCAGTCAATATATCATCAGTATACATCAGCTTCTGCTCGGCCTCTGTGCTGATTGCGTTGTACTCCGTGGCCTTGGTCTTCAATACCTCCGTCAGTCAGTCAATATATCAGCTTCTGCTCGGCCTCTGTGCTGATTGCGTTATACTCCCTGACCTTGGTCTTCAATACCTCCGTTAGTCAGTCAATATATCATCAGTATACATCACTTTCTGCTCGGCCTCTGTGCTGATTGCGTTGTACTCCGTGGCCTTGGTCTTCAATACCTCCGTCAGTCAGTCAATATATCATCAGTATACATCACCTTCTGCTCGGCCTCTATGTTGATTGCGTTGTACTCCGTGGCCTTAGTCTTCAATACCTCCGTCAGTCGGTCAATATATCGTCAGTCAATATATCATCAGTATACATCACCTTCTGCTCGGCCTCTATGCTGATTGCGTTGTACTCTCTGGCCTTGGTCTTGAATACCTCCGTCAGTCAGTCAATATATCATCAGTATACATCACCTTCTGCTCGGCCTCTCTGCTGATTGCGTTGTACTCCGTGGCCTTGGTCTTCAATACCTCCGTCAGTCAGTCAATATATCATCAGTATACATCACCTTCCGCTCGGCCTCTATGCTGATTGCGTTGTACTCCGTGGCCTTAGTCTTCAATACCTCCGTCAGTCAGTCAATATATCATCAGTATACATCACCTTCTGCTCGGTCTCTATGCTGATTGCGTGGTACACTCTGGCCTTGGTCTTCAATACCTCCGTCAGTCAGTCAATATATTATCAGTATACATCACCTCCTCGGCCTCTGTGCTGATTGCGTTGTACTCCCTGGCCTTGGTCTTCAATACCTCCGTCAGTCAGTCAATATATCATCAGTATACATCACCTTCTGCTCGGCCTCTGTGCTGATTGCGTGGTACACTCTGGCCTTGGTCTTCAATACCTCCGTCAGTCAGTCAATGTATTATCAGTATACATCACCTTCTCCTCGGCCTCTGTGCTGATTGCGTTGTACTCCCTGGCCTTGGTCTTCAATACCTCCGTCAGTCAGTCAATATATCATCAGTATACATCACCTTCTGCTCGGCCTCTGTGCTGATTGCGTTATACTCCCTGACCTTGGTCTTCAATACCTCCGTCAGTCAGTCAATATATCATCAGTATACATCACTTTCTGCTCGGCCTCTGTGCTGATTGCGTTGTACTCCGTGGCCTTGGTCTTCAATACCTCCGTCAGTCAGTCAATATATCATCAGTATACATCACCTTCTGCTCGGCCTCTATGTTGATTGCGTTGTACTCCGTGGCCTTAGTCTTCAATACCTCCGTCAGTCGGTCAATATATCGTCAGTCAATATATCATCAGTATACATCACCTTCTGCTCGGCCTCTATGCTGATTGCGTTGTACTCTCTGGCCTTGGTCTTGAATACCTCCGTCAGTCAGTCAATATATCATCAGTATACATCACCTTCTGCTCGGCCTCTGTGCTGATTGCGTTGTACTCCGTGGCCTTGGTCTTCAATACCTCCGTCAGTCAGTCAATATATCATCAGTATACATCACCTTCCGCTCGGCCTCTATGCTGATTGCGTTGTACTCCGTGGCCTTAGTCTTCAATACCTCCGTCAGTCAGTCAATATATCATCAGTATACATCACCTTCTGCTCGGTCTCTATGCTGATTGCGTGGTACACTCTGGCCTTGGTCTTCAATACCTCCGTCAGTCAGTCAATATATTATCAGTATACATCACCTTCTCCTCGGCCTCTGTGCTGATTGCGTTGTACTCCCTGGCCTTGGTCTTCAATACCTCCGTCAGTCAGTCAATATATCATCAGTATACATCACCTTCTGCTCGGCCTCTGTGCTGATTGCGTTGTACTCCGTGGCCTTGGTCTTCAATACCTCCGTCAGTCAGTCAATATATCATCAGTATACATCACCTTCTGCTCGGCCTCTATGCTGATTGCGTTGTACTCCCTGGCCTTGGTCTTCAATACCTCCGTCAGTCAGTCAATATATCATAAGTATACATCACCTTCTGCTCGGCCTCTGTTCTGATCGCGTTGTACTCCCTGGCCTTGGTCTCCTCCTTGGCGATGCGGACCTTGTCCTCCTTCTGAAGACCATGCGTGGTCTTCAACTCTTCGGTTAATTCTGCAGCTCGCGTACGACCTTCGTACATCTGGCGAAAGAAATTACGTTTAGCTTTGCTTGTCAAGTACTTACGGCTGGCAGTTATATTAAAAATTATAATATATCAATTCAAATTGGAGAAATCGACAGCCTTCATTATGCGAAAGGCTAAGCAGTGGAACTTCCTGCCGAGGTCTGTTTTCCCTCACCAATATAATCTGGACATCTTCAAGGCCAGAGTGAACAAACAGGCTTTTCAGAATCTTCCACGACTGCCACCTCAGGGGTGGCGGAGCGAGTATGTCTGTCTGTCTGACGCAGCTGATTAAGATGAAATATGGTATAGATATAGTATAGTTATTCTCTCAGAAAACCTTCTTAGGTGGGTAATTAGGGACCTGGGAGTTTGTATGAGAAAACAATTGTTTGTGAGAATACAATCATAAATCATCAATGTGACATACCAAGATCTGCACAGCCCGTCCCCTGATGACCTTCTGCAGCATCAGCGCGTTCTGGTGATTGCTCTCTTCAGAATCTTCCACGACTGCCACCTCGGGGGTGGCGGGGCGCGGGGTGGATACCACCCTCCGCGGTTTCAACACTCGCAGAGGACCCGCGGTATTGTGGGCTGCTCCTAAACGCGCCTCTGGACAAGAAAATAGCCTTTAAACCGAGTCATCCCCCGCGGGGATAGCCACCGGAGGCAAATGAGAATAAAAAAAATGTGAGCCGTCACGGGACGCCTGGCAGGTGTTAAACATCGACATTGTTTTGTAAAAGTAATATGCAGAAAAGAACAGATTGCGATAGGAACTAAATATGGCATAATGATAAAATAAAAAATTTACGATTTTTCTCCAGAAAATGATGAATGTTTATTTAATAAACTTTTTTTTCACAAGTCAGTCATATTTTATTATTAGAAAAAACACTCACAATTTGGAAGGATCCGCGGGCAAATGGTGTTTATTTCATTAAAGCACTCACTCATAAGATCATGATGAAGGGTCTCTAAGAACTGCTCGCTCCACTTGGGTTCTCGTTCGCATAATTTAGAAGGATCCGCGGGCAAATGGTGTTTATTTCATTAAAGCACTCACTCATAAGATCATGATGAAGGGTCTCTAAGAACTGCTCGCTCCACTTGGTCTCTCGCTCGCATAATTTAGACGGATCCGATGGTAAATGGTGTCCGGAACATGTGCGCTTCAAATTCTGACCGCATTGCTCGAGCCAAGCCGGGGGCTGAGCTATACTCTCGTGATCTTCGAGGGCTGTTAAAAAAAGAGCTTTTAAAATAGGCGACCCGTATCTTCTATGGTCTGGTAATTCAACACATTTGCTCGAAAAATGCATTTACGGATGTTGTATCAATTGTTCGAAAGTTCAAAATTACGGGCCATACAACGGAGCGTGCGTTAAACATTTTACCGAACGCTCCCATAAATGGTTTCCGGTTCTCGGTGTATCATTACATCCTATCTATGCTATATACTCACACAGCAGGGAGGGTTCGTAATATAAATGCGAATGTGTCCCTCTCACGTGGCAGCCGTGTCAGGCGAGGGGCGCGTGCAGTATGCAGGCGAGGTCGGTGCAAGCTTCGATCATATTCTCTCCCGCGCGGGAGATGCGATATTTTTTGGAAAACTTGCGGTAGGTACTCTGTCTATCTTTAATCCTATATCTATGCTACATACTCACACAGCAGGGCGGGATCGTAATATAAGCGCGAATGTCTTCTTCTCACGTGGCAGCCGTGTCGAGAGAGGGTCGCGTGCAATATGGAGGCGGGGTCGCTGCAAGCTTCGATCAAATTCTCTCCCGCGCGGGAGGTTCCAAATTTTTTTTGGAACACTTGCGATAGGTACCCTATCTTTACATCCTTTTTTACGCTACATACTCACACAGCAGGGAGGGCTCGTAATATAAGCGCGAATGTCTTCTTCTCGCGTGGCAGCCGTGTCGAGAGAGGGGCGCGTGCATTATGGAGGCGGGGTCGCAGCAAACTTCGATCATATCGCATCTCCCGCGCGGGATATGCGATGTTTTTTAGAACACTTGCGATAGGTACTCTATCTTTACATCCTATATCTATGCTACATACTTACAAAGCAGAGCGGGTTCGTAATATATGCGGGAATGTCTTCCTCTCGCGTGGCAGCCGTGTCGAGCGAGGGGCGCGTGCAGTATGGAGGCGGGGTCACCGCAAGCTTCGATCATATTCCCTCCCGCGCGGGAGATGCGAGATTTTTCAACGAGACCGGCTCGACCGCCGCTTGTATGGAGTAGCTTTAGCTTGCGGACTTCTGTAAGAGAAAGTGGTAAGAGACTTGCACTTTTGAGGAGTTCGATTATATTTTTAAAGAAATACATATTAAACATCCATGACTGGAATACAAATGCCCGTATTCATCACACAAACAAATGCCCCCACCGGGATTCGAACCCGGGACCTCTCACAAACATATCAACTTTCACAATTATAATGTAAGTAGAAAGAAGGATAGTATAGTCCTCACCCCTGTCTCTTCCTCTCCTGATGCGCTCCAGTTTTCTCTCCATCTCCTGCTTCTTGCAAGCCCACAGCTTCGCTAGTTTTAAACTTGTTCTGCTAGTTTGCTTCTGACGCTGCTCTTGCTGAATCCTATGTAGCAGTGTTAGTCTTATGTCCTGTGGAATAAATATAAATATTAAATAAATATTTTCAACACACACCAACTAGCCTAGCCCCAAAGTAAGCACTGTAAGGCTTGTGTTATGGGATACTAGGGTAACGGATAGAATACATATACTGTACATATACCTATAAGTATATTTATATAGAAATACATATTAAACATCCATGACTGGAGTACAAATGCTCATATACCACACAAACATCTGCCCCCACCGGGATACGAACCCGGGACCTCTCGAGTCGGCGACACCATGAAACCCGGCGTAGAAACCACTCGGCCACGGAGGTCGTCCAATGAGGGAATGTTTAGCTATTGAATCAAACTTTTATTATAAAGGCGAAAGTTTGTGAGTGTGTATGTTTGTTACTTCTTCACGGGTAAACGGTTGGAGCGATTGTAATAAAATTTGGTATGGAGTTAGCTGACACCCTGGATTAACACATAGGCTACGTTTAACTGCGGGAAAATATTCCTATTATATATCAAAAGGCGAAAGTTTGTGAGTGTGCATGTTTATTACTTCTTCACGGGTAAACGGTTGGAGCGATTGTAATAAAATTTGGTATGGAGTTAGCTGACACCCTGGATTAACACATAGGCTACGTTTAACTGCGGGAAAATATTCCTATTATATATCAAAAGGCGAAAGTTTGTGAGTGTGTATGTTTATTACTTCTTCACGGGTAAACGGTTGGAGGGATTTTAATACAATTTGGTATGGAGTTAGCTGACACCCTGGATTAACACATAGGCTACGTTTTACTGCCGGAAAATATCCCTAATAAGCAGTGGCGGATTTACCAGTAGGCTCAGTAGGCTGGAGCCTAGGGCGGCAGATTTTAGGGGGCGGCAAATTTGGCCCAAAATATACACAGAAAAACGAGTGACAAAAATTTTAATATTTTAGTAATGTACAGTATACTCAACACTCTTACGTCCGTAATCCGTATATAAAAGATTACTAAGCGCACTGTAAAATATAGGTACTTATGCGATCATGAATTTTTAAAATATTCCAATAGCGTTTCAATATTAATTACAATTTAATTTTAGTCTTTTTTCGCCACTGCTAATAAGCCGCGGGTAACACTGAGGGGCACAGCTAGTAAGTAATAAAATAAATATGTATTCGACAGTGGGAAGGCAAAATCGCTTATACGCCACTTAGGTCGAAAATGGGTCATATATCTAAATATATACATCATTTGAATCAGTTTTTTTCCTGCGTCGATCTGTTTATATTTCGCGAAGATTTTAGTACTTTTTCGGCGTTTAAGCAACTCAATGGAGAAATATACGCAAAGCTCGACATAGATGGCGCTGCAAACGCTTGACCCAAACCACAGCCGAATATTGTAGCTGTCAAATTTTGAAGTGGTCAACATGTATTCAACATGATCTGTAATACAGCTGTAAACAAAGTTGAAAAGGAGAGGAGCATCTATGCAAGGCAGAAAAGCTGATCTAGTAGAAAGATACTCTCTTTATTATTATGCTAGAATGCTCATTCTCGGTACATAGATGTATTTTCCATGATTATTTTAATAACTAGCAAACCAGTGAACCAAATGTTCACCAAAACCTGATTTAAAAAAAAATGTATTTAATTAATTGAGAACTTCGGAGATTTTGTGTGGTTTCGTTTGAAATTCGTAATTTCTCGAAAACCGGAAGTGCTACGTTACTCAAATCCGGTTTGTAGTCTTATCAGACTATTCTTAACTTATAACTTAAACATTCTCTTTATCTATCTCTTACGGTTTGGCCGCTGAAACAGCACCACGGACGGACGGACGGACTTGTCTATTAGATAAGAGATTCATGGATCTCAGTAACTTTTAGCGGGCTCATTAGTCAAATCTATCTTATTTTTGCATCAGTCAGACATCTCATAGAGTTAGGTTACCTCGGGCTAAAATGGGAAGTATAAACATTGGGTTTTTTACAGTCTTGAGGCATATGACCGCAATTTTAATTTTGGTGCAGTTTTTTCTGATCAAATTGAAGACATCCAGATGCAATTACCTGCCCCAGATACATACCATGATGTAAACAGCAGCTCACTTTTACCGCCCCTTTCAAAGAAACATATAAAATTATATTTTAGTAGGTAAGCATGCAGTTTTTTAAGGTTTAAGGTACCTCTTTCATTTCGGACGCGCTCCGAACGAAACCTTTACTAAAAACCGGTATTAACCTTTATTTACCGGTACTTTTGAAACCGGTTTCAAGCCCTTGTCGGTAGTCGGGCCATACGCTTGTTTGCCACCATTTCAACATAAAAACAACTTATAATTTTTATTTTTTAAGCATGTAACTGCTCGATGTTTAAATCGAAGGAAAATATTACTAGAATAAATTCCACGCGGACCTGACAGCAGGCGGGACTCCAACCCGCACCCTTCGCTATCCGGGCGAATGCACTGACCAATATTATGCTACCGCGCCCCTGACGGCCGTGTCGAAATATCTCGAGCCTGTCTTAAGCTGCAAGGCAGCACCATCTCTTCACATTGTAGGTAGGATAGCGAAGGGTGTGGGTTCGGGTCCCGTCTGCTGCCTGGCCCGTGTTGAAACTTTTCTAGTAATATTTTCTTTAGATAAAAAAAAACTTGTTTAAAAATACGACGATAAGTCACCGGTCGATATAAATTTTGGTCCTTCGAGCCGGATCGGTGTTACCTGCAACTCGTCGATCTCCGCCTCCCTAAAGATCCAGTCCTTGGTCTCCACGTCGCTGATGATTGCGTTCCTTTTCATCATGTGGCGCGGGAACTGGTCCTTCTCCGCTATCTGGTTCCATGCCCGAGCATGACGCATCCTTTTGAATGAGAATGTTTATGAAATTTTTGACGAGCTCCGTGGCCGAGTGGTTTGTACGCCGGGTTTCATAGTGTCGCCTTCTCGAGAGGTCCCGGGTTCGAATCCCGGTGATGAGATGTTTGTGTGATGAACACGAGCAATTTGTACTCCAGTCATGGATGTTTAATATGTATAATATTTCTATATAAATATACTTAAATATGTACAGTATATGTATTCTATCCGTTACCCTAGTATCCCATAACACAAACCTTACAGTGCTTACTTTGGGGTTAGGTTAATTGGTGTGAGTGTTGGAAATATTTATTTTATTTACCACAGTGACGGGAGATCTTTTGTACAGTTTAACCAAGATCTTCTTGCACTTTTATGACATTGACAGGGCCCTGCTGGTAAAATAAGAACTATCTGTCTGTTTCATACATTCAGTATAGTTAGATTGAAAACGCTGTCGGCACATCTCGACACACAAGCAAAGTTCTCACCGTGCTAAATGGAAACCGATCGCGTCACAACATAAAACGACAGATAAGTATATTTGAGTATTTCACATCATCATCACCAGCCTATTATTGTCCACACTGCTGTGGCACTGGCCTTCCTTATGGATGGAATAGGGAGATTGGGCCATGACCCACCCCGCGAGCCCAGTGCGGATTAAAGACTGCAGATGCAGCCGGTACCAACGGCTTAACTAACTACCAAGCCTTCCGAAGCACGGAGGACCTCGAGATAGTTATATAATTTATTTATTTATTTTATTGCGAAAGTTGCTTAACTTCAACGATCGCAGCGGAACGCGCTAACCACTTGCGCCATCGAGCTCCTCATTTGAGTATTTAAATTGATCCAAAGACTATGAAAACATATGCGATTCGACGGTTGAGTAGACCTTTCGTCTTAGTGCTGTCACCTGGTGCCCGTCATTCCAGAAAACCCTAATTGCAATAAAATTAACAGTTAAGACATTAGTATTTTATGTTTTGCTAAATACAGCGTGGAAGATATATAAACGACTAGCGGCCCGCCCTCGCTTCGCTTCGGTGTAGAGCTGAAGTGTAGACTACAGTTTTTGTTCTCAAGCTTGTATTATACACAATGCCATTCATATATGATTCTTCTTATACCTGCATGCAAAGTCTCAGCCCGATCGGTTTAAAATTGACAAAGTTTCATACAAACTTTCATTCCCTATTTTTTCCCCTTGGGGGTAGAATTGATCAAAATCCTTTCTTAGCGGATGCCTACGTCATAACATCTACCTGCATGCCAAATTTCAGCCCGATCCGTCAAGTGGTTTGGGCTGTGCGTTGATAAATCACTATGTCAGTCAGTCACCTTTGAGTTTTATATACATAGATATAGATTAAATAACGTGTGGAAGATTCCTGTATAAATGATATGACATACTTTTTATTAGAGTATTTTACTTACTTGTTTATGATTTCGGTGGTGTGAAAATCAGCCGGGAGATCGCCCAAGCGATATGGGCTGCCCGGACCTGAAAAGGGGTTTTTAAACTGTTTTATAATATGAAACGTATTATAAGTATTGTTTTCGTATTTTCTCACGGAGTTCTGCGGCATCTTGACTATTCAACGGTCCGCGCGTGACTGTGAACCAAGAAGTGCTAGAGTGGTGTTCAAGCACTTCTTGATCGCGACACAATTTTGAGCGCACATGGGTTATCTAATATCGTCATCCACGATACTCGCTTAACGGTATTTGCTCAGCGATTCTCGCTCAGCGATACTGGTTCAGCATTAATATGATGAGTCCGTATCGCTGAGCCAGTACCACTGAACGAGTTTCACTGAGCGAGTATCGTTTGGCCAGTATAGCCGAGCGACTACCGCTGAGGGTTACTTGCTGAGTCAGTATCGCTAAGCCAGTATCGCTAAACCAGTATCGCTAAACCAGTATCGCTAAGCGAGTATAGTTGAGCGGGTATTGCTGAGCTAGTACCGCTAAACGAGAATCTCTGATCCATTATCGCTGATCGAGTACCGCTAAGCCAGTATCTCTGAGCCAGTATAGCTGAGCGGGTATGGCTGACGGATACTCGCTGAGCCATACTCACGCGATTCAGATACACTGCTTCAGGTTGGTCGTCTGCCTTCCTAACCCGAGACCGGTGAAGATAGATAGATATATAATAACAAACCCCACTGCATCTGATCCAGGTACAATACTTCAGGGGTGTTGACGCACCCGTCGGCCGGTTTCGCGTCCGGCTGCCACGGGGTCGTCTGCGCTGACGACTCCCTGAAACGACATCAGATCTTAGATTTAAATGGATTAAAACAAAAAGGGAATATACGGTATGCACGCTCTTACTAACATCAATAAAATATGCTTCGACACAACTATATAAGCAACTTTCACACACGCACACTTCTGTAAATAAACATTCAATCAAGCGAGCGAGACAGAACTGTACGCTTCAACGCAGCGCGAGCGAAACGGCGAGTCCGCGTCGCTTGGCAGCCTACTGCATTTTCTTTTCTGTCTACAAACGGCTGAGCTGTATACATAGACACAGATACACACACACTTACACTCCTAAAAAACTATACCTTCATATTTTTACACTCACGCATTCACTGATCAGACACCTTTTAGTCTTTTAACAACATCCATTAAATTCTGCTTAAACTCTGCTAACTCAGCCTTACAGTGCTTGCTTTAGGCAATTTGGCATGAACGAATAATATTTAAATTATTGTAGCTCTAAAGTAACAATAGTGGGGAGAGCACTGTCTTCTGGTCCTCAGGGTAACCTTTTCCAGAGGGCAGGGTTCACATTATCATGTACGAAAATGTAGTGGTTCCAATAAATTATTGTTATTGGTAAATGCTTTGAGGGTAGGCTAATGAGGGCTATCGCTCATAAATCCGCCGCTAAAGGCGCTAGTATAGCGTGAGCTTTCCGAAATCTCAAATGTTATATAATATACTTGTGGGTTGACTACGCGGGTTTATTTCTTATTATAATAATGTTGTGAATATTTGGTAATAACTCAGATTTGTTATGGCAAATATGATTAATGTGGTAATGAATGTCAGTTACTTAAAAGGAGAGCTAAGAAAAAGTATTATGTCCTCCTTTTTTCCGAACAAACAGGGCTTGAAACCGGTTTCAAAAAAACGGTAAATAAAGATTAATACCGGTTTTTAGTAAAGGTTTCGTTCCGAGCGTGTCCGAAATGAAAGCGGTGCCTAAAAACGTATTTAATCCAGAGCGACACGTGCACGCACTGCACGCGTCGGCATCGCTTGAAGTTTGTTTGTTTGAACTAATTAAGTCACAACTTGTTAATGCTCATAGATTGATGCATTTATTGACACGTTTGCTGGCGTCTAGTGAGTCAAGTTATTCATTTTGTAGTTGTGTATTTATTTCAGCCGTCAGTAAGAGCGAAAAAGAACCCTTTCCTAACCGCTAAATTGATTCAAAACCTATTTGATTTCGCTTTTTAGGAAAACCGGTTTTTTAAAGTTAAGTACAGCCAAACCTAAATAAAACGCTCCTAATGTACTTGACACTGATTTAGGTTGAAAATTAACCGGTAAACAAGCCCTGCGAACAAAACGGAACTGCGGAAATAAAATCATAACTATTTTAATAAAAAAGTACCGTTTCCAAACATAATCGGCCATGGATTATGTTTAAGATACGGTTCTTTTGTATTAAAATATGATTTAAATTTAAACATTGATTTCACGCGCGTATTATACGCATATAAACTTTAGAAGTTACAGTTCAGGACCACACTCAACAGTGGCGCCATCTGGTGAGACAGAAAACGCTAGCCCCCATTGGTGTGAATGCTGGAACTATTTCTTTTAATTTACAGGTACACATACTAAATACCTGAACAAACTCTGCGTGGCTCGGTTCCTGGGTTTGAGCGGGCCTCGCTCGTGGGGCAGAGGCGATGGCGGGTGGAAGTCGGGAGATGACTTCTGCAGAGCCAGAACTTTCTTCGGCCTGTACGAATTAAAAATAAAATATATAGCTAATGGTGTCAATTCTGGCGTAATTATCTAAACTTAAAACTAAATTTAAGGTCAGTCTCACCTTTTCATTCTGTAAAGAGAAGGACAAGGATGCACTGTTGTCAAATTTATGTTTAACTTTAGAGAATCATGCCAGAATCGACATTAATGTGTTCTGTATGCTTAGTACGAACCAATATCGAATTCGAATAGTTTGCGAGTGCAAACTTGTTGGTGGCGATTCTCGCATGATTCTCTTAACTTAAAATTAAAGTTAACATCAGTCTCTCCTTTTCATTCTGTATAGAGAATGACAAGGAGAACCTGTATTCAAATTTAGTTTTATGTTTAGAGAAACATGCCAGAATCGACACCATTGTCGAATTTTGTATGGAAACTTAAACAGTAGCGCCATATCGGACGTAACGAGAACTAAAAATCAGTACACATTTGCCGTATAAAACACAGATCGGATTCAACTATTTGAATTCGATATTGGTTTGTGCTAAGGGTACTGAAGTGATGTTCTGTAAGGACACGAAATTTTCACACGCGGATCCGTACCTATCTGAACCGCTATGATCGGACTGTTGCAGTGCTATTCTGTAAAATTGTCACGCACGGGTTATAAATTTTGTGTCAATAGTCACGCGCGGGTTATAAATTTTGTGTCAATTGTCACGCTCGGGTTATAAATTTTGTGTCTTTACAGAATAGTACTGTTGTTTTATCTAATGATGGTTTCATAGTAAAACGCCACTACAGATACTTCACAGAACAAAATATAACGGAGAAGTGAGAGTCGTACTGCATAACCGAGGGTTCCATACTTTATAGATACGCAACATATATACTCCCGTATCTCTTTTAACGTTAACTCGGAAGTTAGATTTTTTCACAACTTAAAGGGAATGCGGGCCTAATTTTCAACTCGATGTCTCTACGCATTCCCGAGATAAAGGGTCTTGACTGACAGACAGACAACATGGTGATCATATAAGGATTCCGTGTTTTCTTTAACCCTAAAAAAGAATCTTTTTCCACACTTTATTCATTAAAGAGCAGCGTAGACAGCGTAGACTCTAGAAATGAGTAAAAGCAATCAATACGTACACGAATTATTGGCCGCACGATCGCTTCGTCTCTGTCCAGTACAGGCGCGGTCCATCGAGTCGAGGGCTAAAGCCTAGTTTCGTAGGTAACTAATAAGATGGTCATCTCACATGGCACGGTGTATTTTAAACCAGTCCAATCATGATTGAAGCTGGTGCAGCGAACAAAATGTTCCCTTATCTTTGGCTTAATTGTCTTCACTGTTGGCTAGCAAGTTAGCAAAACAACGTCAAGAATTGCTCTTGTAGTTCACGAGTGCGATGGCGGGAATCCGGAAAGTTAGTAGTAGTAGTTACTAAAAAGGCAGTGGCACGGTAATATTATCTATAAATATTACCGTGGCAGTGGTCTCATATAGTGGTGTATTTGTACGTACCGTACGACGGTCCATATAGGATGGCAAGCGGCAGTTCATTACAATAAGCCAGTTTTTTTTGTTAACAAGTTTTCAAAATTGATGTCCAACATGGGATATATTTTTATTTAAACATTAAACTACTAGAGAAAATTTTACTAGAAATAAATCGATATCCCGTCCCGTCCCGGCTGTTGCCTGGTCCGCGTGGATTTTTTTCTAGTAATTTTTCTTTAGATTTAAACATAGGACATCTTATTAAGTATATATTTTGAAAATGAGCTTGTTTGGTAGTAGACAAAAGTAATAATAATAATATTTGTTTGTAACAAATTCTGAGAGAGTTGCGGCGGACTATTCGCAACAAACCTATCCGCTAGCGGCTGCAGTCGCCCGCGACGAGTCATTTAGTGGATAAGATCCAAGACAGTTTTTTTCAGTGTGTATGCTTGTTTAGTGACGGCGAGATCCTAAGGGGACCACAAGCCGAGAATTGGCGAGTGCCTCTAGAGGTATTCCAGGCGGATGGCATCTCCCCACGGGGGGAGTCTCCTCTTTATCTGGAGCCTCTAGACCACTCGAAGCTGAGGGGGTCGGTTCAACTAAAGGGCGTCTCTGAGACTCGGATCTCGGCTCTAGTTAGCCGTTGTCGTGGGGGGCGGGGAAAAACGCCCAGGTACGTACCTGTACCTGGTATAGCGTGTTGTGTGTAGACCGGGTCTTAACACTCTTATCCTACGGATGCGGTGTCTGTCTAATGCTAAGCTAGTGTGCAAGTATGCTAGCTGTGTAGTGTTGGTGCTTGTGGCCTATGTGGGAGGAGTCGGAGGTGCGTTGGCGCGGGTGATTTTGTCGTCGCGGTACTCTTAAGACGTGCCTATGCCGACGAAATCGGAGGGATCCAAGACTGTGGGCTCACATTGCGGTGTACTTGAACCGATCCCTGCCGTCAGTGTGAGGCACGGGCGCGGCGCCAGCGAGCTGTACGCGCCGTATGTACGCGTTGTACGAGCGGTCCACGTGGGAGGGGAGGCGGCAGTTGGCGTAGTACACTAAACATAATTTATTCACATTGAGCCACTGGTGGCAGCCACTAGTGACTCAGCAGCAGCCACCGATCGCCTCCGCTGCTGGCTTAGTGGCGGTCACTCGAACGCTTAGTGTCGCCGCACACAGGCCATACGCTACAGCCACAAACGCCGCCACAAGATGCTAGAAGCGGCTGCAATAGTGGCTGAAGACAGCGGACGACTAAGGTAAGGGAGAGGGGGGTGGGGCGCGCGAGTGACGTGTGGCGGCGTTTTGTATCGGCGCATTAAGTGGCCGGTGCGGGCCACAAGAAGTGAGCAACGACGATTTGTAGCGTGTGACGGCCACCGGCGTACCGTGTGTGGCGAGTCCATATAAAATGTATGATAACTACATGAAATATGCCGGTGGCGACGTTTTGTGGTTGTGGTCGGTGGCCCGTGTGCGGCGACACTTAGTTTTCGAAGATAATATAGGTAGATACAAAGTGTATGAATTAACTCGACCGCAGCTTCTGGGCGCGTTTAAAGTATCACAAAATTAAAGGTCTGTTTTGACATTTGTGCGCCCATGTTTCAAGTTTCATATTCGAAATTTGTTCTAAACTTGAAAATAAAAATGTACTCCATTGCCATAACAGACGTGAAACACACCAATTAGCCTAGTCGCAAAGTAAGCACTGTAAGGCTTGTTTTATGGGATACTAGGGCACGGTAATATTATCTATACAGTATTCTATCGTCATACAAACGGTCGGAAAGCGGAAAGAGGTATGTCATACCTACGCCACTCGAGTTCGCGCGGCACCCGGTGGGCATCCAGTCGCGAATGCGCCGCAGCGACGACCGAACGGTATCAATAGTTTTTAAGCAGTTAGCCGTGCGTGCTTAAACGTTTGTATTGTGAATATTTGATTGAATTAAGTAGATACCTACATAATTTAATATGGCAAAGAGCAATAGTCGATATTGTGCTGGTTTTGGTTGGTTGAACTCTTCAATAATTAAACTATTTATACGAATGCGTATTTATAATAATAAAGCTTTTCGTCCGTCTCAGTCGAGGCGTAAATATTTTTCTGTCTCAAATCTATTTTTTTTCTTATTAAATATAACACTTAAAATAACATGAATTTTATGTAACACCCCCTAACTCATTCACATTTTTTTTACATATGAAATAAAATATTTAGAATCACAAAACAAGAAAGAAACTCAATTACGTAGATGAAATTAAAATACTGTAGGCGGGCAAACCTACCGCGTGGATACGCCCCGCTCGGCCGTAGGCAGTTATTTATTTCAAGGACAGGGCCGAGTCACAATACTGTATAGATAATATAACCGTGACTAGGGTAACGGATAGAATACATATACTGTACATATATAAGTTTATTTACATAGAAATACAAGTTAAACATCCACGAGTAGAGTACAAATGCTCATATTCATCACGCAAACATCTGACCCCACCGGGATTCGAGCCCGGGACCTCTCGAGTAGGCGACACCATGAAACACGACGTACAAACCACTCGGCCACAGAGGTCGTCGAATTAATAACTATAAATACTTACCGACATGCATCCGAGGGTATCTCGTGCAGTCGGAGAACATTGTCTTGTACACTGGCTGGATTCCCTGTATGGGCAATAAGACGGGAAGTTAAATAGTGCCACATATAGTGCGATTCAAATAAGAATAGGAAAGCCAATGACCTCCATCTGTCAAAAGTCGCTTGAAAAGTACGGTTTGCAAATAATCTTGGAACGCTTTTTTAGCACTCGGCTAATTCTAGAATAAAAACCAAACATTTGTAAACAAACAATAACAAATATTGGTAATTAATATTGTTTGATATTTTTTTCATATTATTGAGCTTTGGCTATGAATGGATGATAACCTAAATCGTCAACCAAATATCACTTTAAGTTGCGTTCAGAAACTCGATTTAAAACTTTCGTTTACATACAGGATGCATGTTTGTATGTGACCTAGTAATAGTGCATGATTATTCATAATTAATCCTGCGGAAATGCAGAGATGATCGGAATTGAAGAGCTAGGTTCTGATTAAGGTTTTTTCTCACACAGTCTTAATTTATAAATATTATTCAAAATCGGTTGTTTTTTTTCTCAATCTTAGTACTTAAATAAATTTTATTAAAAAAATATGATGTTTTTTCTCACTTCATCTTAATAAATAAATTTTATTAAATAAAAACTTTTTTTGCTCACTCTAGCTGTTTGGTTTGAATTGACAGCTATGAAGTCACAATATGGCGCCCAGTCGGTCCTATTCTTAGTTGAATCGCATTATCTAAGTTGTCACCGTCCATTGTAACTGTGGCCACAATTCTAACGCGTACAAAGAAATTTGGTGACTCATTTCTTTGTCACGCTTAAAATGTATCCCAATCAAGAAGTGCTTGAACAACAATCAAGCATTTCCGCCGTAACTTCGTTTTTTATTTTAATCGTAGGGATGGATTGACTAATAATAAGTCTCTATCTAGGACGTCCACGTGGCAGCTTTATTGCGAAGAAAATGCATTTTTTTTACAGTAGATGTCGCTAGGTGCGCTTAAGGGTGATTCATGTAAGTTGATTTCTTTACAATAGCTGCGACACCGGCTACAAGGGCGACGGGTGAGGACATTAACCTTTTTGTGTATATGTTACCGGCCAAACCCGATTTCAGGTACAGACTTACAAGTTGGGCTGATGCCATGGCTGCTTTGAACGCAGTGCGCGCGTAATCCCTCGCCCCGGACACTATAAACGCTGAGTCTGGAAAACAAATATATAATCCTTACAATGCGTTAATAAATAAAAAATCGTTTATTTATAAAAAAAAACGAGTTTGCTTATAGCCACACGGCTGAAGCGAAACTTCTTTTGCTTCGGCTGTATGAATATAATTTATATATTGTACGGGACGCCGGGCTGTCGCAGTAGCGGACAGTTACCGACTCGTACTGAGGGGGTGGAGGAAGTTACACGCAGGAGTCTTGACTGTAGTGGACTGTAGTTTCGGCGAATAAAACCCCTGGTGTTCGGTATTGAAGAAATCGGTGGGCGCTGATAATGGATGGCCGGTGAGAGGAGGCTTCAGGTCCAGAGTGAACCGCTTGGTTGTTTCTTCCTGTTCCTTAGGGTAGGAGCGCCTGTCGCTGAATGCATGTCGGGGCATGTTCCGACTCGAATTTTATATGCTAGGACTGAGCTGGCCAGCGATCCATTACCTCACCCACGCTATACTTTATTTTTCATTTTCTCAAGATTTACAATAGTGCGAGCTTAAAACTAATTGTACATACATCGGGCATACATTTGGGCATATTTTTAACATAGTTATGTGTCCGTAAACACGATATTTTAGGTGTGGCGCGCAAAAAATAGGTCTCCGCAATATTTATACTTTCCCCCTCCATAGGGCTTCGCCCTGCCACGGGGCTTCGCTGCCCCACCCGCGCGCTCCGGGCGCGCCGGGTGGGGAGCGCAACATGTCTCAGAAAACGGTTCTATACAAACATGTTTCTTCTCCTACACAGTACATTTTTACACTTATTGATGCGATACCTATTTATTTACGTAGCCCCACGTGTTACCTATCTAATACAACAAGTTTCTTACAAGAATATTAATAAACAACAGCTGTACGGCCCTATAAAGTTTACAAATTAAAAAGTCTTAAAAAACCTACTTATACTCGCTTAATGTCTAATTATCATACACCATTTTAAAGAAGAAGTAAAAACACATAAAATGACATCATTATTATAACAATTATACCTATATCTTATTGACTATTCATAAAAAACTATTCCCGATATTTTCCTTAATTACGCTTAAACTACTAACACGATTCATACAAAACTTCGATATATTATTCCTATAACTACCTACTATCTAATAAGACATAAAATAAATCAATCAAAACATAAAACATACTATTATCGAAAATCATCAACTCAGGCAAAATCCTATAAGACGTGTGACAAGGACAACCTATTGTCTCCGTCCCTCCTATAGGTCGGAACTATCAGTATTCTGACTAGTTTCCCCGCGCCACCGCTTGGCGTCGTGGCGATCGTTTAGATAAAGTCTTATAAGATTATTGGAGAGAACGGGGCGGAATATCGCTCTGAACTATCAATTTTACAATGGTTTACTATGGGCAGAGCTATCTATTGTTGCGATATCCGACTCATTCTAATAAGACAACAAGGGAATGATATTTTTAATACGTATACAACTAATTCATGTGAAATTATAGATACATTTTTATACATTGTTCTCGTATCGTCGTAAGTTCATTTTCTCTCGCTTCGGTCGTCGCGTACATACTCCCGCCGTGCAGCGTCGGTTGACTCGTCGCTGCATCCATCTTCCGTGGGAGTGGCGGCCGATGCGAATATCACCAGTCGCTTGGTCGGTCTGCGTAGCACTCCTCCGGCTGTCTTCAGATCGACGACTCGTACTGTGCCGTCTCGCCCGGGAAAAGTGGCGATGACGACTCCCTTGGGCCACGTGTTGCGTGGCAGGTTGCTGTCGGCGATGAGCACGATGTCCCCGATGGCGATGGTCTTCCCGGTCCCGTGGGGCTCCCGCCGGTGTTGCAGCTCGGGTAGGTACTCTCGTACCCAGCGCGCCCAGAAGTGGTCCGCGAGGCGCTGTGCTGCTCTCCAGTGCGGGCGGCCTATCAGGTCGCTCTCGTCGAACTCGCCCGGCAGTGGGACGCGCGCTGAACCTCCCAGCAGAAAGTGGTTGGGAGTGATGGCTTCGTCGTCTTCATGGTGCACGGACACGTGGGTGAGAGGCCGGCTGTTCACGGTGTATTCGGCCTCGGCGAGTAGCGTCGTAAGTACCTCTTCGGGCGGACTTCTTTCTTGCAAAACCGCACTTAGCGCGATTTTGACGGACTTCACGAGGCGTTCCCACGCCCCGCCCATGAATGGTGCTCCCGGCGGTATGTACCTCCACCGGATACTGCGGATGCTTGCTTCTTCGCTCGTCGCCTGCTGCACTGCCTTCTTCATTTCGTTTTCTGCGCCGTGGAAGTTGGTCCCGTTGTCCGACCAAATTTCGGTAGGGCACCCGCGGCGCGCTATCATGCGCCGTAGTGCGTGTATGGCGGAGTCCGTCGATAGCGAGGCGGCCAACTCGAGGTGCACGGCTCTCGTAGTAAGACATGTGAAGAGCGCGACGTAGCGTTTTTCTTGACGCCTGCCCACGGTGACTGTCAACGGCCCGAAATAATCCAATCCGGTGTACGTGAATGGCCGTCGGTGATGAGCGAGGCGCGTCGGCGGCAAATCTCCGGTAGGTGGCGACGGTGGCGCCGCCCTCCTTATGCGGCAGTTTATGCAACTGCTTATTATTCGTTTCGTGACGGGTCGAATGCGTAGAATCCAATAGTGTTGTCTGCACTCGTTGACTGTAGTTTCCACCCCGGCGTGGAGAAGGCTTCTATGTGTGTGTTCTATCCACAGTTGGGTGGCTCGATGGTTCCCGTCGAGTATCGCCGGTGTCTTCTGAGTTTCGGTTACTCCCGCCGCTGCGTTGACCCGGCTTCGTAGGTATAACACGCCGTCGTTGACTATTAGCGAAAGTGGGCGGAGTCGACTATTCGTAGCGATGGTGGCGCCCCCTCGCAGTTGTTTCAACTCGTCTTGAAATGCGTCGTGTTGTATTACGCGAACTATTATTTTCTCTGCGCGTTCGATGTATCTTCGGTCGATTGCGATGAATTTTCTTTCTTGAACGGTTGGCGTCGTTTTCTTCTTATGTGTCGGCGCCGATTTTTGATTTTTCTTCCAGTCGGGTTCCTTTTCGTTTTTCTTTCTTCTGTAGTTAATTCGGTCGGTTTTCGCTTGGCAGAGGTCGATGAACTGTAGTACTCTTGCCGTAGTCCGAATTAACTTGTCCCAGCGCGAAAATCGAGTGACGTCCGGTGCAGCTTCGGATATTGACGGCGCTTCCTTCGTGCTTA
This sequence comes from Chilo suppressalis, assembly GCA_902850365.2. Classification (NCBI taxonomy): domain Eukaryota; kingdom Metazoa; phylum Arthropoda; class Insecta; order Lepidoptera; family Crambidae; genus Chilo; species Chilo suppressalis. The sequence goes on from OU963919.1 coordinate 11,074,955, forward strand.
TGTGGTGCACGCGTTCTTCCCCGGTGACTTCGGTTGCGGTTGCAGTTTCGGCGGGCCATTCTTCTTGTTTGTTTCGTAGAAACGGAGGCCCGGTGAACCATCTGTGGTAGCCGTAGAAGTCGTGTGGTGATATTCTTGTGGCGTCGTCTGCTGTGTTGAGCTTCGTGGGCACCCATCGCCACTCGTTGATGGTGCTGAGTTCTTCGATGGCGGCTATGCGATGCGCGACGAATGGCTTGAATGAGCGCGATCCCGTTCGCACCCAAGACAATACTGTTTTGCTGTCTGTCCAAAATGTCTTCGATTCTGGTTTTCTTGAGTGCTCTTCTATCACGGTGGCGGCCATTCTTGCTCCCAGGACTGCGGCTTGTAGCTCGAGGCGCGGTATTGACGTGACTTTGAGTGGAGCCACGCGTGCTTTCGCCGTGATGAGTGTCACGTCGACTTGACCTCCCGGCGACTCGGCCCGCCAGTAGAGTGCGGCGGCGTACGTGGTGGCGCTAGCGTCCACGAAGACGTGCAGCTGAAGTGAAGTGGCTTCGCTGTATCCTATGTAGGCTCGTGGTACTTTGACGCCTCGTAGGTCCTTCATGTGTTGTAGCCAGGTCGTCCACTGCTCTGCGAGGTCGGTGTCGATTTTCTTGTCCCATTCTGTGCCGCGTCGCCAAATTTCTTGTATGATCTGTTTTCCCCTGACTGTGACTGGTGATGCAAGTCCCATTGGATCGTAGATTGACATCACAATCTTCAAAACTTCTCTCTTCGTGGGTGCCTTATTTGCAAGTAGGTCCGATGGGATGCGCGCCAACTCGAGATTGAACCCCAATTCGTCCGATTGCGGGTTCCACATGAGTCCGAGTACTTTTTCTATTCTTGATCCGTCGTTGAGTGTTATTGGTTGTTGAACGCGTAGCGGTCCCTCGGTGAGTGCTTGCCTTATTCGATGCGAGTTCGACACCCAGTTGCGTAAGTCGAAATTTCCGTCGGCGTGTATTTTTCTTACTTGCGTCGACACTTCTATGGCTTCTTGTTCCGTTGTAAAGCTGTCTAGGTAGTCATCCATGTAGTGCGCTTGTACTATGGCGTTGACGGCGGTCGGTTGCGTTTCTTGATATCGCTCGGCGTTCTTGTTCTTGACGAAAATAGCGGCGGCTGGTGAACACGTAGCGCCGAAGATGAGTGACTTCATTCTGTATTCTTCCGGTGGTCCCTCTCTTCTTTCGCCGCGCCATAGGTACCGCAGTGCATCTCTGTCTTCCGGTCGGATCCCCACGCGCATGAACATTTCGGCGATGTCGGCTGTCACGGCGTACTGGTGTTGACGGAATCGCATCATGACTCCTATCAACGATCGAAGTAGGTCCGGCCCGGTGAGAAGGCAGTCGTTGAGTGAGGTGCCTCCGGTCTTCGCAGCTGCGTCGTGTACGATGCGTAACTTGTTTGGCTTCAACGGGTTGATGACTGGAAAATGCGGCAGGTACCAAGTTCTGTCTTCTGTTGATGTCGGCGGTGCTCGCTCGGCGTATCCCTTTTCGATGAGCGCGTCCATTTGTTCTATGTATTTTCCCCTTAGGCGTGGATCGCGGTCGATTTTCTTCTCTGTGGTGAGCAGCCGTCTGTACGCATTTTCATAATTGTTGGGCATCTTGATGTCTTCTTTCTTCCAGAGTAGCGCGGTTTCGAATTTTCCATCTTCTTTTCTGTGGGTGTGTTCTTCTAGCATCTTGATGGCTTTCTCCTCTGGATCGGAATGCGGTTTTTTCTTTTCGATGTCGATTGATTCCAATGCGAAGTGATGACGAAGTAGTTCATCCATTTTCGAATCTTCTGTTTCTTCGGTGAGGTGGTTCACGAAATGAACCCGATGACCGATGGTGCGCGAGTCTGTGCCGTGGAGTACCCATCCCAGAGCCGTCTTCGATGCCACTAGCTGTCTTCTATTCCCCCGGCGGACTTCGCTGGCCAAGAGTAGGTGCCAGTTGTCTTGCCCGATGAGGATGGTCGGCCGGGCGTCTTCATAGGTGACGTGCTTCTCGATTCCCCGCAGGTGCTTGCAGCCCCATAAGTGTCTTTCTTCTATGGTTTGCGGTGAAATCTTCATTTGGTCGATGGTGCGCGCTTGCACCTTGAAGCCTCTGTTCTGTCCCTCGATCTTGAAGGTGACCCGGCGCGACTGTGTCTCTGGCAGCTTGGCGTCGATCGTTTCTATCTTCAGTCGCTCGGTAGGTCCCTCGGCTCCTATCTTCTCGGCGGCCCTCTCTTCTATAAGTGTGACTGTAGAGCCGTCGTCCAGTAGCGCGTACGTATCAAAATGTCCGCTCGGTCCCGTAATGCGAACCGGAATTATCTTCAAGTACGCGTCTCGCTTGCGGCTGCTGTGTGTGCTGGCCACCCTCTCGGTTTCTGTGTTGCTCGTGGCTGGTTCTTCTTCACGTTGCGACTTCGGTTTGTAGTGAAGAAGTGGGTGGTGTGAGCGCTCGCAGCCGTCCCTCTCGCACGCTCGCGTCTTGCATCTGTGCATCTTGCTTCTGTATTGTAAGCAACGGAAACAAAGGTTGCTTTTCTTCGCTATTTCCCATTTTCTATCTTGATCGGCGGTCTTGAACGTAAAGCAGGTGGCCGTCGAATGTCCGGATTTCTTGCATACCGGACATGGGAATCGATCTTCAGGCGCTCTTCTATTATGTGTCGCCTCGATATTATGTGTTCGAAATTTTCTTGTTGTGGAGTTTTCTTCATTTCCAATGTACTCCGGTGGGGCGTATCTTGCGTTATTCTCTGCCTCGACTTCGATGAACTCGGCGAAAATCAATAGTTCCGGATCCGTCTTCATTTTTTCTTGCATTCGGTGATTGTTGACGTAATCGTTCCATCTGAAGCGGATAGTCGACGGCAGCTTTTCTATAATTGTCTTCATGATGTCCGGCGCACGTAGGTACTCGTTTTGCCCCAGTACTTGTAGTGCGACGACGCTATTCTTGATTTTGTTTGCAAAAATCACGATGTCCCTCGGCGAATCGGTGAGTCGGGGTAAATGGCGCAGCTTTTCTATTTCGGTTGCGGCGATGTTGTCCGGGCGGCCGAATCTGTGCTCCAATTGCTTCATAATGTCGCCCGGCGTAGTGTTGCTTATTAGCATGCTGCCCACGGCTTCTCTTGCCTTCCCCTTGAGGGCTCTTCTTAATCTTGATGAGTTTTCCGCCGACGATAGGTAGGTTGCGGATTCTAGGTACGCCGCCCTGAAGGTGAGCCATTCTGTGTGCGCGCCGCTGAAGGGTGGCAGCTCTCCGACGTAGCGTGGACCCGGTGCAGGCGGTACGGCGGCACGGACGGCGGCGTTGATTGCGACGGCCAGCTCGGAGACGTTCATTCTGTCTTGCTGGACCGGCGGTGGCGGTGGCGGCAACGTAGGGGCGACTTGTTCTTGAGCTTCATCAATGCGGGACGGCGGACTCTTCTTAATGCATGGCTTCAGCGCCCCTGGGACTGGATCTTCGGCAAGTGGTGCGACGGACCCACCAATCTGTACGGTGTCCTCGACGGTCGGTCTTCTATACGGTTCGGTGGTGCCGCCGTCGGGGGTGGTGTCCTTTGTCGCTGTGTCCAGCCAGGTGATGACGCGTTCTTCATTCTCGGTGCCATGTGTGCTATCGGTTTCTCTTCTATCTTCTATTTGCGGGTCCTCTTGGTCCTCATCTTCGCTATCTTGCTCTTCCATTCGTATCTTCGCCCTTATAGTCTTCTCTAATTCTTCATATAACGCCGCCAGGCGCTTCTTCTTTGCTGCTCTTCGTGCAGCTATCTTCGATTCTGTTCGGTGTGATGTCATTGCAGCTGATGGCGACTTCGGCGGTTGGTCGTGGCGCAGCGGGTACGGTGGCCGCGTCACGGTGTCGCTCCCTTCCGATGGCGCTCTTGACGGGGGTTGGACAGGATTCTCTCCTGCAGCGGTTCGCTCTGGCTCTTCGATGCTTCTCTCGATGCGCTCCTCTTCGGCCTGGTCCATTTTGTCAGCTTGAGATCTTGTTCGTGGCATTTTTCTTTCTTCAATCTTCTATAATTTTTCTTCAATTTTCTGTCTTCAATCTTCTATAATTGACCACGACGATCTTCTTTCTTCAATCTTCTATAATTTTTCTTCAATTCTTCCTCGGCGCTGTAGATCCGGCTCGATGCGACCAAAAAATGTACGGGACGCCGGGCTGTCGCAGTAGCGGACAGTTACCGACTCGTACTGAGGGGGTGGAGGAAGTTACACGCAGGAGTCTTGACTGTAGTGGACTGTAGTTTCGGCGAATAAAACCCCTGGTGTTCGGTATTGAAGAAATCGGTGGGCGCTGATAATGGATGGCCGGTGAGAGGAGGCTTCAGGTCCAGAGTGAACCGCTTGGTTGTTTCTTCCTGTTCCTTAGGGTAGGAGCGCCTGTCGCTGAATGCATGTCGGGGCATGTTCCGACTCGAATTTTATATGCTAGGACTGAGCTGGCCAGCGATCCATTACCTCACCCACGCTATACTTTATTTTTCATTTTCTCAAGATTTACAATAGTGCGAGCTTAAAACTAATTGTACATACATCGGGCATACATTTGGGCATATTTTTAACATAGTTATGTGTCCGTAAACACGATATTTTAGGTGTGGCGCGCAAAAAATAGGTCTCCGCAATATTTATACTTTCCCCCTCCATAGGGCTTCGCCCTGCCACGGGGCTTCGCTGCCCCACCCGCGCGCTCCGGGCGCGCCGGGTGGGGAGCGCAACATGTCTCAGAAAACGGTTCTATACAAACATGTTTCTTCTCCTACACAGTACATTTTTACACTTATTGATGCGATACCTATTTATTTACGTAGCCCCACGTGTTACCTATCTAATACAACAAGTTTCTTACAAGAATATTAATAAACAACAGCTGTACGGCCCTATAAAGTTTACAAATTAAAAAGTCTTAAAAAACCTACTTATACTCGCTTAATGTCTAATTATCATACACCATTTTAAAGAAGAAGTAAAAACACATAAAATGACATCATTATTATAACAATTATACCTATATCTTATTGACTATTCATAAAAAACTATTCCCGATATTTTCCTTAATTACGCTTAAACTACTAACACGATTCATACAAAACTTCGATATATTATTCCTATAACTACCTACTATCTAATAAGACATAAAATAAATCAATCAAAACATAAAACATACTATTATCGAAAATCATCAACTCAGGCAAAATCCTATAAGACGTGTGACAAGGACAACCTATTGTCTCCGTCCCTCCTATAGGTCGGAACTATCAGTATTCTGACTAGTTTCCCCGCGCCACCGCTTGGCGTCGTGGCGATCGTTTAGATAAAGTCTTATAAGATTATTGGAGAGAACGGGGCGGAATATCGCTCTGAACTATCAATTTTACAATGGTTTACTATGGGCAGAGCTATCTATTGTTGCGATATCCGACTCATTCTAATAAGACAACAAGGGAATGATATTTTTAATACGTATACAACTAATTCATGTGAAATTATAGATACATTTTTATACATTGTTCTCGTATCGTCGTAAGTTCATTTTCTCTCGCTTCGGTCGTCGCGTACATATATATATACTAGCTGACCCAGCGAACTTCGTACCGCCCTAAAAAATAGGGGTTGTCCAGCGGACAAAATTGTGAATCTAAACCATTCTCAGATCCCCTTGAACACACACAAAAAATTTCATCAAAATCGGTCCAGTCGTTTAAGAGAAGTTCAGTGACATACACACTCACAGAAGAATTATATATATAAAGATGTACAGTATATACATGTATGTACATATACATATTTCATTTACTAGCTATAAGGGAAAGAGAGAACGAAAATGTGCGCGCGCACTGCTTTCTCTGGCTTATATACCCCACTCAACTCCCGTTCGCCTCGCCCGAACACACTTTTCGTAACGCGTAACGCATTAGCCAAAGAAGTTTCACTTGAAAAAGGTCCTTACGCGGCTGGGATACGAACACAGGCGGCCCGCATAGGAGGCGAGCTTACTACAACTGAACCACCGATCGGCGATCCTTATTGATAAAGCTGAATTTTTATAATAAATCTATTATAGCATAATCCTTATGGTAGACCAGGTAGCAAGATACAAAGCAGAATTACAAAAGTTTTGAAACATAAAATGTAGTTATGTTTATTGCCGAGTTCTGTTTATCTGACTACAAAGCTAATTAAATAATAATTTTACTAAAGATAAAGGACAATGGGCAAAACACACCCAGCTCCGCCATCAATGAAATTAGTATGAATCGATAGATCTATGGAAAACTAGCCTTTTTTTATTATGACACCGTAAAAAAATATCCCGGTAGTCAAAAGATATGACACCGTAAAAAATATCCTGGTAGTCATCAAAGAGACATCAGACACACACATGACACATGGGCATATTTAAGTAGCTAAATAAATTCATTTTATATTACCTTCATTTTACATTATTAATAGCCATAATAATATGCCTTATCGTTAAAGCCTGGCGACCATCCTGCGTTTGCGCTTACTGAGCCACCTTAAAACGCTTTACGGGGGTTGAAGGACTTGCAGTTGTCTTACTTCATTGTGATTGTGCGCTTCCTGTCACTTGATTAATTTTTATCCTAACACGCTTTGGACATTGGAACACCATTATCGGTTTTGGCAATTAGTATGGATGAACTGGAATCATGTTTTCTCGGAAGCGTGGACAAATTTGTGTGATTTGTGGTCTCTCCGTTTTACATAGTAGACAATTTACTATAACGAAAAGAATGTTTGAAAAAAACCAACCCAAGCGGGGATTTTTTGATGTACTCTAGCGCGGTAGAATAACATAAGGGTGCCCCTAGCACCTTGTGAAGTACTCCCATAATACCTGAGCCCCCTATGTTGGGTCGAATTAACTAACTAAATTAATTTCCTTGTTTCATTAATGTTCGTACTTGTACCTATTTAACTTAAAATTACTAAAGACCCCCGGGATGGAAGTTGAAGCGCTATGGCACAGATGATCATGACTATAGTACCTTCCAAACAAATGTAGTTTATAAACCGTGGCGGACGTGGGTGCAGCGTCCATGCATTTTTGCCCAATTTCCTTTAAAGTAGTAATTTCTTTGGCTAACAATCTAAAACTTTAACCCCCTTATGAATAAACGAAGAATAAGCTTGGATTAGTTACGCCATGTTTTTTCTCTGTTCATTAAATGACAAATGGCATTTCAGTGATAGAAATAAAACAAACACGGTGTTTCTAGTCTAAACTTATTCTACGTTTATGAATAAGGTCATAAAGGTCCTAGGTGCTACAAAAAGGTTAGACCACATGATACTTTATTAATAGATATAATAATAATAAATATAAATAATAAATATTTCCAACACACACACCAATTAGCCTAGCCCCAAAGTAAGCACTATAAGGGTTGTGTTATAGGATACTAGGGTAACGGATAGAATACATATACTGTACATATATAAGTATATTTATATAGAAATACATATTAAACATACATGACTGGAGTACAAATGCACGTATTCATCACACAAACAGCTGCCCCCACCGGGATTCGAACCCGGGACCTCTCGAGTCGGCGACACCATGAAACCCGGTGTACAAACCACTCGGCCACGGAGGTCGTCGAATGATATGTTACGTGCCTATTCATTACTTTTAAAATCTGTACCCTTCTAAACCACGAACCAATATCGAATTCGTAACGTTTGCGAGTACGAAATGAAGACTACCCAATTTTAAGGGAACCTTACCCTGACTAAGGGTGGTGTAATATGAGTAAGTAAGTAAGGGACCCATCATCAGCCTATTAATGTCCCCAATGTTGGGGTACAGGCCTTCCCTATGGATGGAATATGCGAAATCCCAATGCGAATTGGTGGGTGCTAACGACTGCAGATGCAGCCGGGACCAACGGCTTAACGTGCCTTCCGAAGCACGGAGGAGATCGAGATAGTAAATTTTTGGTCACCCATCCAATGACCGACCACTGCGAAAGTTGCTTAACTTCAACGATCGCAGCCGAACGTGCTAACCACTTGCGCCATCGAGCTCCTCAAGGGACCCAATCTAGGGTCAATCGCCCTAGAGTTTTTATAAGAAACAAAAAACAAATAAGATATTGTTTTATACAGTTACGTGTGGTATGAAACTCCCCTATTCTTATTTATCTTTGATCAATACTTTTTACATTTTCTGAACACATAACTTGGCATTTAATTAATATTATTTACGGGCACTATTTGTTTCGTTGGCTGCTACTGGTGTCGATTCTGGCACGATTCTCTAAATCTAAACTTAAATTTGACAACAGTGTATCCTTGTCATTCTCTATACAGAATGATAATTTAGGGAATCACGACAGAATCGACCTCATTAGCCGACTAAATCAAATTATGACAATAATTGTCTGAATTTGTCTGCAACAACAACAACTTGCCCGCGTTAGTGACATATCTACGCGATTTTAAGGGCCCTATCGAAAAGGTGGACGTGGCCCATAGCTAGGGTAGCAATTATTACACCTCGCCGATCGCCTTAGATTGGGTCCCTTAAAATTGGGTAGTGTCAATGCCGTTTTTGTCTGCAACAACAACTTGCACGCGTTTAGGCTTGTTGAAAATATATCGATGTATCGGTATATCGATATTTTTTGTTCGATATATCGATATTTTTTGCCGATATATTTTGATTCGATATATTGATACATCGATACAAAATAACAAACGATATTTTTTTAATTAGTAGCGGCATATCACGATGTAACTAAATTCGTATCTGGAAAAATCGTAACTGGATCTCAGATTAATGATATTCAACATATCTATGATCTGTGCTGTATTTAGTATTGTCTATGTCATCATTGAAAAATAGGGTGTATTTTTAGGGAGATAATTTTCGTTCCATTATTATTCCGCGTGTCATACTTCGTGAGCTACTGTACGATATTTTGGGAAAATTGATCCGATATATCGATATATGGATGTTTTTTTCGCGATATATCAAAGCCGATATTGATATATTTTTAAATATCGATGTATCGATATATCAAATTTTTTTTTAACTTTCGACAGCCCTACACGCGTTAGTACCCTATTATATTTTCCTATTTGTACATGTGATATCATTGGCTAACAATCTTAACTTAGGTAGGTACTACAAAACAATTAGACATGGATTCAAACTCCAAACATTGGAAAGGCAAATTTTGTATGAAATTTTTCATAAACGCGTGTTGAACACAGGTGTCTTACTTCCTCATGATAACTTTCTTAATAAGGTAAATATGCAGTGTAACTAGTAAGGGGCCATTCATTTATTACCCAAGACTAGTTTTTCTTTCGATTTAGTCTTTCCCCTAAATCGCCTTACCTAATAAATGAAGAGCCCCGTGTCTAAATGTTTTGTTAAACTTAATTATTTTATTATAATTACACATAAAAATGCAAAAGTACTTTACCGTATAAATAGTCATGGACACGCACTTTTGGTGCTCGATGTCTTCTGGGACGTTCGTACTCTGTGTCACCACTCATTTTAAAATTCCTTTTGTTATAATATTAATTAATATCTCCGAAGTGAAAAAATAAGAAATGCCGCCCAAAAATAGTTTTCACAATCAATGGTCGATGATATGAAACGAAAAAGCAGGAGGCGTTGCTAGGCAACTATATCTTTTTAATTTCCTATCATGCATGTTTAAGGTCCTGATAAAATAAGGGGTTGTATTGAGGGCTTTCGCGTATGATTCCGCCGCTAGAGGCGCTTGTGTAGCGTGAGGGTGAGGTCTTTTGCTTGTGGGTTATTTTTTTGTTAAATAGTGCAGTTATTTGGTAGTTTTACATAAAAAGTTTTTCGGGAGTTTTGAAACTGGTGATTTTATAAATTTTGAGGTGTTCTTTCCGAATTTCGACTTTGCCACCTCGTATTTTTGTCGCTCGCGCCGCTATATTAGAAAAATGGCGACTAAAAGCAGTTATTTGACAATATCTCCTTTCCAAATTCATTTTATAATAAAAACAGTGAATACAAAATGAAACAAGAGACAATTGCCTACATTTAATGTATCTACCTTTTTTTTCGGCGGCGATATGGCGGCGCGTGTGGCAAAAGTACGAGGTGGCAAAGTCGAAATTCGGAAAGAACACCTCAAAATTTATAAAATTACCAATTTTCAAAACTTCCGGAAAACTATCCAGGTAACCACTATATTTCTCACCAAATGACTGTACTAAAAATGATGTTGTGAATATTTGGTAATAACTTCAATTAATTATGGCAAATATGAATTACGTGCCAATGAACGTCAGTGATTTGAAAACGGAGCCACGGACCTGAAAAAAAGGCGGACGTAATATCAAAGGCAAATCATGTGAAGCATGCAAGGTCCGACAAAATCGTGTATTGTACACACTCACACTAATGCACCAGGTCGGACAATTCGCTGCCAATGAGGGCTACCGTTTTCTGTCTCACCAGATGGCGCCACTGTTGAGTGAGGTCCTAAATTGTAACTTTTAAAGTTTATTAATACGCACATGAAATCAAAGGTTACATTTAGATCGTATTTTAATACAAAAGAACCATATCCTAAACATAATAGGCCATGCCACAGTGACGCCCAGTTCCGTTTTATTCGGAAAAAATGGGAACATAATCATTTCTCTAAGCTCAAATTTTTAATAACTGACATTCATTGCCACATAACTCATATTTGCCATAATTAAGCCGAATTGTTACCAATTATTCACAACATTATTTTAATAAGAAATAAACCCGCGTAGTCAACCAACAAGCAATAACATTTGACATTTCGGAGACCTCACGCTACACTAGCGCCTCTAGCGGCGGATTCATACGCGATAGCCCTCATTGAAAAATGACTTCAGAGATGATTCATGAAGTCACCTTTCATTACATAATGTGAAATTATACAGTAATTGTTCAACTGCATTTTGATTGCTGTTTCACATGGTAATAATACAAATAGAGTTATTTATAATAAGTGCAATTAAACATTTACATCTTAAATATCAAAGTAGTTAGGGCAGACTCATCTCAAATAGGTGGACTCCTAGATTTTTTAAAAGAATACTTTCGTTACTTTATTATTAGTGGATTTTTTTCTAGTAATTTTCTTTAGATTTAAACATCTAGCAGTTAAATGCTTAAAAATAAAAATATAACAATACTTACATGTTAGGGATGTGACTTAATAGATACTTATTTATCTTATATTAAAACAAAAATTATAAGTTATATCTATTTTTAATTCCAGCAATGGTCTAGTTGTAAATTCGTAGCCTGGAAGTCAAAGGTTAAAACGTTATTAAGGAAGGAATTATGCATTCGTCTCCCCGCACTGTAACTTCGCCAAAAATCGCCTGTTAGGCCAGGACGGATGCCTTTGAAAATAATGGTAAAAAGTAAAAAAAAATCAAAACAGGATGAAAAAACAGTTTCAAAAGAAAAAATAGAGCAAAAGGAATTTTCGTGCAGTTTGTGGAAGGGTACTTTAATTTGCAACACTTATAACAGATGGCGCTACTACGATGGCCACCTAAATCTAAATCGCGATATGGTTTCATTTGATCAGAATATAGACTATTGATATTGAACGAATTCATGGTATCTACGCTCTTCAAGCGAAGGAGATTCATGAATTTTTGACCTTCGTTACATTTTTAATGGTAATGAAGAGTATTATTGCAAGCGTTATTGTAAGCTTTAATGGCAGGGCTGCCGCTGCCGCCCAGTACCTCTGGCACGAACGAACCATTATCGAATTCGAATAGTTTGCGAACCGAAATGTCAATGTCAAATGATGTATGGAAACTTGAACAGCAGCGGCACACCGCACATTAGGGCGTGATTCTACCCATCAACAGGAACAACTTTTATTATGGGACCAACTCTGAAATCACGACAAAAAATCAGCTGTTTCATACATTTCGGTCGATTAGCTGATGCACTTTTATGTTAAACAGTTGATATTTTTTTCACGATTTCAAAGTTGGTCCCGTAATAAAAGTTGTTCCTGTTGATGGGTAGAATCACCCCCTAAGAGGTTGTTGGTGTTTTCAAATTAACCCTGTACAGATAATAATCTCATTACCTTGGTGTAAACGAGATATTACTATACTCTGCTATTGATATTATCCTGACTGATATTATAAATGCGAAATTGTGTCGGTCTGCTCTCTGCCGATACTGGCTCGTGAATCATCAGCTTGTGAATTTGTTGATGAAGTAGTTTCATTGTAAAAATTTAGGGAGCCTTGAGAGTTGTATAGGCATTAATGTAACAAGAGGCAAAGATTTTTTGAAACTCGACTACTTAAAAGGTTTGGCATGGAAAACTGCAAGCCCGTCTCTACACCAATGCCTATAAACTGTTTGTACAGTCTCTGTGCGATGAAATTTATGATTATAGAGAGCTTATGGGATGCCTATTGTATGTATCGGTTGTAGCCAACTTAGTCCGTACAATTCTAATTTCAATAAGAGTCATTGGCAAACAGCGAAAAGAATTCTCAGATATTTAGCGGGGACGATTAACTATGCTTTTTGTTTTGTAAAGAGTAGGGTATTGACTTTAATTGCTTACGCAGATGCTAATTGGGTCAATAATCCTCTGGATAGGCGTTCTAATACTGGTTTTGTAGTAAAGCTTGGCTCAAATACCATCAACTGGGAATCCCGCAAACAGCGCTGTGTAGCGCTATCTAGCACAGAGGCGGAATATTTATGTATTAATGAAGTCTGTAAGGATATTTGTTTCATTAAAAATGTTTGGTCTAAAGTATTGGGTACTATAATTTATATTATTTTAAAGGATTTAACTACTTGATGTTTAAATCCAAAGAAAATATAACTAGAAAAAAATCCACGCGGACCAGGCAGCAGACGGGACTCGAACCCGCACCCTTCGCAATCCGGGCGAATGCACTGACCAATTATGGTACCGCGGCTCTCACGGACCGCGTCGAAATTCTTTTAGCCATTCTTAAACTGCAAGGCAGCGCCATCTCTTCGCATTGTGGGTTACCTATAATGCGAAGAGATGGCGCTGCCTTGCAGCCTTGGTCCGCGTGGATTTTTTCTAGTTACATTTTCTATTGGGTACTAATTTAAAAGTTACAGTCTTTAATGACAATCAAGGTTCACTGAAGTTACTAGAAGCAAAAGAGTATAGTCATAAGCGAACCAAGCATATTGTCATCTGGTACCATTTCATTAAAGACTTGTTTCTAAATAATACTATATCATTTAGGTACTTACCGACTGATAAGATAACAGCGGATGTATTGACCAAACCACGGTAATACTTCGCGACCAAACCCTTGAGCACGAGCAAGCATTCTACATTTGTACATAGCATGAATGTTGAGTAACTATGTTATATTTTGTAAGAGTTATATGTAGTACTAGCTGACCCAGCGAAATTCGTACCGCCCTAAAAAAATAGGGGTTGTCCAGCGGACAAAATTGTGAATCTAAACCATTCTCAGATCCCCTTGAACACACACAAAAAAATTCATCAAAATCGGTCCAGTCGTTTAAGAGAAGTTCAGTGACATACACACTCACAGAAGAATTATATATATAAAGATTGACTTTTATAAGTATTGATATTTGTTTGTTTTGCTATGTATAACATAATGAATGTAGAGAGGCATGAGAGTATGCTGCAGTTGTTAAATACTTTAAATTGTATACTGTTATGCCATAACGCTGAGTGTAGTCGCTTTTTAGGTAAACATTGTGTCCAATGTAATCTCTAATGTAACTGATGATATGTTAGAGTCATACCTTGAAATGGAGATGTATCTCGGAGAGCACTAATAGAGTTCTAGTCTCTATATTTTTGTAAAAGCTTAACATTGTTATATGTTGAACTTTAGTTCACTATATACTCTGTGGTTGTATATTCCTTTGCTTTACTTTTTATGGAAAAAGAGTGTAAAGGTTTGTCTATGTAGGAAGTAAGTAATGTCGGTCTATCTAAGGCTCCTTTCATTCTGCAGCGTGTCGCCGGTCGCGTGCAGAGCTACCAGCTACCGGTCGAGTTGGCATTTCACAGTTTCGCGTGTGCACTCGACCGGCCTGAACGTGTACAGTCACGTACTTTATCAGTAATGGATACAGTTAATAAAAAAACAGTTATTTTGATTTATGCATTATATCATCACAACAAAAAACTCAGCCGAAAAGGCAAATTGTTCATGCATCCTATAACTTCAGAGCGTTCGTTGAGTGGTGCGTTCGTAACACTGTATTCGCAATTGCGGAACGATGAAAATAATTTTTTTCCTGTCTTTATACAACTGGTTTTGTAAGTCCCAAATAGCAGGCCTTTTTTGAACTTCTCTTATGAGTTGCTTTGTATCAATTGCCGACATGATTGTACATAACACGCGCACGCACACGTCGAACAGTGAAAGCACTGGCACGGTAATAATATCATACAGTATTCTATCTTCATACAAACGGTCGGAAAGCGAGAGTTATACCTACGCCACTCGAGTTCGATGTGCTCTCGGCGGGCATCCAGTCGCGAATGCGCCGCCGCGCCGCATCTACGACCGAACGGTCTGAATTGTTTTTTATGCAGTGTGCGTTTTGTATTGTAAATATTTGATTTAATTAAGTAGATACCTACATAATTTAGTATGGAAAAGAACAAACGACGATCAATATCGTATAACAGCACAATTGCTGTTTTTGGTTGCTTGAACTCTTCAATAACACACCCAGAGATATCATTTTTTAAATTACCTGAAATATTGGAAAGGTGTCTTACCTTTATAGAATATTTTTTATATACCTATCTACTAGTACGCCTGGAATAATATATAAATAAGTGGTTAGGATGAAAAAAGAGACAAACGAGTAATCTACCTACACTCGCGTTAAAAACAAAACTACATAAAATACTGTAGGCTGGCGGCCCTACCGCGTGCCAACGCAGCGCTCGGTCGCAGGCATTTATTTTCAAGGACAGGGCGGAGTCACAATACTGTATAGATAATATTACCGTGGCACTGGCCCGCGCGACGACCGGCACACGCGGGGCGCGCGGGCGCCGGTCAAGAATTTAGGCCGGTCGGGCGTGTTCAAACACGCAACCGGCCGCACGCGGCACAATGAAAGCCACTATGAAGATTCATACAAATTGCGCCGGTCGAGTGCGCAAGCGACCAACCAAACTGTTCGGGCCGTGGCGTCATAAAAAAATAATTATAATAATAATAATAACATGAAAAAATCTCTCGTATCTTCGTCTCGCGCGTCGCCGGCGCCGTAGGCGCCGCGGCGTGCGGGGAGACTGGTCTGGGCCGATTGGCCCACTGCAGTGGTGTCCGGTTCGCGCCTCGTCTTCAGGACGAGGTGGTCATTGGGGTCCGCTTCTTCCACTCTTCACCATCGCCGCGCGGTCGAGCCCACCGGGTGAGACCCGTTAGGGAGGCCCAGTGAGCGACCAGCGGGCGAGCGATGGGCTTGGGTGGATGGAGTAGTGCTATAATATTGGGGTTGTTAATATATATACTTACATAAACAAATACATATATAGTGCTTATAGATTAGGAGTAAACCTATGTATATGGTCTTTTTTTTTTTTTTTTTTTTGTGTTATTATTATTATTCTCTCATTTATTTAATTTCACAAGTTAGGTTTTTTATAAAATAGATATAAAAGTAAAATACAAACACGTAAATACAAAAATAAATATAGTATAAAAAACCTAACCTAGAAGGCCACCAGCAGCGGAGCGAGGCCCAAGCTACCGGTGGTTAGGGCCGCAGAGAAAGAAACCGCCTGACGATGCGCGCCGTGTCCAGGAGTACTGCCTTTTGCATCTGCCCCTTGACCCAACCATCTAGCGAGAGGCTCTTTAGATGTTGGTCGAGACTCGTTAGCGTAAACGGTCTCATAGCGAATATGAGACCGTTTACGCTAACGACTATAGGGACAATGATCGTCGAATCCACATCCCACAAAGCGGTTACCTCGTGGGCCAAGTCCAGGTACTTGCTGAGCTTGTCCTTCTCGGCCTTCACTAGGTTCTCGTCATGCGGGATGGTGATATCGATGAGCACTGCCTGGCGTTTCAATCGATCTGTCAATACGATATCAGGCCTATTGGCAATAATAGTCCTGTCCGTAATGACAGGTCGATCCCAATAGAGCGTTGCATGACCATTTTCAAGAACTGGCGCCGGTGTGTACTTATAGTACGGCACCTCGGATTCTACAAGGTTGTATTGAACAGCAAGTTGCTGGTGAATAATTCTGGCTACGAGATTATGTCTGTGCAAATACTCACCGTTAGCCAGATGAGAACAACCAGAGACGATATGTCTGAGGAATTCACCAGGCCGACGACATGCTCTACAAATGCCGTTCCGTCCCTCAGGATATATCTCCGATAGTTGTTCGTCTTCATGACTTCGTCAGCAATTGCACAGACAAACCCTTCGGTTTCCCCAAAGAGATCACCGAATCGTAGCCAGTTCACGTAGGCGAGCTGGTCCACATCAGGCCCTGTTAGGGCCCGATAGAACCGTCCGTGGAGCTCCTTGCTTTTCCATACTTCCTTGCGATCCTGGGTGCTTAGCACCCTCGGCTTGCGCCAGTTCTCTTTCGCCAAGGAGAGCGGCGTTAGGTTTTTGTCAACTGCTACAATGTCACGATGCAACCCACCCTCACTGTTAAGGAAGTAATCCCTGAGACTGCACACCTCTCGGTTGTGGAGATTCTTGGCATTTAATAAGCCACGACCTCCACACTTACGTGGGATATACAGTCTCATAACAGATGAGCGCGGGTGAAGCATACGGTGCATTGTGAGCAGTTGACGAACCTTCCTATCCAGAGTGTCTAACTCAGTCTGAGTCCATCTCAGTATGCCAAAGGAGTATGTGAATAGGGGCATCACCCAGGCATTGAAGGCGCGCACCTTATTGGCTCCCGACAAAAGACAATTCAGTACTTTTGTCAGTCTCCAAAAGAAACGCTCCTTCAATGCCTGTTTTACGTCCCCATCCGTAATACCCAAAGACTGTGACATACCAAGATACTTGTAGGTTTCCGTCTCCGAGAGAGATTTAAGAGTGATTGTCTCAGAAAGTTGTAAATTTGTGGAATTTACCACTTTCCCTCGCTTTACATGCATGACCGCGCACTTATCGACACCAAACTCCATCCCGATAGAACTACTGAAAACTTCTGTAATTTTTAGTAGTTCAATCAAGTCTGGTTGTTTTGGTGCAAATAATTTTAGGTCATCCATGTAAAGTAAGTGAGAAATGACCTCCCCACCTCTCCGGAGACGACAGCCTAGCCCTGTTTCCCTTAGCAAAGTGCTAAGAGGATTTAGAGCCAAGCAAAACCACAACGGGCTCAGACTGTCACCCTGGAAGATGCCTCGCTCTATCCTTATACCATCCAACGGATCCAAGGGGTCCTCTCCACGGTCTGGCTGACGAAGGACTATGGTCCACTGTCTCATACATGTACCCAAAAAGGATTAAAGTTGCATCGATTTTATACAACTCTAGGATCCTTCTCAGCCATGAGTGAGGCACCGAATCATAGGCTTTTTTATAGTCAATCCAGGCCGCAGAAAGGGCTCCCTTGCTCCGCCGGATATGTTGGCAAATGGTCATGTCAATGAGGAGGAGTTCTTTAGTACCACGGGACCCAACCGTACATCCATTTTGAGATGCTGAGATTATGTTATTGGCATTGATATGCTTATTAATTTCTGCTCTCAAAATGGATGTAAGGAGCTTGTATAATGTTGGCAAACAAGTTATGGGTCTATAATTTTTTGCTTCCGTGGTACTACCAGATTTATGGAGAAGGAAGGTAGTACCTGTTGTTAGGAAAATTGGCAGGGAACCACTCTCGAGAGCGTATTGGAATTGCATTGCTAAGCACTTGTGTGAGCTTCGGAACCATTTTATCCAGAAGTTGTGCAGTCCGTCCGGCCCAGGACTTTTCCAGTTATGGGACGTACGGGCTGCACAACTTACATCCTCAAGGCTTATGCTTATAGGCTTCATCGGCTCTATCGACTCACACTCGCGCTCAACAACCTCAATCCAATCACTCTCGGTGTGCTCAACAGGCACTGACCAGATACTACGCCAGAAGTTGGTCATAGCAGCAGTATCCGGCAGTAGCTCGTTAGTCACACTTTGATTGATTCCCTCCCACTTTCGGTACACCTTCCTTTGGTCGCTTTGAAAGAGACGATTTATTCGGAATCGTTCTACCCTTTCTCTATAGCGCCGAATACGTCCCGCCCACGCATAAACCTTCTGTTTCAGAAAGTCAATGCGTTCCGTGACACAGGCCAAATAATCACATGGTCTGATGCCAGTACCCGCGAATGCCTGATTCACGAAACGCATGACTCGCGGGCGATTATTCCCGTTCCTGAAACAGAATAGCTTTGCAATGACAGTCCTGCACCTGCTGATACGCTGTTCAATCCGCACTTGCCATGTAGGGACATCAGCAGCGGGCCTAGTTGCACAGTCAGGATCTGGGAACCTAACTCTGGCAACACGGCACGCCGCGATGGCCCCGCAGTACAGGATTGAATGCGTATCAACAAGGTTTTCACTAGTCTCAAAATATGAGACCAGTAAATTGTCCAGGGCTGTCATTAGCGCTATATTGCGTTTATTCGTAGGCAGGCGTGGTAAACGTGGCCTAGAGTCCGGTGTATACCGATACCGGTCAATCGCCTCTTCCAAAGCCCTCCTCAATTGCTCCTGGGTCTGGGTACTTACACTGATATTCGCACTGTCTCCGTCATTGATAACAGGGTCAATCCGCGTCACCTCCGGTATTACAACAGATGTTGATAAAACCGGAGGTGTAGAAGGCCGACCACATGTCATGACGGGAACAGTGCGCTCAGGTAGCGCCTCCAGACGAAGCCGCTCAAGTACGGAGTCGTCCAACCGCTTGTTACGTTGAATAACCCGCACCTGATCCGATAGTCGTTGCGCAGAAACAGTGATGGCTGGTTCAAGGGCCTGAAACAAAGCAAGCATCCTAACACGGTACGCAGTCATGTTAGTTTCTCCCTCTGTAGCACCATAATAGGCGCGCATGCAGTTCTCATTATTTGTATAAGACCATCGCATGCGACGCACTACACCACCGGTAGCGGGAGCCAAACGCGGAGCAGAAGGTTCCTCAGGCCCCAAGTGTGCCGGTAGCGGTGGTCGACCTCGTCGCACAGGTGGAGGCGGCGGCGCAGTCGAAGGCCCGCGCCCGTCGACGCTCGACTCACTGGTGTCGGGTGCAGTCGTAAACTCATTTCCCGACGAATCTGGCGAAGAGCTGGACGACGGTGCAGGCGGGGATGATGGGCGTGCGTGTGGTTCCGCTCGTCGTCTCGGCCTCAAATTCATTACACTTATTTCTCAGTTTTAATACACATTTTCACATCGACATAGATTTTTGATATGACAGACGTCATTGGTGTTTGGGTTAGAATTTTGTGTGTCTATTTCTTCTGTTTTAAACCGAAATTATTATTTCTTCGTTGACTGTTTTTTGGGGAATTTCTGGGATTTGTTTTAAATTATGTAACTGTATCAAAATCTGAAAAATAAAAAATATGAAATAAAAATGGGTCTGACAGTGTCAGCGGTTTTTTTTTTTTTTTATAATTATTATTATGTTTTTTTTTTTGGTTATTTATTATTATTATTATTATTATTTTTTTATATACATAGGTTCAGGATTCTATTGGAATATGCGGTCATCTGTTTCATGCTTGTCAGTCCGGGGCTTCAGGCGGGATAAGCTCTCGGGGGAGCGCTCTGTCTCGCCGTCTGCGGCCGCGTTCGTGAGGCGCGGCTATGTGGCTCAGGTGGGCAAAGGCGGAATGTTCCGCCCTGGTAAACATGTTCTTTGCCAGGCGACCTATAAATTCGTCCAACGGTTCAATCTTAAGGTCGCTGTGTAGCGTTGCGTTTCTAACGTATCGGGGGGCTTTCGTTATCTTGCGTAATGTTAAGTGCTGCTGTGTACGCATTCTCTTGCGGTTAGCTTCTGCGACTAGTGCGTACCAAGCCGGTGCTGCGTAAGTTAGGATCGATCTCACGTAGGTTTTGTAGAGACCTACCCTAATTCGGAGGGGTAACTTACTGTCAAACAGTGGTCTGAGCAAAGCTCGGGCTGTCTTCGCCTTGTTAATGACGTTGTTTACATGGCTGCGCATCGTGAGTCTTGCGTCGATTGTGATCCCAAGGTAGGTGAACTCGGGCTTCCATGGGATTGGTTCATTATTTATCTTGATCGGGGGCGGCAGGAAATGTTGGGGTCCTACTATCGTGGCCTGGGTTTTGGTTATGTTCATCGTCATTCTCTACTTCGCAAGCCACAGTATAAGGGCATCCAGTGTGGGCTGTAATTTCTCTGCGGCGTGCTTCGGTCTGTATGAGGCGGCTATGTACGCAGTGTCGTCCGCGTACAGGGCTAGTTTGGCTCCGTCTTCCACCGGGATGTCATTGGTGTAGTGCGCATACAGGGCGGGTGACAGGCAGCTTCCCTGCGGTACCCCTGCTCGTATGGGGCGTGGCTTCGATAGGTGACCTTCTGTGGCCACACAAAAGCTCCTGTCTTGTAGAAAGGCGGCGATTGTTTTGAGGAGGCGGAGGGGGAGTGGGGGGGATGAAGACGTTGACAGCTTGTGTAGCAGGCCCTCATGCCACACTCTGTCAAACGCCTTTTCCATATCGAGCAGCACAACGGCGGTGTACTCCCTTTTGTTATTGTTAACGGCGAATTCGTGTATTACCCTCGTCAGCTGTAAGGTAGTCGAGTGGCCCGGGCGAAATCCAAATTGCTCGGGTCGTGGTGTAATAAATTGCTGCATCTGGTGTAATATGAGCTTTTCGAGTACTTTGGATAAAGTAGGTAATAGGGTGATAGGTCGAAAGCTCTCTGGATTCGTAGGGTTTTTACCCGGTTTGTGTATCATGATCACTTTCCCTTTCTTCCAGTCTGTAGGGAAGTGACCTGTCCTGAGTACACCGTTGTAAAGTCGGGTAATGGCTGCTATTGTTTGGCGTGGTGCGTGGCGTAATGCCATGTTAGTGATGTTGTCCAGGCCCGGAGCTTTTCGCGGTTTGCACCTAGAAAACTCTCTCCGGACTTGGGTGGGTGTGATTACGATTGGGTTATCTGTCGGGGTGAGTCGGTTGGCTAGGCATCTAATCACGTGCGCTTCTACTGATTGTACGTGCTCGATGTCCAGCGTTGGGTTTGGCGTAAATTGCCGTTCTAAGCTGTCCGCGAAAAGCTCGGCTCTGTCAATTGCTGCGTATTTGTGGTTTCCGTTTGCATCTATAAGTGGCTTAGTGCAGGTTTTCACAGATGTTAACTGCTTACAGAGGCGATAAACTGAGGGCATGTCTTGGCCTACTGTAAGCAGGTGGTTTTCCCACGATGTGGCTGCGTGCACCTCCATTGCACGTTTGACTTCCGAGGTTAGCTTGTTAAGGCGTGCCTTAGCGGTTGGGCAGCGGGTACGTTGCCATAGGCGGCGCGTCGCTCGCTTTTCCTCTAATAGTGCCATCACTCTATTGGGTAGGTTTTTCCTATGTTTTTCCTGAGAGCGGGTGTGGGAGGCTGTTTGAAGAGCTTTTTGCATAGCCTTGGTAATTTCCCTCGTGGCCTCATCGACGTCTGTGGGCGTGTCGATCGGTCTAGTCGGCGAATTCTGTTCCATCTCAGCCTGGAATATTTTCCAGTTTATCTGTTGGCGCGGGGGCGGTATGCTGAATCTGGTAGGCGTGCAGTCCATGTGGACGATCACGGGGCGATGGTCAGAAGGTAGGTCTGCCATGACTTCTTGTGTTAAAGTGTTTGTGACGTCTCTAAATACTAACACATCCAGTACATCGCCATTCCCTTCGGCGTCGTATCTAGTCGGCTCGTCCGGGCCTAGTACATAATAATCATTATTTACAGCGTCATTATGTAATATGCGTCCAGCTGTGTTGTTTGAGGTCGAGTGCCAGTCCGTGTGCTTGGCGTTTAGATCCCCCGCTATTATTGTAGGTAGTGGGTGGAGGAGCCCGCGGAGTTCCTTCACATCAAGCGCACTCTGGGGGGGTCTGTAAGTAGCGTAAATTCTAATTGTTTTCCCTTCTAATTCAATGTCTACTCCAGATGCATACATTGATTTTAGGTTGGTTATTGGTACCGGATGGTGGATGATACGTCTGTGTACCAAAACTAAGAGGCCGCGGTATGGACGCCCTTCTGGGGTTATTTCGTCTTTTCTGTAGGTTACGTAGTTACGGACGTTAAAGGTTATGCTCGGTTTAAGGTAGGTTTCACTCACGAGCCCGACGTCCACCTGGTGTTCTGATAAAAAGTGCTCAAGTAAACGTCGTTTGCCCGTGAGTGACTGAGCATTCCAGTGCATAATCTTTAACGTCCGGAATTTAGGGCCGTAAGTCGGGTGAAGCAGTGTGTGAATTGCTCTTCAATTAGAGCAGAGAGCGCTTTTCTGAGTTCGGGTGAGATTAATGTCTCACTATTTTCTTTTTCCTCCGTCCCTTTTAAGTTGGAGGTAGTCGTGGATTGGGCTTGTGTCCCTTCCCCCTGGGAGGCGGGTCCAGGGTGGGCGGTGCCCTTTCCTCGTTTTCTTTTTTTTTGTGGCGGGTAGGTGGTGCCGATGTTGTGGGTAGTCGTCGGACCAGGTCGTTAGCTGGGGCCATGAGCGAGGTGGCGGTCGTCTCTTGTACCTCAGTTGGTTTAATTGCAGCTTTGGTGATTGGGCCGGCGGTCGGAGGGGGGCCTGTCTTGGCCACCGTGCCGGCTTTCCTGTTTCTTACCTCCTTCTTGTGTACCGGGCAGTTGGTGTGGTTTGCCGGGTGTGGGCCTCCGCAGTTTGCGCAGGTAGCTGGATCTGTGCGTGGCCGGGTGCAATCGGCGGCTGCGTGTGGCTCCCCGCAGCGCACACAGGCCAGGGGGCGATGGCAACCTTTAGACGAATGTCTAAAGCCCTGACATCTGTGGCACTGCGCGGGGCCTTTCTTACCACGCCACGCTTCTATGGTTACTCCCGGCATGCTTAGCAGCTCTCTTACTTGGTAAATGGCTGGTATTAGTCCTGGCGTCTTCGCAATGGCCGCGAAAAATATACATCCCGGGCGTCCCGCTCTCGCCCTGATGCGCTTTGTGTGCTCCACAGTGAACCCTTTGGCGGCTAGGGCGTCCTTTATGTGGAGTGGCTCGGTGTGGAAGGGTAGGCCTCGTATGGCGACCTTCAGGCTGCGCTCCTCTGGGAGGGCATAGGAGTACCAGCTCAATTCTGGCTGCACCTTTTCCAATTCGGAGAGGTACGCTTGAATGAGCCGGTACTCCTCTCCGTCCGCTGGGGAGAAACGCACGCCTTGTCCGTACGGTCTCGCATTGGGCGGGTGACCTAGTTTTTCGTGGAGCGTCTTGAAATGAAAAGTCCAATCCGGCATTTTCTCCACGACCAGGGGGGGGTACTTACGTTCCCTTACTGTCGCTTGGTCTGCGTCTTGTGTCGATGCAGTTGCGGTCTGTGTAGCCGTTTGTGCGGCCGTCGCATCGGTAGACGAGGTTCTAAAGAAAAACTCGCCGGCGTCTTGTCGGGGGGGCGGGGCGTCAAAGCTTTGGGAGCTTTCTCGAGGGGTGGCCGGAGGTGGGGTCAGGGGCGCGGTCACCGCCTGAGAATAACTTTGAGGTGGGTAGATGGAAATTTTCCTTACCGGCTCTCCTCTCGGTACAGCCTTGTCGGTATACCCTTCCTTAGGGTCGTCTACAGGTACCCTCCTCGATACCTTTTCACGTTGTGACTGCGGTGCGGGGGTCAGCAGCTGCTCCTTGGTGGGCGGCTTTGGTGACGGCGTGGGCTGCTCGGCTTGCGGTGATGCTTTGTCTCCACTGCTGTGCGACCGACGTATGCGCGGGTCGCGCGGGTGACAGCTTCGCTTGCCGGCGGTCTCTGGGGTCGGCGTAGTCCTTGGACGCTTTCTGTGTTGTGGCGTCAGTCCGGAGGGGGGTAGCGGAATAGGTGACCCACTATGCGCTCGCAGGGCGTCAAGCGCTAGTTTGTCGGCTGGGCATAGGAATATGGTTTCCCCTGCCTCTCGCTCAAGCAGGTGGACATCAGGGATCAATTCCGCGCGTACACGCTCGACGAGCGGACGTTTGTTAAACAGTTGCTATCAAGTGAACGGACTCGATCAATTATTTACAAAACATTCAGCGTAGAAGTATTCTAATTAATATTATCCAAATAAAAAATGGTGCAGTGTAGAAAATGCAAGCTTTTTGTTTCTGTGACAAAGGATGATATAATAAAGTGCAAAGGACAATGCGAGTCGGTATTCCATAAAAAGTGCATAAAAAATATAAAACAATTTTTACAAGATGAAATCTGTGATGAGTGCAAACAAAAAGAAGGGAAAACGCCCATCAGGAAGGAAGGTACGCCGACTAACATAGGGAATATTTCCTCTGAAGCGATCCTCTTGGATATTAACAAAAAACTGGATATAATATATAAGCTCGAAAAACGTATTGAAGAATTACATGAAACAGTAGATTTTTATGCTGAACAATATCAGAAAATGATGGAATTTAGTACGGAAACAGAAAGAAAGTTAAAGGCGATGGAGCAGAAGAATATATACATGGAAAAATGCAATGCTGCCTTAGAGGAACGTATACAGTATTTGGAGCAAAAGGAAAGAGAAACAAAGGTGGAAATTATGGGACTTGAGAAGCATGGAACTGAAAACATACAGAAAATTATAGAAAAGGTAGCTAATATACTAGAATTGAGTGCAGAAGATATCGAAGAAGCAAGAAGGGTGGGTAGAGAAAAAAATAAAGGAGGTAAGCCGCAAGCTGTAATAGTTAAACTTCGCTCAAAAACAGCGAGGGATCGATGGTTAAAAGTTCGTAAAAATACCCCTACTAACGGAGATATATACGGCAACGAAAGCTCCCAGCGTATATATATTAATGAAGATTTACCCAAACAGAAGCGAGAAATATTCTGGGAAACCAAAAATCAACTAAAAGGGTTATATGACTTCATTTGGGTACAAAACGGAAATATATTGGTAAAAAGAAATGAAGACGAAAATAAAATATATAATATCAAAACATTAAAAGATATAGAAGTACTTAAATACAAAACAAACGCAGCAACATCATAAAGTGCAATATAGCACGGCATGTACACACTATATGATTTTATATATGCTACAAACTTTAATGAATAAAACAGAAATAGAATCAGAAATACCATTTAAAAGGTACAAAAACTTTTACCAATTTTATGGGGAAATGATTGATGGATATATATATATGATACATTTAAATATAAGATCTATGAGAAAAAACTTCAATGAATTTATGGTTCTACTAAGTCAATCAAAGAGGCAAATAGATATTATAATTTTGTCAGAAATAAATGTAAAACAACAGGAAGTAATGATATATAATATAAAAGGATATGATATTTATTCTCATACTAGAGAAGAAAGAAGAGGTGGAGGTTTAATAATTTATACAAGAAAAAACTTGAGCACTACTATGAAAATAATAAATATTGGGTCGGCAGAAGTTGTACATGGAATAATAACTTCAGAGAAAGCATGCACGCATATTGTTGCTATATATCGGCCACCCAATAAGAACAAATTACAATTTATCAGAGAAATTGAGATTCTTATGAGAGGTTTTCAATATACAGACAACGTATTTGTCATCGGAGATATAAACTTAGACATATTGGGAAATAAAATAAATCCCACCATAAACAGATATAAAAACGGTTTGTGTGTATGCGGCCTGCAGAACGTTATACCGAATACAGAGGTAACGCGGGAAGCGGTAGTGAACGGGCGCCGTGAGATGTCCTGCTTGGATCATGTATGGGTGCGAACGAGACAGACTCGCGGGTACTGCGTGAGCGTCGCTGCGTACATTATTGACTGCTTCATATCGGATCATCACATAGTTGGTATTTGTGTAAGCACAGGTATGAGTGACAAAATACAATACAAAAAAGATCAAGTGAGTGTGTTTGGTCAATTGCGTTACTCATTGTCTCAACGACAAGTTAATGATGGTTTAGTATTGTATGACTGGAATAAACTTAACGGATTAAACTGTCCCTTAGTGTTATATGATCATATATGTAATGTGTTCAAGAGTGTGTACGAAAATAGTCAGAAGTTACAGGTGTTAGGTAAGAAAAATCTATTTAAGCAACCGTGGGTTGATATTAAATTATTAAAAATGATTGAAAAGAGGGATAAATTGTTTCGTATATGGAAAGCATCTCCTAAAAACATGAATAAGCGGTTAGATTATACGCGGTGTAGAAATAAGGTAAATAAGTTGATTTTTTATGCAAAAAATAAGTACAGAAGGGGTCAAATAACTAATTGTAATGGTGATTATAGGAAAGTATGGGCGCATATTAATGAATGGACTGGACAGGTAAAGCCAAGTTTAGATAATGTAATAATTAAGCACCTAGGAAAATCAGACAATATTTCCAATATTTGTAATAACTTTACGACAACTTTTACAAAGGAAATATTAGAAATTAAACATTATTGTAATATAAAATTTATGGACAGAAAAACATATGTAAAAGAAAGTAACGTCACATTTAGATACAGGAAAGTGAATGCGGTACAAGTGGAAAGAATCATTAGAAACATAGATTGCCATAAGGCACCTGGAGTAGATAAAATAAGAGCACAAGACTTAAAATATATAAAACAGAAAATCTGTCCTTTACTAGCCAAATTTATTAATATGTGTATTGAGCAAGGAACTTATCCAGAGCAATTAAAAAAAAGTATCATACGTCCAATACACAAAAAAGGTAGTTATATAGACTATACTAATTATAGACCAGTAGCAATATTGTCGGTAATTAATAAGGTGATGGAAAAGGTCATAGTAGGTCAAATTACAGAGTTTTTAGAAAAGCATAAGATTTTACATGATGCGCAGCACGGTTTTAGGAAAGGAAGGAGTACTAGTACTGCTCTAAACTACTTTGCTGAAACTGTAAATACGAGTCTGGATGCTGGACTACAGGTTCTCGTTCTTTTTATAGACTACAAAAAGGCGTTCGATACACTTGATCATAATATGCTGCTTCAAGCTATGAGTGAATGTGGAATAAGAGGACCCATGAATGAATGGTTAAGAAGCTACTTGAGCAAGCGAACTATGTGTACAGCGATATCAGGACAATTAGGAAAAGTGGCTAAAGTGGAGCTGGGTGTACCAACCGGATCAGTCTATGGGCCAGTTGGGTATATCATGCATGTAAACAGTGTGGCTAATGTTGTCCAGAGATGTAGGGTTTGTATGTATGCAGATGACATGTGCCTCATGTTTGCATCTA
This sequence comes from Chilo suppressalis, assembly GCA_902850365.2. NCBI lineage: Eukaryota > Metazoa > Arthropoda > Insecta > Lepidoptera > Crambidae > Chilo > Chilo suppressalis. The sequence goes on from OU963919.1 coordinate 11,102,451, forward strand.
ATAATCCAAATGAATTATCAGAAAATATCCAAGAAGATCTAGAAAATATCACTAAATGGGCACATGATAATGGAATCATTATTAATATTACTAAAACTAAATATATGCATATATGCTCACCTTATAACCGTGCAGCTAGGACAATGAATCAGGACACATTTAGCATAATAGGTCACTCTTATGAATGTCTACATAATATGAAATGTGCATGCAATTGTCAAAAAATAGAAATGGTAGAAAATTTCAGATACCTAGGCGTAGACATAGACCGAAACTTTAACTTCAAAATGCATATAGAACAGGTTTGCACTAAGCTCCGAAATGTATTTTGTAAATTTTATCAGTTAGTGAAAATATTAGACAGACGGACACTACTAATGGTATATCATGCTCTTGCCGAATCTTTAATTAGTTATGGTCTTAGTGTATATGGGCGTACTTATAAAACATATATAAACGAGATAAAAAATATACAAATAAGGTTACTGAAATATATAGTTGATAAAAACACAAGAAAAAAATGTAAACAGGATTACAGTAAATTATATAAAGTATGTAGAATATTGCCAGTAGACAAGAAAGTGGATTATTTAATAGTAAAAGAAAATTATTACAATTTGTGGGATAGACCCCTCATTGTTAATAGGTATAATACAAGTAGTGTTAGGGAAAGGAAGTTTATTATACATAAAGTTAAAAATAGTTATGGGATGAGAACGAATAAATATATAATACAAAAAATTCTAAACAAATTAGAGTGGGTAAGAAAAAATAAGAATGTTAGCATACATATATTAAAAAAATCCTTGAAAGAAATTTTACAGAAATGAGAACACATTATTGTTATTATTATTTTGTATAAGCAAAAACTATGTATCAATAAGTACTTAAACATTATTTTCACATTACATTGTTAATCTTCACAGTGAACCGCTTCATATTTTGTAACTAAATATTTAAATCAAAATCTCTTTTTTCAGATTGGAAGCATAATAAAACTCTTTTGAATAATGCGTAAATTATGTATTTGTAACAGATAGTCACTTTAAAATAGCTTAGACATAATATGTTAACAGTAGCTTATAGTCATATTATTTGTAAGTTTATAACAGTAGTATTAGTTTAACATGATACTGTAAGGAAAACGAGCGTTGGCTTGCCAACAACCTGATGTTTACAGGTTGGCAAGGTATTAAAATATGAAAAAAATATGTATCAATGATTAAATAAATAAATAAAATAAAAAAATAAAAAAATATGCTGTCAGCCAGCGACAAAGTCTGTCCGACACAAGGCCGGATTCCACCAGCCGAGTCACCATCACCTCGTCAAATTCATATTTGACGTGCGGTGATTTTGCCTCGGCTAGCTTCTTCGCCATGTCCCTGACACAGCTTCCGCCTGTTTGAGCGGGAGTTGAGGGTAGTCCCATATTTGTATCAGGTGGGGCGGGGGGGGAGCGGTGTTGTGAGCGCCGTTCTTGAGGTCGATGCTGCGGTCAAGCTCGTGGGCTGGGGTGTTTTGTCCGCTGGTGTTCTTGCGGATTTTAGTTGCTTCGGCGTCGGGGGTGGCGGTTTGTCCGCCATCGCGACGCGAGTAGGGTGAGCCGGCGCGACCCTGAGCAGCGCGCGCGGGCGCGCGCTGCCCTGTAGCTATGAGGGAATGCGGTCCCCGCTGGCCTGGGCGGCCAGGCAAGGTTCGCCTGTCTTATTCCACAATAGGTTAGGTGACACTTGAGTAGTATTAGGGTCCGTGCGCGACGTGAATTTGCATACCAAAAATCATAGGCTCAATTACTGTCCTCACATGAAAAAATGACAAAATGACCCTACTTATATCTAAGATTATGAGTACGCAGTTAGCGCTAAGTCAGAGCGGTAGTTGACCTATCCCGTGCGTTTCCCCCCGCGCCCCGCCGCAGTTGCGTCGTCGGTTGCTCGCAGTTCGCGCTAGGTCGGAACGGTAGTCGGCCAGTCGTGTAAGCCTCTTCTGAGCTGTAGTCGCGTCGTCCTTGACAACTCTCCCCCTGGCGCAGACTCGTCGTAGCCTTCCTTGATGCGAGGACGACGATCTTGGTGGTGGGGCGTCGCAGCACTCCTCCTCTGGTGGGGACGTCGGCGCAGCGTACTCGTCCATCGGGTCCGGGGTAGACGGCGATGATCTCCCCGCGGGGCCACACGTTGCGTGGCATGGCAGGATCGGCGATGATGACCAGGTCCCCCATGTGCAGCTGGTCTTCTCCTGGAGTGGCGGCGGCTTGGCGGGGCGCGAGTGTAGGCAGGTACTCGCGCACCCACCGGGTCCAGAAGGCGTCGGCGAGTGCCTGGCTGGCGCGCCAGATGCGGCGGTCGGCCGGGTCGCAAGGCCCGGTGTGCGGTAGGCCTGCTGAGCTCCCCAGCAGGAAGTGGTTCGGCGTGAGTGTCTCCGGATCGCTAGGATCGACGGAGACGTGTGTGAGAGGCCGCGAGTTTATGGTGTACTCGGCCTCTGTCAGCAGTGTCTGGAGCACCTCTTCTTTTGGCGCTCGTTCGTGGAGCACGGCGGCGAGTGCAGCCTTGACGGAGCGCACCAGTCGCTCCCAGGCTCCCCCCCATGTTCGGCGCCCCTGGTGGGATGAAGCGCCATGTCATGCGGTGCTGTTGTCCCAGGTTTTCCAAGGCGGGCTTCCATTCCTCGAAGGCGGCACGGAGTTCGACGTCGGAACCCCTGAAGTTGGTCGCGTTGTCGCTCATCATTTCTCGCGGCCATCCTCGTCGGGCTGCCACGGGCGTGTAGCGGCGAGCGTTGCGACGTATCCAGTGGAGGACGGTGCGGCTGTCACTCCAGTAGACGGTGCGACTGGGCTCTTCCTTGTGCTCGGTGACGATGGCTTCGGCGAGGCGCGCGCCGATGACCGCTGCTTGCAGCTCCAGTCGTGGAATGCTCTGTGTCTTGATGGGGGCCACCTTTGCTTTGGCGGCGGCGAGGGTGATGCTGATGCTGCCGTCGTCCCTTGTCATCCTCCAGTACGCGGCGGCGGCATACGCTTGTTCGCTCGCGTCGCAGAACACGTGCAGTTCGCGGCGCGCGGCAGGCCCGTACCAGCGTGGCAGGCGTAGCTGGGCAACCTCCTCACGTAGGGTCTGCAGCCACCGGGTGAAGTCTTCTGCTTCGGCGTCAGGCAGCTGCTCATCCCACCCCAGCTTCTGCTTCCATAAGCCTTGCAGCACGATCTTGGCTCGTATCGTGAACTGGCTCAACAGTCGGGTCGTATAGAGACATGACGGCGCCCAGGGCTTCTCGTTTCGTCGGCGTCCGCTGTTGCTCGATGACCTCCTTCGGGACTCGGTGCAGCGTGGTGTTGAAGGCCAGCTGGTCTCGCTCGGCGTCCTATAGCAGGCCGAGCGTCTTGTCTGGTGCTGGTGCCAGTTGAGTGGGGCTTCTCGTTCTGAGCTCCTCTTCTATGTCTTCTAAAGTCGTCCTTTTGTTGGAGTTCCACCCTCGTAGCCTGAAGCCTGCTTGCGCGTGAACGAAGGCCACTTCATTGACCGTCTTCTTTGCAGTGGCGATGTCGCTGAAGGATTCCACGAGGTCATCCATGTAGTGGTTCCGGGTGATGGAGTTGAACGCGGCGGGATGGGTGGCCGCGAAGTCTTCCGCGTTCCGGTTCCTCACGCTGTGGGCCAGAAAGGGTGAGCTGGATGCGCCGAAGATCTTGTACTTTCGCGGTGGTTGATCTTGCTTCTCTCTCCACAGGAACATTTGGGCCGGCTGGTCTTCCTTTCTTATCGCAATGCGCAGGAACATTTCCTGTATGTCAGCGGTCACTGCAACTGGGCCCTCTCTGAACCGGAACATGATCCCCTGCAGTGACTGTAGCAGGTCTGGTCCCTCCAGCAGTAGGTCGTTCAGGCAGACTCCGTGTGACTTGGCGGAGGCGTCGAAGACCAGGCGCAACTTCTCCGGTTTGTTTGGGTTGAAAACCGGAAAGTGCGGCAAGTACCACTTCCGCGGGCTCTCTTCCTCGGTGCCGTCGCATGGCTGTGCGTAGCCCTTCTGCAGTAGCGCCTCGACTTCTTGTTTGTATCGCGACGCAAAGTGGGGTTCTCGTTCACACCTCCTCTCGACGTTCTTTAGTCTTCGCAGAGCGGCGTTGTAGCTGGGCGGCGTGGTGACTTCTTCCTTACGCCACGGTAGTCCCACTTGGAAGCGTCTGCCGATTCGCCTGGCCGTTGCGTTGAAGACTTGGATGGCGCGTTGGTCCGTGTCTTCGGTCTTCTCTTTCAGGGATACTCCAAGCGCGTCGATCTTGAAGTGCTCTTCTACCAGCCTCTCTATGCGGTCATTGCTGTTGCAGTCGGGCGTGAAGACGTGCAGGATCGATTCGGCATCCTTTGCGTACAGTGTGCGTGGTACGGTGCTGTGGATTGTCCACCCGAGCCCGGTGAGCGAAGCGGCTGGTTCGTTTCTTCGTCCCATCTTGAGTTGGCGTGACACGATGAGGTGCCAGTTGTCGGCGCCTATTAGCAGTTGCGGCCTCGCTGTCCCGTAGCAGACGTCGGCTTCTTTCAGCCCTCGCAGGTGTGTGTGCTTCAGGACGCTTGCCGGAACGGACTGGTGGTGGAGCACCAGTTCCCTTATGGTGCGTAGCTTCACTTGGTGCGTGGTGTCGTCACTCTTGCCCTTCACCGTTGCTTCGACGAGCTTGCTGGTGGCTTCTTGGCTGGTGGATGCTACGCCACGTATGTGCAGTGGTCGCGCCGGCCCCTCGATGCCCAACTTCTGCGCCAGGTCGTCTTCCATGAGTGACACGGTTGAGCCCTCATCGAGTAGTGCGTAGGTGTTGGCCTCCCCCTGTGGGCCCCCGACGGTGACTGGAACCACCTTCAGCAGTACCACGCTTCTATCCTGGCCGGCGACAGTGGCGACTGATACGGTCTCGTTGCTTGCACTCTTCGCTTCCTCCACGGGTTCGGTGTGGAGCAGTCGGTGGTGAGGACGGCGGCATCCGTTCAAACCGCAGGCCCTCTTGTTGCAGCTCTGGCGTCGATGGCGTTTCTCGAGACATTTGAAGCAAATGCCCTCTTCCTTGACGATCTTCCATCGTTCGTCGGTGCTGGCTTCTTTGAACTTCTTGCAGTTCGGCAACGTGTGGTTCTCGTTGCATGCGGCGCATTCGTACTTCCGTTCTTGCTGTTCATCGGTCTTCGTAGACTTCGGTGATGGCGGCGCGGCGTCTGTAGTGGTGGCGTATATGGTCGCCTTCCTCTTCGTGGCGCTCGCTGGGGTAGTGGCTGGTGGCTTCACAGTCTTCGCCGTTGTTGCCGGCTGTGCGGTATAGGTGAACCGCATCGCCAGGTCCGCTTCATCCATCAGGAACTTCGACAGTAGCTTGATCTATGGCTCGTGGAACTTCACGTTCTGTTGAGCATAGTCGCACCACCGGGCGCGCAGGTAGGGGCTTAGCTTCTCCAGCACCTCCCTGGCCAGTATCGGGTAGTGTAGATAGTCTTGACGATCCATGTTCTGCAGCATACAGACGATGTTCTGAAGCTTCACTGCGAAGGCGTTCAGCTCGTTGGCGGTGCTCCCCAGTCTTGGCAGGCGGCGCAGCTCTTCCATGGTCTTGTCTATGATGAACTTCGGTCTTCCGAAGCATTGCTCCAAGGTACGCATCACTTGCTCAGGGCTGCCGGCGGTGCTCAGGAGTCCTGATGTGGCTTCACGGGCCTCCCCCCGTAGGCAGTTGCGTAGACGGGCCATGTTCTCTGTTGGCGTGAATCCGTAGGTAGCAGTCGACTCGATCATTGCAGCATCGTTGACAGCGCCGGAGAAAGTAGGCAGCTCGGTGATCTGCCGGGGCGCGGGGCGCACCCGTATCATCTTCTCGAACGCTTCTGCCAGTTGCTCGATGCCCCTTCTGTGTCGCGTCGGCGTCGGCGATCTTGCTTTGCGTTGAGGAGTCTCTTCGAAGTGTACTGCACCGGTCGGTCGCTCCCCCTGCACCGTCCGCGGGGTGCGCAGTTCGTGCGCAGGGGTGGGCCCGTCGTTCATGGGCGCCGTGAATCCCGGACTCTGGTTGACTCCCCCCGCACCTCGGAGGGCATCGTCGTGTGCAGTCGCAGCCAGTCGTCAACTCGTTCGTTCGCATTCTCGATGCATGATCCTTCCGCTTCAGCTTCCTCTTCACGAATTTCTTCAATGTAGGCAGCCAGTCTCTTCTTAATAAGTTCCGATTCGATCGCCAATTCCTTCTTCCTTACTTCGGCCGGTCGCTCTTCCGCTTGCAGTTGTGCGTTTCGTATTCTTGCCACGACGCTACTTGTCGATCTTCTTGATGCTCTTGATCGCGCCGGTGACGGGTCACGTGATGCTTCGACGTGAGCGGGGTGCGCGGGGGTGTGAAATGCGGCAGGGTGCCCCCCCCCGGCCCCTATGACGTTACTACCGTCCATGTGGACGTTTGTCCTCAGCCTGGTCGACAAGTCTTCCCGTTCTTGGGTTGTGCCTCCTCCCGACGGTGAGCGTGGTGGCTCCGTAAAAACGGTCTGCGCGGGCGGCGTGGCTTCCTGGGAACGTGTCTTGACCATCTTCAATATTTTATTCTTCAAATTCCGGCGTTCCGGCGTTCTTCAAATTCCGGCATTCCGGCGTTCTTCAAATTCCGGCGTTCCGGCGTTCTTCAATTCCGGCGTTCCGGCGTTCTTCAAATTTCGCAGCGTTCTTCAAATCCGGCGTTCTTCAGATTTCGCAGCGTTCTTCAAATTCAGCTCGATGTGACCAGCAGCTTGATGCTGTGTCTGGCTCCGGATCGTTGTGGATCAACAGCTTTTCTTCCCGGTTCTTCAAATCTGGATCGCAGATTCGCCACGGTAGGGCTCTTCAAATCCGGCTCGATTAGACCAGCAGCTTGTTGTGGACTGTATGATGATTTTGATTGAAACTCGATTTTTTCTTCCTTTTGTAGTTTATTTTCTTCTTATTTATTACAATTTTTGCTGTTCTGGATCGCATGAAAAAATGAGCTTGCAGTTCTTCTTCTGTCGATCCGATCCGATCCGAATCCGATGTTGAAGGTTGTTCATTACGGAGGTAGCGGGGTCGCACTCTGTCTCGAACAGAGTGGTCGATGCGGTCCGTTCCCCCCCTCTCTACGTCTTCACACACCGCCCTCGGCGCGGTCTAGCCCACCGGGTGAGACCCATGGGGGAGGCCCAGTGAGCGACCTGCGAGCGGGCGGTGGACTTATCGTGAGGGGGGTTAGGGCCAATCAGGTTTAGGAGAATGGTGGTCGTGGAGATGTCATGTCCGAGGATGTCGCTTCTGTTGTGGGTTGTGCATCAGTTGGTTGGGCCCGCCCGCGGGTGCGGGCGGGGCCGGTGTCAGTCCGGTGGTGGTGGCTCAACCGCTCGCGGAGATCGCGGGCGGGAACTTGAGGGTGTCTCTTCGGGTGGAGGCAGGAGCTCCCTGGGAAGCGGTCTGTCGCGGCGGGTTTGGGAGCGGACGTACGCTGGCGCGATGTCGCGCAGGTGCGCGTGCGTGGAGTGGTCCGCTCGGCCAAACATTTTGACGGCGAGTTTGCTGACGAACTCGTCCAGGGCTTCTGTATTCAGGTCTCGCTGCAGTGTTGTGTTCCTGACGTAGCGCCCTGCGTTGGCGATGAGGCGTAGGGTGACATTTTGTTGGGCTCGGAGGCGTTTCCGGTGGGACTCGGCGGCCAGCGCGTACCACGCCGGGGACGCGTACGTCAGGATAGAGCGTAAATATAATTTATATATAGCTACCTTTGTTTTTATAGGTAGCTGGCTGCGTAGTAGAGGGCGCAGCTGTGCGCGCGCTGTCTTCATTTTTGATATGGTGGTGGTGACGTGGGTATTCATCCGAAGTCGGGCGTCAATTGTGACTCCAAGGTACTTGACGCTGGGGGCCCATGGGACTGTTTCCCCTAGGAGAGTGATCGGTGGCGGGGGGCGGCGTTTTCGTCCGATGACCATCGCCTGCGTCTTGGCCACATTGACGCGCAGGCGCCACTTGTCCAGCCACGGGCCAAGGGCGTCTAAGGTGGGTTTCAGTTTGGTGACGGCGTGGTTGGCGTTCATCGATGAACTGATGTACGCGGTGTCGTCCGCGTACAGGGCGAGCATAACGCCGTCCAGCGCTGGCACGTCGTTTGCGTAGGCCGCGTATAGGCTCGGGGAGAGGCAGCTGCCCTGAGGGACACCTGCTTGGACTGGGCGCGAGGTAGAGAGCGCGACTTCTACTGCAACTCTGATCTGGCGGTCGGTGAGGAATGATGAGATGATGTGGAGAAGGCGTGACGGAAGGTTGGCCAGTGACAATTTATAGATGAGACCTTCGTGCCAAACTTTGTCAAACGCCTTCTCCATATCCAGCATTACCAATGCGGTGGTCTCTCTTCTGTTGTTGCAGGCTGCTAGGTGGTGGAGCACTCGGGCGAGCTGCAGGGTGGTGGAGTGCCCGGCTCGGAAGCCGAACTGCTCTCTGCTCGGCAGCATGATGACCTTGCCCTCCTTCCAGCTGCTCGGGAAATGACCAGTGCGGCAGATACCGTTGAATAGACGGGTGATGGCGGTGATCGTCTTCATCGGTAAGTGACGTAGTGCGGCGTTGGGTATGCGGTCCTGGCCGGGGGCTTTCTTCGGCTTCGTCTTAAGCATCTCGCGTTGGACCTGGCGAGGCGAGAAAAATATAGGGTCCTCTGTGGGCGGCGGTGGCGACGACAGACAGCTAATCACGTGGGACCTCACGGTCTCCACATGCTCACTGTCTGTCGTGGCAAAGGGAGAGAACAAACTTGCCAAGTGGTCGGCCAAGAGCTCGGCGCGGTCTTCTGCGCGGTATCGGAGGTGGCCGGTGCTGTCGAGTAGAGGTCGCGTAGATGGAGTGGTGGTGGTGAGTTGCCGGCATAGGCGGTGAGCTGAGGGCATGTCACCGTCTACGCTCAGCAAGTATCGGTCCCAGGATTCTGCGGCGTCATCGTCCAGCTCGCGTTTAATCCTATTGGAGGGCGCGTTCAGGCGGGATTTAGTGATGGGGCAGCGAGTCTGTTGCCATAGGCGCTGGGTTTTGCGTTTCTCCGCAATCAGCTCTCTTATGTGGCGGGGGAGAAGAGGAAACCTCCCTGTGGTGGAGAGAGTGCGCTCGGAAGTTGTGAGCGCAGATTGGATTGCGGCCGCGATCTCACTAGCTGCCGTTTCGACGTCTGCTAGGGTTGTGATTGGTCGCGTGGTGGTAGTGGATGCAATCGATTTCCGGAACTGGTCCCAGTCAATGCGTCTCCTTGGCGCGGGGGGCGTCACACGAGTAGGGGGGGCGTGCAGAATGCACAACACTGGGCGATGATCGCTAGGTAAGTCCAACATTACCTCCTGCGTAATGGTGGAGTCGACTGCTCGGTGGACTACTATGTCCAGGACGTCATCGGTGTGGCCTGCTGGATCGTGGCGTGTAGGCACGGAGGGGCCCGATACGTCGTAATTGTGCTCGACGGCGTCCTGGAATATGCGGCGGCCGGCGGAGTTGGTGGTGGAGGAGTGCCAAGAAGGATGCTTGGCATTAAGGTCACCCGCCACGATGGTGGGTAGCGGGTGCAGGAGATCCCTTAATTCCTTGACCTCGAGTGAAGTGCCCGGCGGTTTGTAGGCCGCGTACACCCGAATGTCGATGCCGCCGAGGAGGATGTCAATTCCACACGCGCGCAGGGTGGTGACGTGTGCTGGGGGTGCGGGTTGATGAATGACCCGGCGGTGGACAGCTACTAGCAGCCCTCTGATGGGCCGTCCGTCCGTCGGTGAGGATTCGTCCTGCCTATAGATGGTGTAGTTGGGCAGGCGGAAGTCTGTGCCAGATGAGATTCGAGTCTCACTCACGAGGGCTATATCCACTCTGTGCTCGCGCAGGAAGTGGAGCAGCATGCGGCGTTTCCCCGTGAGTGACTGCGCATTCCAATGAACCATCCTTAGGGGCGCGAATGTGCTGGTATGAGTTGGAGGAGGCAGTGTTGGAGCTGTCCGGTGCTGGCGAGCAGTTGTTGCAGGGCGTCGGCTGGTAGTAGTGGCGCCTGGGTGGGCACGGACGCCGTCGGTGGTGGTGGTAAGGGTGGTTGGGTTTGGGCGGGTTTAGTCCCCGTCTGTTCTTCTTTGTCCGCGCCTCGGCGTCCCCTTTTTCGGCGGCGGCGGCGGGCGGCAGTGGTGGTAGTGCCGTCTCGGGCAGGTGGCTTGTTCGCAGGGGCCATGAGTGAGGCCGGCGCATGCTCACTCACCTCTTTTCGCGGAATCGTTGCGTTGGTGACTGGGCCGGTCTTGGCCACAGTTGAGGCGGTCTTGTTGCGGCTCTCCTTGCGTAGGGCCGGGCAGCTGCTGTGGTTGGCCGGGTGGGGGCCGCCGCAGTTCGCGCAGGTCGCGGGCTCCGACCTTGGGCGCGGGCAGTCGGCGGCGGCGTGAGGGGCCCCGCATCTCACGCAGGCGATCGGGTGGTGGCACCCTTTCGACGAGTGTCGGAAACCCTAACATCGGTGGCATTGGGCCGGGCCTTTCTTCCCTCGCCACGCCTCGATGGTGATCCCGGTCATGCTCATCAGCTCCTTCAGCTGGTATATAGCCGGGATGGTGTCGGGAGATCTTTTCAGAGACACAAAGAAAATGCAGCCCGGGCGGCCTGCTCGTGCCCGGATGCGCTTCGCGTGCTCGCAGAAAAAGCCTTTTTCAGCGAGGGCTTCTGAAATCTGGTGTGGCTCAGTGTTGAAGGGTAGCCCCCTGATGGCTACCTTCAAGCTGCGGTCCTCGGGCAACTGGGAGAGATATGCCTGGATGAGCCGGTACTCATCTCCATCTACAGGGGTGAAGCGGACGCCCACTCCGAAGGGGCGCGCATTGGGGGCGCGGCCGAGCCGGTCGTGAATCTTCCGCAGGTGTGTCGGCCAGTCAGGTAGATGTTCAACCACCAGGGGTGGGTACTTACTTGCCGTCTGGCCGGTGGAGGCATTTTGCGCGGTTGCGGTGGTTTTCTGGCCTGGGCGGGCGGCGGTCCCTTGGGCGGGCGGAGCCGGTGTTGTTGTGGCGGCAGCGGCGGTCGTCGTGGGCGCGGTTACTGCAGCCTGCGCGTATGTTGGGGGGTGAGGGTAAGTCGGTAAATTTTTTTCACTAGTCCAGTCGGAATAGCCATAATTTGGACCGACTTCTATTCTAAGACACCAGCGCTTAGCCAATTTTTTCCTAGGTAGTATAGACTCCCACGAATATGCCCTCCATTTGTCCCCGCTAGAACCCGTGTTTTGTAGCCAGGAAAATTGTTTAAACAAAGAAAAACCGGTTTTTTGAGTTTTTTTGCTTCTAAACGGGGATTTTGAAATTTTTTTTGAATCAAAGTTGTTCATTAGCTTGCCCTCTACAAAATCAGTTCTATGAAAAAAATAACGTGAGATTGTTAGTTTAGCAGTAAATTGCAATTATGTCGGTTTTACGTTTGCAACAATTCAACATGTTATAATAAACATTTTGATTTCTAAAGTAGTTTATCATGTGGGTAACGCCACTCCCAAGAGAGTCATGTAAAATTTATCGACCTGTGTCACAAACTTTAGCAACAATTCTCAATCTCCGAAAAAAAAGTACTTGCCTGTCCCGTCTTTCCCAGAAGGCGCACAGCGGGGAAAAAAATTCAGGTGATTCGATTCACCAAGAATTTTGAGGAATCGATCGAGTAGAAAAAAATCGTTAATAAAAATGTTCGTTTTTGGACGATTTTTTTTTTTTTTAAAAATTGACGTAGAATATTTTTTTTTTAAACTAATGTATTTTTCTCTCCTCAACTCGAATATACGATTGAAAATTTAAAAAAATCAGTTTATTTATGTAAAGAAATTATTTATAAAACTATTAACTAAAATTCGATTACAAGACTGCGTTGTATTCTATATTTCTAATTAAATTAATTTCGTCCTTTTTTCTTCCGGTTCATAATCGGAATTCTCAGGGTATATTAGTATTATATATATATTACTAGCTGACTCGGCGAACTTCGTACCGCCCAAAAGTAATAATTTGCAATAAATTAAAATTGCGACTATAATTTGAGATTTAAACTATCCTATCTCTCAAGTTGGATCGAACTGCACATGGTGTGCGAATTTTATTATAATCGGTTAAGTGGTTTAGGAGTCCATTGAGGACAAACATTGTGACACGAGATTTATATATATTAAGATATATATGTATTATATATATATATATTCAGAATAGTATATTCGAGTTGAGGAGAGAAAAATACATTAGTTTAAAAAAAATATTCTACGTCAATTTTTAAAAAAAAATTAAATCGTCCAAAAACGAACATTTTTACTAACGATTTTTTTCTACTCGATCGATTCCTCAAAATTCTTGGTGAATCGAATCACCTGAATTTTTTTCCCCTCTGTGCGCCTTCTGGGAAAGACGGGACAGGCAAGTACTTTTTTTTCGGAGATTGAGAATTGTTCCTAAAGTTTGCGGGAGTGGCGGTTGCGTCACCGGTGGTTAGCGGCGCGTTCGCACGGGTAGGTGGCCGGGCCGGGGTGGTGGTAGGTCCGGGGGCGGCGGTTGGCCGTTGAGACGGCGGGTCCGCCATGCTGCGGTCTGGAGCTTACGCCGGCGCGATCCTGGCAGGGCGCGCCTCGCGGCGCGCGCCTGTCCTGCGGCTAAGGGCGTAGCTGTCTTCGCCGACACACAGCACGAGCGGTGTCGGGCCGTATTCGCGAGGTTAAAAAATATCAATTTTTTATCGGAGTACGTGGGTAGTTTTGGATCCGTGCGCGACGGCGTAGTACGGTCTATGAAAAAATCTCTGGGTCGTCGTCTCGCGCGTCGCCGGCGCCGCGACGTGCGGGGAGTCTGGTCTGGGCCGGTTGGCCCACTTCAGATGTAGCGGGCTCGCGTCTCGACATCGGGACGAGACGGTCAGTTGGGGCTGTACCCCCACCTCCGCTTCTTCACACGTCGCCCTCGGCGCGGTCAAGCCCACCGGGTGAGACCCATGAGGGAGGCCCAGTGAGCGACCAGCGAGCGGGCTACGGACTTCAGCGGGCAGGGGTAGTGTTGTATCCGGGGGTAGGCGTGAAAAAAGTTCTGTCAGACTGCCCGAACTTTCTGACAAAGTCCGTGAGCAGTACTGTGAGCTATTGCATCAGGCGGGCTGTCGCTTCTTGTTGGTGGTAGTGGTTGCCATCTGTGGGTGGTGGGTTGCCATCTTTGGGTGGTGGGGCTGCGGGGGGCGTGTTCGTCGGCGAGACATCGCTCGCTGGACGACGTCTGCGGCGGCGCCGATTGGGGCTGCTGGTGTTCGAGGGAGGAGCATTCGCGGGGGCCATCAGTGTGGCCGGCGCGTGCTCGCTCACCTCGGCTGGGTGTTGTACGGGTGCGGTGGGTGGGCGGCCTGTGCGGGCCACTGTTGTGGCGCGTCTGTTGCGCGCCTCGCGCTGGAGCGCGGGGCACGCGCTGTGATTGGCCGGGTGCGCGCCCGCGCAGTCCACGCAGGTTGCGGGCTGCGCTAGCGGTCGGGGGCAGTCGGCGGCGGCGTGCGGGTCACCACAGCGCACGCAAGCAAGCGCGCGGTGATAGCCGAGGCTGGAGTGGCGGAACCCCTGGCAGCGGTGGCACTGCGCGGGGGCGTACTTCCTTCCTCTCCAGGCTTCGACAGTGATCCCGGACATACTCAGGAGGTCACTCACTGAGTAGATAGCCGGGATGAGGTCTGGTGTTCGACGAAACGAAGCGAAGTATAGCGAGCCGGGGCGGCCTGCTCGCGCCCGGATCTGCTTGGTGTATTCGATCTCAAAGCCCTATTCTGTAAAGGCCTTGGCGATGTCGTCATGGCTGGTGGCCACAGGTAGCCCACGGATGGCCACCTTTAGGCTGTGGTCTTCTGGACGAGCGTGGGCGTACCAGCTCAGTCCGGTCTGCTCGGAGAGGTAGGCCCGAACGAGCCGGCCCTCGTCATCGTCCTGCGGGGTGAAACGTACGCCCGTTCCGAACGGGCGCACGCTGGGAGCTCGGCCGAGTTGGTCGTGTATCGCGCGCAGGTGCTTCGGCCAGTCCCGCAGCTGCTCGACCACGATCGGCGGGTGTTTGCGGACCCGTGGGAGCGTGGGAGTGCTGCGGGAGGCCGGCTGCGCGGTCGACACGGCGGCGGGTGGTGCGGCGGTAGGTGGGTTTTTTTCTGCTGCGAGGTGGGTAGGCGCAGAAATTTGCGCTGCCTGGGCATAGCTTACCGACTCGATGTGTGTCGGTAAAGCAGTCTGCGGCTCGGTCTGTGGTTGTACATGGGCGGCGGGGGCGGTCTGTTGCTTGGGTTGGTGTTCCTCCTTCGTAGGGGTCTTCACCGGTGCTGGTATGGGGGTGCGGAACGTTACCGGGGAGTCGCCACAGCTGCGGGAGCTGCAGACCATATTTTATAAAAAAGAAAATCCTGACTTTACCATCCATATATATCCTAGACATATCACTATTCGTACATCAAAATTTAGACGTATTTAAAAAAGTTGACGAAACACATAATATAAATACACGGCACAAAACTCGATTATATTTACCACCATCTCGATTGAGATAACTTAGTAGCAGTCCATATTTTAAGTGTATAAAAATTTACACAGTCAGGTCATAAGTATTGTCACACAGTAAAATTTTTTCTTTTAGAATGCTGGCCACAAAAAAGTTTATTGAATTCGAATTTCGAATTGTTCATGAAAATAAAAAAGTATACTTTTTAGAATTTTACTCATTTTTAAATATGTAGTGGACGCTTAAAGAAGACCGTGTTGCAGTTAATGCGTTGCATCGTTGCGGTTACGCGCCAATTCAATTTTTTGACATACTGAAAAATTTGAATATAATCAAAAGATTCGTTTATCGTACCATCAAACGATACAATAAAGACTCTAGTGTAGATGACAGGTCAAGAAGTGGTCGCCCTCGGTCTGTTAGGACTCCAGCAGTGATAAAAGCTTAGATTAAAACAAAAAGGGTAGATACGGCACTAGCCTCACAAAAGTGACCCTAATCGCTTTAGTCACAACTTGACATGCAAACGACGTACATGTGAACGCCAAAAAGAAATATTGCAAATATTTTGTGTTTATATGATAAAACAATGCCTAAGTGTGTTTTTAAAACGTACTCAAATTGCTCAAGAACTAAAAATAAAACCCACGGCATCACTTTTCATTCTTAAGTACTATAAAATATATTTTTTTCATAAAAATTGCTGTTTGTTTTGAATCTTATTCGGTAGTGACGTCGAGTACTCGTCGCGTGATTGGTCGGTAGTGCAGTGACGCGGATCTCGCAGTCTCGTTCGCGCTGCCGTTGAAACTTAACGTGCTGTTTCGTTCGGGTCGGTAATGCAGTGACGCGGATCTCGCCGTCCCGTTCGCGCTGCCGTGGCATTAGTTTTTGTTAGATGCAAGTATGAGCGTACCGTATCTACCCTTTTTGTTTTAATCTAAGGATAACAGCTGTGAAGGCGCGAATTCAAAGAAATCGCAAAAGTAAGCAGAAACTGTTGGCCCTTTAGATGGGGTTAAGCAGAACCACGGTGAAAAGGGTGTTAAATGAAGACTTAGGGCTTCGGGCATATCGAAGAAAAACAGGACATCATTTGAATGCTCATCTAATGGACCTGAGACTGAAGAGATGCCGCGCTTTGTTGAAGCGGTACGCGGGAAATAAATATCGGAAAATTCTTTTTTCGGATGAAAAAATTTTTACCGTAGAAGAGAGCTACAACAAAAAAAATGATAAGGTGTACGCACACAGTAGTGAAGAAGCGAGCAACCGTATTCCGCGTGTCCAACGAGGTCATTTTCCATCCTCGCTCATGGTATGGTTGGGAGCTTCTTATTGGGGCTTAACAGAGGTACATTTTTGTGAGAAAGGTAAAACGAATGCAGTTGTGTATCAAAATACAGTCATGACAAAGCTTGTGGAACCTGTTTCTCATACCATGTTCAATAACAGGCACTGGGTATTCCAACAAGATTCGGCGTCAGCTCATAGAGCGAAGAGCGCACAAGACTGGCTGGCGGCGCGTGAAATCGACTTCATCCGGCACAAAGACTGGCCCTCCTCCAGTCCAGATTGGAGTCCGTTAGATTACAAGATATGGCAACACTTGGAGGAAAATGCGTGCTCAAAGTCTCATCCCAATTTGGAGTCACTCAAGACATCCTTGATTAAGGCAGCCGCCGATATTGACATGGACCTCGTTCGTGCTGCGATAGACGACTGGCCGCGCAGATTGAAGCCCTGTATTCAAAATCACGGAGGTCATTTTGAATAAACTTTATTGTCATAAGAATCTATGTTTTGTTATGTTCATTTTGGTATATAAATGGTTACATAATGAATAAACTTGTTTAATTATTTTATATTAAACATGTGACAGAATTTATGACCTGACTAGGTATAATAAATTACCCGCTCACATAAAAAACGAAAAAAAAATTTTAACCAATTTAGGATAAAATTGAAAATATATTTATTAGATAAATGCTTTTACACCATAGCTTAATACTTTGCAACAAAATCTTGAAAATACAAACCTACATTATTATAATCATGTTTATTGACATATTATTATATTTTTATTGACATATTTATTAATTTTAATTATTGACAAAATTAATTTTATAAACTATTTTCCATAATAATAATTACAAAATTAAACTAGTACTGTAAATAAGATCAATTGAGTAAGTTATAAAATTAATGAAAGCAGATGACATTTACGCATGCTTTGAGAAAAAAAGTTGTTTAATAAAAATTAGGTTCTTCATATAGATAATTGTTTATTTGTTAAATTCTCATTTGTAATTTTTATCTATATTGCGATACCCTGACAGGTTTCATGTTAGGTACTAAGCATTTTGTAACTTGTAACCATCCATGTAACCACATGAGTGCAATAAATTGAATTGAATTGAATAAAACAAAAAATATAAGTTATTTATCTACTTATTTTTAATTCCTGCACTGATCTTGTTGTAAATTCATAGCCTGAGAGTCAAAGGTTAATACGTTATTATTATGGAAAGAATATGCATGCGTCTCCCCGCACTGTAACTTAAACAAAAATCGCCTGTTAGGCCTTTGAAAATGGAAAAGTGAAAAAAATCAAAACAGGATGAAACCCATTGCAAAAGGAAGAGCACATTCATAAAAAAAGCAAAATCTTTGAAGGCACCTTGAAGGGGAACAAACGGTTTATTTAATTTTCTTAATTTGCAACACTTATAACAGATGGCGCTACTATACTACGATGGCTAAATCTAAATCGCGATATGGTTTCGTTTGATCAGAACATAGACTATTGATATTGAACAAATTTACGGTACCTTATATGGTGCGAGAAATCAATTGAATTAATTTTTGGCCTTCGTTACCCTTTTTAAGGTAATGAAGAGATAGTATCGCAAGCATTATTGTAAGCTATGTAGGTAGGGCTGCCGCTGCCGCTCCGTTCTCAGATCGTATAATTTATACAAAATCGGGATAATTGGATACAAGAAAACACGACATGTTAATGTCTGAAAGGTGAAAGTCCAAATCGTCTGTCGTCAGTCTCAAATAGGAGCTACTGGAGGATTCACATAATATCCCTTCTTCGAATATTCTT
This sequence comes from Chilo suppressalis, assembly GCA_902850365.2. Taxonomy (NCBI): domain Eukaryota; kingdom Metazoa; phylum Arthropoda; class Insecta; order Lepidoptera; family Crambidae; genus Chilo; species Chilo suppressalis. The sequence continues at coordinate 11,120,097 of OU963919.1, forward strand.
GTTCTTGTCTGACGCGCCCGAATGTTTTGCCCTCTGAACGGCCACCCGTACCCCATGCAAACAGGCAGATAAATATTTATTTCAACACATTTGCTCAAAAATGCATTTGTAAAGGTACATTACTCCCATTCAATGCACCTTGAGTATTCTTTACTGTTCTTTTTTTTAATTTCGATCGAACCTCCTCGGAAGCATTTTTAGTCTATACCTTTGTCTCGCTTTAATTCTAAAAAGAGAAAGAGACGAAACATGTAGTTCTAATTTTCCATTTTGAAATGTGCGTCCTTTTCTTATTAGAAAAAAATTGCTTCATTACTTAAATTATGTATAATGTTTTCTCGCAAACGTGTTGAAAACCGTCGTATGACATTCGTGCGGATTGGTATTGCAAGCCCGTGACTATGGTAAGGCTCGTTTGTAAAAACCAACTTTATCATCATCAACAGCCCATTTTAGTCCACTGCTGGACATAGGCCTCTCCAAATGCACGCCACTCGAATCGATCTGGGGCTACTCGCATCCAGCTTAAAAACAAACTTACCTCACTAATATCGTAAATAACTATTTCTTCATCAAAAACGTGTCGCTGTCTACGAGAACCCTGCAGTACTTCTATTCAAAAGACTGATGATTTGGATGTCACCAAAATTCATGGCAGTTTGTTTTTTTTTCTTCGCCCTACCTAAACGTTTGTTCCTGTATAAAGGGCTCAGGTATAGTGAAAGGTGCTGCACCATACCCCTCTCAGGGGGTGATCGCTTCAGATGAAGCTTGTAAGGCCCTTCCGCCAATAAGCATGAACTACGGGTGTGTTTTAGTCAGTACGAGTCTGATATAACCTTGTAGTCGGCTGTAGGGTATCCATGAGGATATCACACCCGCTCCCCCGCCTGGGAGGAAACAAAAGATAAAGGTGAAAGGTTCTCATGTTATTCTGCCACGCTCGATTAAATCCCAAAATCCCCCTCAGGCTCCCCCCTACTACTGTTACTCCCTATTGCTACAATATACCTACATATAAAATTACAAGCAAAGCAATTTGCGATTAATTGTTGTAATTGTTTATTCTTTTAGGGTACCTTTCCATGAACTCGACTATAGTAAGTGGCAACAAAAAGACTATTAAAAATAGATAAACAAGTATTGAAGTAGATGTAGATGTACTCGTAGCAACACTGTCACTAAAGTATTCTGTGAAAATCCCAGAGATTCCAGAGAAATAGAACCCTGTGACAGACAGAATGACGGCGACGGAGGCAAAATCGTTACGGCGCTATTGTCACTCTGGATCTGTATCCAGGGTTCCGTGGTTTCCAGGGTTTCTGTAAAGGTACTATTCCGTGCATCGCGATTGATCGCGGCCGCGCGCGCCTACGACTGTCGTCGGTCGCTCGCGACCAGAGATAGTCAGAGTATGAAAATGTATGGCACCGCGTTCGGAGAAGAGCATCAGGGGGCCATTCGCCTAACGGAAATGCTTTGGAAAATCTAACGCTTTCGATTTTATTTTGTTATTTCTGACCGCCGAAGGTTTTCGAATACCTCACGCTCTTTTTTTTTATTATTGTTATTACCCTTTTGGTATATTTACCTTTCTCTATGGTTATTACCAATGCAAAAGAAAAAAAAGAGCGCGAGGCATTTGAAAACCTCAGGCGGCTAGAAATAACTAAATGAAATCGTAAGTGTTAGCGTTTTCCAAACTTTTCCTTTTGGCGAATGGCCCCCTGGCCTAGGTACTGTGATCAGGTTCTCCTTCACCTTCGCAAAAATCAAATTTAAACGTAGAAGTCAGTGGTGTCCCATGCAGTTTGTAGTCTGCAGCCCATCTTGGACTACCTTTTGAATTACCAGTTTGTACCTTATAAAGACATCTATTTTGCCAAAATTTAAAAGGAAAACAAGTAAAACCGTAAAATAAAACATTTATTCGCCACTAATAATATTTACAAAAAAACATAATTAAGCTTATATACATATATACGTAGGATCATTTGACTTAACTTTTATTAACACAACTAACGTTTGCGCAATAATCCTATCTTTTTTCAGCAAGTTTGAGAAATGTCATCGCCGTTCTCTTATTATCCGCGTTTTCGCAAAATCACTAAGATTTTCGCAAACATTCGATTTATCAAATCATCCTACGACATATATAAGGCTAGGGCAGATGCCTCTGAGAAAGGTTAAAAGTGAGATAAATTCAGAACATGATAAAACCCTTTTTGGTTCGTGGAAAATATATCGGCCCTGGCCTATTACAACAAGGGCAGTATTTCTGTAAAACAATCATTAACTAGTGAAAATGCATCTGGCAGTCAGTAGCCGCATAAACGTGTGTGTACGCGACGACCGAAGCGAGAGAAAATGAACTTACGACGATACGAGAACAATGTATAAAAATGTATCTATAATTTCACATGAATTAGTTGTATACGCATTAAAAATATCATTCCCTTGTTGTCTTATTAGAATGAGTCGGATATCGCAACAATAGATAGCTCTGCCCATAGTAAACCATTGTAAAATTGATAGTTCAGAGCGATATTCCGCCCCGTTCTCTCCAATAATCTTATAAGACTTTATCTAAACGATCGCCACGACGCCAAGCGGTGGCGCGGGGAAACTAGTCAGAATACTGATAGTTCCGACCTATAGGAGGGACGGAGACAATAGGTTGTCCTTGTCACACGTCTTATAGGATTTTGCCTGAGTTGACAATTTTCGATAATAGTATGTTTTATGTTTGGATTGATTTATTTTATGTCTTATTAGATAGTAGGTAGTTATAGGAATAATATATCGAAGTTTTGTATGAATCGTGTTAGTAGTTTAAGCGTAATTAAGGAAAATATCGGGAATAGTTTTTTATGAATAGTCAATAGGATATAGGTATAATTGTTATAACAATGATGTCATTTTATGTGTTTTTACTTCTTCTTTAAAATGGTGTATGATAGTTAGACATTAAGCGAGTATAAGTAGGTTTTTTAAGACTTTTTAATTTGCAAACTTTAAAGGGCCGTAGAGCTGTTGTTTATTAATATTCTTGTAAGAAACTTGTTGTATTAGATAGGTAACACGTAGGGCTACGTAAATAAATAGGTATCGCATCAATAAGTGTAAAAATGTACTGTGTAGGAGAAAAAACATGTTTGTATAGAACCGTTTTCTGAGACATGTCGCGCTCCCCACCCGGCGCGCCCGGAGCGCGCGGGTGGGGCAGCGAAGCCCCGTGGCAGGGCGAAGCCCTATGGAGGGGGAAAGTATAAATATTGCGGAGACCTATTTTTTGCGCGCCACACCTAAAATATCGTGTTTACGGACACATAACTATGTTAAAAATATGCCCAAATGTATGCCCGATGTATGTACAATTAGTTTTAAGCTCGCACTATTGTAAATCTTGAGAAAATGAAAAATAAAGTATAGCGTGGGTGAGGTAATGGATCGCTGGCCAGCTCAGTCCTAGCATATAAAATTCGAGTCGGAACATGCCCCGACATGCATTCAGCGACAGGCGCTCCTACCCTAAGGAACAGGAAGAAACAACCAAGCGGTTCACTCTGGACCTGAAGCCTCCTCTCACCGGCCATCCATTATCAGCGCCCACCGATTTCTTCAATACCGAACACCAGGGGTTTTATTTGCCGAAACTACAGTCCACTACAGTCAAGACTCCTGCGTGTAACTTCCTCCACCCCCTCAGTACGAGTCGGTAACTGTCCGCTACTGCGACAGCTAGGCGTCCCGTACATTTTTTGGTCGCATCGAGCCGGATCTACAGCGCCGAGGAAGAATTGAAGAAAAATTATAGAAGATTGAAGAAAGAAGATCGTCGTGGTCAATTATAGAAGATTGAAGAAAGAAAAATGCCACGAACAAGATCTCAAGCTGACAAAATGGACCAGGCCGAAGAGGAGCGCATCGAGAGAAGCATCGAAGAGCCAGAGCGAACCGCTGCAGGAGAGAATCCTGTCCAACCCCCGTCAAGAGCGCCATCGGAAGGGAGCGACACCGTGACGCGGCCACCGTACCCGCTGCGCCACGACCAACCGCCGAAGTCGCCATCAGCTGCAATGACATCACACCGAACAGAATCGAAGATAGCTGCACGAAGAGCAGCAAAGAAGAAGCGCCTGGCGGCGTTATATGAAGAATTAGAGAAGACTATAAGGGCGAAGATACGAATGGAAGAGCAAGATAGCGAAGATGAGGACCAAGAGGACCCGCAAATAGAAGATAGAAGAGAAACCGATAGCACACATGGCACCGAGAATGAAGAACGCGTCATCACCTGGCTGGACACAGCGACAAAGGACACCACCCCCGACGGCGGCACCACCGAACCGTATAGAAGACCGACCGTCGAGGACACCGTACAGATTGGTGGGTCCGTCGCACCACTTGCCGAAGATCCAGTCCCAGGGGCGCTGAAGCCATGCATTAAGAAGAGTCCGCCGTCCCGCATTGATGAAGCTCAAGAACAAGTCGCCCCTACGTTGCCGCCACCGCCACCGCCGGTCCAGCAAGACAGAATGAACGTCTCCGAGCTGGCCGTCGCAATCAACGCCGCCGTCCGTGCCGCCGTACCGCCTGCACCGGGTCCACGCTACGTCGGAGAGCTGCCACCCTTCAGCGGCGCGCACACAGAATGGCTCACCTTCAGGGCGGCGTACCTAGAATCCGCAACCTACCTATCGTCGGCGGAAAACTCATCAAGATTAAGAAGAGCCCTCAAGGGGAAGGCAAGAGAAGCCGTGGGCAGCATGCTAATAAGCAACACTACGCCGGGCGACATTATGAAGCAATTGGAACACAGATTCGGCCGCCCGGACAACATCGCCGCAACCGAAATAGAAAAGCTGCGCCATTTACCCCGACTCACCGATTCGCCGAGGGACATCGTGATTTTTGCAAACAAAATCAAGAATAGCGTCGTCGCACTACAAGTACTGGGGCAAAACGAGTACCTACGTGCGCCGGACATCATGAAGACAATTATAGAAAAGCTGCCGTCGACTATCCGCTTCAGATGGAACGATTACGTCAACAATCACCGAATGCAAGAAAAAATGAAGACGGATCCGGAACTATTGATTTTCGCCGAGTTCATCGAAGTCGAGGCAGAGAATAACGCAAGATACGCCCCACCGGAGTACATTGGAAATGAAGAAAACTCCACAACAAGAAAATTTCGAACACATAACATCGAGGCGACACATAATAGAAGAGCGCCTGAAGATCGATTCCCATGTCCGGTATGCAAGAAATCCGGACATTCGACGGCCACCTGCTTTACGTTCAAGACCGCCGATCAAGATAGAAAATGGGAAATAGCGAAGAAAAGCAACCTTTGTTTCCGTTGCTTACAATACAGAAGCAAGATGCACAGATGCAAGACGCGAGCGTGCGAGAGGGACGGCTGCGAGCGCTCACACCACCCACTTCTTCACTACAAACCGAAGTCGCAACGTGAAGAAGAACCAGCCACGAGCAACACAGAAACCGAGAGGGTGGCCAGCACACACAGCAGCCGCAAGCGAGACGCGTACTTGAAGATAATTCCGGTTCGCATTACGGGACCGAGCGGACATTTTGATACGTACGCGCTACTGGACGACGGCTCTACAGTCACACTTATAGAAGAGAGGGCCGCCGAGAAGATAGGAGCCGAGGGACCTACCGAGCGACTGAAGATAGAAACGATCGACGCCAAGCTGCCAGAGACACAGTCGCGCCGGGTCACCTTCAAGATCGAGGGACAGAACAGAGGCTTCAAGGTGCAAGCGCGCACCATCGACCAAATGAAGATTTCACCGCAAACCATAGAAGAAAGACACTTATGGGGCTGCAAGCACCTGCGGGGAATCGAGAAGCACGTCACCTATGAAGACGCCCGGCCGACCATCCTCATCGGGCAAGACAACTGGCACCTACTCTTGGCCAGCGAAGTCCGCCGGGGAAACAGAAGACAGCTAGTGGCATCGAAGACGGCTCTGGGATGGGTACTCCACGGCACAGACTCGCGCACCATCGGTCACCGGGTTCATTTCGTGAACCACCTCACCGAAGAAACAGAAGATTCGAAAATGGATGAACTACTTCGTCATCACTTCGCATTGGAATCGATCGACATCGAAAAGAAAAAACCGCATTCCGATCCAGAGGAGAAAGCCATCAAGATGCTAGAAGAACACACCCACAGAAAAGAAGATGGAAAATTTGAAACCGCGCTACTCTGGAAGAAAGAAGACATCAAGATGCCCAACAATTATGAAAATGCGTACAGACGGCTGCTCACCACAGAGAAGAAAATCGACCGCGATCCACGCCTAAGGGGAAAATACATAGAACAAATGGACGCGCTCATCGAAAAGGGATACGCCGAGCGAGCACCGCCGACATCAACAGAAGACAGAACTTGGTACCTGCCGCATTTTCCAGTCATCAACCCGTTGAAGCCAAACAAGTTACGCATCGTACACGACGCAGCTGCGAAGACCGGAGGCACCTCACTCAACGACTGCCTTCTCACCGGGCCGGACCTACTTCGATCGTTGATAGGAGTCATGATGCGATTCCGTCAACACCAGTACGCCGTGACAGCCGACATCGCCGAAATGTTCATGCGCGTGGGGATCCGACCGGAAGACAGAGATGCACTGCGGTACCTATGGCGCGGCGAAAGAAGAGAGGGACCACCGGAAGAATACAGAATGAAGTCACTCATCTTCGGCGCTACGTGTTCACCAGCCGCCGCTATTTTCGTCAAGAACAAGAACGCCGAGCGATATCAAGAAACGCAACCGACCGCCGTCAACGCCATAGTACAAGCGCACTACATGGATGACTACCTAGACAGCTTTACAACGGAACAAGAAGCCATAGAAGTGTCGACGCAAGTAAGAAAAATACACGCCGACGGAAATTTCGACTTACGCAACTGGGTGTCGAACTCGCATCGAATAAGGCAAGCACTCACCGAGGGACCGCTACGCGTTCAACAACCAATAACACTCAACGACGGATCAAGAATAGAAAAAGTACTCGGACTCATGTGGAACCCGCAATCGGACGAATTGGGGTTCAATCTCGAGTTGGCGCGCATCCCATCGGACCTACTTGCAAATAAGGCACCCACGAAGAGAGAAGTTTTGAAGATTGTGATGTCAATCTACGATCCAATGGGACTTGCATCACCAGTCACAGTCAGGGGAAAGCAGATCATACAAGAAATTTGGCGACGCGGCACAGAATGGGACAAGAAAATCGACACCGACCTCGCAGAGCAGTGGACGACCTGGCTACAACACATGAAGGACCTACGAGGCGTCAAAGTACCACGAGCCTACATAGGATACAGCGAAGCCACTTCACTTCAGCTGCACGTCTTCGTGGACGCCAGCGCCACCACGTACGCCGCCGCACTCTACTGGCGGGCCGAGTCGCCGGGAGGTCAAGTCGACGTGACACTCATCACGGCGAAAGCACGCGTGGCTCCACTCAAAGTCACGTCAATACCGCGCCTCGAGCTACAAGCCGCAGTCCTGGGAGCAAGAATGGCCGCCACCGTGATAGAAGAGCACTCAAGAAAACCAGAATCGAAGACATTTTGGACAGACAGCAAAACAGTATTGTCTTGGGTGCGAACGGGATCGCGCTCATTCAAGCCATTCGTCGCGCATCGCATAGCCGCCATAGAAGAACTCAGCACTATCAACGAGTGGCGATGGGTGCCCACGAAGCTCAACACAGCAGACGACGCCACAAGAATATCACCGCACGACTTCTACGGCTACCACAGATGGTTCACCGGGCCTCCGTTTCTACGAAACAAACAAGAAGAATGGCCCGCCGAAACTGCAACCGCAACCGAAGTCACCGGAGAAGAACGCGTGCACCACATAAGCACGAAGAAAGCGCCGTCAATATCCGAAGCTGCACCGGACGTCACTCGATTTTCGCGCTGGGACAAGTTAATTCGGACTACGGCAAGAGTACTACAGTTCATCGACCTCTGCCAAGCGAAAACCGACCGAATTAACTACAGAAGAAAGAAAAACGAAAAGGAACCCGACTGGAAGAAAAATCAAAAATCGGCGCCGACACATAAGAAGAAAACGACGCCAACCGTTCAAGAAAGAAAATTCATCGCAATCGACCGAAGATACATCGAACGCGCAGAGAAAATAATAGTTCGCGTAATACAACACGACGCATTTCAAGACGAGTTGAAACAACTGCGAGGGGGCGCCACCATCGCTACGAACAGTCGACTCCGCCCACTTTCGCTAATAGTCAACGACGGCGTGTTGTACCTACGAAGCCGGGTCAACGCAGCGGCGGGAGTAACAGAAACTCAGAAGACACCGGCGATACTCGACGGGAACCATCGAGCCACCCAACTGTGGATAGAACACACACATAGAAGCCTTCTCCACGCCGGGGTGGAAACTACAGTCAACGAGTGCAGACAACACTATTGGATTTTACGCATTCGACCCGTCACGAAACGAATAATAAGCAGTTGCATAAACTGCCGCATAAGGAGGGCGGCGCCACCGTCGCCACCTACCGGAGATTTGCCGCCGACGCGCCTCGCTCATCACCGACGGCCATTCACGTACACCGGATTGGATTATTTCGGGCCGTTGACAGTCACCGTGGGCAGGCGTCAAGAAAAACGCTACGTCGCGCTCTTCACATGTCTTACTACGAGAGCCGTGCACCTCGAGTTGGCCGCCTCACTATCGACGGACTCCGCCATACACGCACTACGGCGCATGATAGCGCGCCGCGGGTGCCCTACCGAAATTTGGTCGGACAACGGGACCAACTTCCACGGCGCAGAAAACGAAATGAAGAAGGCAGTGCAGCAGGCGACGAGCGAAGAAGCAAGCATCCGCAGTATCCGGTGGAGGTACATACCGCCGGGAGCACCATTCATGGGCGGGGCGTGGGAACGCCTCGTGAAGTCCGTCAAAATCGCGCTAAGTGCGGTTTTGCAAGAAAGAAGTCCGCCCGAAGAGGTACTTACGACGCTACTCGCCGAGGCCGAATACACCGTGAACAGCCGGCCTCTCACCCACGTGTCCGTGCACCATGAAGACGACGAAGCCATCACTCCCAACCACTTTCTGCTGGGAGGTTCAGCGCGCGTCCCACTGCCGGGCGAGTTCGACGAGAGCGACCTGATAGGCCGCCCGCACTGGAGAGCAGCACAGCGCCTCGCCGACCACTTCTGGGCGCGCTGGGTACGAGAGTACCTACCCGTGCTGCAACACCGGCGGGAGCCCCACGGGACCGGGAAGACCATCGCCATCGGGGACATCGTGCTCATCGCCGACAGCAACCTGCCACGCAACACGTGGCCCAAGGGAGTCGTCATCGCCACTTTTCCCGGGCGAGACGGCACAGTACGAGTCGTCGATCTGAAGACAGCCGGAGGAGTGCTACGCAGACCGACCAAGCGACTGGTGATATTCGCATCGGCCGCCACTCCCACGGAAGATGGATGCAGCGACGAGTCAACCGACGCTGCACGGCGGGAGTATGTACGCGACGACCGAAGCGAGAGAAAATGAACTTACGACGATACGAGAACAATGTATAAAAATGTATCTATAATTTCACATGAATTAGTTGTATACGCATTAAAAATATCATTCCCTTGTTGTCTTATTAGAATGAGTCGGATATCGCAACAATAGATAGCTCTGCCCATAGTAAACCATTGTAAAATTGATAGTTCAGAGCGATATTCCGCCCCGTTCTCTCCAATAATCTTATAAGACTTTATCTAAACGATCGCCACGACGCCAAGCGGTGGCGCGGGGAAACTAGTCAGAATACTGATAGTTCCGACCTATAGGAGGGACGGAGACAATAGGTTGTCCTTGTCACACGTCTTATAGGATTTTGCCTGAGTTGACAATTTTCGATAATAGTATGTTTTATGTTTGGATTGATTTATTTTATGTCTTATTAGATAGTAGGTAGTTATAGGAATAATATATCGAAGTTTTGTATGAATCGTGTTAGTAGTTTAAGCGTAATTAAGGAAAATATCGGGAATAGTTTTTTATGAATAGTCAATAGGATATAGGTATAATTGTTATAACAATGATGTCATTTTATGTGTTTTTACTTCTTCTTTAAAATGGTGTATGATAGTTAGACATTAAGCGAGTATAAGTAGGTTTTTTAAGACTTTTTAATTTGCAAACTTTAAAGGGCCGTAGAGCTGTTGTTTATTAATATTCTTGTAAGAAACTTGTTGTATTAGATAGGTAACACGTAGGGCTACGTAAATAAATAGGTATCGCATCAATAAGTGTAAAAATGTACTGTGTAGGAGAAAAAACATGTTTGTATAGAACCGTTTTCTGAGACATGTCGCGCTCCCCACCCGGCGCGCCCGGAGCGCGCGGGTGGGGCAGCGAAGCCCCGTGGCAGGGCGAAGCCCTATGGAGGGGGAAAGTATAAATATTGCGGAGACCTATTTTTTGCGCGCCACACCTAAAATATCGTGTTTACGGACACATAACTATGTTAAAAATATGCCCAAATGTATGCCCGATGTATGTACAATTAGTTTTAAGCTCGCACTATTGTAAATCTTGAGAAAATGAAAAATAAAGTATAGCGTGGGTGAGGTAATGGATCGCTGGCCAGCTCAGTCCTAGCATATAAAATTCGAGTCGGAACATGCCCCGACATGCATTCAGCGACAGGCGCTCCTACCCTAAGGAACAGGAAGAAACAACCAAGCGGTTCACTCTGGACCTGAAGCCTCCTCTCACCGGCCATCCATTATCAGCGCCCACCGATTTCTTCAATACCGAACACCAGGGGTTTTATTCGCCGAAACTACAGTCCACTACAGTCAAGACTCCTGCGTGTAACTTCCTCCACCCCCTCAGTACGAGTCGGTAACTGTCCGCTACTGCGACAGCCCGGCGTCCCGTACAGTGTGTAAATTCAAAAGTTTCAAAAAATTAAAATAATTTTACATTTTTTAGTAGGGCGTGCGCTGCGTAAAGCGGGAACACGGAGCGGACGTCCTTTACGCGTCATCATCATCATCATCAGCCAATTAATGTCCCCACTGCTGGGGCACAGGCCTTCCCTATGGATGGAATAGGGAGATTGGGCCATGACCCTCCACGCGGGCCCAGTGCGGATTGGTGGGTGCTAACGACTGCAGATGCAGCCGGAACCGACGGCTTAACGTGCCTTCCGAAGCACGGAGGAGCTCGAGATAGTAAATTTTTGGTCACCAATCCAATGACCGACTTTGAATTACGCGTGCACTTTCATATTTATTTCACAAAGCAGCGCTTCATGCAGCGGGTCTCCCGTCGCTTAACACAGCGCAGGCCCTAAATGCGACAGCATCCTCTATACAAGGTAAATTTTAAAACACCAACAACCTCTTAGGGGGTGATTCTACCCATCAACAGGAACAACTTGTATTACGGGACCAACTCTGAAATCGCGAAAAAAAAATCGGCTGTTTCATAACAAAATGCACCAGCTAATCGACCGAAATGTAAAATTACTATTCATAATTAATATTACTATTCGTAAGTGGAATTCTTTACCCGTGCACGTGTTCCCTCCTTCCTATAATCTGGGGTCCTTTAAGAGAGGCGTGAAGAAGCATTTTTGCAGGCCGGCAAGGTTAGGATGGTTTTTTTTTTTTAATTATTCTATTTTCTTCGCTTTAATAAGGTGGTCTGGGTTATTTGGTTTGTTTATTATATGTGTTTTTTTAACTGTTTTGTCAGACCCAGTCCCGGGGTGACGCTATTCCATACGTCCCCGGGGGCTGGGGCTGAAGAGGTTAGGATGGTTGGTGTAGCAGTTTATAACTCCTATTTCCTGTACCAGCTATCTTCGCGTTTGGACTTTATCACCACTTAACATCAGGTGGGGCAGTCATTTGCCTACCTCACTATAAAAAAAAAACCCTGTACAGATTAATAATCTCATTACCTTGGTGTAAACAAGATATTATACAAGGTACTATACTCTGCTATTAATATTATCCTTACTAATACTATAAATGCGAAATCGGAATGATGACTAATTTTTTTTCTTCCTTTATCAGGTATTATCGAAAAGTATTGGACACGTATTTTTTTTATTTTTATCACATAATCAGTGACGTCTTTGACCTATTGGAGGCCCTGGGCATATTAGGATAATGGGGCCCTATGACTTCCGTTTGGTGATTTAACAGGAACTAGGGACTTTGTATTTGATCTGAGGGGGCCCCCTATCGATCGCGGGGCCCTGGGCACTAGCCCAAAGTGCCCACTGGGAAAGACGGGTCTGCACATAATATAAACATTGCCGAGATATATTGATTTGAAAAGTCGCATGACGTCACGTTTTGGTACAATTTTCACTTAAAAGTGACGTCACGAGCCCCTACTCCCAAACTTTGACGCGCTTTAACTTTGTCATTTTTTGGTTGATTGCCCAAAGAAAAAATTACGTATCCATTATTTTTTGATCATTTAACTGACGGACTAAATAGAATTTCATTTACTGTATCCCGTCATCATGCCTATTGTGTCTGTCTTCCTGTCTGCTACTTTTTCACTTTTAAACCGCTGAATCAAATAAGATGAAATTTGGTATAGAAATAATTTGAGTGCCAGGAAAGGACATAAGTTTTCATCCCAGAAATCATCCTTCAAGAGAGTGAAAAGGGGTGGGATAGGTAGATTTTTTTACGGGAAATTAATTTTTCCACGCAGACCAAGTCGCAAGCACTGGTGTTGTATAGCTATAGGGTGTCCTCAATTTATCGTCGTATTGGGAACACATAAGCTGTAATCTGAAATAGTATACTTATAATTTAAATATTTTAAGCATGTAACTGCTTGATGTTTAAATCTTAGGAAAATATAACTAGAAAAAATTCCACGCGGGCCAGGCAGCAGACGGGACTCGAACCCGCACCCTCCGCTAACCGGGCGGATGCACTGACCAGTATGCTACCGGGCCCCTAATTTTCCGTGTTGCATTTTCTTTAGTACTTCTTAGATTGCAAGGCAGCGCCATCTCTTCGCATTATAGGTAATCCACAATGTCACATGAACACCTTTACAAGTTATAATTTTATATTTTTAAGCATGTAACTGCTTGATGTTTAAATCTAAAGAAAATATAACTTGAAAATTATAGATTTACTTTCAAATGTTTAATACTTGTAAAAGTATTCATTTGACATTGTGGGTTACCTACAGTGCGAATAGATGGCGCTGCCTTGCAGCTTAAGAATGGCTAGGAGAATTTCGACGCGGCCATCAGGCCCGCGGTAGCATAATTGGTCAGTAAATTCGCCCGGATTGCGAAGGGTGCGGATTCGAGTCCCGTCTGCTGCCTGGTCCGCGTGGAACTTTTTCTAGTTATATTTTTTCTACCTTTACAAGTGTAAAAAATATTAAGGAAGTAATACCAACTATAGTTATATTTTTTAAGCATTTAGCTGTTAGATGTTGAAATCTAAAGAAAATTTAAACATCTAGCAGTTAAATTTAAAAATATAGTTACGAAACATGAACATAGTGAAAATGTCAGATAAACATTAAACAGATGTCGGCGTATCCTTATTGACCTGACAACGTCTTATAATTCGATAGAGCCGGCTGTACGCACGAAAAAACATGACTCATGCGGCGTTACCTCGCTCTTAGGCGTTCCATTTAAGGCTTGAAGTGCAAGCGAGAGCACGCAACGAGCGACAAAGAGGCACAATCGGCCTCCGCGTTCAGCAGCGTTCGACATCTGTCTCTCTCCTACCTGAGTGAGCGATGCGTCCGCGTGGACAGCTGCTATACAATAATACATTTATTGACATGTTTTCGTAAGTATGAAGTGCAGTGACAAGTGAATGTGGTGCCAATTGTTTATAGCAACAATAATTGTGGCGATAAATGTAATGTTATCACACATGTTTAAATTTGTAAAACAATTGCTCAAAGCACATTCATAGTTGTGAAAACTATGTATATTGTAAAAAACGTTGTCACGTTCAACTATCGTCAGTAAACCGACTTTACAGACAACCGTTTTTTATTTTCTTATAATAGGAATGGAGGTGAAAAACTTACTACAGAGAGCGCGCGAGTTGAATGAAGTGGGGGCCTGAGGCACGGTAATATTATCTATACAGTATTGTGACTCGGCCCTGTCCTTGAAATAACTGACTACGGCCGAGCGGGGCGTATCCACGCAGTAGGGCTACAGTATTTTAATTTCATGTACATAATTGAGTTTCTTTCTACTTTTGTGATTGTAGTGTAGATATTTTATTTCATATGTAAAAAAAAATTGTGAATGAATTAGGAAGTGCTACATAAAATACATGTTATTTTAATTATAATATTTAATAAAAAAAAATATAGATTAGAGACAGAAAAATATTTACGCCGCGACTGAGACGTACGAAAAGCTTTATTATTAAATTTAATAGTATAATAAATACGCATTCGTACAAAAAGTTTAATTATTGTTATATTTTATTTATTTTATAAGCATTTAACTGCTAGATGTTTAAATCTAAAGAAAAGTTTACTAGAAAAAAAATCCACGCGGACCAGGCAGCGGACGGGACTCAAACCGCATCCTTCGCTATCCGGGCGAATGCACTGACCATTATGCTACCACGGCCCTATTAGCCGCGTCGATATTTTCCTAGCCTTAAGCTGCAAGGCAGCGCCATCTCTTCGCATTGTAGGTAACCCACAATGTCAAATGAATACTTTTTCAAGTATTAAACATTTGAAAGAAGAAATAGCAATTATAGTTATAATTTTATTTATTTTATAAGCATATTTATTTATTGAAGAGTTCAAGCAACCAAAAACAGCACCATATCGACTATTGCTCTTTGCCATATTAAATTTTGAAGTTATCTAATTAATTCAATCTAATATTCACAATCGAAATCGCACGTTTAAGCACGGCTAACTGCTTAAAAAACTATTGACACCGTTCGGTCGTCGCTGCGGCGCATTCGCGACTGGATGCCCACCGGGTGCCGCGCGAACTCGAGTGGCGTAGGTATGACACGCTTTCCGACCGTTTGTATGAAGATAGAATACTGTATAGATAACTAGTGGCCCGACCTCGCTTCGCTTCGGTGTAGAGCTGAAGTGTAGACTACAGTTTTTGTTCTCAGGCTTGTATTATACACAATGACATTCATCTATGATTCATCTTATACCTGCATGCAAAGTCTCAGCGCGATCGGTTTAAATTGACAAAGTTTCATACAAACTTTCATTCCCTATTTTATCCACTTGGGGGTAGAATTGATCAAAATCCTTTCGTAGCGGATGCCTACGTCATAACATCTACCTGCATGCCAAATTTCAGCCCGATCCGTCCAGTGGTTTGGGCTGTGCGTTGATTAATCACTATGTCAGTCAGTCCCCTTTGAGTTTTATATATATATATTGATATTAAATAAAGATTTATTTATTTATTATTTATTTATTCATACTCATTATAGACATCGATAATTCTAATTGGGTCACATCACTAGCGCATTCCTAAGCTCTGCATTCAACTCGCGCGCTCACTGTAAATAGTACTTCTTAATTAATGAATGGTGGCACCATTATTAGGGTATTATAGAGGGTAGTTCAAGTTTATTCGCTATCTCAGGCAGCTTTAATCATGTCTTCTATCTCGGCGAGGTCGCCATTCGCACTCCTTATTTTGTTCGCTTGTATTATGGCGCTGTTGGACAAAGATTCGAGGCTCTGCTTCAGTGTTTCCACGCGATTGGCTACGCGTTTCTTCTCACCTAGTAGCAGTTCTAATGCCCTATTACCTGCACAGAAAATGATAAATAACTTAGAGTTGTACCGACTTGTATATATACACACACACACACACACACACATATATATATATATATATATATATACAGAGTGTTACAAAAATACAAATAAATTTGAAATTTGAAGGGCGTTGAAGTACATCATATAAGGAGTCTTTGCTAATTTTCATAAAATTTTTGCATGAAGTATTAACTTTTTATAAAAACAGTTATTTTAAACGATCCTCGAACTAGTGACGTGTCTTAAAAAGATCGATATTTTATAAATCATTAAAAATAACTTAAGGTCCGGGGTTCGAATTTGTATGATGAATACGAGCATTTGTACTCCAGTCATGGATGTTTAATATGTATTTCTATATAAATATACTTATATATGTACAGTATATGTATTCTATTCGTTACCCTAGTAGCCCACAATCCTTACAGTGAATACTTTGGGGCTAGGTTAATTGGTGTTATTATTTTAATGTTTAATAGGCAAGGCATTTGACCATAATCTCGCCTGATGGAAAGCGATGATGAGGCCTAGGATGGTACACGCCTGCCTAGAAGATGCCTGTTAACTCTGGCCTTGAAGATGTTCAGATTATATTGGACCGGGAAAACAGACCTCGGTAAGGAGTTCCACTCCCCAGCCGTGCGCATAATAATACGCACAATATACTTTAAAAAAAACGACTGGTTGCACTCCGGGAGTGCCGGCAGAAGTGAAAACTTGAATGTTAACGTTGTGCGTAACGTTAGGGAATAATTTTGCACGTATTGCTCTAATTATCAGTATAAAAGTACTATCATGTATGTGGTAGAAAATATTTATTTATTGCGCTATCGTACACAAACATGACAATAAATATTACATTAAAAAAAAATATCTCTCAGAAAAATGAACTTAGATGAATCACATTTAAGCGCGCCTAGCGACATCTATTGTAAAAAAATGCATTTTCTTCGCAATAAAGCTGCCACATGGACGTCCTAGATAGAGACTTATTATTATAATACAATAAAATAAAATATTACTATGTTTCGTCCAATATATTTAAAGTCAACAACCTTTCCAATTTTATTGTGTCATGATGCGATCAGCCCACGTGCTTAACCTGACGCGATTTAACATTTTTTACCCATACAAAAAAAGTGTACAACGCCACTAAAAATGTTTTCATTTCAAAAATGATTATACTCACCCAAGAGAGGTAAATAATCACCGGCGCGTTCGTCCCGGATGTCCAGCGTGAACCAGTCGTCCAAATCGCTGTCTGACGACGGCAGGTCCTGGGAAACGACACAAAAGATTTCTCAAACACTTCATAAATCATTTAATCTTCATAAGTAGCTACCATAGTAGGAGCTAGAACACATCATCATCATTGTACGAGACGCCCGAATCAATGAAGAGTAAAGTTTACGTACATAGTGAGACGTCTAAACAGTCTGAGTTGTGAACTATCGAAATAACGATTGCCACGGCGCCAAGCGGTGGCGAAGAGAAGTTACTTGAAAATTCATAATTGGGAACGATAGGCTGTCTCTTTCTAACCATTTTTATAAAAATTATGTTCGTATTGTCCGCCTTCGAAAACATCAATTTAATGTGTTTTTATTGTTATTCTTTGTGTTTTATTAGATGATAGATAGTTGTAGAAATAAAAATAATAAAGTACTGTGTAAATTAGTATGGCAATTTAGGCGTAATTAAGGCGGAAAGTTAGCAATATATTCCATTCGTGATAGGTTATTTATAGTTATAAGTTCGACAATAAAGGTTTTATTTTGTGTGTTTTTACTTGCCCAATAGAATAAGATATGATATTTAGGTATAAAATAGATATAAGTAGGTATTAAGAGACCTTTTAATTTGTAACTTCGTAGGGCTAGAACTAGAACTTGTTGTATTCGGTCAATAAGATGCACGGCTACATGAATGAACATGTTTCAAATCAATAAATATAAAAATATGCCGAAAAATAGGATAAATCGATTTGTATGAAACTTGCTAAGCATGCTCCCCACGCGACGCAGGAGGAGCGCGTTGGTAGGATCAAACAGGCCTGTGGCGGGCGGAGCCCTATGGAGGGGCGAGAATAAATATTGCGGAGACCTATTTTCGCGCGCCACAGATAAATTATAATGATTTCGGTCGCGCAAATGCCTATAGATTTAAGCTCGGGTTCTCTCTCGGCTCGAGCTTGGCTTTATATTATTGTATGCAACAAATAAATGAGAAATAAAGTAGCCAGTAGGCCAGCCCTGTCCGCGCATTTAAAAAACAGGCCGGAACAGGATCAAACATACCATACAGCTACAGGCGCTAGACTACCTACAGGATCAGGAAGAAACAAGCGGTTCGCTATGGACCTGAAGACTCCTCGCCGGCCATCCATTACCAGCGCCCACCGATTGTCTTCGATACAGAACACTGGGAGTTTTATTTCATCGCAAGCTACAGTCCACTACCATCGCCGTTAAGGCTCCTACGTGTACCATCCTCCACCCTAGGTTTGCCAACTCCCGAAAGGACCAACCCGGGAGAATTGTGTGTTTAAGAAATTAATATGGGGGTCGGACTGCAGCTAATAATTGTCGATTTTTCACCACAAAATCATAAAAGTTTTTACATGAAAAATCGAATCGTTTGTTAGTAAGTACTTGTAACTCTGCTTTTACTAAAGAAACACTCATTCTACTTTTTTTTTCTCAAATTACTATTATTTACTGAATGATTTATCTAATTAACGTACGACATACTCGGCAAGCCGCGGAAGGAAGTATCGCGTCGGCGAGACGAACAGGTTTAGACCGGCAGCGGAGCAGCGCATTTAATTTTTAGAAAAACCGGAGAAATTATTGCTCTCCAGGAGGTCGGGAGGTTAACTATTATTACCGGAGTCTCCCGGGCAATCCGGGAGGGTTGGGAACCCTACTCCACCCCCAAGTGCGAGTCGGTAACTTTCAGCTACTGCTGCAGCCCGGCGTGCCGCACAATCATCATCAGCCTTTTAATGTCCCCATTGCTGGGGCATAGGCCTTCCCTATGGATGGAATAGGGAGATTGGGCCATGACCCACCACGCGGGCCCAGTGCAGGTTGGCGGGTGCTAACGACTGCAGATGCAGCCGGGACCAACGGCTTAACGTGCCTTTCGAAGCACGGAGGAACTCGAGATAGAAGATTTTTGGTCACCCATCTAATGACCGACCACTGCGAAAGTTGATTAACTTTAACGATCGCAGCCGAACGCGCTAACCACCTGCGCCATAGAGCTCCTCCTAGAACACACCTGCAGTTAATTGCAGTCTTAGAATAAAACAAAAAGGGAAGATACGGTACGCTCATACTAGCATCAAATAAAATATGATCCGACTCAACTACATAAGCAACTCTCACACACGCACACGTCTGTATATAAACATTCAATCGAGCGAGCGAGACAGAACTGTACGCTTCAACGCAGCGCAAGCGAAACGGCGAAACCGCTTCCGAGTCCATACGGCTGAGCTGTATTGTTGTCCTTTTCTTGATAACAAAATGGCGATTACGTAAATTACATTCACGACAGACCGGGATTTTGAGAAGAAAATGGTTTAACAGTTTTACGATTAAAAAGTATTGCCGAGGCATTTGTTATTAGATTTTGAACTATTTGTGTTCTCTCTCTACACAGAATATACGCAATATTGGTATATTGAGTGCACATGCAGCGTGTTTGAATATCCAATTGTGACTAAAGCGAATTATGGTCATGCACCACAATTTAAGCGGATCACTTTTGAGCCGCGAGTACCGGTATCTTCCCTTGTTGTTTTAAACTTTCATGGCAGGGGCGGCCTTAGGAATTGAGGGCAACGAATCTTTGCCCTTTTTACCCGACTACGCCGAAAAGACAGTTTTGTTTTTCAACTGTATTTATACTTTTTTTGGTTCGCCCTTTGCCCTAAACGGTTTAATTATTTTAGGTTTAAGAGATGTAGTTAGATTCTTCTTAGTTGTGAGTGTGACACTCGGTATATTAAAATTAAAAAAATATATATTACATACAACGACATTAAATACACCAACACGAACAAAATCGTGCCCAAAACCTGTCCAAAAGGTACATTGAACGATCCACGGAGCTCCATAAGATGATCGCGTAGTCAAAATTAATATAAGGCATTATTTAAATATTGAAAGTAACCTTTACTACATACTGTATAAGGTCTTAAATAAAACGCATGCGTCAGGGACTTTTAACAGTTCGAAATGCAAGCTCGTAAAATTTTACGACTTATTGCTATATGCGCAAGAATTTAGACCTTAGTTCATTAACTCTACGCGCAATTCTGAACGCGCTGTTAGAAATATAGCAGGCACGGACTGCGAGGAAAAGACTCGGCTATATGACGACGTATAACCGACCATGCATCACAAATATATAATATTAAATCAGTTTATAGTAAGTATTACATCAAAATTTACTTCAAATGCGTTAAATTAACGAACATTGACTAGATACCTGTCGAAAAACGACACTTTTCGTACTCTAAGTATTATTTTCGCTGTGGCATCTTGACTTTGTAACGGTCCGCGCGTGACTGTGAACCAAGAAGTGCTTGAGTGGAGTTCAAGCACTTCTTGATTGGGACACATTTTGAGTGCTCGTGGTATATCTAGGGTATTTAATATCGTTGGCTACAATTATCACGCTATCACCTACGGGGAACGAGCAGTGAACTTTTATTTCTAACTAACTCCACGCGTACGAAGTCGCGGGCGGCCGCTAGTAAATAATAACTCACATCGAAGAGGCTCTCCTCTTCCGACATCGAGTCACCGTCTGAGAACATTTCTTCGTCCAATTGCTCCGGTCTCATGATGCGTTGCTTGATGGCGCGTTTGTCCAACTCAGTGTCAGACTCATCGGCAAACTCCTGGGTGAGAAAAAATTTGATTAAATTAACACAACCAAGTATATCTATATATATAGAGGAGCTCGATGGCGCAGGTGGTTATCGCGTTCGGCTGCGACGGTTGAAGCTAAGCAACTTTCGCAGTGGTCGGTCATTGGATGGGTGACCAAAAACGATCTATCTCGAGTGCCTCCGTGCTTCGGAAGGCACGCTAAGCCATTGTTCCCGGCTGCATCTGCAGTCGTTAGCACCCGCCAATCCGCACTGGGCCCGCGTGGTGGGTCATGGCCCAATCTCCCTATTCCATCCATAGGGAAGGCCTGTGCCCCAGCAGTGGGGACGTAAATAGGCCGATGATGAAGTATATCTATAAATGTATAAATAAAAAAAATACGTGTGGCACTCGGGGACTGCCGCGGTAAAGCTATTGCATAGCATTTTTTATCAACTTATTCCATTTTAATTATTTATTCATTTTATTTATGCAGTATTTTTTTTCTTTGATATTAATTAGTTTTTTCTTTGATATTCATAGATGGCGAGGCAGACCTTATGATATTTTATTGGGCAAGCACAGCAAACAACAGCATTGCCCGGCGACAAAAAACTTCCACAAGCTCCACAGTTTACCATCTTTAGTCCAAAAATTTAAATTATAATTATAACGTCTAAATAAAAGGGAGACAAATAAAAATAAGAACAGGTGCTGGGGTCTAAAACAAATACTTTTTCTGGAAGTCACTCTTTCTCACTCTAAAATTTTGCTAGGAGTTTACTACAGCCCTTCTCTTAGAGTCAATTTCTTTTCATCTTTCGAGAAACTATTAGAAGATTTGACCCCGTCCTACAGCCATTCTATTATATTGGGTGACTTTAATAGTCCAGTCAACAAGTTCAAAAACGTGAAAAATAGAGATAAAGCTCCTAAAAATATGAGCAATAGCTCATTGGATTCGGAACGACCTCTAGAAAAATGAGTTTTGAGGATTTTACTGCACGTAAAAAATTGCAATTGTTATTAACAAAATAAGATGAAAAAAAAGAGGTATTTACGTTTTTGTTAATAACTCATAAACTATTAATATTTACGATATTTGGAAAAAAAGGTTCTTAAAGAGGAGGAAATTTCCGAAAAAAAAGTCCCAGCTACCGGAACTCTACCTCTATTATTTATAATTTTAATTTACCGCTGAAAATAGGGCTCCGCGCAGCCATTACGGCATGGGCGCACTGCCGTTAAAGACAGTTTCTTACATAAAATTATTTTTTTATAGTAACAAATATGAATTTAAAAATTTAAATAAATTATGGTGTCATCCAGATACTTGAAAGAATATATTCCCGTTGGAAAAAAATTTTTAAATTAATTTTTCAAAAAGTTATGCAATTGTTAATTAACGAATTTTTTTCCTATCTCCGTTTTCGTAAATGACGACATAAAAATTTAAATAATAAACCTATAAATTTTTGGCTCTGTGGAGCTCTTCTTATATATATACTTAACAAGATCCCGCGATAAAAGTTTATTAAAGTTAATTATTTTGTTTATAACAATTTTTTAAAGTTAACAAAAAATGAAAAGTCTAAGAAATGTTATTAAAAAATTTTTTTTAAACAAATGTTATATTATTGCTGCTTTCTTATCCAACAATGGCATTAAGTAACATCGGAAAAAAAAAATTTACATCATTTGTTAAGAAATTGTTTATAAACAAATAGACAAGTTTAATATTTAAAGAATTTTTTTTTTACCATTATGTTGTCTTGGCAAAATAATGATTTTTAAAAAAAAATTTTTCTTAAATAATTCTTTTTATTGTTTATAATCGTTTTTTTTATATTTCGATTGTTTAAATAATTAGTTAAGGAATGATTTTCTCTTTAAAAATCATAATTGGCATTTCTTCATAGGTAAAAAGAAAAAAAAAATATTTTATCAATAATTTCATTGTTTGTTAACTTAACAATTTGTTATAAACAAATTCTAATTACCGTTATATTTTTTTTCTAGAGCTAAAAAAATAACAAAAACAGCCATATATATCAAAATACTAAAAAAAAATTGTTTCTATTTTTTATAACGCTTTTAAATATTACACGATACCAAAGTTGCACCGGACACTTGATTTGTCAAGTAAAAAATTAATATAACTTATAAACTATTCGAGATACGATAATGGACATTCAGGTCGTTTTTATAAAGCATTAATTAATCTTCAAAATAAGCTAAAAACCAAGTTTGTAACTATATAAAAATATGGTTAACATGTAAAAATTTAGAAGATACGGCAGATCAAACTACAAAAAATATGAAAAAAAAATACTTAATGACATCGAAGAAACTATTTATTTAAATAAATGATAAAATCAGTTTCACTTAGAAGCTATAATAACTTATAATAATGTAGAGAAAATTAAAAAAATACAAAATGAAGTTAAGTGTAATAAATATTAAATAAATATTAATTAAATCACGTATATTGTTTAAACAATTAGAGATGGAGGTACGATTAATTGATAATTTGGGAGATAATGTATCGCTAAACAAAATTGTTTTAAGGTTTATAGCTGTATTTTAATTATTTATTAAGTTGTAAGTCATAAGAGATACGAAAAAGTTAAAGAAATCTCAAAATTTTATAAACAAATGCATGTATTAGCTGATAAACAATAGTTACAAACTTGGTTTTTAGCCTATTTTGAAGATTAATTAATGCTTTATAAAAACGACCTGAATGTCCATTATCGTATCTCGAATAGTTTATAAGTTATATTAATTTTTTACTTGACAAATCAAGTGTCCGGTGCAACTTTGCTATCGTGTAATATTTAAAAGCGTTATAAAAAATAGAAAAAAATTTTTTTTAGTATTTTGATATATATGGCTGTTTTTGTTATTTTTTTTAGCTCTAGAAAAAAAATATAACGGTAGTTAGAATTTGTTTATAACAAATTGTTAAGTTAACAAACAATGAAATTATTGATAAAAAAAATTTTTTTTTCTATTTACCTATGAAGAAATGCCAATTATGATTTTTAAAGAGAAAATCATTCCTTAACTAATTATTTAAACAATCGAAATATAAAAAAACGATTATAAACAATAAAAAAAAATATTTAAGAAATTTTTTTTTTTAAATCATTATTTTGCCAAGACAACATAATGGTAAGAAAAAAATCTTTAAATATTAAACTTGTCTATTTGTTTATAAACAATTTCTTAACAAATGATGTAAAAAATTTTTTTCCGATGTTACTTAATGCCATTGTTGGATAAGAAAGCAGCAATAATATAACATTTGTTTAAAAAAAATTTTTTAATAACATTTCTTAGACTTTTCATTTTTTGTTAACTTTAAAAAATTGTTATAAACAAAATAATTAACTTTAATAAACTTTTATCGCGGGATCTTGTTAAGTATATATATAAGAAGAGCTCCACAGAGCCAAAAATTTATAGGTTTATTATTTAAATTTTTATGTCGTCATTTATGAAAACGGAGATAGGAAAAAAATTCGTTAATTAACAATTGCATAACTTTTTGAAAAATTAATTTAAAAATTTTTTTCCAACGGGAATATATTCTTTCAAGTATCTGGATGACACCATAATTTATTTAAATTTTTAAATTCATATTTGTTACTATAAAAAAATAATTTTATGTAAGAAACTGTCTTTAACGGCAGTGCGCCCATGCCGTAATGGCTGCGCGGAGCCCTATTTTCAGCGGTAAATTAAAATTATAAATAATAGAGGTAGAGTTCCGGTAGCTGGGACTTTTTTTTCGGAAATTTCCTCCTCTTTAAGAACCTTTTTTCCAAATATCGTAAAAATTAATAGTTTATGAGTTATTAACAAAAACGTAAATACCTCTTTTTTTTCATCTTATTTTGTTAATAACAATTGCAATTTTTTACGTGCAGTAAAATCCTCAAAACTCATTTTTCTAGAGGTCGTTCCGAATCCAATGAGCTATTGCTCATATTTTTAGGAGCTTTATCTCTATTTTTCACGTTTTTGAACTTGTTGACTGGACTATAACACGTCTTTTAAAAGGTGATCTACGGTCCAATACATTAAAGTCACTCGTTAATGCTTGTAACATGAATATTCTCCCCCTTAATGCCACTCACTATTTTCCTAATTGTTCTCCTTCTCTTCTTGACCTGATTATTGTTTCTTCTTCCGATCATGTTGCCAAACATGGTCAATTCACAGCCGATGCATTCTCTTACCACGACCTAATATATCTTTCATATAAAATACGTCCCCCTAAGGCTAAGCCAAAAATTCTTCTGCAACGTAATTTTGGTGGTATGGATCTGGACAAGCTGCGTGATGATGCTGGAGCGGTTGATTGGTCAGCGGTCAACAACGGTGCTACTGTTGACGAACAAATAGACTTCTTTAACAATCTTTTGATTAACCTTTATGATGTTCATGCACCTATCAGGCCTATTAAGATCAAGCATTTGCCCGCACCCTGGCTGACTGATGCCATAAAATCTTTAATGGCGAAAAAAAATAACGCGAAGGCTAAGTACAAATGCAACCCCACAGACAGTAACCGTGACAAGTATCATCGAATCAGGAATCGCTGCAATACAGTGTGCAGGGACGCACAGCGCCGCCACATCCATAAATCCGTGGAAAGCGGTGATCCCGCTAAAGTCTGGATATTCTTAAGATCTCTGGGAGTTGGCGAAACCCCGAAATCAGAATTTGGCTCAACGTTTAGACATCAACCGCTTAAATAGTCATTTCTCTGTATCGTCTGCT
Organism: Chilo suppressalis; assembly: GCA_902850365.2. NCBI lineage: Eukaryota > Metazoa > Arthropoda > Insecta > Lepidoptera > Crambidae > Chilo > Chilo suppressalis. Next base: position 11,145,634 of record OU963919.1, read on the forward strand.
CTTGACGCTCATGTCAAAGAGAAAACTATAAGGTATCTTTCTTCTTTGCCAACACCAGATTTTGCTCCGTTTACTTTTAGTCAATTTTCCGATAGTGATGTTGAGAAGAACATTCGTGCCATTGATTCTAAAGCGGTGGGTAATGACAATATTGGCCGTAACATGATTATCCCCTTACTCGACATTCTAACTCCAGTTATTACCAATATTTTCAATAAATCTATTTCCTCTGGAAGTTTTCCAGGAATTTGGAAAGATGCTCAAGTTATTCCACTTCCCAAAAAATCAAATCCTGATGCTATGTCCGATTTCCGACCAATTTCCATTCTTCCTTTCCTTTCCAAAGTTCTTGAGCGTCTTATACACAATCAACTGAATGATTTCCTTCGAATGAATAACTTGCTAAATCCCTTCCAATCTGGTTTTCGTCCTGGCCATAGCACAGCTAGTGCACTTGTCAAAATTACCGATGACATTCGTTTTGGCATGGAGAGTCAGAAACTCACAATTTTAACTTTATTAGATTTTAGTAATGCTTTTAACAATGTTGACTTCGAAGTCCTGTTGAGTTTACTGCGTTCTCTTAACATATCTCCTACGGTCATGGACTGGTTTCGTAGTTATCTACATGGACGCCGGCAGCGTGTAATTGTAGGTGAATCCATCTCTCAATGGTGTACTCTAACGGCCGGTGTTCCACAAGGTGGCGTGCTATCTCCTTTGCTCTTCGCTATTTTTATTAATTCTATTACTCACAATTTAACTTCTACCTGCCATCTGTATGCAGACGATCTCCAGATTTACACACAGGATCGACTGGAAAACCTAAATAATGCAATAAATAACCTTAATGCAGACTTAGCATTTATTACGGAATGGAGCAATGCATTTGGACTTAAAATCAATCCAATAAAAACTCAGTGCATAATTATTGGTAGTCCTTACTTTATATCTCGGATTGACTTTAAGCAGCTCCCATCAGTTACTTTAAATGGAATTGTTATCCCATTTGCTGAAACAGTTCGGAATTTGGGGGTCATATTCGATAACACTTTATCTTGGTGTCCTCAGGTTGCTGAGGTCAGTAGGCGAACTTTTGCTGCGGCTGGCTCTTTGCGACGTTAACGTAACTTCTTGCCTACTGCCACCAAAATTTCTCTTGCAACTTCTCTTCTTCTACCTATTCTTGATTATGCAGATGTTTGCTATCCCTATCTTACCTTACTTCTTCTTCTTACTTTAATGAGACAAAAGACAATTCCTCTTGCATATTAATAAATAATAATTGTTATAACTCTCATAAAAATATTAATTTAACCAAAAAAAATCCATCCAAAAACTTAAAAATCAATGTAAACTTTATCAACCTGATGCATATAAATATTCAAGGAATGATGGGTAAGGACTTAGAAATTGAATTATTTATGAATTGTAACAATATAGATATATTTTGTATCACAGAACATTGGCTTAAAAGTCATCAATTCATGTTTAATTTTAATAATCATCAGGTTGGTAGTTCGTTCAGTCGAGAAAATGCAATTCGCGGTGGCTCTTTAATTTTATTAAATAATACACTTAAATTTAAGGAACGTAAAGATATTGTGAGCCTCTCGGTTGAGCGAACAATAGAAATCGCCTGTGTGGAACTGGACCGGCTTATTGTACTGAGTGTATACAAACCTCCTTCAGCATTGTATGATTGTTTTGAAGAAATTATGGATGAAGCTTTAAAAAAAATTGTCATCACTGGTAAACAATTAATTGTTTGTGGTGACTTTAATATTAATCTATTAGAAACCTCTAGTTTGAGTATTAAATTAAGAAATCTATTTCAATCATATAATCTGGAAAACTTGTTCATGGAGCCTACTAGAATAACGGCCACTTCGGCCACTTGTATTGACAATATTTATACGGATATAATACCACATAAAAAAAGAATCGTTAATCAACTAGATAGTGATCATTGTGGTCAGTTGATTACTTTTCCACATCCAAATAAAAATGTAACCAAGAAATGTATCACTATTGTGCCAAAATCAGTTAATCGTATACAGCGTTTTAAAATTCAATTAGATAGGAAGTTGAGTTATTTAAAGTATAAAGACAGTCCAAATGAGTTGTATAATGATTTTTTTAATATATTTTGTAAAGAATTTAATGACGTCTTCGTTCCCAAAACCATATGTGTTAGTGATGCAGTAACCTTCAGTGAGTGGGCCACCCCAGGCATACATAACAGTAGAAGAAAACTTTATGAACTATACAATGAACGCAGCATTAATACTACTGAAAGATTCAGAGAGTATGTACGTAATTATTCTAAGTTATTTAAAAAGGTATGTCGCACAGCTAAATCAAATTATTTAAGTTGTAAGATTAAGAATAGTAATGACAAAATTAAAATGACATGGAACATTATAAACAATGAAACTGGAAAATCTAAATCTCGAAATACCAGCTTTAATTTAAACATTGAAAATAGAAATGTTACATCAGATACTGAAGTTGCTACAGCATTTGAGAATTTTTTTACTGATATTCCAGTTTCAACTACAAAATCCTTGGACTCCTCCCCCATTGCTGCTGAATCAATATTAAAAGAAAACATAACACAAGGTACTAGTCAATTTAAATTTAAATATGTTAACTCTAAAGACATAATCAAATATTTTAACCAATTGAATAAAAAGAAAACCGCGGATCTGTGGGGTAACTCCGTGGATGTTTCTAGATCAGTAATTGAGACAATAGCTCCTATTCTGGCTAGCATTTTTAATCAATGTGTTGACTGTGGTGTTTTTCCTGATCTAATGAAACATAGTAAAATAACTCCATTGCATAAATCGGGTAGCACATCTGACCCCACAAATTTTAGACCCATATCCGTGCTACCCACCTTTAGTAAGATTTTTGAAAAGATTATGCTAGATCAAATGCAATCATATTTTTATAGTAATAACTTTCTGCATAGTAAACAATTTGGTTTCACAAGGGGTCGCTCAACAACCGATGCCGGTGTTGAGCTTGTACAGCAAATTTTTGATGCCTGGGAGAACTCGCATGATGCACTTGGTGTGTTTTGCGACTTATCATAGGCATTCGATTGCGTTTTTCATGAAACATTGATCAGGAAACTACAGCACTATGGATTTAGAGACACCACTCTGGATCTTATTGTATCATATTTGAGTGATAGGGTTCAGAGGGTTGACATCAATGGAGAAAAATCTCCTGGTTCGTCGGTTAAGATGGGAGTTCCGCAGGGCTCAATCCTTGGTCCTTTCTTATTTTTAATTTATATCAATGATTTGCCTTATTTTGTAAAGGATAACCATGAAATAGTATTGTTTGCGGATGACACTTCACTTTTGTTTAAAATTAAACGTAGGCAGTCGCAAATTGACGACGTGAACAAGTCTATTTCTAAGGTAGTCCACTGGTTTAACGTTAATAATTTACTGCTAAATGAAGGGAAAACTAAGTGTTTGAAATTTGTTTTACCTAATGTTAAACAGGTAAAAACGAATGTAAATATAAAGGATCGAAATGTGAGCCTTGTAGATACCACAGTGTTCTTAGGAATCACACTAGATTCAAAGTTGCAATGGGGCCCACATATTGATAAATTGTCGAAGAGACTTAGCTCTGCAGCATATGCTGTAATGAAAATACGTCAGTTAACGGATATAGAAACTGCCAGATTAGTCTATTTTAGTTATTTTCATAGTGTAATGTCTTACGGTATTTTACTGTGGGGAAATGCCGCCGATATTCAAACAATATTTGTGTTGCAGAAGCGGGCTATTCGATCAATTTATAATCTTAAAGTTAAGGACTCTTTAAGAAATAAGTTTAAAGAAATAGGCATAATGACGGTTGCATCACATTACATATATGAAAACTTAGTATATGTCAAAAAAAATATTAGTTTATTTACTAAAAATAGTGAAATACATACACTTAATACTAGAAGTAAAAATAAGTTAACTTTACCTGCTACTAGGCTCCACAAAATTAATAACTCGTTTAGAGGCCTCTGTGTTCGCTTTTACAATAAAGTCCCAAGCAATATTCAAGAGTTGAGCCTGACTAAATTTAAATCGACTATTAAAAAAACTCTTATTAAGAATGCTTATTATAAAGTGTCTGATTATATTACAGACAAAAATGCTTGGGTTTGAACTGTTCCAACCATTCCAACGGGTATTTCTATATGATATATATTATGGATCATGTGTTGATGATACTTTTATTGAAAAGCTGTATTTAAAGCTGATTACGTAAGGAAGAATATCAGACTATTTAAGAAGATTTGAATGACAAAACGGCGTGGTCATGATTTCTCCATTGTTTTTGCTTTGTAATTGTTTGCAGTGTCCTACAGATAAATGACTTTAAGTTTAAGTAAATATGTTGTGGTTGATATAGGTGGTTATGGGTAGTCATGCTCTCTTAAAAGTCTCTTCGGTGGTGTCGTGTGAGGCGGGTCGTTACGTTCCCTAAAATATGGTTGAGCGAAGCGATGGCTGGTTCATGCGTCATGCTCGTGAACGGGTGCTGCCAGCGGAGATGAGTCTGCCCTAACTACTTTGATATTTAAGATATAAATGTTTAATTACACCTATTATAAATAACTCTGTTTGTATTTATACTGTGTGACACAGCAATCAAAATGCAGGTGTACAATTAATGTATAATTTCACATTATGTAATGAAGGGTGACTTCATGAATCATCTCTGAAGTCATTTTTCAACTTGACGACTCTGTAAATGATAAAACAGGGAGAAAAAAACAGCCCTTGCTGAGTTTCTTGCCGGTTCTTCTCAGTACAAGGTCTCCCGCCGTAGATTTACGAACCGATGGCGTAGCTTCTCGACATTCATATGTGCTTGTAACAGCCTAAACTGAATAAATGATTTTGATTGATTGATTGATTGATTACCTTTGATCTTCTAAGTAAACTTAAAAGGTCTGCAAAATTTTTCCATCAGATTTATTTACGGTTTACGTAAGTACGACCATGTTTCATACTACAGGCAGAAATTGAAGTGGCTTCCCATTCGTCGTCGCCGTGATCTGCATATACTGTCCCTACTCTTCTCAGTACTGTTCAATCCAAAAGCTCCTGTCTATCTCAAAGAACGTTTTCAGTTTCTTTCTTCTTCTCATAATCTTCCGCTTCGTTCATCTGATAATCTCCTGCTTTTCACACCTCCTAACTTTTCCAAGGCGTATAGCCACTCCTTTACCATACGTGCCATCCAACTATGGAATTCTCTGCCGGAAAAGATTAGGCGTGCCCAAACTCTAGCCTGTTTCAAATCCCTAGTTAAGGAGCATTTCTTGTCAGATGAGCATAATTTTCATTAAAATATTGCAACGGTAGTAGTACTCTTGCATTATACTGCGATATGTGTGAATGTGTATATATATGCCTATATGTTTGGTTAGCGTTTATTTTAATTAATTTCAATTGATTACTTACAAAACTTTTGTCTTGTTTTCCGCACAACCTCCCTCATTATTATTATCGTGCTTTATACTTTTTCCAGCTCATTGGGTTGTCTGGAAGAAATCGCTGATTAGCGATAAGACCGCCCTTTGTGCAACTGTGATTGTTTTGCCTTGTATTTGTATTTTATTCGTGTTATTTATGTTACTGTTGTGCAATAAAGTATTATTATCTTATCTTAACTTATATATATAAAAAAAAAAACGAGTGCGGGATTTGAACCAACGACCGCGGTGATGCGTCGAATGTTGGTCCCGTGGCAAAATTTAATAATAATAATCAACACACTGCGCCATTTAGATCGATACTGGAATGACGAAAATTGTATTCTGTACCCCTAGCACGAACCAATATCGAATTCGTATCGTTTGCGAGTCCGAAATGTCATTGTCAAATGTGTACTGATTTTTAGTTCTCGTTACGTACTTTGTGCCGCTGCTGTTCAAGTTTCCATACAAAATTTGACATTGACATTTCGGTTTGCAAACTATTCCAATTCGATAATGGTTCGTGCTAGGGGTACTGTTGGTATATGCACTCGCGTAAGGTTTTTTTCGTTACGGAATTTCTTGATTCGGTCGCCGCGCTCAAAGCCCGCGATAAAAGCTATACAATAGCTTAATAAACGGTTATGAATGAAATGGTTTGGTAACACGTAGTCCATACTCTATGTCAAGCCTGATTTACCAGATAGATTGACAATAACGATGTAAGTTACCAAAACTTTCAACTTGAGACATCAAAAGTGTTAGATAATCTGTTTTATCTTACTCACCTCATCCAGATCGAAGTCATCATCTTCAAGGAACTCGTCTTCGTTGATGATCTCCTCTGACTCCAGGCGTACGGCCGGTTTCGCCACCTTCAGAGTCTAAAAACAAATTATTAAAGAAATATTTACTAAGATTTCATCATCATCATCAGCGTTTTAACATCCCCAATGCTGGGGCACAGCCCTTCCCTATGGATGGAACAGGGAGATTAGGCCATGACCCACCACGCGGGCCCAGTGTGAATTGGTGGGTGCTAACGACTGCAGGTGCAGCCGGGACTAATGGCTTAACGTGCCTTCCGAAGCACGGAGAAACTCGAGATTTTTGGTCACCCATCCAATGACCGACCACTGCGAAGGTTGCTTAACTTCAACGATCGCAGCCGAACGCGCTAACCACCTTTGCCATCGAGGTCCTCCTCCTTACTAAGACATATAATAACGAATCTGCGGCTAGTCGACCCATCTCTAATAAACGCCTCTTCGGCATAGTTTGTGGTCGGCGAATAGCCGGAAATCAAAGAATATTCGGCAAAACATGCCGATTGTAATCGGCACACATAATAAATGAAATAAAACAACAATTTATGCTTGTTTTTTTAAATTTCTAAACAGTATCTAGAGTATGTAGTTACACCTATCTTAAGTTATAGTCTTAAAATACTTTCTTTATCTCAATTATATTAAAACGGGACAGCACGGCGTGCGGTAATAGGTTTTACCGCACGCTCCGTGTGGATGGCTTGTAATTTTGAACTTTGGAACAATGTATAAAACTTTCCGTAAATGTATTTTTTAATGCGTAAAGCAAATTACTTATGCCGTGCACTTGCAATAATTTATCTAAATTTCGAATTAACTAAAAATAGATTTAGCCCATGCAAGAACGTCAAATCGACATGGGCGTTTTGATCTTTTTAGTGTCCCATACCTTAGAAGGAAAATATTGGAAACCTTATATGACCTTATAGCTATTAACGGGATTGTTACCATGTACCTTGTTTTTATGAGTCTCCGATATATCGGCACTGTTGCAAGCGCCATGATCACGGAGTAACTGATATAATTAATTATATGATACTAGCAAACCAGTGAACCAAATGTTCACCAAGTACATGGTAACAATCCCGTTAATAGCTATAATGTTAGTGACCATGAAAGTTTAAAACAATATATCTTGTATGACCTTGATTTTGACGACCTCCGTGGTCGAGTGGTTTGTACGCCGGGTTTTATGGTGTCACCGACTAGAGAGGTCCCAGGTTCGAATCCCGGTGGGGGCAGATGTATGTGTGATGAATACGAGCATTTGTACTCCAGTCATGCATGTTTAATATGTATTTCTATATTAATATACTTATATATGTACTGTATATGTATTCTATCCGTTACCCTAGTATCCCATAACACAAGCCTTATAGTGCTTACTTTGGGGCTAGGCTAACTGGTGTGAGTGTTGGAAATATTTATTTATTATTTATTTATTTATTGTATGATCACTTTGTTGTCCGTTTATTACGAGCCATCAAACGGAGCGTGCGGTAAAACATTTTATCGCACGCCCCGTTGATGTCTCGTAATTATGAACTTTCGAATAATGTAGAAAACTTCCGTAAATGCATTTTAGAGCAAGTGCGTTGAAAAAACGAGCGAGCCTTACAGTAGTCGCGTATGATGTGTAACATTTGAAACCTCACTTTATATTAGTTTAATTAAAAGAAATAAAACCTACTACAAAAGGAATAAGCCATTTGAACATTATGTCCTAAAATCAAATCAAATAGCGCGCGCTTGTGCGACTTCCTGTTACACACTTCCGTCCCATTTCACGAAATCACTCCCACAAATAGGGTATTTGACAAGTTTTAGAAAACGATCTTACGTTATTGACTAATGTTTATGGAGTCCGTAAAAAGAGGATATTCATCATTCTGTTGCATATTTCAGTAAAAATAACCAAATCAAAAACTCCATTTTCAAGTTGCCGCGAAAACGTTTCTCTGGACAATATGGCGTCTTACTAGTGTGTGACGTCACACGACTGTTATTAAAACGTCAAACGATACAATGTAAAGTCACTTTAACCGGAAGTTTACCTGCGTGTGACGTCATTTTAAGCGCCGCCAATCCCAAACGTTTTGGGTCACGTGACAATAGATAAGAAAACTATTATCTTTTTCGTGGGTTTTTAGTAAAATTATGAATATTTTTTTGTAAAAATAGTAAAAACCCCTGCCAATATTCAATCTAAACACAAATGCTAACAATTGGTACTTTATTTTTAATACTGTCAAATACCCTATTGCAGGAAAGCGAGTGGAAAGATGTTACACATCAAAAATTAATACCTCTGACTTCTCTGTTACATTCTTGTTAATGACAACTCTCTTGATGATCGCCGGTTTGTTGAGCTGTTTGACCACTGGTTGCTCGACCGGTTTGGCTACTGGTTTGTCGACCGGTTTGGGGGCCGGTGATGACTTCAGGATGGGCTTCTTGAGGTTCTTGTTGGTATATTGCTGCACTGGAGATGATGTATCTAAAAAAGGGATTGGTAGAATACTTATTTTCTAATATAACAAATTAATTTACATCTAGTGGTCGCCTAATGGCTGGCACTCAATATTGATGTAACCAGATACTGACAGTATACTGAACCACTAAATCTCCATTTGCACTAAATTTGCTAAAACTCGATTCGCCTAAAACTAGATATATCTCATAGAAAAATTATAAAACGTCAATGTAAGGGCTAGAAGTAGTTTTAGTTAAATTAAGATTTAGCAAAATTTCTACAAGTAGACCCGAGCACAAAAAAATATTTCACCTATCTGGCTGTATGTCTAAATTTCGATGATTCCACGTTTTCTACCTATGCTGTTTATTTATTATGATACCCTTCATATTTCAAATCTTAAAATGAACTAACATAAAATTCCATTCCTGAAATTCGCGTTATGACTTTATCACCACTTAACATCAGCCCCTCTAGCATAAGCACCATGATATGATATATAACACGTTTTTATCACGCTCAATTGTCAAATTACTATGGGGTTTGACAGTTAGACGCGATAAAAAACGTGATATAATGCAAGTTGTGGTGCTCATGCCACAAGGACAGGTGGAGTAGAGTCATTTGCCTACCTGGCTATAAAAAATAAAAAAAAAGCAAAAAAATTTAATGCGTAAAGCAAGCCACTTTTGCCGGGCACATGCAATAAATTTTCTAAATCTCGATTTAACTAAAAATAGATTTAGCCCATACAAGAACGTCAAATCGACATGGACGTTTTGACCTTTTCGTCTGTCCGTCTGCCTGTCAAGACCCTTTATCAGGGAAAAGAGTGGAGGCATGGAGTTGAAATTAAAACCATATACTCAAATCTGCGGTCCCTTGTATGTGAGAAAAAAATCAACTTCAAAATGAATGTGAAAAAGATACGGCTGTTTAATAAAACCTACTACAAAAGGAATAAGCCATTTGAACATTATGTTCTAAAATCAAATCAAATAGCGCGCGCTTTCGCGACTTCCTGTTACACACTTCCGTCCCATTTAACGAAATCACTCACACAAATAGGGTTGTTTATCTGCTTGTCTGTCAAGCCCTTTATCTCGGGAACGCATGGAGGTATCGAAATTTAAACTATATACTCAGATCTGCGGTCCCTTAAAGCTGTGAAAAAAATCAACATCTAAATTAAGGTCAACAAAAGATACGGCCGTTTAACTGTCTAGTGTGTCAAAACCCTTTATCTCGGAAACCCATGTAGGTATCGAGTTGAAATTTGAACCATGTACTCAGGTCTAAGGTCCATTGAAGCTGTGAAAAAATAGAGATATAGAGGCTTAAGAACGAGATGTAATCTGCTTTATGAATGACAGTGAGACTACTACTGTAGTGTACTCTGTTAATGGCTCTTGCCAAGGGAAGTAACTAGTGCAGTTGTTAAGGCTACTAGTGCGATTTTAAAATGCAATAATGTTGACGTATAACCTGTCCATATATTATACGTCATTGGTCTATAACCTTCCTCGATAAATGCATTATTCAACACAGACATATTTTTTCAAACAGGACCTTAGTTCCTGAGATTGGCGAGTTCAACCAAACAAACAAAAAAAAAATCCTTCGCAATTGTAATATTTTTTTTCTTTTTATCTCTTTATTTGTGGCTACAAACAGACATACATTTTAATATAATTGTTCTGTGGTTACAGTGAAATTATAAGAGACGACCAACAGTGCCAGCAAATAACTAATTAGTTACAGAAAAACATTAAGTATAGAACAAGTATTATACTAAAAAAAAAACAATACATAAGAAGACAAAACATATAAATAAACATGCAAAAATCTTTAAATAAAAAAATGTTGTCTTTTAATTTTAGTTTAAGAAAATTCTTTAAATTACTATGTGAAATATTAAATATATCCTATAGAAAATATATCAATGTTATGTTAATATCAACGATATTAAATACCCTAGATACACCACGAGCACTCAAAATGTGTCCCAATCAAGAAGTGCTTGAACTCCACTCAAGCACTTCTTGGTTCACAGTCACGCGCGGACCGTCGAAAAGTCAAGAGCTCCGAGAAAAAATGCGAAATAAATACTTATAGTACGTAAACCGTCGTTTTTTCAACAGGTATTTAATCAGTGTTTGTTAATTTAACGCATTTGAAGCAAATTTTGTTCCAATATTTACTGTAAACTGATTTAATCACACTAATATTATAAAGGCGAAAGTTTGCGAGTGTGTGAGTGTGTATGTTTGTTACTTATTCACGTCTAAACGGCTGGAGCGATTTTAATAAAATTAGGTATGGAGTTAGCTGACACCCTGGATTAACATATAGGCTACGTTTTACTGCGGGAAAATATCCCTAACAAACCGCGGGTAACACCGCGGGACACAGCTAGTATAAAATATTTGTGATATTCAAATGCATGTACGTCGCCGTATAGCCGTCTCTTTTCCTCGCGGTCCGTGCCCGCTGTATTGCTAACAGCGCGTTTAGAATTGCGCGTAGAAGTAAAAGAAATAAGGTCTATATTCTTCCGCATATAGCAATAAGTCGTAAAATTTTGCGAGCTTCCATTTCGAACTGTCATAAGTCTTTGGCGAATGCGTTTTAATTAAGACCTTATTCATTATGCGTTAAAGGTGACTTTCAATGTTTAAATAATGCCTTATTTTGTTTTTGACTACGCGATCATCTTACGGAGCTCCGCGAATCGTCCAATGTACCTACCTATTGGACAGGTTTCGGCCACGATTTTGTTCGTGTTGGTGTATCTAGGGTATTTAATATCGTTGGTTAATATAAGTAAAGATATATTTTACTTACTCATTTTCAGTGTAACATTGTTGCCAAATGTAAGTATGGTCTTCTTAGCAGTTTCATTCGCTAATTCATTCTTCGATTTCAATGTAGTCGTCTTATTATTACCTATGGGAGTATTTTTAGGGGTTTGGGTAGGGGTTTTAGAAGTTGGGGTGGGGGTTTTAGAAGTTTGGGTAGAGGTTTTAGAAGTTTGGGTAGGGGTTTTAGAAGTTTGGGTAGAGGTTTTAGAAGTTTGGGTAGGGGTTTTAGAAGTTTGGGTAGAGGTTTTAGAAGTTTGGGTAGGGGTTTTAGAAGTTTGGGTAGGGGTTTTAGAAGTTTGGGTAGGGGTTTTAGAAGTTTGGGTAGGGGTTTTAGATGTTTGGGTAGGGGTTTTAGAAATTTGGGTGGGGGTTTTAGAAGTTTGGGTGGGGGTTTGAGTTCGGGAAGCGTTGGAGGCGCTACGAGTGATTCTGACTCGTTGTTTGTTGATTGGCGATTGTGGTTTCTGCGGCTTGCTTGTACTTTTAGCTGCGTAGTTGCCGGATTTGCGGGCGAATTTTACTCTCCTGACGACAGGTTTGTCTGTTGACTGGAATAGGAAAAAAACATTAAAAATAACTTTGTATTAGCTTACGTATAACGTGGATTTAGTACTTGAATCATCATCATCATCAGCCTATTAATGTCCCCACTGCTGGGGCACAGGCCTTCCCTATGGATGGAATAGGGAGATTGGGCCATGACCCACCACGAATAAAACCAAATAAAAAAAACTATACTTGAATAAAACACAGTAATTTAAAGTAAAGATTTACTGTACATTAAAACGTACATGAGAATGAGCCAGCAGTTAAAGGAATGAATCAAATAAGATGGCGGATACATATAGTTTAGTATTATAAACGCTTGACAATAAATGATAGCAAATGCGCAGTGATGATGCGATGTTAATTTCGTCTTCTTCTCAAAAGACCGCAGGGCCGCAACAACTTAATTATCAAAAGAGCTAAGTATGGTGTACAACAGCCGGCCTATTCGAAAACTTCTTTGAGATTGACAGTGTGCAACTAAAGAGAAAATTAAATATCCATCGATGATTTACAGAACAATTATCTTAGTGGCGTTACAATTAAATTGACGACCTCCGTGGCCGAATGGTTTGTACGCCAGGTTTCATGGTGACGCCTACTCGAGAGGTCCCGGGTTCGAATCCCGGTGGGGGCAGATGTTTATGTGATGAATACGAGCATTTGTACTCCAGTCATGGATGCTTAATATGTATTTCTATATAAATATACTTATTTATGTACAGTATATGTATTCTTTCCGTTAGCCTAGTATCCCATAACACAAACCTTATAGTGCTTACTTTGGGGCTAGGCTATTTGGTAGAGATGAAACGGAGATCCGGTTGCTATCCGGTATCCGGCCTATCCGGCCATTATTTTACTATTATTTTACACCCGCCGCCAAACTAAACTAAACTCGTTTGGCCGGTCGAATATTCGGCCAGTGATCAGGCCGAATATCCGGTATCCGGTATCCGGCCAAGCAACTATCCGTTGCATCTCTACCATTTGGTGTGCGTTTAAAAAAAACTTTTTTAGATTTACAGTCTGTGACTAAAGAGAAAATTGCATATCTGTGGCGGCGACATCTATATGCCCCACATATAGACAACGGATGGAGGAAATCATTACTTACCATCCTCAAGAGATGGCGTGACCTGAACTGCGATCAATAATAGTATGGAAGCCTACATCGCGCAAATGAAATTCGGAAGCTAACTCTTCATATATACGATGACCGACCAACATTAGTCGGGCCGCGGCCCCCGAGCTACCATCACCCAGCTCGGAGGAAGATCATCCCCTTTGGCCTTCCTACATATCCATCGATAATTTACGGAACAAGTATCTTAATGGACTTATAATAAAGCAGTAGTGGATCACTAAATAGCTCGGTGATTATCACTTTTATCTATCAAAAGCAGTTACCTAATAAACCTACAGGAATGGAGACATTTAAGCCTTTGATTATATGCAGCCTAGATATCGTATTAATTGTACGGAAGGGGTCCAAAAAAATTTAAAGAAAGAAAAAAATATTGGTCTACATAAATACGGACATACAAAACAATCACAGAACATTCAATTATATAAATAGCATTTAGCAAAAAATAATCGTTACGATTAACCTTTTCGATGGTTATCATAAAATATATTGTTTTAAACTTTCATGGTCACTAACTTTATAGCTATTAATGGGATCGTTACCATGTACCTTGTTTTTTATGAGTATCCGATATTTCGGCACTGTTGCATGCGCCATGATCACGGAGTAACTGATATGTTATGTATATATGTTCGGCACTGTTATATACATTGTGTTATGTATATAACAGTGCCGAAATATCGGAGACTCATAAAAATCAAGGTACATGGTAACAATTCCGTTAATAGCTATAAAATCATAAAATATGTTGGTATTTTTTTCGAAATTCCACGAGTTTGTTTCCCAGTTGCAGTAGGCGATTTTAAAAAAGTCTGTGAATGCAGTTCTAGTTATTATTAAAAATAAAATGATGTCTTCTTTCAGTAAAATATAAAATCTTCAATATTTAATATACTTTCCCTCCGTTCTAGGTAGCCGTGGGACGCCCTGTATATGTACATATTGTCACAAACGCTCTCGAAACGTAACCGCGAAAGTGCTAGAGATCGAATTTGCCAGATCACCGCGGGTCGCGATAGAGGTCGAGTAATGCGGCTCATTCTAAAATGAGCCTTATGCAGTGCGGCGTAAGGGTGAAAGTGCAACGGCACCTGCACTTGTGTACAAGTTATACTCGTTACCTGCGTAGGTATAAGTAGGTACCTCGTACTCGCGGGTGCTAGCTAATTCTCAATTTAACAGGTACTTTCTAGAATGCGTCGATCAGCGTATATAAGCGCGATTGGCGCCGCGCAGAGACAGTTGAGTTTCAACTGCGATTTCGGAGCGAATCCAAAGGCGATCAAAGTGCAACAAAAGTGTTCAAGTGAAATTGTTTAGAGACTTGTATAGTGAAATACTGTGTGTTTTGTAATTAACATTGTGTGTTAACTGTGTGGTGAATAAAGAACTATCAAGCGTGAACTGGCATATAATTTCGAACCCCATCCCGACACGTAACAATATTTTCCCATACATAAATTAAGAAAAAATCAATCTTGCAATTTGTGTTCTCTTGGAAAGTTAACAAAGAAATTAATAAATAAACCGTTACGCTAGGGGACAGGCCTATTTATTACAGCAATGAGCCCAAAATATCTATCTAACTATAAAAAAAAGCGTAAGTGTACACTTATGGACTCACATCCTCATCGTCATCATCATTGCTGGAGTCTTCGGGGACTGCTTTAGAGGCGGGCAGCTTCTTCATGAGGACACTGTGAGCTATCCGCAGCTGCTGCACTGATGCACCCTGACCAACGGGGAATAAGACAATTATCATCAAAAGCCCTTTTTTTCTATTTATATAAGATTTACAGATTGCTGGTCACTTGTTTGTGTTATGAAATTATATGTAATGAAATGAAATTATCATCATCATCATCATCAGCCTATTAATGTCACCACTGCTGGGGCACAGGCCTTCCCTATGGATGGAATAGGGAGATTGGGTCATGTATAAATACAAATAAATATGTTGTTCCTAGAGATCAGATAATCGGAGGCTATTTATTTACCTCAAAGACAAATTATCTATAAATATTACATCATTTAATATTTATTATTTATTTCTTTAATTAAAAAAACACACAGAGATTCCGAGATCGCATAACTAATCGGATGTATAATTTAATAAAAGTTAAATTTAATAAGATGTAAGAGGAATAGCGGTGTGGTTAATGAGTTTATGTATATATTTTTTTTATTCATTAAGTACATCTTTGCACAATATTTTTTTTTTAAATTATTTATTTTGTATTTTTTTCATTTGTTTTTGATTTGTTAAATTATGTTATAATGATGGTATCTCCCAAACCAAATTAAATATAATACAATTATATAATATCATAAATATAAATGTTTAATTATCTATTATTTGTTATATCTGTACAAGGTGACTAAGTCATAAGATGCTATGTATGATGTTTAAGAACCGTCTGTAACACCTAGTTTGCAAATAAAGAGTTTGGAGTTGAGTTTGTTGTACACACAGGGCTACTGTCTTTTGTGTCAATCTGGGTTTATTGGATCTCACGTTGTATTTGCTTTAACTTAAATTTCCCGGAATCTTTTCGATAAAAAAATTAGTAGGATCAGAATATGCTCCCTCGGGGGTAAAAGATATTTTTATTAATAGAATAGATAGGGATATCTGAGACACTCGCATGGAATTAACAAACTCTTTAAAACGAGAAAAAACAATGTTACCAATACCTATACAAATTATTAGCCGCACATTCGCTTGATCTCTCTCACACTTATTTGGTCCGTTTCATTCACTCGTCAAACAGGGAAAAGTCCATTATCTATGGCATCATTACATATAATAAAATGGTAGGAAAGTCAAAAATGTACATTGAATATTTTTTTAAAAGAATACTTGGTGTGTGATCCACAATCGATACCGAAGCCAAAAATATAGTTTATAGAATTTTTGTCTGTTTGTCTGTATGTATGTCCGGGATAAATTCAAAAAGTACTGCATGGATTAACTTCAAATTTGGCACGAATATTATTAAGAAGTCGGGTCAACATATGGGCTACATATTATCACGCTATCACCTACGGGGAACCACTATTTCTAACTAACTCCTCGCGTGCGAAGTCGCGGGCGGCCGCTAGTCTACTAGTAACTCTTACCTCAAAAACAAAATCGTCTTCATCGTCGCTAGAGGTCTCCTGCTCTGCTTTCTTCTTATCTTCCTTGTCTTTTGCACTCACGACCTTCACCTTCTTTGTCGTCTTCTTAACGTCATCCTCTAGCATTCTCTGCCAAGGATTAAAAAAATCAATTAATGATCAGTAGGCGCGTTCGGCTGCGATCGTTGATGTTAAGCAACTTTCGCAGTGGTCGTCATTGGATGGGTGACCAAAAAAATATATACTATCTCGAGTTCCTCCGTGCTATGGAAAGCACGATAAGCTGTTGGTACCGGTTGCATCTGCATTCGTTAGCACCCACCAATCCGCACTATGCCCACGTTGTAAGTCACGGCCCAATCTCACTATTCCTTCCATAGGGAAGGCCTGTGCCCCAGCAGTGGGGACATTAATTAATTGAATTTGCGGGTTCCACCAGATTATTAATTTTTTTTATTAATCTGGTGGAACCCGCAAATTCAAAATTTGGCGCTAAAACAGTTGCGTAAATCGCATAAATCGCACGAACGTGAGAAAGGCAATATCATCATCAGCCTATTAATGTCCCCACTGCTGGGGCAAAGGCCTTCCCTAGGATGGAATAGTGAGATTGGGCCATGACCCACAACTCGGACCCAGTGTGGATTGGTGGGTGCTAACGACTGCAGATGCAACAGCTTAACGTGCCTTCCATAGCACGGAGAAACTCGAGATAGTATATTTTTTTGGTCACCCATCCAATGACCGACCACTGCGAAAGTTGCTTAACATCAACGATCGCAGCCGAACGCGCTAACCACTTGCGCCATGATCAGTAGGCTTTTATTAATCTGGTGGACCCCGCAAATTCAAAATTTGGCGCTAAAACATTTGCGTAAATCGCGTATACAACTCTTTTGAATCGTCCAAAAAGTAAATATCCCTACCACTCGTTATTGGACATATTTTTAGCTGCGAATTGACTATTGGTCTAATAAGAATAAGACTGAATTAAAAATTTAAATAATCATAATCAATCATAATCAAAATCATTTATTCAGTTTAGGCTGTTACAAGCACATATGAATGTCTAGAAGCTACGCCATCGGTTCGTAAATCTACGGCGGGAGACCTTGTACTGTACCAGCAAGGGCTGTTTTTTTCTCCCTGTTTTATCATTTACAGAGTCGTCAAGTTGAAAAATGACTTCAGAGATGAATAGAGTTATTTATAATAGGTGTAATTAAACATTTAAATGTAAAATATCAAAGTAGTTAGGGCAGACTCATCTCCGCTGGCAGCACCCGTTCACGAGCATGACGCATGAACCTGCCATCGCTTCGCTCAACCATATCTTAGGGAACCTAACGACCCGCTTCACACGACACCACCGAAGAGATCTTTTATCTATGCCAAACATTTATAGATGCATCTAATAAAACAATTTACTAATTACTTATTAGAAGAAGACTTAATTAATTGAAAAGAAATATTTTCTGTTGTTTAAGTCCACTTGCAGCAAATTTGCTTAAACTCGTTTTAACTAACACTAGCTTTGACCCATAGAAAATTGACAAAATGTCAAAGTAAAGGAGAATGCTCATGGATGTATGGACCGCCGTACAATGGTTGCATCAATACCAAACAAATGTTAAATGATCGTTTAATATTCAAATTAGTATGACAAATTGGAATTTTGAAAATAAAAACAGGGGTTTTAATGTTATTGTAAAAAATGTGACATAACCTCAAATCCTTAATAACTCCTATTTAAAGTTGGTTTACAGCTATTTTGGGTACTTTTTTATTCTGTTATTTTTGATCAACTTTAGTCTTTCACTGTTTTTCCAACCTACTGCATAGATTTTCATGACAACACAGATTTCAGTGATTGATTTCGTGAGTGAGTGATTTCAGATTTACGTATAGGTAAATAAAAACATTAATATAGGACACTTTTTATTAGATTACATATATTAATTGTACACATTATATTTGAATTACCGGTATATTTCAAATCAACATAATCTTCATAGAAAAAATAATCTAAATAAGGCGCCAGAGCAGTAACATCATTGTAACGACCCCAACTTAAAAACTGTACTACAGTCATTATGTGGTCATAACAGCCCACAGGTTGTTTACCAACGAGACAGCTGCACTAATAACCTTTTATAGCCTAATATATATCTAATGTGTCTGCCAAAGCAGCATCTCTACTGATAAGTAAATATGAGTTATATGTATGCTGCTTAAGTGTCAGGATTTAATCCTACCTCTTAATAAATAACTATTTAGACCTAAAACAAGAGGAATATCATCTACAAACAAAGAAATTCAAACAATTTGTAGCTTTTGTCTTACAACGTTCTAATGTAGCTGCTGGATTATTGAAAAGAGTGGCCAATTCATTTATTATCAGTTTTAATAATACAAGTTTTAAGGTTATGTATGAATGGCATTTAGTTGTTTACTACCAAAGAGACGTCACAATCATGGCGGATGTGGCAAACAGTGTTTTTAGTGTTTAAAAAGTATAGACTAAAGAATATTATTAAAAATTAAATTTCTACAGCAATCTTCTGCTTTTATGAAGTGAAATCGATATAAATATTTAGGTTCGTTAGACCAAATACTTTCAGAAATAAACATTTATTTAATACAATTCGACATGAGTCAACGAGCCTATTTATCAATACAGAGTAGAGAAAATATATAGAGTGAAAAGTGTTTAGTAAACACATAAATAAAAAATATATATATGATGACACAATCACAAAACGGCCAGGGTGTCCTCATTGTAAAACCACGTAGTTTAAAGAAATGTTTAATAAAATTTTCAATTTGATTTTATAGCATATTTTCAAAGGAGCGTGAAAAAATATAGATCTGACGTTTTGCATTGTGTGGGCGTGGCCGTACGAAGGGATAGAATAAAGGAAAAAGAAATATTCGAGCGCATCCGAGCTTCAAAATACTGACGATTTGGACGCGGACAAAATACTGTCGATTTGGACGCGGCCAAAAGACTGAAGGTTTGGACGTGGGCAAAAAAATGTTTGCCGCCCTAGACGTTGGGCTCTACATAGAGGGCTCAGGTATGGTGGGAGTACAAGTCACAAGGTGCAAGGTTGCCCCTCTTTTTGTTATTGTGCCGCACACGAGTTAATCCAAAAATCCCCGCTTGACCTCCCATACCATAGTAAAAATGTTCTCACCAACAGATCATCGGTATCGTTGCCATCAGATTCCTCTTGAGCTACGGGTTTACTCTCCGTCTTATTGCCTTTCTTCATCACCAGGAATGTGTTCAGCACATCGGGCAGGTCGTCCTAATTCAAATATTTTTATTTAAAGTTGGGCAACTTCAAAATAATCTTTTTACTTTATTATGTCACAAACGCTCTCGAACCAAAACCGCGAACATACTGGAAACAGATTTAACCTGAGCGCCGCTTGAGGCCGAATTGTGCGGTTCATTCTGATATGAGCCTTTTGCAAAGCGGCGTACAAAAAGTGAATATTTTTAATTCTGTTTTCAAGTTTCTCTGGGCATCATGGCGTCTCACTAGTGTGTGACGTCACACGACAGACATTAAAACGTCAATCGATAAAATGTTATGTCACTTTAGCCGGAAGTTTACTAGTGTGTGACGTCATTTTAGTCTAGGCCAATCCCAGGCGCTTTCGGTCACGTGACCATGGATCAAGAAAATCATTTCTATTTAATGATTTTTTTAGAAAACTTATTACTTATTGGTACTTTCAGAATAGTAAAATCATTGTTTAATATTCATATTAAATACAGTTGCCAACAATTGCTTATTTTTCATACTGTGAAATAACCTATTCTATTCTTAGAGACCTGCTCACTGTCCATATTATTGAGCGCCTCCTCAATCTGGGAATGGTCGAGTTTAGAGCTTGTGTCGTTCGAGCTAAGGTTGGTATTGTCTTGGCTCACTTGAGTGTTGTTACCGACTGCACTGTCGCTAGGGTCCTGCTCTATCTGGAACATCAAAGCCAAGAAAAAACATTTATTCAATCTAGGCTGTTACAAGCACTTGTGAAGCTCGGGAAGCTACGCCATCGACTCTCAAAACCTTGTACTGAGAAGAAGCAGCATCAAACACAGCAAAGACTGTTTTATCTCCCTATATTATTATAAACAAAGTCGTCGTGTTGAAAAGCTACTTCAGAGATAATTTCAGAACATCAATTTTCATTCCCCGTTAATTCTTGGATAGCCAATTATAATACTTAAGATAGATAGATTTTCTGCCCAGATTAGAGTGTCCATTCGGGGAAGTAACCACCAAGACCAACAGATACTATTAGTTCTTTTTGTTTACATGATTTAACATAAGAAGGAGATAGAAAGCCTCTCTGAGTTTGTTTCGCCGGTTCTTCTCAGAAAGGTCTCCGAATTTTGGAACCAGTGGTAGTTTACGGTAGTTAGGGTCAAATAAATAAACTCAAAATTACAAGAAAGAATTTTAAATAAAGTACTTTATTCACAAAATTCACTAATAAATTCATACATAGACAATAAAATTTTAAAAATCTTCCCATGAAATAACCGTATGCTCAATAAAAGTCTTTCAAAGGTAGCTCGACAAAATTAAATAAAAAATCAGTATTCTGACAATGCAGACCTCAAAAGGCTGCAAAACATCAATAAATAAAGTTTTGTGCATTAACCCGTTAAAACTAGTTTTATTTAATGAGTGATGTGAGTGAAACCCTAAGAATCTAATATGAAGTAACCTCCACCTTACAAAAGAGCACAGTAAACACTACCTTTTGGTGGTATTGTGTTTCTATAGGTAAGTAAGGGGCTCCTCCGGTAGGGGATTGGGTCAAGATGGGCATTGGTGCAAGTGATATTTTTGGTATCACAAGCATCTATGGACTATGGTGGCCGCTTACCATCAGGGGAGCCATTTGCTTGTTTGATCATCATCATCATCAGCCTATTAATGTCCTCACTGCTGAGGCACAGGCCTTCCCTATGGATGGAATAGGGAGATTGGGCCATGACCCACCATGCGGGCCCAGTGCCGATTGGTGGGTGCTAACGACTGCAGATACAACCGGGACCAACGACTTAACGTGCCTTCCGAAGTACGGGGGAACTCGAGATAGAAGATTTTTGGTCACCCATCCAATGGCCGACCACTGCGAAAGTTGCTTAAATTCAACGATCGCAGCCGAACGCGCTAACCACTTGCGCCATCGAGCTCCTCCTATGCTTGTTTGTCACCCCTTAAAGATAAGGACTCCGAGTACAAATGGAATTGGAATAGGGAGCATGAGGTATATTACCCTAGCGTAACAATTTCATAAGTCCATATCTTAAGGTATATAGTATTTTGTTGCTATTTGTGCCGCAAGAATTGATTTTGTTGCTCCAAGATTACACCACCCTTAGTAAGAGTTTTACGAGTGAGCTCGCACTCGTACTAAGGGTACTGATTTTATTGTTTTGGTTTCAATACAAATAAACAGTGTTTAACTTTTATCAATGAATCATTTGCGTCTTCTTAAATTTTAAGTAGGTATATTTGGTTACTTGTAACGTGTTAAAAACGTCACATGGACCTCCTTCGCTCGAAGAGCGAGATAGAAGATTTTTTTTGGTTGTCTCTCTGGTCGTTTTTATCTCGCGCCCATTTTCTTTAATCTGTGCACTTTTGGGTAAGTGTGTTTCTGCCTTTATCGAGCAGCAGGCTGAATGGACGTTGTTCTCTTTGCCTACCGCCAAGACAAACTGAAGAAAAGAACTGTCACTTGACTTCACGACGTAATTTTTAGGCCAAAGGAAGGGCACTTTTTGTATTCCAACAGTTTAATGGATAATCCCTTATATTATTGATTGTTTTTTAATGATGTAATATTTCACACTGTTTGCGCGGAATGGCGGCGATCTTATTCCAAGCTTAATTTGTTTAAAAAACGCGAAAAGCGTTATTTTTTATATTTGAAATTTAATTTGGAAATCGTATTCAAATCACGATGTTTCCCGTGATGTGGAGGTGAACCCACGGGACCTAAAAACGGCCATCCCTTACATATTTGCAACACCAAACATACATAACTCCAAAGATGCAGCAAAGTCGGTAATATTCAAATTTATGGTTGTACCAGCACCCATATTTAAGGTAAATTTTCATTTAATTCTTGGTAGTCATAGTGTAGAATAGTTTCTAAATTTAGCAGTAACCCTTTTGGACGCAAGTAATCTTGCAGTAAATTTAAATAAATTACAAACCCAAAATGAACATGGATTTGCATTAGACTTCCCTCGCGATTAATAGTCCTTTGCTTTCCCGGCTAATATGGTATAATAATGTGGTAGGTCTGGCGCCCGAGTATTCTATTTAATTAATTTCGACCTATCCATTTAAAGTAATTTTCACAACAAACTTTTTATTTTTTAAGATTACATACTTTTCACCAAAACGGACATAGAAACATAATCTACAATTACGAAAACTATCATAGTTTTCATGTGCTCAAACTCGTACTAAAGCTGCTACTTAATGTTGTTAGAAATCATGTAGTCAGTAATTCAAAACACACTGATTGAGGACAAGCGATGGCCATAACATAGCACAGGAAGTCATAATCATCAAAGTAATTAAGATCAGAAAGTATGCCATTGTGAATTTGGACATACACGGTGAATTTGACTTACCTGACAAACAATAATATAAAAGTCTTTCAAATATTTCTAAGCAGATTATTGTCAATGAATTTCAGAGCAACACAGTTCTGCCAGATAGAGGGAATCCAGTTTAATTGACACAAACAGATCTGTATAAATGTATGAACTTACAGTGGTGTTACCGTCCTCATCGGTGAGCATTTCTTCGCTCAACCACTCTTCCTGAGCTTCTTCCTGGCCTTCTTCTACATCCTCTTCTTGGGTATATGTTTGGGACATCTGAAGAAATAATAATAACAGATTTAACGGAAACTTATCTGCTTTTGAATACTGATAATAATAAAAACTGCATTTTATATAATTTATTTCTAGTGATTTTGTGCGACCAAGATGTTGTGGCACTTCGATGAGATTGGCATGACGGCACAGCTGGTGAATAAATGGTGAAACGAGGAGTACTAAGGGGCTGTCCATTAATCACGTTAGGCACGAAGGGGTGGGGGGGGGGGGGTCCTTAAAAAAGCACGAAATATCACAAGGGGGCGAGGGTAGTAGTAATATATCACATGTATTTCCATGGTGCGAGGATACTGTACATTAAATAATGTTCATGTATTAGTACAAAAAAGTTTTTCGGTTTTTTTCATTATATTTATGTCAGTCAAAAACAACCTGCAACCTTTCTGTCAACCTCTAAACATTTTAATTGTAATCTTTAACTTTCCATAATAATATTATTTTAATATGGATTGGTCCGACAAATGACTCCTCCCCACCAGCCTATCTTATCCAGTTATCTTGTTACAAGAAAAAAATAATAATACATAATCATAAAAGTCCTCTGACATTTGAGTCGTATAGTATCAAAGGCGGCAAAGTAGGGCGAACCAAATATTTGGCAAATCAAAAAAAACTGTTTAGTCTCGTCTTTAAAGGAGGATTTTTATAATTGACAATCATCATAACTACAAATCGTAGTGAAATGTCAATATTTTATCCTCCCTTAAAGACGAGACTAAACAGTTTGTTTTGATTTGCCAAATATTTGGTTCGCCCTACTCTGCCACCTATACTATACGACTCATTTCCATACCATCCTTAAAACTTTCTTTTAGTACTATATCCATACAATAACTTCAGTCTAAATTCATCATTCAGCTTGTTAAGCAGAAATTACCACTGGTAGATGTAGATTAGTTTTCTCCCAGTGGATTCTGTCTGATAAATAATTAATTAAATGGTTCATCAATAGTTCTAGTAATGGGGAGATAAAGAGAGGCTACTTTTTGGTAAAGTTTACCAACACAATTGACTGTGTTTGATTTACATAATAACAGAGAAGTCTTCGATTTTGTCGTCACCTTAAAAATAATAGAAAATATGCATGTAATATCAATGTCATCTGGCACCGGTAACGTGATGCGATCAAATACAGAAGATTATAATTAGGTAATGTTTCTTCGAATTCAAACCTCGCACAGTCTCGCACTCGAACTATTTGCGAAAAAAAATGAATTAACTACCGCATCTTTTAACAATAACATATATAACTTTACATTTGTGTGCAATTGAAAGCATCAAATGTATTTATTCATTTTGTTACCTCGTCGAATTTAGACATCTTCGTTGGCGGTTCTTCAATATCACACATTTCAAAAAATTCTGCAGAAAACACTGAAAAAATCACATGACAGTGATGTGTACACTTTAATTAAATCGCTTACTTTATCATAAAAAGCACTATTTAACTCTATTACAGTTAAACTCTGTAAAATTCTTGATTTTCAATATGTATTTTCCATAAAACAGAAAAACAAAGCTACGTTTCAAACCTACGGTCAAAGGTGCAACAAACAGTAGTCTGTCAAAATTGACATGTTTCATACATTTTATTTTTTAATTGAAATGTCAGGGTAAACAGTTGCACTCAGAGCGTAGGTTTGGAACGTAGCCTAGCAGTCAAAAAGCTATTACACTACCCTATTTTAAGGGCTCTTTCAAAAGGCTCATCAATCGGGTCCTAACCTAGTATAATCTGTGGTCTGAAAGCAAAATTTGTCTCGGTTTTAACGACGCGGGCGTCGCGATCGTTACGATACCCGGGAGCCATTCGCCTTATCGGAATTGCTTAGGAAAGCGCTATCGCCTACGATTTCATTTTGTTATTTCTAGCCACCTCTTGAGGATTTCAAACACCTCGTTTTTTTTCTTTGCATAGTTATAAAAAATATTAAAGAAAATGAGCGTGAGGTATTTGAAAAACTTCGGCGGCCAGAAGTAACAAAATGATATCGTAAGCGATAGCGTTTTCCAAAGCAGTACCGTTAGGGTACGGCCAGAGTGCACTCAGATTCAGATTCAGACTCAGAAAACAAGCGCGAGAAATATACAGTGTAGTTTAAGCAGGTTGCCTGCTACCACTATGGCCACCCTGCTTAGCTACACTGTATATTTCTCGCGCTTGTTTTCTGAGTCTGAATCTGAATCTGAGTGCACTCTGGCCGTACCCTTAGGCGTCAAATTTTTATAAACTTCTCTAAATACTTCGGCACTTTTTTCTTTATATAAAGGGAATTAAGTAAATGAACATAAAAAAAATATCACATAAATAAATACAATTGGTAACCTAAAGGATATATTAGGTTACGAATTGTATTTTTTTGAGGATTAATTACTAGTTTTTGCTGATTATATTCTAAATATGTACCTATTTAAATAATTTTTGATTCCCTAATGCCACTAAAATTATAGATCTCAATTAAAATTAAGCAAGACTTCTTTCTCTTCATTAGGTGCCTTGGCGCCAATATAAACTAATTCGACTACAAAAACCTTTGAGTATCTATAACGGGAAACGCCATTACAGGCATTTCCCCTCTGTCAACTCAAAAGGTACAAGAACATCGAACTATGTTGCCGTCGCAAAATGATTGTGTGGCTCCGTTCACGTCGAGCCCGGCCTCTTTTTTTGTGTGTTTGTGGCTTTCGCCGTTTCACACCCGCCCTCTCTTCCTCGCACTCGCACCGAGACTACTCATAGAAGTATAAGAATAGAATAGGGGAGGGGAGATATGTACTCTAGAAAGAAGATGAGAGACGGCTAGCTATCTCT
This sequence comes from Chilo suppressalis, assembly GCA_902850365.2. Taxonomy (NCBI): domain Eukaryota; kingdom Metazoa; phylum Arthropoda; class Insecta; order Lepidoptera; family Crambidae; genus Chilo; species Chilo suppressalis. The sequence goes on from OU963919.1 coordinate 11,171,872, forward strand.
CTCTCTTGTGACGCTGCGCAGTCGTGTGATTGGTCGGTATTCATCCGTAAGTTTTTCATCCAATGCGCATTCGCGATTAGAGAGAAAAAGGCTAGCCGTCTCTCATCTTCTTTCTCTTCCTACTAGACGGACACTTTTAGAGCCGCCTTCCCCACTCTATTCTTATACCTCTATGAGACTACTACGCGCCTCCGCGCTCGCGCGTAAGAACTCACTGTGCCGACTGTCCATATTCCGTGAAATAGAAACTTGTGCAGTTAAATCAGCAGCACGGTGATACTGGCACTAAGTGATCTTCGTGGCAATAATCCCTGGGTGTCCCCCGACCCCACATTAATCCAATCCGGATTAATGCCCCTAATCCAAAATTAAACCCTCATTTCCAATTTCGACATACCCTGTTATTTTTTTAAATTCTATTACCCACCAGTATTTTTTCTACCCTCCCTGCCAAACTCCCGGCACCCGCCGCAATGACGCTTCCGCCCTAGCAACGGAAGCCGACGGACAGAAGAAGGAAAAACACCAACGAATGCATAACCACCATTTCCCATAAAATAGAGTATCAAGCCCCGCCGACGCCATTGCAGTGCTAGCAGCCAATGAGACCGCGCACCAGCTCTCCCCACGAGCACCGCTGAGCACAGCATGGGAGGGACTGTTTTTCAGCCCACCCCTCGCTATGTACCGGTGGATGCTTACCCTCGTGATCCGCGCCGCCGATAATAGGCTAGTTGACTCATGTCGAATTGTATTAAATAAATGCTTATTTCTTAAAGTATTTGGTCTAAGGAACCTAAATATATCGATTTCACTTCATAAAAGCAGAAGATTGCTGTAGAAATTTAATTTTAAAAAATATTTTTGACGTGACAACGTCTTAAATTAGGTTGCGGCTGGGAGTCACTTATGAAAAAGTGTAACGCTCGGTAACGTTACGATGAGTCTCTCGTGTTAAGTTTAAGTTTACATGTACAATGTTTTAGTAAACAAAATATATTTCTATAGTTAAAATTTGTGCAATTCTTATTTTCATTCAATTCCTTGTTCCTATTGTGCAATTTAATTATATTCATATCAATAAATATTCTACCGAGAAAAAGACGTTGTCACGTAAAATCTTCGCCCGTAAAACCGACTTTACAGGCAACCATTTTTTTTTTGGTCTATATTTTTTAAACACTAAAAACGCTATTCGCCACATCCGCCATGATTGTGACGTCTCATATGGTAAACAACTAAATGTGGGTTCGCGTGTTATGTGGGTGGATTCTTTCGTCTGACTTAATGTATCATAAAACACTTTTAACTTTAGAAAAGTTTCCGTTTACTGTTTTTTTTTTAAAAAACTAATTATGGATGCCGGCTTTGTGAAAACAGAAAGCACAAATTGCCAAGAATGGACGCATTCATGGTTGGTGAATTTATTTCACTAAACCCCGATTTCTGCTCTGCGGAGTAGAGAAACGACAAGGCATCTATGTAAGTACAGTGTATTTAATATTACAATGTAGTAATAAACATAAAACTGATACAACATATGAATAAGTGTAATAAAGTTGCGTAGGTTAATTTCTTTCGGCACTTTTAATTCACAACTTTCCTGGAATCTTCAAGGATGTGTTTTTATGTTCTCGTACAATACAATAATGATAATTACTTTATTTTTCGGGGTATTTAGTAGAAATCATCTTTTGTTTATTAAAAAGTCAGTTGATTTTCTTACGAGTTTTTGTTTATATAACTTTCTCTATGTGTTTACTGCAGTTAACGTCATAGCATAGATAATCTATAGACTAAAATGGCCGATAGCGTTTTTGTATGTCCATGAAAAATCAATTTTAAAATTAAAGATTTGTGGCTTTTTAGGTCTCAAAAAAATACAATACATTTTTTTTCGGTCTAATAGAACATTTATTAACCATTTAAAACCTTTTTCCAAAAAGGGTCAACTAGCCTATTCTTTGATGACGAAGCGATCACTGGTGGCGATGACAAGCGTCACATACTGTGCCCGTCACCGCCGAAGCCCGACTGCACCCAGAGCGCTAGCAGCGCTACATTAGAGGGGGAAGAAATCCACCAGGGTCTGAGCATACAAGATCACTCAGCATCTACCTCGTATTTCAGATAAATTCTCCGATTATAGTTAATTAACTACCCACTTGACCGACACATTTCCGGTACCGCGGCCCTAACGGCCGTGTCGAATTTTCCCTAGCCTAAGGCTGCAAGACAGCGCCGTCTGTTCGCATTGTAGGTCACCCGCAATGTCAAATGAATAACTTTACAAGTATTAAAGTTTTTTTTATTTTTAGGGTTCCGTACCTCAAAAGGAAAAACGGAACCCTTATAGGATCACTTTGTTGTCCGTCTGTCCGTCCGTCCGTCTGTCAAGACCCTTTTTCTCAGGAACGCGTGGAGGTATGAAGCTGAAATTTATATCAATTACTCAGGTCTACTGTCCCTTGAAGCTGTGAAAAAATCAAAATTCTAAGCCAACGCAATCAAAAGATACAGCCGTTTATGCCGCAAATTTTCGACACTTGCAAGGGAATCAAAACCTACAGGGTGCTTCCCGTGAACTCAGAATCTTGAAATTTGGTACCAAGCAACGTCTTATAGCATAGATAAAGGAAAAATTACGAAAACCATAAATTTTTAGTTACATCACATAATATGTTTTTTTTTAATAATTTTTACCTTACTACCCATTTCCTCATAAACGCGTAGAGGTATTAAATTGAAATTCATACCAAATACTCAGGTCTATAATACCTTTAAGCTGTAACAAAATCAAACTTCTATGTCAACGCAATCAAAAGAAACAGCAATTTAAGCTGCATATTTTGAAACTCGCAAGTACTCGCAAGGGAATCAAAACCTAAAGGGTACTTCCAGTCGACCTAGAATCTTGAAATTTGGCATGAAGCAACGTTTTATAGCACACATAAAGGAAAAATTCCGAAAACCTTAAATTTTTAGTTACATTACAAAATATATATTTTTTAATAAATATAAACTTATTACTTTTTTCCTCATGAACGCGTAGAGCTATCAAGTTGAAATTCATATCAAATACTTAGATCTAATTGCCTTTAACCCGTGAAAAAAAAAAAATCTAAGTCAACGCAAAAACGCAAAACGCAAAATTACAACCATTGATACCGCATATTTTGAAACTCGCAACTACACGCAAGGGAATTAAAACCTAAAGACCACTTCCCGTTGACATAGACTCTCGAAATTTGGTAAGAAGCAATAGCTTACAGCACAGGTAACAGAAAAATTCCGAAAAGCTTAAAATTTTAAGTAGTTATACCACCAAAAAAATTGTGATTGTAAACATAATTGTAGTTACAGCAATGACCGCGAGTTATTATACTATGTATGGGGAGGGCAACATTTTTCAAACGGCAAAGACGACCTCACTCATCGTCATTCAATCCCGATGTTTTGGTGAATGTAGCTATATAATCTAAATGCGTCCTAACTGCTTAAAGTGTTATACCTATAATTAAATTCAATGACATTATTATATTTCTTATTGTTGGTTATTATCAGACAGCTTGCTTGTATTGTTTCTACTGGCGAAGTTTGATGGGACGCTGGTGGCACGCGAGGCACGCGGGGCGCGGGGCGGGGCATGAACGCGCTCGCACTGGCCCGCGGGCGGGGGGGCAGGCGACTGGCCAAGAGAAGGGGTATCGTCACACAGCGAGCGGCAGCCGTGCGCCATTCGCACGAGCGCCCGCATGCTGTTCGCACGCGTTCCGAAATAAGTAAAATTTGCGACAATTTCTCGTCGATTTTGTTTGTTTCTGCTTTGTTTTCCAATTGCAAAACTTTGTAAAGATATAATTATGGCTACAGTTGCATTAATCGTCAACGAAAATACTATTTTACATAGTATAATACCTATGCCTCCCGATGGAAGTTGTTTATTTCATGCAATAGCGTTTTCTATTTACAATTCCACTAATTTTGATCAAACACAATTACTAAGAACTACAATAGTTAATTATATTTATGACAACTGGAACGAGTTTAATTTGTATACAAGCAATGCCCGGGGAGATCCTTTCTCTTCACGACAAGAGTACAAAGCTACGATGCTCCAATCCTCCAGTTATGGCGGTACTGCTGAGGTGAAGGCAGCAGGATTTTTGTATCCAGCGAGGTTCGAAGTGTATGAACGTAATACGGGTATTCTGAGGGGTGTGTTTGGCAGAGAAGGATATGCAATAAAGCGTTTACTTTTTTCGGGTAATTTATCATCGGGTCATTATGATTTTTGTTCGCCAATCGGGTCCGAAGAATTACTAAATAATACATACGATAATACGCAGGAAAGTTTGGTAAATAAAACGCAAGATTCAAAGGTTGGTCGTCCAAGACGTAATAAAGGTGGTCGTCCAAAAAAGTCTAAAAAAACCCGCTCAGAACAAGTACTTGAAGCTAAACAGAAATACAAGCAAACTCATCCTAAAATTAATAGGCCAGCTGTGGCATATCGTACGGCGACGGACCTCGAGGAATCTCAAGGTCAGCATCTTCAGGTCAATACCGAACTCGTAATCCCTGATACCTCAGTATACTCCATGACCTATACACCTAAGTCACCTACGCCAATATCCATGACGTATACTCCTAAACACTCTGCGTCTTTAGTAGCTGATAAGTCTGGTGATACACTTTCTCAAAAAATTCTATCTATTCCTCGGAAACGAAAATCGTCAGAAGACCTTAAAAAATATAATAAAGAGAAAAAACGTGAATCGAGAAATAAAGAAGAACTTAAAATTAAGGAGAGAATAAGAAACAGACTGTCAAAGAGATTACAAAGGTCACAGGAATCTACACGGAAACGTGATAATGTACGTGCTCGTAACATGCTAGCTCATGGTGTGTTACGCGAGGACCCTGTATACAGAGAAAATGAACAAGCTCGTAACACGGCTGCTCATCGTGTGTTACGAGAGAACCCTGTATACAAAGAAAATGAACAAGTTCGTAACACGACTGCTCATCGTGTGTTACGAGAGGACCCTGTATACAGACAAAATGAACAAGCTCGTAACACGACTGCTCATCGTGTGTTACGAGAGGACCCTGTATACAGAGAAAATGAACAAGCTCGTGACACGACTGCTCATCGTGTTTTACGAGAGGATCCTGTATACAGAGATGAAGAGCAAAGTCATAACACAATTGAACATCAATTAAATAGGCAGGATTCAGATTATGTTGAACGTGAGAAAGAGACGCGTAATTTTAGAAAAAATACTTATCTACGTGATTGGATGGCCGTACGTCAAAATTTTTTTGATAATATCGCAGATGGTCACACGAATATCTGTTCCTGTTGCGGTCGTTTGTGGCACAAAAATTCGCTTAGAGTCATGAGAAAAGATCAGTTGCCTAAAACATTTTCAAATCAAAACCTAAATGATTTATTTCAAATCAATACATCTGGTGGCTGTGGTTCATTTTGTTACACGTGTCAAAAATATCTAAAAGAAGGCAAAATACCAAGGCTTGCCATGTACAATGGTTTAACTTATCCTGTAATTCCAGATGTTCTGCAACAACTTACTCCACTTGAGGAACGTATTGTATCACCACGACATATATTCCTTAAAATAGTCAGGCGAGGTCAAGGTCTCGGTTATCAACATGGATTGGTAGGGAATGTAGTCAACGTTCCAGTCGATGTTAACACTATGGTCTCAGCGTTACCACGGCATGCATCTGATAGTCATATCATAACACTTGTTTTGAAGCGAAAAATGTGCTACAAACACGGTCGTCAGGAGCGTATTCGTCCTGCAATAGTGAGAGAAGCAGCAAAATATTTAGTCCAAACAGAATTATTTAAAGAATTAAATATTACATATGATGATAACTGGGCATACGACGACGAAGTTGATGGTGATAATGATCGTATAGATAACAATGAATGCACATGTGAACTTGGTGAGTTAATAGATGAACCAGTAAATCCCGGTAATGCTGAAACTTTACTTGATAATGAGCAGGATGTCGTCATAACAATGGCACCCGGTGAGGGTAAGTACCCGCTATCACTACTGTATGACGACTTTCTTGAAGAATTAGCTTTCATTAAGATTCACGGTGGAATTAAAAGGCAGTTTAAAATAAAACTAAGTTCTTCTGACATAATGAAATCCGAAATAACTCGGTATGATAGAAGGGCTATGCGGCCAGATTATTTGTTTACTTTATTAAAGAAACAACAGATGACCCAAATAGGTGGACACATAGCTACTTGTCTTCGAAAGAAAACCGTCAACGGCGCTCCTATTTTAGTAAACAACCTTCTTAATGACGACTACTTACAGAACCTCATTCAGCATGACGATGGATATAGAATTCTTAGTAGTGTGAGAAATTCCCCAGCACACTGGGAAGAAGAAAAGAAAAAATTGTTAGCAATGATTCGGCAGTTCGGTGTCCCAACATTGTTTATGACGATATCAGCAGCTGAAACGCAATGGCCTCATTTAATAAAACAGCTTAAAAGCACAGTTGACAAAGAGGAAGTGTCGCTTGAGGAATCACAAAATATTCCATACGCAGAAAAAGTGCGACTCATCCAGTCCGACCCATTTATATGCGCTACTTTTTTTGAAACACGTTATAAAGAACTAAAAGAACATGGCTGTCTCCCGTTGGGCCTTTTGGTAAACTTAAAATAAACCATCAATACCATCGAATAGAATTCCAAAACAGAGGTTCTCCTCATGCCCATATGATGTTGTGGATAGAAGATGCGCCTATCTTCATTCCTGGAGATCAATCATCAACTGAAAAGGTTATAATGTTTGTTGACCAAATCATATCCTGCAATAGTGAAGATTTAGATGAAGACTTAGTTAAGATACAAACTCACAAACACACACATTCATGTCATCCCAAGCCAAGTCGTCCTTGTAGGTTTGGAATACCTTTTTTTCCAATGGATAAGACACGTCTTCTGACACCTCTGGAAGAAGATAATCCAAGCCTAAAAGAATGGAAAGAAGTATCTAAAAAGTTAAAGGACGACTTGGTGAATATTCCGCCACATTTAACATTTGATGAGTACTTAGCATCGACAGAATTAAATATCGAAAAATACATATGGGCAGTTAGATCAACACTTAAACGGCCCAAAATATATCTACAGAGACGACCAAAAGACGTCATGGTTAATCCATTTTGTAAAAAGGTATTGGAATTACAGCGAGCTAATATGGATTGCCAATTTATACTAGATCCATTTGCCTGTTCCGTTTATATTGTCGATTATATTATCAAAGCTGATCGGGGCATGTCAAATTTACTAAGAGCGGCGGTCGAAGAGGCCAAAAATGGCAACAGTAGCATAAGAGACTCTCTACGCGCAATATCAAAAGTATTTTTAAATTCTTCGGAAATTTCAGCCCAAGAGGCAATTTACTGTCTGGCGGGACTTCCGATGTCACAAGCCTCTGAGAGCGATGTTTACATAAACACAGGACACCCCAATGAACGAGTGGGTATTTTGAAATCTTTCATAGATTTGCAGTCCTTGGATCCATCGTCCACAGACATATTTAAAAAAAAATTACTGGATCATTATAAAAATCGGCCACGTGATCAAACGTTTGATACAATGAGTTTAGCTTATTTTGCTGCGTATTATACTTTTTCAACTAAAATCTCACGTACACATGAAGGTGAAAACACTGACCAAGAGTGTATAGGAAATTGGATTGAGTTGTTAAATAACGATGGATACGTGCGAAAAAGAAGGAAACCCAGGGCCATACGTTTCCGAAGATATAATAGAGCTCAAGATCCCGACAATTTCTACAGGGAGCAGCTAATGTTATACACAAACTGGAGGGATGAAATTAGTGAATTAGTCAATGACGTTATAAACCTCGAACAGAAATTTATTGAACTTAGTGATGAAATCCGTTCAGAAAGTCTTCAATTTAATCGCTTGGGGGGGCCAGATGAGTTTGAGGCATTGTTGGATGCAATTCGTAATGTAGATAAAGATGAAGAGGATGGGGATAGTGCAGTGAAAGAAAAAGCTCGTCCTTTAGATGATTATGAATTAGAGACACAAGAAGGTGATCCAGATCATTGTCTACAGTTACATGGAAATCAATCAGATTTAGTAGGAGGAGCGATTGCCCAACCAGCAGTTTTGTGTGAAGATGATGTATTGCGTTTAGTTAGAATATTTAATTGTGATCAAAGACATTTTGTTTTACATGTAGGACATATTTTCACTCAAGAATCACCACCACCTTTTTATTATTTTGTTAGTGGTGGAGCCGGCGTGGGCAAAAGTTTGTCAATTAAGGGTTTGTATCAATATTTAATGCTTATGTTCAATAGAGTTCCGGGTATAAATCCTGATGATGCTAGAATTTTACTTTGTGCATACACGGGAAAAGCTGCTTTTGGAATCGGTGGTCAAACTGTTCACAGTACGTTTGGACTCCCAGTATCCCAATGTGGTCAAACAATGCCCGAATTATCAGCAAGCATCGCGAACACCTTAGCATGCAAACTTGCAAAAGTAAGATTAATTATTTTGGATGAAATATCTATGTTAGGTAGTAGAACTCTGAACCAAATTAATAGGAGATTGCAGCAAATATTTCACACAGACGCCATTTGCTGGTATGTCTATTATAAGCGTCGGGGACTTCAATCAGTTACCACCGGTAGGAGACAACTGGGTTTTTCAGCCAAACAGTAGTCGAAATCCATTGGCACCCCTTGCTGGTGCTCCGTCGTGGGAACCATTCCGTCTCTTTATGATGACTGAAATAATGCGGCAAAGAGATGATCTGGCATTCGCAATAGCCTTAAACAATATGGCTGTCGGTCGGATGACTTCTATGGATATAGAGTTAATTAATTCTAGATGTTACAGTATTAATACTTTACCTATTGAGGCACATGGAGCGATACACTTATTTGCGACCAACAATGAAGTCGACAAATACAATAATCAAGTATTGTCTCGAATGAACACTGAAGGGTACTCGGTTAAAGCACTTGATGTGGTTTCTGGAGCACCAAATCCGCAAGCTGCTAGAAAAGCCTTGCAATCTGTAAATACTCTACCTACAATGCAGACCTACGGTCTTCCTAAGAATTTGATTTTACGAGTAGGTGCACGTTATATGGTAACTGTGAATATTAAATATAATAAATAAATATTTCCGACACTCACACCAATTAGCCTAGCCCCAAAGTAAGCACTGTAAGGCTTGTGTTATGGGATGCTAGGGTAACGGATAGAATACATATACTGTACATATATAAGTATATTTATATAGAAATACATATTAAACATCCATGACTGGAGTACAAATGCTCGTATTCATCACACAAACATCTGCCCCCACCGGGATTCGAACCCGGGACCTCTCGAGTCGGCGACACCATGAAACCCGGCGTACAAACCACTCGACCACGGAGGTCGTCAATATTGACACTACAGATGGCCTTGTGAATGGTACTACCGGAATATTGAAGGCTATAGATTACAGCCGACACAAGAAGACAAGTGAAAAGCGGCCTTTACGTATTTGGGTTCTGTTCGATAAAAGTACGGGAATAGCTACAAGAAGTAAATGTCAAGTAACTTCTCGAAAACATCGTCAATATCTCAATTCGAATTGGACGCCATTAGATGCCGTCACTTATACTGTGAAAAGGTGGAAATCTTCAAATCTTGTAGTGCAGCGTACTCAGTTTCCAATAGTACCAGCAGAAGGTATTACAGTTCACAAGTCGCAAGGTGCCACCTTAGAAAAAGTTGTGGTCCATATTTCTAAAAATGTAAAAAGATCGATGCTGTATGTAGCTTGTTCTAGAGCAATGTCATCGTTTGGACTGTTTTTAGTCGTGAATTCAAGTACATTTAAACCTCCCTCTGAAATATCAGAATCGAGTGCTGTAAGTATAGAAATGAAAAGACTAGAACAAAACAAATTGGTACCATATTTTAAATTTTTGCAAACACCTGAAGATAATGCAGTTCAAATTGTATTTCATAACGTGCAATCATTGCGCAAACATTTTTCAGACGTCATCATAGATCCTATTATTCATTCCTCCCATGCAGCATTGTTTGTTGAAACCTGGGGATGTCGTAGAGGCACTTTTGAACTTGATGGTTTTTATGAGGTGTGCAGAGTAGATGGTCCAGCTGTATCTAATGCAAATCCAGGTTGGGGATCTATCGCGTATGTACGTCGCAATCTTAAGGATGCCGTGACAGATGGATCATGTAAAAGATATTATTTAAATAACCCAGGCGCTGCAAACGGCCATTGTGAATGCTTGCATTTTGAAATGTTTAATATCAGAGTGATAACTGTATATAGGTCACCACAATGTCAAATTAATGTTGCAATAGAATGTATAAATACAACAATATTCGGCAGCAACCTCAATATGTACACTTCATCTTCTCGTCTGATTGTTGTGGGAGACTTCAATATAGATTTTAGAATGAATCCCCAAAATGGAATTTCCACATATTTTTCATCCATAAACATGTTTCCGTTAATAAACAGTAGCACTACACGAAGTTGTACCACTATTGATAACGTTTTTTCGAACTTCAATGTTCAATGTGGTACTATTCATAACTTTTTCAGTCACCATTTACAGGTCTGGTTCAAATTTAATACTTAATTAATATTTTTGAACCAGATTTCTAAATAGTGACTAAAAAACTTAGTAAATAAATAACTTTAATAAAAGAACTTTCGCAAGTCTGCTGCAAGGCTAGTATAAGTGTTTCAGTTATATTATAGAAAAATGATATGTGTTAATATAAAATAAAGGATTACTTAAACGATAAAGAGATCTTTGTCTTAAATTTATGCTCCTCCATCTTTCCCCATTGTAATGTTATGAATTTCATTTTGCAATAAAAATACCATAGTTATGACTCGATTGTCGTAATGAACGAACTTTGTAAACCTTGCAGGTTTGTACGGAACCCTCGGTGCGCGAGTCCGACTCGCACTTGGCCGGTTTTTTTAAGCATTTAAATGTTTAAATCTTAAGAAAAGTGTGCGGCACGCTACGCTGCAGGAGTAGCTGGCAGCAGTTCTGCCAATTTAGCATATTTATGGCTAAATTTAGCATAATTTTAAGTGATTTAGCATAAAAAAAAAACATTTTAGCATGAAGCATATATTTTAGCATATTGTCTTGTTAGCTTATTAATGAAGAAATGAAATGCTAAGTTATTAAATTACGTGTCAGTTTTTACCGCCACCGCTCCCAAATCGGGGCACTGTTTTATCAACTTTTGTTTGTTCAGCCAGTTCAAAAACTATTTTAACTATGCGACGGGAATCATGAATGTAAATAAATATATAATAATAATAATAATGTATATGTATATAAATGAATTGTTCTTTTATGATTATGCCAGTCAGTTGGCTGGCTGGCAAACAAACAATACATTTACACGTGTAGTAGTGGTAATTTTGTATTGTACTGTTTCTAATATTATTTTAACAATGACTGCGAAATATACTCGGCATAAAAGTTCGGAGTGGGAATTAATTACAGAATTTAAAGAATGGCAGTATTACTAATTAACATTAAACATTAATCTATCTATTATAATTGTGTTGTTACTAATTGACACTAATGTATTATATTTCATCACATACATAACAGTTACATACTTACGTTACTAAAAAAGATCTGTAATGGACATTAGTGGTTAGCATTATATTTTGGCACCTTTTTTAAAATTTTGCATTTTTTAACGTCGATTTAGCATGAAATAGTTTTTTTGGAGTTGGCAGCACTGGCTGGCAGTAGGGGTGATGACGAGGTACGGTAAACGAAATTCTATTTAGTCCGTCAGTTAAATGATCAAAAAATAATGGACACGTATTTTTTTATTTGGGCAATCAACCAAAAAATTACTAAGTTATAGCGCGTCAAAGTTTGGGAGTAGGGGCTCGTGATGTCACTTTTTAGTGAATTTTGTGAAACCTAAAAGTGTACTCAAACGTGACGTCATGCGACTTTTCAAATCAATATATCTCTGCAACGTTTATATTATGTAAAAAAAGAAAAAATACGTGTCCAATACTTTTTGATAATCTACCTGATAAACGAAGAAAAAAACATTAGTCATCATCCCTGTTACCGACTCGCACTCGGGGTTGGCGGATGATGCATGTAGGAGTCTTGACGATGGTTGTAGACTGTAGCTTGCGATGAAATAAAACTCCCAGTACTTGATGTCGAGGAAAGTCGGTAATGGATGGCCGGCGAGGAGTCTTCAGGTCCAGAGTGAACCGCTTGTTTCTTCCTGTTCCTTTAGATAGGAGCGCCTGTAGCCGTATGTCATGTCGGAGCCTGTTCCGGCCCGATTTTTATATGCGCGGGCTGAGCTGGCCAGCGATCCATTACCTCACCCTGCTTTACTTTATTATTCATTTACTAGTGGCCCGCCCTCGCTTCGCTTCGGTGTAGAGCTATAGTTTTTGTTCTCAGGCTTGTGCTATAAAGAATGACTTTATTTATATAATTACACGTGTTATTGTGAGTCAACCATAAAAGATAGACGTATGCTGTTGCGGGATATTTTTTAGACAATTTTATGTAGAATATTTCCGTCATACATGATTTCTACGTAACTTTAACCATTAAGGCTGCAGTCGCGACGAAAGCTTAAAAAATGGTGTAACTTCTCCCGTTTTCCCAACATTTCCCTTCACTACTCTGCTGCTATTGATTGTAGTGTGATGAAAAATATACTATAACCTGCCTAGGAGTATGAAGAATAGTTCTACCAAGTTTCGTTAAAATCCGTTGAGTAGTTTTTGTTTCTATAAGGAACATACACACAGACAGACAGACAGACAGACAGACAGACAAAAATTTTACTGATTGCATTTTTGGCATCAGTATCGATCACTAATCACCCCCTGATAGTTATTTTAAAAATATATTTCATGTACAGAATTGACATCTCTACAGATTTATTATAAGTATAGATTTACGATATACAGTATCCCGAGCTTAAATCTATAGGTACATACATGGGGCATACAAATTAGCATATTTTTAGCGGGGCCGAAATCATTATAATTTAGCTGTGGCGCGCAAAAGATGGTGTCCGCGATATTTATATCTCGCCCCTCCATGGGCCTCCGCCCGCCACAGGCCTGTTTACCCCAACACGCGCTTCTGGTGCGTTGCGTGGGGTAGGGATGTCGAAAGTTGAAAAATCGATCGATCTTTTAAAAAATATCAATATCGGCTTCGATAGTAGTTACTAGTGTTAGTCGAAGAGTTAGGGCGTAGCATTTGCCGTTTGGATTGGAGCACCCGTCTGGGGAAGTTATTTCCACCTAACAGAATACCACAGTAAAATAATACTACTTTTTGGTGGTGTTGTGTTTCTATCAGTTCCGGGGCTTCACGGGGATCCCGCGGCTTCGCGTTAAGCAGCTTAGAGGGTATTCGCAGGGGTTCTAGCGTATATTATGCCGTAAAGCGCCCGTAAGAGTTACGGGGTCCTCATTGGGTAGCTGTTGGGGCTTGTAAGGCTTGCGCGAGCCAGGTGTGAGGTCCGTTCGGCGGTGTGATGAGGACAGTAATTGAGCCTATGATTTTTGGTATGCAAATTCACGTCGCGCACGGACCCTAATATTACTCAAGTGTCACCTAACTTATTGTGGAATAAGACAGGCGAACCTTGCCTGGCCGCCCAGGCCAGCGGGGACCGCATTCCCTCCTAGCGACAGGGCAGCTCGCGCCCGCGCGCGCTGCTCAGGGTCGCGCCGGCTCACCCTACTCGCGTCGCGATGGCGGACAAACCGCCACCCCCGACGCCGAAGCAACTAAAATCCGCAAGAACACCAGCGGACAAAACACCCCAGCCCACGAGCTTGACCGCAGCATCGACCTCAGGAACGGCGTTCACAACACCGCCCCCCCCGCCCCATCTGATACAAATATGGGACTACCCTCAACTCCCGCTCAAACAGGCGGAAGCTGTGTCAGGGACATGGCGAAGAAGCTAGCCGAGGCAAAATCACCGCACGTCAAATATGAATTTGACGAGGTGATGGTGACTCGGCTGGTGGAATCCGGCCTTGTGTCGGACAGACTTTGTCGCTGGCTGACAGCATATGTCCGCCTGCTTGAGCGAGAGGCAGGGGAAACCATATTCCTTTGCCCAGCCGACAAACTAGCGCTTGACGCCCTGCGAGCGCTTAGCGGGTCACCTATCCCGCTACCCCCCTCCGGACTGACGCCACAACACAGAAAGCGTCCAAGGACTACGCCGACCCCAGAGACCGCCGGCAAGCGAAGCTGTCGGTCGCACAGCAGTGGAGACAAAGCAACACCGCAAGTCGAGCAGCCCACGCCGTCACCAAAGCCGCCCACCAAGGAGCAGCTGTTGACCCCCGCACCGCAGTCACAACGTGAAAAGGTATCGAGGAGGGTACCTGTAGACGACCCTAAGGAAGGGTATACCGACAAGGCTGTACCGAGAGGAGAGCCGATAAGGAAATTTTCCATCTACCCACCTCAAAGTTATTCTCAGGCGGTGACCACGCCCCTGACCCCACCTCCGGCCACTCCTCGCGAAAGCTCCCAAAGCTTTGATGCCCCGCCCCCCCGACAAGACGCCGGCGAGTTTTTCTTTAGAACTTCGCCTACCGATGCGACGGCCGCACAAACGGCTACGCAGACCGCAACTGCATCGACACAAGACGCAGACCAAGCGACAGTAAGGGAACGTAAGTACCCCCCCCCTGGTCGTGGAGAAAATGCCGGATTGGACTTTTCACTTCAAGACGCTCCACGAAAAACTAGGTCACCCGCCCAATGCGAGACCGTACGGACAAGGCGTGCGTTTCTCCCCAGCGGACGGAGAGGAGTACCGGCTCATTCAAGCGTACCTCTCCGAATTGGAAAAGGTGCAGCCAGAATTGAGCTGGTACTCCTATGCCCTCCCAGAGGAGCGCAGCCTTAAGGTCGCCATACGAGACCTACCTTTCCACACCGAGCCACTCCACATAAAGGACGCCCTAGCCGCCAAAGGGTTCACTGTGGAGCACACAAAGCGCATCAGGGCGAGAGCGGGACGCCCGGGCTGTATATTTTTCGCGGCCATTGCGAAGACGCCAGGACTAATACCAGCCATTTACCAAGTAAGTGAGCTGCTAAGCATGCCGGGAGTAACCATAGAAGCGTGGCGTGGCAAGAAAGGCCCCGCGCAGTGCCACAGGTGTCAGGGCTTTAGACATTCGTCTAAAGGTTGCCATCGCCCCCTGGCCTGTGTGCGCTGCGGAGAGCCACACGCAGCCGCCGATTGCACCCGGCCAGGCACAGATCCAGCTACCTGCGCAAACTGCAGAGGCCCACACCCGGCAAACCATACCAACTGCCCGGTACACAAGAAGGAGGTAAGAAACAGGAAAGCCGGCACGGTGGCCAAGACAGGCCCCCCTCCGACCGCTGGCCCAATCACCAAAGCTGCAATTAAGCCAACTGAGGTACAAGAGACGACCGCCACCTCGCTCATGACCCCAGCTAACGACCCGGTCCGACGACTACCCACAACATCGGCACCACCTACCCGCCACAAGAAAAAAAGAAAACGAGGAAAGGGCACCGCCCACCCTGGGCACGCCTCCCAGGGGGAAGGGACACAAGCCCAATCCACGACTACCTCCAACTTAAAAGGGGCGGAGGAAAAAGAAAATAGTGAGACATTAATCTCACCCGAACTAAGGAAAGCGCTCTCTGTTCTAATTGAAGAGCAATTCACACACTGCTTCACCCGACTTACGGCCCTAAATTCCGGACGTTAAAGATTATGCACTGGAATGCTCAGTCACTCACGGGCAAACGACGTTTACTTGAGCACTTTTTATCAGAACACCAGGTGGACGTCGGGCTCGTGAGTGAAACCTACCTTAAACCGAGCATAACCTTTAACGTCCGTAATTACGTAACCTACAGAAAAGACGAAATAACCCCAGAAGGGCGTCCATACCGCGGCCTCTTAGTTTTGGTACACAGACGTATTATCCACCATCCGGTACCAATAACTAACCTAAAATCAATGTATGCATCTGGAGTAGACATTGAATTAGAAGGGAAAACAATTAGAATTTACGCTGCTTACAGACCCACCCCCCCAGAGTGCGCTTGATGTGAAGGAACTCCGCGGGCGGGAACCTACAATAATAGCGGGGGATCTAAACGCCAAGCACACGGACTGGCACTCGACCTCAAACAACACAGCTGTACGCATATTACATAATGACGCTGTAAATAATGATTATTATGTACTAGGCCCGGACGAGCCGACTAGATACGACGCCGAAGGGAATGGCGATGTACTGGATGTGTTAGTATTTAGAGACGTCACAAACACATTAACACAAGAAGTCATGGCAGACCTACCTTCTGACCACCGCCCCGTGATCGTTCACATGGACTGCACGCCTACCAGATTCAGCATACCGCCCCCGCGCCAACAGATAAACTGGAAAATATTCCAGGCTGAGATGGCACAGAATTCGCCGACTAGACCGATCGACACGCCCACAGACGTCGACGATGCCACGAGGGAAATTACCAAGGCTATGCAAAAAGCTCTTCAAACAGCCTCCCACACCCGCTCTCAGGAAAAACATAGGAAAAACCTACCCAATAGAGTGATGGCACTACTAGAGGAAAAACGAGCGACGCGCCGCCTATGGCAACGTACCCGCTGCCCAACCGCTAAGGCACGCCTTAACAAGCTAACCTCGGAAGTCAAACGTGCAATGGAGGTGCACGCAGCTACATCGTGGGAAAACCACCTGCTTACAGTAGGTAACGGTGTACTCAGGACAGGTCACTTCCCTACAGACTGGAAGAAAGGGAAAGTGATCATGATACACAAACCGGGTAAAAACCCTACGAATCCAGAGAGCTTTCGACCTATCACCCTATTACCTACCTTATCCAAGGTACTAGAAAAGCTCATATTACACCAGATGCAGCAATTTATTACACCACGACCCGAGCAATTTGGATTTCGCCCGGGCCACTCGACTACCCTACAGCTAACGAGGGTAATACACGAATTCGCCGTTAACAATAATAAAAGGGAGTACACCGCCGTTGTTCTGCTCGATATGGAAAAGGCGTTTGACAGAGTGTGGCATGAGGGCCTGCTACATAAGCTGTCAACGTCTTCAACCCCCCCACTCCCCCTCCGCCTCCTCAAAACAATCGCCGCCTTTCTACAAGACAGGAGCTTTTGCGTGGCCACAGAAGGTCACCTATCGAAGCCACGCCCCATACGAGCAGGGGTACCGCAGGGAAGCTGCCTGTCACCCGCCCTGTATGCGCACTACACCAATGACATCCCGGTGGAAGACGGAGCCAAACTAGCCCTGTACGCGGACGATACTGCGTACATAGCCGCCTCATACAGACCGAAGCACGCCGCAGAGAAATTACAGCCCACACTGGATGCCCTTATACCGTGGCTTGCGAAGTGGAGAATGACGATGAACATAACCAAAACCCAAGCCACGATAGTAGGACCCCAACATTTCCTGCCGCCCCCGATCAAGATAAATAATGAACCAACCCATGGAGGCCCGAGTTCACCTACCTTGGGATCACAATTGACGCAAGACTCACGATGCGCAGCCACGTAAACAATGTCATTAACAAGGCGAAGACAGCCCGAGCTTTGCTCAGACCACTGTTTGACAGTAAGTTACCCCTCCGAATTAGGGTGGGTCTCTACAAAACCTACGTGAGATCGATCCTAACTTACGCAGCACCGGCTTGGTACGCACTAGTCGCAGAAGCTAACCGCAAGAGAATGCGTACACAGCAGCACCTAACATTACGCAAAATAACGAAAGCTCCCCGATACGTTAGAAACGCAACGTTACACAGCGACCTTAAGATCGAACCGCTGGACGAATTTATAGGTCGCCTGGCAAAGAACATGTTTACCAGGGCGGAACATTCCGCCTTTGCCCACCTGAGCCACATAGCCGCGCCTCACGAACGCGGCCGCAGAGGGCGAGACAGAGCGCTCCCCCGAGAGCTTATCCCGCCTGAAGCCCCGGACTGACAATCATGAAACTGATGACCGCATATTCCAATAGAATCCTGAACTTATGTATATAAAAAAAATAAAAAAAAAATAAAAAAAAGACCATATACATAGGTTTACTCCTAATTTATAAGCACTATATATGTATTTGTTTATGTAAGTATATATACTAATAACCCCAATAATATAGCACTACTCTATCCACCCAAGCCCATCGCTCGCCCGCTGGTCGCTCACTGGGCCTCCCTAACGGGTCTCACCCGGTGGGCTCGACCGCGCGGCGATGGTGAAGAGTGGAAGAGGCGGACCCCAATGACCACCTCGTCCTGAAGACGAGGCGCGACCCGGACACCACTGCAGTGGGCCAATCGGCCCAGACCAGTCTCCCCGCACGCCGTGGCGCCTCCGGCGCCGGCGACGCGCGAGACGATGATAAGAGAGCCTCGACCTCTTTCATCGTTCACCGATACACCACTGCACATGCAACAAGCAACAAGCGCACTGAAGCTAGAAAAAGGGATTTTCATTGAAGCTGCCAGCCCCATAGGCATCCGCACCCCACCGCACCGTATCGAACGGTTTTTAGGAAGAGCGCCACAGACGCCGTTCGATACAACAAGTATTAAAGTTTTTTTATTTTTTTAAGCAATTAAATGTTTAAATCTTAAGAAAAGTGTGCGGCACGCTACGCTGCAGGAGTAGCTGGCAGCAGTTCTGCCAATTTAGCATATTTATGGCTAAATATAGCATATTTTTAAGTGATTTAGCATAAAAAAAATCATTTTAACATGAAGCATATATTTTAGCATATTGTCTTGTTAGCTTATTAATGAAGAAATGAAATGCTAAGTTATTAAATTACGTGTCAGTTTTTACCGCCACCGCTCCCAAATCGGGGCACTGTTTTATCAACTTTTGTTTTCTAGTAAACTTTTCTTTAGATTTAAACATCTAGCAGTTAAATGCTTATAAAATAAATAAAATTATAACTATAATCGATATTTCTTCTTTCAAATGTTTAATACTTGAAAAAGTATTCATTTGACATTGTGGGTTACCTACAATGCGAAGAGATGGCGCTGCCTTGCAGCTTAAGGCTAGGAAAATTTCGACGCGGCTAATAGGGCCGTGGTAGCATAATGGTCAGTGCATTCGCCCGGATAGCGAAGGATGCGGGTTCGAGTCCCGTCCGCTGCCTGGTCCGCGTGGATTTTTTTTTTTCTAGAAAACTTTTCCTTAGATTTAAACATCTAGCAGTTAAATGCTTAAAAAATAAATAAAATCATAACTTTTGTTTGTTCAGCCAGTTCAAAAACTATTTTAACTATGCAACGGGAATCATGAATGTATATAAATATATAATAATACGGTATATAAATGAATTGTTATTTTATGATTATGCCAGTCAGTTGGCTGGCTGGCAAACAAACAATACATTTACACGTGTAGTAGTGGTAATTTTGTATTGTACTATTTCTAATATTATTTTAACAATGACTGCGAAATATACTCGGCATAAAAGTTCGGAGTGGGAATTTATTACAGAATTTAAAGAATGGCAGTATTACTAATTAACATTAAACATTAATGTATATATTATAATTGTGTTGTTACTAATTGACACTAATGTATTATATTTCATCACATACATACCAGTTACATACTTACGTTACTAAAAAATATCTGTAATGGACATTAGTGGATAGCATTATATTTTGGCACCTATTTTAAAATTTTGCATTTTTTAACGTCGATTTAGCATGAAATAGTTTTTTTGGAGTTGGCAGCACTGGCTGGCAGTAGGCGTGATGACGGGGTACAGTAAACGAAATTCTATTTAGTCCGTCAGTTAGATGATCAAAAAATAATGGACACGTATTTTTTCTTTGAGCAATCAACCAAAAAATTACTAAGTTATAGCGCGTCAAAGTTTGGGAGTAGGGGCTCGTGATGTCACTTTTTAGTGAATTTTGTGAAACCTAAAAGTGTACTCAAACGTGACGTCATGCGACTTTTCAAATCAATATATCTCTGCAACGTTTATATTATGTAAAAATAGAAAAAATACGTGTCCAATACTTTTTGATAATCTACCTGATAAACGAAGAAAAAAACATTAGTCATCATCCCTGTTACCGACTCGCACTCGGGGTTGGAGGATGATGCATGTAGGAGTCTTGACGATGGTTGTAGACTGTAGCTTGCGATGAAATAAAACTCCCAGTACTTGATGTCGAGGAAAGTCGGTAATGGATGGCCGGCGAGGAGTCTTCAGGTCCAGAGTGAACCGCTTGTTTCTTCCTGTTCCTTTAGATAGGAGCGCCTGTAGCCGTATGTCATGTTGGAGCCTGTTCCGGCCCGATTTTTATATGCGCGGGCTGAGCTGGCCAGCGATCCATTACCTCACCCTGCTATACTTTATTATTCATTTATTTACGATATACAGTATCCCGAGCTTAAATCTATAGGTACATACATGGGGCATACAAATTAGCATATTTTTAGCGGGGCCGAAATCATTATAATTTAGCTGTGGCGCGCAAAAAATGGTGTCCGCGATATTTATATCTCACCCCTCCATGGGCCTCCGCCCGCCACAGGCCTGTTTACCCCAACACGCGCTTCTGGTGCGTTGCGTGGGGTAGGGATGTCGAAAGTTGAAAAATCGATCGATCTTTTAAAAAATATCAATATCGGCTTCGATAGTAGTTACTAGTGTTAGTAGAAGAGTTAGGGCGTAGCATTTGCCGTTTGGATTGGAGCACCCGTCTGGGGAAGTTATTTCCACCTAACAGAATACCACAGTAAAATAATACTACTTTTTGGTGGTTCTAGCGTATATTATGCCGTAAAGCGCCCGTAAGAGTTACGGGGTCCTCATTGGGTAGCTGTTGGGGCTTGTAAGGCTTGTGCGAGCCAGGTGTGAGGTCCGTTCGGCGGTGTGCCTCTTAAAGGCGCCGTCGTCTGCGAACAGTATTTTTTGCCTGAGTATAATAAAAAAGAGCTCCACGGGGGAGGGGATTTGGCCAGGGTTAGGTTACTATTTAAAATTTTTAAGTCCTGACCCAAAGCCGAACATTTCGATAAAATTCCGGACATTTTAGTCACAACATGCAAACATCACCCACTTAGTTACAGTGATATTATACGCGTGGTAGCAGACGCTCGCATCGCGAGGGGGTCTCGTTGTTGATTTTTAAAGATGATTTATATTTTGTTTTAAAATTAATGAGAACTTAATAAAGATTATTTGATATAACTTAATAAGCAGTTTTACTCATATTCCATCTAATTAAAAAAAACCGGACAAAGTACGGACACAAGGCAAAAAGTCCGGACAAATCCAGACGGATGGTAATCCTAGTCAGGGTAGACAATATGTGACATTTTTTGTATTCCAAACGTCTATAGGCTAGGCGACCGCTTACCACCAGGTGGCCACCCTTTTCATATGAAAAGAAAAAAAATGGTGGCTAATTTTAACTAGGCACTTCCATTTAACATAATCATAATCATGAGCCTATTAAAGGGATTAATGTCATCACTGCTGGCACAGGCCTCCCCCGTGGATGGAATAGGGAATTGGGTCATGACCCACCACGTGGGCAATGCAACCGGGACCAGACTTGTAGCGGACCTTCTTGGCCGCACACACAATAAAAAAAAATCTTTTCTTTTTCGATGTCATTGACCTTGCTTGTCAAAAAGACGTAGGTATACTATGCGATTCAAATAAGAATAGTAAAGCCAATGACCTCGATCTGTCAATTGTCGCTTGAAAAGTACGGTTTGCAAAAAAATCTTGGAACACTTATTTTAGAACTGAGCTAATCTTTGAATAAATACCAAACATTTGCCAACAAAAGAAGGAAATAAATCATACATTACAGAGATGAGCGGAATTAAAGAGCTAGATATTGATTAATGTTTTTTCTCACTCAGTCTTACTAAATAAATATCATTAAAAGTCTGATCTTTTTTATCACTTATTCTTGGTAAATAAATTTTATTAAAGAAAATCTTTTTTGCTCACTCTACCAAACTGGTTTGAATTGACAGTTATGACGTCACAATATAGCGCCCAGTCGGTCCTATTCTTAGTTGAATCACATAAACAATCAATACTAAATAAATATGGGTGATTCTCAGTTAAGAGGTATGTTCGACGGCTAAGCTAAAAAAATCATTATATTGGAAATTATGGTCTAACATCTTAATAATTTCCATTAACTAAATGTGTTCTAAATTGTCACTTAAAATTATATTCTTAATGTGCATAATTTACTTACAATAACAGCACAAAGAGGAAAAACATCTCTCCCCTGGGTTGTCCCCTAACCGTTTTTTTTTGTAAATCAGTAATTTTGAGTCCATTGAAATTTAATTATTACTTTTCTATCGGTAATGAACATGAACCCTGATAACTTAGTTACAGTATGTAATCATTAAATTCATTTATATTTGCACTTTTTATAAAAAATATTAATCGCAAACTGTGTCCTCTGAGTTTCGTGTCTCGCCCCCTGGCCTTAGGTTTAGTTTGAAAATCGTATTTGTTTACCATATTCTGTGGTAGTTTTGACCTTGAAGACACCGAGTGTCACGTGAAGTTAGCAGCAAGCGCTGCACAAGCCATCCGCGCGGTAATTTTTTTGGCCATTTGCGCAACGGTGCTCGATAAGTGCATCCATGTTGAGTGATCGAAGTATTTACCCTGGTAATTTCTTTTTCGCATTTATGTGTTTAAATACTACAATATCTATATACATTTATTTTAAATAGTGCTGCAAACCTTTTATTTATTTGTAATCTTTGTAAAATTAGTAGTTTTACGGCAATTTTTGATTTTTAGCGAAAATGTCTCTCCCCTGCCATATTTCCCCTGGCTGTTATGGTGCCAGGCTACTAACAAAACTATAAAAACGACGCAATAGCTCAATAACAGTAATGATAATTTATTAGAGAATGTACAATTGCATATAATTTTAGATAATTTTTTAGCTTTATATCGTTATTATTACACTAAAATCTGATTGCATGGATAAGTACTTTACATCCTAATATGCGCTCTAAGCGCATTGCAATAAAGTTGATCTTGTCTCTACCCTGTACTCAGTATCTCCCCTGGTGTCTCGTAAAACGAGAATAAATTAAAAAAAATACTGATCATCTTAAAATCATATTAAAATCATCTGTCTTGATAAAAGTAGTGGTATAGTTATATAAATATCGACACTTTTTGCTGTGCCACTGCTTCCATACAACCGATTACCTCTTTTCACTGCACAGAGTAGTGAAGTGATCAGAGATAGCTATTATTATTATCAATATGACTACACAAAGCAGCACGTTCGACAAGGTTGAAGAAATAAATATTAACAGAGGCGAGATGGGTGTGGATGGATCTACTATCGATGAAGAGTCACCCCCTCACGTTACATTTCGCAAGAGGATTTCAAGTGCGGAACTTCGAAAAGAATTTCAATCCTTTCAAACCTCTATTAAGACCATGTTGGAATCGTGGTTCTCCAAGCAAGAAATCAAGTTTTCCATGCTCCTTACTGAATTTGAGAATGTCAAAACATCTATCCAATTTTTGAGCGACAAATATGATGACCTTGAAAATAAGACCAAAGTCATTAACACTCGTATTTCTGAGTTGGAACAAAAAATGTGTTCTTCAAAGGAAAATGAGGTGAAAATTATTGAGCTGGAGAGTAAACTAGAGTCTTTGGAACAGAGAGCGAGAAGTTGCAATTTGGAAATCAGCAACTTACCAGAAAACGGGGAGAAAATCTTGTTTCATTAATTGAAAATATGGCGAGTGTTCTAAATCTGCCTTTGGGTGATTGTGATATTTTATCCATACATCGTTTTCTTAAATTACACCCAAAAACTAGTCAACCGAAAAATATCGTGGTTAAATTCTGTAGCCAGATTATCCGAGATAATTTTATAGCTGCAGTCCGCCTGAAAAAAGGTCTCACCACTGAAGCATTAAAGTTGCCTGGAAAGCCCCAGAATGTTTATTTGAATGAACGTCTCACACTGAACAATAAAAACTTGTTTCGTCAGACCAGAGAAGCAGCAAAAAAAAAATGGTTGCCTGTAAAGTCGGTTTTACGGGCGAAGATTTTACGTGACAACGTCTTTTTCTCGGTAGAATATTTATTGATATGAATATAATTAAATTGCACAATAGGAACAAGGAATTGAATGAAAATAAGAATTGCACAAATTTTAACTATAGAAATATATTTTGTTTACTAAAACATTGTACATGTAAACTTAAACTTAACACGAGAGACTCATCGTAACGTTACCGAGCGTTACACTTTTTCATAAGTGACTCCCAGCCGCAACCTAATTTAAGACGTTGTCACGTCAAAAACATGGATACCGCTTTGTATGGGTTAAGCATGGAGTCATCCTGGTGCGCCGTGATGAAACCAGCGCAATATTTGCAATTCGCTCCGATATTGATCTCACCAAGGTCAAGCCAAAAGTGTCTGACTGACTTACACAGGAATCTGCTTTTTGTTTTTAGTTGTGTGTTTTTAGTGTATTCTCAATCAATTTTGTTTCTGTACCGTGCATTACTCTGTATATCAACAAAAATTTATTGCCGTTGCAACTGTTACTTTCGTTTTACCTACATAAAAAAACATTTTAATTCTTTGTTAAATACACTTTATTTATCAAATGTTTATGCCAAAAATGTTAAGAAATTTATCAAGTTTATTGTATTTCGGTTCTTATTTTTCTGTAATATTCTGAAGTGTGAAAATTATGACTTCGTAAATAATTGTTTTAGCTATATTTTATACCCATTTCTGGTATTTATAAAGGTTTTACTATTTTATTTTTGCAAGTGTGGTGTTGCATTGGAATGTGTAGTTTTTATTTGCTTATTTACGGACTGGATTTCAAGCTTAAATTATTTAAAATGTAAGTACATTACTAGTCTACTTCTACCTGTTAAAAATGATAACTTCTAATTTGAGCTTTTTTTATCAGAACTGTAGAGGAATGCGGTCTAAATTAAATTCTATTTACATGAGCATTCTGCAATTTTCTTATGACGTGATTATATTGACAGAAACTTGGCTTACACCTAACATATTGGACTGCGAATTTATTGATGACCGCTATTCAGTGTTTCGATGTGATCGCGATCGTTTTCTTACTGGTAAGCACGATGGGGGTGGCGTGTTAATTGCGATTCGCCGCGAATTAAGACCAGCTAAACTGTTATTTCGCCCACACTCTGCCTGTGCATCTACTGAACATGTTGTAGTGCGATTTCCTTCATCGCGTCATAACAGCCACTACATAATTAGCGCAGCATATATACCACCTGGTTGTCATGACGACGTATACTTATCGCACTTTAACTTATTGCAGGAACTAATAAATGATAACGACACAAGCGCTTTCTATGTTGTGGGTGATTATAACTTACCTAATATTGATTGGTTAGATTGTAAAAAAAAATATTTAGTTGCCCAGCCCAATAATACTGCCAGTAGTTGCTTATTAGACTTCATTTCGATACACAGGGGATATCAATATAATACTTTAAAAAATAACCTGGGTCGCGTATTAGATTTATTTATTTCCGACGCAAATTGTGACAGTATATCTTGTACTCCACTAATACAACCTGATGATTACCATCCCCCTTTCGCTATCTTGACCGAGCTTATAAGTCCTTTTATACCCATGAAACGTCATCCAATTAGGAAGCTTAATTACCAGAAAGCTAATTACCATGACATTAATGAAAAACTTAGTAACATGGACTGGGACAAAAGTTTTTGACGTGACAACGTCTTAAATTAGGTTGCGGCTGGGAGTCACTTATGAAAAAGTGTAACGCTCGGTAACGTTACGATGAGTCTCTCGTGTTAAGTTTAAGTTTACATGTACAATGTTTTAGTAAACAAAATATATTTCTATAGTTAAAATTTGTGCAATTCTTATTTTCATTCAATTCCTTGTTCCTATTGTGCAATTTAATTATATTCATATCAATAAATATTCTACCGAGAAAAAGACGTTGTCACGTAAAATCTTCGCCCGTAAAACCGACTTTACAGGCAACCATTTTTTTTTAATTTATCAGCCTCGGAAAGCGTACAGACTTTCTATGATTTGCTTTACGGAATAATTAAGACACATGTACCTTTCAATTATCCGAAAAATCAACGTTACCCTATCTGGTTTTCACATGCACTGATACGACTGTGCAAAGAAAAAGAACGTGCTTGGATTAAATGGAAAAAGTATGGTAATTTGTTGGATTATGAGAAATTTTCCATTAATCGGAAACATTTCCAATCAGTTTCTGAAAAGTGTTTCCGAAAGTATATCGATTCTGTAGAAACAACTATTCCCTTGAATACGAAGCACTTTTGGCACTATATCTCAGGTCGTAGGGGTAATGCTGGTCTACCTTCTACTATGCACCACAATAATGTGTCTTCCAGTGATCCAACCGAGATTTGCAACCTTTTCTCGGATTTTTTTGCTTCGGTTTATGAGCCTTCCTCTCTTGATCCATGTCATTGGCAGCCATTGAGCACACAGAGTGAAGTTTCAAATTGTGTATGTGACATCTATCTGACCACCAGTTCCATTCAGAACGCACTTAAAAAACTCGATGTTAACAAGGGGGCGGGACCAGATGGCATACCACCTATATTTTTAAAACAGGTTTCGGACAATATAGTTAAACCATTACATATTTTATATAATAAATGCTTGAGTGAGGGCTGTTTCCCAGACATCTGGAAGCATGCTTTTATCACACCGGTGTATAAAGGTGGGGATAAAAATGACATCGGAAATTATCGTCCTATTTCCAAGTTATCGGCGTTGTCTAAACTATTTGAGGGTCTGGTACATGAAAATCTGTACCCGCAAATTCAAAACATTATTATACCGGAGCAACATGGATTTGTCAAACGTCGCTCTACTTCGACTAATCTGATGATATATACAAACTTTTTGTTTGAAAATATGGATAATCGGGTTCGGGTAGATGCTGTTTACACAGACTTTCGGAAATGTTTTGATAAGGTTGATCATAAATTGCTTTTGGATAAAATTGCGTTCAATGGTATACGTGGTAATTTATTGTGGTGGTTTTCATCATATATTTATAACAGAACTCATAGGGTGGTGGTTAACGGCTTTGAGTCTGAAATTGTGTGTGCAACCTCTGGAGTTCCGCAGGGATCGATCTTGGGACCTCTTTTGTTTATCCTATTTATTAATGACATAAAAAGCTGTTTTACGAACTCCAGGTTCCTCATGTACGCAGATGATATGAAAATTTACAAACCCTGTAGGACCGTAGACGATTGTCATATGCTACAAGAAGACTTAGACAGACTTTCTTATTATTGTAGAAAAAATAAACTACATTTAAATTTGGATAAGTGCAATTCTATAATCTTCACCAAAAAGAAAAAAAACATTTTGAACTATACATATAATATTAACGGTGTTAACATAAATAAAGTAACTAATATTCGCGATCTAGGGGTGGTGATTGACAGTAAACTGCATTTTGACGAACATATCAACAATATCATAAACAAAGCCTATCGTATGTATGGTTTTGTCATGAGGTCATCCACGGATTTCAGGCGTTCTTCTACTTTTCTTACTCTTTACATGACCTAGGTTCGCTCTCAGCTTGAATTCGCAGTTCCAATTTGGTGTCCGCTTTACGATACATATGTGGACAGACTTGAAAAGGTTCAAAAGAAGTTTTTACGAAGGATACATTACAAGTTACATCATTGTAGAATTTCTTATGCGGAATTGTTGACTCATTACGGACTTTTGAGCTTGGAGTCCAGACGTTACCTACTCATGGCCATGATGTTGCATGGCATTTGTAATAACGGGTTCGATTGTAATAACCTCACAAATTATTTGTGTTATGTTGTACCTAGATCGGTATTCCGCAGAGGGGTGCGCGCGCCTCGGCTGTTTTATACTGGGACCTGTAGAACGAATGCGGGAGTGCGTGCGCCCCTTCGGCGACTACTGAATAATTATAACACAAACTTTGCAGAATTAGACATATTTGGGTTCTCAAAATTAAAGTTTAAAAAAATGGAAGTAGAAACATTATCAAATAGAACGGGTTGATGGAATTGGATATCATACTTGTATCTGTACCGGTTCATCGCGGTTTTTTAGTTTATTATTCCGTAGTGAGAAGATAATAAACTTCTCCTTTCATCATTAATTTGTGGACATTGGTGTGGGTTGTACACTTACCTAATTGATATCTACATTATAATTTTATGTAATATTTAGTGTATAACTGTTCTATGTTCCTAAAATAAAATAAAATAAAAAAAACTGAGAATCACCCATATAAAAGTTTTAAAAGAACACGCAATTTCATTGAATAATAACCTTCACACTAAAGACTTCACATGCCTTCCGGAGCACGGAGGAGCTCGAAATAATAAGTTTTTGGTCACCCATCCAATGACCGCCCACTGCAAAAGTTGCTCAACTTCAATGATCGCAGCCCTACGCGCTAACCACTTGCGCTATCAAGCTCCTCATATATTATATATTTTATTTATTTAAAGGATTTCACTGCTGGATGTTTACATCTAAAGAAAAATTTAATAGTTATTATGCCACGTTGACCAGACAGCAGACGGGACTCAAACCAGCACCCTTCGCTATTCGGGCGAATGCACTGACCATTATGCTACTGCGGCCCTGATGGCCGTGTCGAATTTTCTCTAGCATTTCTTAGGCTGCAAGGCAACGCCATCTCTTCGCATTGTAGGTAACCCATAATGTCAAATGAATACACCTACAAGTATTAAGGTCATAAATTAAAAAAATACAGTATGTGCAGCCATTTATTTACAAGCTATTAGCAATAGCGTATGATGACAAAAAAAATGATTTCCATAAAAAAGACAGGTAGTATTAAAAGTAACAATTAAATAAAAAAACCACACACCCGCAATGTCCTCTTCGCAGATGAAACAATAGTCATATTATACGAAATATCGCATTATAAGGCACTTTACACTACTAAAGCGCGGTAAGTGTCAATATTAATACCGGAATGCAATATCGATTAATGAAGTTATTTGTCTAAAAGAATAATTAAAGTCTTTGATTATATACACGTCGAAATATCGTATTAAAAAAAAGCACGGAAGCGCCGAAAAAAATATCTACCACATATGGTAGATACGTTCGTCGCTACACACGCACACATTGGCTGCTTTTAAATAATCTGTCACGTACACATAACGCGTAACATGAGCCGTTTTCTTTTCGTGGTTTACTTGAATTACTCTATCTAGCCGTATATGTAAACAAGGATAAAAGTATGCTTTTTAGAAGGAGCTTAACTTATATTTTCTACACTAATTAGAGAGCGCATTGAACGTAATAAGTATATAAAAAAAAAATATAAGAATAAAATTGATATTAGAAAAAAAAACATGATTTGTAACTTAGTAATACTAAATGTGTAACAAATTATAGTCAATGTTACAGATCATTGTTAAGGCTTGTGAAATGTGTCCATGCAGGTACTTGACATCGTCTGTCCTTTCCATTCCTTATTAAGCATTATAAGGACAGACTGTTATCAAATTTACAAATACCAAATTCGTATATCCAAATAAAGTGCAAGCATCAAACACAACTCCAAACACAAAACAAATGCAATAGGGTCGCGCTTATGGCAAGTAAGTACATAGGGGTTACCATTTAGAAACTTTTTAAAGTACCAACAAAATAATATTTTGAAGAAAGTTAATTCGGAACAAGTGTCCTTTTAACTGCTGCCACATTTATAACATAATATAGTACGATTTTTAACATAGTATAATACGAGGAGTTGGCGAACAAAACGGTATAATTAAGCATCCAGTCAAACTACTTTTTTGCAGTCGGAGGTTTAGGGCCCGTTTAATTTGAATCTCAAATAGTTTTCAATCAAAACCGTCTTAGATAGAACAGTGTTAAAATTACTAAATTTATAAATAAAAAACCATGCCAAAAGCTCAGTTGCGGTATGTCATTCAGTTTTATACAGCTCCTGTGAAATTTAATTTTATGTAATTATACCGTTTTGTTCGCCAGCATGCAGTCTTGCCCACCCTTATGGTAGAAAATGGTAACCCTAATGGAGAATAATACATCTTTCAACTCCATGTACAGGAAAACAACGTTTTTTTAAAAGTTAGGACACATAATTTTTTTCAAAATGAAATAAAACTAAAATCCGCATATTTCTGGGCAAATCGGAAAGGATGGCAACCCTGCACTTTAGCCCTTAAACAATGCCACACTGTTTTTTTTTATTTAAATCCGACATTTCCATACAAAATCATGTTCCATAATAATCTGCGACAAGGGACACTGCGTGCGGTGTTCACGACCAACGATGCTATAGTTACGACGAACATTAATTCACTATAATCTATACTAAATAGCATTCTATTCACAATGTATCGATACAAATAAATACAACGAGAGCGAGGACACACTGTAAGCGCTTTAAAGTATACTTCTGGTAGGCTGTAAAGTTTCTTTCGGCTAGTTTTTCTTTACAGCTAAAAAATTCCTTAACGGGTAGGCTATTCAAAAGAGTTGTATTATATTTCCAATTTGAATAAAAAAATGCTGACTTTGACTTCGAAACACTCAAAGCACACTTTGCCAGTCTACTTTTTGTAAGAACATAAATAGGGATATCATAAATGGTGTTGCCAGAAAAATCATACAATGTTTTATTAAATATTTTCCATCTTTTTTGTGGTCAACTCAAAGATTTTGGCTCTTTGTTGCCCTGATTACCTAATATATTCATTATGTGACATTATTGCCAAAATTTCAGCCTTAAGCTTAACACTCGCAGTGTATCCCCACCCTAAGGAATTTCTTGGGAGGCTAAAATTTCCATCGTATTATTTACTCATACAAAACCCACATACGTACACACTAAACATATGAATATATACCGGAATCATTGTTATTGTATTAAACAGATACAAATATAGGTATATAACCCATGATTTGTGTTTATAAAAAAAGTTTTACATATATAATACAGACAGTCCTCGACTTGCGTCGTTTCGATTTACGTCAAACAATGTTTGACACTATTCCTCAAGCATACGTCAATTGTTTCGATTTCCGGCATAGGAAAATTCACTTGTCACGAGGTCAAAGTCCGTGGGGATGTCTCGACTTACGTCGTTTCGATTTACGTCGCGTATTTCGAGAACCTAACATGCCGTAAGTACGAGGACTGCCTGTATATAGTGTTGGAAGTGACCAAGTTCTTAGCAATCCATCGTGTGGCAGAGAGAGAAACTTCGAGCAGTTCCCGGGACTTGCGACCCAGATGTAGGTTTAAGGAGGCCCCCTTTGAGATGCGCATCAACGCTCGCCTTCACTGCTCGAGTTGCCCGCCCTTCCTAGCCAAATTTGATAGGAGCCTGTTAGAGCAATCTTAGGCCCGTATTATAGAAAGATTCTCAGTGATTGATCTAGTCTTGAGCATAGTTAGAAAGGGATGTCGCTATATATAGCACATAGCGGCATCCCTTTCTAACTGTACTTAAGTAAAGATCAATACTTAGTTGTTATTCTGTAATACGGGCCTTAGTCACTCATTCCAAAACTGAACTTACTGTAATTCTCTACAAGCTGAGGTCTTTTCGAAGGTTAGAGAAAGAGATTTTGGTGGTATAGTATACCACTAGCACCTACTTCTTCCGCATATAAATTAACCAGACAGCCATTTTTGGTTAGATCATAGTATTTATCCAATTTTGTTTGTGTGAAAAAAACACCGCAACACGAATACCTATTTAAATAACTACAATTTAGAAAAATCAAGTTTTTCGTCAGGGATTATTTTTTAGGATTTCTCTCCAATTATTGATCTTGGAAGCTTTTTTAACGCCTCTCGTTAGTACAAAGTTTCACAAACAATTTAGTAAGTAAACTGTCAACAAGCTTCATTCTTAACACATGTACAGTCAACCACACATCACGTTACCACAATGTGTATTTTTTTTTCAATCATTTACGAATCATAAATCAGCACGTATACAGGGTGGTCCAATTAGTGACGTCAACATTTTTTTTAGATTGCTCGCACCTGGAGGTATTCCAAAATACCCCATGTATGTTCCGCGTTTTTTTTTAGTTTTCGAGTTATAATTTTTTTTGTGTACTTTTAATAATTTCTGCCAGCGAGGTTTCAAAAATTCATATCTATTTTCGTAGTAGGTATTTTGCAGTCTTTTTTTGTGGCATAATTGTCTTGAATGTTGGTTTAATAAAAAAAATAACTCAGCTTCCTGAAATGACTTAAAGTTACTCAAAAAAGGCTTGAAAGTTGCAACTTTAGTTTTTAGTAGGATTTAGTAAACATTCAACTTCAATTTAAAGATACAAAAAGGAGTTTTCATAGCTTCTGGCTAAAATTAAAAACTCCGCATGCATCTAAACTACCAAAAAACATGAAAAAAAAATGTACTTAATCAGCCTATTTTTGTTGTAATTGGCCTTTGAAGGCGGCCGAAGGAAAACTCGAAAACTAAGAAAAATCGCGGTACATACATGACGTATTTTTGGATACCCCCACGTGCGAAGAATCTAAAAAAAATGTTGATGTCACTAGTTGGACCAACCTGTATATATATATATATATATATATTGCTCAATCAGATGAACAAATAATATTGAATTTTGAATAATTTTTCATTTGATTTTCTTATAACAAAGATCATAAAAGTTTAGTAAAACATTACTTAGCATGTTGTTTTTGTAAGTAAGACTATGTGTTCCGTATATATGTATGGGCCTTGTATGAGTTCCAACAACATCTCGACGCACAAACGCAACACTCTCATCCACAGCTATATATATCTACATCTCCTCATAATAAGTACCTATACTATATTTAATGCTTTATACAAAACGATAAAAACTTCGCATCCTCAATTACACACATTATACACTCGAAGGAAACCATTTATTAATTATCTAGCATTTACTTTTAATAATAATAATAAAAGCTATTTTTTTCATCAATGAACTCCTCTACGTAATGTTTACTTTAATATAATACATTAAATATATTCTGCGTACAGTCAAAGCGAAAATGCCACGAGCAATATTATGCACAGTAACTTTTAAATTTATCTATTCATTCATCAGATACAGATTTTTTTTAAATACTTACAAGCAAATTTATTATTGCTCCATTTAGTGTTTAAGAGATTAAATATTAAGAACAACACTTCACATCGGTTCAAAAGGCGTCTTCAACTATTAAACTTCGATAAGTAATTAATCACTTTTTTTTTATAGATAAGACCGAAAATGACTCCACCCCACCTGATGTTAAGTGACGGTGAAGTCCAGACGCGAAGATAGCTGATACAGCAGTTCTACCTGCCACACCAGCCATCCTCAGCCTGCCGGCCTGCATGTAAATTATACTAATAATATAATAATTAAATTATATAAATACATACTTTTTATTTGTGAAACTGTCTCAGTTTAATAGTTAAAACAACGCATTTATAATCTTACCGAACTATCACAATAGGTTTTCACATCACACTTTTCCCCTTGACTGTACCCAAAGAATAGGATCAGTACATCTTTTTTTATATTTACAACAACAATTACATAATAACATAGTATATAACATTGTCGTCTGCATACTATATTTTGAACAGAATGTTATATTAATGTCTCGAGTCATAGTTATTTTACACTCTTTTCACTTGAACGTTACACTCAAAATTAAAATGAGATAGTATAATTTTTTAGACAGTATCTATTTTAGATATATAACAAAAGTGTGTTAAAAAACAAGTCATTTTTAAATTTACAGTGTTTCATATTAAATTCTCTTTTCTTTCTTTCTGTATGTCTCAGATGGGCCTTTCGATTATTTATTTAAAACCAAGATTTCTTGATTTGGTCTCGGAATTGGTATTAAGTTATATTGAGGGCTACCGTTTTTGTCTCACCAGATGGCGCCACGGCTGAGTGAGGTCCTGAAGTGTAGCTTTCAAAGTTTGTTAAAACGCGCGTGAAATCAAAGTTTACATTTAAATCATATCTTAATACAAAGGAACAGTGTCGTAAACATAATCGGTCATGCCAGTGTTCCGCAGTTCCGTTTTGTTTGGAAAAAAAGGACTAAATATTTTTTCTTATCTCTGCTTTTAAATCAATGACTTTCTTTTTTTTTTGTTTCTTTGGTTTTCACGCACAGCACTCATTAAATAAAACTAGTTTTAACGGGTTAATGCATGAAACTTTATTTATTTATTGACGTTTCGCAGCCTTTTCAGGTCTATCATTTATTTTGTCGAGCTACATTCGAAAGACTTTTATTGAGCATTCGGTTATTTCATTGTTTGATTTTTAAAGTTTTATTGTCTATGTATGAATTTATTAGTTAATTTAGTTAATAAAGTACTTTATTCAAAATTATTTTTTGTAATTTTAAGTTTATTTATTTGACCCTAACTACCGTAAACTACGTTCGTGCATTAACCCGTTAAAACTAGTTTTATTCAATGACTTTCATTGAGACGTGCTTCTTAATTGCCATAATTAATCAGAGTTATTAGCAAATAGTCTTAACATCATTTTAATAAGAAATAAAGCAGCGTACTTCACCCACAAGTTAAAAGCATTTGACATTTCGGAGACCTCCCGCTACAAAAGCGCCCCTAGCGGCGGATTCATACGTGATAGCTAGTGTTGCCAGGTCCGACTTGTTTTAAATCGGTACAAGAGGTCAAAAAAATCAGGATTTAGGGTCGCAGATCGGGACAGTAAACAAAAAACAAGGGGTTTTTAAGTCTGGGTTTAATTTATTGCGTTTTAAACTATTAGTGCAAGTATAGTATTATATTAATAACCTAAATTTAATTTTTTGATTAATCGGGACATTTAGCGTCCCGATCAGGTACAAATCGGGCCCCCTGAAAATCGGGACGTCCCGTGCAAATCGGGACACCTGGCAACACTAGTGATAGCCCTCATTGCCAAGTTCGGTAAATGTATTAAATTGTAATGTTGCTATGACTGACGTTGTGTGCAGATATTTAATAGCTTAGATTAAAACAAAAAGGGAAGATACGTCACTCAGGGCTTAAAAGTGATCCGCTTAAATCGTGGTGCATGTCCATAATTCGATTTAGTCACAATTGGACATTCAAACACGCTGCATGTGCACTCAATATAACAATATTGCGTATATTCTGCGTTATGAAGATAAAACAATGCCTTCGATGCTTTTATAAAGAACACAAATAGTTCAAAATCAAATAACAAATGCCACGGCAACACTTTTCATTCGAAATACTGTAAAAACATTTTTTTCTCAAAAATCATGGTTTCGTGTGAATGTTATATACGTAATCGCCATTTTATATCAAGAAAAGGCCAGTAAAAAGCTATGTTGCAGCGTATAGTTCTGTCTCGCTCGCTCGATTGAATGTTTATATACAGACGTGTGCGTGTGTGAGAATTGCTTATGTAGTTGAGTCGGATCATATTTTATTTGATGCTAGTATGAGCGTACCGTATCTACCCTTTTTAGTTTTAATCTAAGCATAATAGGGATGACGACAAACAAAATTCTTTTAAGTCGGTCTTAAGATTATCAAAACATCGACACTTATTTTTAATTCTGACAATCAACCAAGAAAGACGAAGGTAAAGCGCGTCAAATTTTGCAAGTAAAGTGGGGGCACGTGACGGCACTTCTAAGTAAATAAAAAAATGTGAATCATGTAAAGCAATGGTAATAGAAAACACTATATCAACAATTTTTAAAGGTTTTATTGGCTATTTTGGCTTAAATGGTTTGTTTTTTATTATTATTCTTGTGTTGTCAGATCAGTAGGTCACAAATTCCCCAAAATGGGAGTATTTAAGAACCTACTTCACAAGCCTCTTCATGAAAATAGGTTTGATTGATTACCTTTGAATTTGAAGTTTTAAAAACAGTTGAGATAACAAGTTGTTTTTATTTCTAAGCAGTTCTCTTCTTTAAAGTAAATACCACATCTGATGTTAAAATTATTATAATAATTATATATTTACAAATAGGCAGCCATGTT
Organism: Chilo suppressalis; assembly: GCA_902850365.2. Lineage (NCBI taxonomy): Eukaryota > Metazoa > Arthropoda > Insecta > Lepidoptera > Crambidae > Chilo > Chilo suppressalis. The sequence goes on from OU963919.1 coordinate 11,208,181, forward strand.
AAAGTTCTTAGGCTAATCGTTAACCTCGATCATATCATTAAATACTCACTTATTTCTTTACTAAATAAAGTCTTTCAGTGTCGCCAGATCCGGAGGTCGTCACAACCCGATTTCACGGGGAAAGTTTAACACATTCATGTTGTGGTTTTCATTTATTTTTATATGGTAACACAGTCACTTCACTTGTTTGTTACACTCTGGATCCAGTGCGGTCCTGTCTGATGCTGTAACAACGATGAGTCCTGGCAGACCTGTTAAAGAGACAAAGATTAAAGATTTTTTCCGTAAAATTATAAAAAAACCGGCCAAGTGTGAGTCGGACTCGCGCACCGAGGGTTCCGTACAAACCAATTTAATACCTCTACGTGTTCATGAGAAAAAAAGTAGTAAAACTTTAAAATTTTCAAAAATATTTTTTATTATATGATGTAACTAAAAATTTACGGTTTTCGCAATTTTTCCTTCATCTGTACTATAAGACGTTACTTCGTACCAAATTTCAAGATTCTTAGTTCACGGGAAGTACCCTGTAGGTTTTGATTCACGTGCGATTTTCGAAAATTTTGCGGCATTAACGGCTGTATCTTTTGGCTTAGAAGTTTGATTTTTTCACGGCTCCAAGGGACAGTAGACATGAGTATTAGATGAATTTCAGTTTGATACCTCCACACTTTTCTGAGAAAAACGGTCTTGACAGACGGACGGACAACAAAGTGATCCTATAAGGATTCCGTTTTTTCTTTTTGAGGTGAATAACATTTCGGACTCGCAAAATATTCGAATTCGATATTGGTTCGTGCTAAGGGTACAGAACAGAACCATCGCAGCAGCCAAGATCATTTCAGCAGTGGAAGTCGAATGACAACAAAATCCTGTAAACATTCTCTGTCAGTAGAGCGACGACAGCTAGCTCCAAGCAATATTGATCTTTACCCTTATATTTCTTTGTGATAGAGGTCCTTGTCGTGGCAGCAGTGATACGATAACGTCGAACGTCGCCGCCGAGTCCCCAGTCTGTCAAATAGTGTGCAAGCAATATTGATCCTTACTCACCTAGTCATAGAGGTCCTTGTCGTGGTCTAGGGTGCGCAGCCGTAGTTGAGGAAGTCCCACACTAGAATCGTGTCGTCGTGAGATGACGAGACTATTTAATACGTGACTTCAATATGAAATAATTCATTGCTCCTAAATTTCCTTGTTGAGAGAGAAAAAGTGTGCAATACGATAACCGACCCTATTGACCTTGTCGTCAAGATCGCTTTTAGCAGTGATAGAAAATGACATTATGAGTTGCATGAATTTAAGAACCGACTAATAATTCTACAAAACTGTCGTGTGTCAGTTATACTTTAAAAGAAAAGGTTGGACCTGGTGGCCTATTAGGCAGTGATGCGATAGCGTTTTATTGCCGAGTCCTCAGTCTGTCAAATAGTGTGCAAGTAATATTGACCCTTATTCACATAGTCATAAAGATCGGTGTCGTGGTCGTATCAAATAGTCTTGTCTTTTGATGAACCGTCTAAATCCGCCTTAACCCACTTACCTAGTTGCCCATTCAGCAGTAATGCGATAGCGTTGTATTGCCGAGTCTCCAGTCTATCAAATAGTGTGCAAGCAATATTGATTTTTACTCACCTAGTCATAGAGGTCCCTGTCGTGGCAGCAGTGATACGATAACGTCGAACGTCGTCGCCGAGTCCCCAGTCCGTTAAAAAGTGTGCAAGCAATATTGATCCTTACTGACCTAGTCATAGAAGGTCCCTGTCGTGGCAGCAGTGCTACGATAGCGTTATAATTAATACAGAGTCCCCAGTTTGTCAAATAGTGTGTAAGCAATATTGATCCTTACCCATCTAGTCATAGAGGTCCCTGTCATGGCAGCAGTGATACGATAACGTCGAACGTCATCGCCGAGTTCCCAGTCTGTCAAATAGTGTGCAAGCATGATCCTTACTCACCTAGTCATAGAGGTCCCTGTCGCCTGTCTGTAGTGGCAGCAGTGATACGATAACGTTATAATAATTGCCGAGTCTTCAGTCTATCAAATAGTGTGCAAGCAATATTGATCCTTACTCACCTAGTCATAGGGGTCCCTGTCGTGGCAGCAGTGATACGATAACGTCGAACGTCATCGCCGAGTTCCCAGTCTGTTAAATAGTGTGCAAGCAATATTGATCCTTATTTACCTAGTCATAGAGGTCACTGACGCCTGTCTGTAGTGGCAGCAGTGATACGATAACGTTATAATAATTGCCGAGTCCTCAGTCTATCAAATAGTGTGCAAGCAATATTGATCCTTACTCACCTAGTCATAGAGGTCCCTGTCGTAGCAGCAGTGATACGATAACGTCGAACGTCGTCGCCGAGTCCCCAGTCTGTTAAAAAGTGTGCAAACAATATTGATCCTTACTCACCTAGTCATAGAGGTCCCTGTCGTGGTCTGAGGTGCGCGGGCGCGGGCGCGGCGGCCGGGGAGGCGCCCCCGTAGTTGACGAAGTCCCACACTAGGATCGTGTCGTCGTGAGATGACGAGACTATTTGATACGTGACTTCAATATGAAATATGGTTCATTGCTCCTAAATTTCCTTGTTGAGAGAGAAAAAGAATGCAATACGATAACCGACCCTATTGACCTTGTCGTCAAGATCGCTTTTAGCAGTGATAGAAAATGACATTATGAGTTGCATGAATTTAAGAACCGACTAATAATTCTACAAAACTGTCGTGTGTCAGTTATACTTTAAAAGAAAAGGTTGGACCTGGTGGCCTATTAGGCAGTGATGCGATAGCGTTTTATTGCCGAGTCCTCAGTCTGTCAAATAGTGTGCAAGTAATATTGACCCTTATTCACATAGTCATAAAGATCGGTGTCGTGGTCGTATCAAATAGTCTCGTCTTTTGATGAACCGTCTAATTCCGCCTTAACCCACTTACCTAGTTGCCCATTCAGCAGTGATGCGATAGCGTTGTATTGCCGAGTCTCCAATCTATCAAATAGTGTGCAAGCAATATTGATCTTTACTCACCTAGTCATAGAGGTCCCTGTCGTGGTCTGGGGTGCGCGGGCGCGGGTGCGGCGCGGGCGCGGCGGCCGGGGAGGCGCCCCCGTAGTTGAGGAAGTCCCACACTAGAATCGTGTCGTCGTGAGATGACGACACGATTTGAAACTCGTCGAATTGGAGGCGGAACACTCGGCCGGTGTGTTCCTGAGTGAGTGGGAGAGGCGAATGTTAGATATCGGTGTCGATTCTGGCATGATTATCTTCTTTATATAGATCACTAGCTGACCCAGCAAACGTTGTTTTGCCATATAAATGACTATTAAAAATAGGGGTTAGTGATAGAAGGGTGAAAATTCAGGGTTGTATGTATTTTTAATGCCACATTATAAAGAAAATGTCTATAAAATAAAAAATAAACGCTAGGAGCGGACAACCCTTATCACTCAGGGGTATGAAAAATAGAAAGTAGCCGATTCTCAGACTGAATATGCATATAAAATTGCAACAAAAATCAGTCGAGCCGTTTCGGAGGAGTATGGTTACTAACATTGTGACATTCATATTCATCAAAGATATTCATCATTCTGTTCTGTATTTCATTAAAAATAACCAAATAAAAAACTCCATTTTCAAGTTGCCGCGAAAACGTTTCTCTAGACAATATGGCGTCTTACTAGTGTGTGACGTCACACGACTGTTATTAAAACGTCAAACGATACAATGAATGTCACTTTAACCGGAAGTTTACTTGCGTGCGACGTTATTTTAGGATCTGCCAATCCCTAGCGTTTTGGGTCACGTGACAATAGATAAGAAAACTATTATCTTTTTCGAGGATTTTTAGTAAAATTATGAATATTTTTTTTGTAAAAATAGTAAAAACCCCTGCCAATATTCAATCTCAACACAGATGCTAACAATTGGCATTTTATTTTTAATACTGTCAAATACCCTATTTCATATATAAGATATATAGTTTGTTGCCAGCGATATTAAATACCTTATGATAATAATAATAACTTTTATATTGAAGCCACCTTTTAAGCAAATAATGCCTGTGACAGGTGACTCTATTCTTCTATACCTAAAATTACAGTTTGCTTAGATACAACAACACGAACGAAATCGTGGCCGAAACCTGTCCAAAAGGTACATTGGACGATCCAGGGAGCTCCGTAAGATGATCGCGTAGTCTAAACAATATAAGGCGTTATTTAAACCTGCCTGGACAGGCCTGCGGGGACACCAAGAGACAGCTGAGCTTCTTGGGGAAGTTGGGATGGCATGATTAAAGCCATTGCGAAAAACTGTGGGTACCGTACAGAAGAAGAAGAAGAAACGTGTCATAATCTCTAGGATTTCGAAATTGCTTGAAACATTTATGATATTTGAAGTTTTCGTTTAAGCAACATATTAGAGGAAAGCTGAACCAGTTTCGATAATTATTACTCTTGTGGGAAGTATTCATAGGTGTATGCATTAAAATGATCATCATCATCATCATCAGACTATTAATGTCCCCACTGCAACGTCTATGCAAATACTCGCCATTTGCGAGACGAGAACAACCAGAGATTATATGCCTAAGGGATTTACCTGGGCGATGGCACGCACGGCAAACATCCAATGTGCCATCCTTCAGTAAAAATCTCCGTATTATTAAATTAATGTAATCTTTATTCCAACTCACCACTAGCGTCCTTAGGCACAGTTCCTGATGTGGAGTGCGAACATCGAGTGCCGCGGGTAAATCCCATACTTTAATCTTGCCGTCGTACGCGCCGCTGACTATCCGCTTATTGTCGAAACTATGGAATAAAACAAGTTTATTTTTATTGCAATTAAAAGTACCATCATCATTATAAGTCTATTTCTGTCCCCACTGATGGGGCACAGGTACACGGACACCACCAGTCTGTCCCATTACTGAAGGCTGGCTAATTTCTTCGTTTGTGTCTATTTGTCTCTGTGTATTGTAACGTCGTATCTACGCCATTACATAGATTAACTAGTTTGACATCCGTCACTCAAAATTTTTCTCTATTATTAATAAATAAAACATAGGTATATATTTAAAAATTTGGTTTAATTTTGGGTAACATTCTAGAAAATTAATAATAATTGTTAAAAATACATCGTTCTAAATTTAAGTAAACTTTTTGTAATTTATGGTTTGTCCATGCCCAAATTTAAATTTTAATACGACAACACTGAAACACAAGGCGATTTTCAAGGTGAGAGCTGGCAACACTTTTCGATTTATACGAGACGATTGGTCATCTTTTTTTAGAAATGTGAATTTAATATTAAAACCTAACATTTAAAAAAAATGCGATCATTGCGTTGATTTAAATTGTTAAAGGAGCCAATGGCCCTATAATTAAATTAATAGGAGCTGCGATTGCAGGTAAGATAAGTGATTAAAATTGTGATTTTATAAATTCACCATGTTGTCGAGCCTGCCCTCACAGTTTTTCCTTTGTTTCAGCTCTTTTTCTTTTGGTTTACTTTTCATTACATTTCTTTTCCTTTGAATCAAACAACCAACCAAAGTGGAAATGGACCTACCATAAAGGTAAATTGGCCCACGTTGTATACCACGACGTTTGGATATGAAATGGTATGTACTTACATTCACCTAAAAAAATAATTGAAGAAGAAAAGATCTCATTATTGCCACCCTAGTCGAAACTGCCCTTGCGATTAGGAGTACGATGCTGTCCTTAAGTTATCCCGGACACCTGGAGATGACACCAGCTTCCTGGCGCCCTTTGTTTTTTTTTTAAATGGAAGCTGAGACTCCAAAACGGCAAGTACCAACTGGCCAACACCTCGAGGATTTTTTCTTTTGGTTTAGGCATCTAATTGTAACAACCGTTAAATCACACTCCCCTTTTTACCTTTTTTTACCTTACAGTATGTTTCGTTAATTTCTATATATCTATTTTTTTACTCACCGTATGCACCGCACCAATTCTTCATGTTTTGTCAAATGAGCCGGACACCACCAGTCTGTCCCAGTACTGCAGGCAGGCTAATTTCTTTGTTTGTGTCTATTTGTCCGTGTGTATGTTTCGTTAATTCTTCCTATATGTCTATTTATTAATTCACCGTATGCACTGCACAAATTCTTCATGTCCCTCCAACACTCGTATGCACTGTCCGCACTCGATGTCCCACAGACGGATAGTTTTGTCCGATGACCCGAACACCACCAGTCTGTCCCAGTACTGAAGGCAGGCTAATTTCTTTGTTTGTGTCTTATTTGTCCGTGTGTATGTTTCGTTAATTCCTATATATCTATTTTTTAACTCACCGTTTGCACCACACCAATTCTTCATGTCCCTCCAACACTGGTATGCACTGTCCGCACTCGATGTCCCACAAACGGATAGTGTTGTCAGTGACCCGGACACCACCAATCTGTCCCGGTACCGAAGGCAGGCTAATTTCTTCGTTTGTATCTATTTGTCTGTGTGTATGTTTCGTTAATTCCTATATATCTATTTGTTGACTCACCGTATGCACCGCACCAATTCTTCATGTCCCTCCAACACTCGTATGCACTGTCCGCACTCGATGTCCCACAGAAGGATAGTTTTGTCCAATGACCCAGACACCACCAGTCTGTCCCAGTACCGAAGGCAGGCTAATTTCTTTGTTTGTGTCTTATTTGTCCGTGTGTATGTTTCGTTAATTCCTATATATCTATTTTTTAACTCACCGTTTGCACCACACCAATTCTTCATGTCCCTCCAACACTGGTATGCACTGTCCGCACTCGATGTCCCACAAACGGATAGTGTTGTCAGTGACCCGGACACCACCAATCTGTCCCGGTACCGAAGGCAGGCTAATTTCTTCGTTTGTATCTATTTGTCTGTGTGTATGTTTCGTTAATTCCTATATATCTATTTGTTAACTCACCGTATGCACCGCACCAATTCTTCATGTTCCTCCAACACTCGTATGCACTGTTCGCACTCGATGTCCCACAGACGGAGAGTTTTGTCCGACGACCAGGTCAACACCAATCTGTCCCAGTACTGAAGGCAGGCTAATTTCTTCGTTTGTGTCTATTTGTCTGTGTGTATGTTTCGATAATTTCTATATGTCTATTTATCAACTCACCGTATGCACCGCACCAATTCCTCATGTCCCTCCAACACTCGTATGCACTGTCCGCACTCTATGTCCCACAGACGGATAGTGTTGTCCGATGAACCAGACACCACCAGTCTGTCCCGGTACTGAAGGCAGGCAATGCCTCGCTTGTGTCCGTTTAATGTGCGCACGAATTCACAAGATGAAGTGTTCCATACCTGACGGATAAAGATAATAATAAAACATTAAAATTCAGTTTTAATGTGTCGTTAGTAAAAAGTACATGGCTATTAAAGGAAAATGGGCAAAACACACCCAGCTCCGCCAACAATGTAATTAGTATGAATCGATAGATCTATGAAAAACTAGCCTTTTTTATTATGACACCGTAAAAAAATATCCCGGCAGTCAAAAGATATGACACCGTAAAAAATACCCTGGTAGTCAAAAGATATGACCATGGGCATGACGACATGACACCTTCATTTTATATTGTTAGTAATCATAATAATATGGCATATCGTACTATACAACCAGATATACGACAAAGCCTGCCCTGACCATCCTGCGCTTGCACTTATTGAGACACCTCAAAACGATTTATGGGGGTTGAACGACTTGCAGTTGCAAATAGTCGATTCGTCTTACTTCGTTGTGATTGTGCGCTCCCATGTCACTTCATTGATTTTTATCTAACACGCTTTGGATATTGGAACACGATTATTGGTATTTTTCAATTAGTATGGATGAACTGGAATCATGTTTTCTCCGAAGCGTGGACAATTTTGTGTGATTCGTTTCACATAGAAGACAATTTACTATAACGAACAGAATGTTTGAAAACCCCCAAACCCATGTGGGGATTTTTGGATTTACTCTAGCGCGGCAGAATAACATAAGGGGGCACCCTTGCACCTTGTGAAGTACTCCCATAATACCTGAGCCCTCAATGTAGGGTCGAACTAACTAACTAAATTAATTCCCTAGTTTCATTAATGTTAATAATGTTCGTACCTATTTAACTTAAAATAACTAAAGACCCCCGGGATGGAATTTGATGCGCTTTGGCACAGATTATCATGACTATAATACCTTTCAAACAAATGTAGTTTAAGCCGTGGCGGAAGTGGGTGCAGCGTCCATAATTTTTTTCCCAATGTCCTTTATAATTATCTGCCTAATGGCGCGACTACACTTGGTCGTTAGCCCGAATACGAGTGCCAATGGAATTTGGATAAACCGACCGGACCGATTCCTATACTGTGCTGATCTCATAATGAACACAAAATCACCTTTTGCCAAAATGACTCATTTTCTAAACGAATTCGTTTAAAAATACAGGAATACGTTATTGTCTGCCAGAAAAGGTACACTTGTGATATTAAATCAAAAACAATGTTTCAGAAAAATCCAACACTTCTCAAACATTTTGATAGTTTCAACACATTTTTTTTTGAACCTAATGTCGTTTTTAAGATCTTATTTCAATCTCTAGATGTTGTATGTTCAATTTATATATAACAGTCATTACTTCAATAATTATCCTTTATTTTTGAGTACCTAAAAACAAACACCATAAAGTAAAACTAGTTTTTACGGGTTAATGCACGAAACTTTATTTATTTATTGACGTTTCGCAGCCTTTTCAGGTCTGCATCGTCAGAAACCATAACATAACATAACCATCAGACCTGAAAAGGCTGCGAAACGTCAATAAATAAATAAAGTTTCGTGCATTAACCCGTAAAAACTAGTTTTATTTAATGAGTGATGTGCGTGAAAACCTAAGAAACAAATAAACACCATAAAGTCCTAATATCAGTTATTAAGTATAAAATAAATAATTAAAGAAATATTTCCAACAGCCACACCAATTAGCCTAGCCCCAGAGTAAGCACTGTAAGGCTTGTGTTATGGGAAAGATACTAGGGTAACGGATAGAATACATATCTGTACATATAAATATTTTTAAAGAAATACATATTAAACATCAATTACTAGAGTACAAATGCTCGTATTCATCACACAAAATATAAAACACTCTAAAAATCAATGCCGTGCATCTTGGAATGTCATAAAAGGTAACATAAAACATATCAATAATAAATACATTGAAAAAATTTGTGTCAAGGATAAAATAATAACAGATCCTCAGCAGATTGCTGAAGCATTTAATAATAGTTTTATAGATTCGACAAATATTGATAATAGTAGCCATTACAAAAATACAAATAAATTATTTGTGCCAAATAGCATGTATCTGAAACCTTATAGCATAGACGAAATACAGAAACTAGTTATGACATTGAACAATACAAAGTCAGAAGGCTTTGATGGTATATCGACGGATATAATAAAACGTAGTCGTATGGTTCTAGGTGAAGTATTGACCTATTTGGTAAATTTATCATTTGAAAAAGGGGCTTTTCCCACCATGCTAAAAATGTCTGTGGTCAAACCATTGCATAAAAAGGGTGACACCAAAACTATAAACAACTACAGGCCTGTCACTTTGGTTTCAGTACTGTCAAAAATATATGAAAAGGCTATGGCTAGACGTATTATTGAATTTATGACGAAATTTAGTCTAATCAGAAAGGAGCAATATGGCTTTCAAAATAATAAATCAACTAGCCTCGCAGGTCATGGTCTTATCAATGATATCATTGAGAATTTAAATGATGGGCGGAAAGTTACTGCCGTCTTTTTTGATATGACAAATGCTTTTGATTTCGTATCACATAAAATCCTTCTGAATAAATTGGAAAATATCGGTTTTAGAGGACCTGTTATAAATTGGATAGCTAGCTATTTAAAAGAGAGGACACAGTATGTTGAAATAGCTAATATTGACAGAACTCAAACTGTAGTCAAATATAAATCCCAAGAAAGAGTCAATGCGTTTGGCGTTCCGCAGGGGACGATACTTGGACCGATTTTCTTCAATTTTTATATAAATGACCTACCTGATGCCATATCAGATAAATGCGTTCTTTTTGCTGATGACATTTCAGTTCTTGTGACATCTAGCAAGGAAACTAAAAATAATATATATGAATCAAATATTAATAATACAATTCAAGATATTTCTAAATGGACATTATATAATAATTTATATATTAATATCGAAAAAACATGTTACATTCAATTTGCTAATTACGGTACTTTGACTAATAACCTCAACTTATATTATAATAAACAACTTGTAAAACAAACAGACGAAGCAAAATTTTTAGGAATAATACTGGACAACCATGTTAACTGGAAGGCTCATGTCAATAGGATTTGTACGAAGATAAATAGTTACATTTACCTTCTCAGTAGACTCAGAAAAACAACATCACACTCTACATTAATCACAGCTTACTATGGTTATATTTATCCTACGCTTGATTATGGCATTCTACTTTGGGGTAACAGTACAGATGCTGATAGGGCATTTATTGCTCAGAAGAAATGTATTAGAGCCATGCACGGATTAGCACCAGATGAGTCATGTAGACCATACTTTAAAAGGTTACGTATTTTACCATTATATTGTATGTTCATTTTGAGTTTGGTTTGCTTTGTCAAATTTAATAGCAATTTATTTACGAAATGTAGTGATATAAATAGAACTCAAAGAACCCTCCGTTACCCTGACAAACTTGCTTATAGTGTTAGACCAAAGACCAGTCTTTATTTGAAAAATTCTACAGCTATGTGCATCAAGGTATATAATGCTTTACCAACAGAGTTTCTAAATCTTCCAACGATAAAGTCATGGTTGCAGGAACAATGTTTTTACTCTGTAGAGGAATATTTTAATTTTATGTTTAAATCCAGACATAATAAGTGACAAATTAATTAAGATTGTAATTTTTATTCTATGTGATATATATTTATTGTAGTGATTTAATAATATTTAATTGCTTGATAGTTTGACATGTGTAAATGGAATAAATGATTTAAAGTTTTATGATTGTAAATTTGACTAAAATTATAATTTATTTTTAATCAATAATATTATGGATTTCTTAACATGTTTATGTGATGACATATGACGATTAATTGACATGTTTAAATGGAATTAATGTTTTGGAATGATTAACAATAGTGTGACCAATTACAATATTAATATAAAATAATTTGATATTTGCATGCTAATTTAGCGAATCATGTTTGAGCACCATATGTATTGTAACATCTTTTTATTGTACCATGTTTCTTGTAAATAAATATGAATATGAATAATATGAACAAACATCTGCCCCCACCGGGATTCAAACCCGAGACCTCTCGAGTCATCGACAACATGAAACCCGGCGTACAAACCACTCGGCCACGGAGGTCAACTAGCCATTTTGATCCTTATTCTTGCTCACATTTTAAATCTTAGTGGTGAAACCGAAATTATTATAAAATTCCACATGCTAAAGTTATTTTACAGGAACTTAATTAAATTAAATTTGAAATTACATTTTTAAGTTTAATTTACCATAACAATATTAAAAACTAGATAAAATATTTTTTAATGATTTAACCGCGTTTCAATGATTTTTAGCCTATCCGCCTTCGAAGGGCAATTACAACAAAAATAGGCTGATTAAGTACATTTTTTTATGATTTTTGGTAGTCTACTATATAAAAATAAGTCGGGTTTTCCTTCCTGACGCTATAACTCCAGAATGCACGAACCGATTTCCACGGTTTTGCATTCGTTGGAAAGGTCTCGGGCTCCGTGAGGTTTATAGCAAAGAAAATTCAGGAAAAATTTCAAAAAAAAATATCTTCTTTTAATCACCAAACGAAATATTACATAAAACGAAGCCATCTGATGGCGAAACGGAGTTCGCCTGGTTTGCTAGTTTAGAATAGAAGCATGCGGAGTTTTTAATTTTAGCCAGAAGCTATGAAAACTCCTTTTTGCATTTTTAAATTGAAGTTGAATGTTTAAGTAAATCCTACTAAAAACAAAAGTTCCAACTTTCAAGTCTTTTTTGAGTAACTTTAAGTAATTTCAGGGAACTGAGTTATTTTTTTTATTAAAACTACATTCAAGACAATTATGTCACAAAAAAAAGACTGCAATCTACCTACTACGAAACAGGATTTGAATTTTTGAAACCTCGCTGGCAGAAATCATTAAAAATACACAAAATAAATTATAATTCGAAAACTAAGAAAAATCGCGGAAAATACATGGAGTATTTTCGGATACCCCCAGGTGCGAGAAGTCTAAAAAAAATTTGTTGACGTCACTAATTGGACCACCCTGTATGTTAGAAGATAAAATAAAACAATTGAATTTTATCTCAAATCGGTCCCAACTCAGCATAGTGGTAATGTTGCCATCAGCGCTGGTCTTCCGTTGGCACCAGTTTGGTGTCGCACGAAACAATAGCAAGAAAAACAATAAATAACATTAACATAAACAAAATAAAAAACCAGGAATTAAAACAATGTCAATCACAGGACGCCTGGCAGATGTGAAACATCCACATTATTTTTGTAAAAGTAATATGCAGAAAAGAACAGATTGCAGTTAGTAACTAAATATGGCATAATGATAAACAAAATATTACGATGTTTTCCAGTAAAAGATTGCTGTTTATTTAATAAACATTTATTTATATTAGTCAGACATTTACATTTGACGACCTCCGTGGCCGAGTGGTTTGGACGCCGGGTTTCAAGGTGTTGCCGACTCGATAGGTCCCGGATTCGAATCCCGGTGGGGGCAGATGTTTGTGTGATGAATACGAGCATTTGTACTCCAGTCATGGATGTTTTCATATGTATACTATATAAATATGCTAATATATGTATAGTATATGTATTCTATCCGTTACCCTAGTATCCCATAACACAAGCCTTACAGTGCTTACTTTGGGGCTAGGTCAATTAGTGTGAGTGTTGAAAATATTTATTTATTATTAGAAAAAACACTAGCCGATTTACGAGAAATACACTCGGTGAATGCCCGAGCCAGTGTATAGTGTGCGTGCGTTAAAAAATGACATTGTTCCTTCATCGAAGGGCGCTGGCGCCGTACTGATCGGCGAGTAGTTGAGCACTGGTATATATTGCATTTTACGGGCGAGCCACGCCACGCCAGAAATCGGTTTTACGTGCGCCAAAATATGTTTTACATCAAAAATGTAAGCTGTCCATTAATCACGTGACGTTTTTTTGGCATTTTAAACCTCTCCCTCGCTTGGTGTGGTGATACGTGGTGAGGTTTAAGACATCACCCCCCCCCCCCCCCCCCCCGCCCCTATATCACGTATATTTTTTAGTACCTACAATAAATCTATTTTTTTTTAATATTTATAAAATACAGATAAAAGTACCATCTAATTTTATTATAGAAAATTTAAGACTACCAATAATAACTAACTTAGTTATTACGACAGAAAGGTTGCAGGTTGTTTTTGACTGACATAAAAATAATGAAAGAAATGCGAAAAACTTCTTTGTACTAACACATGAACATTATTAATTATACAGTATCCTCGGATGTACTCACTTTGATAGTCCTATCCCCGCTGGCACTGACGATATATTTCTCGTCGAAGTCGACGACGTTGACGGCGGCGCGATGGCCGACCAGAACTCGCCGCAGATTGATCTCCGTGGTGGAGGTCATGTCCCATACGGCTATTGAACGGTCCTGGAGGAGATTACAACAATACATTGCTTAATATATATAACTTATAACTTTATAATCGTACTTCCTACATAATATATTATCATCAGCCTATTAATGTCCCCACTGCTGGGGTACAGGCCTTCCCTATGGATGGAATAGGGAGTTTGGGCCATGACCCAAAACGCAGGCCCAGTATGATTTGGTAGATGGTCAATCATCCATCCAATAGCCGGCCATTGCAAAAGTTGCTTATAACCCACAATCGCAATATTAACCATGTGCACTATTGATGACAAATGAATGAATACAGACTTGTTTTCATGATACACCCTTAGATTAAAACAAAAAGGGTAGATACGGTACGCTCTTACTTGCATCAAACAAAAACTGATCCCACTTTACTACATATGCAACACTCACACATCCACCTGTTTGTAAAGATACAATCGAACGAACGAAACAGCAATAAAAGTTTCAACGGCAGCGCGAACGGGACGGCGAGATCCGCGTCACTGCGCTACCGACCAATCACGCGACCAGTACTCGAAGTCACTACAGAGTAGCGTCAGAGAAAAAAATAAAAGTATTTTTTATTAAATATAAGTTTTATTATTAAAATTCAATAAAAAAAATCCACATTGAGCAATTTTCAATCTACTTTGAAAAGCTGAGGGAACGAAACTGTTTACAAGTATACCTACTAAAAGTAGATTTTTTACATGATAACGTCAACATTTTTTTAAGGTATCTTATACTGCTGGATGTGGTCATTTTTATTGTATTCAGTGTTTAAAAGAATCTAATGGAGATACAATTTTTACTAGAAACTTTACACTTATTATATTTCAATACCAATCATAAACTGATTTGATTTGACACACATTATTATATCACCTGATAAAAAATCAGTTAACAAGCGTACCTACTAAAAGTAGGTCTTTTATACGATACCGTCAACAATTTTTTAACATACCTTGTACTGCTGGATTTGGAAATTTTCATCGTCTACAGTATTTAAAAGAATGTAATCCGAAACACTTATTATATTTCTCTTCTAAGCATGAATTGCTTGTTTTATAAATCTAATCTAAACTACACTTTAAATTATACATTTAAATAATAAAAAAATATAAAGGTATAATTAAATAACAAAAACAATAATCATCATCGATAAATAAAAATAAACATAAGTTATGCCTTGGGCTTTATAACAGAAGTAAGAATCTTACTAGGTACCTACCTACTGTGTGGCAATAGGGTTGATGACAAAACCTTTTTTTCTTCGTCGGCCAGGTAGATTAATAAAAGTATTGGACAAGTATTTATTTCTTATTCACATAATTAAAACATTACAGAGATATGTTGATATGAAATTTCCCATGACGTCACGTCTTGGTACAATTTTTACTTAGAAGTGACTTTACAAGCCTTCTCTCCCAAACTTTCACGCGCTCTATCCTTTTGGTATTAGTTTCCAAAACATAGAACCATTCTAAATCGAAAGAAGTCTTAAGGTACTGACAGGTTAAGGGATGACTGTGCATAAAGAATATTGTGCCAAAAACCTGGCAATCAATTAACCCCGATTTCAATACACCATTGAAGTACACATTGTTCAATAATTTTCTCTACATCTATTACATTAAATACCAAACTGATTGATTTTCTTTTGTATTTGTTTTATTTCGGTAGTAAAATCGTTAATTCAATGAAGCTAAAAATTTGAAGATAATTTTATATATTCATGGACTGTTAGCGGTACGAATTTCGTCGGTTCAGCAGCATATTTACAAAAATATATGCATTACAAATATACTTATAAAAAAGATTATGCTAATTAGTTATGCCAATGCTCATGGTACAATAGTATTTACACACCAAAAAAGGAACAAATTATTTAATTTAAAGCACTTATACATAAAATTTGAAATCATTTTCCTTCAAATAAAGACAATTTGTTTCTCTTTTAAAATCAATCTAATTAAATTCATCTATCAAAAAGCGCAAGATAGAATATCTTGGCCACGTGCTCAGGAACGATAGATACATGCTGCTGCAGGTGATAATGATAGGCTAAGTGGACGGAAAGAGACGTGCTGGGCGAAGAAAAAAGTCGTGGCTCCCTAATATCCGGGAGTGGACCGGTATTGCCTCCGTCGAACAGTTGTTCCGGCTGGCTGCTGATAGAACTACATACAGGAAGCTAACGGCCAACCTTCAGGATTGAAGAGGCACTGGAAGAAGAAGAAGATTACAAAAACAATTTTAAACCCTACAAAGAATGAAAACGCCATTTCTGTAAGTACAGAGTATATTAAAGCTAAAATGTCTAAAAAAATAAATAAATAAACCTCTTCGAAGAAACCAAAATGTAATGAGTTTAATAAATGCAGCATATTTTTTACCTACATAAATTAATATTCCAAATTTCAAAAAAAATATTTCGTAATTTTTATATTATATATAAAAATTACGAAATATTTTTTTTGTTGACTCTACCCAATTTTTACTCTCGACTGACATTACAATGGCAAATATTCGCGCTTATGCTTTTTCTCCCTCATACAAACGTTTACAAGTGTTGTTGTCTTTTTCTTAATAACAAATACCGAATAAGATTCAAAACAAACAGCATTTTTATGAAAAAATATATTTTATAGTACTTACGAATGAAAAGTGATGCCGTCGGTTTTATTTTTAGTACTTGAGCAATTTGAGCACTTTTTAAAACAACACTTAGGCATTGTTTTATCTTATAATCACAAAATTTTAGAACTTTTTGACGTTCACATGTACGTCATTTGCATGTCAAGTTGTGACTAAAGCGATTGTGGCCTTGGGCCACAATTGATGCGGATCACTTTTGTGAGGCTAGTGCCGTATCTACCCTTTTTGTTTTAATCTAAGGATACACCCGATTAGACGACCTCCGTGGCCGAGTTAATAGGCTGATGATGATGATGACTTAGTTTTGTAGACCAGTGTATATTGCTCTTACCGATTCATCTCTATATATATAAAACTCAAAGGTGTCTGACTGACATAGTGATCTATCAACGCACAGCCCAAACCACTGGACGGATCGGGCTAAAATTTGGCATGCAGGCAGATGTTATGACGTAGGCATCAACTAAGAAAGGATTTTGAACAATTCTACCCCCAAGGGGATAAAATAGGGAATGAAAGTTTGTATGAAACTTTGTCAATTTTAAACCGATCGGGCTGAGACTTTGCATGCAGGTATAAGAATCATAGATGAATGTCATTGTGTATAATACAAGCCTGAGAACAAAAACTGTAGTCTACACTTCAGCTCTACACCGAAGCGAAGCGAGGGCGGGCCACTAGTCTTTGTAATATAACTTACCTTACTGCAAGTAACCATCATCCCGTTGCAGAATCTGAGATGCAGCACTGCCTCGCAGTGGTGTATTAAAGTGTTGAGCATGGCCCCCGTACAAACGTCCCACACCCGGACCGTACTGTCGGAGGAACCCGATATTATGGCCCGCTCGTCGTACTGCAGGCATAGTACGGAACCCGTGTGCCCTTGGAGCTCCTATTGGACAAATTTTAAACATTTTAAAATATGAAAAGGCTGCGTTTTTATAGAAATTGATAGAAAAGTGATTAGAGTGTTGGGCATAGCCCTGGTACAAACGTCCCAAACTCGGACCGTACTGACGGAGGAAACGACATTTTTTTTGTCAATTTTTTTGGACAATTTTTAACAGCATTTTTAAACATGAAACTGCTAGACTTTGTTTTTATATAACAGTATTTATAGCCAGACTAATTATATGCAACCAAACTACAATAACTTGGTGATTTATTATTAATTAAAAATCTAATTTTGAAATGAAAATTAAAAAACAAAAAAGGGCATTTGATTCTTCGATAGTAGTGTCTGACTGAAGCTCTTTTTTCGCTGGTTCCTGAATCTCTAGGAAACTATATCAGTAATCCCATCATGGGATGACCCAAATAGAACTACTGGGAAAAGACATCAACCCTTTTGGTGAGACTTGCGAAACATTTTTTTTATATACCCAGGTAGGCAAATGACTCTACCCCACCTGATATTAAGTGGTGATAAAGTCCAAACGCGAAGATAGCTGGTACAGTAGTTATAAACTGCCACACCAACCATCCTCACCTTGTCGGCCTGCAAAAATGCTTCTTCACGCCTCTCTTAAAGGACCCCAGATTGTAGGAAGGAGGGAACACGTCCGCGGGCAATGAATTCCACTTACGAATAATACGACAAAGAAATGAATAACCAAATTTCTTTGTTCGTGTAGGAATAGATAGCAATAGAAATAAACAAGTATAGTGGGATTTAAATAAGAATAGGAAAGCCAATGACCTCCATCTGCCAAATGTCGCTTGAAAAGTACGGTTTGCAAAAAAAATTGGAACCCTTTTTTAGCACTCTGCTAATTCTAGAATAAAAACCAAACATTTGTAAACAAACAATAACAAATGTTGATAATTAATATTGTTTGATATTTCTTTTTCATTTATTTACCTAATACGTAAACCTAAATCGTCAAACTAAATTGTCAACCAAATGTAATGCATGATTATTCATAACACATACTCCGGCGGTAAAGCAGAGCGGAATGGAAGAGCTAGATTCCAGTTTTCTTTTCTCACACAGTCCTAATAAATAAATATTAATAAAAATCGGCTGCTTTTTCTCAATCTTAGTAAATAAATTCATAAAAATCTGATGTCTTTTCTCACTTTATCTTAGTAATAGGTTTTATTAAATAAAAACTTTTTTTTGCTCATTCTACCTATTTGGTTTGTATTGACAGCTATGACGTCACAATATGGCGCTCAGTCGGTCCTAATCTTAGTGGAATCGCATTATATTTACCTTCATACACTGCAACGTTTTTCTGTCCCATATCTTGATGGTGTTGTCCCGGAGGCCGGACACAATTTTGTTGTCGTCGTACTGCAGGCAATATACGCCCTTCGAGTTCTCCGATCTGCAGTTTATCCTCTGCGAACAAACAAATTAAAATTAACACTTGATAAATCTAAATAAAATCTTATAATAATAAATAAAAACAATAGCCTCTTTACGCGTCGCGCCTTAGCTTGATAATATGTAGCCTATATGTTGATCCGACTTCTTAATAATATTGGTACCAAATTTAAAGTAAATCCATGCAGTACCTTTTTGAGTTTATCCCGGACATACATACAGACAAATAAACAAAAATTCTAAAAACTATATTTTTGGGTTCGGTATCGATTGCAGATCACACCCAAAGTATTCTTTTAAAAAAATATTCAATGTACAGTTTTGAATTTCCTACAATTTTATTATATGTAAAGATTATTTTGGATATTGGCTACCTGCACATACACTTTCAAAGTGCGGTGCAGTTCAAAAAATCATTTCCTATAGACGCTTGCTTCCCACCAGGGAGCATTATTGCGTGAACTATGCAACTTGGCTAGGCTTGTTTATTATAACGAAACCAAAACGCGATTCAGGAGATAACTAACGCCATCTAGACGTGTCTTAGTGAATCATCTGAGAACAGGGAAACTCGGACAAAAACAAACCCAGCTTTATAAAGCGATTTACCAAAACTGGTCTAAGATCCGAACCTATATCGACCTTCACCGAGCTGATAATGAAACATATTTTATCATTAATTTACTATAATTGCTATATCTTCTTTCAAATGTTTAATACTTGAAAAAGTATTCATTTGACATTGTGGGTTACCTACAATGCGAAGAGATGGCGCTGCCTTGAGGCCATGAGGGCCGTGGTAGCATAATTGGTCAGTGCATTCGCCCGGATTGCGAAGAGTGCGGGTTCTTTTTTTTTTTTTTTTAGAATAGAATAATCTTTTCGTTCGAGTCCCGTCCACTGCCTGGTCCGCGTGGATTTTTTTTCTAGTAAAACTTTTCTTTAGATTTAAACATCTAGCAGTCAATGCTTAAAAATAAATTAAAACATAACTATAAAATAACATATTAAAAATGGGTTACTTAAAAAAATCCTGGGCAGGCTATTTTTAATTAATTATTATTAAAATAATTTTAATTAAATGTTGCAACATCAAGTTAATAAGAAAATGGTGTCGATTCTAGCATGATTCTCTAAACCTAAACTTAAATTTGACAACAGTGTATCCTTGTCATTCTCTATACAGAATAAAAAGGAGAGACTGATGTTAAAATTAGTTTTAAGTTTAGAGAATCACGCCAGAATCGACACCAATGTTGTCCTAAAAACCAGGGGTTGCCAGGTATAAACAAGAATGTCGATGCCAGTTACGTTACCCGACGGCTGCACATTCTATATGTTTTATACTTTAAGTCAGGACAACATTTTATTATTTATCTTGATGTAGCAACATATTTTTTTTTAAATACTTAATTAAAAGTGGTCTGTCCAGGACTTTTTTAGGCAACCCATTTTCAATATATTTTCTAATATACTAAAGTCATGATAATATATGTTTCAATCTAAAGAAAAGTTTACTAGAAAAAAATCCACACGGACCAGGCAGCGGACGGGACTCGAGCCCGCACCCTTCGCAATCCGGGCGAATGCACTGACCATTATGCTACTACGGCCCTATTCGCCGCGTCGAAATTTTCCTAGCCTTAAGCTGCAAGGCAGTGCCATCTCTTCGCATTGTAGATAACCCACAATGTCAAATGAATACTTTTTCAAGTATTAAACATTTTGAAAGAAGAAATAGCAATTACAGTTATGTTTTTTTTAAGCATTTAACTGCTAGATGTTTAAATCTAAAGAAAAGTTTACTAGAAAAAAAATCCACGCGGACCAGGCAGCGGACGGGACTCGAACCCGCACCCTTCGCAATCCGGGCGAATGCACTGACCATTATGCTACCATCATGTTCATTCTATTACCAGGAAAAACCAAGGGTTAAAGTAAAATGTTTCCCTCTATGAGGAATCCAGTTGCTTTATATTACAAAAAGAAATATTAATGAATCTACACTGAATAGCAAATAAACAACTTACTACATCGGAACTCTGATTTGATTTTCTCAAAAAGTATAAAACTCACAACTACTAAAGTTATACCTACATAAAATGAGTTTCATAGTGATTAAAATGAACAGGAATTTATTGCCATTTATACATTTTTTTTATATTTTGTTTACCAAACAATAGTCGTTTTTAGATTGTTTCAATCGGCAGTAAAAAACGTAACAGAAACACACGCATCTGATAAAACTATGGACAAATACTAAAGAAATGAAATGGAAGTATCAGACTATCTTCATTTTATAAAAAAAAAACGATAATGGCAACTTCATTCGCAAAATATTAGTAAATCGTTCTACGAAGTTGACGGTACTTTAGAATAAAACTGTTAGATATTTAAATCTTAGGGCCGCGGTTGCATAATGGTCAGTGCATTCGCCCGGATAGCCAGGGGTGCGGGTTCGAGTCCCGTCTGCTACCTGATCCGCATGGATTTTTTTCTAGTAAAATTTTCTTAAGATTAAAATAACATTCTATTCATTTTAATCATTATGAAAAACACTTTCTGTATGTGTAACTTTAACAGTTATAGTATTATAAATTTTTGAGAAAATTGAACCCGAGTTCCAAGTTACAAGCAGATGAGCTGTTTTATCTGAGGTCGAATGATTGACGACCTCCGTGGCAGAATGGTTTGTACACCGGGTTTCAAGGTGTCGCCGACTCGAGAGGTCCCGGGTTCGAATCCCGGTGGGGCAGATGTATGTGTGATGCATACGAACATTTGTACTCCAGTCATCGATGTTTAATATGTATTTCTATATAAATATACTTATATATGTACTGCATATGTATTCTACCCGTAACCCTAGTATCCCATAACACAAGCCTTACAGCGCTTACTTTGGGGCTAGGCTAATTGGTGTGGGTGTTGGAAATATTTAATTATTTATTATTTTATTTATCTGCGGTCGAATGTATTACCTGCAAGTTGTGCCTGCCCATTCTCCAGTTGTCCTCTATGGAGCGGATGTCCTGTATGATCTTGGGGTACAGCTGTCGATAGAACGAGTGGGAAGGGTGCTGACAGCCCGGCTTCGGCTTGAATAAATATTGGATCCTGGAAACAAAATAAAAAGATATTTATTTATATATTGAAACATACAACTACAGAAAACAATTTGATACGTTTACATAATATCTTATAATTAAGTTTCACAATAAAATTTAATCCCAGTAACATACACACAATGTTTAAATAGAATATAGAATCATATTTTTAAATTTCATTTATTATTATTATGTGCATTGATTTTGTATTTAATTTATCCACTTAAACTAAATTACAATCAGGTACAAGTTAAAATATATAATTATCTTTTCTTTCAATCTTTATGTAGTAACAAGACGCTCCCGCTGTATGTACGCTTAGATCTTTTACACTACGCAACGGAATGTACTTCCGGACACCTCTACCAGCCCACTTAGGCCCGTATTACAGAATGAAAACTAAGTGTTGATCTTTACTTGAGTACAGTTAGAAAGAGATGTCGCTCTGCATAGCACATAGCGCCATCCCTTTCTAACTGTGCTCAAGTAAAGACCGACACTTAGTTGTCATTCTGTAATACGGGCCTTAGTGTTATAAGTTTCAACGGTCTGTAGCAAACAATATATGTTAGGTTGAGCAATAATAATATATTTTTAAAAAAACCCACAGTAAAGATGATTAATGTGTACTGATTTTTAGTTCTCGTTACGCCCTTTGTGGCGCTGCTGTTCAAGTTTCCATACAAAATTTGACAATGACATTTCCGACTCGCAACTCATAGACCGAACAAAGCAACTGGAGCTCAGTGGGAGACTCGATCTCCAATCAGCTTGGACAGCTTTGTGTACCTTGGCTCTCCTATATGTAGCGATGGCTCATTCGAACCGGATGTTCGGAAGCGGATTGGTATGGCAAAAAGCGCGATGACCCGGCTAGGCAGGATCTGGACCGATAGATCGATTTCACAAAAGACCAAGGTTGGCCTGGTGAGAACTCTGTTGTTCTCCATATTCACCTACGGTGCGGAAGCATGGACCCTCAAGAAGACAGACAGATCTCGTATTGACGCATTTGAGATGTGGTGTTGGAGGAGAATGTTACGAGTTCCGTGGACAGCTCACCGTACAAATGCGTCAATTCTTAAGGAAGTGGGAGTCACCGTTAGGCTGTCCAATTTTTGCTTGCGTAGGATCCTCGAATTCTTCGGTCACATAGCAAGGAAGAAAAACGATACCCTGGAAGTACTCCTGGTGACAGGAAAAGTACAGGGAAGGCGACCGAGAGGAAGAAGCCCCATGCGCTGGACAGACCAGATCCACGACAATATCAAAACTGGAGTCCGCGATGCACTCCACACTGCGGAAGACCTCAATAGGTGGAAAGCGATCGTCCACAAAATAATTAGTGGAGGTCACAACCCTCAGTAATGAGGAGCACGACACAAGGAGGAGGCTAAAATATTGAAATTACATTGAGCAAAAAGTGTTTACGCAGTTTTGAAGCTGATTTATTAACCATGTTTTTGAAAAAATTCTATAGCCTATGTTCATCACAGATATTGTAGGATTCTAAATGTGAAGGTATTTTTCAAATTGGTCCAGCAGTTTTGAATCCTATTGAATATAAACAATCAAATCTTTCCTCTTTATAATATTAGTATAGAAGTGGGATTAAAAAGAGTTTCACATGTATCATGGTTTCATAAAAAAATAACAATTTTTATGACTACGAAATTTTAAAACAATCTAATCTATTATAGTTAACTCACCATCCCCTCCTCTCTGCCAGCCCGCGCCACAGCGAGTCGGTCCTGACCTTCCTCTCGACGAGCTTCTTCCACAGCATCCCCTCAGATATGACGCGCTGCCATTCGCGGCAAACCAACTCGGCCGCGCAGAGAGAGCTCGCGTCCAAGTACGACAGTATGTTCTCCGCTACGTGGTCGAGGCCTTTCTCTGTAAAATTTAAAAAAAGTAAAGTGAGTAAGCTGCCAATTAGAAATTTAGTTTCTCGTTGAATTAGAATAGACTGTACAGGATTTCCAAAATTCGTGATGGCAAGTTAAAAATTCTTTTACTTTAGAACTATTATAAAAAAAACCGGCCAAGTGCGAGCTGGACTCGCGCACCGAGGGTTCCGTACAAACCTGAATTTCCAAAGATATTTTTTATTATATGATTAACTAAAAATTTACGGTTTTCGCAATTTTTCCTTTATCGGTACTATAAGACGTTACTTCGTACCAAATTTCAAAATTCTAAGTTCACGGGAAGTACCCTGTAGATTTTGATTCCCGTGCGAGTTTCGAAAATTTGCCGAAATTTGCGGCTTAAACGGCTGGATCTTTTGATTGCTTTGGCTTAGAAGTTTGATTTTTTTCACGGCTCCAAGGGACAGTAGATATGAGTATTAGATATGAATTTCAGTTTGATACTTCCACGCGTTCCTGAGAAAAACGGTCTTGACAGACGGACGGACGGACAACAAAATGATCCTATAAGGGTTCCGTTTTCTCCTTTTGAGGTGCGGAACCCTAATAATATAGTGAGTAAGGAGCCAAGTTTCATTAGAAAT
This sequence comes from Chilo suppressalis, assembly GCA_902850365.2. Lineage (NCBI taxonomy): Eukaryota > Metazoa > Arthropoda > Insecta > Lepidoptera > Crambidae > Chilo > Chilo suppressalis. Next base: position 11,232,537 of record OU963919.1, read on the forward strand.
TTAGTTTCTCGTTGAATTAGAGTAGACCTACAGGATTTCCAAAGTTTCGTGACGTATTTCAAAATCTATTACTTTAGAGCTATTATACTAAACTTCAAAATCTTTAGAACTCTTATCTGTATGGGTTTTAATTTTAATGATTTCTTTTGAATGAATATAATTTAATGCCATGAAATGTAACAGTTAATGCCGATTTAATGTTATTTGTTTTATATAACTACATTTTACATATGTGTATGCATGTTAAGTGTTGCAATCTGGAACGATTCGTTCATTATTAATAAAGGTACAAGTCCGAACTGAACCGCAGACCACAGACCGCAGCCGTAGACTGCAGTAGGGCTTTCATCCCGGGAGTCTCGGTCTCGAAAATTCCGAGAGTCTCGACGATTTTGTCGCATTTTCGAGACTCGAGACCTCAACTCCAGTTTTCGAGACTTTTCACTTATAGTTTCTTTATAAAAAGTGTGTATTATATAGCTACGATGTGTTCCTTAGCACAACAGTTGGCGGCGACAGAGGTAAGCATTTAAATCAGTGCTAAAATTATTTGTTATCCATCCTCCCTACTAGCGTCGAAGCAGAGAGAGCTTTTTCTAATACTTTTGCAACAAGATCAGATCCTCTCTATCTGAAAACACTTTGGAAGACCTTTGCTTTCTGCGTGCCTAATATAAAAATGAAAAATGTTAATTTTACTTATACATATTTGATTATATTGTAATTCTTGATTATTAAAGAACATAATTGAAACATATTGTATTAATTGCCTAATTGTATAAACCTTGAGTATGAAACTTATTTTCAAAGTCTCGAAAGTCTCGTTTTTGCCGGGACTCGAAAATGTATCGAGACTGAAAGCCTTAGACTGCAGGCGGCACTACTAGTTTCTATGAATCTCTATGAAATTGATTCTGAGCGCGGCTACATGCCGCGGCTGCACAATGCATATAATGCACGGTCAGTCGCAGGCGCTAGCCGCAGTGTCGCCTGCGGTTGTCGCCTGCAGCCCATTGCGGAATAGGGGTGATGACGGGGTACAGTAAACGAAATTCTATTTAGTCCGTCAGTTAGATGATCGAAAAATAATGGACACCTATTTTTTCTTTGGGCAATCAACCAAAAAATGACAAAGTTATAGCGCGTCAAAGATTGGGAGTAGGGGCTCGTGACGTCACGTTTGAGTGAATTTTCCCTTATAAGTGTACTCAAACGTGACGTCATGCAACTTTTCAAATCAATATATCTCTGCAATGCTTATATTATGTGAAAAAAGAAAAAATACGTGTCCAATGCTTTTTGATAATCTACCCGATAAACGAAGAAAAAAAATTAGTCATCATCCCTATTGTACCTTAAGTCAGCAATAAATATGTTATGTATACCGACTAAATGAAATAAAAATAAATTTGTTTTGTTCACTAATTTTCAGATTTGCTGAAACTATGTGACGTCACACTAGGGAGGGGGGCACTTACAAATGTGACCAACTGTGACAACAATGGGGGAGGGGTAAAAAAACACGAAATTAGTGTGACGTACCGAAATATTTTACTATTTGCAGCCAGTCTGAGGTGTCATACATTTTTTTATGTAGTCATACATCTTTATGTATAGCACCTCAGACAGGCTGCAAATAGTAAAATATTTCGGTTCGAATCCAAGGTTTGCCTTTGCGAAGATGTATATTCCCACCATCTAACAGAAAACTACAGTGGAATAATACCTTTTGGTGGTCTTATACTGGTTGGTGGGGTGGGAAATCGCGCGAGTGACGTGTGACGGCGTTTTGTATCGACGCATTAAGTGGTCGGTGCGGGTCACAAGAAGCGAGCAAAGACGATTTGCGGCGTGTGGCGGCCACCGGCGTACCGTGTGTGGCGAGTTCATATAAAATGTATGAAAACTACAAGAAATATGCCAGTGGCGGCGTTTTGTGGTTGTGGTCGGTGGCCCGTGTGCGGCGACACTTTTAGGCAATAGTGGATGCGTACAATATGCTAATATGCCACCCCATTTAGTTTTTTTTTATGCCTGATTCTGACCCGCCATTTACAGTAATGTTATATTTATGAAAAAAATATTTAGGACTTTTTTTTCTCGTACTGATTTAATTTAAATAACATTGTAAAACTTGCGGATACCAAAATGAATATTAAAATAGTGTGTACCTACCTACCTACCTTCAGTTTCCGTTAAGAGAAGAACGAAAAATTGGCATATTACTGTAGTACTAGAACATCTCCGAAATTTAAGGTTCTGAGTTAATTATGGAATTCACCCAAATTTTTTGAATTCTTAAATTAACTCCAAACCTCAGATTTTGGTGATGTTCCGGTACTGTCTCTGATGGACGATACGCGTTTTGTTACACGACAAACAATAAAAAACCACAATATTTTTCGAAATATATTGTATTTTTTTTTTACATTTTGGATCTAATACGCATTTCGGTTATATATATATTTAATTTTTTTATGTGCATAAACATTATTAAGTGGTAGTACTATGTGAAACTAAACGCCATTCTGGTTTGATATCCTTTTCTTTGACATTTCCTTTTCTTATGATTGTGGTGCGGTGCGACAAAGCGAACCAAAGACGAATCGGGTGTTTTGGAAAATAATTACGACTTTTGCTTTTGAATACGGACCTTTTGTGGCTTTGTTTTAGGATACCGATTTATTGTTTGTAATTATTATGATACCATATTCTTTATTAAGTATTACAATTATTTACACTATGAAAAGAACGATTTGTATGTTTGCCTGTAATTAATAAACTCAGAAACCCTCACAGACTGATAATAATCGAAAACACAGACGAATACGGTACCTAGAAACTACCTATTCATTAAAGTTATGAAAACGCCTAATTATTAATTTATAGCAATTCAAATTTTTTGCTCAATTGCAGCTCGAGAAATTACGTTTCCTCGATAATTGTATTTTTGTTAGTATTTTATTAAAAACCCATAACTTCTAGAAAATTTACAACACTACTATTTTGTTGCCTATTATTACAGCTGTCAAATGTCATTTATCGCATTCATGTAAACCAATTTTATCGGGTGGGTCAAACCTCTATAGAACTTCTGGCATTGTCCTTTATTAAAACCATACTGTTGTGGCAGCGACATCTATATGCCCCACATATAACTAACATGGAGGAAATAGTCACTCACCTCCTTAAGAGATGGCGCTACCGGCGCTGCGTTCACAAGGTATGGAAGCCTACATCGCGCAAGAGAAATTCGGAGCCAAACATTCCATATATACGATGCCCGACCAACATCAGTCGGGCCGCGTCCCCCAAGCTACCATCATCCAGCTCGGAGGAAGATCTTCCCCTTTGGCCTTCCTACACTGTCATTTTCAAAGAATCCTTTCTTAAAGAGATCACAAAGCCTACTAGTACTTCTTCATACGATTTTCTTATGCTAACAACATACAGAAATCTAAACATTGAATTTCATGATGCCAGGTAGGTAATTTGAAAGTAAAATATTGGTGTGCCCGAGCCGAGTACCCGATCAGTAATACAAACTGTTGGGATTTTAATAACTTGATAAATAGTTTACGGTAAAATGTTCTTTTTGCATGTGTACATAAAGCCTATTTTAGTTAGAGCGTGGTTAACGACGTAAGATTTCAACCATACAGAGTAGAACCTAGGGGCATCAGAGCTCAGCACGAAAAGTTTTTATGGTACCGTATCTCTAAAGAAAAATACGAAGCCCTTATAGGATTACTTTGTTGTCCGCCGAATTTTTATCTCGGGGTCGCGTAAAAGTATCGAATTGATATTCAAACCATCTCAGATCTACGATCCCTTGAAACTGTGAAAAAATCGAACTATGAAAAACAAGTGTGCTTATGACAAAAACTTCTTTAGCTCCAACTGTATATATATGTGTGTACAATATAATATACATGTATGTACATATACATATGGCATTTACTAGCTATTAGAGAAAGAGAGAAAGAAAATGTGCGCGCGCACTGCTTTCTTTTGCTTATAACCCCCACTCAACTCCCGTTCGCCTCGCCCGAACACACTTATCGTAACGCGTAACGCATTCGCCACCTTACCCCCCAAGTCAAGCGTGCGTAAAGAAGTTTCACTTCAAAATATACGGCCGTGTACATACACGGCAGACATCTGTCAAGACCCTTTCTGTCGGGTAGAGTCGATATTTAAACCATATACTCCAGGTTACAATCCCTTGAAGTTGTGACAAAATCACACTTCGCTTCACCTAAAAAATGTTACAGCCGTTTATGTTGCGTACCTACAAATCTGTACGGAACCCGCAATGGGCCACAACACAAGCCTTACAGTGCTTACTTTGGGGCTGGGCTAAAAATAATCGTTGTGAGTAAAAAAAACGATAGAAGTTATAACTTAAACTAATCTAAGCGGTGCTGCGAGTTAAGAGTGACAGAGGAGGAGCCTAACGCTACCGTATGCGTAAAGGGGCCCATATACGGAACGATTGATCTGTACGATCCGTTGTTTCAGACCGATCGAAACGATGGATCGACAGTGTACCTATGTCAAGATCGTTAACGATTTACTTAATCGACGATATCGGAGATCACAACAAAAACCCATGCAATCATGAATATCGTAAACGATCGATCGTCAGTGTCCCATATACGGTACGATTGATCTGTACGATCCGTCGTTTCAGACCGATCGAAACGATGGATCGACAGTGTATGTCAAGATCGTTAACGATTTACTTAATCGCAGATGATATCGGAGATCGCAACAAAAACCTATGCAATCATGAATATCGTAAACGATCGATCGTCAGTGTCCCAAATACGGTACGATTGATCTGTACGATCCGTCGTTTCAGACCGATAGAAACGATGGATCGACAGTGTATGTCAAGATCGTTAACGATTTACTTAATCGAAGACGATATCGCAAATCGCAACCAAAGGACATTGTTCAGCATCCATACATAGTTAGCCTAAGAACCAACAATCATGAAATATTATTTTCTAGGTTCAAAATCGTAAGTAAATGACTGTAAAAACAAAGATTATTGACGGACACTTCTGAGAACTTAAATTATTGGGAAAACTAAAATTTTTTTGAGGTTATGTTTAATATTCAATGAAACATAGGTCAACCTATGAATTTAGTATGAACTCAGTTTAAAGTGAATTGATATTACAACTAATTCATTTTATTCGGTGCGATTTTAAAGAATCACTATTAAGAAAAACTTGGTTAGGTAGGAATCATGAATAAAATAAAAACTGTAGTTTTGCTTCTTATTTATTGACTATTTTTCACATAATTGTATCATATTGTTTATTGTATTTATTTGTATATCACATGTATATTGTGTAAATATGCAGCGTGGATGTGTATCAGGTGTTCTTGAATAATTTGGCAGTATGATCCTCTCAGGATGTTGTGGCACAGGTTCACTAGCACTTGGTAATAAGGGCTCTGCTCTTAGCTAACATCGATGGCATATTAAATAGCCGAAATAGTTAAATTAAAGGAAAAACAATCGCAAATCAACACACACAACAGGTAATCCGAAACGAGAATTCACTTTCCGGTATAATATACTACTCTTTAGAATGCACGAATGCCACAGATTACTACAAATGCAAACTGCATGCACCACAACCACAGAGTAACGAGTTTAATGCCGGCCCTTCACTTGACAACAGTTTGTCCTTGTCATGCTTAATAAGGAATGAAAAGGACAGACTGATGTCACGTTTTAAAATAGCAAATACTAATAGCCAAGTGATGTGCCGGCATTAGGAAGAAAGAGTCTTTTGTTTGCAGCGCTGCCATAGATTATACACATAAAATGGTATTTATTGTCTCAGATTATTTTTTAACTTTTTAATTTAGCTTACTTAACTAGAAGTGTCCGTCACAATCTAAATACTGATAATTATCACAAAAATTATACTAAGAATTATCATAAATGCCAAATTGATGTTGGTTCTTAGGCCAATTTTAACATTGTCCTTTCATGCAATCATGAATATCGTAAACGATCGATCGATAGTTTTTCGTGTATGTAGTGGATTTCCTTCAGATCGATCGCAACGACTAATCGTTCCGTATATGGGGCCCTTAAGACGAAGGGATGCCTGTCTGGCAACGCGTTACGTAACGAAGCGGTTTACCCTCCCATAACAAGTTATTACTTCAAAAATCTCTTTTATTAGATTAGGCTTGTTCTTTACCTAATTGGAAGTCAAAGTAACAACACATTCTGTAACGCTATGTCCTGAGTACGACACTGTAGCATTCAGACCCGTCTTTCCCAGTGGGCACTTCGGGCAAGTGCCCAGGGCGCCGCGATCGATAGGGGGCCCCCTCAGATCAAATACAAAATCCCAAATGGAAGTCATAGGGACCCCATTATCCTAATAGGCTAAAGACGGCACTGGTAGTATTATTACAAAAATATAAACATTATTCAATAACACGAAGATGAATATAAAAAAAACGCGTTTGTTATGTGTTTTCAGACGTAGGAATAATGGAGTGAGCTGATCCACTTTATGGAGATTTGTATGCCTATTCTGGGGGCCAATCGCCTTACAGGATTGCTATGACTATCGCTTACAATTTTATTTTGTTATTTCTAACCGCCAAAGATTTCAAAGGACTTCAAAAAAATTAACTAAATTTTATAACTACTAAAGACGTCAAGTGTGGAGATTCATTGTGCTTTTACAAAAAAGCAAAACATAGAGGCCTAGAATAACCACTTATTATTCCATAGGTAAAGGACATGGTAAAGTTTTGTATGAGCGACTGCCCTGGCAATGTATAAATACTAGTACAGTATACTAAGTGCTAGTAATATTTAATGGTAAATGACTGAATATATATAATTTCCATGAAAAAAGGCTCAGGAACTTTTGATAAAGTCTCTCTCTCTCTAAATTTAAGAGCTATGCTCTTGTCGGTGCAGACTATGTATCCACCTCCATCTCCCTCTATCCTCCGCCAACCCTTTGAGCCCCCTGTACGACTCGACGCCAACCTTTTCCTTGATTTGCTTTATGTAGTCTATCCTCGGTCTTCCCCTTCCTCTCTTTCCTTCCACTTTTCCCTCTATGATGGTTTTTATGAATTATGCGCAGAGGCAATATCGTAACCAATGAGGTTAATCCGAGGTGCGATTATTGCTAGTTGATAAAGTCACAATCTTGAAAATTATGAGAACTCCTACTATGTCATTACCTTACTACAGTTGATAAAAGATGTTGCCAATTATTTACAGAGTCATCAATTTCGCATTTTCTTAGAATCTTTCTTCCCATTTCTCTAATTAACTCTTCACAAAAAGTTTTTTAAAGCAAAAATAAATACAAATTATTTGTTATCGTCGGCCTGACAGGAAATCAGAGAAGTTTTATTTTGTCCATTTGCAAAAATTAAAGGATTAATTATCATACAGCCTTGTCTCAAGCCTGATCAGAATAATAAATACTATTATTTCATCCCTTCAGTGACTTGTTATAATAAAAATTAGGGCCAAATATGTCATGGTTTAAAGGAGTTTAGAAATAATATTATTTATTTCGATATACTTACACAAATATTTTTTGTGTACATTTATTGTTCATCTTTTGAAACAGACATGAAGTCAATATTAATACTTTTTAATATGTGATTATTTCACGAAAGTTATATGTGAATAATAAACATGTAATAATTAATAAAAAAATATTGTTAAATTACGGGCTAGTGTCAAATATTTATACACGTTAAGGGCAGTTTCTTAGCCATGTCCTTTCTTTTACATAATATCTAATTTTCGAGGATGAAATCGCCGAGAGCCAAATCTCGAATTTGGCAAGTTTTACACGCAATTTTCAGCGTTAGCTACTGTTGTCCCTATCACACGGTATTTGGCAATGCGCGACAGCAATAGTTTTTTCAAATGTTTTTCAGCTCGCGTCCGCTCTTAACTCAATCCCCTACCCCTTGGAGCCCAGCCCCCCCTAGCATGAGCACCGCGATATGATAAATAACGGCGTTTTTATCATACTCAATTGTCAAATTACTATGGAGTTTGTGTCGCCGCACACGGGCCACCGACCACAACCACAAAACGCCGCAACCGGCATATTTCTTGTAGTTTTCATACATTTTATATGGACTCGCCACACACGGTACGCCGCACAGTGGGTGAAAAAAAGAGGTCCCCTTTCATAGGATTTTTGAAAAAATAAAAATGTTTATTATCCGTTTAAGGTATGCGGTTTTATTGGACATATCAGTACATTGAATAATAAAATAGTTTGGGGAATTTCCTTTTAATCTAACACCATAAAGCACGGGCTTTAGAGTTTCAAATGTATGAAAACGGAATTTGTTTTGCTCATAACTTGTATCGGTCTTCTACGGTCAAGCTGAAACTTATAGGGATTATTACCGGGTCTGTTACGAAGCCATGTGACCTTTGACCTTCACCCCGGACGGCCCCGTTCAAAAGATACGAATTTTTCAAAATGCTTATTAGGGTAATTTTGCTTTACGGGGTTATGTGTCTCAATAAACAGTTTGTTTATGTTTCTTGCCCAGCATTTAGTTATTAATATAACACAGATTATTATCTAATAAAACTACACAGTAGATAACGCCACCATACAACTTAACTTTAAATAAAAGCGTCCTAATTCAAAAGATATGGAATTAATATAAATAGATAAAAGAAATAGTTTTAAGAAAAAGAAAACAAGAATACAATATTGTAAAGAATTACAATGAAGTCGTTTACAGCCTACAATTTAATCTTTTGTTTGACAATCGCTTAAAAGCCGCGCACCATTAACGAGAGCATCATTACATATAAACAATACAAACTCTATTGTTGCAGGTTTTGAGGAATTCAAAGGGTTACCCACAGTCATTACCTGCCGTTGTTTGCCTATAATAATTAATTTTGTCAAACAAACATACTTACACTTACAATGTCTATCTAAGAAAGGGTTTGATCAAATATGTTTATTTTGGGATACCTAGAACTTTAACTGACTAAGCTTAAAATGAACAAAGTGTTTTTCCAGATAAACTAGCTGGTTATTAATATTAGTAAATGTAGTAAGGGAGATTCTGATATGTTACTGCCAAACGAGAAAATAAACTATTTACATTATGAATAAAACAAAATTATTAACATCAATATTTTTATTTACAAAACTTAAATTACTACTAAGCTTGATATTATAAATTAAATAATGCATAATAAGGAAGCCACAACTGTATAAATTACTACACACATACAAGCTAAAGTATAAAAGATTAGTAGAACTCAAATTGGCTACAACAGTTCTTAAATATGTAAACTGTTTATATTAATATGATACAAAGATACAAAAAATAAAAATACAAAGTTTGATATAATTTGATTTGAGGGAAAGAACACATACTAATCAAAGTCATAATCAGATACATTACCTACATCTACAAACTCTATATTTTCTTTATCTTCACAAGAAGTTAATAATAATGATTTAGCTTCATTTGTGAGAGGTTTATTTCGTTGACATATTTTAGGCCTGAAACTTGATAGGTATGGGTCAGACGATATTAACAAATTATTGATAATATCTTCATTTGTTGCAATCCTGCTAGATTTACGCGAGTGGAAGGTTCTGAAGTTTTTAAAATCTTTGTTACGAGCTTCAGAGGCCTCTTCAGAGAGCTTGCCGATTGGTATAAAGTTATTGTGCTCTATTATATCGGCACCATGAATGAGTAATTTATGCACGCTTGAGGGCATATAATACCATTCATAGAGCTCGACATATTTGCGTGCTGCAGCAGCACAATATTGGCGGAATTTTTCCACGTCCACAAACTCTCCACATGAGATAGCCTGAAGAATCACTCCAAATCTTCTAACGAGTTCTTCATCAACACCCGTTATTTGAGCAGTAATTTGAGGATTAACAAAAAATCTTCTTGCTGTGTTTCCATCGTTGCTTGTACCAGCCCCTTGTTTAACAACGTCCACAAGTAGCCCCGTTTCAGTCCGGAATTGTTCTTGAATAGCCTTTTTTCTTTGGCTTAACTGTTGCTTCAAATCTTCGCCCTTAGCTTGCCATTTCTTGAAGTCGAGACGGTAAGCAATATGTAAGATACATTCCATGCATCTAATTCGTGCATGGAGGGAAGACAGACCGAACTTAAACATGTCTACAGACTGGGTTCTCTGAGTAACCTTGTCGATATCATTCATTTCTTTTGGTTTTGCTTTGCATATATCGCATGTAGCTGTGGATGTATCTGATAAATGTGAAGTTATTTTACCATCAATCATCGTCATATGCAGAACGTGTTTTACATTTGCACCATCGATAACAGTTGGATGTAGAGCAGCAATTTCCGTATCAATTAAAGTCATTTCTTCTTTAACATTCAAATCGTTCTCTTTAGCAAACTTAAAATAAATGGGTCGACAGTAAAACGTTGAAGACGCTTTGGGGTTTTCCCATATTATTTCATCAGTACCATCTCTCACCAGTTTTAACGGCACAAATGAACACATGAAGATGCTTGAATCATCGCCGTCAATTTTTTGTTGGTAGTTGCTTTGCCCAGATGCACCGTCAAACCCCCATTTACTGATAAGAGTCGAATTACTGCCAGTTAAATCAGTTTCCAGAGTTTTTAATAGTCTCTTGACCGTAATATCTAAAATAGACTGAAGTTTAAGTTTAACTTCAGTCTCAGTTATTACCATGTCTTCTTTTTCAACGTAGCACTCCTTCTTCTCTTGCTTCAAAGTATCATACGATGGAAGTATATCACACCCCATGTCTCTCATTGTCTGCCTCAATGTAATATACTGCCATTTCGATAATTTCAGTGATGTTGAAATACCGAGTGCCTTATCGGTATGACAAGTTCGTTTCGTCGATTTCAGGCAGGCTCGCAGCATTGGCGCATCTTCAGGCTTTTTAATCAAATGCTTCACTAATTCTACAAAGTCCGTTTGGTTTTCATTTTCCGCTTTCCTAGCCAGCGCATAAGCAAGTGTCTCAAAATCGTTTTCGGCAATGAGATTTTCAGTTCTTCTTCTTTTTTGCAGTGGACTCAAATTGGCAAATTCTTTTCGAGGACTAAATGTAGCGGTTGATGTCGACACAGCCACACTATGAGGAACAGTGCATTCCGTTGATAAAATAGGTCTTGTTACTGTTGAAATACTTGTTGAAGGATCTTCAAAACTCGTCATAATATTTGATTGTTCTTCAGTTATGTCTAGTGAAACAAACTCTGGCCATTTTATTTCTTGGTCCAACCAGTCAGCAAACTTCTTTATAAAATTCCCTTGTGTGTAATTAGCTGACTTCCATTTGCGTTTAAGATTACTCGTATATGTAGCACAAAACGTTTTAAGAGTTGTCTTTTGTTCTTCAGATAATGAAAATCTCACTGAATCGAGTACTTTTTGAAATAACATGTCGGCACTAAAAGATTTTTGCCTCATATATATATATACGTCGAGATTAGACACAAGCCCTTCCATTCTGAGCAACTTAAAATTTGAGCAAAGAGAACGTTACGGTACGAATCAATAATGATAAGTAAAATGAAATACAGGTGTACTCCGTATTTATTATAATCGAAGTCATTGTTGAATAATAATAATAACAACGTATTATTTATTCACCTACCCACAATAAAAGCAAATAATCAGTAATTATTATAGGCAAACAACGGCAGGTAATGACTGTGGGTAACCCTTTGAATTCCTCAAAACCTGCAACAATAGAGTTTGTATTGTTTATATGTAATGATGCTCTCGTTAATGGCGCGCGGCTTTTAAGCGATTGTCAAACAAAAGATTAAATTGTAGGCTGTAAACGACTACATTGTAATTCTTTACAATATTGTATTCTTGTTTTCTTTTTCTTAAAACTATTTCTTTTATCTATTTATATTAATTCCATATCTTTTGAATAAGGACGCTTTTATTTAAAGTTAAGTTGTATGGTGTCGTTATCTATATATATATATATGTATAGTTTTATTAGATAATAATCTGCGCTGTATTAATAACTAAATGCTGGGCAAGAAACATAAACAAACTGTTTATTGAGACACATAACCCCGTAAAGCAAAATTACCCTAATAAGCATTTTGAAAAATTCGTATCTTTTGAACGGGGCCGTCCGGGGTGAAGGTCAAAGGTCACATGGCTTCGTAACAGACCCGGTAATAATCCCTATTAGTTTCAGCTTGACCGTAGAAGACCGAGACAAGTTATGAGCAAAACAAATTCCGTTTTCATACATTTGAAACTCTAAAGCCCGTGCTTTATGGTGTTAGAAAAAAAGGAAATTCCCCAAACTATTTTATTATTCAATGTACTGATATGTCCAATAAAACCGCATACCTTAAACGGATAATATACATTTTTATTTTTTCAAAAATCCTATGAAACCTCTTTTTTTCACCCACTGTGCGCCGGTGGCCGCCACACGCCACAAATCGTCATTGCTCGCTTCTTGTGGCCCGCTCCGGCCACTTAATGTGCCGATACAAAACGCTGCCACACGTCACTCGCGTGATTCCTCACCCCTCCCTCATTATTTATATGAAGAACCTAATTTGTATTAAATAACTTTATTTCTCAAATAATGCATATCTATTATGTCTAGTATTCTTAATGTCATCCGATTTCATTTATTTTATAATATTACTTATTAATGTGTATATATATGAATATATGTATTAAAGTAACAAATAATTTACATTTATTTATTTGGTTATATGTATTCTTCATCTTAGTTTTGCACTCTACCTAACCTACATACTAATTGTCTCCACAATACCCTATGGTTGACTGGTAGGGAATGCCTACGGCATTAAGTCCGCCTTTGTACATTAGGAATTAAATAAATAAATATATACTATCTTACGTAAGCATGAAAATATTGAATCAATTCTTAATGATATTCTGTTTTTTGTGGTTTTCGATACTTACTGGGCAACATACTGATGAAATCCCTCTGCAGCATAGGTTTGAGGTAGGCATTTATGTGGCCGTGTTGGTAGTGGCACATGCGGGCCAACAACTGTTCCACGAATTCAACCTGCAAATAACAAAACGCATACCATTTTGTTAAAACCATGACGACCTCCGTGACCAAGTGGTATATTGGGTTTCAAGGTGACGCCGACTCGAGAGGTCCCGGGTTCGAATCTCGGTGGGGACAGATGTTTGCAGGTGTGATGAATACGAGCATTTGTAAGTTACCACCACCGCACCAGGTCACCGACCACAACCACAAAACGCCGCCACCCGGCATATTTCTTGTAGTTTTCATACATTTTATATGGACTCGCCACACACGGTACGCCGGTGGCCGCCACACGCTACAAATCGTCGTTGCTCGCTTCTTGTGGCCAGCACCGGCCACTTAATGCGTCGATACAAAACGCCGGCACACGTCACTCGCGCGATTCCCCACCCCTCTCTCCCCTGCCTTAGTCGGCCGCTGTCGCGCGCTTCAGCCACTTTAGTAGCCGCCTCGGCGGCGTTTGTGGCTGGGGCGTGTGGTCCGTCTACGGCGACACTAATGCATATGCGTTGAATATAGTGTTTTTTCATACAATGAGTGTTCCTCCAGTGAGAGCATAAAATCTTTACTCGTTTTCCCAAAAGAGAAAAGGTATCTTTCCGCTTAAGGCGTTTAAAATTGTTAGCTTAATGCTTAACTCCGCTGGCTTAGCTTAGCTTGCATAGCTTATAATATTTTGTAAATATTATTACATAATTATTTAACGCTGTGACGTTTTTCTCCACAGCTAAAAAAATGTCCATAACTGGTGGTACGGAATAAAGACGCCGATGGGATTCAAAGACGACCGACCTCCGTGGCCGAGTGGTTTGTACACCGGGTTTCATGATTTCACCTACTCGAGAGGTCCCGGGTTCGAATCCCGGTGGGGGCAGATGTTTGTGTGATGAATACGAGCATTTGTACTCCAGTCATGGATGTTTAATATGTATTTCTATGCAAATATACTTATATAATGTACAGTTTAAGTATTCTATCCGTTACCCTAGCATCCCATAACACAAGCCTTACAGTGCTTACTTTGGGGCTAGGCTAATTGGTGTGAGTGTCGGAAATATTTATTTATTTTATTTATTTTTAAGGCCGTATACAGAAAGAAAGCTGGAAGCCGACCAGCGCTTGTCGAAGATTGTCGGAACTTATCGGCGACGTTCAGCGCTTACCAGCGCTGGTCCATAGAAATGTCTGCGCCGGTTACCTGCGCGGACCGGTTCCTATAAGTGCTGGTAGGCTGCCATCTTTCTTTCTGTATACGGCCAAAAGCGTTGGGATTTATGCATCCAATTTGAATAAAGAATTTTTGACTTTAAATCGCTTATACCTGGTCTGTCTCGCTCCACCGCGCGAAGTAGTTGAGGCAGGCGTCTCTTTCCGCCGCGTACGCCGCGCTGCTCGGCGCCGGCCGCACACCCGTGTCCAGGCATGTTAGCGACGTCACCTACAAACGAAGAGGCGTAAGATAAAGACTAGCTGGCAAAACTTATTATACCCTAAAGAAAATATTACTAGAAAAAAATCCAACCTAACCTAAAGAGATGACGCTGCCTTGCAGCTTAAGAATGGCTAGAAAGAATTCGACACGGCCGTCACGGCCGCGGTAGCATAACTGATCAGTGCATTCGCCCAGATAGTGAAGGCTACTGGTTCGAGTACCGTCTGCTGCCTGGTCCGCGTGGACTTTTTTCTAGTAATATTTTCTTTAGATTTAAACATCGAGCAGTTACATGATTAAAAAAATAAAATTATAATTGTTCTAGCCTGCTAATAATATTGAAATAATTGTGAAAGTTTCATAAACGAAGAATATGCTTCATGGCTCTATTACACATGGTCGCTAGTCCATTTTCGAAGTTATACTTCTTTAGGCGCGTTCTGAAAAATTGTTGAGAGTGAAATTTTAAGATGCGCGCGCATCATGTAACACAAAAAATTAACACCATGAAGTTGGTCGCTTTAGCGACCAACTTCATGTGCCGCGCTGCCATTACCGCGTCGCCCGCCGCACCGTACGCATGCGCGGCCACTCGCGGTCCTAGCGCGGGAAACACGTACAACAAACATCGGGAAAAGTTACGAGTTTTGAATTTAGAACAGAGACTGTTTTCATATCTATATATATAAAAATGAAACCCGTTTTCCGTTGTCACGACATAACATGAAAACGGCTTGACCGATTTGGCTGTTTTTTTTTGTAGTTTTCTAATACTCTGTACAAGGTTCTTACGGAAAAAAATATAAAGAAAATCCCAAGGGGATCAAATAAGGAATGAAAGTTTGTATGAAACTTTATCAATTTTAAACCGATCGGGCTGAGACTTTGCATGCAGGTATAAGAAGAATCATAGATGAATGTCATTGTGTATAATACAAGCCTGAGAACAAAAACTGTAGTCTACACTTCAGCTCTACACCGAAGCGAAGCGAGGGTGGGCCGCTAGTTTATAATATTTATCCACATGTTTCTAGTTTGTATATTCGGAATACGTGTTTGAGTTTCATACAAGTGCAAATCACATATGTTCTAATAAATTATATTCAGTAGCGATTTTAATTGAATATTTTGATTATTTATTTATTTTTTCAAATTAAAACTGAACTTTATTTACTGTGTCTTTTTCCAGACTTTTTATTAATTTATTGTAATTAATTATTTGCATGCAATTAAAAACTAATTTTAAACGATGCCAAAGAAGGATAACTTCTCACGCGCCTACATAAGTACACGCACCCATTTTTTTTTTTTGAGTGTGTATGCTGTTGGTCGCAGATGACCTTTACAGCGTCACCGGGTTTGGGGACGACGAGATCCTAAAGAGACCTCAAGCCGAAAATTGGCGAGTGCCTCTAGAGGTATTCCAGGCGGATGGCATCTCCCCACGGTGGGAGTCTCCTCTCCGTCTGGAGCCTCTAGACCACTCGAACCTGAGGGGGTCGGCTCAACCAGAGGGCGTCTCTGAGACTCGGACCTCGGCTCTAGTTAGCCGTTGTCGTGGGGGGCGGGGTAAAACGCCCAGGTACGTACCTGTACCTGGTATAGCGTGTCGTGTGTAGACCGGGGGGCCATTCGCCTAACCGAAATGCTTTGGAAAACGCTAACGAAATTTATTTTGTTATTTTTGACTGCTGAAGGTTTCCAAATACCTCACGCTCATTTTTTTTAACATTGTTATTACCAATGCAAAAGAAAAAAAATGCGTGAAGTATTTGAAAACCTTTGGAGGTCAGAAATAACAAAACAAAATCGAAAGCGTTAGCGTTTTCCAACGCATTTCCGTTAGGCGAATGGCCCCCTAGTTTTCGCACTCTTATCCTACGGGTGCGGTGTCTGCCTAATGCTAAGCTAGTGTGCACGTTTGCTAGCTGTGATGTGTTGGTGTTTGTGGCCTGTGTGGGAGGAATCGGAGGCGTGTTGTCGAGGGTGATTTCGTCGTCGGGGTAGTCTAAGACGCGCCGACGGAATCGGAGGGTGAAAACTTATTTGGTCTAAAAGCAATTTGCGTGCCAGGTTTGGAATCCGAGGTCGCTGGAGTTTGCGTTAACGATAATCCGCCTGCACCACGAACGCGTTTACACCACGAAAGTGTTTCCTGTCCCCGTAGTTGAGCACCACAATTTATATTATATTACGTTTTTTATCGCGCTTAGCGTTTTTTTTTTTATAACGCAGGTAAAAAATCTTTTTACAGACGACGCACAGTGGGTGAAAAAAAGAGGTCCCCTTTCATAGGATTTTTGAAAAAATTAAAATGTATATTATCCGTTTAAGGTATGCGGTTTTATTGGACATATCAGTACATTGAATAATAAAATAGTTTGGGGAATTTCCTTTTAATCTAACACCATAAAGCACGGGCTTTAGAGTTTCAAATGTATGAAAACGGAATTTGTTTTGCTCATAACTTGTCTCGGTCTTCTACGGTCAAGCTGAAACTAATAGGGATTATTACCGGGTCTGTTACGAAGCCATGTGACCTTTGACCTTCACCCCGGACGGCCCCGTTCAAAAGATACGAATTTTTCAAAATGCTTATTAGGGTAATTTTGCTTTACGGGGTTATGTGTCTCAATAAACAGTTTGTTTATGTTTCTTGCCCAGCATTTAGTTATTAATACAGCGCAGATTATTATCTAATAAAACTATACATATATATATAGATAACGACACCATACAACTTAACTTTAAATAAAAGCGTCCTTATTCAAAAGATATGGAATTAATATAAATAGATAAAAGAAATAGTTTTAAGAAAAAGAAAACAAGAATTACAATGAAGTCGTTTACAGCCTACAATTTAATCTTTTGTTTGACAATCGCTTAAAAGCCGCGCGCCATTAACGAGAGCATCATTACATATAAACAATACAAACTCTATTGTTGCAGGTTTTGAGGAATTCAAAGGGTTACCCACAGTCATTACCTGCCGTTGTTTGCCTATAATAATTACTGATTATTTGCTTTTATTGTGGGTAGGTGAATAAATAATACGTTGTTATTATTATTATTCAACAATGACTTCGATTATAATAAATACGGAGTACACCTGTATTTCATTTCACTTATCATTATTGATTCGTACCGTAACGTTCTCTTTGCTCAAATTTTAAGTTGCTCAGAATGGAAGGGCTTGTGTCTAATCTCGACGTATATATATATATGAGGCAAAAATCTTTTAGTGCCGACATGTTATTTCAAAAAGTACTCGATTCAGTGAGATTTTCATTATCTGAAGAACAAAAGACAACTCTTAAAACGTTTTGTGCTACATATACGAGTAATCTTAAACGCAAATGGAAGTCAGCTAATTACACACAAGGGAATTTTATAAAGAAGTTTGCTGACTGGTTGGACCAAGAAATAAAATGGCCAGAGTTTGTTTCACTAGACATAACTGAAGAACAATCAAATATTATGACGAGTTTTGAAGATCCTTCAACAAGTATTTCAACAGTAACAAGACCTATTTTATCAACGGAATGCACTGTTCCTCATAGTGTGGCTGTGTCGACATCAACCGCTACATTTAGTACTCAAAAAGAATTTGCCAATTTGAGTCCACTGCAAAAAAGAAGAAGAACTGAAAATCTCATTGCCGAAAACGATTTTGAGACACTTGCTTATGCCCTGGCTAGGAAAGCGGAAAATGAAAACCAAACGGACTTTGTAGAATTAGTGAAGCATTTGATTAAAAAGCCTGAAGATGCGCCAATGCTGCGAGCCTGAAATCGACGAAACGAACTTGTCATACCGATAAGGCAGTTAAACTTAAACTTCAGTCTATTTTAGATATTACGGTCAAGAGACTATTAAAAACTCTGGAAACTGATTTAACTGGCAGTAATTCGACTCTTATCAGTAAATGGGGGTTTGACGGTGCATCTGGGCAAAGCAACTACCAACAAAAAATTGACGGCGATGATTCAAGCATCTTCATGTGTTCATTTGTGCCGTTAAAACTGGTGAGAGATGGTACTGATGAAATAATATGGGAAAACCCCAAAGCGTCTTCAACGTTTTCCTGTCGACCCATTTATTTTAAGTTTGCTAAAGAGAACGATTTGAATGTTAAAAAAGAAATGACTTCAATTGATACGGAAATTGCTGCTCTACATCCAACTGTTATCGATGGTGCAAATGTAAAACACGTTCTGCATATGACGATGATTGATGGTAAAATAACTTCACATTTATCAGATACAGCCACAGCTACATGCGATATATGCAAAGCAAAACCAAAAGAAATGAATGATATCGACAAGGTTACTCAGAGAACCCAGTCTGTAGACATGTTTAAGTTCGGTCTGTCTTCCCTCCATGCATGAATTAGATGCATGGAATGTATCTTACATATTGCTTACCGTCTCGACTTCAAGAAATGGCAAGCTAAGGGCGAAGATTTGAAGCAACAGTTAAGCCAAAGAAAAAAGGCTATTCAAGAACAATTCCGGACTGAAACGGGGCTACTTGTGGACGTTGTTAAACAAGGGGCTGGTGGTACAAGCAACGATGGAAACACAGCAAGAAGATTTTTTGTTAATCCTCAAATTACTGCTCAAATAACGGGTGTTGATGAAGAACTCGTTAGAAGATTTGGAGTGATTCTTCAGGCTATCTCATGTGGAGAGTTTGTGGACGTGGAAAAATTCCGCCAATATTGTGCTGCTACAGCACGCAAATATGTCGAGCTCTATGAGTGGTATTATATGCCCTCAAGCGTGCATAAATTACTCATTCATGGTGCCGATATAATAGAGCACAATAACTTTATACCAATCGGCAAGCTCTCTGAAGAGGCCTCTGAAGCTCGTAACAAAGATTTTAAAAACTTCAGAACCTTCCACTCGCGTAAATCTAGCAGGATTGCAACAAATGAAGATATTATCAATAATTTGTTAATATCGTCTGACCCATACCTATCAAGTTTCGGGCCTAAAATATGTCAACGAAATAAACCTCTCACAAATGAAGCTAAATCATTATTATTAACTTCTTGTGAAGATAAGGAAAATATAGAGTTTGTAGATGTAGGTAATGTATCTGATTATGACTTTGATTAGTATGTGTTCTTTCCCTCAAATCAAATTATATCAAACTTTGTATTTTTATTTTTTTGTACCTTTGTATCATATTAATATAAACAGTTAACATATTTAAGAACTGTTGTAGCCAATTTGAGTTCTACTAATCTTTTATACTTTAGCTTGTATGTGTGTAGTAATTTATGCAGTTGTGGCTTCCTTATTATGCATT
This sequence comes from Chilo suppressalis, assembly GCA_902850365.2. Taxonomy (NCBI): domain Eukaryota; kingdom Metazoa; phylum Arthropoda; class Insecta; order Lepidoptera; family Crambidae; genus Chilo; species Chilo suppressalis. The sequence continues at coordinate 11,252,382 of OU963919.1, forward strand.
ATTTAATTTATGATATCAAGCTTAGTTAGTAATTTAAGTTTTGTAAATAAAAATATTGATGTTAATAATTTTGTTTTATTCATAATGTAAATAGTTTATTTTCTCGTTTGGCAGTAACATATCAGAATCTCCCTTACTACATTTACTAATATTAATAACCAGCTAGTTTATCTGGAAAAACACTTTGTTCATTTTAAGCTTAGTCAGTTAAAGTTCTAGGTATCCCAAAATAAACATATTTGATCAAACCCTTTCTTAGATAGACATTGTAAGTGTAAGTATGTTTGTTTGACAAAATTAATTATTATAGGCAAACAACGGCAGGTAATGACTGTGGGTAACCCTTTGAATTCCTCAAAACCTGCAACAATAGAGTTTGTATTGTTTATATGTAATGATGCTCTCGTTAATGGCGCGCGGCTTTTAAGCGATTGTCAAACAAAAGATTAAATTGTAGGCTGTAAACGACTTCATTGTAATTCTTTACAATATTGTATTCTTGTTTTCTTTTTCTTAAAACTATTTCTTTTATCTATTTATATTAATTCCATATCTTTTGAATTAGGACGCTTTTATTTAAAGTTAAGTTGTATGGTGGCGTTATCTACTGTGTAGTTTTATTAGATAATAATCTGTGTTATAGTAATAACTAAATGCTGGGCAAGAAACATAAACAAACTGTTTATTGAGACACATAACCCCGTAAAGCAAAATTACCCTAATAAGCATTTTGAAAAATTCGTATCTTTTGAACGGGGCCGTCCGGGGTGAAGGTCAAAGGTCACATGGCTTCGTAACAGACCCGGTAATAATCCCTATAAGTTTCAGCTTGACCGTAGAAGACCGATACAAGTTATGAGCAAAACAAATTCCGTTTTCATACATTTGAAACTCTAAAGCCCGTGCTTTATGGTGTTAGATTAAAAGGAAATTCCCCAAACTATTTTATTATTCAATGTACTGATATGTCCAATAAAACCGCATACCTTAAACGGATAATAAACATTTTTATTTTTTCAAAAATCCTATGAAAGGGGACCTCTTTTTTTCACCCACTGTGCGACGGCGCCTTTAAGAGGCACACCGCCGAACGGACCTCACACCTGGCTCCCGCAAGTCTTACGGACCCCCCAGTGGCTGCCCACCGAGGACATAAGCATATAGGACATAGGCATAATATCCGATAAAAAAGTCCTGCGAATACCTTCTACACTGCTTAATGCGAAGCCGCGGAATCCCCGTTAGGGATTCTACCACGAATTATCGCGCTTAACTGCCAAAATCCATAGTAATTTGACAATTGAGCATGATAAAAACGACGTTATTTATCATATCGCGGTGCCCATGGTATGGGGGCAGGGCTCCAAGGGGTAGGGGATTGAGTTAAGAGCGGACGCGAGCTGAAAAACATTTGAAAAATCTATTTGCTAGCTGTGAAGTGTTGGTGTTTGTGGCCTGTGTGGGAGGAATCGGAGGCGCGTTGGCGCGGGTGATTTCGTCGTCGGGGTAGTCTAAGACGTGCCTAGACCGACGGAATCGGAGGGACCGTATACGAACGCCAATGGAATTCGGGTAAACGACGAAGTGTAAATGAACGGAGTCAAACACGCCCGTATTCGGGTAGATTTCCTTTTTTTTCAATCATGTAAAAATTACAATTATATTAAAAATTAAAAAAAAAAATCAATATCGTTTATTCAGTCTAGGCTGTTACAAGCACTTGTGAATGTCGAAAAGCTACGCCATCGGTTCGCAAAACTACGGCGGGAGACCTTGTACTGAGAAGAACCGGCAAGAAACTCAGCAAGGGCTGCTTTTTTAAATCATTATTATGACAAAGCAGACCTGAAAAGGCTGCGAAACATCAATAAATAAATAAAGTTTCGTGCATTAACCCGTTAAAAACTAGTTTTATTTAATGAGTGATGTGCGTGAAAACCTAAGAAACAAATATTGTAAGCATAGACATAATCTGTATATCCACTTAGTTATTTATTTAATCTCTAATGCCTTTACATTGCATATGGTGGACTTAATGCCAGCATGGCATTCTCTACCAGTCAACCGGAAAGGATGTGCAGAATCAATTAAATGTTATGTCTGTTAAAACTATTATTACCTACTAGCGGCCGCCCGCGACTTCGTACGCGTGGAGTTAGTTAGAAACAAAGGTTCACTGCTCGTTCCCAGTAGGTGATAGCGTGATAATATGTAGCCTATATGTTGACCCGACTTCTTACTAAAATTCGTGCCAAATTTTAAGTAAATCCATGCAGTACTTATTGAGTTTATCCCGGACATACATACAGACACACAGACAATCAGACAAAAATTTTAAAAACTATATTTTTGGCTTCGTTATCGATTATAGACCCCAAGTATTCTTTTAAAAAAAATTTCAATGTACAGTTTTGAATTTCCTGCCATTTTATTATATGTATAGATATTGAGGATGGCAGAGTCATAAGAAAGATTACTTTCAGGCAGTTACATTATGACAAGAAACACTATTTTTTGTCATGAATTAGCTGTTGGTCAGGTGACTCATAAGATGACTTGCTGTTCCGTTATCCTCATGCCAGTGGCACAGTTTTAAGAAATCGTAAATAAAATAAGTCTGACGAACCGACGCATCTACTATTTATTTCATCATCATCATTATCAGCCTATTAATATCCCCACTGATGGGGTACAGGCCTTCCCTATGGATGGAATAGGGAGTTTGGGCCATGACTCACCACGCGGGCCTAGTGCGGATTGGCGGGTACTAACGACTGCAGATGCAGCCGGACCAACGGCTTAAAGTGCCTTCCGAAGCACGGAGGAGCTCGAGATAGTAAATTCAAACACCCATCCAATCACCGACCACTGCAAAAGTTGCTTAACTTCAACGATCGCAGCCCAACGCGCTAACCACTTACATCATCGAGCTCCTCTTAAGATATCTCACTATTTATATAAAGAGACATTTAAAATAATATTAAGTTAACAACACGCCCCATTGTCTAAACTTGAAACTCAATCAAACCGCAGTCTTTCCTTATCATTTTCTAAGTTAAAAATATTGCAAATTTTAATTTTGCTTTTAGAAAACCATGCTGGAATGAGTTTTATACTTAAACCTATTATATACAATAAATAAATTAATTAAGACTGCACTAATATGTTACTGCAAGATAGCAGTATTTTAACATAATTACTGTAAAGAAAGGAATGATAGTGGCAATTTATTTACTAACCACAAGAAAGTATGTTCAAATGTCTGCTAGCAGTCAAATCTGTATATATAAAAGGCAACCATGAATGACTGATTATTAGCTCAAACCACCAAACGGATTGTGCTAAAATTTGGCACACATATACTATTATGATAGTAGTACTATAATAAAGGCTTTTCAAAGTTCCACACAGAGTAATTCACAGGTGGGTGCCTGTGCCTAGTGGTTACAGTAAACAATAAGAAAATACAAATGACTTAAACAGGCTTCACACTGCCCAATTTTAAGGGCCCAATTCAAATGGTGGGCTGGGCCTCAAGCTAGGGTGATAGCAACTTTACAACATGCTCATAGCCCTATATCAGGTCTCTTACTCCCTGACTTACATTAAACCACCCTTAGTCAGGGTAAGGGACCCTTTAAAATTGGGTAATGTAAAACAGGCTAAAGTGGATGAGAAAGCAACTTGTTGTTACATGCAACATTGATGATCAGTGTAGGATGTTGTGGCACAGCTTTACCAGATTTACCTAACACACATTGCAACAATAATTATCAAATTCATCAATGTATGTGTGATAGTAAAACTGTTTTATTAAATAAATAAATAATTATGATCTATGTATTCGAAAGTGGGCACTTAACCTATGTTACACAGGTCTATAACCTATTATAGGGGGCAGGGACTACATTATATACAAGTATGTAATCAATTTATGTGACAATAAATTATTATTATCATATAAACTGACCATGCAAATGCTATGAACCTCTCTATGGTTTATAAACAGAAGAAACCATGTTGAACCAATTTAAATACAATAAAACATGTTAAAAATTATCATTAACATAGAGATAGCCTTGTACTAACAACCTGCAAAAAACATAGCAAGGGTTGTTCTTTGCTTCCTGTTCTAATGAGGATAGAAAAAAGGGCATGAAGTCATTGAGTCATTGTTAATTACTACTAGCAACATTCAATTAATTGTTAAATACTTAATGGTGTCAATTCTGGCATTATTTGTCAATAGTGTATCCTTACTTCTTTATACAGAATAAAATTGAGAGACTGATGTTAAATTTAGTTTTAAATTGAGAGAATCATGCCAGTAATGACACCAATGATGACTTAACACTAGAAAACTAGTGACTTATATAATGTTTTTGTGAATAAATACACCTGTTCTTTTTGGCAATTGTAGCTTTAAATTATAACTAATTATCATTGTCAATTTGTCAAAACAACATCAAATATAAAACTTTAATATAGCAGTTAATATTTGACAATGTGCTTTCAGTAAGTGAACAGCTCAATGAAGATTGGATTTTCGGTTATTTATTTATAGACTTTATACCACCATAATCTGTTTCTACCGAGCAGTTTTTCTTGTGTCTCTCTCACTATTGGACATTGACGAAATTTCTGTGTGAAACGGAGAAAGCCACAGTAACAAAAACAAAACTTGACAATATTCTGGCTGATGCAAATAGCATATTCTTTTAAGCATCTCTGTTCACCACTATAACACTAAAGATTCATAAAGCAGTCTTTGTATTAGAATCAGTTAGTATGCTAGTCCATCATTATGGAAATTTTGTAATCTCAAAAAACTGCATTTAGCAGATATTGGTTTGATAACAACATAATGGTAGTTTTTACACTCTGCTAGCCATTTCGAGATTTAATAAATTAAAGTTTCTGAAGTTTAAATTATGTAAGTGCAGACCTAAATTTTTTACATTTATTGAATTTTGCATGCAGATGCACATTAGTAAAAAATACTGATTGAAAACACACTTTGTGCATTACAAAAGCAGTGTACTTATTAAATGATAGTATGTCTTATCCAAGTTCACCTCAAGATCCATTCTTTAGGAATTACTACGATATTCAAACATCATGTTAAGACCCTCCAAGGTCTCAGCCATATGTACTACGAGATAGTTTTATCCATAAAGTAATTAATAAAAATACTCAATAAGCATACAAACTATTTGGACAATTCTAAAACAAGTAAGAACTTAACTTTTGTGATGACCAGTTTTAAAAACAAGTTTAATTAGTTTTATAATTTTAATTTTTCTATGCATTCAACTGCTAAATGTCTCAACCCATTTAAGAGTAATAATAAATGGCATTGCATTGGCTCCGAATGTAATGATGAATTAAACACCAACAACACAAAAACCAGTTGCAGTATAAACTTTTAGATATTATTAATTAAAAAGTATAGTTCCCAAGGCCTTGTAACTTGGGGTAAACAAAGCAATGTCAAACTCTCATGGTCACTAACATTATAGTAATATAAGTTATTTACAAGATTGTTACTATGTACCTTTTTTATAGCGAGAGAGAGAGAAATTGTTATAAACAAGGTACTTTATAGCGAGTTTCTTTCTCTCTCGCTATAAACAAGGTACATGGTAACAATCCCGTAAATAACTTATATTACTATAATGTCAAACTCATTTCTATTCTTCACATTAACTTACAGTAGGAATCCAGCAAGTTTTTGCAACAGCTTTGTTGAGAATGCTAACTGATTATCATGTATTGAATGTATGTAAAAATATGCTGGAACATTATTCAATAATTTCAGAGACGAGTTCTGGAGTATTAAAGACTCACTGTGTTGTAACACTTTTGTTACCCACCGAAACAAGAATGGCTATTATGTCAGCAAATGCGCGTATTGTCTTCAAGAAGCATATGAGTTGCGAAATAATATGGAAAGTGGGCCATACAAATTAAGTGCCATCAAACCAAGGCATGGTTACTAAAACACCATAGACGTAATCTACAGACATCGAAAAGTTATCTTTAGCTACTGGGGTAGGATAGAAAGAAGGAAATATGATTATTTCAACTGTTTTCTACAGCATATGAAAGGAACCATGAATAAGCTGTCTCATGTTTACAAAAGCAATATTTGCAACTTGTTTCGATACCTGACTATAATAAAGTACATATCGTTTTACGTAATCCGGAAATGGTGAATTTATAAAGAAGGTTTCCGTGAAAAACTAATATTTGAAATATCCGCAATGCAGGCTGCAACAGTAACATTTACCGTCAATTCTGATCAAAATCACAACGTATTTTTATACTAGTGATAACCTTAAGTGTGTTTCACAAACCTTTCGTAAGATTAGGTAGTTCAGACGCTACAAAATTTCACTAAGAAATCTTCAAAATAGCATGAAATACAAAAGCTACGGTACTATAAACGAGCAAAAATGGCGGACACAGCCATGACATTATGGCCTGTTCCAGATAAAATTTACGGGAATACCTGTGGTGGTATCGTGTCTTCTATCATCCTTTCAGTCTCCATTTTTTACTATTTCACTAAATACATCAATAAACGTCCACTTAAAATACCACTAAAATAACCAAATCACAATCGACAAATATTCATCGCTCGCATGACGTCAAGACAACTGCTAGCTTTTTAATTTTATTGCTGACGCTGATGCAATGATACCGTACAGCCACAGCCATTCATCTTTAACTAGGCATGATTATTATTTAAACAGAAGATTGAAAATGATTTACTGAAGTATTTTCAATATTCATAAGCTAATATACACTGCAGGCCTTAGTTGGTTTAAGCATTTATGTTTTTGTGACGATTCTGTTCTAAATTTTTAGCAAAACCAAGACTTCGAAGTGTATGAAATACAGCTAACCTTTATAAAATATTTTGAACGTTCTTTCGTTGTGACGTTTAATTGATTATTTTTATCATAAGTTATTTTTTGATCTTAGGTTGTTTAAATAAAAAAGAAATGGAACCATGCCTTCTGGATGGGAGAGTTTAAAAAAAATATGCCGGGAGGGGACTAAAATTGCGACATTGGATGAAGCATATAAACTAAATGAAACAGATGAAGAACCTAACCTTATAGACCAGGGTCGATAATTTTTGAGACCAAAAAAAATTATAGTAGGATGAAACCCATTAGAAAAGGTAGAGAATATAACAAAAATGAAAGGAAAAATAAATTACGGGCGATCTGAGGTCGGGAAGGGGGAGGGGGTGAGTTTTTAAGGGTAAAAAATGGTTAATCTCGATTTCCGGTAAAACTGCAAGTCCTATGAAAAAAAATAAATCGCAAAGTTGTAGGTAATAAAAAGATCTACAACTTTTGTATCGACACTTGTTTCACATAACCTCAAAATTTATGTGAAAAATGCGAATAATCGAGTTATTGGTTTTTGATTTTTATTTTTTTGCAAAAAAAAATATTTTTTCACGAAATTTGGTGAAAACTTACCTTTGTATGTCCCAAACATACAGTATTTCTTTTTTTGATTTAAAATATTCATTTTTTCACCTTATTTTGACTTAATATCCAAAAAGCACCCTAATTTTCAATCGAAAATTCTCAAGTCAAAATATCTGCTTTTTTAAAAAAGTTGGGGTGTTTTTTGTTTGTTGAAATCTCTACTTTCTGATGGTATAAAAAAAATATACACTACTATGGTAAATGTTTTCAGAAACTGCAAATTAATAATGAAAAAACTCCAATCCGAAAAATTGATTTGAATCATTATGTATAATTTTGAACTATTTATTAAATTTACACTTTAATTACTCGAAAAACGTAAGATTTCATGTTATATAGATAAACAGAAAAATTACAAATCCATAAAACATGCAAAAATAGTTGTTGTAAGTAGGTATTAAAAATAGGATTTTCGGATTCGAGTTTTTTTTCATTATTAATTTGCATTTTCTGAGAACATTTATCATAGTAGTGTATATTTTTTTTATACCATCAGAAAGTAGAGATTTCAACAAACAAAAACACCCCAACTTTATTAAAAAAGCAGATATTTTGACTTTTCGATTGAAAATTAGGGTGCTTTTTGGATATTAAGTCAAAATAAGGTGAAAAAATGAATATTTTAAATCAAAAAAATTACTGTATGTTTGGGACATACAAAGGTAAGTTTTCACCAAATTTCGTGAAAAAATAAATTATATTGCAAAAAATAAAAATCAAAAACCAAAAACTCGGTTATTCGCATTTTTCACATAAATTTTGAGGTTATGTGAAAAAAGTGTCGATACAAAAGTTGTAGATCTTTTTATTACCTACAACTTTGCGATTTAACTTTTTTTCATAGGACTTGCAGTTTTACCGGAAATCGAGATTAACCATTTTTTACCCTTAAAAACTCACCCCCTCCCCCTTCCCGACCTCAGATCGCCCGTAATTTATTTTTCCTTTCATTTTTGTTATATTCTCTACCTTTTCTAATGGATTTCATCCTACTATATTTTTTTTTCACTTTTCACCATTTTTAAAATTATCGACCCTGGTCTATTACCCTACCCGTATTATAAGAAAAAATAAGAATAGGCAGACCCCCTCCCCCCCGTTAAATATTTTATTACGAAAGAATCTAAAGGAATAAATGAATACACGTTTGGTTTGTTTTAATGTATATGTTACTTTTTTATTTTTATTTATTTATTTTTATATATGTTACGCTCAAAGATCGAAAACGCTCAGTGAGCGGAAAAATAGCTCACAACGCGTTGTGGTCACAGTAAAACATCCACATCGCGAAATTCGTGTTATAGCTCTAATGAAAACGCGCACGACGCGTTGTGGCAATCACAGAAATACTAAATAGCGAAATTCGTGTCGTGGCTGACATGCTATTCGATCTCAATGCGTTGTGGCAATGAAGAAAAGCCATGACGCGTATGGAATATTATTTAATTACGACGCACACTACTTTCCGATATGGATCCTACTAGGCCTAGGCTGGAAACGTTTTGGTAGATGTCTTTAGGAAATATTTTATAAAATCACTGCATAGCGTGTTTGTCATTATTAAATATGTTATATAATTATATTAATAAAAATAATACGATATTTGTTATTTATTGAGATTACTTTATATTTTAAAAAATCAACGTATTAAGTAATAAATTACTGAACACAAAATATTATGATTTTATTTATTTTTTAAGCATTTAACTGCTAGATGTTTAAATCTAAAGAAAAGTTTACTAGAAAAAAATCCACGCGGACCAGGCAGCGGACGGGACTCGAACCCGCATCCTTCGCTATCCGGGCGAATGCACTGACCATTATGCTACCACGGCCCTATTAGCCGCGTCGAAATTTTCCTAGCCTTAAGCTGCAAGGCAGCGCCATCTCTTCGCATTGTAGGTAACCCACAATGTCAAATGAATACTTTTTCAAGTATTAAACATTTGAAAGAAGAAATAGCAATTATAGTTATGATTTTATTTATTTTTTAAGCATTTAACTGCTAGATGTTTAAATCTAAAGAAAAGTTTACTAGAAAAAAAATCCACGCGGACCAGGCAGCGGACGGGACTCGAACTCGCATCCTTCGCTATCCGGGCGAATGCACTGACCATTATGCTACCACGGCCCTATTATACCCTATGGCCCTACACAAAATATTAATCAATTGTAAATTACTTATAATTAATTCAATTAAAATAATTAGGGATTTTAATTTTTTTATGACAATTTAAAATTCTTTCAAGTAATAAAAATATTTTCACAAACATAAATGTTTATTGATCACCAATAAACAACAACAATGTACTTAAATCAATACTTATATTAGAAATTACTATAATTGTGAAAAATAAGTATTTGATTGCTATTTATTTTTATAGGAATTATTACTGTGGTATTTTGAGTTGCATTTTATATTATTGGAGCGATACTTGCACTTTTTATCAAAACATTATCTTTTGCAGTGGCACATTATAAACCCTTTCTTACTTCCAGATGATAACATAGATGCTGAGCGAAGTGTTAATGAGGAAGTTGAGGGCACATCACAAAAGTTAATAAAGTTGGTTTCAGAAAGTGTTAACTCATTACGTGCATAAAGTCTATCGAATGTACCTTCCTTGTTTCCTAACTGGTAGAGACCTGATGAATTAATGATCATAACAACACACATAACATTCCTGGGTGCTGCACGTCCTCTATCAACTTACAACCTGTCCGTCGTGATATGGTTAAAACAATGAGTGCTCAGAATGCGTCATGGCTTTTCTTCATTGCCACAACGCGTTGAGATCGAATAGCATGTCAGCCACGACACGAATTTCGCTATTTGGTCTTTCTGTGATTGCCACAACGCGTCGTGCGCGTTTTCATTAGAGCCATAACACGAATTTCGCGATGTGGATGTTTTACTGTGACCACAACGTGTTGTGAGCTATTTTTCCGCTCACTGAGCGTTTTCGATCTTTGAGCGTAACATATATTTTTCAAAGTTACCATTTTTTTCAAAAGGTGCAGTGTGGGTAGTGCGCTTCCGTTGCCATGGAAATGGAAACCGACTACCTATACGCATCCGAGTGAACCTCAGTAGTAACGTAATAATTACAGAGACTCCCTCCCATCCCCTTGTAAGTAAAAATAAGACATGGTTGACTCCCCTCCCACCCTAAATAGTCTTACATAATAAATGAATGGACCCTCTGATAATGGTGTCAATTCTGTCATGATTGACTAAACCTAAACTTGAATTTAACAACAGTATCCTTGTTATTCTCCAAACAGAATGAAAAGGAATGATTGATGTTAAATTTAGTTTTAAGATTACATAATATTAAAATTTCATTTTTGTGTTAATTTTACACATTATCATAGATATCTATGAAATTTTTCATTTTATTCCATAATAGCTTCATTTGATATATCAATAAATAACTTGTCATTCATTATAAAATCTAAAAAAAATATCTAATTATGTTTTCAATGTGAATCATGCAACTCGCTAATTTAGACCTCCGGGCTGGCTGTCCCGTCACTGTCACTATGACGTTTGATTTATGATGGTGCCGTAGTCCCTAGTTTGATGTATTTTTTTACATTTTCTTGATTTGCTAAGAAAACTGTCGAAATAATGTAAAATTTTGTATCGAAAAGTAAGTGTAGCCTGAAGGCTTCATACCAAATTATTATGAAAGCTCTTGCTCTTCCCGTTGTCATAATGTACTAGGTAAATATTTGTCACTTTTTCATGGGATAGAAAAGTATTATAAATTAATCGTGTAAACACTTCAAAAAGGCTTTTCTATTCCTTCTCAATACTGCTGCTTCTGCTTTTAGTAACTGTGAGGAAAAGCAATTAACCATCCAAGCAAAGTTTTGCTAGTCTTTATATTATAGTAGCAAATTTTTGCTCGGATACTTTAGAATAATAAAAAGTTACTTAGTTTACTTTAGTATCTATATAATTTTGGATAAGTTTTTAAATCTGGTGTTTTGTACTTAATATTATTAATTTACTAGTTATTGGAATACCATCTATTATAGAATAAAAAAGATTTATTTTTGAAAATGTTAATGAAAGGAAATGTTAAATTTATGATCCTCATATTCAATTAATTTGTATACCTCATAGGAACCTGAGAGGAACTAAACGTTATTAACTGCTTTCAAAAAGGCTGAAGAGGTTTACAATTTGTCTTTATCAATGCTTTTTTATTATTGTTTGTGCAATGATTTGGTGTGGTTTCATATTGTTTGTCTGATCCAGTTTTATACTTTATCAGCTGATGTTGCTCTGAGTTATAAAAACTGCTAATAAATCAGGTAATAATAAAAACCCACTTCATAAAAACAAAATCTTGATAAAACCATCCAAAACTACTAAATAATACTGATCCTTTAGTTGCATGTAAAGTTCATTTAGGGAAAATTAAAATTATTGGAGTTAGATGATAGACAAATAAGTTTGAGTTACCATTTACTAGGTACAGTCTGGGACAAGTTATGATGAACGGACTGTACTTGGGTTGGCATAGATGTCGATTCTGGCATGATTCTCTAAAGCTAAACTTAAATTAGACAACATTGCAACTCTGTCATTCTTTATACAGAATGAAAAGGAGAGACTGAAGTTGTATTTAGTTTTAAGTTTAGAGAATCACGCCAGTATTGACACCACAAACTCCAAATTTTGTTTTTATAAATTTGGTTTAAATTTTTACTAAAAAGTTTTCATGATAATCCTAATGTTATTGATGTTGTTTAAAATCTTTGTGAAGGGAATGATTATTGCAGGATTGCATTTTTCAGCTTATACTATTTAGAAAAAAATATAAAATTCATTTATTTTTTCGCAAATATGCTTATAATAAGCGCTTTCCCCATATTACTTTATCACTACCACTGCCTCAGTACCATAAATGGACAAGTGCTGAGAAGACACACTCAAGTTGCTTTCCATTGACACCGAAATGTTATAATGACTTTTTTTACTTTTTGCAAAGATAATGTTGTCCGAAGAGGGAATGGAGAACCGTCATGGCCCTCCCGGGGTTAACTCTCGATCGCTCAGTGCCGTTCATTCTGCTGCCGATTTAGAAGTGAGTACAAATTGATATTTTTTTTATCGCAAGAGTTTATAGGCAATGGTGGCTGGTTACCATCAGGTCATAAGGTTGTTTGTCACCCTTTTAACATAAGAAAAACTACCATACTGACAAGAATTCAACCTCCAGTGCACATCCTATTCATTATCCCGGCAATAAATAGTATCTAGTATTGATGTCCAACAATAGTTTTGGATTTTTTGGTATTGCTGGTTCTGTATCACTATAATAAAAATAAAATAATAATACTCATCCAACTATAAATATGCAAAAAAAAACTATATTCTAATATTTCAATTGGATTCTTTTTTTTAATACCTATATAAAAGCCAAGACGAGACCATAATTCTTCACCTCCATAGTAACGTTTTAGTAATTTGAATTTCATAAAACCTACTACGCCATAATATTGTATATTAATTTGGTAAGTTTACTTTGGGTGCATAAACATAAAATGCAGATAGACCTTTGGAACCGTCAATAATAAAATTGTGTAGCTTTTCCCTGGTGTTAAGTACCCCATTATGTGCAGTTTTTTATCATAGATTTTTACTAAAAAAGCAGATTCGTAAGTTTGCCGTAGATGTGACGATTATGACTGGCACTGTCAAAAATGGCTTTGACATTTCGTTTCTACAAGAACTGTTTTATAACAGAAAAGTAATGAATAATTTTTCACCTTACGCTCATGTAAATGTAGCGAAATGGCCAAGACACATATTTCGACTAAAGCCTCGATGACACGAGACGAGTTTACAAGCTACAAGCCAGCGAGTTTCCTAATAGCTTGTGAACTGGCACCGTTTCATCGAGTAGCAGATGGTAAAAAGCCGATTGCATGGGGCGAGTTTACAAGCTGCTAGCAAACTCGCTGGCTTGCTTGTAAACTTGCTCAGTGTCATCGAGGCTTTAAGTAGAGTTTGTGATCTAAGGCATTGAAGAGTTAGAATCTTGGCTCTACGTGAGATTTGATAACTTTTTGACAATGCGAGTCATATGGTCTTGTCCTGTCTTGGCAAAATTTTACATGAAAATGTTTTTGTAGTTCTATACAAATATACTACTTATCAGTATGTACGCTAATTGGTGTGTGTTAAAGCGCATTTACATTTGGTCGTTAGTCCGTATTCGGGTGCACAAAAGACATTACTCGAATTCGGGCACCCAATGCAATATTTACATTGTTTTTACAACTGTTCGAATATGGGCGTACTCGACTCCTTTCATTTACACATACATAGTCGTTTGTCCGAATTCCAAGGGCAATCGTTTTCTTACGCTTACGATCAAGTGTATATGCACCATTAGAAATATTTTTTTATTCAGAACACGGATCAGTGAACATTGAAACTCGTGTGAATCACGTCATCTGAATAGGCACTTACTGATGCACACAAACACTTCCGCAGGTACTTCGAGAGATCGAGCATGTGTACTTCTCTCCCCCGTCCGAGTTCGACGCAGGCAGGCATGTGCTGGAGAACGCCCCCAGCCCCCCCACATGCGAGGCCATCGAGCAGATGTTCACCAAGTTGAAGCGCCAACAGCAGGTAAACTCCTAATAATTTATGGAGCCCTGGTACTATTGTGACGTTTTTTAGTATGGATTAAGCTAGCAATGCCATATTATAGTACCCATGGTATTAACAATGTTAAAGAAAATGAGCGTGAGGTATTTCAAAACCTTCGGTGGGCAGAAATAACAAAATGAAATCATAAGCTATAGCCACAGAAATCTCAATTGGTGGTAGGCCTCACCAATCTGGACCTTCACCAAGTTGAAGCGCCAGCAGCAGGTAAACTCCTAACAATTTATGGTGCCCTGGTACTATTGTGACGTTTTTTAGTGTGGAATAAGCTAGCAACATATCTATCGGGATTGCCATGGTATTGACAATATTAAAGAAAATGAGCGTGAGGTATTTCGAAACCTTCGGCGGTCAGAAATAAAAATAAATAAATCATAAGCTATAGCCACAGAAATCTCAATTGGTAGTAGGCCCCCAGATCTTCACCAAGTTGAAGCGTCAGCAGCAGGTAAACTCCTTACAATTTATGGTGCCCTGGTACTTTAGTGACGATTTTTAGTATGAAATAAGCTAGCAACATATCTATCGGGATTGCCATGGTATTGACAATATTAAAGAAAACGAGCGTGAGGTATTTCAAAACCTTCGGCGGTCAGAAATGACAAAATGAAATCATAATAAGCATAGCATAAGACACAGAAATCTCAAAAGGTGGTAGGCCCCTAGATGTTCACCAAGTTGAAGCGCCAGCAGCAGGTAAACTCTTAATAATTTATGGTGCCCTGGTACTTTTGTGACGTTTTTAGTATGGAATAAGCTAGCAACATGTCTATCGGGATTGCCATAGTTTATTATTGACAATATTAACGAAAACGAGCGCGTGGTATTTCAAAACCTTCGGCGGTCAGAAATTACAAAATCAAATCATAAGCTATAGCAATAGCAATCTCAATAGGTGGTAGGCCCCAGGGGGCCATTTGCCAAACGGAAATGCTTTGGAAAACGCTAATGCTTCGATTTTATTTTGTTATTTCTGACCGCCGGTTTTCATATACCTCACGCTTACGCTTTTTTTTAATATTGTTATTAACAATGCAAAAGAAAAGAAAAAAGAGCGCGAGGCATTTGAAAACCTCAGGCGGCTAGAAATAACAAAATGAAATCGTAAGCGTTACCGTTTTCCAAAGCATTTCCGTTAGGCGAATGGCCCCCAGATCTTCACCAATTTGAAGCGCCAGCAGAAGGTAAACTCTTAATAATTTATGGTGCTCTGGTACTTTTGTGACGTTTTTTAGTATGGAATAAGCTAGCAACAGGGGGCTTACCGCCTATCGGGATTGCCATGACGATATAAAGACTATTGACGATATTAAAGAAAGTGAAAGTGAGGTATTTCAAAACCTTTGGCGGTCAGAAATAACAAAATGAAATCATAAGCTATAGCCACAGAAATCTCAATTGGTGGTAGGCCCCCAGATTCTCACTAAGTTGTAGCGCTAGCAGCAGGTAAACTCTTAATAATTTATGGTGCCCTGGTATTTTTGTGACGTTTTTAGTATGGAATAAGGTAGTATTAACAACATTAAAGAAAATAAAAAAACCTTTGGCGGTCACAAATAACAAAAGTAAATCGGAAGCCAGATAGATGTTCACCAAGTTGAAGCCCCTGCTGCAGAGTAGGTGACTCCGCGCAACTTATGGTGGCCTGATACTTTTGTGGCGTTTTTATATTAAGCAATCACGCACTGGCCGAAGCCCTTCGTCAGGGCAGAGAGATTTTAATTTAGCGCCCTTTGGGCGACATCTTTTTCTCGTAAATTATGTTTTCAGCTGCAAAGTTTCTTGGAATGGCTCTGTGTCGTGTTTTGCAATAGGGTGACCGCTCCTTTCACCGACCCTGAAATCGTGTTATGTACTCTTAACGCCAGGCAAGTTCCATTTTAAAAGCAATACGTCACACATCGGATAATAGCATCTGGCTTCAAACCAGTGGTTACCAGTGTTAAGAGTTCACAATACTATAAATTCATATCAGTTTTGTGTGTCGGATGGGTGACCTATAATAACATGATGTTCTACTTTTTTGGGACTTATACCTAAGTCATGTTGACAATTCAATGGATCAAGGCTTATCTATTTTTTATAAATCGTATAATTTATATATTCATAATTATGTAGTTGTTCCCAATCAGGACCAACAGCTTAACGTGCTTTCTTATGAACATCATAGATACATTTTTATCTTTATATTATTGCATTATTATTGCAGGTAGTCTCTGGAAAAGCTCTTCATTTAATCTCCCAACAGAGGGACAATTGCGACCGTGAATTCGCAGAAATTCAGAACATTCGCGAACAGCTAGTCAGAACGCTAGAAACATGTCGCCAAGCCAGAGAACACTTGCGGAATTCTTCTAACCACCTCACCATTTCCACCTTTGTCATACTAGCCAATGTCAGAAAGAGACAGATCATAAGATCAGTACTCAAATCCTTGGAGTTGCTGAGGAGTTTGCGTAGCGTTGAGAAGGATGTCGCTGAATTGTTGAATAGGAAAGAGTATTATGAGGCGATAGAGCTGATCCTTAAGAGTAGAAAAGCCGCGAGTAATCACAAAGAGTACACCTGTATAGCAGATCTCGCTACGAGACTCCAAGACACACTGGACATGACCGAGGAGAAGTTAGACTCGGTGTTGTCGTCAATATGTTACAAATTCGATGAGAATCTGTTTAGGAAGTTAAGGAAAGCTTACGACTTATTGGGCAAAACTCAAGCCGCTATGGAACAGCTTCACATGCATTACTCCTCTGCGGTCAACGTGACTTCTGTGGAAGCTGTCAAACCTTATATTTCTGACACTTCTGTCGATATGAAATTTCAGGAAATGTGTCAATCGGTTCAGCCCAATAAAGCGCCGGCATGCCTTCTGAATCTATGCGAAAATCTGTTTTTGATCATGCGTAGTTATTATTTACTAGTCAATTGGCATGTGAAACACGATGAAGAGGAGGCGGTGCCAGCGTCTAATAACGTTTTCGAAATAGAGAAGAATGTCAGTAGAGAATATATAAGACAGAAGTTAAAAGCAGGACTCCTAAGGTTGTGGCATGAAGTACAAGCGAAGGTCTCGACGTTTCTAAAAAGCTCCGGTTTAGAGGAGTACGCTTTTGAAAAGTTTATACAAATGCTAGGCATCCTGAGGAAACTGACGCAAGTGGCCGAGGTGTTCTGTGGTGACAAATCTGATATCCTCCAGGACTTCATTAAGACGCAAAGCGTTTCGTACATAAAGAATTACCATAGAGGTAGGATGGAGGAACTGAAATTGTTTCTGGAGAACGAAGGCTGGGAACAGTGTCCTGTGAAGTCTACATTTAATTTACTAAACCTTCAAGAGTTCAAACAGTTCAAAAAGTATTTGAGTCCCAACAAAGCTGACACGTCCATGGTGCGATCACCGTCCGACGGTGCATCTTCGGTGCATTCTCAAGAGGATAGCGTTTATATTTCCAAATATTTAAATCAGAAGACTTACCACACTCCTTTCGAAATATTCAGAAATGAGAATGTAACGAACGATGATATTTTCGGCCTGGAGCCGGAGTTGGAAGCCAGCGATGAGTCTGAGGACGAGCCTGACGAACTGAAACGCGAATTCGTAGACGAAGTAGACAGACATGAGTACGCGTCAACCAACAAAGAGAAACAGATGGAGAGCCCCTCGAGAGTGAAAGAGAGCGTCATAGTCACAAACACAACTCTCTCAGTGCTGAGGAACTGCGGGCAGTACCTCCAGATATGTAGATACTTACCCCAAATCTCATTAGAGGTTGTGATGCTAATGAACCAATTGTTCGACTATTATTTTTACACCGTGCATTTGTTTTTCACGTCGGACTTGGATGTCGCATCCACGACTTTGTACACGACGAAGCTGAATTTGGTTTTGAAAAGAATCTCAAATAGTATCGACGCTAGTGCGGGAGATGGGGATGCGAAAACTTTCATTTGCCCCGACCTACCTCAGCATTTGGACATGACCTCGGAGGAGAATCTCCACGGTTTGAGTGAGAGAATAGTGGCCGTCGAGAGCGTTATATTTCTGGCTAAACAGTACGCGTTACTGCAACCGTATTTAGAGTCGATAGTGGCGTCACACCAAAAGTTAATTCTAGAACATTTCAGAGATAACACGCTGGCGGTAGTTGCAGATTTGAGAATGCCAGTGTACATGTGTTCTGCGTCGAAAGCTGTTGATGCAAGGCAGTCCCTTATAGCGATGTCCCAAGTTAAATGGGACGTTAAAAGCGTTGCTGTCGAGCACAGCCCTTACGTAGACATGCTGACAAGGAAAATTCAAGTATTCGCTATTCGCTTAGAGAATATTTCGACCAAAATCACTTTGAACATGGAAGTGCTAAAATCTATCTGGTCTATGGTTTCTAAATTCATAGTGCATCTACTTGTCGAAGGTTTTTCTAATGCTACGAAGTGCTCTAATGGTGGTAGAGGGCTGATGCAACTAGATTACAGACAATTATTTGTGAAGTTGGAAAAGATATCTGGTTTGAAACCTATACCTTATCAGGACTATGTGGATAGGTACGTGAAAGCATACTATTTGCCTAGGAAAGGCTTGGAAGACTTCGTTAGGGAAAAGACTGAGTATTCAGATAAACATTTGCTGGCTTTAATTGCTTGTGCTTGCGAAAACAAGAAGGACAGACAAGCTTTGACGGCCATTATAGAGAGCAAAGATCTACCAACATAATAAAAAAAAGGACAATGGAGCTCATTGTTGATTTTATGGCCAGTCACAAAGGAATTAGTGAAACCTATTTAATGTAAAATTGAAATCACAAAATTTTGAAACAAATCATTCCTCATTATTTTTATTATTCATTTTATGTTGGAATTAATCATTAGTATCTAACATTTGGGATTATATTTTTGTATTATTTGTTATAATATCTTATGCGGATAAAATTATGGTCGGTTTTTTCCAATAGTTTTAATTTTGGTCCTTCGAGTCATTTATTCGAGATTTTTATGTACTTAATAGGTAAGATAATGGCCGAATCATTATTGTTGTGCGTAAAAATACCAGCTTTTAATATAAATGTGATAATTGGACAAATTACTGTAGGTTTGTTGCTGTTTGGTACATGATGTTTAAAGGATTTGCCACACTGGATGCGGTCTGCGGTCAGGTCCAAGTGAACGCTGCCCGCATTATGTATGAACAATATTGTCGGTCAGGGCAATCCGTCAGCGGTCCGGGCAGGGAAACCTGTCAGCGATGCGAGCATGGCAAACAGCGGCATTAGTCTGCGTGAATCAGTGGTGATCAGAGCCCGTAGCCAAGTTGTATTTGGTAAGATATCTAACTTGGTCATCGTATAAAAAATGTTAGGGATTGACAATTGTCTTCGACGGCGTTGTCGAACGGAAACGTCAATCCGTGCCCTCTGACCGCCGCCCGCTTCCTGCCTACCTGCCCGTACGCGTCCCTGCCTTCCCCCGCGTTCTTTGATCATGCTCGCACGGTCGGATCGCATATCTATACAAAATATATAGAGACCGACAATATTGTTCATACATAATGCGGGCAGCGTTCACTTTGACCTGACCGCAGACCGCAGAACGCATTCAGTGTGGCAAATCCTTAAGTCTAATGGCCTGCGCAGATAACTATATCTGCTCTCTTAAAAAGAGGCAAAACAAGTGTATTTTTTTAAATTTGATTCGCGCAATTTTCTCATACTTATGCGTTTTATTATCGGTCGACAATTCCTTATAGGGGAAACCACCCAATCATTGGCACTCGTCCAATCATCGGCACTTTAGAGTTTAGTTCGAAAAAACAAGGAAACGATAGATTATTCAAGCTCGGCACATGTTAAAAAGATAAACTTAGTCCGCGCGTAAAGTGGATATTCAACATTCTGTTGTGTATTTCAGTAAAAATAACCAAATCAAAAACTCTGTTTTCAAATTGCCGCGAAAACTTTTCTCTGGACAATATGGCGTCTTACTAGTGTGTGACGTCACACGACTATTATTAAAACGTCAAAAGATACAATGTAATGTCACTTTAACCGAAAGTTTACTTGCGTGTGACGTCATTTTAGGCTCTGCCAATCCCAAGCGTTTTGGGTCACGTGACAAAAGATAAGAAAACTATTATTTTTTTCGTTAGTTTTTAGTAAAATTATGAATATTTTTTTGTAAAAATAGCAAAAACCCCTGCCTATATTCATTCTAAACACAGATGCTAGTCTAAGTTTTGTAATAAGGCGGAGTATGGTTGACAATTTTAAAATTGTCAGCACTATTCCGATAGTCTTATTCGTTCCCTGTGTTTTTGAACTAAACTCAAAAGTGTCAATAATTGGAAGAGATTTGAATTTATACTGTATGACACAGCAATCAAAATGCAGGTGAACAATTAATGTATAATTTTACATTATGTAATGAAAGGTGACTTCAAGAATCATCTCTGAAGTAAATTTTCAACTTGACGACTCTGTAAATAATAAAACAGGGAGATAAAGCCCTTGCTGAGTTTCTTGCCGGTTCTTCTCAGTACAAGTTCTCCCGCCGTAGATTTACGAACCGATGGCGTAGCTTCTAGACATTCATGAGTGCTTGTAACAGCCTAAACTGAATAAATGAATTTGATTATGTTTTGTGCCAATGTTTGGGTGATTTACCCTACTGCTATTGCGTTGTTATTATCGCTACAGTGCGTAACTTCGTAACCGTCCTAACACAATGTAGTAAGGACAGATGAGGCAATAGCCCATCCGTTACAATCGATTACTAACTCGCCTCTATGGGAGGCCTTATCGTTGAGCTACAAACATAATAATTGTGAAGCTGGCGGACAAAATGGTAAATAAAATTTGACAGGAGCTATATAAAACTGAATGACATACCTACAGTGAGCTTTTGGCATGCTTTTTAATTTATAAAATTTGTATAATGCGATTCAAATAAGAATAGGAAAGCCAATGACCTCCATCTGTCAAATGTCGCTTGAAAAGTACGGTTTGCAAAAAAAATCTCGGAACACTTTTTTAGCATTCAGCTGATTCTAGAATAAAAACCAAACATTTTTAAACAAACAATAACAAATGTTGATAATTAATATTATTTGTTTTTTTTTCATTTATTGAGCTTTGTCTATGAATGGTTGATAACCTAAATCGTCAACCAAATGTCACTTTGTTGCGTTTAAAAACTCGATTTAAAACTTTCGTTTGCATATAGGATGCATGTTCGTATGTGACCTATATGATTATTCATAACTTCTCCGGCGGTAATGCATAGATGAGCGAAATTGAAGAGCTAGATTGTGATTAATGTTTCTTTTCACACAGTTTTAATAAAGAAATACTAATAAAAATCGGTTGTGTTCTTTCTCAACCTTATTAAATTGATTTTATTAAAAAAAATGATGATTTGTCTCACTTAATGTTAGTACTTAAATAAGTTTTGTTAAATAGCAACTTTTTTTTTCTCACTCTACCTATTTGCTTTGAATTGACAACTATGACGTCAACATATTCTTAGTTGAATCGCATTATAATTTTAACACTGTTTTAGACAGTTTTGATACAAATTATTTGAGATACAAATTTAACGGGCCTGAAACCTCCGGACTGTAAAAAAATGTAGTTTGACCAGATGCTTAATTATACATACCGTTTTGTTGGCCAGCTCCTCAATTGCAATATATTCTGAGTTGTTGTGAAGCACAAACAGGATTGTTATGCAACCGAATACAGATCTAAAGAAAATATTACTAAAATCCACGCGTACCAGGCAGCAGACGGGACTCGAATCCGCACCCTTCGCTATCCGGGCGGATGCACTGAATATTATGCTACCACGGCACTGATGGCCGTGTCGAATTCTTTCTTGACTTTCTTAAGCTGCAAGGCAGCGTCATTTCTTCGCATTGCAGGTAATCCACAATGTCAAATGAATACCTTTGCAAGTATTAAACATTTGATTGAATAAATAGCAATTACCTGTACTTATAGATTTTTTTTGATGGTTCCGAATCCCGCCTGCAGCCTGGTCCGCGTGGAATTTTTTCTAGTAATATTTTCTTTAGATTTAAACATCGAGCATTTACATGCTAAAAACATAAAATTGTAATCGAATATTTATATACATAAATAAATGAAATACTGTTACAACAAACTTGAGATACAAGTCCACCAGTAATACTATGTTATGTTACTATGTAATTTTAAGTCCGAAATTTTTATAAGCCTTGTGTGTGTAAATATATGCAGGAATCTCAAAGATATAGTTTAAGAGAATTATATATCATTTGTATTAAAAAAAAAGTGAATATATATACATATATGAATTAAATGCAGTTTTCGTTTTATTTTTGCTGTTTTTATATGTTCTGCAAGTCCCGATATTATTAAATGGTCTGATAGACATCGGGGTGAAACAAAAAAATTATAGACAAACAAAGTTGCGCAGAAGATGTTTTTGCATGTAAAATTGATACTGCGCTAGCGCATGCACTATGGTTTATGCTAAAAAATACCGGTTTTTCCTAGGAAATAGTGCAAACATTTTCATCTGCATAATTATTGTTCGAAAATAGTGAGGTGGAGGGTTGATAACCTGAGATACAGGATCTTTCCTAGTTCAGGTATCAACCTGACATAATCTTGTATCGACTTGTATTGTAACATTTTGCTTCTGTTATCCCAACGGATTATGGTGAGGAATAAATTATTTATTTATTATTATTTATTATCTACCGGGTATGGAACCTAGGACGTCATGTATACGTTTATTTGCTATATCAAATAAGAAAGGACCGTTTAAGGGTCAGGCCGCCATTTTTTGCTGATTTTGAAAACTGTTTTCTCCGCGGTCAGTATTTTGAAAAGTATTATAGATATCGGATTTTCGATGACGGCTTTGGATTAAGCAACAAAGTAACTCAAGTGGACATTATGATTATTTCAAGTCAGATAATAAACAAAAAATATATTTCGAATGAAATCTGAAAAAAGGTAGTAAAATTACACAAAAACTTCTATCCGCCGAGGTAGAGGTGCACTTTAACTATCGTAGTAGCTAAAGGAATGTCAGTTTTAGAGACATGGCTGATACTTTAAGAATACTTATATTAATAGCTATCCGTGATTTTAATTTAGCAACGTTTATCCTAAGAATTTCCTTGAAAATGATTTCAAATAAGTTTTCGTCAAAAACTGTACTTATAGGCCACTTTGTCAACGCCACCGATTCTCCATGTTCTATTAAACTTTAGGAATCGGTGAAGTTCAAATCGGGAAATGGCAACACTGAGTTTCTGTAATCTGTGGACAGCGGCTATATTTTTGACAGTTGACATGTGAACGTCTGGTGTAGTTTGTGTACACAATTTTTTCAAGGTTAGATTTTTGTGCATTAAAAATTAAGTTTGATTGTTACACGACAAACAAATAGTGCATCATGTTAGTAGAAGTGACAGCCATGTTTGGAGCTATAATGCAACTCAAATCATACTTTATTTACAGAGATATAAGTGGTTTTCTCAACGCGACGATAGCGTAGAAGTAGAAATACGCCACCATTTTGGTACTTCAACGCCAACGGTAGCGTAGATATTCGTCACCTCCTCTACGCCACCAAATAAAGGTAGGTATCCACTTGTTTTTATTATACTAACTTTTTACCTGACTGCCGAAGAAAGGAGGGTAATGTTTTTCGAGATTGTATATATGTATACTAACTAAACCCATTCGTGTAATTTCAGCTTGTATTTCGTAGGCTGCAAGGCATAGATCACGGTAACATAATGGTCAGTGCATCTGCCCGGATAGCGGAGGGTGCAGTTTCGAGTCCGGTCTGCTGCCTGGACCGCGTGGAATTTTTTTTAGTAAAAAATTTCTTTAGATTTATAATCTAGCAAATAAATGCTTTAAAAAATAAAAATATAATAAATGTCTAGTTGATTATAAAATTGTTGATGTTTTTATTTACTTAGATATAGGGAACTACTTATTATTCTAAATTCAACGAGCTGGTCCATTAGTGGGGGTCCATTATTAAATTGTGTTCATTATTAGATGTCCATATTTGGTGCATGTTCATCACTGGATGTCCATTAAATGATTTTCCTTGTCCATTACTAGCTTAAAAAACCGTGTTTATATTTTAATGATATCTCTCATTTTTATGCGGTTGTTTCTAACTTTTTCGGCATAAGCATAAAGGAAAAAAGACGGACATTAAGCTCAACATTGATGTTTAAACAAAATCCTGATATATTAGGAATAATCCTGCAAAAACCCACCTTTTCATCCTTAAAGTATCGATAATTGGTGCAATTACGTTATACAACATAATTTAATCTTAATATTTTGGCATGTGTATGCCAACCTTAACATTTATTCGTCACTATTATACGCTACTCAACGTCACCGACGCGTAGAAGTTTCTACGCCATCAACACAATACTTCTGCGCCATATCAGCAAAAAATGGCGGCCTGACCCTTAATAGAAACATTTAACACTTAGGTACTTCTTTATTTAACAAATAGGTATTAATGCTATGTTAATAAATAAATTATTCGGGAATCAAACAAACAAATTAATCTCAATTTTAAAGTGGAAGCACTTTTCCGAATAGTATTTCGGCATAAATAAAAACATGGAACTCGGCGTATTGGTCGTTTTATTAGATACAACAATATCGGACTAATACACATGTGGTTTATGAAAAGATGCACTTAGATTTAATTTATAATAATAAGGCACAACGACTACGTACCGACCATTTTTACCACAGAGGGCAAAGAGGAAGTGACAGTAACCTTTTTTAATAGACTTTAGACAAAGGAATAAGACATACATCCTTATTAAGGGGTGGACACACAATATCTAATAATTAATTTAATTTCTTTAAAACAATATTGTGAAGAGACTGGTATCTGAACTAAGGTGCAGACTGCATCTCAGAAGGCCAGTACTCTCCTCTCTTTACATTGGAACATAATAACTAAATTACATGTTCTGAAAAAAATATTGTGTTTTTACAATGTTGAAGAGAAAACAGTGAGGAGTTGGCGAACAAAACGGTATAATTACGCATCTGGTCAAATTACTTTTTTTTACAGTCCGGAGGTTCCGGGTCCGTTGAATTTGAATCTCACATAATTTTCAATCGAACCGCCTAAACCAGTGTTAAATTTGTTTTTTTAAGCATTTAACTGCTAACTTTTTTTACTAGAAAAAAAATCCACGCGGCCCAGGCAGCGGACGGGACCAATTAAATGAAAAAGTATTCATTTGACATTGTGGGTTACCTACAATGCGAAGAGATGGCGCTGCCTTGCAGCTTAATCAGGGCCGTAGTACCATAATTGGTCAGTACATTCGCCCGGATTGCGAAGGGTGCGGGTTCAAGTCCCGTCCGCTGCCTGGACCGCGTGGATTTTTTTTCTAGTGTTAAAATTACTAAATTCATAAATTAAAAACCATACCAAAAGCTCAGTGTAGGTATGTCATTCAGTTTTTTACAGCTCCTGTAAAATTTAATGTAATGTAATTATACTGTTTCGTTCGCCAGCTCCTCTATAACATCAGTATGTAATCATTTAATGAAATAGGTTGGTAAAATTATGTATAGAAAATTTAAATAATGAGTAGGTTCTTGTGTCACGTTTCTGAGTGTGTATATGTGTGTGTCATGTGCTAGGATGCAGTAGATCTTCAGTCTCGTTATATTTAAACGTATATAAATACTTAAATATTTATTTTACGGAATCGTTACCATGTACTTTGTTTTTAACGAGTTTCCGATATTTCGGCACTGTTGCAAGCGCCGTGATCACGGATTTTTGGTTACTCCGTGATCATGGCGCTTGCAACAGTGCCGAAATATCCGAAACTCGCTAAAAACAAGGTATAAGGTAAAAATGCCGTAAATACCATAAATTACTGCAGTAACGGTATGTGTTTTTTATTTGGAATCAACAACACCACACTTCTTATAAGGACCTAATTATTATAATACTAGCAAACCAGTGAACCAAATGTTCACCAAAACCTGATTTCTCGAAAACCGGAAGTGCTACGTTACTCAAATCCGGTTTGTAGTCTTATCAGACTATTCTTAACTTATACCTTAAATATTCTCTTTATCTATCTCTTACGGTTTGGCCGCTGAAACAGCACCACAGACAGACGGACGGACTTGTCTAATAGATAAGAGATAATTTTACCTCTGAACTTTGACTGTGGTCTTCATTGAAATTTTCTCCATAGTCGAAATTGTCTATATAGTTCTTCTTCGTCCTTTTCAACCAAGCTGCCCGCCACTTTTACTCGACTAAACCAAGAGTTACGTCTTGTTCATAACGAATAATAAATAATAAATAAATAAATATTTCCAACACTCACACCAATATGAGGGCTACCGTTTTCTGTCTCACCAGATGGCGCCACTGTTGAGTGAGGTCCTAAATTGTAACTTTTAAAGTTTATTAATACGCACATGAAATCAAAGGTTACATTTAGATCGTATTTTAACACAAAAGAACCATATCCTAAACATAATAGGCAATGCCACAGTGACGCCCAGTTCCGTTTTATTCGGAAAAAATGGGAACATAATCATTTTTCTAAGCTCAAATTTTTAATAACTGACATTCATTGCCACATAACTCATATTTGCCATAATTAAGCCGAATTGTTACCAATTATTCACAACGTTATTTTAATAAGAAATAAACCAGCGTAGTCAACCAACAAGCAATAACATTTGACATTTCGGAGACCTCACGCTACACTAGCGCCTCTAGCGGCGGATTCATACGCGATAGCCCTCATTAGCCTAGCCCCAAAGTAAGCACTATAAGGCTTGTGTTATGGGATACTAGGGTAACGGATAGAATACATATACTGTACATATATAAGTACATTTTTTTTTATATAGGCATACATATTAAACATCCATGACTGGAGTACAAATGCTCGTATTCATCACACTAACATCTGCCCCCACCGGCATTCGAACCCGGAACCTCTCGAGTCTGCGTCACCATGAAACCCGGCGTACAAACTACTAGGCCACTGAGGTCGTCAATAGGAATAACATCAATAAAATACTCCAGCAACATGTAAACGTGGTAGCTGTCCAACTTCCTCGACGAACTGCTCGTATCTACAGCAGAAACTGAAAGTGCCGTCGTTCGCGCGCCATTTTAACCAGTTGAAGTCTGAGTTGCCGTCACAGATGTCGTCACAGAACGTCAGGTTCTTTAACATGCTGTCACTGTAGTACGAAGAGTTTATTGTTATAAATGCGGTCGCTCTCTTCGTTTTAGGGTCGTGTACTAACTGTAAAAAAAAAGTTTAGCTATGAATTGACCCAATTCTGCGCAATAATAATAATAATAAATAAAAAAATATGGGTGTGTGTACTTAAGTACGCGCGTGAGAAGTTATACTTCTTTTTGGAATTATTTAAAAATAGTTTTTAATTGCATGCAGATAATTAATTACAATAAGATAATAAAAGGATTGGAAAAGGATAGTCAACGCAGTCAATAAAGTTTAGCTTTAATTTGAAAAATTTAATAAATAATCAAAATATTCAATTTAAATCACTACTGAATAAAATTTATTAGCACATATAAATTTCGCATTTGTATAACATTATAACACGTGTTAAGAATATAGAAACTAGAAACATGTGGATAAATATTATAAATATGAAAACAGTGATCAGAGGCGACGAACGTCCCAACATGTACGACTAAGAGATCCTATTACTATTTTGCTGGAAGCTTTTTTTCGAGACTTACGAGTAATGTGCGGTTTAGCGGCCGACTTCATGGACCACCGATTTCAGCGACACCATGAAACCCGACATACAAACCACTCGGCCACGGACGCAACGTGAAACGTGCAACGTGTAAACTTTCTCAGTCATTGGATGGGTGACCAAAAATCTTCTATCTCGAGTTCCTCCGTGCTTCGGAAGGCACGTTAAGGCGTCGGTGCCGGCTGCATCTGCATTCGTTAGCCCTCGCCAATCTGGGTCATGGCCCAATCTCCCTATTCCATCCATAGGGAGGGCCTGTGCCTCAGCAGTGGGGACATGAATAGGCTGATGATGATTATGTTAAATACCTTGTAGAAGTATAATGGGACAGGCACCAACTCATTGTTGTTCGCGTCTACGTCCATATATATGGGCTTCATCCGTCCCGTGTTGTCCGCCAGCGTCACCACTCCATGTGTCCCAGTGTACACTGTGACGGGTCGGGACAGCTTCTGGACGCGGCGGCGTAGAGCCTGGGTCACCAAAGGGCAATGCTAAAATTGACCTAAGAACCAACGCTAATTTGGCATTTATCATAATTCTTAGTATGCTTTTTGCGATAATTATCAGTACTTAGATTGTGACGGACACTTCCAGTTAAGTTTTTTTTTTATTTTTTTATGATATAGGTGGCATACGAGCAGACGGCTCACCTGATGGTAAGTGATCACCGCCGCCCATGGACACTTGTAACACCAGGAGTATCACAAATGCGATGCCGGCCTTTAAGGAAGGAGTACGCTCTTTTTTTGAAGGTTTTTAAGTTAAGTAAGCTAAATCAAAAAGTTCAAAAATAATCTAAGACAGAAATACCATTTTATGTGTATAATCTATGACAGCGCTGCAAGCAAAACACTTTTCTTCCTAATTCTGGCACTTCACTTGGCTATTCGTATTTGCTATTTGAAAACTTGACATCAGTCTGTCCTTTTCCTTCCTTATTAAGCATGACAAGGACAGACTGTTGTCAAGTGAAGGGCCGGCATAAAACTCCTAAGAACAATGTCCTTTCGTACTTATTGACACTAGTAACTCGGCGAATACTATTTAAAACGCTACGAGCATTACTTGCGACAATATGTGTAAACAGGGGTTGCTTTCCAATTACAGCATTATTGCGCATTATGCGGCATAATGCTTAACGTTGAGTGTTTCTAACTACAGCAACGCTTCGCACAATTGAGCACTCTCAAAAGTGATGCTTTCGTGTGATACGTGCAATGGTACCAACTTAGAGAAAGAAAATTAACAAGTGTTTTTTCTTTAAGTTGGCATTGATCGAAATGTTTTATTTATATGTTATCGTTAGTAATATTATTTATTGTTGAAAAATTATTAAAGCTTTCGTTTCATAAAATAGTTTCTTTTTAAATAATCAAAGTTCATTCAAACTGTTAACAAATAAATATAAGTATGGATGAAGGTACAAACATTGATTTTTTTTTCAACACTGAACTAAGCGCACTCTGCTGGTGCATTTGAAAACTAATTCACGTTCCAATTAAGCATCAGCATAATTGGGCATTGTGCGGCACTGAGTCGCATTATGCTCTGTAATTGGAAAGCATACAGGGTGTTTCTTTTAGAGTGTCAAGCGAGTGCGAGCTGATAGCGGAGTACCATACCTATCAATTTAACCCCCATGTATGTTCTACGATTTTGGTTAGTTTTCGAGTTAGATTCTTTTTCGTTATTTTTTAAGTTCAACGATAAGACAACTTTAAAAAAGTATAAATTCTTTTTGGGTAGATTTTCTTCGATATTTTTTTTAACAGAATGCCTATTGCTTGTACTTTTATAAGTAAGACTAGCTGACCCAGCGAACTTCGTACCGCCATAAAAATAAGGGCAGGTGGTAGAAGAGATAATTTAGGGTTGTATGTATTTTTTAATACTACATTCCAAAAAATAAATAATGTCCAAAAAAAATTTAGGGGTTTGTAACGTAGTGTTCTATCAATTTCCTGGGATAACATTCCTCCTAACCCATATGAGAACACTACGTTACAATATATGGATATGAAAACGAGATATTAGCCAACTCTCAGACCCACGGAATATGCATATAAAATTTCATAAGAATCGGTCAGCCCGTTTCGGAGGAGTATGGTAACTAACATTGTAACACGAGAATTTTATATATAAGACTAGCGGACCCGACAGACGTTGTCCTGTCTACACGTCTTTGTGAATCTAAACCATTCTCAGATCCCCTTGAACACACACAAAAAATTTCATCAAAATCGGTCCAGTCGTTTAAGAGAAGTTCAGTGACATACACACTCACAGAAGAATTATATATATAAAGATAATCTCCTTCCTAACTTTAACCTTAGATATAAAAAAAAATCGATACTAAATAAAAATTCGATATTATAAAAATAGGCTGATGATGAAATAAAAATTAATCAAGTAAAACAGAATGGATTTTCAATTGAACCGGGGCCCACCGGCGTTAACGGTGTGCGGCAAGCAGACTCCTCTTTCCCAGTGGGCACTTTGGGCAAGTGCCCAGGACCCCGCAATCGATAGGGGCCCACTTCAGATCAAAAACAAAGTCCCTAGTTCCTGTTAGATCACCAAACGGGGGTTATAGGGGCCCCATTGTCCTAATATGCCCAGGGCCTCCAATAAGTCAAAGACGTCACTGACGGCGAGTCCATATAAAATGAATGAAAACTACAGGAAATATGCCAG
The DNA here is from genome assembly GCA_902850365.2 of Chilo suppressalis. Taxonomy (NCBI): domain Eukaryota; kingdom Metazoa; phylum Arthropoda; class Insecta; order Lepidoptera; family Crambidae; genus Chilo; species Chilo suppressalis. The sequence goes on from OU963919.1 coordinate 11,283,098, forward strand.
TGGCGGTGATTTGTGGTTGTGGCCGGTGGCCCGTGTGCGGCGACCCTAAGCGAACTGTTTTGGCGGGGAAAAAAGTCTGCGAACAAAAATCCCTCGTCAGCGCACCCCATAAAACATACCTCCTCCAACGCGGCCCAGTCTCCGGCGTTGCCACGCATCCATTGCGGTGCGGTGTTGACGTAGTGGAACGACGCCAGCTGCGCAGCGCGCAATGGGAAGTCCGCGCGCGGAGCTAAGTGACCGCGTGATAGAAACTGTACGGACATAAAAAATATATTAATGTTGGTTGGGGGTCGGTTTGCACATAAACACAACGATATTAAATACCCTAGATACACCACGAGCGCTCAAAATGTACCCAATCAAGAAGTGCTTGATCACCACTCAAGCACATCTTGGTTCACAGTCACGCGCGGACCGTTACAAAGTCGAGATGCCACAGAGCTCCGCGAAAAAATGCGAAAATAATACTTAGAGTACGAAAAGTGTCGTTTTTTCGACAGGTATCTAGTCAATGTTTGTTAATTTAACGCATTTGAAGTAAATTTTGATGTAATACTTACTATAAACTGATTTAATATAAAATATTTGTGATATTCAAATGCATGGTCGGTTATCGTTGCCATATAGCCGTCTCTTTTCCTCGCGGTCCGTGCCTGCTACATTGCTAACAGCGCGTTCAGAATTGTGCGTAGAGTCAAAGAACTAAGGTCTAAATTCTTCCGCATATAGCAATGAGTCGTAAAATTTTACGAGCTTGCATTTCGAACTGTCAGAAGTCCTTGACGCATGCGTTTTATTTAAGACCTTTTACAATATGTATTAAAGGTTACTTTAATCGGGCATTTAATATCGTTGCATAAACACTTTCAATTTTCAGGATTTTATTCCGCAAAATCTCAGCACTGACTCTCCGGTATCAATTTCGTGCTTTTGCGTATACCCTCTGCTGCAGCTGCTAAGTGCGAAATCGCGGGATCCCCGTTTAGGGATTCTGCCGCTTCCACGCCAATATTTACCTGTTTCTTGGTGAGGTACACTTGCGACATATTGGCGCCCAACACGTTATTCAGGCGGTCTACTTGATTGTTCAATTTGTACAGCTCCGCCATGCGCACTTTGCCGAACAGATTGCCTTCTGTAGATGAAAATTAAACAAACATAAGTATAATTATATATTTGGATTTTTAAGCATTTAAATGCTAGTGGACCTGATGGCATCCCAGCAGTAGTATTGAAAAAATGTGCAGCGGAGTTGTCTCCCGTGCTCACGCGTTTGTACCAGTGCTTGTATTCTTTGGGGCGTGTGCCGGAGACTTGGAGAGATGCTAACGTGCAACCGATACCCACAAAAGGGGATCGCTCAGACCCGGCAAACTACCGGCCAATAGCAGTCACCTCAGTATTATGTAAAGTCCTAGAAAAGGTCCTTAACAACCATCTGACCCGCTACCTAGAGGATCACTCCCTGATTAATGATCGTCAATATGGTTGTCGGTTATCGTCAAGACCGAAACGATCGACGGGTGATCTTCTAGCGTACTTGACTCATATCTGGGGTGAGGCTACCGACAAGCGGGGCGAGTCGTTGGCTATCAGCCCAGACATTGCCAAGGCATTCGACAGGGTCTGGCACAAAAGCCTTCTCTCCAAGCTTCCGGCATACGGTCTGCCGGCCCAGTTCTGTTCTTGGGTAGCTGACTTCCTGCATGAGCGTAGAATTCGTGTCCTTACGGATGGTAGCAGTTCGCGGTTCATGTCAGTGAATGCCGGCGTTCCCCAGGGCTCCGTCCTATCCCCCACTCTCTTTCTGCTGCATATCAATGACCTAATTCCTCTTGGGAATATTCATTGCTATGCAGACGACAGTACAGTGCATGCGGGGTATCTCGGACAAGCAGCGGCTGGGCAGGCGATAACCAAGGAGAAACGGGAGAATCTTGTCATTGAACTCAATCAGGCTTTGGACCACATTTCTGAATGGGGTACCAAGAGCTTGGTTGGGTTCAATGCTAAGAAAACCCAGGTCTGCGCTTTCACGGCAAAAACGTCGCCATTCCTTTTATGTCCTTCTCTTCAGGGCACAACACTGGAGCTAGAGAGCAGTATCACCATGCTCGGTATGGAGATTCGAAGTGACTTAAATCCAAAAAATTACATCGAAAGTGTGATAAAAACAGCCTCACGCAAACTCGGAGTCCTGAACAAGGTGCGGCGTTTTTTCACGCCCGAGCAACTATGCTTGTTATATAAGACGCAGGTTCGGTCTTGCGTGGAATATTGCTCGCACCTCTGGGATGGCTCCGCCAAGTACTTGCTCGATGCTTTGGATAGGTTACAGCGGCGCGCAATACGCATCATAGGCGATGAGGAGGTGACTAAACACCTCGAGCCTCTTCAATTACGCCGTGACGTGGCGTCACTAAGCGCGTTCTATCGTCTGTACCACGGCGAGTGTTCTGAGGAGTTATTCTCTCTTATTCCACCTTCCCCTTTCCTTCAGAGGACCACGCGCGCTGGCTTACGTTGTCACCGTCTAACTGTGGCTACAATTCCAACGCGTATAAAGAAATTTGGTGACTCATTTCTTTGTCGTACTATCCGTAAATGGAATGCTCTGCCCGCTCACGTGTTCCCTCCCTCTTACAACCTGGGATCCTTTAAAAGAGGCGTGAAGAAGCAACATGCAGGCCGACAGGGTGAGGATGGCTGGTGTGGCAGGTAGAACTGCTGTATCAGCTATCTTCGCGTCTGGACTTCACCTCCACTTAACATCAGGTGGGGTGGAGTCATTTGTCGGCCCTATCTATAAAAAAAAAAAAAATGCTAGATGTTTAAATTCAAAGAAAATTTTACTAGAAAAAAATCCACGCGTACCAGGCATCAGACGGGACTCGTACCCGCACCCTTCGCTATCCGGGCGAATGCACTGACCATTATGCTACCGCGGCCCTGACGGCCGTGTCGAATTTTCTCTAGCCTTAGGCTGCAGGGCAGCGCCATTTCTTCGCATTGTAGGTAACCCACAACGTCCAACATTTGGGCCACACTGTCGCGATAACGTAAAGATTCGCATTTTATTCTCGTAGCTGTCGGTAATTTGCCAGTGTTTGTCGTAGAATGAAGTCAAGAGTTCATCGCGATAACGGAACGTGAATCTTTGCGTGATAATGTGGCCATAAAATTTGAAGATATTTTTAAATTTCTTCAGTTTCGGTCTGTTATCATGGAAGGTAAGCAACTTTCGCAACGACCGGCGGCCAACGGATGAGTGGCCAAATCTTTATTATCTCGAACTTCTCCATACTTCAAGAGGCAGTTGGTAATGCCTGCATCTGCCGTCTCTTTAACACTCGCCAATTCGTACGAGCCCGCCAGGTAGGTCAAACTCCCTATTCCATCCATAGAAAAGGCCTGTGTCCCAGCAGTGGGGACAAATACGTTGATGATGATGAGGTACACTGTTTTAAAATTTTATGGTCACTAAAACTATAGTAATTCATGAAATGAGAAAGATTGCTAGCTACCATGAACTCACTTTATTTTCTTTCAGAACTTTTGAAGTACCATGATCACGGATTAACTGTTACTTCCTCCGTGATTCCACGTTTGTTTTAATTATATAAATTAACATTATTATCTAAAGTAACATTCTTTATCTTCTTGCCCTTAATCATGGCATGGTAGTTTTTAAGTTGTTGTTATTCTATTTCTATATATTGTAATTCTGTTAATAAATAATTCAGTAAATTAGGGGACATAAAGGCTGATGATGAGGGAAATAGATAAATGGTAGTGATGGTACTGACCTACGAAGTTGGGCCGCTGTCCTGGCTGATGCTTGTTGTCAGGACTCAACTCGTGTACGACGTAAAGTGTAGACATGAGGGACTTGTCGAAACAAGCCTCGTACAACGTGAAAAACGTTTTGCGGAGCTTGTAGCCGACCCTAGAAGTTAAATACCAAGGATTCATATAAAGTTCTTTTCACTAAGAATTCGCGGGGAATAATAGTACTATAATCGCAGTGCAGGTAACGCCATCTCTTGAGGATGGTGAGTAATGATTTCCTCCATCTGTTGTATGTATGTGGGGCAGATAGATGTCGCCGCCACATCACTCCCCACCGAGACCGGAGGTCGATAGTCAGTAAGTCAGTGCGTCAGTCGAGTTTGCAAGTGCCAGTGTGCTGCAGGATGCCCCAGTCTACGGTGAATCGAGACGGGTGGGGTGAAGGCGCGTCGCCAGTGCCGCAGAGTTATTCCAGTCTACGGTAAGTCGAAACAGGTGGAGTGTGACGGGTCCGAGCTGCTGGTGTACAGGGCTGCCACGCCGGTGTGCTTGCGGCCGACAAGTGAGGTACCGGTCGTGGGCTGCGGACACCAGGTCGGGAGGATGCCATTGGGTGCTGCCGAAGGTCCAGGAAGCGTCGTTGAGAGCTGCGATGGAACCTTGAGGCTAATGCTGGCTTGCTGTGTGACTGCTGATGTTGCTTGACCTGATGAGGAAGGTGTATGAGGAATTATGGTTGGCGCTGCGATGGTTGAAGGTTGCTTCTTGCTGCTGCTGCTGTGCTCAGTCGGGGGTCACCAGTGTAGGAAGGCCAAAGAGGAAGATCGTCCTCCGAGCTGGATGATGGTAGCTCGGGGACGCGGCCCTACTGATGTTGGTCGGGCATCGTATATATCGAGTGTTAACCTCCGAATTTTACTAATTTTACTTGCGCGATTTAGGCTGCCATACTATTATGATCGCAGTGCAGGTAACACCATCTCTTGAGCATAGTGAGTAATGATTTCCTCCATCTGTTGTATGTATGTGGGGCAGGTAGGTAGGTACGTTTCGTTACAGCCTCCTTGCTTATGTAATGCCTACGGCTGGCAGTTATATTAAAAAGTATGTGCGTCACGCCGGGCTGTAGCAGTAACTGGCAGTTACCGACTCGCACTTGGAGGTGGAGGATGATGCACGTAGGAATCTTGACGATGGTTGTGGACTGTAGCTCGCGATGAAATAAAACTCCCAGTTTTCTGTATCGAAGAAAATCGGTGGGCGCTGGTAATGGATGGCCGGCGAGGAGTCTTCAGGTCCAGAGTGAACCGCTAGTTTCTTCCTGTTCCTTTAGGTAGGAGCGCTTGTTGCTGTATGAGATATCGGACCCTGTTCGGGCCGGATTTTTATATGCGCGGGCTGAGCTGGCCAGCGATCCATTACCTCACCCGCGCCCCTCATCTTTGCCAACTATCAACTTACAAATAGTTTCTCTGCGCCACCGCTCGTCGCCATGGCAACCATTTATAGTGATTTCTTACTTTGAATCCTCTATTATAACAAAACCATAAATGAATGATTGGTCTCGCTTCACTCGACTCACTCGAGTGAAGCGAGACCAATCATTTATCTATGAACAAAACTATGACTTATTCTAACAAAATAACAATGAAATCGTATACTAATGACTTATAACTAACCAATCCATGTAAAATTACACTCATAGATAAATATTTCGATAATTCATAATTCAGACTGTTATCTAATAGACGTCTCACTTTGCACGTAATCTTTATTTCATGTTAATTCGGTCGTCTCGTACAAAGTAAATGTCATTATTTTAAAGATTTGAATATGGGAATCTTTTGTCTCTTATCGAAGATTCCAGCAGATAGTATTCAGGCACAAAATCGATAAGTTGATTGTACGGATGTAATTCTCTCTCAATTTAAAAATAAAATAAGTAAGTTATTTACTGGCGGACCAAGCAGCAGACGGGACTCGAACCTGCACCCTTCCTATCCGGGCGAATGCACTGACCAATTATGCTACCGCGGCCCTAATGGCCGCGTCGAAATTCTTCTAGCCATTCTTAAGCTGCAAGGCAGCGCCATCTCTTCGTATGTAGGTAACCCACAATGTCAAATGAATACTTTTACAAGTATTAAACATTTGAAAGAAGAAATAGCAATTATAGTTATATTTTTCTAGTTATATTTTCTTTAGATTTAAACTTCAAGCAGTTACATACATAAAAATAAAAATTATAAATTATTTGTTGATTAGTATTTGTAACCGTAGCAAAGCTACGCTCCCAGACCTATCCCTTCAGGATAGAGTACCACAGTACTCAAGTAGTTGTGGCTGGACTATGCTGTGTCTATCTACTCACATGAAATTATCATCTCTCTAGCTAGAAAAAGTTTCGTTCTTTGGGATTACGATGGGGCAACCCATCTCGGAGAGGCGTCTTTAGCCCTTGTAGCGCTCGTGTACCATCATTAACCTAACGCCCTCTAGTGAGTTTAAATGTAATGATGACCGCCTCTGTCTCCTTCTACACAATCACAAATACCAACAATACACAGCTAGCAAACATGCACACTAGCTTTGCATTAGGCAGACACCGCACCCATAAGATAAGAGTGCGAAGACCCAGTCTACACACGACAAGCGATACCAGGTGCAGATACGAGTATGTACCTGGGTGTTTCACCCCGCCCCCGCGACAACTGCACTAGAGCCGAGGTCCGAGTCTCGGAGATGTCCTCTAGTTGAGCCGACCACCTCAGGATCTAATGGTCTGGGGGCTCCAGACGTAGAGGAAACTCCCACGAGAGGAGATGCCATCCGCCTGGAATACCTCTAGAGGAACTCTCTAATGCTCGGCTTGAGGTCCCTTTAGGATCTCGCAGTCCTTAAACCTGGTGACGCTGTAAAGGTCTTTTGCGACCAACAGCATACACAACACACTCAAAAATGAATGTAATGGTGGCGAGTAACGCTCGGCGCCCCTTTTTTTTATAACGCAGGTAAAAAATCTTTTTACAGACGACGGCGCCTTTAAGAGGCATACCGCCGAACGGACCTCACACCTGGCTCCCGCAAGTCTTACGGATCCCCCAGTGGCTGACCACCGAGGACCCCGTAAATCTTACGGGCGCTTTACAGCATAATATCCGCTAAAAAAGTCCTGCGAATACCTTCTACGCTGCTTAATGCGAAGCCGCGGGGTCCCCGTAAGGGATTTTACCACGGCTCTGCACCCAGCAGCTACCCGGCCTCGCCGGGGCTCCAACGCTCGGCGCCCCCTGAGACCGCTGCGCCCGTGTGCCGCGTACAACCCTGCACTGTAGGTAAAACCGCCTCTGGTGCAATGCAATTTTACCAAGTATGCCGGATGCCGCATGTTCGTAAGGAACTGGTATATATAACAAGTACCTAAATAATTATTGTTTTAACCACAGACCACAGAAAAGGGTTAGAAGGCTGATCGTATACAGTTTGCACAGGAACCGACGTCGCCGGTCCGCCCCCACTACTTTTCCACTATGGAAGATAATAAAGCCATATAATATATTTAAATAGCCAATCACATGGCGCGACATCAAACAACGAACCAATCAGCGCTCACACCCAACGACACAATCAGAAACAAGTTTTGCTCAAGTTTTAAACCAGAGGTTCCCATACTATTTGTGTCATAGACCCTTTGCATGTTTTTAGGTTTTGGGTAGACCCCTACTTACCTGATATTGATTTTTTGTAAATTTCTATCTGGAGAGAAGTTAGTGTAACAAGATGATACTGGTTTATCATTATATGCAGGTTTATACAACTTCAAAAGATATTGCGACCACAAAGCGAATATCTTACAACTTACCAAATTTTATAAACATATATATAATATTTTTTATTATTTCATAGGTACTTTTATAAATAATGTATATGTCTTTTTAATAGAAGATAGCATAATGTAAGTAAATAAGTGCTATCAGTGTATGTTGAGATCCATTATTGTGGACCCCCATTTTCATTTCATGAACCCCCAATTATTTTTTTCGCTGACGTAGACCCCTTGCAGGTAGTCATAGACCCCTAGGGGTCGATATAGACCACTTTGGGAATCACTGTTTTAAACCTTTGCTCACACATAAAGGCCTATTCAGATATAAGCGATACCGAATCGGTACGCGATAACGCTGATGTCCTCGGTACGCGATATCGCCTAACAGCGCGACGCCGGACGGTGCGCATCCAGCCAGTCCTTCCTTCACTCCCTGCGAGGCGCATCTCACATACACGTATTGCTATTTGTTTATGCATGGACGAGTTCGAGATCATGCCAAAATCAATTGAAATAGAAAAAGTTATTGAGTTGGTAAAATCTTATCCAGTGCTATTTGATATGGCTCATCCAGATTACAAAAACATATTTTTGAAAAATTAAATATGGGATGAGATTGCAGGAAAATTAAACATTAGTGGTAAGTTTTTGCATATCTTTAATTACTAACTAACCATTTACCGAGCGCGACAACGATTACCGCGCATGTCGCGATATCGCGTACCGATTCGGTATTGCTACCGAGCGCGACAGCGATATCGCTCATATCTGTATAGGCCTTAACTATGGTGCGCCTGATTCGTCCACAGGGATCTTCTAACCTCTTTCTGTATTCTGTGGTTTTACCTGTATAATTTGTTAGCGCTATAACACTTTTCCTTAGTGTCCTCGGTGGTAAACCATGGCGGGGCGTTGCACTTGATGGATTTGAACTTCCCGATCCATCGGTCCAGCCGAAAGGTGTCGTTGTTTATGCAGTGGGCCTCCTGGATATTAAAAGTGTATTTAAGTATACATAAGTAAAATAAATAAATAATGAATCGATAAATATTTCCAACACTCACACCAATTAACCTAGCCCCAAAGTAAGCACTGTAAGGCTTGTGTTATGGGATACTAGGTTAACGGATAGAATACATATATTGTACACTATAAGTTTATTTATACAGAAATAGATATTAAGCATCCATGACTGAAGTACAATTGCTCGTATTCATCACACAAACATCTGCCCCCACCGGGATTTGAACCCTCGAGTCGGCGACACAAGTCAAAGTTCGTTTCTTAGGCGTAACATAGACCACAAACTTCATGGAACCCTCACATTACAACACTAGCGAGTAAACTTAGTTCTGCTGCTTATGTAATTTATAAAATAAGACAGCTTACAGATGTCGACACTGCTAGGACAATATATTTTAGCTACTTTCATAGCTTTAAGTCGTATGATATTCTATTGTGGGGCACAGCCGCTGACATTGAAACAGTTTTTATTCTTCAAAAACGAGCTATAAGAGCTATTTATTGGTTGGGATCTCGAACTTCTATTAGGGATAAATTTAAAGGAATAAGTATAATGACTGTTGCCTCTCAATAAATGTACTATTGTATATTGTTTACGTGTCAGAACATAAATTTATATACGAGGCGCGATGATGTACATAATTTCAATTCCAGAAATAAAGATAATATCATAGATTTACGAACCGATGGCGTAGCGTTTGACTTTTAACAGGAATGAATAGACTGAATAAATGAGTTTGAGTTTGAATGGAGGAGTGGAGGCCTATAACAGGGGCTCTTTGCGACGAGGGCTCTTTAGTTTTTAAGTATGCACACTACATACTATCGTCAAACTTAGTTTAAGGTTTGGAGAAACATTTCAAAGCCAGGCCTTATGGGTAAACATCTCTATCATGCTTTTAAAAAGTAAAGGAGAGTTTGCTATCAAAAGTTTTAACTTAAGTCTTTACGATAAAGTACAGAATAGAGAAGATTGTCGGAATCAGCTCATTAACTTACTACCCTCAGTTATTATTCTGAGCAAGGGCGTCGCTAGCCGATGGCCTAGAAAAGGGCAAGTATATATACATCAATACTACATCTATGTATACATCTGATGGCTGCGGGAAAAGGAAATAGGGTGTGTAATAGTATAAATTATGAGTATATTAAGCTTCACACTTGTAGGGCTCTCAACTCGTTGAGTTTGGAATACCGAATCACCTAGTGAATTTATTCAAGTTTGCAGAAGTTTTGGTAGGCAAGCAAGTGCAGTGAGTGTCGGCTACATTTTAATAGGCTACCAGTAGGTCTTACCAGTTCATCATAACCACTGGTCTTGTTGTCCAGCACTATATGCCTTCTGTTACCGGGGCACGCGACCAGCAGTGTGTCCGAGCGTCGCAGAGTAACGACGCCCTTGGAATTAGGCGACACAACGCCGCCATTTTTCAAAAACACCGGCGATGGCTGACCGAAATCTTTGTCTAGAGATAAGCTGCAGTCTGCAAATACAAATTTTGCAATATTTACCAGGGGCGCATTAACCTTAGGGCCAAAGCAACCGGGGTGGAGACGCGGTGAAGTCGCTCAATGGGGATCTCGCGGTTTCGCACTTAACAGCGTATCGTATAGGGTACCTATTCGTAGGGTTTTTTAGCGGATAGTATGCCGTAAACGCTCGTAAGCCGCCGACTGCTTATCGGCTTCTCCGTTTCGCCGTGAGACTTGCGAGAGGGTAGGTCCGTTCATTGATGTGCCCCTTAGTGTCGCCGCACACGGGCCACAAGCCACAGCCGCAAACGCCGTCACGAGAAGCTAGAAGCGGCTACTAAAGTGGCTGAAGCGCGCGAATGCGGCTGACTAAGGTAAGGGAGAGAGGGGTGGGGAATCGCGCGAGTGACGTGTGGCGGGCGTTTGCGGGCCACAAGAAGCCAGCAACGACGGTTTGTAGCGTGTGGCGGCCACCGGCGGGCGTACTGTGTGTGGCGAATCCATATAAAATGTATGAAAACTACAAGAAATATGCCGGTGGCGGCGTTTTGTGGTTGTGGTCGGTGGTTCGTGTGCGGCGACACTTAAGAGCGCCAACGTCTGTAAATAGAGAGTTTTTGATCCATTATTGGGAGCCTCTGTTTTTTTCTTAAATATCAATTCCCTAGTAAAACTATGTTATTGTTCGTTGATATAGCGCCTATTATATTATTATTAAGGTTAATAACTAAAGATAATTTAAGCAATTAACTTGTTAATTACCTTAATTACTTTGTAATCTCAATTTATTGACATATTTCTGTGTTTTTATTGTAATACTGAAACTGCTACTTGTTTAAATATATACTAGCTATCCCAGCGAACTTCGTACCGCCATGGTGGTAGAAGGGTGAATGGTTGTATGTATTTTTGTATGATGTATCATGGAAAATAAAAACTTTTATTTCTAAAAAACGCCTAACAATCGATGAATGTGGTTAATTTATGGAAAAAGATTATAGTGAGTTAAACTCAAAAGAGGGACATATATTATCGGGGACATTTTTATAGCATTTTTAAAGGAGATTGCTCAGCTTCCATACATGTTTGGCCTAAAAACCAACAACCATGAAAAATTGTTTCCTACATTCGAAATTATATATAAATTACCGTAGAAACGAATATTATCGACGGCCACTCCTGAGAACTTCTATAAACCATATACACTGAATGATTTTGAGGTTATGTTTGCAAATAGGCACATAGGTATTAGAATAATAAAAACCAAATAACTTATATAGGAAAATAGGGCAATCAAGCCAAGTACCTACCGATATTATGTATTAGATTCAGGTATATAGAGCATGTAAAATAACAAATATGTGCATGTTTTTAAAAACACGAACAGAAACTGTGTGATGATTGTGAATGAGCCACAGATTAGAGAGAATTTTTAAACTCTCGTTAATCAAAGAAAGCTAAGAGCTGTAGGTTATACAGCCATATCTTCAGCAGCTTCATTATTTTTGTTATGTTTTTATTATAACCATATTTTAGATTTTTAGTGTATCACACCTTATAATGTGTTTATTTAGGTGTTTGCCAAAATTGTACGGCAATAGACTTTATGATGTCGCCTACCATCTATATTAATTGTCTTAGCACATTTGCATGTAGTAAAAATGAAAAGTTGTGGATATTAATACCACCGGTGTAATAAAAAAAAATATATTTTATCAATCTTTACAAAATAGATTTGTTTTGATGTTATATAAACAACCTCGATCAGTCTTTGTGAATGTTACTACACCCATAGCCAATAAAAATGATTCGTATGTTTTCCAAACCGGTAAAAATAGAAGTCCTTTTTTAAAATTAATATATTATTTAAAGGTGGCCGTTAAAATCTAATGACTGTAAAGTAAAGTATAAATTACGCCAAGAATTACTGTATATGTCAATATTTTATTTGCATTTAGGCCAATTTGACCAATCTCCTTTCCATCATACATGATTTTGTGTATTGTGTGTTGTTGCGGGAGCTGTCAAAAAAGAATATTTTCCGTTTTCGCAACATCTATCATCGTTGCTCCGTTTTTACTTGTTGAAGCGTGATGTTATTTAAATAGCCCATAGCCTTCCTCGTTAAATGCACTATCTAACACAGAAATACTATTTCATATAAGACCTGTAGTTCTTGAGATTAGCGCGTTCAACCATACAAACAAAATCTTCAGCTTTATAATATTACTAACGGCCGCCCGCGACTTCTTCCCTTAGATTAAAACAAAAAGAGTAGATACGGTACGCTCATACTTGCATCAAACAAAAACTGATCCCACGGCAGCGCGAACGGGACGGCGAGATCCGCGTCACTGCATTACCGACCCGAACGAAACAGCACGTTAAGTTTCAACGGCAGCGCGAACGAGACGGCGAGATCCGCGTCACTGCACTATCGACCAATCACGCAACCAGTACTCGACGTCACTACCGAATAAGATTCAAAACAAACAGCATTTTTTATGAAAAAATACACACATCAAAAGTGTCTAGGGATCAACACTTATTTTTGCAATAACTTTTCTCCTGATTGATATTAATTAAAATTTTCTTTAAGGATTCATCAAATAAAGTGTTTTCGTTTGTCACAGTAACGATAAACCAAGTCACCTTTGCATTAATAAAGAAATTTGCCATTTTCCTAATAAAGGGATTTTTGACATTTGAACCACTAACACAAAAGTTCGAAAAAAAGACTGAAATAACAGTTTTCTCTAAAATTTTATTGGGTAACTTAAACAATTAATAATCCGTATTTCTACCGCGAACACTAACAACACAAGAACATCGGTTTGGCATACTCAAAATGAGTTCATCCAAATCACGCTGTGGAATGGCCGCCCATGTTCGTTGCAACAACAAAAAAAGGTCTTCTTGCGACTGGATACCCTCCATATTCGGCAGAGCTCTTCTCTGTAGCATATCCCATGCATGTTCAATCGGGTTCAAGTCTGGCGACTGAGCAGGCCAGGGCAGGACATTGATGTTAGCTGCGGCGAGAGTCTGTCTTACAACTCTTGCGGTGTGCGGTCGTGCATTATCATGCATTAACTGAAATAAGGGACCGATTTGCACTTGTAGAGGAACGATGACGTCTGATACAATCGTCTCAGCATAAATTTGAGCGTTGAGGTTGCCTCTGATCCATATCAACTCAGTTCTTCCGCCGATCCAAATACCCGCCCATACCATGATGGTTCCACCACTATAAGGATGGACTTCCTGGCAGGATTTTAATCGCTGTTGGCGTCCAGGGGTTCTCCAGTGTCGTATACGTCTTGTATCCGGTCTCATACCAAAACGAGACTCATCAGAAAAGCACACGAAACGCCATTGTTCTTCTGCCCAATTTCTGTGTTCAAGAGCCCATTGATATCGAATCCTACGATTGTGCATTGCTATAGGTGGTACCCGTAGCGGTCTTCGGGAATGAAGGTTCACTTCATGCAAGCGGTTTCTGACTGTTTGGTCGCTAATTAAGTTCCCTGAAGAGTGATGAAGCCTCACGGCTAACATCATGGCGGTTATTGTTGGAGCTCTTCGAGTTAAGATTTGAATGTATCGGTCTTGTCTCCGTGTGGTGCAGCGATACCGTCCTCCATGGCGCTCAGCCACGGTACCAGTGCTTCGGTATCGTGTCCAAAGTCGACTGATAACACTCTGACTTGTATTCAGAACTAAAGCCACAGTACGTTGCCGGGAACCAGCTTCCCCACGGCTCTGAGCATTTCTTCCCTGCTTAAATGACGTCGCCGCTCCATAATAACGTTGGTTTTAATCAGTAGTAGGGAAACAGTAGCACTAATAATGTCTTCAATGCGTTGTATGTTTTTATAGGGAAAATATTGACAGCTGATTTTCATCTTTTACTCGAATTTGATTCACAGTTCCTGATTCAAATTATGAAATGCACCAAAAAGGATCCATATAAATTTATAAAATCATAAATTTATTACAAAGCCACATCTCAATCTCAAGAAATCCGCATAAAAATGCTTGATCCCTAGACACTTTTGATGTGTGTATATAGTACTTACGAATGAAAAGTGATGCCGTGGGTTTTATTTTTAGTTCTTGAGCAATTTGAGCACTTTTTAAAAACACACTTAGGCATTGTTTAATCATATAAACACAAAATATTAGCAATATTTCTTTTTGGCGTTCACATGTACGTCGTTTGCATGTCATGTTGTGACTAAAGCGATTGTGGTCTCGGGCCACAATTTATGCGGATCACTTTTGTAGGGCTAGTGCCGTATCTACCCTTTTTGTTTTGATCTAAGCTTCTTCCGCGTTAACTTTTAGTTTTTTTTTCTAAAATAAATTATTTTTTTCTAAAAGAAAGGTAGCCTAAGTTACTCCTTATTACATAAGCTACCTGCCAATAAAAGTCCTGTCAGAATCGGTCCAGCCATTTCAGAGATTAGCCGGAACAAACAGACAGACAGACAAAAATTGTAAAAAAAAGTATTTGGTGTATGTACCGTATATACTTATCATTACACTATATTCATATCATCATCAGCCTATTAATGTCCCCACTGCTGCGGTACAGGCCTTCCCTATGGATGGAATAGGGAGATCGGGCCATGACCCACCACGCGGGCCCAGTGCGTATTGGTGGGTGCTAACGACTGCAGATGCAGCCGGGACCAACGGCTTAGCGTGCCTTCCGAAGCACGGAGGAACTCGAGATGGAAGATTTTTGGTCACCCATCCAATGACCGACCACTGCGAAAGTTGCTTAACTTCAACTATCGCAGCCGAAAGCGCTAACCACCTGCGCCAAACGTAGCTCCTCATATATTCATATGCATGTAGTAAAAAGCGGTTATTTCAATATTACGAACAGACACTCCAATTTTATTTATATTGTATTGATATAGATGTAAAGAAGATGTCTAGATTATTAGGTAAGATACTATAACTGTATGACGTCCCACTCTGCTCCTGACGTGTCCGACAGACGGAAATTCCAATTTCGTATCCCGGTCAGAGATTCCCGACTAAGCGAATGTTTTATGCGAAGAGGAAGTCCTTCTGTATTCTGCTGTTTCGCAGCCTTTCAACATGATAATTTATTTAGGTACATAAATAACAAAGGAAGAAATAAACAGAAATTTCTATAATCTCTCTGCTTGGTGGTTTGAATTTTGATGTTCATAAAAAAATGAAACATTTCTTTTTTACACATTTTTTTGTTCATCTTTAACAGCTCGTACATTTTTAATTGTTATTCAAAAAAATTGATCACATCTACATGCTTTGTGGGTTCAGTGGTTGAAAGAAAGCTCATCTGCTACACGGGGGCGGCGCGGTTTCGATTCCCGCGCGAAGAAGGACGAAATTTTTGATTTTATAAATATCACTTGCATCGTGGATTTATAAAACTAGTTACCATTTTTGTCTATAAAATTATACTTATTATAAGTAGAACCAATCTTTTTGGATCCTAAACCATGGACAAATAAAATGATCCATGCCTATACGGATTAGTAAAGTTACATATTAAGTATATTTTATCTACACTCATGTCGAAATATTGGAATTACTAATTGAAAATGAAGACGTAACTTTATAAACGTACATATTACACTAATATTATAAAGGCGAAAGTGTGTGAGTGTGTATATTCTTGTATATTTGATACTTCACGTCTAAACGGCTGGAGCGATTTTAATAAAACTTGGTATGGAGTTAGCTGACACCCTGGATTAACACATAGGCTACGTTTTACTGCGGGAAAATATGCCTAATAAACACGGGTAACACCGCGGGGCACAGCTAGTAGGTACATAAAATAAAAAATTAAACTTAATACAGTACTGCTACAGAAAATTGTAACTAACGCCACCGTTTTTGTATACGTCATATTATTATTTCGTATGCCATTTACGTAGACAGTGGCGACACGCTAATAACTTTACGAAACTTTACTAAGACCATAACCGTTTGGCTATCTATCTCTTATATTAAACGATAAAAATACGGATACCTATCTTGTGTAAAATACTCTACTTCCGTTTCATCGAATCTCAAGTCACAACGATACTAAAGAAGTTTTCACTTCAAAAAAACTTACCTGCGTGCACGTTGTCTATGCCAACTTTAACAATAAACATCACAAGTAGACCCCATGTCCCCATATTAATTCTTACTTCTTTAAACGCGCAGTAAATACGCATAACGATACGGTAATAATTTATGCTGAAACACGTCACGTATAACGGAACTCCACTGCCTAACAAACAAAGAATGTACACGGAGGTTTTATAAATGTTTAGTTTTAGGTCATTCGATTATCGCACGTAAAGTCATCGACTCACCAGCGAGTTTGAATCATATTAATGAAGAGATAAGGTCGAATCAATGTCAAGTACAGCAACAGTGATGTGAGTTGCGAAGCAGTCCTATTTTGTAAAAGTTTGAGCATTTCAAGACTGATTTAGATAACCAATTCTTCTTCGCATCTCTGGTGGCCCTACAAGAATAACAATCACCAAATTAAGGGTTAAATTAAATCCACAGAACTCAGTTAAGGAAACAGAGTAGCTTATGACTTGATTAAGAGTATGACGTTTGAACTCATTTAAATTTTAAAGTAAAAACTGATTGTCTTTATCAAATACAATAATTTGAGGCTACTAAAACGCAACATGTTTGAGTTCTACAGGCTTAGCATAATCGATACAACTGGGGGCGCACCCACAGAGTATATGACCAGTGTTGCCAACTCTACGTCTTTTTACGTAGATCTACGTATTTTAGGCCTTTTCTGCAAACCTACTAACTTCAGTCCCAAAATCTACGTACTTTCTTCATTTTTTTCAAATTTGTATAATAACTTAATTCACTAGAATAAAGAAGAATATTTTCTGTTACTTTACTTAAAAACTATACAAATGTTTATTGTTTATAAAGATGTATCTAAAAACTCTTGTATCTTGTAGAATAGGTTCCCGTTATTGGTTTTGTTGACTAAATTAATGCTGGACGCAGGATTTGTGAAAGCAGAAACGACAAAACTCTTTGACTTAGTAGGTACATTCATTACTTTAAAAATTGTATTTTTAAATTTTAAATATTATTCAATGAGTACTTACAAAATGACTTTCAGTCGATGAAGTTACAGGATTTAGCAAGATTTAAACATGTGTTCATGTGTAAGTAGGTTTATTTCTCTTGGCAATTTAAACCACAACTTTTCTAGAGTCTTTTACCAAGTGTATGATGATAACTACTATATTTTTCATGTGATCTATTAGAAATCATGGTTTTATAATATTAACTCAGAAAAATTATTTCCTACGTGCTTGCGAGTGTTTGTTTACAAATTTTTTGACGTCATAGCATAGATAAGTCTATAGATAAAAAACGTTTTTGTATGTCTTCTAGGTAAAAAAAAAACATTTTTTTTCGGTCTGATAGAACAATTATTAACAATTTAAAACATAATTCCAAAAAGTGACAAATAGCCTATTTAACAACAGTGTATCCTTGTCATTCTCTATACAGAATGAAAAGGAGTTCTTGGAGCGACTTCTCCAAGAACTCTTTGTTCTATGTCCCGTTTTTAAAGAAATTGTATAACAAAATACTCGTTTTATTCAATTTCACCTAGCTTCTTCATTTCACTCAGAAAAAAGTACGTAGATCTACGTACTTTTCATATGCAAAATTTACCAATTCTACGTAATTTTGTCATCGGGCCTACGACTTTTTCAAAATCCAAGTTGGCAACACTGTATATGACCATGGCCTTGCGTGTTTGCTTGTGTAAATTTTTACCCGACTGCGGCGAAGTATTAAACCTGGCCAAATTAAGCGCCCACATATTAATTTATATCCTGTAAAACTTCCCATAGAAGAGCCCCATGCAGTCTAGGAAAAAACGTCTCAAGAAGTTTATTACCTAACCAACCCTGACGCACCGTTATGCGTCACGTAGGACGTGCCTTTGAGGCCTGCGTACGCTACGTAAGTAAATATAATTACCAATGGAGTCGCTGCTACCGTGCTATCAGAGGCATCTCTAGCCCTTGTAGCGGTTGTGTGCCATCATAAACTTAGCGAAAAGATTACTTACTAAGTCCTAGCCTAGCAGTCTCTATTAAGCACCCGGTCAAAATATAATGGTGTCGAGGAGACGCTAGGCGTCCATAAGATCGCTACGTCGTCCAACCGAAGTAAGCAACTGTGAGCAGAGCATCATATCAAAAAATTCTCTGATGCTTATTCATTCAAATTTTTTATTTCAGAACTAGGTTCCATAGTGTTAGTTACATTTGATTTACTTATAAATATCTCTTATCTATTAGACAAGTCCGTCCGTCCGTCTGTCTGTGGTGCTGTTTCAGCGGCCAAACCGTAAGAGATAGATAAAGAGAATGTTTAAGTTATAAGTTAAGAATAGTCTGATAAGACTGCAAACCGGATTTGAGTAACGTAGCACTTCCGGTTTTCGAGAAATCACGAATTTCAAACAAAACTACACAAAATCTTCGAAGTTCTCAATTAATTAAATACATTTTTTAATTTTTTTTTAAATCACGTTTTGTTGAACATTTGGTTCACTGGGTTGCTAGTCTCTTATCTATTAGACAAGTCCGTCTGTCTGTGGTGCTGTTTCAGCGGCCAAACCGTAAGAGATAGATAAAGAGAATATTTAAGTTATAAGTTAAGAATAGTCTGATAAGACTACAAACCGGATTTGAGTTACGTAGCACTTCCGGTTTTCGAGAAATCAGGTTTTGGTGAACATTTGGTTCACTGGTTTGCTAGTGTTAGTATAATAAAGAATTACATAAAATATTACTTTTGGATATGGAGCTTCACCCAGTGTCGTAGCAGAGGAGTGTCCCACCGGTCATTAAATACTCTCAGGAGGCTGTTGATACTAGAGCGGAGCCTAGTGAGCATGGAAGCGGACCTCTTTCTAATAATGTCATAAAAGTCGTCCGTATGCGCCTCTGCAAACATTTTTGACGCGCTGCAACTCCGCGCCAGTCTCAACAGTATCCTGAAGGCGTTGTTATAATGAATACGCAGGTCGCTGTATGCCCGCTGCATATAGTTGGTCCAAAGAATGCAAGTATAGAATGATTGGCAGTAAGTCTTAAAAAGAGTGACCTTTACTGCATCTGTACACCGTGCAAATCGTCGGGCCAGCATATTCGCACAGCCAGCGACCTACATTACCTACCTACTTATCCCACACCTTTGTTAAAAAGCTTTGGGTAGCTATGGTACTAAAATAAAGGGCTAAATACTAAAATAAAAAAGGGCTGTCCAATGGTTTTTTAACACAGGCGAAAGAACTTGCGCATCAGTGTTAACGACAAGTGCTTGTAAACCAAATATTTTTCATCCGTGTTTATGTTCTATGTAAGTACTTCTGATAAATAAAATATTTCATGTAAACTCTATTGAAAACACGAGATTTCTGTGCCTGTGAATGACTGATGCTTATTACATTACGTATGTATGTACGTCATGTGCGGTCGTTCTAAATAAATGTTCCTATTTTGATAAGACAGGAAAATCATTATGAAATAAAACGTGCTACAATAATGACGACGCCTTTTAAAACTTTATAAGATAATTTAGCAAAGGGCGTGTTGCTCTATAGAGATTTCAGATGTAAAACGAGTGTATACATACAATATATATATATATAAATATACATATTATTTATATATTTAAGTCGGTACAACTCTAAGTTATTTATCATTTTCTGTGCAGGTAATAGGGCATTAGAACTGCTACTAGGTGAGAAGAAACGTGTCGCCAATCGCGTGGAAACACTGAAGCAATAGCCTCGAATCTTTGTCCAACAGCGCCATAATACAAGCGAACAAAATAAGGAGTGCGAATGGCGACCTCGCCGAGATAGAAGACATGATTAAAGCTGCCTGAGATAGCGAATAAACTTGAACTACCCTCTATAATACCCTAATAATGGTGCCACCATTCATTAATTAAGAAGTACTATTTACAGTGAGCGCGCGAGTTGAATGCAGAGCTTAGGAATGCGCTAGTGATGTGACCCAATTAGAATTATCGATGTCAATAATGAGTAGGAATAAATAAATAAATCTTTATTCAATATCAATCTATATATATAAAACTCAAAGGTGACTGACTGACATGATCTATCAACGCACAGCCCAAACCACTGGACGGATCGGGCTGAAATTTGGCATGCAGGTAGATGTTATGACGTAGGCATCCGCTAAGAAAGGATTTTGATCAATTCTACCCTCAAGTGGATAAAGTAGGGAATAAAAGTTTGTATGAAACTTGTTAATTTTAAACCGATCGGGCTGAGACTTTGCATGCAGGTATAAGATGAATCATAGATGAATGTCATTGTGTATAATACAAGCCTGAGAACAAAAACTGTAGTCTACACTTCAGCTCTACACCGAAACGAAGCGAGGGCGGGCCGCTAGTTATTACATGTAAATGACTTAAATCTTAAAAAATACAAAATGAGAAAAAAACTACAAAGCCTGAACTAGGATTATCCTGTGTTTCAGGCAAAAAGATCTTGATATAAATCTACTTTAAACAATCCATAGCACAATAAAAAAAAGACAATAACAAAAAATAAAATATACTAAATTGAATTTAAACGTTCTAATAAATATGTCGGCGAATGGCGTCTCGCTCGCTCCTGCGAAACGTAAAACCTACAACAAATGTCAAATTCAAATTCAAACTCATTTATTCAGTCTAGGCTGTTACAAGCTCTTGTGAAAGTCAAACGCTACGCCATCGGTTCGTAAATCTACGGCGGGAGACCTTGTACTGAGAAGAACCGGCAAGAAACTCAGCAAGGGCTTACCTGTTTTGTTTCATACAGTGTCGTCAATTGAAAGATGACATCAAAAATTGAATACATGTGTTGATGTCAACTTCCATCACATATATATTATTAATTAACAAAAGTTAAGTATAACTAGGTACTATTTTTAAATTTAGAAGTGGCGATTAAACAATTTTCAACCAAATTAGCAAAGTAAAACGACAGTCTATTATGTTAAGCCCAAGGTGACTTATCATTTATGAAATCTTTTACAGTATAGTAACCTTTCTTAAGGAGACATGTTTTTATACACACTTTAAACTTATTAAAAGGTAAATTAATTATTTCTTTTGGTATTTTATTATAGTAACATATACCTTGACCCACAAATGAACCAAGAACCTTTTGGAGTCTCAATGGTGGCAATTTGAGTTTATCTTTATTTCTGGTATTGAAATTATGTACATCATCGCGCCTCGTATATAAATTTATGTTCTGACGCACAAACAATATACAATTGTAAATGTATTGAGAGGCAACAGTCATTATACCTATTTCTTTAAATTTATCCCTAAGAGAAGTTCGAGATCCCAAGCGGTAAATAGCTCCTATAGCTCGTTTTTGAAGAATAAAAACTGTTTCAATGTCTGCGGCCGTGCCCCATAATAGAATGCCATACGACATAATGCTGTGAAAGTAGCTGAAGTATATTGTCCTAGCAGTGTCGACATCTGTAAGCCGTCTTATTTTATAAATTGCATAAGCAGCAGAACTTAGTTAACCGGCTAGTGTTGTAATGTGAGGGTTCCATTGAAGTTTTTGGTCTAGTGTTACGCCTAAGAAAATGGTTGTATCGACTAAAATTAGTTTTTCACCATTTAGAATTATATCCCCCATTTCAACATGCTTAACATTCGGCAAAGTAAATTTCACACATTTAGTTTTGCTCGCATTCAGTTTTAGATTATTAGAAGAGAACCAGTGAAGTACCTTGGAAAGTGCATTGTTTACATCGTCATAATTTGTTTTACACCTGTCAACGTTAAAAATTAGCGAGGTGTCATCTGCAAACAAAACAATTTCACAAAAATTTTCTACAAAGAAAGGTAAATCATTAATGTAAATTAAAAAAAGAAATGGACCTAAAATTGAACCCTGAGGAACGCCTATTTTCACATGAGATCCGGCTGATTTTGTACCGTTAATATCAACTATTTGTGTCCTTTCTGTTAAATATGATTGCACTAATTTTTGTGCGGAATCTTTTATGCCGTAATGATTTAATGTCATCAGTCATTGTACCATTGCTTTGTGAAACGTCAAGTTATGACAGTGACACCTGTCATCACTTGGGAGTGGTCTATGCTAAGGGTAGTATTTAAGGGGGTAACGCTTCATTGGAAGGGGCACAGGACCGCAATCTACGTCACTGCGCACGGACCTACATACATACCCAAGTGCTCCGAAGAAAAGCTGGGCTTTTCTGCTCCGCGAGCACTGCCTGGCGCCTCCGCGCCAGCGTGGATACCGCACCCCTAGACGCAGGCCTGAGCGCGCCGTACGGCGCTGCTCGGCCAAGGATCGCGCCGACGTAGCCCATCACCGCATCAATGGCTGACCACTGGACGCCACCCCTACAAGAACTCCATGAAGACGCAGGAAGGGCCCAGATGCAGGCCCACTTCGCGGCCAGGCAGAGCGGTACGGGATCGCCTCGCGTCCAATATGAATTGGACGCAGCGATGGCGTGCCGTCTCATCGACTCAGATCTCCTGTCGCAGAAGTTGATCGACTGGATCTGGGTGTACATCCGCCTCATGGAGGAAGATGAAGCACACACCACGAACCGCAGCCCCGCAGACGAGAGATTGATCGAGGCATGTGAATACATGAAATTCCGATCACTCGTTCTGCCGCCGGCCAAACTATACTACGAAGCCGAGATAGTCCCGATCGAACGACGCTCCCGCACGACGTCGCGCGACCCACGCCACCGCCGCACACGCAGCCAAGGAGACGCTCCGGCATCCCTGCTGCTGACACCACCCAAGCAGGAAAAGAGCCCCGCTACAAACGCCCCCGCTGCCCAAGAAACAGACGAAGGAAAAACAAAGACTGTTTTACCGACGCAGACGTATGCGGAAATTGTAGAAAATTTCACGCATACCCACATCGCGGAAGAAAAAACCCCCACCACCGCAACACCACCCACCGCTGTGCAGAACGCGCAACCGGCCTCCTGCAGCGCTCCCACGTCCCAACGGGTCCGAAAGCACCCGCCGATTGTGGTTGAGCAGCTGCGGGACTGGCCGAAACATTTGCGCGCCATCCAAGAACAGCTCGGCCGCTCACCTAGCGTGCGCCCGTACGGAACGGGCATACACTTCTCACCGAACGATGACAACGAGCGCCGGCTCGTCCTGGACTACCTCTCCGGACTGGAGGGACAACCGGGACTGAGCTGGTACTCGCACGCCAGACCAGAAGACCGCAGCCTCAAGGTGGCAATCCGCGGATTGCCCCTTGACACCACGCCGCAAGACGTCACCGAGGCCCTCGCTGGGGAGGGCTTCACCGTAGAATATGCGAAGCAGATCCGGGCGCGAGCAGGCCGCCCCGGCCATCTATTCGGTGAGTAAACTCCTGAACATGGCCGGAATCACCATCGAAGCCTGGAGAGGAAGGAAGAACGCCCCCGCGCAGTGCCACCGCTGCCAGGGGTTCCGCCACTCCAGCCATGGCTGTCACCGTGCGCTTGCCTGCGTGCGCTGCGGTGACCCGCACGCTGCCGCCGACTGCCCGCGCCCGCTCACGCAACCCGCGACTTGCGCTAACTGCGCAGGTGCGCACCCCGCAAACAACAGCGCGTGCCCGGCGCTACAGCGCGAGGCGCGCAACCGCCGCGCCACTACTGTGGCCCGCACAGGCCGTCCGCCCACCGCAACCGTACAACACCCAGCCGAGGTGAGCGAGCACGCGCCGGCCACATTGATGGCCCCCGCGAATGCTCCTCCCTCGTACACCAGCAGCCCCAAACGGCACCGCCGCAGACGTCGTCGTGCGAGCGATACCTCGCCGACGAAAACGCCCCCCGCAGCCCCACCACCCAATGATGGCAACCAAGCGACACCAGCCTCGCCGCCGCCCGCACAAGACGCCACCACCCGCTTGCTACTCCACATTTCGGACTTGCTCACCGACTCTGCAAAAAAGTTCGGGCAGTCCGAAAAAATCTTTTCGACCACTACCCCCGGATATGACACCACCCCCGCCCGCTGAAGTCCGTCGCCCGCTCGCTGGTCGCTTACTGGGCCTCCCTCATGGGTCTCACCCGGTGGGCTTGACCGCGCCGAGGGCGACGTGTGAAGAAGCGGAGGTGGGGGTCAGCTCCAACGACCGACCCGATTGTAATCGGGCCGCGAACCCGCCACGTCCGAAGTAGTTAACTAACTAGAACGGATTCCCCAGACGCCGCGGCGCCTCCGGCGCCGGCGACGCGCGAGACGAAGAACATCGTAATGGAAGGGGCATTCAGCATTCAGACGTGAGCCGCGGTAGTGAACGGCCGTTAGCACAGAACTCTCCACGCTTCACAAAGCAATCCGTTTGTACCTTGGCAATCATAACTGATTTTGTAAAGTAATAAAAAGATTCAAATTAAACGTAAGCTTGGTCACTAAACTACAGTTTTATTTTCGGGAAATAGCATTGAATAACCAAGATGGCGGATCAAGAAAAACCACGTGGCCAACCGCCTATATCCCGCTCGCCCATCCGACAAATATGATATGCAAGTTTAATCACATTTTATGCTTCAATAACTATCACACGTATGTTGTAATTATTTCACACAGAGAAAAAAATTTAATTAGGTATTAGAAGAATGTCATTGTGTATAATACAAGAACAAAAACTATAGTCTGCACTACAGCTCTACACCGAAGCGAAGCGAGGGCGGACCACTAGTTATCTATACAGTATTCTATATTCATACAAACGGTCGGAAAGCGTGTCATACCTACGACAATCGAGTTCGCGCGGCACTCGGTGGGCCGCGAATGAATAGTTTTTTAAGCGGTTAGCCGTGCTTAAACGTGCGATTTGTATTGTGAATATTAGATTGAATTAAGTAGATAACTACAAAATTTAATATGGCAAAGAGCAATAGTCGATATGGTGCTGTTTTTGGTTGCTTGAACTCTTCAATAAATAATTAAACTTTTTATATGAATGCGTATTTATTATACTATTAAATTTAATAATAAAGCTTTTCGTACGTCTCAGTCGCGGCGTAAATATTTTTCTGTCTCAAATCTATATTTTTTTTTATTAAATATTATAGTTAAAATAACATGTATTTTATGTAACACTTCCTAATTCATTCACAACATTTTTTTACATATGAAATAAAATATCTACACTACAATCACAAAAGTAGAAAGAAACTCAATTATGAACATGAAATTAAAACACTGTAGCCCTACCGCGTGGATACGCCCCGCTCGGCCGTAGGCAGTTATTTCAAGGACAGGGCCGAGTCACAATACTGTATAGATAATATTACCGTGCCTCAGGCCCCGACTGCATTCAACTATTTGTAGTTAGTTTTTCACCTCTATCCCTAGTATAAGAAAAATAAATCAGTCGTCTGTAAAGTCGGTTTACTGACGATAGTTGAACGTGACAACGTTTTTTACAATATACATAGTTTTTACAAGTATGAATGTGCTTTGAGCAATTGTTTTACAAATTTTGTGTTGTGTTTTACAAAACATGTGTGCTAACATTACATTTATCGCCGCAATTATGGTTGCATTATAAACAATTGGCACCACATTCACTTTTCACTGCACTTCATACTTGACGAAAACGACGAATTATTTCTATACCAAATTTCATCTTATTTGATTCAGCGGTTTAAAAGTGAAAAAGTAGCAGACAGGAAGACAGACACAATAAGCATGATGACGGGGTAAAGTAAACGAAATTCTATTTGGTCCGTCAGTTAGATGATCAAAAAATAATGGACACGTATTTTTTCTTTGGGCAATCAACCAAAAAATGACAAAGTTAAAGCGCGTCAAAGTTTGGGAGTAGGGGCTCGTGACGTCACTTTTAAGTGAAAATTGTACCAAAACGTGACGTCATGCGACTTTTCAAATCAATATATCTCGGCAATGTTTATATTATGTGCAGACCCGTCTTTCCCAGTGGGCGCTTTGGGCTAGTGCCCAGGGCCCCGCGATCGATAGGGGGCCCCCTCAGATCAAATACAAAGTCCCTAGTTCCTGTTAAATCACCAAACGGAAGTCATAGGGGCCCCATTATCCTAATATGCCCAGGGCATCCAATAGGTCAAAGACGGCACTGATTATGTGATAAAAGAAAAAATACGTGTCCAATACTTTTTGATAATACCTAATAAAGGAAGAAAAAATATTAGTCATCATTCCTATTTCGCGTTTATAGTATTAGTAAGGATAATATTAATAGCAGAGTATAGTACCTTATAACTTGTTTACACCAAGGTAATGAGATTATTAATCTGTACAGGGTTTTTTTTTTATAGCGAGGTAGGCAAATGACTACCCCACCTGATGTTAAGTGGTGATAAAGTCCAAACGCGAAGATAGCTGGTACAGCAGTAATAAACTGCTACACCAACCATCCTCACCTTGCCGGCCTGCAAAAATGCTTCTTCACGCCTCTCTTAAAGGACCCCAGATTATAGGAAGGAGGGAACACGTGCACGGGTAAAGAATTCCACTTACGAATAGTAATATTAATTACGAATAGTAATTTTACATTTCGATCGATTAGCTGATGCATTTTGTTATGAAACAACTGATTTTTTTTTCGCGATTTCAGAGTTGGTCCCATAATACAAGTTGTTCCTGTTGATGGGTAGAATCACTTCCTAATAGGTTGTTGGTGTTTTAAAATTAACCCTGTATTGAGGATGCTGTCGCATTTAGGGCCGGCGCTGCGTTAAGCGACAGGAGACCCTCCGCACGAAGCGCTGCTCGTGTAATATCTCGTTTACACCAAGGTAGTGAGATTTATTTATCTGTACAAGGTTAATTTGAAAACACCAACAACCTCTTAGGGGGTGATTCTACCCATCAACAGGAACAACTTTTATTATGCAACCAACTCTGAAATCGCTAAAAAATAACAACTGTTTTACTAGAAAAAAATCCACGCGGACCAGGCAGCGGACGGGACTCGAACCCGCACCCTTCGCAATCCGGGCGAATGTACTGACCAATTATGCTACCACGGCCTTGATGGCCGCGTCGAAATTTTCCTAGCCTTAAGCTGCAAGGCAGCGCCATCTCTTCGCATTGTAGGTAGCCCACAATCAGGGCCGTGGTCCGTGGTAGCATAATTGGTCAGTGCATTCGCCTTGATTGCGAAGGGTGCGGGTTCGAGTCCCGTCCGCTGCCTGGTCAGCGTGGATTTTTTTTTCTAGTAAAACTTTTCTTTAGATTTAAACGTCTAGCAGTTAAATGCTTTAAAAAAATAAGAACAATAAAACAACTGTTTTATACAAAAGTGCATCAGCTAATCGACCGAAATGTATGAAACAGCGATTTCAGAGTTGTTCCCATAATAAAAGTTGTTCCTGTTGATGGGTAGAATCACGCCCTAAGAGGTTGTTGGTGTTTTAAAAATAACCCTGTATAGAGGATGCTGTCGCATTTAGGGCCTGCGCTGCGTTATGCGACAGGAGAACCGCCGTACGAAGCGCTGCTCTGTGAAATAAATATGAAACTGCATGCGTAAAGGACGTCCGCTCCGTGTTCCCGCTTTACGCAGCGCACGCTCTACTAAAAAATGTAAAATTATTTTAATTTTTTGAAACTTGAATTTACACACATTTATGCGGCTACTGACTGCCAGATGCATTTTCACTAGTTAATGATTGTTTTACAGAAATACTGCCCTTGTCGTAATAGGCCAGGGCCGATAAATTTTCCACGAACCAAAAAGGGTTTTATCATGTTCTGAATTTATCTCACTTTTTACCTTTCTCAGAGGCATCTGCCCTGGCCTTATATATGGCGTAGGGTGATTTGATAAATCGAATGGTCGCGAAAATCTTAGTGATTTTGCGAAAACGCGGATAATAAAAGAACGGCGATGACATTTCTCAATCTTGCTGAAAAAAGATAAATGTTTTATTTTACGGTTTTACTTGTTTTCCTTTTAAATTTTGGCAAAAAAGATGTCTTTATAAGGTACAAACTGGTAATTCAAAAGGTAGTCCAAGATGGGCTGCAGACTACAAACTGCATGCGACACCACTGACTTCTACGTTTAAATTTGATTTTTGCGAAGGTGAAGGAGAACCTGATCACAGTACCTGGGCCAGGGGGCCATTCGCCAAAAGAAAAAGTTTGGAAAACGCTAACACTTACGATTTCATTTTGTTATTTCTAGCCGCCTGAGGTTTTCAAATGCCTCGCGCTCTTTTTTTTCTTTTGCATTGGTATTAACAATAATAAAAAAAATGAGCGTGAGGTATTTGAAAACCTTCGGCGGTCAGAAATAACAAAATAAAATCGAAAGCGTTAGATTTTCCAAAGCATTTCCGTTAGGCGAATGGCACCCTGATGCTCTTCTCCGAACGCGGTGCCATACATTTTCATACTCTGACTATCTCTGGTCGCGAGCGACCGACGACAGTCGTAGACGCGCGCGGCCGCGATCACTCGCGATGCACGGAATAGTACCTTTACAGAAACCCTGGAAACCACGGAACCTTGGATACAGATCCAGAGTGACAATAGTGCCGTAACGATTTTGCCTCCGTCGTCGTCATTCTGTCTGTCACAGGGTTCTATTTATCTGGAATCTCTGGAATTTTCACAGAATACTTTAGTGACAGTGATGCTACGAGTACATCTACATCTACTTCAATACTTGTTTATCTATTTTTAATAGTCTTTTTGTTGCCACTTACTATACAGGCCTTCCATCTGCGCGGCCAGTCGTCTATCGCAGCACGAACGAGGTCCACGTCAATATCGGCGGCTGCCTTAATCAAGGATGTCTTGAGCAGTGTTGCCAACTCGGATTTTTAAAGGGAGCTAGATCATATCTAAAAAACCGGCCAAGTGCGAGTCGGACTCGCGCACCGAGGGTTCCGTACAAACCTGCAAGGTTTACAAAGTTCGTTCATTACGACAATCGAGTCATAACTATGGTATTTTTATTGCAAAATGAAATTCATAACATTACAATGGGGAAAGATGGAGGAGCATAAATTTAAGACAAAGATCTCTTTATCGTTTAAGTAATCCTTTATTTTATATTAACACAGATCATTTATCTATAATATAACTGAAACACTTATACTAGCCTTGCAGCAGACTTGCGAAAGTTCTTTTATTAAAGTTATTTATTTACTAAGTTTTTTAGTCACTATTTAGAAATCTGGTTCAAAAATATTAATTAAGTATTAAATTTGAACCAGACCTGTAAATGGTGACTGACAAAGTTATGAATAGTACCACATTGAACATTGAAGTTCGAAAAAACGTTATCAATAGTTGTACAACTTCGTGTAGTGCTACTGTTTATTAACGGAAACATGTTTATGGATGAAAAATATGTGGAAATTCCATTTTGGGGATTCATTCTAAAATCTATATTGAAGTCTCCCACAACAATCAGACGAGAAGATGAAGTGTACATATTGAGGTTGCTGCCGAATATTGTTGTATTTATACATTCTATTGCAACATTAATTTGACATTGTGGTGACCTATATACAGTTATCACTCTGATATTAAACATTTCAAAATGCAAGCATTCACAATGGCCGTTTGCAGCGCCTGGGTTATTTAAATAATATCTTTTACATGATCCATCTGTCACGGCATCCTTAAGATTGCGACGTACATACGCGATAGATCCCCAACCTGGATTTGCATTAGATACAGCTGGACCATCTACTCTGCACACCTCATAAAAACCATCAAGTTCAAAAGTGCCTCTACGACATCCCCAGGTTTCAACAAACAATGCTGCATGGGAGGAATGAATAATAGGATCTATGATGACGCCTGAAAAATGTTTGCGCAATGATTGCACGTTATGAAATACAATTTGAACTGCATTATCTTCAGGTGTTTGCAAAAATTTAAAATATGGTACCAATTTGTTTTGTTCTAGTCTTTTCATTTCTATACTTACAGCACTCGATTCTGATATTTCAGAGGGAGGTTTAAATGTACCTGAATTCACGACTAAAAACAGTCCAAACGCTGACATTGCTCTAGAACAAGCTACATACAGCATCGATCTTTTTACATTTTTAGAAATATGGACCACAACTTTTTCTAAGGTGGCACCTTGCGACTTGTGAACTGTAATACCTTCTGCTGGTACTATTGGAAACTGAGTACGCTGCACTACAAGATTTGAAGATTTCCACCTTTTCACAGTATAAGTGACGGCATCTAATGGCGTCCAATTCGAATTTAGATATTGACGATGTTTTCGAGAAGTTACTTGACATTTACTTCTTGTAGCTATTCCCGTACTTTTATCGAACAGAACCCAAATACGTAAAGGCCGCTTTTCACTTGTCTTCTTGTGTCGACCGTAATCTATAGCCTTCAATATTCCGGTAGTACCATTCACAAGGCCATCTGTAGTGTCAATATTCACAGTTACCATATAACGTGCACCTACTCGTAAAATCAAATTCTTAGGAAGACCGTAGGTCTGCATTGTAGGTAGAGTATTTACAGATTGCAAGGCTTTTCTAACAGCTTGCGGATTTGGTGCTCCAGAAACCACATCAAGTGCTTTAACCGAGTACCCTTCAGTGTTCATTCGAGACAATACTTGATTATTGTATTTGTCGACTTCATTGTTGGTCGCAAATAAGTGTATCGCTCCATGTGCCTCAATAGGTAAAGTATTAATACTGTAACATCTAGAATTAATTAACTCTATATCCATAGAAGTCATCCGACCGACAGCCATATTGTTTAAGGCTATTGCGAATGCCAGATCATCTCTTTGCCGCATTATTTCAGTCATCATAAAGAGACGGAATGGTTCCCACAACGGAGCACCAGCAAGGGGTGCCAATGGATTTCGACTACTGTTTGGCTGAAAAACCCAGTTGTCTCCTACCGGTGGTAACTGATTGAAGTCCCCGACGCTTATAATAGACATACCAGCAAATGGCGTATCTGTGTGAAATATTTGCTGCAATCTCCTATTAATTTGGTTCAGAGTTCTACTACCTAACATAGATATTTCATCCAAAATAATTAATCTTACTTTTGCAAGTTTGCATGCTAAGGTGTTCGCGATGCTTGCTGATAATTCGGGCATTGTTTGACCACATTGGGATACTGGGAGTCCAAACGTACTGTGAACAGTTTGACCACCGATTCCAAAAGCAGCTTTTCCCGTGTATGCACAAAGTAAAATTCTAGCATCATGAGGATTTATACCCGGAACTCTATTGAACATAAGCATTAAATATTGATACAAACCCTTAATTAACAAACTTTTGCCCACGCCGGCTCCACCACTAACAAAATAATAAAAAGGTGGTGGTGATTCTTGAGTGAAAATATGTCCTACATGTAAAACAAAATGTCTTTGATCACAATTAAATATTCTAACTAAACGCAATACATCATCTTCACACAAAACTGCTGGTTGGGCAATCGCTCCTCCTACTAAATCTGATTGATTTCCATGTAACTGTAGACAATGATCTGGATCACCTTCTTGTGTCTCTAATTCATAATCATCTAAAGGACGAGCTTTTTCTTTCACTGCACTATCCTCATCCTCTTCATCTTTATCTACATTACGAATTGCATCCAACAATGCCTCAAACTCATCTGGCCCCCCCAAGCGATTAAATTGAAGACTTTCTGAACGGATTTCATCACTAAGTTCAATAAATTTCTGTTCGAGGTTTATAACGTCATTGACTAATTCACTAATTTCATCCCTCCAGTTTGTGTATAACATTAGCTGCTCCCTGTAGAAATTGTCGGGATCTTGAGCTCTATTATATCTTCGGAAACGTATGACCCTGGG
Organism: Chilo suppressalis; assembly: GCA_902850365.2. Lineage (NCBI taxonomy): Eukaryota > Metazoa > Arthropoda > Insecta > Lepidoptera > Crambidae > Chilo > Chilo suppressalis. Next base: position 11,315,140 of record OU963919.1, read on the forward strand.
TTTCCTTCTTTTTCGCACGTATCCATCGTTATTTAACAACTCAATCCAATTTCCTATACACTCTTGGTCAGTGTTTTCACCTTCATGTGTACGTGAGATTTTAGTTGAAAAAGTATAATACGCAGCAAAATAAGCTAAACTCATTGTATCAAACGTTTGATCACGTGGCCGATTTTTATAATGATCCAGTAATTTTTTTTTAAATATGTCTGTGGACGATGGATCCAAGGACTGCAAATCTATGAAAGATTTCAAAATACCCACTCGTTCATTGGGGTGTCCTGTGTTTATGTAAACATCGCTCTCAGAGGCTTGTGACATCGGAAGTCCCGCCAGACAGTAAATTGCCTCTTGGGCTGAAATTTCCGAAAAATTTAAAAATACTTTTGATATTGCGCGTAGAGAGTCTCTTATGCTACTGTTGCCATTTTTGGCCTCTTCGACCGCCGCTGACATGCCCCGATCAGCTTTGTTAATATTAATATAATCGACAATATAAACGGAACAGGCAAATGGATCTAGTATAAATTGGCAATCCATATTAGCTCGCTGTAATTCCAATACCTTTTTACAAAATGGATTAACCATGACGTCTTTTGGTCGTCTCTGTAGATATATTTTGGGCCGTTTAAGTGTTGATCTAACTGGCCATATGTATTTTTCGATATTTAATTCTGTCGATGCTAAGTACTCATCAAATGTTAAATGTGGCGGAATATTCACCAAGTCGTCCTTTAACTTTTTAGATACTTCTTTCCATTCTTTTAGGCTTGGATTATCTTCTTCCAGAGGTGTCAGAAGACGTGTCTTATCCATTGGAAAAAAAGGTATTCCAAACCTACAAGGACGACTTGGCTTGGGATGACATGAATGTGTGTGTTTGTGAGTTTGTATCTTAACTAAGTCTTCATCTAAATCTTCACTATTGCAGGATATGATTTGGTCAACAAACATTATAACCTTTTCAGTTGATGATTGATCTCCAGGAATGAAGATAGGCGCATCTTCTATCCACAACATCATATGGGCATGAGGAGAACCTCTGTTTTGGAATTCTATTCGATGGTATTGATGGTTTATTTTAAGTTTTCCAAAAGGCCCAACGGGAGACAGCCATGTTCTTTTAGTTCTTTATAACGTGTTTCAAAAAAAGTAGCGCATATAAATGGGTCGGACTGAATGAGTCGCACTTTTTCTGCGTATGGAATATTTTGTGATTCCTCAAGCGACACTTCCTCTTTGTCAACTGTGCTTTTAAGCTGTTTTATTAAATGAGGCCATTGCGTTTCAGCTGCTGATATCGTCATAAACAATGTTGGGACACCGAACTGCCGAATCATTGCTAACAATTTTTTCTTTTCTTCTTCCCAGTGTGCTGGGGAATTTCTCACACTACTAAGAATTCTATATCCATCGTCATGCTGAATGAGGTTCTGTAAGTAGTCGTCATTAAGAAGGTTGTTTACTAAAATAGGAGCGCCGTTGACGGTTTTCTTTCTAAGACAAGTAGCTATGTGTCCACCTATTTGGGTCATCTGTTGTTTCTTTAATAAAGTAAACAAATAATCTGGCCGCATAGCCCTTCTATCATACCGAGTTATTTCGGATTTCATTATGTCAGAAGAACTTAGTTTTATTTTAAACTGCCTTTTAATTCCACCGTGAATCTTAATGAAAGCTAATTCTTCAAGAAAGTCGTCATACAGTAGTGATAGCGGGTACTTACCTTCACCGGGTGCCATTGTTATGACGACATCCTGCTCATTATCAAGTAAAGTTTCAGCATTACCGGGATTTACTGGTTCATCTATTAACTCACCAAGTTCACATGTGCATTCATTGTTATCTATACGATCATTATCACCATCAACTTCGTCGTCGTATGCCCAGTTATCATCATATGTAATATTTAATTCTTTAAATAATTCTGTTTGGACTAAATATTTTGCTGCTTCTCTCACTATTGCAGGACGAATACGCTCCTGACGACAGTGTTTGTAGCACATTTTTCGCTTCAAAACAAGTGTTATGATATGACTATCAGATGCATGCCGTGGTAACGCTGAGACCATAGTGTTAACATCGACTGGAACGTTGACTACATTCCCTACCAATCCATGTTGATAACCGAGACCTTGACCTCGCCTGACTATTTTAAGGAATATATGTCGTGGTGATACAATACGTTCCTCAAGTGGAGTAAGTTGTTGCAGAACATCTGGAATTACAGGATAAGTTAAACCATTGTACATGGCAAGCCTTGGTATTTTGCCTTCTTTTAGATATTTTTGACACGTGTAACAAAATGAACCACAGCCACCAGATGTATTGATTTGAAATAAATCATTTAGGTTTTGATTTGAAAATGTTTTAGGCAACTGATCTTTTCTCATGACTCTAAGCGAATTTTTGTGCCACAAACGACCGCAACAGGAACAGATATTCGTGTGACCATCTGCGATATTATCAAAAAAATTTTGACGTACGGCCATCCAATCACGTAGATAAGTATTTTTTCTAAAATTACGCGTCTCTTTCTCACGTTCAACATAATCTGAATCCTGCCTATTTAATTGATGTTCAATTGTGTTATGACTTTGCTCTTCATCTCTGTATACAGGATCCTCTCGTAACACACGATGAGCAGTCGTGTCACGAGCTTGTTCATTTTCTCTGTATACAGGGTCCTCTCGTAACACACGATGAGCAGTCGTGTTACGAGCTTGTTCATTTTGTCTGTATACAGGGTCCTCTCGTAACACACGATGAGCAGTCGTGTTACGAACTTGTTCATTTTCTTTGTATACAGGGTTCTCTCGTAACACACGATGAGCAGCCGTGTTACGAGCTTGTTCATTTTCTCTGTATACAGGGTCCTCGCGTAACACACCATGAGCTAGCATGTTACGAGCACGTACATTATCACGTTTCCGTGTAGATTCCTGTGACCTTTGTAATCTCTTTGACAGTCTGTTTCTTATTCTCTCCTTAATTTTAACTTCTTCTTTATTTCTCGATTCACGTTTTTTCTCTTTATTATATTTTTTAAGGTCTTCTGACGATTTTCGTTTCCGAGGAATAGATAGAATTTTTTGAGAAAGTGTATCACCAGACTTATCAGCTACTAAAGACGCAGAGTGTTTAGGAGTATACGTCATGGATATTGGCGTAGGTGACTTAGGTGTATAGGTCATGGAGTATACTGAGGTATCAGGGATTACGAGTTCGGTATTGACCTGAAGATGCTGACCTTGAGATTCCTCGAGGTCCGTCGCCGTACGATATGCCACAGCTGGCCTATTAATTTTAGGATGAGTTTGCTTGTATTTCTGTTTAGCTTCAAGTACTTGTTCTGAGCGGGTTTTTTTAGACTTTTTTGGACGACCACCTTTATTACGTCTTGGACGACCAACCTTTGAATCTTGCGTTTTATTTACCAAACTTTCCTGCGTATTATCGTATGTATTATTTAGTAATTCTTCGGACCCGATTGGCGAACAAAAATCATAATGACCCGATGATAAATTACCCGAAAAAAGTAAACGCTTTATTGCATATCCTTCTCTGCCAAACACACCCCTCAGAATACCCGTATTACGTTCATACACTTCGAACCTCGCTGGATACAAAAATCCTGCTGCCTTCACCTCAGCAGTACCGCCATAACTGGAGGATTGGAGCATCGTAGCTTTGTACTCTTGTCGTGAAGAGAAAGGATCTCCCCGGGCATTGCTTGTATACAAATTAAACTCGTTCCAGTTGTCATAAATATAATTAACTATTGTAGTTCTTAGTAATTGTGTTTGATCAAAATTAGTGGAATTGTAAATAGAAAACGCTATTGCATGAAATAAACAACTTCCATCGGGAGGCATAGGTATTATACTATGTAAAATAGTATTTTCGTTGACGATTAATGCAACTGTAGCCATAATTATATCTTTACAAAGTTTTGCAATTGGAAAACAAAGCAGAAACAAACAAAATCGACGAGAAATTGTCGCAAATTTTACTTATTTCGGAACGCGTGCGAACAGCATGCGGGCGCTCGTGCGAATGGCGCACGGATGCCGCTCGCTGTGTGACGATACCCCTTCTCTTGGCCAGTCGCCTGCCCCCCCGCCCGCGGGCCAGTGCGAGCGCGTTCATGCCCCTTCCCGCGCCCCGCGTGCCTCGCGTGCCACCAGCGTCCCATCAAACTTTGCCAGTAGAAACAATACAAGCAAGCTGTCTGATAATAACCAACAATAAGAAATATAATAATGTCATTGAATTTAATTATAGGTATAACACTTTAAGCAGTTAGGACGCATTTAGATTATACAGCTACATTCACCAAAACATCGGGATTGAATGACGATGAGTGAGGTCGTCTTTGCCGTTTGAAAAATGTTGCCCTCCCCATACATAGTATAATAACTCGCGGTCATTGCTGTAACTACAATTATGTTTACAATCACAATTTTTTTGGTGGTATAACTACTTAAAATTTTAAGCTTTTCGGAATTTTTCTGTTACCTGTGCTGTATGCTATTGCTTCTTACCAAATTTCGAGATTCTATGTCAACGGGAAGTGGTCTTTAGGTTTTAATTCCCTTGCGTGTAGTTGCGAGTTTCAAAATATGCGGTATCAATGGTTGTACTTTTGAGTTTTGCGTTTTTGCGTTGACTTAGATTTTTTTTTTTTTCACGGGTTAAAGGCAATTAGATCTAAGTATTTGATATGAATTTCAACTTGATAGCTCTACGCGTTCATGAGGAAAAAAGTAATAAGTTTATATTTATTAAAAAATATATATTTTGTAATGTAACTAAAAATTTAAGGTTTTCGGAATTTTTCCTTTATGTGTGCTATAAAACGTTGCTTCATGCCAAATTTCAAGATTCTAGGTCGACTGGAAGTACCCTTTAGGTTTTGATTCCCTTGCGAGTACTTGCGAGTTTCAAAATATGCAGCTTAAATTGCTGTTTCTTTTGATTGCGTTGACATAGAAGTTTGATTTTGTTACAGCTTAAAGGTATTATAGACCTGAGTATTTGGTATGAATTTCAATTTAATACCTCTACGCGTTTATGAGGAAATGGGTAGTAAGGTTAAAATTATTAAAAAAAAATATATTATGTGATGTAACTAAAAATTTATGGTTTTCGTAATTTTTCCTTTATCTATGCTATAAGACGTTGCTTGGTACCAAATTTCTAGATTCTGAGTTCACGGGAAGCACCCTGTAGGTTTTGATTCCCTTGCAAGTGTCGAAAATTTGCGGCATAAACGGCTGTATCTTTTGATTGCGTTGGCTTAGAAGTTTGATTTTTTCACAGCTTCAAGGGACAGTAGACCTGAGTAATTGATATAAATTTCAGCTTCATACCTCCACGCGTTCCTGAGAAAAAGGGTCTTGACAGACGGACGGACGGACGGACAGACGGACAACAAAGTGATCCTATAAGGGTTCCGTTTTTCCTTTTGAGGTACGGAACCCTAAAAAAAGCTAAAAAAGAGCTAATTTTTTTTAGAAAAAAGAGCTAAATTATTTTTATGTACTATTTATTAAGAATCAATGTGAACAAACGTTTGTAATGGATTCGGGACCACTTTTCTTTATTTCGGCTAATGTTAGAAAGGTCGAAACTATTTTATTTCAAATATTATTTTTCTGTAATACTACACTACGATACCGAGCAGTTTAGTAATACTGATATCAGTCTCATCCAATAGCAAACTGAATGGTCCATCGCCTATATCTCTTTTTAATTAGGTTATAAAATGCTGACTTAGAACATTCTTTATGATAGCACTACTACATTTTGTTCTGTGTGATTTTAAGTTTTCGGCATCTTTGAATTGTTTTTACATAGTACACCAAGGTGATCGACATGCACGCGACAGGTAATATTGAAGTATGAGCGTTTATAAAAAGGGCCAATGATCCTTCAGAGGAATTTGCCCAATATCAATTTTCGGTCATGAAGAAAAAACTTAATTTTGATTGTCCCGCTGAAAATGGTTGCGCCGCTCAAAGTGTTTTTTCTTTTTATATGATTTAATAAATATTTATTTTTTAAGAATTAACTTCGCATTTGAAGTAGGTACAAAACGCTTTGGTTGGGTCTGTTTTTACTGCTTGAAGCCAACCTTGAAATTCTGATTCAGGGGGCCATTCGCCTAACTGGATTGCTTTGAAAAACGCTATCGCTTACGATTTTATTTTGTTATTTCTGACGCTCAAGGTTTTCAAATACCTCATGCTCATTTTCTTTAATATTGTTATTAACAATGCAAAAGAAAAAAAAGAGCGCGAGGCATGTGAAAACCTCAGATGGCTAGAAATAACAAAATTAAATCATAAGCGATAGTGTTTTCCAAAGCAATTCGGTTAGGTAATTGGCCCACAGGTAGCCATTCTTGCCTGAATTTCTATGTATAGGGGTGCTTACTTTGCGCCAGTTTACGAAATAATACTTAACAAATGTCCCGAACTTATGTTGAGTGTTAAGACACTGCGTAGGTAATAACAATACTACTTTTACAGCGCGGCCGCGATCAATCGCGATGCACGGAATAGTACCTTTACAGAAACCCTGGAAACCACGGAACCCTGGATACAGATCCAGAGTGACAATAGTGCCGTAACGATTTTGCCTCCGTCGTCGTCATTCTGTCTGTCACAGGGTTCTATTTCTCTGGAATCTGGAATTTTCACAGAATACTTTAGTGACAGTGATGCTACGAGTACATCTACATCTACTTCAATACTTGTTTATCTATTTTTAATAGTCTTTTTGTTGCCACTTACTATAGTAGAGTTCATGGAAAGGTACCCTAAAAGAATAAACAATTACAACAATTAATCGCAAATTGCTTTGCTTGTAATTTTATATGTAGGTATATTGTAGCAATAGGGAGTAACAGTAGTAGGGGGGAGCCTGAGGGGGATTTTGGGATTTAATCGAGCGTGGCAGAATAACATGAGGATTTTACCTTTATCTTTTGTTTCCTCCCAGGCGGGGGAGCGGGTGTGATATCCTCATGGATACCCTACAGCCGGCTACAAGGTTATATCAGACTCCTACTGACTAAAACACACCCGTAGTTCATGCTTATTGGCGGAAGGGCCTTACAAGCTTCATCTGAAGCGATCATCCCCTGAGAGGGGTATGGTGCAGCACCTTTCACTATACCTGAGCCCTTTATACAGGAACAAACGTTTAGGTAGGGCGAAGAAAAAAAAACAAACTGCCATGAATTTTGGTCACATCCAAATCATCAGTCTTTTGAATAGAAGTACTGCAGGGTTCTCGTAGACAACGACACGTTTTTGATGAAGAAATAGTTATTTACGATATTAGTGAGGTAAGTTGGTTTTTAAGCTGGATGCGAGTAGCCCAAGATCGATTCGAGTGGCGTGCATTTGGAGAGGTCTATGTCCAGCAGTGGACTAAAATGGGCTGTTGTTGATGATGATAAAGTTGGTTTGTACAAACGAGTAGACGAATGTAAGCCCGAGACGATGTCGAGGCCTTACCATAGTCACGGGCTTGCAATACCCATCCGCACGAATGTCATACGACCGTTTTCAACACGTTTGCGAGAAAACATTATACATAATTTAAGTAATGAAGCAATTTTTTTCTAATAAGAAAAGGACGCACATTTCAAAATGGATAATTAGAACTACATGTTTCGTCTCTTTCTCTTTTTAGAATTAAAGCGAGACAAAGGTATAGACTAAAATAGCTTAAATTGTAGTAACTGATTTACTAAACCTTAATTTGGAAAACCAAGATTTAGTAAGTAAAGTTGGTTGTAATGAGCGATAGTACTTAGCTTTTGATTTATTACTCTCCACCCATAACCTGGACCATGAATCTTGTAATGTTGTTTGTGACATATTAATTAAATCATGAGAATAGTTCTTATAATAATAAAGATCACCACATTTTACTGCGTCCCGAGCGAGGTAATCGGCATCGGTTCATTACCAATTATGCCACAATGGCTAAGTACCCAGGCAAAAGAAACCGAATATCCCTTTACTAAACTTAAATAAAGCAACTCCCTTGTCTTTAACATTAATGGATAATTTTTTGATCTGAATGGGAATTTTGCTAGCGCATATAATGCGCTTAAGGAGTCAGTAAAAATAATGGTGTTCTTTAGTTTAGCCAGCCTTATATATTCTACTGCTTTGTAGATACCGAGGCACTCGGCAGTAAAAACTGAAGTCTGTGGAGGCAGACGTATTTTTTGTTGAATCTTGTAGTTGCTGTAGAAGATTCCAACTCCAACGTCCTGCTGTGCGGTTTTAGACGCATCAGTAAATATTTTGTGCCATTGGTGCCAGGTCTCACTTACTATAGCATTAAAGTAGACATTTGCATTAGCCTTATCGTCGATGTGGAGGTTATAAATTATATTAGGGTTAATAGATAAAGCATCATAGTCTGTATTAAAAATAGGGGGAATATGGAAGTGATGGACCGGAATGTCTTCAGCTTTGTATCTATTAAAGGTTTTAACTAGTGGTGGAAGGCTCTTACGAGACCAATAAGTAGTCGTAATAACCTTTTCCGACAAAATTCTTAATTTTTCAATAACTGGGTTGTTTGTCAATTGAACGGCCTTATAAAAATATCTATCGGCTAAATACTGTCTACGAAGGTGTAATGGAGGATCATTGCATTCTACCTGTAACGCGCATATAGGGCTAGACCTCATGGCACCAGAAATTATTCGTAAGGCTTTTACTTAAGACTATCCAATTTCCGAAGGGCGCCAGCATTTCCTGGCTCCAACAAAAAAGTACCATAGTCTAATATGCTTCTCACAAGGGCAATGTAAAGCAATCTCAACGAAGTCGGATGGCTGCCCCACCAAACGCCAGCAAGACATCTTAAAATATTAATATTACGTTCGCATTTTGCTGATATATATTCACAATGAGATTTCCCGGTGAGCTTAGTATCAAGAATGATACCTAAATACATTACTTCTTGCTTCTGCAGCAGGCAAGTTTCACCAAAGCATACATTAAGGTCAGGCGGGTTTCGCATCCTAGAAAAAGGTAATAAAATTGTTTTAGAAACAGACAACTCTAGGCCGTTTCTATCTAACCATTTTTTAAATAATGATAACGAATAATTTATATCATTGTTTATGTTATTTACAGACTTATTATTACAGTATAAAACTACATCATCGGCATATTGAATAACCGAGCAAGAGCTATCTAAGGAATCTTCAAGATCATGGGTATATAGATTGTAAAGCAACGGACTGATGACTGACCCTTGTGGTAAGCCTTTTATCGCTGTTCTTTCAATTGTTGTATCATCTATATGAAGTATTAGATATCTTTCAGAAAACAGATTTATAATAAAATTGGTTAGCATTACGGGAATTTGCAAATCAACTAATTTATCGCGTAAAATCGATAAATTAACATTATCATATGCTGACTTTATGTCGAGAAAGACCGCCCCATCTGATTCATTATCGGAAAAAGCTATCCGGATATCTGATGTTAAAATTCCAATACAGTCCGATGTGCTTCTGTTTCTCCTAAAAACGTATTGGCTATTTGACAAAAGATTCTTGCTCTCAACTAACCACTCTCTCCATCTATTTTTCAAAAGGTGTTCAGCTATTTTAACCAGTACTGTAGAAAGAATAATCGGTCGATAAGATGATACATCAGCAGGCGATTTATTCGGTTTTAGTAATGGCAATACTGTTTGTTGCCTCCATGATGGAGGAATATTACCTGTCAGCATCACAGAGTTTATAATTTGTAAATAATAATTTTGGGTATTATCACTCAGATTAGTTACAAAGGAATACGGAATATTGTCTTTACCTGAACAAGAGTCTTAAGATTAGCAAGGATCCCTTTTAGCTCTTGCATAGAAAATGGAGAATTTAAACCGAAATTATTTTGATACGGTGAAAGTATTAATATCTCTTTTACTGATGGTGGAACTAAGTTATCCATGAATTGTTCGGCTAAATGTAAAGATAGACTACAGATAGATGGTTCAACAAAAGCAGAGCGAAATCTACGTATGTTACGCCAAACTATAGACGGATGGGTTTGAGGACTAACTGAAGCACAAAATTTTTTCCAGGATTCTGACTTTTTCCTCTTTAACGATTTTTTAACTTCAGATGTAACCCGTAAAAGAACTGCAAAGTTTTCCGTGGTCATATTTTCGCGATACTGGCGCTCAGCCTTCTTTCTCCGGGAAATCTCCAAGGTACAATCTTTGTCCCACCAGGGTGGTGAGGGGATTAAATTACTACATGAATTTTTAATAGGAAATATACTATCAGCAACTTCAACCATACATCTAGCCAAAGCTGCAGAGCATTCATCTTCATTACCATTTTCCAAGATGGGTAGTGTTGAAAATTTTTCTTCCACTTTGTTTTTGTATACAGAAAAATTTACATTATGAAGTTTATATTTATTAAATGTTTTTTCTTAACAGACTTTTTATTTGCAAATGGAAAGGTTAATATTATTGGAAAGTGATCACTTCCAAAAGATGAGGTGAGAGGATGCCAGAGTAATGATGGTGCAAGGCTAGGTGTACAAATTGAGAGGTCAACAGCACTAATAAAATCTGTGGGGCTAGTAACACGGGTAGGAATACCAGTGTTAAGTAAACACAAATTGTTTTTATCCAATATGTCCATAAGTTGCTCTCCTACGCTATTTGTGGTTGAACTGCCCCAAGACTGGTGGTGACTGTTGAAATCACCAAGCACTATAAAAGGTTTTGGAAGTAGAGATAGAAGGTTATTGATTTCATTCAAAATAGATGTAGTTGGGTGAGGTACATAAATTGACACAAAACAGATATTGTTTACAATTGCAGCAATAGCAGAGTATTCGCTACAAGGTAAAGGTAATACAAAATGTTTATATTGGTAAAAGTTCTTTATCAATAGAGCAACACCGCCATGGCCATCTGCTCTATCTTGTCTTAAACAAAAATATCCTGGAATTTTGAAATTAAATCCTAATTTTAACCAGGTTTCTGATAGTGAAATAATAAATGGATTATATGTATTTATTAAGTAAATAAGATCAGTTTTCTTGTTATTGATGCTGCGGCAATTCCATTGAATAACTGGCCTATTGAGCCATGATTTGAATGTGTAATTTTATTAAGAAGGTCTAGTAAAGGAGCAACGTGGGATGGTTCATAATTATTAAATTGAGTTAAAAAAATTATTAGAGGGACAATTACATCTGTAATTGTCAAATTTGAATTCTTGTTAAATTCATGTATAATAGCGGTACCATTACCACTGTTGTTGGGCATATCATAATCTTTGATCATATTCATATGTTCTGCTGGATTAAACCCCATATGAAGAGAAGGGGAACGAACTTTAGGTTTCATAAAGACAGTTTTTTTATAAGAATTATGTTGAGTATCATTTTTAATTGGTGTAGTTTTAAAATTAGAGGATGCCTTAGTTGGCTGGGATGTTAGTACCTCAGAGTAAGACTTATTAACAGATGGATGGACTTTTGCTGCCTCAAAATAAGAAGTATTATCATTTGCCATAGTCACTTTTATACGCCTTTGTCTTTCGTATTCTGGACAACCTCGTTTATTAGCAAAGTGGGAACCAGAACAATTACAACATTGTGCATCTTCTTCCTCAACTGAACATGTATCACCAGTATGATCCTGACCACACTTAAAGCAGCGAGGTTTAGACCTGCACTGCAGTTTAGTGTGCCCAAAACGACAGCAGTTAAAACATTGGACTGTTGGATATATATAGCGGTCTACAACTAATGCATTATAGCATAAATATACACGGGAAGGAAGTACTTGGCCATCAAAGGTAATAACTACTGACTGGGTAGGTTTCCATGTCACAGTATTATCAATAAAAACTTTATGGTTAATACGTCTTATTTTAATTATCTCTCCGCAGCCTACAGGAAGAGTGATTTTTTCTTTTATTTCATCAGGAGTCCAATCATGTGGTACTCCACGCACAAGACCCATTCGGGTTATGTTGAAAGAAGGCACAAAAGCTTTATAATTATTGTCTTGTAATCTCGTATCACTTAAGAAATTATTAGCAGCTTCAAATTTATTAAAGGCAAGGACAATACGGTTTCTCCCAATTTTTTTAACACTGCCATCTACTATTAGGCTTGTTGAAAATATATCGATATATCGATATTTTTTGTTCGATATATCGATATTTTTTGCCGATATATTTTGATTCGATATATCGATACAAAATAACCAATATCGAAATTCGTATCAAAAACGATATTTTTTTAATTATTAGCGGCATATCACGATCTAACTAAATTCGTATCTGGAAAAATCGTAACTAGATCTCAGATTAATGATATTCAACATATCTATGATCTGTGCTGTATTTAGTATTGTCTATTATTTGTAAATCTGTTTCGCTGGTGAATTGGTTGTGCTGATTTCCATTATATTCTGTGGAAGTGTGTGACTGTCTAGTCTTGTTTACGAAAGATAGCACCTGAGAGGCCCTGGCATTGGCATTTTCATCATTCGAAAATAGGGTCTATTTTTAGGGAGATAATTTTCGTTCCATTATTATTCCGCGTGTCATATTTCGTGAGATACTGTACTGTCATGTAGTGTAGCGGCAATTTGGTACTTTGATAATTCTTTCTTTAATTATAATTTGTATTGAACTATTATTACTATGCTAGGCTTAGGCTGACCTAAATATATTTTTGGAAAAATTGGCCCGATATATCGATATTTTTTTTCGCGATATATCGAAGCCGATATTGATATTTTTTAAAATATCGATGTATCGAAATATCGATATTTTTTCAACTTTCGACATCCCTATCTACTATGGCTTGAAAGTTATGTTTTGAAGTTATACTTCTTTAGGCGCGTTATGAAAAATTGATGAGAGTGAAATTTTAAGATGCGCGCGCATCACTGTAACACAAAATTTTAACATAATGAAGTTGGTCGCTTTAGCGACCAACTTCATGCGTTACTTTTGTGTAGGGACACGACAAAAGTATCGATACTTTGTGGTATCGAGTACTTTTCCTTTCGATACCGATACTTTTGTACTCGATACTTTGTATTCGATACTTTTACTAAATGAGTACTTTTTGGCAAGTATCGATACCTTTAAAAATTTGGATAAGCGCCTCATATTGATGGCAACGCCATCTTGTTAAATCATAGTAAACCTTCTAAAACGTTCCATAGGGTATTTGACAATTGATAGGCAACGATCTCACGTTATTGACTAATGTTTATGGAGTCCGTAAAAAGCGGATATTCATCATTCTGTCGTGTATTTTAGTGAAAATAACCAAATCAAAAAGTCCATTTTCAAGTTGCCGCGAAAACGTTTCTCTGGACAATATGGCGTCTTACTAGTGTGTGACGTCTCACGACTGTTATTAAAACGTCAAACGATACAATGTAATGTCACTTTGACCGGAAGTTTACTTGCGCGTGACGTCATTTTAGGCTCCGCCAATCCCAAGCGTTTTGGGTCACGTGACAATAGATGAGAAAACTAATATCTTTTTCGGTATTTTCGCACTTTATTTTTAATACTGTCAAATGCCCTCTTGCGTTGTTATAAAGTCAGTAACTGACATATTCAAATTCTTTCCAATCTGTGACTGTGTTTATTTTGCGCATTGTTTTGTTTCATAGTTATTTATTTAGCGACCATATTGTTAGGAACTGTGATTGATTCGCCGTTTATTGTGCTTTTCGCTTGACTGTATTTATTCAAGTGTAACACTATTATTCTGTCTGTGCTGTGTATACCTATTTGAAACCACCTGAAAAAAAAGACGGACGTAACCTCTTCTATAATTATAATCTTGAGTGAAGCATACCAATGGCAGCCGTTAACTACTTGTCAGATTCAAGTTAACATAAGTGGGTACAATGTTTTTTAATGATTAAAATCAGGCCACAGAGGCTCCGATAAGGCCCTATGAAATGTACTCGATACTTTGAAGTATCGATACTTTTGTTTCGATACTTTGACGAGTACGATACTTTTTTACCGATACTACTCATGAGTACAGTATCGATACTTTCTATTCGATATCGTGTCCCTACTTTTGTGTTTACCGCACATTAAGAAAATCTACCAACAAAATAGAAATAGAATCTCTATTTAGTGGGTGCTAACGACTGCATTGTGAAGGCCTATCAAAAGTATTTATTAATCTGGAACAACGGAACCAAAGCGCGATTCAGGAGACTACAGCGCCATCTCTTGACCATTGGTGTAGTAGAACCAAAAACCACATCTTTATTTTTTGTAATAAAGTAACAGTTATAGGTATTCATATTTATAATATTTATCCACATGTTTCTAGTTTGTATATTCGGAATACGTGTTTGAGTTTCATACAAGTGCAAATCACATATGTTCTAATAAATTATATTCAGTAGCGATTTTAATTGAATATTTTGATTATTTATTTATTTTTTCAAATTAAAACTGAACTTTATTGACTTCGTCGTTTTCCAGACTTTTTATTAATTTATTGTAATTAATTATTTGCATGCAATTAAAAACTAATTTTAAACGATGCCAAAGAAGGATAACTTCTCACGCGCCTACATAAGTACACGCACCCATTTTTTTTTACCATTGAGGTAGTAAATAGGCTTCTGGAACAATTACCAGCTATAAAATTGTATTTTCAAGCTACAGTTCATGTAGATAGATTACTTTCTGTGCAATCAATTCTCTCCAAGGCTCTCGAACCGACAACTGAATTGTACCTGGAATTTTTGAAATTTGCATTACCTATATTTACCGATCTCAATAAAGAAATGTAATCCGAGACTCCGAAATTATATTAACTATACGACAAAATACTGACCGCATACACAACGATCTTGGAATGCTTTGTACAAGCTGAATATTTGAATCTCACTGAACAAGAAAAAAATGAAGCACAAAATATTTTACACGCAAAAGAAACTAAAATATTAAACCTTGACTTCTCGAGTGAGCAGAAACATTTACCGATGCAACATATATACGTTGGTGGAATGGTGCCAAATTTGATCAGAGGAAAGAGAGAAATAGGAGAACTAGAGGAAGAACAGCTGAAAAATTTCTACTTAAAGTGTAAGGAGTTTTATATCGAGGCTGCAAAACAGATATTAAAAAGGTTTCCTTTTGACGACAAAGACCGTCAAGCATTAAAATGTCTGAGGATGCTAAATCCTAAAGCAATTCTGGATTCTGAAATAAAAAAGAAATTCCCTTCCATTGCAGATTTACATTATTTCTTCCCAAAGATTTGTCCAAATAATATAACGGAACTGGATAGAGAATGGCGAATGTTAAGAAATGTCGATTTTTCTTTCGACCAAAACAAAACTCCCGATATTATCGACTTTTAGAAACATGTACAAGAATTAAGAAATGGAGACGAATCTCAAACATTCCCTACATTGTGTGAATTGGTAAAGAAGCTTTTGTGCCTACCACATAGCAGCGCCGCCGTGGAAAGGTTATTTTCTGCTATAAATATTATGAAAACCAAATTATGCAATAGAATATCGACTACAACTATTAAAGGAGTATTACACACTAAATCCGAAATAACTGATTGCTATTCATTCGAAGCCACAGAAAAGCACATGAAGAAATTCAACAAAAACATGTATGATTTTAAAAATAAAAATGAGTGTGAAAATATTGAAGATGAGGCAATTGAAAATGAAACTGAAAAATAATTTTACTTTGATTTTTGTTTTATGTTGCTGTGATTATAAATATATCAATTGATGTGAGTTCTAGTAACTAAGAAAGTTGTTTATTATTTAATTATATGAGCAAAATTATGAAATCTGCCTTTTTTTCTTTGCCTACCGCTTTCTACTGTTTTTTTTTAGGCGAGTTGTGGTTTTTTAGTTTTTTGAGGTTGGCAACACTGCATAACAGTCACATTATAAGCGACAGAGGGAATCGCAAATTGTTCTGTATTAGAAATGGATCCCCCCGGGTCAGGGGGTTCCTTCATTGTATATATTATATTGACTTACCAGGCGATGAAGTAACTAAAGATACACTCAATGCTGTCATATCTATCAACTTTTTGGTAGATCTACCAATTTTCACTTCAGTCTACCTATCTACCACCCTAGACCTAAAAACTACCTATTTTTTAATTAGTTTGACACATCACCACTTTGAATTATTTTTATATCGACGAGCGACGTTGCGATGTATTGCATGAGCCACGCAACGATGCGTTAAGCATACATAGAGTCCAGGCCATAAACCACAAAAAAAACGTCAGCAACAGTTCGTCATGAGTTCGGCTTTCGCACAATTTCGCGCCCATATTTTACTATTCCTACTGTGGCCTATTCGCTCCTGTTTTATTGTAAAAACTAATATTAACTGCGTGTTAACGGTGCTGATTGCTGTTTGTTCTTTGTTGCGTGCATTTATTTATATAATGGATTCTGACAGCAGCGAAAGCGATGCACATAGTTCTAGGTTAGGAACTCCGCCAGGAAAACCTAGAAAAAGGTATGAACAAAAATATTCGAAATTATGGGAGAAAGACATGGAATTTGCAGGTTGGCTTCAAGAAATTACTAAGGATGACGGATATTTTTATTGCAAATCATGTAAGTGTGATCTGAAGTGTGTTCTGCATTGCATTGCATGCATTTTTAATCTTGAAAAATCTTCTAAATTGAGGTGGTAGATCTACCAATTTTGCATTTTACATTCTACCAACATTTGGCACATAATCTACTAATTTTCTAAAATTCGGGCTGGCAGCACTGGATACACTACACAAATATAAATATACAATTAAATATAACTACACTACTCAACTGGTTGAAAATCAATTAAATTTTAATAAAATTAATTTCAAAGGTAAAAACGCGCCCGCCTACTTCAACGTTTCCCACTTTTTTTTCCTTCATTACCTTATAAAGGTTAACGAAGGCCAAAAATAAGTTCTATTGATTCATCACACCAAATAAGGTACCGTAAATTTGTTCAATATCAATAGTCTATGTTCTGATCAAACGAAACCATATCGCGATTTAGATTTAGCCATCGTAGTATAGTAGCGCCATCTGTTATAAGTGTTGCAAATTAAGAAAATTAAATAAACCGTTTGTTCCCCTTCAAAGTGCCTTCAAAGATTTTGCTTTTTTTATGAATGTTTTCTTCATTTTGCAATGGGTTTCATCCTGTTTTGATTTTTTTCACTTTTCCATTTTCAAAGGCCTAACAGGCGATTTTTGTTTAAGTTACAGTGCGGGGAGACGCATGCATATTATTTCCATAATAACGTATTAACCTTTGACTCCCAGGCTATGAATTTACAACAAGATCAGTGCAGGAATTAAAAATAAGTAGATAAATATACCTAGTCATGTAGGTATTTATGGCAATGAAATTGCGGATAAACTCAATAAACATGATTATAATAATGTAGGTTTGTATTTTTATTAATATTATTTTGTTGCAAAGTATTAATCTATGGTGTAAAAGCATTTATCTAATAAATATATTTTCAATTTTATCCTAAATTGGTTAAAATGTTTTTCGTTTATTATGTGAGCGGGTAATAATTTATTATACCTAGTCAGGTCATAAATTCTGTCACATGTTTAATATAAAATAATTGAAACAAGTTTATTCATTTGTAACCATTTATATACCAAACTGAACTTAACAAAACATAGATTCTTATGACAATAAAGTTTATTCAAAATGACCTCCGGATTTTGAATCCTTCAATCTGCGCGGCCAGTCGTCGCAGCACGAACGAGGTCCATGTCAATATCGGCGGCTGCCTTAATCAAGGATGTCTTGACTCTTGAGTGACTCCAAATTGGGTTTTTGAAGTTATACTTCTTTAGGCGCGTTATGAAAAAATGATGAGATTGAAATTTTAAGATGCGCGCGCATCACTGTAACACAAACTTTTGTGTTTACCGCACATTAAGAAAAATTACCAACAAAATAGAAATAGAATCTCTATTTACTGCATTGTGAAGGCCTATCAAAAGTATTTATTAATCTGGAACAACGGAACCAAAGCGCGATTCAGGAGACTACATCGCCATCTCTTGACCATTGGTGTAGTAGAACCAAAAACCACATCTTTATTTTTTGTAATAAAGTAACAGTTATAGGTATTCATATTTATAATATTTATCCACATGTTTCTAGTTTGTATATTCGGAATACGTGTTTAAGTTTCATACAAGTGCAAATCACATATGTTCTAATAAATTATATTCAGTAGCGATTTTAATTGAATATTTTGATTATTTATTTATTTTTTCAAATTAAAACTGAACTTTATTGACTGTGTCCTTTTCCAGACTTTTTATTAATTTATTGTAATTAATTATTTGCATGCAATTAAAAACTAATTTTAAACGATGCCAAAGAAGGATAACTTCTCACGCGCCTACATAAGTACACGCACCCATTTTTTTTTTAATTTATTCATGACCTGGATACAGAGTCCTTCAGTCGAATACATTGTGGGTTACAAAATATTTTTAAATTAAAAATTAAGTAGATAAGTGTTCTTCAAAGGAGAGCAAGAATTGCAATACTTAAAATTACAAAAAATAACATTAGTTTTTCAAATTTTGGTGTAAATGCTAATAATAATAAAGTTATATTTAAATGTAATTACAATCTAAGCAGTACAAATCAATTAAAACAGAAATATTTACACTTACAAAAATAGTTACTGTTTCGTTGTTAATGCGTAGTTATTTAATAAAGCGCAGTTGTTTTGTACAATGCGTATATTATGTAGAAATTACAAAAAAAAAAAAAAAAAAAAATATCAGACGAAAAATTGCTTGTTAACGTTGAGCGTACAAAATTTGATTTTTTTGCGTAGAGAGAGGTATAGGGGGGGGGGGGGGTTCATCACGTGGGTCACAGCTGCTCTTACTGGTAGAAAGATGATGCGACGTTCCGGTGCAGGCAGAATTTCTTATCGTCTTGCCTGAACATGCCCCCGGCCTTGGAAGTACCAGCGTCCAACACCAGCTACCTATCATCAGTATCTTCCTCAAACCCAAATAATGGACAGATCCTGGGAAATGCGCGTCGTACTACTCCCGCTGCAGTCTGGATATCAGCTACTCGCGTAACTCCATCTCGCCCTGGCTTGGTAGCAATGATACGGCCTAGACTCCATTTCAGAGGTGGAGAGTTATCCTCTTTGATGACAACTAGGGTATTGGGTCGTAAGGCATCTGCATTCACCTTCCATTTCGACCTTGTTTGCATCTCCGAGACGTACTCCTTACTCCAACGAACCCAGAAATGTTGTCTTAGCTGCTCTAGCCTCTGGTAGCGTGTCAGCCGATGAGCAGGAACATCAGTCAACTGGTCTGTAACAGGCGCTGTGAGGGGACGACCAACCAGGAAATGAGCAGGACACAAGGATTGGAAGTCGTTGGGATCGGATGACATGGGACTCATAGGTCGGGAATTCAAGATGGATTCTATTTGTGATAACACTGTGCTGAATTCCTCAAAAGTCAAATGTGCATTGCCTACTACCCGTAATATGTGGTATTTGCAAGACTTGACACCAGCCTCCCATAATCCACCAAATTGAGGTGTGTGCGGCGGTATGAAAGAAAACTTGATATCCTGACTAGTTGCGTATTCTATTATGTCATGGGAACAATTACTAATGAATTTAGTGAATTCGTTAGCAACACCAACAAAATTCCTGCCATTGTCAGATACTATTTGTGCAGGTTTGCCTCGTCGAGCAATAAACCGTTTTAATGCGAGAAGGTAAGCGTCTGAAGAAAGATCACTGACAAGCTCCAAATGTATAGCGCGAGTAACGAAGCATATGAATAAACATATGTAGCTTTTTACTAATCTCGAGCCCCTACCCTTGCGGTTCAATGTGAACACTGGCCCAGCGTAGTCTACCCCAGAATACAAAAAAGGAAAGCTTGGAGTTACTCTTTCCTCCGGTAAGTTACCCATGATAGGAGTTAAGGTCTTGCCTCTCAATCGTGTACAAGTAACGCAACTATGTACGGTGCGTCTAGCGAGGTTCCTACCCCCTACTGGCCAAAATGTTTCCCGCACGTTATACAGCAACGCTTGGGGTGCAGCGTGGTGCAACCGCTTATGCTCGTGGCGAAATAATAAAACCGAAAACCAATGTTTAGACGATAATAAGCTTGGGTGCTTCTTATCGTAGTTAAAACAAGAATATTTAATTCTCCCACCCACTCGTAAAACCTTATCTTTATCGAAAAATATATTAAATTTACTTAAATTATGCTTAGAATTTAAGCTAATATTATTGGATAATAATTTGTACTCCTCCGAAAAAGATTCCTGTTGACACAACCTAACTAGAGTAATAGTTGCGCTTCTTATCTCGTCAACAGTGAGGGTGCCGAGACGTCTATTGCGCTTATTTCGGGTATTATAAATAAAACGTAGTACATATGCACAAGCTCGTGTCATACGACTAAATTGGGAAAACCTTTGAAAAGGAAACAAAAACGTTTGATTTTCTGTAAAAAATGTACAGACTACCGTCGGCTTTGTTTCTGGTAAATCTGTCACCGAGGCATTATTATTCAATGAACATGGATTAAAATTATAGTTATGTAAAAATGATGGACCTTGCCACCATAAACTAGAAGACTTGAGATCATCTAATTTTACTCCCCTGGATACCAAGTCAGCAGGGTTATCCTTCCCATTAACATGACACCATGGTAATTCCTGAGTTAGTTCTTGTATCTCAGCAACCCTATTCTGAACAAAAGTCTTTAATAATTTAGGAGCCATGCGCAGCCAACCTAGTACAATGGTGGAGTCACTCCAAAAAGTTATATTATCAAACGTATAGTTAAGTGAATCGCATAATTTTTTATATAGCCTAGCGCCTAATAATGCCGCGCATAATTCCAGTCGCGGAATACTAACAGGTTTTAATGGTGCAACCTTTCCTTTTGAACAGTACAATCTAACAACTACAGACTTGTCACTGTTGATTGTACGTAAATATATTGCTGCTCCATATGCGGATTCTGAGGCATCAGAAAATATGTGAAGTTCACGGCACACAGGATCACTCCCCACAACATGTCTCGGCACACGTATGTGATTAAGATTGTACAAAGAACTTGAAAATATGTTCCAAGTCTGCGCGATGTCACCAGAAACCTCATCGTCCCAACCTAGCCTTAATAACCACAACTGTTGCAGAATAATTTTAGCTATCATAATGAATGGGCTTAATAAACCTAACGGGTCAAAAATTTGCGAGACCGTTGACATTATGTATCGTTTAGTTATAATGTTATTTTCAATTTTATATTGTGTACTGTAATGAAATTCGTCTCTAAAATTACACCAATCTAAACCTAAAGTCTTTGAGCTAGCGTTTTCTCCTAGTGATAAATCCTTAGATAAATTATTGATATCATGTTCATCCCTATTTAATGAAAAGTTAAACATCCATTTGCGCAGTGGAAAACATGCGGAACTTAAAACCTTTTCTAAAGAAGAACATAACGCCAGTAATTGATCTTTTTTATCGCAACTAAAAATAAAATCATCAACGTAAAAATTTTCGTTGATCAACCTGGCTACGTCAGGCGCGCAGTCTATGGCTAATTGTTTAAGACACCGACAGCTTAAGAAAGCGGCTGAGGCGGTCCCGTAAGTGACGGCGTTTAATCGGTAAATATGAAATGGTTCTGACGGATCGTTGCGCCACAAAATTAATTGAAGATCCCTCTGGTCTTCATGAACTAAACACTGCCGATACATTTTTTCAATATCGGCGCACGCAGTGTATTTGTGATACCTAAACCGCAGAAGTATAGCAACGAGGTCGCCCTGTATCGCCGGACCTACCATCTGCAGATCGTTAAACGAAACGTTAGTACTTGAAACAGCACTAGCGTCAAATACCACGCGCAGTTTTGTTGTGGTGCTGTGTTCACGAAAAACACCGTGATGCGGCATAATGTAATTTGGGCTCCCGTAATGCTCTATATGAGTCATGTGACCAAGACCTATGTATTCTTGAATGAAGTCTGTGTATAATTTTTTGTAACTGGGATTACGTTGCAATCGTTTTTCTAAAGCGAGAAAACGGTTTTTCGCTTGCGTATAACTTTCGCCTAATGCCTCAGGGCCCCTTTTAAGAGGTATGCGTACACAGAACCTTCCGTCATTATTGCGCGTAGTGTTTTCGGCGAAATGTTCCTCACAATAACGCTCCTCATCGGTGCGCGTATCCCGAGACAAAGACACCTCCTCAAGCTCCCAAAAC
This sequence comes from Chilo suppressalis, assembly GCA_902850365.2. Classification (NCBI taxonomy): domain Eukaryota; kingdom Metazoa; phylum Arthropoda; class Insecta; order Lepidoptera; family Crambidae; genus Chilo; species Chilo suppressalis. The sequence continues at coordinate 11,337,498 of OU963919.1, forward strand.
TGACGTAATTGCGCCTCGATAGCTTGCGTGAAATTGCAATTTACGACCTTGGGGCAGTGCGAATAAGAGCTAATAGGCCCAGACACTATCCATCCAAGCTTAGTATCTGATAAGAAAGGGCCATTAGATAATTTTATTTTATTATTATTATTGAGCAAATCCCAAAATTTGTCTGCGCCTATCAATAAATCAATATTTTGCGATTCATAAAAAAGTGGATCGGCCAAATTAATATTTTTCGGAATAATAAATTCCGTATCCTGCATGTTAACAGCTGGTAACGATGACGTAATAGTCGGCAGCACAAAACATTGTAGTTTCGTACTGTAATGGCCGTTGCGCGATTTAATTTTTACGTCGCAAATAAGTGATGATTTTGTGACGGATTCACCAATTCCTCGAACTTCTTGTGTGGACTGTATTACTGGCGGCTTTAATAGCAGCATTTTACCTGAAATAAAATGCATATTAAAATACTTACCTCACTGAAAGCTTTATATTGAGATAGCACTTCCGTTTCCCGTCGAATTACCACCAGTTTCCGTACTTTTATTCACCTTATATCCGGTCCAGTGGCGACACCTGGCAGAAGCGCGGCCATTTTTGTTTTCCTAAGTTTTGACAGCGCCATATTAATTCATTGGCTCAATTATTTCACCAGGCAGAATTTAAAGTGAAAGCTTTCAGTGAGGTAAGTATTTTAATATGCATTTTATTTCAGGTAAAATGCTGCTATTAAACTACTTGACCGTCACTGAAAGCTTTATATTGAGACCTGTTTGTTATCGCCTGGTGATCGCCACGTACATAGATATATACGCCAATGTGACAATTTATGATAAATTTAAATATTAACATTTATCAGATTATATGAAACTGTATAAAGAAACGAGTAAGCTTAAAAATGAATCAAATAATATTATTTGAATCACGCCTTTAATTTCTTCAAGCTTACGAAGCTGCTTAACTCGCGAAGTATATATATATATATACTTCTACATATATTTGTTTTGTTAATGACCGGACGCTTCCTTGTGTAGCATTCATTTGTATTTTTGTATATCACAAATAAGGCGTACGAACGAGAGAAAAAGATGTAAAGTTGTTCGATACTGAGTCTTACATTTTACAAGACTGTACTTTTTACTTAAGTACCAAAAATCAGGGTCCCACTTACGATTACCATTATTCGGTACAAGTCACCAATCGGATTGTCTTTAACTACTTTCACCTGTTTTGAACCAAAACAAGGCTAAACTAATCTTCGTCGGTACAAATACAATGATTCGGGATAATTTCAAGTAGGAACAAGTCATGTGTACCACATGCTGAACCAAATAATACGCATAATTACTGTATGACGTTCAGAACAACATATATGACGAAGTATTTGAAACAGATCATTATGATGTAAAGAGTACATTATTGAAGAAAAGGAAATAAGTTAACTTATAGACACAGAATAGTAGGTTACGGACTGATTCTTTAAAAACAATCGACTTCAATATATGTGTTTGCCAAGACAGGTGAGCTTAGGTAATTAGACTTATCATCCATTGGTATATCATGTAAAAACTACTGACTTATTTAAAATAATGGTACTTATTTTAAGATAAGTCACGAGTTAAAAATAAGTCTCTCAAAAATCGTGTTAGTTCAGAGCCGAGTCCACAACTTGCGGGATTATTCCGATAAACATTCTTGTTCCTAGACCAATGCAACCACGCAAGCCAGCGTTTCCGAGCCATCTCATAGCTGTTTTTAAGACAGAGCTGTCGCTCTTTGTAGAATATGTTGAAAAGCGTAGTGCTAGCATATCGTGCCGTGTTCTTCAACTATACTTCCCAAGCTTTCATATTAGATTGGCGGGAAGTGATTGCAAGGTCGATTGCAGTGAATTCATAATTATTGTTAGAAGTAGGGAGTGGTTGATACAACCCCACGGAATACAAAAATGTTGAAACCGATCAACTTCTGAAGTTTACGTTTTACAACGAAATTCTCTGGTATAGTTTTTATATTGTTGCTGGGTTGCCGTGATAAATTATGCTATTCGAAGTTCAGACCAGATTTTATGAAATTCATTTGCCATCCTGGAATCTATAATTGATTGTAATTTTTCTTTTGTTTTTCAGTTCTTAGATCCGAGTCATTTATATGTATTACTTAATACTAAATAAAGATTTTGTTATTTATAAGATTTACACAGCTTACATGAGGTGTGCATGTACTATGCGTAGGGTTTGAAGTATATTTATTCCAGACAGTCGTGGCAAGGTTAGAAAGCGTAAGTTTAATATTAAGAACAGTTTTTAGTAATTTTTACTAAAATAACATAAAGGGGATAATTGCATACAATGATCTTCAAAACCTTTCAAGAATTTGGTAGATCGTGCAATCTTTCTTCAGTAACTAGCACCACTTATATATCAAAATGATCATGTTGGCCACCTCAGACACCACATACACGACATTTCTAATATTGCAAGTTTCTCTCATTACGCGATCAAAAGAGTGAGCAACCCATTTGGTTTACTTTTGTTATTTTCAAGAGAAAATATGTTATCTTCTATTTATCTGGCAGATAGTCCTTAAATTGCAGAAAACTTAGAATTCTTTACATATTTATAGTGTACTGCACTTGAGATTGGAGTTTGATATATATTGGATTTAGATAAACAAGCTTTTGAATGGCATGCGATACCATTAAATTTATTTAAGAATTATTTATGGAGCTCCCAATTTATCAACTTACCTGCACTAAATTTTTTCAAACATTAATTGTTTCGATATTCCTTTTTCTTTTGAAATGTATTATATATTACGGTAGAACAACCGTAGTGATCGAGTCAACACTTCACACCAATTAGCCTAGCCTTATAATGGGCATTGAAAGGCTTGTGTTATGGGCTAACGCCTAGAAATGCATAATGATGATGCATAGATTAGAATTTATTAGATTAGATTTTGAATTCATATTTGTTAACAACCAAAACTTAGGCACAGATGCTCGTTTTTATCATACAATGATTTGCCCCACCGGGGTGAACCCAAGACCTCGGAGTATGCGACACCTTAAAAACCACGTACATTGCACTTCCCAACGGGTACGTCAACATTCGATGTTCGATCTTTATAGTCTATTAAGAGGGTAGTTTATAGCCGATACTTATGTGTGTACGCAAGCCATGAGCGGTATGTTGCGTTGCGTTGATGTATGGATTTCCACGCGATGGAAGTAATGAATTATGTCAAGCGACATTTATTATATTTTCAATTACTTATTTTTAATGTTTCGAATCGTTTACACTTTTACAGACCCCATGGTCACAAAAATAAATTATGAATCACGAATAGACTACATGTTAAATTATGCATAATTTGCTCCACTCGAGTGTCGTATGTTACCGGTGCTTACATAATAGTACGAACTCCATAAGCGAACATGTTCTAAGGAGAACATATATTGATATTCACGTAATGGAAATAATATATTATGTGTGATATGACCCCACAAGGGCGATTATAAAATTGATGAGGATATTTCTCTATCAACGATGTTTTGTTACTGATACTTGTATATGTAGGCAAGCCATGGAAGGCAAGTCCTTATTCATAATGAGTTCCATACGGAGGAAGCAAATTATACATAATATGCCCCCGCGAGGGGCGGTCATCAGAGTTTTGGTAATATGCACGCCGCGAAGGTGGTTTGCTACCGGTACTCGTATATGTAAGCAAGGCATTAGAGGTATTTCATAAGGTTTCACGTAGTGGAAACAAATTGTATATAATATGCACCCCGCGAGGGTGATTTGCTACCGGTACTCGTATATGTAGGCAAGGCATTAGAGGCATTTCATAAGGTTCCACGTAGTGGAAACTAATTGTACATAATATTCACCCCGCGAGGGTGATTTGCCACCGGTACTCGTATATGTAGGCAAGGCATTAGAGGCATTTAATAAGATTCCACGTAGTGGAAACAAATTATATATAATATGCACCCGCGAGGGTGATTTGCCACCGGTACTCATATGTGTAGGTACGCCATGGGAGGGCATGTCCTGACACGCCTTGGGCTTCATGAGATGAAGCTTATGAATATCACTTGCCTCTGCGCGAGTTGCTCATTAGGTTGATGAAATGTCAATCACTTAAATCCATGACAAATACTTACTTAATACGATAAAAACAACCTCATAGATGGTATCTTATTAAGTGGTGCTTCATCACAGAGATCACTAACTTCTTGCAGTGCTTTAGTTTTTACTTTTTAGCTTTGTGCTAGCTGTAAAAGACCTAAGAAACGATTCTGTTATCTTATCACTTTCGTTATTAAAATTAACTGAGCAGGTGCCTTCCCGCAATGATTCATTTTTATTTTAGAAATATGCAATTGCTGAAAGAAAATTAATGTCAGGAACGTGATATATCATAAATTATCATCATACTTCTTTACCTCGTTGTTTGTTTCCAGGTTGATAAAGCCTGGACTATGATTATAATTTTTAATTTACATCAGCATATCATTTAAAATAAACGTTGAATGTCTTTCGAACAGAGCGTTCCTTTATCCTAGTTTAGTCACACGACTCATATGAGAATTTTTATTACGTGTATTGGTCAGTAAAAATGTTAGAACTTTTTATTCATAAGCCTTTAGATATTGATAGCTGGCCATGTTCAGAAAACGGCATATCGACATTAGAAATACCTTATTAAGATTGTACATAGTTCACTTACCCCTCGAACAATCTTTTAATAAAAGGGCTGGAATATCAAGCTCGCTTATTTTTCTTGAGGCAGCGATGCCGCTTTCGTTATACCAGAAGACGACAAATTCAACCAATTATTACTGCAGCTGTTCGAAGAACAATAATGACTAGATCCACACATCTTGCTGTTTTTGCCAATAATGCCAGTCAGTCGGCGGCTGAAACGTCAATATTGACCGATATTCCTTCACTCTAAACTGTAAAACAATTTAATTAAGTATTTTGTAATACATTTACCAATTTACTTTCACATTTACTTATACGGAAACATTAATTGAGTACCAAGAGAAAACACTCTTAAAATAGTTTTTATGATAAACGACCAAGACAGACGTAAAGTATTGCAAAATTTACTTTAATGTAGGTACTTTAATTTTTTAAACAAAACGCACCTTGAATTGCCGTTAAGTTTTACTCACGGCTTATTATTACTTTTTCAAACAAGCGTATTGCACAATTTAACATATTTGTTTTAAATATCCCTTATCACAAGGGCTGCAAAAACTATCAAAAAGAATAATAGTTTTACTTACGATTCCTTCACTTTTGACACGTAAAGTACCTATTTGGAATAACACGAACGGCAAAAACCGTTAAAATAAAATAGTTTTACTTACAATTTTATCACTTAATAATAATAAAACCTTTAAAATCTCACAACGATCGCTCAGATTGAGGACGTGTTGCTTCGACGGGAGTCAGAACGCCAATGAATTAATATGGCGCTGTCAAAACTTAGGAAAACAAAAATGGCCGCGCTTCTGCCAGGTGTCGCCACTGGACCGGATATAAGGTGAATAAAAGTACGGAAACTGGTGGTAATTCGACGGGAAACGGAAGTGCTATCTCAATATAAAGCTTTCAGTGACGGTCAAGTAGTTTAATAAATCACACAATGCTTGTGTAATGAAACATCTCTGGCTACCATTGTCTAAAAGCGCGCGCGCAATATGATAATTATTTTCGTTGTCTGATATCTCAACCAAAGCCGTTGACAACAAAACAGGTTTCATGCAAGCCCCGCGTAACAAATTATTTACGTGCGCTTTGTTTGCTTGTATTACGGTATCTTTTTGCACCGATGAGAAGGATGGCAGGAACGGGGTGAAGCCCGCGGGGGACACGGCCTGCTCCTCGGCGCTGAGGAGCGGCACTGACTGCGAGTTCTCAGTGGCGTGCGACAGATGAAGTGCAACAGATCTATTAGCGTTATCAGATTTATCATGACTATCGAAATGTATAAGCGAGTTATGCTTTTTGTTGCACAATCTACAGGGTCCGAACCTACAAGTTTCGACAGTGTGACCGGAACGTAAACAATTGTTACAAAGTTTTTTATCGCTTATAAACTTAAGCTTTGAATTTAAATCGTAATCGAGAAACCTTTGGCAAGAATACAGTGGATGATTTGCGTTACACATTAAACATAGCCTTCTCGTTTGCTCACGCACACGTTCCGGTGTCTTATTTGTGGAAACAGCGCAATGGATTTTGCTTGAACTTTGTGTAAACTGTTTTTTATTTTCGAAGTTATTTTTATTATGTGATAGTTGTAGTGTTTCCAGCATGTCGGCGCGGTCCTTTAGGAAGGTCATTAGGTCATCCACTGTAAGCTGTGCCCTAGGACTACTATTTCTCGAAAATAAAGTGCCTTTATACTGCTCCCATTCGCGTTCTGTAGTAGGGTCTAATTTAGAAACGATCATGTATATAATCAAGGTGTCCCACGACTCAGTTGGCTCACCCAAAACTTTCAAAGCACGTAAGTTTTTTAGCACTGTATCTATCAACCTTCTGATAAGAACATGCGACTCTTTAGCTAGACATTGCATAGTAAATAATGCTTTAACGTGATTATGCACTAACAGTCTGCCATTATTATATCGATTGAGAAGCAATTCCCATGGAACGATATAGTTATCACTAGATAATTCGACTGAATTTATAACTAACTCCGCGCTTCCCTTGAGGGATGATTTGAGATAGTGGAACTTTTCTATATTGCTAAGCTCGTTAGAATTGTGCACTAAAGATAGAAAAGTGTCTCTGAATTCAAGCCACTGCTCGCATGAACCATTGAAGGTAGGCATCGAAATAGTAGGTAACTTTACAGATTTAATGCTATGACTACACCTATTAGAACTGTCAGCGACCTGATTAGGATTTAATAAATATTCAGCTTGCGACATGATGGCATAGTAACTGTCTTCGAACAGTTCCCTTTGCGTTAACTGCTCATCTACATCAGAGGCTAACTCTTCAAGCTTATTTTGAATGTCACTAAATTCATCAAATAAATTAGCTGCTCCCTGAACACGCAACTTTAGGTCTATGCGGTTTTGTGCCGATATAGAATCTAGATTGAGCAAACTGATATAATTTGAAAATTTAGTCATCTATCTACCTTCACAATACCTCGCTTCTTTACTAAGTCTCTGAACAAGGTATCATTACTTGACTTGTAGGGAGACTTATCGCGAACATGACCAGATTCTAAGCTCATTTTGGTGAAGTATGGAATGGATTAGGTACTCACGTTTGCAAAGCAACTGCCTCAGTGGAATAATTAGGTAGCAAGCACAATACACTAGCAGAAATTCTCACTGAAATCACATGAAAAGCACAGCATTACACAGTGGAAATGGAGTTGAAGATGGATAGGCAGGATGGCTGGTCGTACCTTTTATGCGCGTTATCAAGTACGAGACCGGTAATCCTCCAATTTGCGGCTATTCTTCAGCTCCTCCTTGGCAAGTTCAAGCTGATCACAAGTGCGTATGACGGTTGGCGTGAAATATTCCAAATCCTGGTCCAAATATCTGCCTGGATGCGTTTTAGCAGGTCTTTATGCGGCTCCGAAGGTCCAAATGTTTCGTTGTTAATGCGTAGTTATTTAATAAAGCGCAGTTGTTTTGTACAATGCGTATATTATGTAGAAATTACAAAAAAAAAAAAATATCAGACGAAAAATTGCTTGTTAACGTTGAGCGTACAAAATTTGATTTTTTTGCGTAGAGAGAGGTATAGGGGGGGGGGGGGGGGGGGGGGGGGGGGGGGGGGGGGGGGGGGGGGGGGGGGGGGGGGGGGGGGGGGGGGGGGGGGGGGGGGCACGTGGGTCACAGCTGCTCTTACTGGTAGAAAGATGATGCGACGTTCCGGTGCAGGCAGAATTTCTTATCGTCTTGCCTGAACATGCCCCCGGCCTGCCATGCCAACACCAGCTACCTATCATCAGTATCTTCCTCAAACCCAAATAATGGACAGATCCTGGGAAATGCGCGTCGTACTACTCCCGCTGCAGTCTGGATATCAGCTACTCGCGTAACTCCATCTCGCCCTGGCTTGGTAGCAATGATACGGCCTAGACTCCATTTCAGAGGTGGAGAGTTATCCTCTTTGATGACAACTAGGGTATTGGGTCGTAAGGCATCTGCATTCACCTTCCATTTCGACCTTGTTTGCATCTCCGAGACGTACTCCTTACTCCAACGAACCCAGAAATGTTGTCTTAGCTGCTCTAGCCTCTGGTAGCGTGTCAGCCGATGAGCAGGAACATCAGTCAACTGGTCTGTAACAGGCGCTGTGAGGGGACGACCACAATGTATTCCTTAAACTAAATATTCTGTACAGCACGTATAGTGGTAATAAATTTTCTGTTAGAGTACTTCACTCTGGAATACCATGGCATTGTAGGTAGGTGTTTTTGAATGTTTGCATACCATTTGCCTTTCGTCTGTAATGTATTTTGCCAGTAGGAATGCCAAAGCTGTCTTGAAATTTCTTTAAAGTGACTGTAGAAGTCTGTAAATGGAATGTTCAGTATGTGGCTATGATCTTCATCCTGCTCTATATGTGTGAGGCTATCTGCTATTTCATTACCTTCTATGCCACTGTGGGAAATTGTACTTCTATTCCTTTCCTATTTAGTTGTTCTATTAATTGAACTACATTACACAGTATATGACACTTTTTACTATATATTTTATAGAGCTTGCTGTATAGCATAGCTTTCTGCTGTAAATATACTACAGTGTTCATTAATTTTGATACATTTAGAGTAACCAGCCTGGGGATCATAATAGGCTGATTTGACATTATTATTGTCTTTAGAACCATCAGTATAAATAAAGTAATAATTCATATAGCTGTGCTTAAATTCTAAAAAGTCGTTGTTATTAAAAATATTGTTCAAATGGTAATTAAGTGAATCAACATTTATTAAACTTTTAAATGGGCATGTATATATTGGCCACATTTCACTGTTATGAATTCCGTAACAGTTGTTTTTTACATGAGTGAATATTGTTATCATTTCAGGATTATTGAGCAGAGAATCAACAGTAATGTTTGGGGCTGCCATTGATTGTAAAAGTTGTGACATTTGATTGAACTTTTCTGTAAGGATATTATTAGAAGATAAAACCTTAAGATTGAATTTCATAGCTAATTGCAGTCGTCTCAAGAACAATGGAGGTATACATGTTTCAATTTCTAATGAGTTTATAGGAGTAGATCTCATTGCTCCACAGATTAACCTCAGGCCTATATTTTGAATTAGGTATGTCTAACTTCTTAAGCAGTGTGCATTCTTATAAGCAAAACTGCTATAGTCAAAATGGCTACGGACTATGCTTTTGTACAGCATACTAATGGTCTGAGGATCTGAACCCCAAAAAGTTCCAGCTAAATATCTTAAAACAGTTACTGCTCTTAAAGCTTTTGTACTAATGTGATCAATATGTTTGTCAAATTTTAGCTGGTTATCAATGATGACTCCTAAAAATTTATGTTGACTGACAATAGGAATCTCTATATTATTGTATGAAATTTTTATATCACAATTAGTTTTACTGAAAATTAAAACAGAACTCTTTTCTGAACTTATATCTAATTTAAGCTTGTTGTTGTAATAGTATTGTAACTGCTCTAAGGCATTGTTAATGTTGTTTTGTGCAATATTTATATTTTGATTGGTACTGTACAAAAGCAAGTCATCAGCAAATTGCAATATATTCACATTTTCTGTATTTACATACTTTAAAATTTCCGAAGTATACAAGTTATATAATAAAGGAGATACAGTGGCTCCCTGCATTGTGCCCTTATTGGCAATCTTGGGACCATATAATTTATTATTGAATTTCACATACACTGTTCTTTTAGTTAGAAACTTATAGAGCCATTTTATTGTTTTTAGTGGTATATTACTGTTGTGCAATACTTCTACAAGAACTTCAATATTAACATTGTCGAAAGCACCCTTGACATCTAAGAAAACACAGATCATGTTAGAATGACTGAGTTTGACTTGTTTAACATCATGAACAAATGATACAAAGCTTTCAGAGCAACTCTTACCCTTTCTAAACCCATGTTGGATTGGAGGAATCAACTTGTTGGTTTCTGAAAAGTAATCTAGTCGGAACTTTAACATATTTTCAAATAATTTCCCTAAACAAGATGATAATGATATAGGTCTATAAGAGGAAGTAATACCATGTGTTTTATTTGGCTTTAAAATCGGAATTACACATTGTGTTTTCCAAGATTCTGGTATAATGCAATATTCCCAAAGTTTATTGTAGATGTTTAAAAGAATGTTAAGTGCATTAGGGTGTAAATGTTTAATTATCATATAAGGTATATTATCCAGTCCTGGTGTGGTATCTTTCCTACTTTTTAATGATTTGATAAGTTCAAAAATAGTATATGGTTCATTAAGAAATGTATGTACAGTGTTTTCCTCAGAGTGAAGCAAGTTTAAAAGTCTTTCCTCGTTGGTTTCAGTTGAGTCAGATAAATTATTTAAAAATTCTGGAACCCATTGATCATCGAAATGCTTGTTAGAGTTATCTACCCTTTTAAACTTTTTTATATAATTCCATATTCTGGAGACAGGTGTTAATCTATTAAAACTACTGCATAGCACTTTCCAAGACTCTTTTTTTTCCTGTTTAATAATTAGTTTTTTATGGGCATCCATTCTCTTATACTCTATAAAGTTAGAAATAGATGGATTTAATTTATACATCCACAAAGCTTCTTTAGATTTTTTAATAGCATCCTCACAATTTTTGTTCCACCAAGGAGCTGGTTTCCTTAACATTTTTTGATTAGGTGTTCCCTTTCATTTCGGTATTGTTTGGTCCCTTATATTATTTAATATATTTACAAATTTGATATACAACTGTAATGGCTGATCATTTTCAATATTTAATTCGGAAAAAGCTATTTCTGAAAGTGTATAATATTCATCCCAATTTGCTTTGCTATAAATATATTTTTCTTCAACAGGACCAATTCCAAACTGTGATGGCTGGATATTCAAATAAAGAGAAATTGGGAAGTGATAACTGCCCATGGGATCGTCTTGTACACACCAATCACATAAATGAGCAATGGAGGGGCTCACAAGTGTTATATCTATTGCAGAGGGCTGTCTATTGGGATGTGGAAAAGTAGTTGGAGTGCCATTGTTCAAGATGCATAAATCAAACTCATCTATTATATCAAATAAGCTATTACCTCTGCTATTACTACTCTGACACCCAAAAGCTACATGATGAGCATTAAAGTCACCCATGATTATACATGGTTTGGGTAAATTCTGTATAATGTTTTTTAATTTACTGCTATTGAATCTACCATTGTTGGGTTGACAATAAACACATAAAATAGATATATCACCAGATTGCGTTTTTAAAGTTATGGCTATGTTCTGAATAGACTCGTAAAAAGTTGTATTTAAAATACTGTATTTTAAACTATGTTTAATTAAAATTCCGACACCATTACATTTATTTTTAGAATTCTTAAATATAAAATTATAGTTAGGAAATCTTGGAGGATGTCTATTTTCTGTTAGCCAGGTTTCATTAAGTAAACAAATGTCAATATTTTTTTCCAAAATGAGCTTTTGAAGTAAGGTTTTTTTGCTCTGTAAACTTTGTATATTGTACTGAATTATATGCAAATAATTATCCATTAAATTAAATTTGACAAAAATATATCTTTTATTTTCTTAGATGTTAAGGGGGCTTTACCATTGTTGTTGCCTAGAGCTACAAGGGATTTCACTATGGCATTAAGTATTATTTCATTATTAGCAATTAGGTTGACATCAAAGTGGTCATTATTTCTCTTATAAATTGGTGGGTAAGATTTCATATCATTTATAGCTGGGGGAGAACTCACCACAGCGGCATAGTTTTGCTGAGTATATTTAATACGTTTCTCTTCTATCTTCTGCTTCTTTAATGGACAGTCCCTTGAAATGGCCAAGTGATTGCCACTACAATTTATGCAGACAATTTCTTCCACATCACATTCTTTGTAGGAATGTTGACCAGCGCAAGATGAGCACATTTGGGTACTTCTGCAAACTTTAGCCGAGTGATTGAATTTTAGACATTTGAAACATTGTAGTAGGGGGGGTATATAGTGGTGTACTTTATATCTAAAAAGTTGTATATAGGCATATTTAGGCAGGCAGGTTGTTGCAAAAGTTACTGCAACTGTGGTTAAAGGTGTGAGTGTGTTGTCCAATTTTTTCATGAAGCGCTTAATGGATATTACCTCTGCATCACAAACTAAGTTTTTGTATATATCTTCATTTGTCATGTCTGTAGGAACAAACTTGAGTACACCAATTTTTTCCGTTAGATGAGAAGGGATGAAGGCCTTCATTTTATTAATAGATAAAAAGTCGTCCTGTTTCAAAAAATAGTTAGCGGAGGACGCTTTTTTAAAAGTCACCCCAATTTTATGAGCGTTTACACGATGAACCCCTACTATATCTGTAACATGTTCGGTGAAAAGTTTAGTAAGGGAAATAGGGTTTCGAATTCCTATTTTGTCTTGCTCAGTGGATACCACATAAACGACAAACTCATTTGTGCTGTTATCTAAGAAAAGACGTTTATAATTGGGTTTGATAAAAACATTGTACTTTTCATTTTCTTTCTTTCTCGAATTATTAGATATATTATTATATTTCCTCTTCTCTGCAGGATCTTCCCCATCACTCTGGGCGCCCATCTCCAATCCCTAGCAGTTTTTCCCGTTGTTTTTGTGCGCAGAAAGGCTAATTAAAGTTTAAAATTAATTATGAGGAAAATTAAAAGCTCCCGCTCAGTTTGACATCCCGCCAAAAAAACACTCCAAATTGGGTTTTTTTTTTTTTGAAGTTATACTTCTTTAGGCGCGTTATGAAAAAATTATGAGAGTGAAATTTTAAGATGCGCGCGCATCACTGTAACACAAAATTTTAACATAAAATTTACTTTTGTGTTTACCGCACATTATGAAAATCTACCAACAAAATAGAAATAGAATCTCTATTTAGTGGATGCTAACGACTGCATTGTGAAGGCCTATCAAAAGTATTTATTAATCTGGAACAACGGAACCAAAGCGCGATTCAGGAGACTACAGCGCCATCTCTTGACCATTGGTGTAGTAGAACCAAAAACCACATCTTTATTTTTTGTAATAAAGTAACAGTTATAGGTATTCATATTTATAATATTTATCCACATGTTTCTAGTTTGTATATTCGGAATACGTGTTTGAGTTTCATACAAGTGCAAATCACATATGTTCTAATAAATTATATTCAGTAGTGATTTTAATTGAATATTTTGATTATTTATTTATTTTTTCAAATTAAAACTGAACTTTATTGACTGTGTCCTTTTCCAGACTTTTTATTAATTTATTGTAATTAATTATTTGCATGCAATTAAAAACTAATTTTAAACGATGCCAAAGAAGGATAACTTCTCACGCGCCTACATAAGTACACGCACCCATTTTTTTTTTGTTGAAGTTCTCCCGTTTTAGGGAAGGCAAAGGGAACAATGCCCATACAGCCCAGTCTTTAATTAAATTAATCTTCTTTTTGTTTTTACATTAGAATGTCGGTGTGACGCATTCTAATGTTTCTTGGAGTGTTTGGCACGAAATGTATCGAGTTGGCTTTTTAGATAAGCTTCTGTGAGGTAGTCAACACTACAATAAAATGCTCACGTCCACTTGACCGGAATAGCGTATATTAACGATTCCACTAATTCTTCAGTTACGCAGACGGTTGTTACACAAAACCACACCAATTTTCTTTCACAATATCCACTATGAACGAATTTAAGAATAATTAAAATAAGACGCCAACCGCACTCGATGAAATCCCGCCAAAAAACCTCCAAATTGGGATGAGTGAGACTTTATACTATAACTTCATGGTATTAGGTAAAAAGTTACCATGTCGTTTTTGCGCGTTACTTGTTGCAGGACAGATACATTCTAATTTTAATGATTCTTTTTGTTTGACGAATTTCATAATTGCAGACTAAATTGACCTCTACGTATCATGGGTATCACATAAATGACATTCAGTTGCGTTGCTGGTGTATATAAACGTACACCGCCAATAACAAATCGAAAAAAATGAAGTGGGAATTCTAGCTCACAAAATTGCGTTCAACGTCGGGCGGAGTGCAACGAAGCAACGATGTAGCGAGCTGCGCAAGCTTTAAGAACAAGCAATTTTGTGAGCTAGAATGCCCAATTCATTTACTACTGTTGACTATTTGCAACTGCAAGTCCTTCATCATCCGTAAACCGTTTTGAAATGTCTCGGTAAGAGCAAGCGCAGGATGGTCGGCAGGCTTTGTCGTATATGTATACTGGATGTATACTACGATATGGCATATTATTACGATTACTAATAATATAAAATGAAGGTACTATAAAATGAATCTATTCAGCTACTTAAATATGCCCATGTGTCATATCTATTGACTACCAGGATATTTTTTACGGTGTCATATCTTTTGACTCCCAGGATATTTATTTTCGATGTCATAATAAAAAAGGCTGTTTTTTATAGATCTGTCGTTTCATACTAATTACATTCTTGGCGGAGCTGGGTGCGTTTTGCCCATTGTCCTTTACATCATACAGTCAGCTTATAACCATGGGTCCCACACTAGGAGGTCCTGTATCGTGGGCACCCAATGAATGTAAAAACAAAAAAATCTTGCAACAGATGAAAAGTAAAATTACAGAATACAGAAACTAACTTTTTAACTACGTTACAAAGTAATAAAGTGTGTGTGTGTGTGCTTGTCTGTACCTATGCATGTAGGACGGTGAGAGCCAAGGACTTCGGGTAATGCTATTCCAGTCGTTTAAGCAGGTTTTCGGATTGCTTAAAAAAAAAAGATTTATTTTATCGATTTTTACAAAATAGATTTGTTTTTATATATAAACAACTTCGATCAGTCTTTGGCAGAATGTTACTACACCCATAGCCTACATTAAAATGATTCGTATGTTTTCTAAACCGATAAAATTAAAAGTCCTTTTTAAAGTAAATCTACTATATAAAAATAAGTCGGGTTTTCCTTCCTGACGCTATAACTCCAGAACGCACGAACCGATTTTCACGGTTTTGCATTCGTTGGAAAGGTCTCGGACTCCGTGAGGTTTATAGCAAAGAAAATTCAGGAAAAATTAAAAAAAAAAAACTTCTTTTAATCACCAAACGAAATGTTACATAAAACGAAGCCATCTGGTGGCGAAACGGTGTTCGCCGGGTTTGCTAATGTTTGTTTTTTTTTTTTAAGTACAGCGAGCTTCAACTTCGACACCTCAACGTTTTAATAATAAACGAGAACAATCTTCGTTTATAAAATCGTTTCCTAGTACGACTCATCAAACGAAGTTGGTCTCATTTAGAGGTCAAAATAAATCGCCTGTGTGCGTCTGCATAATTTGCAACGAAAATCATAAAGTTCATGAATGTCCAAAATTCATTGCAAAATCGATTCAGGAAAGACTAGCCGAAGTGGCTATGTACAAGTTATGTGGAAACTGTCTAAAACAAGGCCACCGAGCGAACGATTGTCGTGGTGGTCCTTGTCGCGAGTGTAATAAAAGGCACAATAGCCTGCTCCACGAGCCTGCGCCATGCGATGTAAACAACGCGGCAGTGCTAAGTCAATCAGCCGTGGTTAACTTTAGTCATTCAAACAGCTCAGTGCTTCTGTCCACCGCGCTCATAAATGTGTCCAACCCTGTAAGCAAAGAAGCTCACACGGTTAGAGCATTGCTGGACAGCGGGAGTGAAGCTACTTTCATTACGAAGGCATTGCAACAAAAGTTGTGTCTTAAAGTGCAGCCTATTGATTTCTTAAAGGTAGGCATTGGAAACAGCCGTGCAAAAAACGTTGCGGAACGCTGTAATGTCCAAATAAATTCTTTGAACAGTAAATTCAAAGTCATTTTGTCATGCTTAACGTTAGATGAGCTAACAAGCGACATACCTAAAACGACAATAAACGTCGAAGGCTTGAAATTGCCTAAAAACATTAAACACGCCGATCCAAACTTCAACCAATCGGCTCCCATCGATATGTTGATCGGAGGGCCCAATTCTCGCGGCGTAGATATTAAATCGGCTTCGAGATAATATCGATGGTAGGGATATCTATTGAAAATATCTACTGATGGTAAAAAATGCTATTCTCGTGGATTTTCGATATTCCAATGATATTATATCTATCGTAGATATTCTTTCACTGCCGAATGCGTTCCGTTTTTCTCGATTAAGTTAACATCATAGTCTATATAAATAAATAATAAATTAGAGCAGAATTTTACAAGCAACAAAATGATATTTTATGAATTCCATTCATATTAAATTTTTTAAAACATTTTAAAACATTTTTTGAGTATAAGAAATCTCAACTTTACCTAAATTGTATGCGTATATAATTTCAACGTTATGTATAATGAAACGTCAATATTATTTAAAATTCTCCCTTTTCAGGGAAGGCAAAGGGAACAATGCCCATAAAGCCTAGTCTTTAGTTATATTAATCTTCTTTTTATTACATTCGAATGTCGATGTGACGCATTCTAATGTTTCTTGGAGTGTTTGGCACGAAATTTATGGAGTCAGCTTTTTCTCTAAGCTTCTGTGAGGTAGTCAACACTACAATAAAGTTCTCGCGTCCACTTGACCGAAATAGCGTATATTTTAAAGATTCCACTAATTCTTTAGTTGCGCAGACGGTTGTAACACCAAATCACACCAATTTTATTTCACAATATCCACTATGAACGAATTTTAGAATAATTAAAATAAGATGCCAACCGCACTCGCAGAAATCCCGCCAAAACTCCGTATCGTCAATAAGAAAATGGTGTCGATTCTGGCATGATTCTCTAAACCTAAACGTAAATTTTACAACAGTGTATCCTTGTCATTCTCCATACAGAATGAAAAGGAGAGACTGATGTTAAATTTAGTTTTAAGTTTAGAGAACCGTGTCAGAATCGATAACAATGTCATTCATAACTTTAAAGATTACTAACCAATTTTTTGTTTAAACGTATTTTTTTTATGAAGTCGGCGTGCCTCATTTCAAATGATCCCTCTTGCTCTCACAACGGCGGCGCCTTAGCACAGCAGCAGCAATCACGTCATTTATTAAATCATTGACGAAATAATGAATCAACTCATCCATCGTTAATATAAACTGGTGTCGATTCTGGCACGATTCTCTAAATCTAAACTTAAACTTGACAACAGTGTTTCCTTGTCATTCTCTATACAGAATGAAAAAGAGAGACTGATAATAAATTTAGTTTTAAGTTTAGAGAATCACGCCAGAATCGACACCATTGTTTACCTACTTCTTTATTTACTAATTTATTTATGAAGGCAGTTAACAACATCTTGAGGTAACAATAACTGGCAAAGACACACGACAACACAATAAATAATAGGTAAAAAAAGTGGAAATAACAAGATTGACATGCCAAGATCCATAGATATTTATATATCGAAGGCTCTTTACCAGTCGATGTATGTCTACTGATCATCCGTAGATAAATATCTATTGCGACATGGTGAGAATAGGGCAAAAAGGTTTTCCTTCGATAAAAGCCAGATCATTCGATATATATCGAAGGTGATATAATATCTATGCCGCGAGAATTGGGCCCCTGTTTTGGGACATCATCGGAAGTGAACAACACTCCCTTGGCCCAAACAATCCAAGATTGCGTAATTCGGTGCTCGGTTGGTTGGTATCTGGTCCTATAAATGATACTAATCACTATCAAAGTAAATCAATTAAGTGTAATCACACACAAATCACTGATTCACAAGAGAATGAAGTGCACAAATTGTTGCCTAAGTTCTGGGACCTAGAGGACGTTCCTGATAAAAAAAATGTCATGAGTCAAAAGGAAAATGCTTGTGAGAATCATTTTTTAGCTAACACTATTCAACTCGAAACGGGTAGGTATTGTGTTAAGCTCCCGCTGAATGACACTCCGGACAAACTCGGAGATTCTTATTACGCAGCCAAAAAACGTTTGTTAAGTTTGGAGAAAAAATTTAAACGTAATCCGGCTCTTAAAACTGAATACGTAAAATTCATGAATGAATATATTCGGTTAGGCCATATGTCCGAAGCTGTAAACAGCAAACCATGTCCCGGCTATTTCCTGTGTCATCACGCTGTGTTTAAAGAAAACAGTGAGTCCACGTCACTTCGAGTCGTGTTCGACGGCTCGGCGCCCTCCTCCTCCGGTCTCTCGTTAAACGATATTCTCATGGTGGGTCCAAATGTCCAAGACTCAATCTTCTCGATCCTTATCAGGGCCCGGCAATATAAATACCTACTTGCCGGAGACATAGAAAAAATGTACCGCCAGGTACTGGTTAACGAAGATGACAGAAATTTACAATTAATACTCTGGCGAGAGGATGAGTCGAGGCCTATAAAATCATATACCTTAAACACCCTGACTTACGGTACAGCCAGCGCTAGTTACCTGAGCACACGCTGCCTGAGCCAGATCGCGGAGGAGCAGAAGGACGAGCTCATAAAAAATATAATTAAAAGGGATTTTTACGTAGATGACCACTGTGCCTCGACTCGAGCTCGGTGCCGCTTTGCTGTCCGCCAGGCTGTGCAAGGCAGTTTTAGAGTCACTTAGGTACCAGCCGGACCGCATAGTGCATTGGAGCGATTCGAGTATAGTACTGGCTTGGGTGGCTAATATCAATAATAAAAAGTTAAAATCGTATGTAGCAAATCGGATTAGCGAAATACTAGAGTTAACAAAGTCAGCTGATTGGAGATACGTTCCCACTGCCGAGAATCCCGCAGATTTGATATCACGCGGCGTCGACGCTAGCCGCTTGGTGTCTCTGGAGCTGTGGTGGTCTGGTCCTCGTTTCTTGTTGGATCACGAGTCTCGCTGGCCGTTGTTGAAGAGTGCGCTCCCCGATGAGTTACCTGAAACAATAAAAACTTATACTGTAGTGATAAGGCAATCAATTATAACGTTTGAAAATTATTCTAATCTTACAAAACTAGAAAGAATATTCGCATTCGTTAAGCGATTCATATTTAACATAAAAAACAACACTAATAAAAGAAAAGGCATACTTACCTGCGATGAGTTGGCTGAGTCGTTCAATGCGCTTTGTTTACTCGCGCAAGGAGAATCGTTTCCTGATGAGTACTGCACATTATTGAAAGGCAAGGAATTAAGTCCAAAGTGCAAATTAATGGCGCTTTCCCCATTTTTAGATAATGATAAGCTAATTAGGGTTGGCGGTCGCCTTGAGGCATCTAACTATCCTTTCGAGAAAAAACACCCCATTTTGTTACATGCGAAGCATCATCTGACTAGGCTTATTTTTGAGCGCGAACACGTGCGTATAATGCACGCTGGCCCCCAACTGTTGTTAGCATCGGTTAGAGAAACAGTTTGGCCAATTAATGGCAGATTATTAGCGAGGCGCACTGTCAATCGATGCGTTTGTTGTCGACGTCATCGAGGTAAGACGCTTTGCCCAAAAATGGGCAATTTACCTACACAGAGAATAGAGGCAGGATTCCCTTTCATGTCCACTGGCCTTGATTTCGCTGGTCCATTTCATGTTTTGAGTAACAAACAAATAAAAAACAAATAAAATAAAAAAAATAAAAAAATAAAAAAAAAAATATAATAATAAAACAATAAAATAACAGACCAGATTCGTATGTTTTCTAAACCGATAAAATTAAAAGTCCTTTTTAAAGTAAATATATCATAAAAAAGGTGTCCGTTGAAATCTAATGACTGTAAATTAAATTATAAATTACGCCAAGAATTACCGTGTACTTATGTCAATATTTTTTGTGCATTTAGGCCAATTTCAGCAATCTCCTTTGGAGACCGTTTTTCTCTACCTCATGGGAATCAAAAATTTTTTGCATAACTGTTTTCTAATGTCTTACAGATAAAAGTATGCAACAAATTTTGCCGACGACTTTCCTGTCTCACTTTTCATTGCACATTGCGAGGGTAGCAAACTTCCATCTTCCATATTTTAGAGTAAAACAGCTGGTAGTTCGCCACCGGGGGGGAGGACTATATATTTTTGTGATTTTAACTCCGAACTCTAATAGGTAGGTACTGTGCTTACTTTTTTAAGATCCTCAGTTGGAGCACGATGGCACAGTGGGTCAATTATGCTTCAGTAATAAAATTCTAATGTGATGTCAATATGATGTTGATGCCAAGTTGACATTGTTTTTATATGGTGTTATGAAACATTCCTATGTCACATCAAGATCATATCAATATCATATCCTGTATCACATTTTTGACGTTTATGCGATACTATTTTAAGTCAAAAAGTTGAATGTAATACGCATTTAAGTTGATATCATTTTATAGAGTTGATCATCATCATAGCATAAGTTGATGTCATTTTGATATCGCATTTTTCGGAGAGCATAATACGTAATGTGAAATAGACATCAAAACAATATCACAATTGGACGTAGTTACGCGAAAACGTTCCAACCCACAAGTCACTCGAAAATGAGTTACCATAACCAGGGTACTATTTTTGCCATATTACATCATGTGCACACAAAGATGCTAGTATTTTTAAGTTAGTTTCATCAATAAAGTTTAACCCAAATGTTCCAACCCACCATTATGCCAAGGACGTGTACTCAAAATAAAGTAAAAACATTACATGCATACTGAAACATATTGTTAAAAACTCTTAATAGAATAACATATCGTTATAATGTTCCACTTGTCTTGGAACATTATACTAAATTCATAAAACGCACATTTAATGGTTTCTTAAATGATCCATGTGGGTTGGAACGTTTTTGCAAAATCTTTATACATTTTTTATTTCTGCAAAAATGTTCCATGTAATTTGAAACCCTTTAGATTAATCCATACTGTTTTTTTAAGCTGCGAACACTGTTCTAAATAAATTGAAACCTTTTATTATAATATATTATTTTCATATTTTTTGCTATAAACAATCCACATATACTTGATCCATTTTTGCTATTAAATATGTTCTAGAGAAAAAGATATTTTTTACCAAAATAAATAACTATGGTATATTTGGACGTAGTAACGCGAAAATGTTCCAACCCACAGCAACCCCAATTTGCAATTTACACACTTTTTCCCTGTAATTATTTCAGGCAAATACTATTGGTTTAACTATGGAATGCCAAACTGATTATTGAATGATATGCATATTTTTTGTAAATACATAATACAAGGGGCATATAAATAGGTAAAACGAGTTTGAAATGTTTTTGCTAAATTAATTTTGTATGAACCTTGTTAAATAGCAATTATGCATAAACTTTCCAAAACGAATTTAAGTGTATTATTTTATAAAAATAAACCAAAAAGAAATATGTAAAATAATAAATAACAATGAGGAACATATAAAAACAACAAAAAAATATATTTGAAAATGTATTACAAAAAAATAGAACGTGATCTTTTGAGCTTAGAACCTATGCCAAAAATTTGTTGATATGGTTCCAAAAGTTATCAAAAACTTATATTATAAACATTCAATTTTCATCATCGTATTCTATGATCTCGAAGTCCGGAACTCCACCAAACCCATCAACATCATCAGTGCTTCTTCAGAACTTTGAAGCGTTCTATAAAATTGAAGGCAATCCTCGGGTATGTAGTGGTACATGGATTGTAAGTCCACTAATTTCGCTGGAGCAATCGGTTTGTCGTTAGGCCACAATAAGCAAAAATCAGATTCTTTTATGTATTGCAGTTCTCGTTTTATTCTTTTATCAATTTTCAACTCATTGAAATCGTCTTCCATCGTAGACCGCATAAAAATAGAAAACATTTTATCTTTATCCAACTTAATTTCTTTTGTATGTAGCCAACTAACTTTAGATGAGTCTGTAAACTTCTTCCTATTGATAATCTTCTTTTCCAGTTTAGTTGTACTAAAAAAATCAGTCTTTGTCATTTTGTAAACTTGAAGAGGTTTAACTTTTTTACTTAGTTCTACAATAGTGGTATCCATAGTGCATTTAATGATACTGGGCATTGTTATGTATTGGTAGAAGGAGAGGTAGAAGAGGTGCACAGGAAGTGGATTGCCTTCAATTTTATAGAACGCTTCAAAGTTCTGAAGAAGCACTGATGATGTTGATGGGTTTGGTGGAGTTCCGGACTTCGAGATCATAGAATACGATGATGAAAATTGAATGTTTATAATATAAGTTTTTGATAACTTTTGGAACCATATCAGCAAATTGGCATAGGTTCTAAGCTCAAAAGATCACGTTCTATTTTTTTTGTAATACATTTTCAATTTTTTTTTGTTGTTTTTGTATGTTCTTCATTGTTATTTATTATTTTACATATTTATTTTAGATATATTTATAAAATAATACACTTAAATTCGTTCTGGAACGTTTATGCACAATTGCTATTTAACAAGGTTCATACAAAATTAAATTTAGCGAAAACGTTTCAAACTCGTTTTACCTATTTATATGCCCCTTGTATTATGTATTTACAAAAAATATGCATATCATTCAATAACCAGTTTGGCATTCCACAGTAACACCAATAGTATTTGCCTGAAATAATTACAGGGAAAAAGTGTACCGCTAAAACACAAAATTGCGTTTATCTCAAAATGGGGTCGCTGTGGGTTGGAACGTTTTCGCGTAACTACGTCCAATTAGCGAGCATAATTGGCCTGCAGGTGGCGAGCGCGTTCGGCTGCGTTCGCAATGATGGATGGTTGACTAAAAATCTTCTATCTCGAGTTCCTCCGTTCCTATGGAAGCATCGTTGCCAGAGTTTTTGTTTGCCAACTCAGGGTTCAGAAACTTTTAGAGGGAAAAAAGCGGGATTTTTTCGTCGAAAGCGGGACACAGTAAATAATAATAATAATAAACTTTATTTCTCTCCACAATCTTATACATGCTTCATGAGTAACAGATTAAAAAACTTAGGTCTAAGATTGTGAGAGACTGGTGACCAAACTAAGCTGACGCCTGTGTCTCAGTGCACCAGCCTCTCCCCGCTTAAGAAAGTGTTCAAGCAAAAAAAAAGGAGAACAACGATAAAATCTAAAATTACATTTATATTATTTTGAATGATATGGAATATGGTAGTGTTGGTTGTGAGTATGGTGTTTATGTGCATGTGTGAAGTTTGTGTGTGTGTGTGTGCGTGTTTATGTGCATGTGTGAGGTGTGTGTGCGTATGTGTGTGTGTTAGTGTGCGTGTGTGGAGGGGGCGTGTGGGACTGGCTCGTAATTATGTAAAGAAAACGTATATAATCAAAAGTTTTTAATATTTACCTTTTTATTAGGGTACCCAGTAAAAATATCTATAGAAAATGTATTTTAATAAAAGTATGATATTTTAAATCAGATTTACCCTATCGTTAAATAGTCGAGTCTCTGTTTGAAGAGTTGTTCATTACGCGCCGGGCAGGTGGCCAGTCCACACTTGTCTGTGCCACTCGCGCTTTCTCAGTAGGTTGCACGCACGATCGAATTATTCCCGAAAAGGGGGATTGACACTGTCCGCGCGGGACATTTAATTTTGATTTAAAAATAGGGGCATTCCGCTAAACTTGGGACGTCTGGCAACGCTGTTCGGAAGGTACGTTAAGCCGTTGGTCCCGGCTGCATCTGAAGTCGTTAGCACCCGCCACTGGGCCCGCGTGGTGGATCACGGCCCAAAATCTCTATTCCATCCATAGATAAGGCCCGTGCCCCAGCAGTGGGGACATTAATAGACTGATGATGATAATGATCCCCACGTATCAAACTTGGGAACCTCAGTGTGATACAATGTAAACCAGTGCAAGTCACTCAACAATAATAATATGCCTTATTAGCCACAGTCACACTCACATTTAGGATTGTGGACGCCCCGGGCCACTTAGAATTTGTATGCTTGTTAACCCATCGAAATTTTGTTATCTTTTATCCTGTTGTGGAGGCCCCGGGCAACTTAGAATTTGCACGCTTGTTGACCCATCGAAATGTTATTTCTTAAGCTGTTGTGGAGGCCCCTGGGCCACAGCCCCACCTGCCCTGCCTTAAATTTGGCCCTGAATAATCATGTGTTAGTTGTACAAAGTACTGTAGGCTGTAGGTAAAGGTAAAAGAGCAAAAAAAAAATCAAAGGAAAAGATGTTTACTAGTTGGAATTTGAAAGATTTTTTTTTCCGAAGTCTATTGTGGGGGCTCGTTATCTCGTTTGTGGAGGCCCCGGGGCTTTCGCCCCGGTTGCCCTCCCCTAAATCCGGCAGTGCTCACATTAATGGCTAAAACTCTACCTCCTTACAAGGTACGCTTGAATTGGAGCGGCCGTTTGAAGTATAACCTTCACTTTACAGAAGACCACATCAAAATAACTACCACTACCTTTTAGCGGTGTTGTGTTTGTGTCCATGAGTAAGATTCCAGGTCTCCACGGGGTAGGGGATTGAATCAGGGCAGGCAAAGGCGCGAGTGATATTTTATATATCGCAAGTGTATATATCGATGACCTCCGTGGCCGAATGGTTTGTACGCCGGGTTTCAAGGTATCGCCTATACGAGCATTTGTACTTCAGTCATGGATGTTTAGGCGTTGAGCAGACGACGGGGCGGGGCGGGCATTTTGTCCGCGAAGCAATAAAGACCGTGTCTGCCCGTCGATGTCTGCGGCTGCCCGCGCCGCGTACACAAAGCAGAGGCGGTCAGTTCAGGACGTTCATTCTAGTGAATAGTCCATCACTAAGAAGCGCGTGGCGCGGACTGAGCTGACCGCCCCGCGCCGCCGTCTGCGTTACTGCATATAAACTGGTTTGTATGATCCACGGCGGGCAGCCGCGGACTTGCCGCGCCGCCACTGCCCGCCGGGCACCGGCGGCGCGGTCTTTTTGCCCTCTGTGTGCGTTTGAAGTATAGGATTCACTTTGTGCTATTATTCGCGGCGAAATTGACCGGCCCGCCCCGCCCCGTCGTCTGCTAAGCGCCTTAAACATATTAATATGTCGCCATCAACCTATTAATGTCCCCGCTGCTAGGGCACAGGCCTTCTCTATGGATGGAAAAAGGAGATTGGCCATGACCCACCACACGGGCCCATTGCGGATTGGTGGGTGCTAACGACTGCAGATGCAACCAGGACCAACGTGCTTAACGTGCCTTCCGAAGCACGGAGGAGCTCGAGATAGTACGTTTTTGGTCACCCATCCAATGACAGGCCACTGTGAAAGTTGCTTAACTTCAACAATCGCAGCCGTAAGCGCTCACCACTTGCTTCACCGAGCTCCTTGGAATAAAGGTTTTATTAGTAAAAGTATGTTTGACTGATCTATAAGTTTTATTTTACAGGCAACTCATCACCCCAGTTACTTGAACGAGCGCACCTGTACGTAGTCTGGTCATATTTGCCCTTTGAAAATATAATCTCTTTCAGTTCACCCTGTGCTGTACATAATCTGCAAATAGTGTGTCTGGATCGTACTATTGGTGCTCTCACTATACGAGGCCACTGAGGATCATCAGACGGCCGTTCACCTTTCCTTAAAATAACATAAGAGAATACATCTGCCATAACTTCCTTCTTAGACGGGAATGGTAATGATTCATACTTCATAAGAAAATTACAAGGCGTTTCATGTTCTAAATATCTCGGACATATGACGTCATTCGGGCATGGAGCAAATGCATAACCACTATTTCTCCCTTTCGGAAGATTCAAAATGAATTCTCTAGCTTCGTTGACAATTTTGAAACCAGCATTGCTACCATTTTCTACGATTATAAGGAAATCTTCAGTTTTCCTCCAAAGTTTCTGTAATGTTTCTAGTCTACTTTTCATACTAGGCATTTCGAATAAGGAGAATGCTGACAACACTATGTTGTATTTTGTATCCGATGATGCAGGAAGAAACTGTCGTTGGTAGAATCCTTTCAGCGGCATTTCCACATTGTCTTTCCCGTGACACAGTATAAGCCGCGCCAAATCATTCATATGTGCTGAGGTATCAACACAATAGTATTCATAAATATCACCTTGCCATAGCGTGTTCACTGCCCATGTACCAGTCCCTACACCAGAGCCGAAATCAAAGAAACTTCTTGGTTTGTAATCTGGCAATTTTCTTTTTATTTCGTCTAAAATTCGTACCAGGATCGCATACTCCGGTGCAGCTCTAATCATAAGATATTGCAAACAGGTTGGATTGTCAAAAGAAATATTTGCCCATCTGTAAACTTTTGTTTTGAGAATATTAAACACTTTTGATTGTATTTTCTTTTGCAAGTTTTGTTCTTCGTCTTTACTTAGTTCTTTATTTGGTGTCATTTGCTTTGAAACACTACTGTACACTTTTTCAGCTTTTAGATTTATGTCAGTGTCCTCCGGAGGAAGCAGTCTCGACTTTATGTAATTATTTAGTTCCACACTTTCTTGGTGCATTGCTTTTGCGTTAGTATCTTTTAAAATTATCATAATAGCCTTCTCTATAACAGGAGGTATGCTAGCGGTTTTGATACGGGATGTCCCGGGATGCTTGCGGGGTTTGAATTCATTTTTCTCGAAGCTATCCCTCAAATTTGCATCAACGGCCACTCTGTTTGCGGAATTGGCATGAATGGTCGAAATGTAGCGCAAATTAAGTTTTCTAAACATTATTGTAACCTCAAAAAAACAAACATTGAAGGCAACTCGGAACAACCCAACCAGCAAAATGTCATTGTCATAGGGTTGGGTAGATATAAATAATCGGTTTATGAATAAGTATTTTTTATCTTCATACACCCAGACATTGGCAGAATCGCCACGTAATGAGACGCAGCCATAATCACCAAAAATTGAATTGAATTATCTTCATACAATGACAATTGATATGTACTTATTTTTGAGACAAGAATTCAATTTTATTTTATATTTATTTTAGTATGATAGAAAAAATTACTTATATAATTAAAATTATTGCACTCTTATTTAAAAGTGCCAAGCGTCCTCGGTCCACTATTCTCCTAAAGAATGACTTTGGCTAGAAATTACATAACGTATAATCCAAAAGTGCTATGGTGGTGTCGATTCTAGCATGATTCTCTAAACCTAAACTTAAATTTGACAGCAGTATCATCATCATCATCATCAGCCTATTAATCTCCCCACAGCTGGGGCACAGGCCTTCCTATGGATGGAATAGGGAGATTGGGCCATGACCCACCACGCGGGCCCAGTTCGGATTGGTGGGTGACAGCAGTATATCCTTATCATTCTCTATACAGAATGAAAAGGAGAGACTGATGTTAAATTTAGTTTTAATTTTAGAGAATCGCGCCAGAATTGGGCTCAATAAATACTTAGATATTTATATCGTTTCAAGTAATAACAACGCGTGCATTGGTATTATTATATCAATACATACTGGTACATATACAGGAACTATGAACCTTAAACCAAAAACCTTAAAAAATATAATATCACATTAATATTATAAAGGCGAAAGTTTGTGAGTGTGTGAGTGTGTATGTTTGTTACTACTTCATGTCTAAACAGCTGGAGCGATTTTAATAAAATTTGGTATGGAGTTAGCTGACACCCTGGATGAACACATAGGCTACGTTTTATTGCGGGAAAATATCCCTAATAAAGCGCGGGCACAGCTAGTTATAACTAAAATATATTATTAAAAGGAGTCCCTTTAGGCAAGGTTACGAAGATACTAGCAGCGTTCCCCCTTTGAATAGCTAAATTAATTCTTTATCTATGTCGACTAACCTTTTTGATATTTTCTTAAAAAACCTTATAACGCTAGGACCCTACGGACCAAGGATCTCGACACCGAAAGGGGCAAAATCATATTCGAAGGCCAGACCCCTGTATTTGCATGCAAAAGAAAACAGCTAGTAAAAATTTTAATTAATAAATTTCGCATTACATGCTTAAAAATATAATAACCAACATTATAATCCACCGTGGCTGTTAATTTAGGATCGGCATTTAACAAGCAGATTCACAAGTAAAGACATTACCTTTATCTTACATCCTAAACTGGTGAAGTAGTAAATACTGGCGGTCTTCCCTTGGTTAAAAATAAATATTTGTTCTTCTGAAAAATAATATACTTCTTTAATAATTTGCCGGCCAAAATATGATAAACGGACGAATTTTGATTATGTATTTCACGTGACTTAGACTAACAATAAAAAGTAAAGTATGTAGCCTTAATCTTTTTAGTTAAATAATAATCGGTAAAGTTAGTTAGTTTACTTTAGATTTAAACATCAAGCAGTTACATGCTTTAAAATAATAAAAATCGGTAAGTTTAAAAATATCGATTCTATATTTATTAATAATTGATTTCACTTACAACCAACTTACAACTCTAAAATGTCAGTGTCAGGTAAACACTATGATATTTTATGAAACATTTACGAAGCATGATTTATTGGATCACAGATTTTGTGTTGAAGCTATTACTTTATTTGTTAAGCTGGGTCCACACGGTAGCGACTTTAATCGATAACGACTCACTGGCGATGTCAAAATCAATGTGTGGACGTGAATATTAGCAGAGATTTATTGTCGCTGCCAATGCAGCGATCGAATCGCTGCAAATCTGAAAAGTCGAAGTCGCATGATAGTCGCCAGCGCCATCGTTGCTGTGTAGACGTGGCTGGATTTTGAAATTTAGCGGAGCTACATTAATATTGGGCCCAATTCTGGCGTTCCAACTTATATCTAAAACTAACTAAAATTAGATATGGAGTTGTCAAATTCAATTTCGTATTCTGTAATGACACACTATCTCTAAATTTAAAATTGACGTCGCTAAGTTATTCAACTTAGATTTAGATGATTAAATGGTATTCTGAAACGCGTTCTAAATGTCATATTTTCTCTAAAATTAGAAATGTCACACTAAATTTAAGAAGGACCTACGGAGGTCCTCTCTTTTAAATGTGAATAATTGAGGCCAAATATCACGTAAATGATTGCTGTTTTGAACTTGATGTTAAGGTTGGACATGGGTTTATTTCGTTAAAAAAGACAAATTTTATACAATAATGAACGACGACGGAGATAATAATATATTAGCTAGATCTTTTATTTTTTTTAAAATGATAGTTAAGTCTATGTTTCGATGCGGATTTATTAAAAGCATATTAATGTGTCATGGCCTAATGCGGCTTAGTGAGGGCTAACGACTGCAGATGCAGCGAGCAGCAACATAGGAATTCGATAATAAAAATACATATTGGGTTGATCACCCATCCTAAGCTCGGCCATTGTGAAAATTGCTTAACATTCACGATCGCAGAACGAAAGCGTTACACTTGCTCTATTGTGGTCTTTCGTAGGTAATGTACACGTATATCTTGTACAAAATACTAAATAATTTAAGGTAAAATCTTTTATAACATAAATAAAAATCCACTTCATATAAAAACAAGCTAAAAAGATAAGAAATCTATGTACTAATTCTATAGGTGGTTTTGTTTCTATGAAGCAGTTTTTAATATTTGTTGAATATGAAATGTTTTTACTTCCAACTTTTTATAAGCTAATCATATTTCTTAAAATAACCAAACACGAAATAAGTACCTACTGTTTGTAATTGAAAAGTTTGTTTTTATAGATCCGAAACTTGGCCTCTTCACCAAATGAATAATTGGGATTTGGAACGATCTCGCCAAAAACTGATAGAAACAAAAAAGATAAAAATAGGTTACGCATCTCGGATTATACAATAAATGAGAATAAAATCTTCACAAAACAGCCGAGGGGATAATTACAACCTCTTACCGAAACCGAAATTTATAAACGTAGGTAGGTACCTACGAGTAGGTAATAGATAGATGCGCTGGATTGAGAATTTACGATGCGAGAAATTTTCAAGGATGATTCACATTAGACCGTGTAGGCGGTAGCAGAGTTAACTAATCATCATCAGCCTATTAATATCCCCATTGGTGGGGCACAGGCCTTCCCTATAGATGAAACAGGGAGATTGGGCCATGGCCCACCACGCAGGCCCAGTGCGGATTGACGGGTGCTAACGACTGCAGATGCAGCCGGGACCAACGGCTTAACGTGCCTTCCGAAGCACTAAGGAACTCGAGATAGAAGATTTTTGGTCACCCATCCAATGACCGACCACTGCGAAAGTTGCTTAACTTCAACGATCGCAGCCGAACGAGCTAATCGTCTGCGCCATCGAACTCCTCTAGTTAACTTATATTAAATAATTTATTTTACATTCATGCTATGGCGGTAACTGACTGACTACCAGGCGGTAACTAACTGACAACCGAGCAACAAATGAAACAACGCTCGGAAAAAATTTGGTCCCGCCTCGGCTCTGCCACGGCCCGCTGCATGAATACAGCGCCGGCGCGGTGCCGCCGGTCAATCGTAGTGATACCTCAGACAAAACAATAAACGTTTTTGCTCGGACGAGACACTTTGTAAATTACAGATCGGCTCGGTGACCATGCTACGACTGAAGATCGCCTCAGGACTCGACACGGTCCATCGTCACTGATCATCCTGAATAGATTTGTTAGGTACCAAAATCTAGTTGGTACCTATATTTTAATGTTATTTTAAAAGTGGTAGATTTCCCCATCCTTTTGCCAAAACAAATACTTGGCATTTTCTAAGAAAAAATATGATTATTAAAGTTCTGCCCGCAGATTTAATTACTCCTAGTTCTTATTTTCCCCCAAAATAAGGATAAACACTCCAAATCTAGAATCCCTAAGTACCACAGAGTGATTCACTCTATAATATGGATTCATAATTTGTCATGCAGTAAAATAACAAACTTATTTTAAGTTTCCATATTTCAAAAATTATGAAGAACAACAATGAACTACTGAAATAAGTCAAAATCACTGAATAATAAGTAATTATTGCTAATTTAAGTAAACCGATAATTACCGGTTCAATGCTTTTACCTAATCTGTGAATTCAATTTACATGCTCGTTTACAGCTGTCAACTGTGTTCTTAATTTAGTTTATATATGTAATTTCAGAATACCAATTCTCTAAACCTAAACTAAAATTTCCTCTCTGATTTTAGGTTTAGATTTCCATATAGTCCCATTGTCGGTCTCTTGTAACTAAATTTATATAATTATATCTGCGAAATGTATACTAAAAAATCGCTACAATGTAGACCCATAAGTCATGAATCGCTAGCGAGTCACCGTCGATCAAAGTCGCTACGTGGAGACCTAGCTTTATAATAATGTCGCCGTCTATTTTTGAAATAAACTTCCATGCTAGTTTTATTTCCACGAAACTCTCTAGAAACTGTCTGTTGGTTGTGTATCATCACGCCTAAACCGCTTAATAGATTTTGATGAATTTTCAGTGGAGTTAGAAAAAAAAACGAGCGAGCCTTACACAAGTCGCGTATGATGTGTAGCTTATGAAGGTTGCTTTCCAATTACAGCATTAAAGCGCATTATGCGGCATAATGCTTAACGTTGAGTGTTCCAACTACAGCAACGCTTCGCACAATTGAGCACTCTCAAAAGTGATGCTTTCGTGTGATGCGTGCAATGGTACCAACTTAGAGACAGAAAATTAACAAGTGTTTTTTCTTTAAGTTGGCATTGATCGAAATGTTTTATTTATATGTTATCGTTAGTAATATTATTTATTGTTGAAAAAATATCAAAACTTTCGTTTCATTAAATAGTGTGACCTAAACCCGCACTTTACGCACGCTTTTCCGTGACCTAAGTTGCCTATTTCTGCACGGTGTGTAAATGAATTGACCAACTTCACTCATGTAGAAAAAATAAAAGGAAACACATTTAAATGTCATTTGGAGCTTAAAAACTCACAGCAAACAAATGACAAATTAGCGATAGGTTAGGAATTTTCAATGACAACCAAAACAAGGAGAAACGGTTAGCTATAATTCATTCCGCGAGAATTGTATCTTTTGGTCGAAAATGGCCAGTTCGGATAGTGACCTAAGCGAATACGAGAACGGTGAAATTGTTCCGGACGCAATTAAAGAAGTGGCGAAGTCGGTGACATTGAATTTGTTGCCCCAAAATTCGAAACGGCTGTATACAGCAACGTATAATGCATTTAAAAAATGGCGACGAGAGAATAAATCGAATTCGTTTTGCGAAGACCCGGCCCCCCGAACCCCCCCTCTTGCCCGCGTCCGGGGCGGGTTTATGTCACACTTGCTATAAAATAGTATACGATACTTGTGGCCTAAGTTGCCTATTACTGCACGGCGTGAAGTTAGCGCCCGAGCGGAGCGAGGTCACGCGTATCATAATGTACTATTTTTAAATAATCGAAGTTCATTCAAACTGTTAAAAAATAAATATAAGTATGGATGAAGGTTCAAACATTGGCTTTTTTTTTCAACACTGAACTTAGCGCACTCTGCTGGTGCATTTGAAAACTAATTCACGTTCCAATTAAGCATCAGCATAATTGGGCATTGTGCGGCACTGAGTCGCATTAAGCTCTGTAATTGGAAAGCATACGAAACCTCACATTATTATTAAATTATTATAAAAAGTAGTATTATTATAGTTATAATTTTTATTATTTTTAAAGCATGTAACTGCTTGATGTTTAAATCTAAAGAAAATATAACTAGAAAAAATTCCACGCGGACCAGGCAGCAGACGGGACTCGAACCCGCACCCTTCGCAATCCGGGCGAATGCACTGACCAATTATGCTACCGCGGCCCTCACGGACCGCGTCGAAATTCTTTCTAGCTATTCTTAAGCTGCAAGGCAGCGCCATCTCTTCGCATTATAGGTAAACCCACAATGTCAAATGAATACTTTTACAAGTATTAAACATTTGAAAGAAGAAATAGCAATTATAGTTATAATTTTTATTATTTTTAAAGCATGTAACTGCTTGATGTTTAAATCTAAAGAAAATATAACTAGAAAAAATTCCACGCGGACCAGGCAGCAGACGGGACTCGAACCCGCACCCTTCGCAATCCGGGCGAATGCACTGACCAATTATGCGAAGAGATGGCGCTGCCTTGCAGCTTAAGAATAGCTAGAAAGAATTTCGACGCGGTCCGTGAGGGCCGCGGTAGCATAATTGGTCAGTGCATTCGCCCGGATTGCGAAGGGTGCGGGTTCGAGTCCCGTCTGCTGCCTGGTCCGCGTGGAATTTTTTCTAGTTATATTTTCTTTAGATTTAAACATCAAGCAGTTACATGCTTTAAAAATAATAAAAATTATAACTATAATTGCTATTTCTTCTTTCAAATGTTTAATACTTGTAAAAGTATTCATTTGACATTGTGGGTTTACCTATAATGCGAAGAGATGGCGCTGCCTTGCAGCTTAAGAATAGCTAGTATTATTAGTCAAAAAAGAAATAAAACCAACTACAAAAGGAATAAGCCATTTGAACGCACTTTTTGGCGGGATCGGGAAGCGGAACTTTAGCAGTTTTGTTTTTCTTGTTAAAAATTGTGTTTTTGCGGATGATAGTGTCTAATAATGGTGGATTATTAATCACTAAGTGTTCGGGAACATGTACAAGTGTTGGCAAGTGAAACAAAATAGCGGAAAGTGTCTTTCGACGTTCCCTCAAGAAGTCCACGGGGAGGTTCCAGTAAATCCCCACACTTTTACTGAAACATAGGGAACCCCCCTGGTTGACTTGACTGCCACTTACTTTGACTTGATTTATTACTTTGACCACGAGTGTTATAGTATTTGTAAACATTTTAATACTTGACATTGGCTAAATGCACAAACCGTGCGAAGCCATTAAGAAAAGAAAAAAAAGCCATTTTAACATTTTAATCTAAAATCAAATCAAATAGCGCGCGCTTTCGTGAATTCCTGTTTCACACTACCTTCCCATTTCACGAAATCGCTCCCACAAATTGCAGGAAAGCGAGAGGAAAGATGTTACACATCAATAAAAAGGAACTGACTACGGACGAACAACTCTCGTAGTTAAAATAAAGCTTGAAAGAGTGGAAAAACAAGTAAACATCAGCACTTTTTTTAATAAATCATCTTTATAACTTTTATGTGTTTACACTTTTAGAACTAAGATTTTGTTTTATTTTATGCATTACAACTAAGATTTTGTTTTATATATTATAATTTACAGTAGAATCAATAAACAATAAAATAGCAATATTTTGTAAATGCTCTGAGATATTACATATGTTTTTAACTTTAGGTATATATAAATCTCTTAATTTTTATGGCTTTGTATAATTTTCTGCTATCCCTTTTATTTTATAGATAGTAATGAGATTAACTTTAGTAATGATTTAGCATATTAGTACCTACCTACATATATTGACACTTGCTTTGATTAAAAGCAGTTTTCATCCAAACGAAATAAAAAATAAAATGTGTGTTCATAGGTACTATAATAACTTAAATATTTCAATTTAAGTAAACAGATAAATTAAAAAATTTACACAACAAAATTAATTTAAAATATTTATGTACACCTTCATTATTAAGTCTAAATTAAATAAATTATTTACTAGTTTTAGAAGTTTCTTCTTGCTTGTGTTTGTCAATACAAATTTTGAAATCATTAACTTCTGTTTGACATTTTCTCCAGTCCTTTGTAGAAGCAATGCATTCCTATAGAAAGAACAAAACAGTAGCATTATAAAATATAATTAATATAACTGGCAATTTTTGAAGTAAACCTAGTTATTGTAGAACATGTATACTTAGATTAAAACAAAAAGGGTAGATACGGTATGCTCATACTAGCATCAAATAAAATATGATCCGACTCAACTACATAAGCATCTCACATACACGCACATGTCTGTATATAAACATTCAATCGAGCGAGCGAGACAGAACTATACGCTTCAACGCAACATATTTTTGTCCTGTTCCTGATAACAAAATGGTGATTACGTAAATAACATTCACGACAAACCATGTTTTTACAGTTTTACGAATTAAAAGTGTTGCAGACGCATTTGTTACTTGATTTAGAACAATTTTTGTTCTTTATAAAGCATCGAAGACATTGTTTTATCTTCGTTACACAGAATTTACGCAATATTATTATATTGAGTGTGCAATGCAGCGTGTTCGAATGTCCAATTGTGACTAAATGCAATTATGGTCATGCACCACAATTTAAGCCGATCACATTTGAGCCGTGAGTGGCGTATCTTCCCTTTTTGTTTTAATCTAAGCATGTATAATGTGTTAATCCTCATAGGTTAGGCAGTTTGTTATGCTATGAAATAACACATAATAAAATACTTCAAAGCTCATAAAATTTATATAAACAAGATAAATATGCAGCTGCAAAAACATAATAATAATGAACATAGATTCTTAAGATTGGACACCAAGGACTTCAAAGACATTAGTAATACACCTTGTTATGAATTTTATTCCTAGATACATACTTGAACTTTGTAATGTAATTCTAAACATCCAGTTTTCTTTAACATAGATTCCACTGGGTCATCATCTTCGTCTGCCGACATAACTCTAGGTTTCACAGTCATTTTATTATATTTTTACCTTGATTCAAATCTTTTAAATTTTCTTTTATAAACATAACCTGACCACAATGCGTGCGGGTGGACCTGTCAAATGTCACAACAATCAGCTGATTACTTTTGACATTATACTTTTTAAATCATAATGGCATGGAGGCCATGCATGGTGCATGGAATTATTAATGGAGTTCGCCCAATTGAACTTTCTTTATTGTTGCTGTATCGCCGTAGCGACGTTTATCTTCCTAAGCCTGCGCTTCGATAGTCAGAAGGTGAATGAACATTTATTTAGGGATATTTAAGGTTCCTTTACTATTCCATTGGCTTATGATCGTGACTCGTCATGCAGCGCTGCTACAATCCATAAAGACCCCTATATCTTATTAAATTGGCTTATCAAGTTTTTCAGGTGTGACCAGATTATTCACTCTGCAAAGTTATTGTGGTCTGTGGTAAGACTTACTAGCATAGACAAAAACATTCTAGTTTGTTGTTTTTTTCTTTTTAGGGTTCCGTACCTCAAAAGGAAAAAACGGAACCCTTATAGGATTACTTTGTTGTCCGTCCGTCCGTCCATCTGTCAGGACCGTTTTTCTCGTGAACGTGTGGTGGTATAAAAACTGAAATTCATATCTAATACTCAGGTCTACTGTCCCTTGGAGCTGTAAAAAACTATAACTTCTAAGCAGTGCCGTCTTTGACCTATTGAAGGCCCTGGGCATATTAGGATAATGGGGCCCTTATGACTTCCGTTTGGTGATATAACAGGAACTAGCGACTTTGTATTTGATCGCGGGGCCCTGGTCACTTGCCTAAAGTGCCCACTGGGAAAGACGGGTCTACTTCTAAGCCAAAGCAATCAAAAGATACAGCCGTTTATGCCGCAAATTTTCGAAACTCGCACGGGAATCAAAAACCTACAGGGTACCTCCCGTGAACTTAAAATCTTGAAATTTGGTACGAAGTAACGTCTTATAGTACAGATAAAGGAAAAATTGCGAGAACTGTCAATTATTAGTGACATCAATATAATAAAAAAATATTTTTAAAAATTCAGGTTTGATCGAGTCCGACTCGCACTTGGCCGGTTTATAAATGGTCCTTCGACACCGAGCAGCCGGCCTATTCGCTTACTTTTTTGACGTTTACAATGTGAATTAATGAGAAAATCACATGTCTATCGATGTCTTTCAGAACAATTATCTTAGTGGCATTATAATAAAGCAATAATAGATCACTAAATAGCTCAATGATTATCATTGCCATCTGTCAAACGCAGTTAGCGAATAGGCCTACAGAGGTCCAAGCCCTACATTTTTCTTCTATCTGTAACTATATCTATGGTTCTATTTGTAAACTTCAAAGATTATTATCATGCTTAAGGTCTCAAGGAGTCATGTGAAGTAGCAGCTTCAATTAAAACGATTAGACAAATGAAATCCACTGAGTTAATATAAATAAGAAATTTATTTTTAAAATTTAACAAAAAATCACTTTTTCTTAGTGTCTATCTAAGCGAGTATTTTGCTTTTGTTCCTGAGAGCGACGTATGCAACCAGAATGGATATAGCTGTAGCCAACACTTCAGAGTTCACCCACGGACCAGAGTAGCCTGTAACAAACATGTACATAAAATATATGATTAAAGTAGAGATCTTACTGACTTTGTGTCACTAAGCGCGTTCTATCGTCTGTACCACGGCGAGTGTTCTGAGGAGTTATTCTCTCTTATTCCACCTTCCCTTTTCCTTCAGAGGACCACGCTCGCTGGCCTTCCGTGTCACCGTCTAACTGTGACCACAATTCCAATGCGTACAAAGAAATTTGGTGACTCATTTCTTTGTCGTACTATCCGTAAATGGAATGCTCTGCCTGCTCACGTGTTCCCTCCTTCTTACAACCTAGGATCCTTTAAAAGAGACGTGAAGAAGCAACATGCAGGCCGGCAAGGTGAGGATGGGAAGGGAGGATGTGGCAGGTAGAACTGCTTTACCAGCTATCTTCACGTCTGGACATTCACTTAACATCTGGTGGGATGGAGTCATTTGTCGGACCTTACAATAAAAAAAAACTTAAACAGACCCATAGCTCTTGCTTATGGAAAATGACTTTATGAGTTACCTCATATTGAAGTCATTTTTCAATTTGACGACTCTGTATATAATACAGGGAGAAAAAAACAGCCCTTGCTGAGTTCCTTGTCGGTTCTTCTCCGTACAAGGTCTCCCGCCATAGATTTGCGAACCGATGGCGTAGCTCTTCGACATTCACAAGTGCTTGTAACAGCCTAGACTGAATAAACAATATTGAATTTAGATTTTTTTATAATTTTTATTATTTTTAAAGCATGTAACTGCTTGATGTTTAAATCTAAAGAAAATATAACTAGAAAAAAATCCACGCGGACCAGGCAGCAGACGGGACTCGAACCCGCACCCTTCGCAATCCGGGCGAATGCACTGACCAATTATGCTACCGCGGCCCTCACGGACCGCGTCGAAATTCTTTCTAGCTATTCTTAAGCTGCAAGGCAGCGCCATCTCTTCGCATTATAGGTAAACCCACAATGTCAAATGAATACTTTTACAAGTATTAAACATTTGAAAGAAGAAATAGCAATTATAGTTATAATTTTTATTATTTTTAAAGCATGTAACTGCTTGATGTTTAAATCTAAAGAAAATATAACTAGAAAAAAAAATCCACGCGGACCAGGCAGCAGACGGGACTCGAACCCGCACCCTTCGCAATCCGGGCGAATGCACTGACCAATTATGCTACCGCGGCCCTCACGGACCGCGTCGAAATTCTTTCTAGCTATTCTTAAGCTTTAGCTTTTTTTTTTTTTTTTTTCTAGTTATATTTTCTTTAGATTTAGATTTTTTTTTTTGAATTTTGAATTTTATGGCCGTACGGCCTAACCGCATCATCCCTAGAGAAGGGGTTGATGCGGTATAACCGCTGACCTTTACAAGTGCTTACATACTTTTTATAAAAACGTTAATGCGACTCAGAAGCCTTTGCCGTTGGTACTCGAGGTAGCGTTGTGGAACTAATGATATTTTATTGTGTTTTTTTAAAAGGTTGTTTTTATATCTTGTTGCAATGCAAGGTTTTACGTTGCAATAACTTGATTTATTGTTTTTTTCTTCTTTAATTTTCAATAGCGAAGGAATTTACTATAACCAAAGTTGAACAACTATTACTCATAATGTAAAGCCAGAAACATATTAACGTGTCGTGGCGTGACGTGGCGCATCGGTTTCATACATTTATTATGGGTTAGAGAGAGATAGAGAGGTTAGAGCGTCGACACGACACGACACGTAAATATGTCTCTAACCATAGTAAATGTATGAAACCGATGTGCTTCTGGCGCGCCACGACACGACACGACACGTTAATATGTTTCTGGCTTAACAAATCTGTCTTAACCGTTATAGTTTTCCTTAAAAGTTCATTCAATGCACTATTCTCATGTATTTTTCCAGGTTTTTCAAGCCAATAGTTTAGCTTTTAGAGGGGGGGTGGTGCCCCACTCAAACAAATATTAGCATCTTAAAGTTCAATATTTCGCAAACGAATCCCTAAATCGAAAAAAATTGTCTTGGGAACCCTTAAGTAATTTTAGATGACCTATTCAACGATAACCCACATGATGGGGTGATGGTTTAAAAAAAACATCCTTTGGTAGCTAGCTACCCAAAACATAAATGGTAGCTAGCTACCCAAACTTGGAGCGAACAAACGAGAGCTTGGTATCCTGCCGTTGTAAATGTCACAAAAAGTTGCAGTCTGAACCAGCACAACCTCCTATAGATACTACACCCCAAGCGGTAAAAAAATGTACTGAGGCAGTCGATGTCCTTCCTGACGAATATTATGAAGAATGTATCTGTTCTGAAATCTGGCCAATTAACGCGCGAATCAAATCATGGACATTTCGTGCCTCAAAAACTAACTTTCAAAAAGAACGCGATCAGCAACCCAAGCAAAGAAACTAAACCTACTAAACCTCGTCGTCGTAAGCAAACAGTTATAGATTTGGACATATTTTACCAAAATGTTCGTGGAATAAAAACTAAACTTAAAACATGGAAAACAAATCTAATGTTAATGGAACATGATATTGTCGCCGTTACCGAAACATTTTTAGATAGCTCAGTCCCAGACAGTGAGATATTGTGTGGTGGATGGAGTATCAGACGACGGGATCGTGTCTCGCTGGGAGGTGGCGTTCTACTTGCTGCACGAGCTGGAATTATCCTGCAACGCTGTCATCACCTTGAGACTGGACATGGCGAAGACATGTGGGTCTCGTTTGCTTATCAAGGACAGACTATCTTTATATGTGTAGTGTACATTAGTCCCAGTGCTATTGATGATATTTATTTTGATTGGTTTTGTAAAGTAGAAGATGTTCTATGTAACTTGAAAGGTCAAGTCATAATACTAGGTGACATTAATTTGAATAGTGCCTCTAAAAATGTAAATAATTATTATTGTTATTTTTTGTCCGTTTGTGGTTTGAAAGAGATGAATGATATTTCTAATTTGCATGGAAGTAAGCTGGATGTGGTATTGGTCCAGGAGTGCATTGATGTAACTAAGGTTAGTTTATCTGAATTTGGTGGTATTGTACCTCTTGATTCATATCATCCCCCGTTGGATATCGGTCTGCGATTTGCAAGGCATAAAAACATTATTTTTAAACTTGAACCTAGTAATGTAAATACTTCTAAAGATTGGAATTTTAATAAGGCGGACTACTCAAAAATGGAAGAGTTGCTCCTGAACACTGACTGGGGCATTGTCACAAAATCGAAAGATATTAGTACCGCTACATATAATTTTTATAAAATATTGTATACTGTCTTCGATCTTTCTGTTCCCAAAAAAATAAGGCCAAATAAGTTGACAGATTGCTATCCACCATGGTTTGACAGGGATATTATTCAGGATATAAAACTTAAAACTAAATTGCATCGTGCTTGGAAACGACTAAAATCAGACGATATGCGCAAATCATTTTCCGAATTAAGAGCAAGCCTTAAAAGTCGCATAAGCAAGGCCTATCAGTCCTATACGCAACGTATTGAGAGTAATCTCAAAAACAAACCTCAACAGTTCTGGCAATATGTTACTAACCTTAGGTCAAATGCAGCATTCGAACCTGAAATATCTTACAATAATATTTCCTATAGCGGAGCAGGAGCGGCTCAAGCTTTTGCTGAGTTCTTTTCTAGTGTATTTTTACCTGGAAATCCTATCTTAGATGCCAATAATACAATGGCGACAACTAGTCCATTAAACACTGCTTACATAAATATCTTAAACATTAATGAGGATGACGTTAAACGAGCAATCAATAAAATAAAAGTGGATAGTTCTTCCGGACCTAATTCTGTTCCACCCTTGTTTCTTAAAATGTTTAAGGATTATTTGATTCCCCCTTTATGCCATATTATAAATACAGCAATCCATACAGGTGAGTACCCCGCTCAGTGGAAAATATCACGGGTGACGCCTATCCCAAAGTCAACCACCAAGTCTACTGTCGAGGATTATCGTCCTATAGCGGTGTTACCTGCTCCTGCAAAATTATTCGAACGTATTATTCACAACGAAATATATAACCAAATTAATCTATACCTTTGCAACGAACAACATGGTTTTAGGAAAGGAAAGTCGGTCGATTCCAATTTGTTAACAATAGTAGATTACATCTCAAAAAGTCTGGACAATGGATCTGAAGTCGACGTTGTATATTTTGATTATCAAAAAGCTTTTGATCGGGTCGATAACGATATTCTCCTGGGAAAACTTAAAAGTATTGGTTTTGCTCCGCGGCTCCTTCATTTAATTTCAAACTACCTTCGAGAGCGCCAACAATTTGCAAAATATGGGTGCTACACGTCTAGGCCTTACCATACACGTTCTGGAGTCAGTCAGGGTTCAATACTAGGTCCGCTTCTATTCTTGATCATAATGAATGATCTCCCCACAGTCATTAAGAATGCAAAATGTGTTATGTACGCTGACGACTTAAAGTTGGCATTGGAAATAAAAGCTGAGTCAGACTGTAAACTACTACAAAATGATATAAACTCAGTATCTGAATGGAGTAGAGTAAACAAAATGCTTTTTAATGTAGGAAAATGCTGCGTCATGACCTTCGGAAGAAAGATGACAAAAACGCGTCATCAATATACACTGAATGATCAAGATATTATGCGTGTGGAATCAACCAAGGATCTAGGAGTAATGTTTGATACCAAACTTACGTTTCACGATCATATAATATCTCTGGTAAAAGAATCTTTTAGACGTCTCGGTTTTGTTCTTCGAAATTGTCGCGATTTTAAGAACACGCAATTAATTAAAATTCTTTACTATGCACTTGTTCGCAGTAAACTTGAAGCCGCGAGTTGCGTGTGGCACCCCCACGAAAGCACATATACCCTGTTGCTTGAGAAGGTTCAGAAGGCATTTCTAAGATATCTTTATAAACGCATTTATACTTTTTACCCATACCTTTACCCAACTGTATTTCTCTTGGGCACTCTTGGCTTAAATTCTCTTAGAGCGCGTAGGACAAGGAACCAACTATCGATTGGCATCAAAATAATCCGTGGTATTATGAATGCTCCAGATCTACACAATGAACTTAGTCGGTTGTACGTTCCTGACCGATATACGCGGCACCGACTTAACCATCCGCGTCGTCTCTTCGCACCACCGTTTGCCCGCACTATTACCTTACCTACCTTACTTAATGCGCTCCTGGCTGATAAGCCTGAGTGTGATGTGTATGCAGATGGATGGAATAAAATAATGTATGACTGCCTATTGTTTTGCGAGAAAAATGAGTGTGAATCTTCATGTTTGTAATTCTTTGTTTTCTTTTTTTTTTTTTACTAATTGCTGTTAAATGGTATTTTGCCGTAGTAATTAGAATAAATAAATAAATAAATAAAATAAATAAATAAAATAAATCATGTTAAGTCTCTTTCTACCTTGTAGGATTGTCGTATGGGTATGAAATCTCTTTTCTTCTCTCTGTGAATCTTAAAATACTAAGTCTACGAACACAACAGATTAGCAGTAAGATCATTAATAATGATGATACTCACTTCCCGGGTGCTGCAGCTGGATAGCTAACAGCGGTGCTACAGTCGCAGCGGGGTCGGAGCGGCGAGCGCGGCGCAGAGAGGCGAAACCTTCTTCGTCCAGGATACGTACTTCGTGGACACCTGAACGGGCCTTTGCAGGCTCTTCTGTCCATGACACCTGAAATATATTTTTTAAATATTGGTAATAGGGAATATGCATTTAATTTAATAACTTTGGTACCTACTTTACTTATTTTTAGAAACTAAGTTAAACAGTTTTACTAGATTCTAATCACAAGAACAAATAAGTATTCAAATATTAAACAGTCACTTTGTTCCATCACCAATGTGTTAAAGTTCCAAGTTCACATCAGAAATATTTTATTTGTGCATCTCTGGGTAAAACTGTACTTCCAGAGCCC
Source organism: Chilo suppressalis (assembly GCA_902850365.2). Classification (NCBI taxonomy): domain Eukaryota; kingdom Metazoa; phylum Arthropoda; class Insecta; order Lepidoptera; family Crambidae; genus Chilo; species Chilo suppressalis. The sequence continues at coordinate 11,380,678 of OU963919.1, forward strand.
AGAGGTGATACTCGAACTTTTTAGTAGTAAAGGTTTCTTTTAAAAAATATTTTATTCTGGCGCTTCCCCAGCCGCTAGCGCGGCTCGCGCGTTATGGTGACAACACTAACCTAACCTAACTTAGTGTGAAGTATCACCACTTGGGCCCTGGAAGTACAGTTTAGCCCATCTCTGTTCCACATCTCCACGAACAAACCGTAAAATAAGGTAGAATTTATTACCATCTATAAATGAAAAATGCAACAGTTATGTATTATAAAAAGCATTAAAATCTTAAAACTAAAGCTTTTTATTTATTATTAAAATAAAAACTGTTCTCCTGTAAAATTTGGATAATGTTAGACAGAACAAATAAGCAATGTAGCGATGCAATGTATATCAACTCTACAATCAAAGGAAAAATGACAATTGTTATCGGAAATAAAACTGTATTTTATTTTTGTATCAATCATTCCGATTTCAAAAAGGGGTATGAATTGAATTTATTATAATAATGAACTTTCAAATTTTGATTCGAAATCTTTTGAAATAAAACAAGCTTTAACAAATTAACTGCATCAATTAGTTTGTACTTTGATGTTATTAGCCTGAAAAGGATGTGAAACATCTAAGAACAAATGAATTAATGCATTTAGCCCGTTAATATTTGTTTCATTTAATGAGTAATGTGCATGATAACTTAAGAAACAAATATGAAATCTTATTATCATTCTACCGATTTAACATAAACATGGGTTGGGTTACATATCCATATTTAAGTTCTTCTTCTTCTATACTGTCTGTTCAAATGAACAACAAGAGATACGGTTTAAATTTTATTATGCTGTTACTAAAGATTGGCTGGTAAAAATGACATGTGCATATCATTGAAGCACAAAAGGAAGTCTATAGTGATTTACTTTGTAGTTTTCATTCATAAAGATTTAATTTAGTACTTGAAACTTAAGATCTGACCTGGTATCTGTTTTCGCCGACACGCGCTGCTGTCAAAGATTTTCCATCAACCTCGGCGTACAGGGCGTAATTTGCTGGTAGAGGATTGCTGCATTTAAGAGTAAACTCAGTAATATAGGCTATTTGTGTTACAACTGTGGCATCTAAACTGGTGAACGAAGCAGCTTCCACTTGGGGATTTTCGCAGCTCTGCGCGAAGGCTCCGCTTAAAGAAATAATGGTGAAGCAAATAAAATATTTTGTGACCATTTTGCAGTCTTTTTAAATTTGTGACAATTGAAATTAGAAATAAATTAAACACTAATCTTTTCGGAGACGATGCCACCCGCTGATCCACGTACAAATGTCACGTCATGTCAGTAAAGTTCGTGCAAAAGCTAGAGATTTAGAGAAAGGTTTTCAATAATACATCTCTTTGAATAAGTTTGAGGGTAAACCAATGATTTAAAGGAATTATTTGATTACTGAATTTGTTAAAAAAGATATTACGAGAAATGGATATAATTACTTTAATATTACTGGTAAAAATATTTTGTATTTTTAACAAAACTTTGAACGTGCTTTTATACGTCGACGGTGACGTGTGACTACGGAGCATAGAGAAAGGTAAATATACCAACTACGGAGCCTGACAAAGCACGGCCACAGATGCCCGGCCATGGAATTCATGCACATGGCTTCCAATTCCATGTCGTACATTCCTGGCTGTGCTTTCCGGGGCTATACCATAACAGCTCGTATCAGTAATGCCTGACCCGATAATGTACGGCCATGGAATTCATGTACATGGCTTGACATGGCTCCCAATTCCGCGGCTCGACATTATCGACATTAGAATGTACGAAGGCTAGTTGACCCTTTTTGGAAAAAGGTTTTAAATGGTTAATAAATGTTCTATTAGACCGAAAAAAAAATGTCTGGTATTTTTTTGAGACCTAAAAAGCTACAAATCTTTAATTTTAAAATAGATTTTTCATGGACATACAAAAACGCTGTCGGCAATTTTAGTCTATAGATTATCTATGCTATGACGTTAACTGCAGTAAACAAAAACTCGTAAACACGTAGAAAATAACTTAACTGAGTTTATAATAAAAAAGAACATGATTTCTAATAAATACCACGAAAAATAAAGTAATTATCATTATTGTATTGTACGAGAATATAAAACACATCCTTGAAGACTCCAGGAAAGTTGTGGATTAAAGTGCCGAAAGAAATTAACCTACGCAACTTTATTACACTTATTCATATGTTGTATCAGTTTTATGTTTATTACTACATTGTAATACTAAATACACTGTACTTACACAGATGCCTTGTCGTTTCTCTGAAATCGGGGTTTAGTGCAATAAATTCACCAACCATCAATGCGTCAATTCTTGGCAGATTTGTGCTTTCTGTTTTCATAAAAAATAAAACAGTAAACGGAAACTTTTCTAAAGTTAAAAGTGTTATAAGATAAATTTAGCCAGACGAAAGGGTGCGGCCAGAGTGCACTCAGATTCAGATTCAGATTCCGAAAACAAGCGCGAGAAATAAACAGTGTAGTCGAAGGGTATGGGTGCGGCCAGAGTGCACTCAGATTCAGACTCAGATTCAGATTTCGAAAACAAGCGCGAGAAATAAACAGTGTAGTCTAAGCAGGTTGCCTGCTTTTTCTCGCGCTTTGTTTTCTGAGTCTGAATCTGAATCTGAATCAGGAGTGCAATCTGGCCTTAGGGTGCGGCCAGAGTGCACTCAGATTCAGATTCAGATTCAGATTTCGAAAACAAGCGCGAGAAATAAACAGTGTAGTCGAAGGGTACGGCCAGATTGCACTCCTGATTTAGATTCAGATTCAGACTCAGAAAACAAAGCGCGAGAAAAAGCAGGCAACCTGCTTAGACTACACTGTTTATTTCTCGCGCTTGTTTTCAGAATCTGAATCTGACTCTGAATCTGAGTGCACTCTGGCCGCACCCGTACCCTTCGACTACACTGTTTATTTCTCGCGCTTGTTTTCGAAATCTGAATCTGAATCTGAATCTGAGTGCACTCTGGCCGCACCCTATGGCCAGAGTGCACTCCTGATTCAGATTCAGACTCAGAAAACAAAGCGCGAGAAAAAGCAGGCAACCTGCTTAGACTACACTGTTTATTTCTCGCGCTTGTTTTCAGAATCTGAATCTGAATCTGAATCTGAGTGCACTCTGGCCGCACCCAAAGAATCCACCCACAGACGCGAATGACATTTAGTTGTTTACCATAAGAGACGTCACAATCATGGCGGATGTGGCGAACAACGTTTTTAGTGTTTAAAAATATAGACTAAAAAATATTTTTTTAAATTAAATTTCTACAGCAATCTTCTGCTTTTATGAAGTGAAATCGATATATTTAGGTTCCTTAGACCAAATACTTTAAGAAATAAATATTTATTTAATACAAATCCACATGAGTCAACTAGCCTATTGGAAGCCATTTACGTCAAACGTATGCTTCGTTGAGATTTTGGATTGATTATTTAGCCACAGTCACACACAGCGAACACTCGCTGCGAGTGCATTAGCTTCGAATAGAGGCGCTACTCCCTGCGAATGCCTACTTGCCGCCACTATTCGTTCCGTGACAGACTATTCGATGCGAATACATTCACTCGCCACGAATAGACTAGTTGACCCTTTTTGGAAAAAGGTTTTAAATGGTTAATTAATGTTCTATTAGACCGAAAAAAAATGTATTGTATTTTTTTTTAACCTAGAAAGCTACAAATCTTTAATTTTAATATAGACTTTTCATGGACATACAAAAACGCTGTCGGCCATTTTAGTCTATAGATTATCTATGCTATGACGTGAACTGTCGTAAACAAAAACTCGTAAACACGTAGAAAATTACTTTTAACTGAGTTTATAATAAACAAAAACATGATTTCTAATAAATACCACGAAAAATAAAGTAATTATCATTACTGTATTGTACGAGAATATAAAAACACATCCTTGAAGACTCCAGGAAAGTTGTCGATTAAAGTGCCGAAAGAAATTAACCTACGCAACTTTATTACACTTATTCATATGTTGTATCAGTTTTATGTTTATTACTACATTGTAATACTAAATGCACTGTACTTACATAGATGCCTTGTCGTTTCTCTGCTCCGCAGAGCAGAAATCGGGGTTTAGTGCAACAAATTCACCAACCATCAATGCGTCAAATTTGTGCTTTCTGCTTTCACAAAGCCGGCATCCATAATTAGTTTTGTCAAAAAAAAACTAAGTTTACTGTTTTTTTCTTTCCTAAAGTTAAAAGTGTTTTATGATAAATTTAGTCAGACGAAAGAATCCACCTACAGTAACACGCGAATGACATTTAGTTGTTTACCAGAAGAGACGTCAAAATCATGGCGGATGTGGCGAACAGCGTTTTTAGTGTTTAAAAAATATAGACTAAAAAATATTTTTTAAAATTAAATTTCTACAGCAATCTTCTGCTTTTATGAAGTGAAATCGATATATTAAGGTTCCTTAGACTAAATACTTTAAGAAATAAACATTTATTTAATACAATTTGACATGAGTAAACTAGCCTATTATATTCGTTGCGAGTTGAACAGAACATTTTAAATTTTACTCGCAATACGTATTGAAGTTCGTTATGTGGGTGTTTGTTCATTATTCGAATGTTCAGTTTAATTGTGATTATAACGATTAAAATGTCGTTGTACTACTTTAAATGAAGTAGTAGAACACATGTTATTACTTCTAATAGACATGTGAGTTAATTTGCAAAATTAATAAAAATATTCTTAATTACTTGTAAATTTATTTGATACATCTACTTTTTTCTATTTCTCAATAACTAAGTTATTTACTTAACTACCTGCCGCAAGTTTATTGGGCTTAAATTCAAGCATACAGATTTTATACACATTTATACTCCGCGCTTCGGATATTTTGGTTTAGCAGATGGCAACACTGAATAACCAATTCGCTCAATGCTCACAGACAGACTCACAGTAGGGATGCGCCGATCTGATCCGATCCTTTGAAAGATCGGATCGGAAGGCATACGATCCGGTGATTTTCGGATCGGATCGAGGTCATACGATTTTTTGCCGGATAGATACAAAACTTGAAAGATCGGATCGCTTGGATCGTATGAATTAAAACGCGGTTTGTTTATAATAAATTGGGTAGGTACTTACTAAGGTTTCTGTTACGAACTTTATCTTTGTTTAGGTACATTTTAACTTGGCGGCATTCTTTACAGGTGGATCCGTTAATATTATACATTCTGTTATTATAAACAAAAGTTGTGGGTAAATTTATATATATACCACTAAATCTATTTCTTGCTAAAACCACATAAGTCAAGAATAAATTTTCTTGTTTTTTTCATTATTATTATTTATGAACAGTAAAAGTTCTTGGATATTTGAATTTTTTACAACTCAAATAGTAAAAGTAAGCGTAAAAAAGTTCTATTAAACTCGATTGTTTGAACATGAACCAGTTTTTATTAGTTCCTGAATAACTCTAATAGTGTGACTTGAATGAGGTTTTTGAAATGACTGATTCAATTGTACTTTAACTATTAGTAAGTAGTTGGGCTCATTTCTTATAAATCAAAAAAAAAGTCTATTTTTTTTTAATTTTAAGTTCTCTGTGTACTTAAATTACTATTTCACATTGTGTTTCTTTCAAAACTAAGTACTTGTTTATTTATAAGTTTTACAGAGTTTATAAGTTTTACATAGAGCAACCTTGTTTGTTCACAAGTTTTACATACTTTGAAGGGTTTACCAAACAAAAATCTAAAATTAATTGCCTTACTTATTGTATCCGATCCGATCCGATTTCTTGAAGCTCGGATCGACGGCATGCGATCCGATCCACGGATCGAGTCGTGGCATTACGATCCATTACGATCCGAAAAATCAGATCGACGAGCCGGATCGCACATCCCTAACTCACAGGTCCAGGACAGGTCTGATAGAAGTCTGTGTGAGTCTGTGGCGCCGCCGTCTGTTGCTTTTTGACTTTTGTTTGTTTTGGGAAAATACAAATAAACATTGTGGTAATTACTCTGCGTGTTAGATTGTATTAGATTAAGATATGTTTTATTTCTTATTTTAATATGTCTCTAATGGAAAAGAAGACTCGTTTGCGTTCACCGAATTTCACAAGTATTGATAATTTGCTACTTTGTGAACTTTTAAATAAATACAAACATTTTATTGAGATAAAAAAATGTGACGGAGCTACTATCCTACAGAAACAGAAAGCTTGGAAGGAAGTGACCAAAGAATTTAATGCCGCCACCACTGGCCCCCTTCGCACGCGTGAAAGCTTACAACAGAATTATAAAAACCTGAAAAAGAAAGCTAAGAGAACCACGTCTAGTGATAATAAAACGGATATCCCAGGTAAATTGATTTATATTAAATCTTTTATCCCAGGTAACTTAATTTATATTTATTTTATTCATTCAAGCTATATTATATTATATCAATTCATTTACTACCTACTAGTTTCTGCTCACTACTATGCTGTTCGCATTATAGTTGACTTTTTGAAAATCCCATTTATTTAATAAGAAAGTATTCTGTCTTGATTGCGTCTTGTTTGCGTGTACAAACACCAAATTATTTAAGAATATATAATACTAGCTGTTACCCGCAGCTACGCTCGCGTGGTTTTCCTATTTGAGGCTATCCTCTTTTGACATAGTGAGTAAAAAAGTAGCTTATTTCTATTAAAATTACGGCGCCTTTCTGCTTGAAGCCGTACATTTAAATCTCTGCGCGCCTGTGCTTGTTCAGGTGTTTCTTATGACCTCAAAAAAGCTTGTCGTTGAGCTTGCTCATCAAGTCTTTGCTGAGTTTCAGGAGGTGTTTCTGCTGCTCTTAAAGCAGTTTGACTCCCCGCTTGTAGTCTTTGTTGAGACTGAACATCCGATTCAGCGGCTCTCAAATGAGCCTGCCGCTCTGTCTGCTCCTGAAGTCTTCTCTGTGTCTGCGACAGTGATTCTAAGGCCCTCAAATTCGCTTGACGTTCAGACTGTTCAAGACGCCTTTCCTTTGTCTGCGATTGAGATTCTGAGGCCCTCAAAGCAGTTTGGCGATCTGCCTGTTCTTGCCTTCTCAGTTCAATTTCTTCAAGAGATTCTTGCGACCTAGTTAATCTCTTTGCTCGTGCTTGAGAGGATACTCCATAAAGGCTAGATTTGCGTTTGCGCGTCATTATTACGGTGAAGGTAAGTACCTGAAATAATTTTTTTTATTAAAAAAAAATTACCTATTTTAATTACAACAGTATAAAAATGTTTTGTAAGCACCTACTCAACTTGTTTATAGTAGGTAGGTATTTAAAATCCAAAAAAATTGCGAATAATTATCCATTCACCTATTTTCACAAAAACCCAAGATCAATGTGTTAAGTTAATCGTCAAAACGATTGCTTTTTAATATTCCTTTTTGTTTTTTTTTTTATTTAATTATTATTATTTTAATAACAGATACTTAACATATATTATGTAGGTATGTAGATAGGTAATTCGTATTTTATTAAAATCAAGGTATTTACCTATCTAGGTACCTGCCGAAATAGTATGCGCACTTAGTAGATAATGTAGGTAGGTACCAATCAATGTAGGTAGGTTACCTATCTACAAAGGTATCTACCAAATAGGCAGCCCTTCTTTCAGAGCAACAAAACCAATCAAAAACTACAATTCCATATTATTACAAAAACCAATACCTACCTATGCGTTGTCTATCTTACTGGTAAAAATCGAGGTAGGTAGGTTATAATATAATAATCGTTATTTTTATCAGTGAGCCAAATTTATACATTCGAAGAAACTACCAAAATAGCTACCTAATTCATTTAATGCACAACAAAACCAAATCACAAAGGAAAACAAAAACAGATATGTAGGTAGGCAGGTACCTCAGTAAATCGTATTTCTTTAAAATCAATCAAGGTAGGAGGTAGGTACCTACTGCTTGCTGTTGCTTACCTGCTGAAATAGTAAGCACTTAACACCACCACGTTGTTGATTCTTCTCTAATAGCACAGATAACAGAATACTATTAAAAACAATAAATATAAAAAAGTAATGTTCATGAATAGCGCCATCCGAAAAACCTCAGATTTTTAGTGCAAGTAAACTTGATTTTAATGACGGGTAGCGACATCTCTTCAGTTTCACACGCAACAGCTTGGTTTTCGAATTGTTATTCGAGTTGGTAGCGCCTACTTCTATTAACATCCAGGATCAATCTTCACTTGAAAATTATTGGATAATACTCGATTAAGGGACTAAAATAAATCATAACAGCTGTTTATTTAGTATCTGTCTACTGTAAACAGCTGATTATTTAATATCTATTTGATGTTATATTAGGACACTGAAGGAAGTCGGGTTTTTTTACTAATATTGTTTTAATTAAAATATCTACCTACATCACGTTAAAATTAACAATAAATATTAAAAAGTCATGTTCTTAAATAGCGCGATCTGAAAAAACGCAATATCACAACTCAGATTTTTAAACAATTAAAAATACTCATTTTAAATAAGGGTGGTGCCATCTATTAAGTTACTCAAAAAATATTATTTCCAGAGAGACTACTCGGTTGAGTTGGTATTCGAGATGGTAGCGCCATCTCTTATTATTATAAGCAACATCCAGAATCTATAATCACTCGAAAATGATATTTTTATATTATAAATTTAGAGTAGTATTTGCTAGATTTAATTTTAAAAATGAGATTAGAAAGAAATTGCGTAAAATTACCTCGATTTAGTAAATGTAACACTAACACAAAATACTCGGTATTGAACACGAGTGGTGCCATCTCGTATTAAGATAGCAACTTCCACATTTCAAATTTAATCTGTCTTCGTGACAGTAGCGCCATCTCTATCGGGACCAACCATGAAAATGATTAATTTAGTTGAAAATTATGTAAATTCGAATACATAAATTAAAAAAAGTAGCCTATAGCAGTCTCATAAGTTCAAGCTATACATTTACCAAATTTCAACCAAATCGGTTCAGCGGTTTAGGCGTGAAGAGAAGACAAACAAACAAACACACTTTCCCATTTATAATATTAGTATGGATTTTATACCCTTCTTCTTCTTGTTACTATGGGCATTTCCGCAACTCGACGTCCTTATGGCGCCTGTTTTGCGAGTGGAGGGTGTATGGCCGGAGTCACTCCAGCCAGCCCAGCTCTGCCAGGAACGCCCTCAGGGCCTTCACATTGGTGACTGCCTCTTGAAGGTTTCCTGGGGAGCCGAGGTATTTCGCCCGGTATTCGACCACTTCGAGCTTTGTCTTGGGTGAGGCGAGTGTTGGGGTCGTATCGGATCCCTTCCGGGCCAGCTCATCCGCAGCGCGTAATCCACTGTGTCCCTTGATCCATTGGATGGTAATAGAATTGCTTGACCCTACCTTGTTTAAGGTTTAGTGGCATTCTTGTAGGAGGCTCGATTCGACTAAACAGGCATCTAGAGCTTGTTTTATACCCTTAATACAGCAGTTAAGACTATTCTTATTTGAAACATTAAAGAGCATGGCACTTCTTCTGAAGGCTGGGAAAAAGTTTGCACAAATCAGGCGCCTCAAAAGATCAATGCCAAGTATTATTAGATATCCTTAGCAAGGTACAACAATGTATATAATAAAACCAACAAAAAATAGCAAACAAAACACAATAAAATACATTTATATATAACCCTCACAATCAATAAATATCCTACACAGAAAGATCTGTGAAATGGATAAATAAAAAAAATATACAGAGTAAACTCCATGTAACGTCACTTGATTTAACGACAAACTCCCTAAAGCGTTGCAATCACTTGTCTTTGGTTGGTTTAGTTTGTTTTCCATACAATAATACACTCCATATAGCATTACACTTACTCTCAATAAGAACAACGATTAAGTAATAAAAACTTCCTTTTAAGTTGCCAAAATTAATGAAAATCGCGCAGCTGTGTTCATTCTTTTGTCGCTTTATTATCTTAGCCCGTAATAAACTTGACTGCCGGCATCATGCAAACCAAACTCTCTAAGAAATTCTTTCTTTTGTTTACAAATTGGGATTGCACAGTACATTATTGTTGACTAAAAAAAATGGATGCGTGTAACTTATGTACGCGCGTGAGAAGTTATACTTTGTAATAGAAAAAATAAAAAAGCAATTGATGTCAAATGTAATATTAAAAAATAATAAATTTTTGAAATGGACAGGCCGAAATCAATTAAAAAAGAATATTCGGGCGCCTGGACTGTACCATTATTATTAGCCGGGAGAACATTGGACTATTAATAGCAAGGGAGTTTAACGCAAATCCATATTCATTTTGGGTTGTCAATTTTAGGAAATTACCGACCTTGTTGCATCTTTGGAGTTAAAATATGTCTGGTGTTGCTAGTATGTAGGGGATGGCCGTTTTTAGATCCCGTGGGTTCACCTCCACCTCATGGGAAACGTCGTAATTTGAATAAGATATCCAAATAAAAATCCATTTAAAAAAACGCTTTTCGCGTTTTACTAACAAATTAAGCTTGAGGTATGGCCATCGCCATTTTGTACGAATGATGCAAAATGTTTCATCATTAAAAACAATCAATAATATAAGGGATTATCAATTAAACAAATTGGAATACAAAATGACCATCCTTTGGTCTAAAAATTACGTCGTGAAGTGAAGTGACAGTTTTTTTTCTTAAGTCTGTTTTCTCTTGCCGGTAGGCAAAGAGAACAACATCCTACTGCTTGATAAAGTTAGCAACATAATTATTCAAAAGTGCACAGATTACAGAAAATGGGCGTGAGATAAAAACGACCAGAGAGACAACCCAAAAAAACTTCTATCTCGCTCTTCGAGCGAAGGAGATCCATGTGACGTTTTTAACACGTTACAACTTCTTTAGCATCATTAAAAATATTTTTTAATTGCATGCAAATAATTAATAATTACAATAAAATAATAAAAGGACTGGAAAAGGATAGTTAACACAGTCAATTAAGTTCAGTTTTAATTTGAAAAATTAAATAAATATTCAAAATATTCAATTAAAATCACTACTGAATTTAAGTTATTAGTCCATATGTAATTAGCACTTGTAAGTAACTAAAACACGTTGTGTCTATATAGAAACTAGAAACTGTGGATAAATATTATAAATATGAAAACAGTGATCAGAGGCGACGAGCGTGCCAACATTGTTTTTGACAACGCGATCATCTTATGGAGCTCCGTGGATCGTTCAAAGTACCTTTCGAACAGATGTCTAATAATGGTGGATTATTAACCACTAAGTGGTTAATAATCCACCATTATTAGACACTAACATTTATAACGCGCCCGCGGCCAACTTCATGGTGTTACTATTGTGTTACAGTGATGCGCGCGCATCTCGAAATTTCACTCACATGATTTTTTCATAACTCGCCCGCGGCCAACTTCATGCTGTTACTTTTGGGTTACAGTGATGCGCGCGCATCTAAAAATTTCACTCTCATCATTTTTTCATAACGCGCCTAAAGCCGCGTATCCACTAGAGGCAGCCTCGCGTCGAGCGGCCTCGACTTGAAGCAAATAGCCTCAGTTTGAGGCTGCTCGCTCTGAGGCAACGGCTACGGATCAGCTCGAGGCGTGTCGCCTCAGCTTGATCCGCTGGCAGCGCACTGCGCAGTTAAAAGCCAAAACGCGATGGCACCAGACGCGCGTCGAGTAGCTGCTGCTTTAATAGCAATAACCATTATTAAGAAAAAGAGGAGGCAACAAAAAGCTATACAAAAGAGGAAGCATCGCTGGTGGATAAAAGAATTATACCGTAATAAAACTATACATGGATGTGAACACTTGCTATTGGACATGACGTTGGAAGGTGGCGATAGCTTTCGAAATTTTAGCGACCGTCTCCATTAAACACACGGCTCGGACTGAGGTGCCTTTGAGCACGGCACAGAAACCGACAAAATATGGCTCGGCTCGCGGCGACGAATTTGCCTCGCGTCGCGGCGTGCCTCAGGTTGAGGCAGCGTCTCCACTTGCGCAGCCTCGGAGTGAGGCAGCCGCTCGACCCGAGGCTGCCTCTAGTGGATACGCGGCTTAAAGAAGTATAACTTCAAAAATATATTACAAAAAAATTACTGGTGCAGCAAAAAATGTCAGAAAAAAATAACAGAATATACGCCATAGCATTCAAATAAGATTTTGTTTTTATGTACATAACTACTAGCTTGAAATAAACTTTGATAAATTCTGATTTTTCTGCTTTCCATTTAACGACAACTCTCTATAATGCCATCAAATGTACAGTCCCTTTAGTTTCGTTATATAGAGTTTACACTGTACTGTGACACAGTAATATTATCTATATTATTACCGTGACTGTGATTCCAGGAAAACAAATGAAACTTAATTTCGTAGTCATTTTAGTCTAGCAAAATTTCTCTTTTAATATCTATGGTTTCTGTTGCTTTGTTGCAAGACGGAGGACTCCCGCTAAAACTCGAAGATGATCCTTTGGCAATACAGAATATAACACCACAAGAAGAAATAAATAGTTCAGATACAAGTGATATTGTGCAAGAGCCACAAGACGAAATAATAAATATCAATGAAGGTAATCAATATTCTTGTGCTTTTTTTAATTAAAGGACCATTGGGTATTTTGTATGGACGCCGACCCGAACCTGTGGATTTGTCCATTTGTATTCAAAAAGAGACAAAAACTTATTTTATTTGGGAAATCAATGGGGTTTAATTATAATTAATAATAACAGTTTCAGCAAATATGTGTTTATTTTCATACAAATATATATTTTTCTTAAATAAATGGTCTCTTTCTAAAACTGAAAAATTATTGACTTACAAATTCAATGTTTTACTTATTGTTTGTTTTCAACATACATATATGTTATTTGTAATGGACGAAACTGAACTGTGTTAAATTTTCAGGCAAAAGAAAAATATATAAGAAACATACATTTTCTGACAAATTCAAGATATTGGCATCAAAAAAAATTGAATACATTGAAATGCAGAAAGAACTTTTGCAAATACAGTTAATTGACGCAAAAGAAAAATTAGAGCATGATCGATTATTACGCTCTATGGAATTGGAAGATATAAAAGCTAATTATGAACACGAAACAAAGATAAGGAAGATAGAATTAGACCAATTAACAAATAAAATAACTAGAAATTATGAAGTGTTTTATTTTGAGCTAAACTAGTAAACTATACTTTTATAAAAAAAAAATGCGCGGGTGTGAGTGAACACTCTATTGGAACAAAAGACTATCACATTTGAAGCATTCTTTCATTCTCACTACATGAGGTATTTTTTTTAGAAAACCAAATAAATCCGATATTGTGTAAGTACTAAGAGTATGTAACAGATGAAAGAAGGCGCAATGTGTATTAAAATGCTATTTAGGTACCTAGAGATTAGTCCCTGTTAACATTGACAAATTAGCTCTTTTTGATGCGTGATGGAAAAATATTTATATACGTACCACCTGCCAAACAGCCAGCCAGGCGACTCGTTGTTTAATCTCCTTATTCCATAAAAAAGGTATCCTACCCACCAATCCGCACTGGGCCCAGGCCCTGCGGAATGATCCCAGTGCGTAACAGGCCCAAATCAGAATGGACCCAGCACGTACGCTCCCGGTCCATCGCCACCGCTCCCGATACATCGCACACGCTTCCGGTCCATCACTCACCAAACAAAACTTTGAACCAAGACCACATTAACAGCCATCAGTGGTCGCCCACTTCGCTGTCCATTTAGCTGCCTGTTCAGATAGCTGCTTCGTTAGGCTTTAAAGGTAAAGGACAATGGGCAAAAAACACCTAGCTCCGCCAACAATGTAATTAGTATGAATCGAAAGATCTACCTATGAAAACTTAACCATTTTTAATATGACACCGTAAAAAAATATCCTGGGGGCCATTCGCCTAACGGAAATGCTTAGGAAAACGCTAACGCTTTCGATTTCATTTTGTCGCGTAATATACAAAACTATTTTAATATACTTTATATGCAAGAGAAAGACTCAGGTGGTCGCATACCTTCTTTAAGCTAGAGAACGACTACATTGTAGATTCTCTTATTATAAGCTCACAGCCACACACACTCATTAATAAACAAAATAAGCTTGGTATAGCTAATCCATGTATGTCTCTGTTCATTGAATGACAACTGGTATTTGAGTGATATAGACAAAACACAGTGTCTAAGATTATTTCTTGGGGATGGGGGCATGGTTTTTTATAATAATCGTACATTAGAGCATCGGACTAACTAACTTTGGACTAACGTTATTCAATTTATTTTTTATTCTCCACCACCTCTCTGCCACCTCCTGATAAGTACTCACCTTGTAATCATAATCATGTCTCACAGGCGTTACTGGTCCACAGCTTGATATGACTTCACAAATATCCAGTGTTGGTGTAATATCACAATATTTCAGTGATGCACCCTCATCGCTCTACCACCCCTATAACTTCACACATATTCAGTGTTGGTGTAATATCACAATATTTCAGTGATGCACCCTTGTCGCTCTACCACCCCCTATAACTTCACACATATTCACTGTTGGTGTAATATCACAATATTTCAGTGATGCACCCTCGTCGCTCTACCACTCCCTTTAACTTCACACATATTACGGGAGTATAATACGCCGCACAGCTTACAATAGCTTACTATAGCAAAAAGTGTCGTGACAACTTTTCGTAAGAATTTTTTCCGTCTGCCCCCTTTCACAACGCGCGATAAGGAACTTCGTTCCAATAAAATCCCCCTAGGTTTGGTCCATCTGTACTCAGCCCAGGGGGGGATCATGATCCGCCCTTGATGCGAGTGTTCTGTGGGGGGCCGGACGCGCGACAGTGAGTGCCCGGCGGGGCGTCTTGGCGGGCGAGGCGTCGCCCTCGTACTGCGTGTTCTCTAGTCACGTCATATACAAAATTTAAGACCTTTGTATGCCAGCGAAAAACTCCGGTGGCCGCGTAATATTAAACTAATTCTTTCTTTAAGGTAGAGAAAGACTACATTGTAGATTCTCTATTATAAGCTTACAGTTTCACACACATAATAAACGAAAAATAAGCTTGGAATAGTTACTCCATGTATGTCTCTGTTCATTGAATGACAACTGGCATTTGAGTGATATAGACAAAACACGGTGTAACTTAGTCTAAGCTTATTTCTTGTATATTACTAAGGGGGACATGGGTATATATAGGTATATATAGGTCCTAAAGATAAGAAAATCTACCAGGACTGTATAATCCATTAGGAGTTAATGATGTCAAGGATAGTAGTAGCAGGTAGTAAGTAGTATAGTAGCATACTCCACCGTAGAAGTTAAACATAATCGCAAAAACGGATCAAAAAGAACGGAGAAAAGTACCAGGGCATCATAACACTGCGGGAAGCGGAATTTATATTTTATTCTCCTTTTTCGTCCAAAAGATACGAAAACCTACCAGCCCCCCTAGCATGACTAACAAAACGCGATATGATAAAGCGATTTATCGACACTCAACTGTCAAACTCCATTGTAGTTTGACAGATAATGTCGATAAATCGCTTTATCATATCGCGTTTTGTTACTCATGCTAGGGGGGCAGGACTCCATAATGCAGTAGGAATTAACACAATCGCAAAACTTGGAACCGATTTGTAAGAAAGCTGCGGAGAAAAGTACCAGGGCATCATAACAGTACGGGAGGCGGGGGGTTGATAAATGAAAGTCTTGAGGTAAAGTATTCCGTAAAGGCCTATATTATGGGTATGTTGTGTGTGTGGTCCGGTCGCGCGTCAGTGCGTGCCGGGCGGCGACTTGGCGGGCGAGGCGGGTTTTGGCGCGCTGTACGTCACGCCGTCGTCCTCGTACTGCGTGTTCTCTAGTCGCGTCATATATAAAACTAGATCTTTATATGAAAGAGAAAGAATCAGGTGGTCGCGCGATATTAAACTAATTCCTTCTTTAAGCTAGAGAAAGACTACATTGTAGATTCTCTTATTATAAGCTCACACAGCCTCTCACACACATTAATAAACGAAAAATAAGCTTGGAACAGTTACTCCATGTATGTCTCTGTTGATTGAATGGCAACTGGCATTCGAGTGATATAGACAAAACACGGTGTAACTAGTCTAAGCTTATTCCTTGTTATGATTTTATTGAAGTGAAACTTCTTTATCGGCGTTGGAAAAAAAAAATGGGTGCGTGTACTTATGTAGGCGCGTGAGAAGTTATCCTTCTTTGGCATCGTTTAAAATTAGTTTTTAATTGCATGCAAATAATTAATTACAATAAATTAATAAAAAGTCTGGAAAAGGACACAGTCAATAAAGTTCAGTTTTAATTTGAAAAAATAAATAAATAAGCAAAATATTCAATTTAAATCGCTACTGAATATAATTTATTAGAACATATGTGATTTGCACTTGTATGAAACTCAAACACGTATTCCGAATATACAAACTAGAAACATGTGGATAAATATTATAAACTAGCGGCCCGCCCTCGCTTCGCTTCGGTGTAGAGCTGAAGTGTAGACTACAGTTTTTGTTCTCAGGCTTGTATTATACACAATGACATTCATCTATGATTCTTCTTATACCTGCATGCAAAGTCTCAGCCCGATCGGTTTAAAATTGATAAAGTTTCATACAAACTTTCATTCCTTATTTTATCCCCTTGGGATTTTCTTTATATTTTTTTCCGTAAGAACCTTGTACAGAGTATTAGAAAACTACAAAAAACAGTCTCTGTTCTAAATTCAAAACTCGTAACTTTTCCCGATGTTTGTTGTACGTGTTTCCCGCGCTAGGACCGCGGGTGGCCGCGCATGCGTACGGTGCGGCGGGCGACGCGGTAATGGCAGCGCGGCACATGAAGTTGGTCGCTAAAGCGACCAACTTCATGGTGTTAATTTCTTGTGTTACAGATGCGCGCGCATCTTAAAATTTCACTCTCAACAATTTTTCAGAACGCGCCTAAAGAAGTATAACTTCAAAATTACCGTCACATTTTTCGGTTACGCGTCACATTTTTCCGTTACGCGCCATCTTTTTTTATATTAATAGTTGATAGCTGAATGATCACACTGTCGCCGGCGAGAACTCTCTCTACTCGTTTGTAGCTGAGTGACAATAGTTATTAAAGATAAGACTCGCTCAGCCAAACTCGCATAGCGATACTCGCTCAGCGGTACTCGCTCAGCGATACTCGCCCAGAGATTCTCGCTCAGCGATACTAGCTCAGCGATACTAGCTCAGCGATACTCGCTCAGCTATACTCGCTCGGTTAAGCTGGCTTGGCTGTCAAAAGCCGTGCGCGTGCATTTTAACTCAGGACTGCCAATTCGTTTCTAGTTTCTACTCGCTTATCGTTCATCGTCGGAGGTGGAACATGTGCCTTAGATTACTGAGCCGTGTAATCATAACAGTTTCATAGGCAGTAATTTGTATTCATGTCTATGATAATAAAATCCTTTTGTTTTAACTTTATCTAATTTAACTTTATTTAACCAATTTCTGGAAAGTTGCATGTAGATCATTTTTCAAAAAATAAGGCCATAAAGAAGTTTCACTTCTTACGTGTGTACACTAGTACACGCACACATTTTTTTTATTTTTTAAGCATTTAACTGCTAGATGTGTATTTCTAAAGAAAAGTTTACTAGAAAAAAAAAATTTTCCTTGTTTATTACTAGGGGGGAGGGAGGCATGGTTTTTTATAACAATCTTACATTAGAGCATCGGACTACTTAACTTTGGACTAACGTAATTCAATTTATTTTTTATTTTCCTTTTCGCCCAAAAGATACGAAAATCTACCAGCACTCCATAATCCAGTAGGAATTAACACAATCGCGTTTGTGGCTGTGGCGTGTGGCCCGTGTGCGGCGACACTAAATTCATCCCACGATCTTTTTCGTCCAAAAAACTACCAGGACTGTATAATCCATAAGCAGTTAACGATGTAAAAGATTAGTAGCATAATCCAAAGTAAGACACCACTGAGAAAAGTACCAGGGCATCATAACGCTGCGGGAGGCGGGGGTTGATAAATGAAAGTCTTGAGGTAAAGTATTCCGTAAAGGCCTATATTATGTGTGTTGTGTGTGTGGTCCGGTCGCGCGTCAGTGCGTGCCGGGCGGCGTCTTGGCGGGCGAGGCGGGCGGCGGCGCGCTCCACTCGACGCCGTCGCCCTCGTACTGCGTGTTCTCCAGTCGCGTCATATATAAAACTAGATCTTTATATGAAAGAGAAGACTCAGATGGTGGCGCGATATTGAACTAATTCCTTCTTTAAGCTAGAGAAAGACTACATTGTAGATTCTCTTATTATAAGCTCACACAGCCTCACACACACATTAATAAACGAAAAATAAGCTTGGAATAGTTACTCAATGTATGTCTCTGTTCATTGAATGACAACTGGCATTTGAGTGATATAGACGGTGTAATTATTCTAAGTATAGACAAAACACGGTGTAACTAGTGTAAGCTTATTCGAGCATCAGACTACTTACTTAACTTTGGACTAACGTTATTCCATTTATTTTTTATTCTCCTTTTTCGACCAAAAGATACGAAAATCTACCAGGACTCCATAATCCATTAGGAATTAACACCACAATCTCAAAACTTGGATCCGATTTGTATGAAAGCTGCGGAGAAAAGTACCAGGGCATCATGGAGGCGGGGGGTTGATAAATGAAAGTCTTGGGGTAAAGTATTCCGTAAAGGCCTATATTATGTGTGTGTTGTGTGTGTGGTCCGGTCGCGCGTCAGTGCGTGCCGGGCGGCGTCTTGGCGGGCGAGGCGGGCGGCGGCGCGCTCCACTCGACGCCGTCGCCCTCGTACTGCGTGTTCTCCAGTCGCGTGATCAACCGCTCGTCCTCGTCGCCGAACTCGCCGCCCATTAGAGACGGCTCGCCGACTACCATCACGTCCTGTGTGCGCAAAAATTAAGAAATTAATCAAAACTATACTTATAATTTTGATATTTAAGGAAAAATGGCGTGTGAAGTATTTTTTATTAGACTTCGAAAGAATGTTTACAAGCACCACATAGTCAACGGGTTTGCCGCTATCTAACGTTCAGATGAACTTTCGTTAATATTTCCGCCACCTTTGCTACATAAATTATAGGTGCAGCTCCCTAGCCCTTTGTCAGGACATTTCGATAAAAGTCTGGACATTTTAGTACCAAAATGCAAACATTACCCACTTGGTTACAGTGATATTATACGCGTGGGAGTCACGTTGTTGATCTTTAAGAAGATTTATATTTTGTTTTAAATTAACGAAAACTTAATAAAGATTATTTGATATAACTTAATAAGTAGATTTACTCATATTCCATCTTATTAAAAAAAATCCGGACAAAAGGCAAAAAGTCCGGACAAATCTGGACGGATGGTAACCCTAGGTGCAGCAGTTATCCTCCCTTATATGGAAAGTTCGCAGCTTTAATGAAAACTACCATCGCTTAAACGCGTGTGTACTAATGTCCTCTGATCACTCGTTTGAGTGTACGCGCTCTCTCTGCGTTCAATCTATGCTACGAAAGGCTCAGTGAACTATTTAAGAGCCACTCTTAGTAATTGCATTTGCACCAATTTACAGATCGATGTAATATAATTATACAGACTTCAGAAAGGCATTTGACAGAGTAGGTATCTCATAACACTGTCAAGCAAGCTTCCAACTTTAGGTGTTGATAATGTATTGCTCAAGCGGGTTAAGTCCTATTTAGAGAATCGCCGGTTTATGTCGCCATCAAGCGGTTTAAAATCATAAGAATAAAGAATATATTCAGAGCTGCCTCAGGGATCTCATTTGGGTCCAATTTTGTTCAATGATTTTATTAATGATATGTCGAGATGTTTTTTGAACTTCACCTCATTTTTATTTGTGGACGATATAAAATTTGCGAATGATAGGAACCAAACCACAACTATTCAAAATAAAGTTCTGTATGAGCTATGGCAGGACAAAGAGCCAAGATTACGTATTTGCGAATCATAAGTAGCATCTGCTATGCACATCCAAAGTAATAGAAAGAGGCTGAATACTAGATGAATGACTATTGAGTTTTTTTTTTCTGAACTCATATTCAGTTTTAGGTTCACTAGTGACTGTTAATAACGGTTTTATTAAGTTCAAAGCTTAGAAAGGTTGACCGGTTGACAGCTGTTGTTACCGGACAATTAAGATGACAACCGCTTGTTTATCCGACTCAATACCAGAAGATCTTATAAGTTTTTCAGTTCCTAAGTCGAATTTGTTATAATATAAGAGGCGTTATATACAAATAGGTTTTTTACTCAATAAATACCTACTCTGTCATGGTTTGAAACATAAAATTATGTAAAAACCGGGGCTGACAACTGGCTGCTTATACGAATCATTACCAAAAGGTCTTACATAGTTTTTACAGTTCCAGATTCCAAATTGTTATTATATATACGTGCCGCTATATAAAAAAGGGTATATTTTTTTCTATATAATTACATTAAATAAATCTTCAGTCCACAAAGGATCGTCTCAGTAAGTACAGATTCATTATGCCATCACAAAATGCATCCTTATTCGTATCATCATCTCGTATCGTGTATAATTACTGCAACATCACGAACGTTAAAGTGCTCATATGTTTGGCAACCCAGCGCGGTGCGGTGCGCCCGCGACAACACAGATCGTGGGACAGCGCCTTCAGAGTCCCAATGTTTTACATATACCAAAGTCATTCGTTAGTTAATGCTTTAATAGGCTTACATTGAGGAGCTAAATTGCGTGGGTAGTTAGCGCGTTCAGCTGCGATCGTTGAAGTTAAGCAACTTTCGCAGTGGTCGGTCATTGGATGGGTGACCAAAAATCTTCTATCTCGAGTTCCTCCGTGCTTCGGAAGGCACGTTAAGCCGTCGGTCCCGGCTGCATCTGCAGTCGTTTGCACCCGCTAATCCGCACTCCCACGTGGTGGGTCATGGCCCAATCTCCCTATTCCATCCATAGGGAAGGCCTTTGCCCCAGCAGTGGCGACATTAATAGGCTGATGATGATTCGTTAATACGTAAAGGTAATTACTATTTTTTTTAATGTGTATGCTGTTGGTCGCAGATGACCTTTACAGCGTCACCGGGTTTGGGGACGGCGAGATCCTAAGGGGACCTCAAGCCGAGAATTGGCGAGTGCCTCTAGAGCCTAGGTTCCGAACCTGGGGGTAATTACCCCTCCGGGGGTAAATCAGCCATACTTCGGGGGTAACAAAGAACCTAATTATTTAGTCAAATCTAAATAATAAGTAAATACTATATAATAATACTTCTAAATGCGCTCCTTCTTGCTAGCGAGCCCGCGGGGTGCTGCTGAGTGTGGGAAGCGGGGCGAGATTATCTCCTGATGATGACATTATTAGAGACGAAGATATAGCGGCCAAATTGGAATTTCTTTGACTGATGATAACAATCTAAAGTCGGGGTAAAATCTGTTTTCCTAATAGGTTACAGGGGTAGCAGTATTGGAAAGGTTAGGAAATACTGCTCTAGAGGTATTCCAGACGGATGGCGTCTCCCCACGGGGGGAGTCTCCTCTCCGTCTGGAGCCTCTAGACCACTCGAACCTAAGGGGGAATTACTAATTACCTGTGAGGCAAGGCTGAAGTTAGGTCCGGGTGATCGCTTCTTGGCGGGCGCGGGGGGCGCGGCGTTGGCGCCGGCGCTGCCTTTGCGCTTGCGCCGTTTACTCGCCGGCCGCTGTGATTCTGTAACAACGATAATCACTACATAGTATAATCTCTTATCTATTAGACAAGTCCGTCCGTCCGTCTGTCTGTGGTGCTGTTTCAGCGGCCAAACCGTAAGAGATAGATAAAGAGAATATTTAAGTTATAAGTTAAGAATAGTCTGATAAGACTACAAACCGGATTTGAGTAACGTAGCACTTCCGGTTTTCGAGAAATCACGAATTTCATTATGTTTTATATCTGTATATATGTTAGACTTTAAGGTATGTATCTATGGCCCTACGTTGCCTGACTGTAAATTCAAAATAAAAATAAAAAAAAAATAAAGCAAAGTCACTTCCTGCTGTCTGTCCCTATGTCCCTATGTATGCTTAAATCTTTAAAACTACTCAACGGATTTTGATGCGGTGTTTTTTAACAGATAGAGTGATACAAGAGGAATCTTTATATGTATAATACATGGCTGCCTATTGTTATTAGGTATTAGAAGAATGTCATTGTGTATAATACAAGCCTGAGAAGAAAAACTAAAGTCCGCGCCACTACTCAAGTCCGACGGCGAAACGTCGAACTAAATGTGACAGCTCCGCCATGTTGTCGTTTGTCAGGTGTGTGCGTTGCGAGTGTTGTTTGTAGATTTGAGTTGTTTTTTATTGGAAGGAGATTGATTATGGAGCGTAAAGTGATAAGAAGTGCAGCCAGAGAAGTAATTCTTAAGGTGAAACAGTTTTGTGAGCTGGAGAAGAAAAATAACAATGTTTTGATCCCTTTACAAAATGTTCAAATGCGAGTCGCTGCCATGACAGGTAAATTTTAGGGTTGTAAGGTCATTGATGTTTACCTCATTTTATGGAGTAACATTTTCTGTTAGGCTTGTGTCATGTTTAAATAATTTATACAAAAAAAATGTTTGTGTTGCATTTTATTGTAGTTTTATATTCATTAACTTCAATTTATAATTAAAGTAGTCAGTTTTCACCTTTTTTCGGTTGCGAGTACAATATATTGTTTAATGATGAATCAATTAATAATAGTTTAAACTGGTTTCTTTGTGATTTTAGGTGTGTCTGTTAAAACGGTGTCAAGAATCACTAAAGAAGGAAAAACTGCAATGGCAACATCAAATAAAATTGTTACTCCTGGAAAAAGTCGTCCACAAGCTAAGAAAATTGATTTGGATGACTTTGATTTGTGTTGCATACGCCAAAAAATTCATTTTTTCTATGTTGTGAAAAAAGAATTGCCTACTGTTAATAAACTGCGTTTGGAATTAAAAAGGGATATAAATTTTCAAGGGAGTAATACAACTTTACGAAGAATATTGAAACTGTTAGGTTTTCGATTCAAACGTTGTCAATCTAAACGCAAAGTGTTGATGGAGCGACATGATATTACTGCTTGGCGCGCCAGGTACATTGAAAGAATGAGGAAAAATAGGCTAGTTGACAAAAGGCCTGTGGTGTACTTAGATGAAACTTACATTCATCCGACATATCACGCTAAAAGCTGTGGGCAAAGCAACAAAGAAGATGGATTATTGAAATCAGAATCAGCTGGAAAACGTTTTATAATTGCACATGCGGGTACTAAGAGCGGATTTGTAAAAAATGCGTTATTAATGTTTAGGTCACAATCAAAATCTGCAGATTATCACGACGATATGAACGCTACAAACTTTTTGAAATGGATGACTGAAAAAGTGGTACCAAATCTGCCTGAAAAATCTCTTGTGGTAATGGATAATGCTCCGTATCATTGCACTCAGATAAACAAAGCTCCTACGATGTCAAGCTCAAAATCACATATGCAGGAGTGGTTACGACAAAAACAAATTTATTTTAAAGAGAGATGGACTAAACCAGTGTTATATGATATCATTAAAAGAATCAAAGAACCACCGCTCTTTGCAGTTGATGAACTACTGAAACAACACAATCACGAAGTGGTAAAATTACCTCCTTACCACTGTGACCTAAATCCTATCGAAAAAATTTGGAGTTTGGTAAAGAGACGCGTTGCTGATAAAAATGTTGCTCAAGATCCAAAAAGAATAATAGAATTGACAGAAGCTGCTTTTGCTAGTGTTACGCCAGAAGACTGGAGCGTTCAGTGTAACCACGTGGAACATCTTGAAGATGAGTACTTTAAAAATGACGGACTAGTTGATGTGGAAATGGAGAGATTCATAATATCAACAGAGAGTGATAGTGATACTGAATCTGATGATTCCACCGAGGAAGAATTGAGCAACAGTGATTGCGATATATCTGGCGTAAAAGAATTGTATCATGATGACCACAATTATTGCATTAAATTATATTAAACTTTATAATATTGTTTTATTGATAAATATTCTTTGTGTCATTATTTGAGTTACAAAAAATATTTAATTCCGATGAATAAAAATAATTTTGAAGTAATGAGATGTGGGAGAAAATTTCTTCCTACTGGCCACATTTTGTTACAAGACAGAGGCGCCGCGTCTATCGGACATGAGTCGTGGCGTGGACTCTATAGCGAACCGAAGCGAGGGCGGGCCACTATAATCTATAATATAAAAATGAATAGCTGAATGTGTTGCTAAGCGCAAATCTCGAGAACAGCTGAACCTATTTCGATAATTCTTTTTTTAGAATATTCATTGAAGTATGAGGATAGTTCTTACGCAGGGAAAAATTATAAAAAAATGCCTGAAAAAGTCCAAAAACAACACTTTTCTACACTCCCACACAAACGATTCGTAATAATACTTAAAAGTCAATTTGAACTTTAATACCATACCATACATTTCAAATGTTAGTGGAGAGGTTCCGGGAAGGCAAAACAGTTGAGTGCAAATATACCATTTTCAGTTTTTTTTTATAATTGTATGAAGAGGCATTTTAGTCTACACTACAGCTCTACATCGAAGAGAAGCGAGGGCGGGCCACTAGTTATTAAATAAAAACAAGTTTTAATGGTATAGATCATTGATTTTCAAAGTGGGGGGCGCGCCCCACTAGGGAGGCGTGAAGACATGAACAGGGGGGCGCGGACACGGGGGTGGCGGTCTCACTCCGGATGCCCGCGAATTTCCGCGCCGTACGCGCCTTGCGAGAACACGTGTGCACTTGATGCAAAAACAAACAAGCGACGTGCTATTATTGTGATAATTTTATTTATCGATTAGCAACCGATCCCTTTCACGTTAACATAGAAATGCTGCCAGATACATGATTGATCTAAGTATTTAATTTTACAATTGCTTGGCGAACCCACTTGCTACTACTTGCTGGGCCCTGAGCATAGGGGAGGCGTAGGAACATTCATTTAAGCAGTAGGGAGGCGTGATACTTATAAGTTTGGGAACATCTGGTATAGATGCACTGGTTTATGTAATAACTAGCTGTCCCAGCGAACTTCGTACCACCGCCACCAAAAAAAATAGGGGTTAGTGGTAGAAGGGTGAAAATTTAGGGTTGTAAGTATTTGTGTATGATGTATCATAAAAAAATAAAAACATTTTTTTTTGCATAAAAAAACGGTGGACCACTCTTAACATTTAGGGGGCTGAAAAATAGATTTTGTGCGATTCTCAGTCCTACTCAATATGCATATAAAATTTCACGAAGAAAGTAAAAGAAGGAGTAGTTCCATTACGCACACCGTGACACGAAAATTTTATAAATTAGATAATAAATATTTTCAACACTTACACCAATTAGCATAGCCAAAGTAAGCACTGTAAAGCTTGTGTTAAGGGATACTAGGGTAACGGATAGAATACATATAATGTACATATATGAGTATACTTATATTGAAATAAATATCGAGGAGCTCGATGGCGCAGGCGGTTAGCGCGTTCGGCTGTGATCGTTGTAGTTAAGCAACTTTCGCAGTGGTCGGTAATTGGATGGGTGACCAAAAATTTATATCTCGAGTTCCTCCGTGCTTCGGAAAGCACGTTAAGCCGTTGGTCCCGGTTGCATCTGCAGTCGTTAGCACCCGCCAATCCGCACTGGGCCCGCGTGGTGGGTCATGGCCCAATCTCCCTATTCCATCCATAGGGAAGGCCTGTGCCTCAGCAGTGGGGACATTAAGAGGCTGATGATGATGATGATGAGATACTAAACATCTATACTACATACTGGAGTACAAATACTCGTATTCATCACACAAACATCTGCCCCCACCAGGATTCGAACCCGGGACCTCTCGAGTCACGCGATACCATGAAACCCGACGTACAAACCACTCGGCCACGGAGGTCGTCACTATATGTGTGTAATGGCGACGTATCGCATTATTTTCAGGCTGCGTCGTGAAAAGAATGCGAAACGTCATAAATAAATAAATGAGAGCATCTATCTATACCAGTAATTCCCAAAGTGGTCTATATCGACCCCTAGGGGTCTATGACAACCTGCAAGGGGTCTACGTCAGCGAAAAAAAATCAATATCAGGTAAGTAGGGGGTCTACCCAACACGGAAAAAACATGGCAAGGGGTCTACGACACAAAAAAGTTTGGGGAACTCTGATCTAACCCGTTGAAACTTGTATTATTTAATAAGTGGTGTGCGTGAAAACCTAAGAAACAAAAACGATAATCATAATATGAGTGCCACTAAATCCTTGAAATATTTAATCTTACAGCTAGGCTAACATATCTATACATCTAAAGAAAAGTTTTACTAGAAAAAAAATCCACGCGGACCAGGCAGCGGACGGGACTCGAACCCGCACCCTTCGCAATCCGGGCGAATGCACTGACCAATTATGCTACATCTTTTTTAATGTAATATAAATTGTCATGTTTGTGTACGATAGCGCAATTATATATATTGTATTCTACCACATAAATGATAATACTTTTATACTGATAATTAAAGCAATTCGTGCAAAATTATTCCCTAACATTTGAAAACTTTAGACAGTCTGAAATAACAAAATAAAATCGTAAGCGATAGCCATAGCAATACCGTAGGCAATAACCCCCCTGAAACAGCTACGATCCGCAAACTGAAACAGCGTGGAACGATTTCCGTATAAAAAGTACCAGGTCGTCATAACTCACCAGGGGGTGCGACCATCCGCTGCCACTTCTGGAACAGCGTGGTCTTGAGGCAGTCGCGCGGCGAGAGCGCGTACGCCTTGTGTCGGGACATCAGTTCTTGCATTGGTTCTAGGATCACGCATAACTGGAATAAAAAGGAGAAAAAAAAACACCTTAATGTCTACAATCAAGTTATTGAAACGTATTCCGTAAAGAATAACCGTGTAGGGGTAAATAATAATCATCATCATCATTTCAGCCGAAAGACGTCCACTGTTGGACATAGGCCGGTCGGTCGGTCCCATGCTGCCCGCATCCAGCGGCTTCCCGCGACCTTTACCAGATCGTCGGTCCACCTTGTGGGGGGCCTGCCAACACTGCGTTTCCCGGTACGCGGTCGCCACTCGAGGACCTTTCCGCCCCAACGGCCATCGGTCCTGCGAGCAATGTGCCCTGCCCATTGCCACTTAAGGTTTGCAATTCTGTGGGCTATGTCGGTGACTTTAGTTCTCTTGCGTATCTCCTCATTTCTGATTCGATCACGCAGAAATAATAATAATATAATAATTAAATTTATTAATTATTATTATTATATAATTATAATTTAATAACATAATAATCATTTAATTCGGACAAGGATACATCCATATATTGTGGTAACTTACATGATTGATTACTTATTATCTAGTGTTGGTATCTACATTAAATTACTTACATACTAAGCTTGTGCCCGTTATGCACTTTTGGATACAATAAGCAATAATAGGTAGTGCCGTCTTTGACCTATTGGAGGCCCTGGGCATATTAGGATAATGGGGCCCCTATGAATTCCGTTTGGTGATTTAACAGGAACTAGGGACTTTGTATTTGATCTGAGGGGGCCCCCTATCGATCGCGGGGCCACTGGGAAAGACGGGTCTGATAATAGGGGAATCATATCGCCCCCATATAACTTGCAGAATGGAATTGGAGCTGAAAACAATTTTTCTTAAGAAAAAACATACTTGCAGCCCCAAAACCGAAAAACATTGTCTTGTCTTGCCCTATAAAAATGTGAATCCCCTGGCGCGTAATGTTCTCGGCTAGTTGCTCGAGGGCCGCATGGTCGGGGGGAAGCATCGTCTGTCTGATGATCAGTTCCCGGTAGGAACATACAAACAAAGCGGATCCGAGCACAGTACCTAGTGTAATACTCTTTAGTTTCATTATTAAGGAAAATGGTGAAGAAGTATGCATCACGCCTCCTCCTTGAAACGGTTCCCTCATTTCTGTAGGTCGTGGTCATCGGTATGGAACAGTTTTTTGGTGATGCGACACCAGCTGTTTCACTTATCTATAAATATAAAAATCAATTGCTGTCCGTTAGTCTCGCTAAAACTCGAGAACGGCTGATCTGATTAATCCTATCTTGGTCTTGAAATGTTCGTGGAGGTCTAGAGGGAAGGTTTCAAAAGAGAGAAAATATGGAAAA
The DNA here is from genome assembly GCA_902850365.2 of Chilo suppressalis. NCBI lineage: Eukaryota > Metazoa > Arthropoda > Insecta > Lepidoptera > Crambidae > Chilo > Chilo suppressalis. Next base: position 11,408,936 of record OU963919.1, read on the forward strand.
ATTGCGAGGAAGATAGTAAAAACGTCATATTAATATTCCCATGTAAACTGTTCTATCTTCTTTCCTGTCAAACATTTGACGTTCGTCCCTTTTGGTACGGTAGACACGGGTCCGTCATTTCCTCCAAATTATTTTAACCCGTACGAAGTAAACGGTGTCAACTAGTAACTTATAAAATAAGGTGCTCACCCTCAAGTAATTGAGCGTTGCGTTGGTGATCCCCTGGCGCGTGATGTTCTTGGCTAGTTGGTCGAGCGCCGCGTGATCGGGAGGATGGACTATCTGGGGATCAGCTACTTCGCATTTTGTTCTTAGGCTTCACTATTATGCTAATAAATTCACATGAATAAAGTGCTCACCCTCAAGTAATTGAGCGTTGCGTTGGTGATCCCCTGGCGCGTGATATTCTTGGCTAGTTGGTCGAGCGCCGCGTGGTCGGGGGGATGCACCGCCTGTCTGGGGATCAGTTCCCGATGGGCGCGCACCGCCATATGCCACGACTTGATCCGCATCAGGTCGTCGAATGTGAACTCGAGGATTAGCCGGCCTTCTGTACACACCTGGAGGGAGATTGGGAAGTTTAGTTTGTGCACGGACACGTTCGGAATTTACTGTTTTTTTTTTCAATAATTCTATAAACATTAGGCCAAACGATAATTTAATTATGTCCGTGATAGGACAGGTCCGTATTTTCAATGGCATATGACAGAACTACACTTATCTGTCATGTTGTCAGATCAGATAAGTCAGAGAGGTATCGGTTTCGTACATTTAATACGGTTAGTGTGAGAACGCTGTCGACACTTTGCGACATGTAAGTATATCTCTTTTTTTTAGGCAGAATTTTATTAGGCAGAAATTGTCGCTGGCAAAGTTTATGTTAAAAATAATACATAATTATAATGATTATCTTTTTAAAAAAAAATGCCTTGAATATAATCGTTTAACCCTACATAGCTAACCTTCTGGTGTACCCTGTTTAAGCTAACCATGCCTCGAAATGTAATGACCTTACTTATTTATTAATACAATTATAAGAACTTTTCTTAGACCTCTAAAGAAATAGGTTTTTTTAATATTACCGTTTTGGCATGCAAAATCAACGATAAATCAAAATAAAACCATAAGCTTTTTGGTTCATATGGCACGTAGAAACATAAAAAGTAATTAAAACATAAAAAAAAATACCCATTTTTTTAACAGCGAAAGCCGCAGAGCTCAGTCTACTTGATAAGGCATCAATATGAGGATCCCATTGCAGATGCGAGTCTAAAGTAATACCCAGAAACTTTGTAGAATCCACTAACTCTACAGGCTTATGTAGGCGCGTGAGAAGTTATCCTTCTTTGGCATCGTTTAAAATTAGTTTTTAATTGCATGCAAATAATTAATTACAATAAATTAATAAAAAGTCTGGAAAAGGACACAGTCAATAAAGTTCAGTTTTAATTTGAAAAAATAAATAAATAATCAAAATATTCAATTAAAATCGCTACTGAATATAATTTATTAGAACATATGTGATTTGCACTTGTATGAAACTCAAACACGTATTCCGAATATACAAACTAGAAACATGTGGATAAATATTATAAATATGAATACCTATAACTGTTACTTTATTACAAAAAATAAAGATGTGGTTTTTGGTTCTACTACACCAATGGTCAAGAGATGGCGCTGTAGTCTCCTGAATCGCGCTTTGGTTCCGTTGTTCCAGATTAATAAATACTTTTGATAGGCCTTCACAATGCAGTCGTTAGCACCCACTAAATAGAGATTCTATTTCTATTTTGTTGGTAGATTTTCTTAATGTGCGGTAAACACAAAAGTAACGCATGAAGTTGGTCGCTAAAGCGACCAACTTCATGCTGTTAAAATTTTGTGTTACAGTGATGCGCGCGCATCTTAAAATTTCACTCTCATCATTTTTTCATAACGCGCCTAAAGAAGTATAACTTCAAAAATGTATGTCTCTCTACCGCAAGTGACCTAAAAATCAACTTTTATGTTTAACATATCGCAATGTAACATATGGCTTCGATGACACGGGGCCCGAACTATTATGGATTTGCTACTTAGACATTAGAGACACCCGGACTACCAGGCTAACATAACAACGAGAAGATTACTGTTCACGTGATCGATACTCCTCTAACGTAAAAGAAAATATTTTTATCAAATGACGACGCAAGACGTTCTGTCCCTCTCACATTTTCGTCTTTAGTTTGACAGCATGTGCGAGAGAGATAGAATGTCTTATTATATGTCGTCATTTACGTTTTTTATATTCGTCATATTCGTTTCTCTATTGGCTACCAGGCTACCAGAGGGCCATTCGCCTAACGGAAATGCTTTGGAAAACGCTAACGCTTTCGATTTTATTTTGTTATTTCTGATCACCGCAGGTTTTCAAATACCTCATGCTCATTTTTTTTAATATTGTTATTACCAATACAAAAGAAAGAAGCGCGAGGCATTTGAAAACCTCAAGCGGCTAGAAATAACAAAATGAAATCGTAAGCGTTAAGCCAGAAACATATTAACGTGTCGTGGCGCGGCAGAAGCACATCGGTTTCATACATATGGTTAGAGACATATTTACGTATCGTGTCGTGTCGACGCTTTAACCTCTCTATCTCTCTCTAACCCATAATAAATGTATGAAACCGATGCGCCACGTCACGCCACGACACGTTAATATGTTTCTGGCTTTTAGCGTTTTCCATAGCATTTCCGTTAGGCGAATGGCCCCCAGAACGGACTAGGAACTTACTTCGGTGAACATCGGCTTGCCGTGGTGTGTCACCATCGTACAGTGGCCGCAGTCGAGCATTATGCTCGTGTTGTCGTCCTAACCTAACCTAACAAATCCGGTGCACATACGCCTAATACAAAGACCTCAGATAAAGACTTCCCCAGGTCTCCAGGTTATAAAGTTTCTTTCATGAAAACATCTACTTATCAAGGCTTCTGTACTATTTTATTAGCCTTCTTTCAGATTTTCAATCCACCCACACCTTTTCATCAGCACTTAGCAATTTTTTGTCTTACAATGTTAATCTATAGTTAAACTTCTTCATGTTAAAGTCAACTTTAATCCTCACTAAAAAACGATTTATAATCCCCTTACGGCTTAGATTAAAACAAAAAGGGAAAATAGGCATTCGCGGCTCAAAAGTGATCCGCTTAAATTGTGGTCCATGACCATAATTCGCTTTAGTCACAATTTGACATTCAAACACGCTGCATGTACACTCAATATAACAATATTGCGTATATTCTGTGTTATGAAGATATAACAATGCCTTCGATGATTTTATAAAGAACACAAATAGTTCAAAATCAAATGCCCCAGCAACACTTTTCATTCGTAAAACTGTGAAAATATTTTTTTATGATTTTTTACGTAATCGCCATTTTGTAAGCAAGAAAAGGACAACAATACGCTGCGTTGCAGCGTTTAGTTCTGTCTCGCTCGCTCGATTGATGTTTATAATACAGACGTGTGCGTGGCGAGAGTTGCTTATGTAGTTGAGTCGGATTTTATTTGATGCTAGTATGAGCGTACCGTATCTACCCTTTTTGTTTTAATCTAAGCCTTACGGACGTGTTTTGCGGTGATAAAACTTACTTAATATGTAGGTAGATATTTTACTAAGTACCGCGCTACCAGGCTACCATAACGGACTAGGAACTTACTTTGGTGAACATCGGCTTGCCGTGGTGCGTCACCATCGTACAGTGATCGCAGTCGAGCGTTATGCTCGTGTTGTGGAAGGACTCTTTGGGCTGTCGCATCGTATAATATAACTCTGACACGCCGCCCTCATATATGCTTCGGAAGTAGCGCGGTATGAGCGTCCTTCCTATCGCTGGAAAGAGATGGCAACACATTATTATTAATAAAAAAAAACAGCGTGTGTACAGAGTATGCATGTCAGAAGTGAAACGAACTTTAATAATAATAATTATATATTAACATAATTTAAAAAACTATTAAAACTAAAAAAACCGTCATATAAAATTTAAGATCGTCGCTCTAAAATCTGACGCTCAAACCGTGACGCGGCCTTGAAAAGCTACCCTCATCGCGCGCAAAGAAGTTTTACTTCAACAATAAAATAAGCCAAATTGAGGAGCTTGATGGCGCAGTGCGTTAGCATGTTTAATCTGCGATAATGTGGAAGTTTAACATCTTTCCCAGTGGATATGGAATAGATGAAAATAGTTATATATGATATTAGTGCGGTAAGTTGGTTGTACAAACGAGTAGACATAGATTAAGTAGAGTTTGTAAGTGCCAATCCGCACGAATGTCATAGACCTACAATGTTTTTCAACACATTTGCGAGAAAACAGTACCTATACCTTATTTATGCAATGAAACAAACATATTCTAATAATTAAATGGCGCCACTGTTGAGTAAGGTCCTGAATTGTAACTTTTAAAGTTAACTAGCGGCCCGCCCTCGCTTCGCTCCGGTGTAGAGCTGAAGTGTAGACTACAGTTTTTGTTCTCAGGATTGTATTATAAACAATGACATTCATCTATGATTCTTCTTATACCTGCATGCAAAGTCTCAGCCCGATCGGTTTAAAATTGACAAAGTTTCATACAAACTTTCATTCCCTATTTTATCCCCTTGGGGGTAGAATTGATCAAAATCCTTTCTTAGCGGATGCCTACGTCATAACATCTACCTGCATGCTAAATTTCAGTCCGATCCGTCCAGTGGTTTGGGCTGTGCGTTGATAGATCACTATGTCAGTCAGTCAGTCAGTTACCTTTGAGTTTTATATATATATATAGATTAATACGCGCGTGAAATCAAAGTTTACATTTAAATCATATATTAATACAAAAGAACCGTATCTATAACATAATCGGCCATGCCACAGTGATGCGCAGTTCCGTTTTGTTCGGAAAAAAGGGAGGACATAATAATTTTTCTTAGCTCCACTTTTTAATAACTGACACTCATTGCCACGTAACTCATATTTGCCATAATTAAGGCGAGTTATTACCAAATATTCACATTATTATTTTAATTAGAAATAATCCTGAATAAACACAACCACCCCACGCTGCGTCGTCCGGAACGTAGTCGCCACTGGAGGACCTTTCTTACCCACAGGTTGTCAGATCCTCGAGCGATATTGTATTGTACCGGACGACGCAGCGTGGGGCGGCCCCCAACAAGGTGGACTGACGACATCGTCAAATGTGCTGGGAGCCGCTGGATGCGGATGGCGCAGGACTGCGCATTGTGGCGTTCTATGGGGGAGGCCTACATCCAGCGGTGGACGGAGAAAAGCTGATGGATGGATGGATGGAAACACAACCAATAACATTTGACATTTCGGAGACCTCATGCTACACTAGCGCCTCTAGCGGCGGATTCATACGCGATAGCTCTCGCGGAAAATCAGCAATGGTACTTTTCTCGTGGTTTTTTCATTATGATTATTCTATTAAATATTATGAGAAACTTACTGTATCTTTTGGGCCCATCTTCTAAACAAAATGTTAGAGTTAACGTCGCATCATCCTCAAAGAATTCTGTCGCGAACGCGTCCCACCACAAGTTATCTGAGTCCTGGAAACGAAAAGAATTTCACGTAACAAATGAAATGAAGAAAATAACCCGCAAATATCAAAATGTATGAAAAGAAATTGAACAGCTTGCCAACAAGGGTTTTGACAAACACTGTTTGCAGATATAAATAAAACGCATTTATGAACCATTTTTATTCAAAATAATTAGATACATAGTTTGAATAAAAAAATTTAGTTTAAAGAAAATATTTTAGTCCTTTAAAGCGACCTCTACCGAAGTCGTGGAGTACTACAAACAATGGTGAAAGCATCCTTATGTCACTGTTCAAGCGTTAATACGAAACTACTCACTAGAGGTCGTTCCATGATGTTTTCTTTTACGACCTTGTTTTTACTTATTTTTCAGAAATTGATTTTTTCCTATAATTATTCAAGCAAATTATTGTAAGTTACGAAGTTTTAAGGTATGGCTGATGTTTTTTTTTAATATAATTGCTAGAATAGCTCGTAGCATGCGAATTATCTACAAAATAATATAAAAAAAATTGTGACGAAACCCAGACTTCCCGTACAAACTTTCACGCACCTTTGCACCCCCAAGAGTTATCTCCAGGATACAAACTACGCTATGTCCTTCCTCGGATTACAAGCTACATCTTTACGAAATTTCATCATAACCGGTTCAGCGGCTTAATCGTGAAGAGGTACTTAACAGACAGACACACTCGCATTTGTAATAATAGTATGGATAAAAAAAAATATACAAACCTCTGTCCTCTGTTGTAACCGCTTATTGAGTTCATATACTCTGTAATCTGGCTGTCCGAAGTAAGGCGCGTGCCGCCTGAAATCAAGGAAAATAAATAAAATTATTATGTATGTCAAGTAAGCAAGGGCCATATGTACGACTACTGAGCCATTCGTGTGCGTGTCCGACTCGCATTTGGATGGTTTTTTATACATCTATGCGTGTTACAATTTAAAACAGGTCTTAACAGGTAGGATATAGCGGATTGTCCGCTGGATTAGGAGCACCAACCTGGGGAAATAACCTCCAGCTCACTTAAGACCACAGTAACATAACACTACCTATCGGCAAGGCTGTAGCTTGAGTCGAATTTGAGGTAGGGTAGCATTGGTTACAGGTAGGGCGGAAGTAAAAATAAATATCATAATTGATCTGCCCTCGGAGCACGAGCCTTCTAAATGACCTCGAGGTCAATGATGTACATTCAATAGCTATTCGTAGACAAATAATTTCTGTGACAGAACATGAGCACGGATCTAAGAACTAATAAATTCTTAATGATGAAGAACAAGCGAACAAGATGGTTGAACTTCCAGATTTGGGTGTAGATGACGTCTGAGTGAGAGTGAGGTAATAATTTATTGTTTAGCGGGGTGATACGAATAAATAGATACGACCAACAATACTATTTAGATCATATTGTTTTTGCAAACTTATTACAATAATTAATGTAATAATAAAATATATTTAAAACAGCTGAATTCATCGATTCGCCATATTATTAAAAATGCGAAGAATTTCGTTCAGATCAACTAATTTTGTTATTTTTTTTTTTCAAAGGCCGGAAATATAATACCCGCCATTCTCTCGTGACCCATTGACAATCTTTGAGGCCTATTAATTGCAGTAAAAGTTGAAAACGTATTGATAGAAATAACAATTGTATAGATTTTTGAGTAAAACTCTCTTTACGATACACTTCACTTAACCAAACTACAACTTATCATAATCAATCTTTAGTTACAACTTATAGGTGACAGACTGCAGTTGGGTTTATATTTTTTTATATTTTGACCAAGCAGGTCCGTTAGTATTTTCCATGTATTTTGATAAATATAAGACTATAAGACTCTAGCAACTACACTCGTAAAGACTTTTACGGGATCAAAAGGCTGCATTATTTTAACGCCATCTATCAATTTTTCTGAAACTATTATGTTAGGTACTTAAAAATTGATTCAAGCACCTCATTCGTAAATCAGCAATCATTCACTCACAGATTCCCGCGCTTTGCAAAATATTTAAAAAACGATTTTAAAAATGCTACTAATATTACGTTTTGAAATATTGTTTATCAACTAAATGCTTTAAATTTTCAATATTTGTAAAAATTGCTTACTTATTATCTATCGCGAAAATCAATGATGAATATGTATAGTGCCAGTGATTTCTATAGAAGGAATTACCTTAAAAAATAATTAACTTCAATATGGACTCAAACGGATTTCAATTGATTTTAGGTAATTCACCGAAGTTATTGACTACAATTACTACAAATTATAGTAACAGTTAGGAAAGTATAGAGGGAACTTTAACTTTGCGCGGGACTTTAGCTGGGGCCAGGGGGCAAATCGCCTAACAGGATTGTTATGACTATCGCTATCGCTTACGATTTCATTTTGATATTTCTGACCGCCGCGGGAGGTTTTGAAATGGCTCGCGCTCTTTTTTATACTTTCGCATTGGTAATAACAATATTAAAGAAATTGAGAGTGATGGTAGTAGAAAACCTTCGACGGTCAAAAATAATAAAATGAAATCGTAAGCGATAGCGATAGCTATAAGTGCCATAACTATCCCGTTAGGCGATTGGCCCCCTGGGACTAGGGTTACCATCCTTCCGGACTTTTTTTCCTTAGTCCGGATTTTTTTAATTGGATAGAATATGAGTAAAACTACTTATTAAGTTATATCAAATAAGTCAAATAATATTTATTAAGTTCTCATTAATTTAAAACAAAATATAAATCATCTTTAAAAATCAACAACGAGACCTCCCCGCGTCTGCTACCACGCGTATAATATCACTGTAACTACACTTAGTATAATATCACTGTAACATCACCCACTGGTGATGTTTGCATTTTGTGACTAAAATGTCCGGACTTTTATCAGAATGTCCGGCTTTTTGTCAGGACTTTTCAAATTTTTAAATAGTAACCCTACCTGGGACGTATTCTGTTACCTTTTCTTTGGAACCTCAAAATAAATTCAAATGTGACAACATACTTAATTCAGTATAAGGTTCATTATATATTTATAGAAAAACTTATTGTTCTCGCTATCCTGCGAAAACTTTAGTAAAAAACAGTTTGCCGTACCATTAGATTCATGTCCATGTTATTACTTACCTAGACAAATATACGTTTAAAATATCCAAATATGTATAAGATACTCCTGGTTTATTAAATATATTTGTTAGCTTAATTATCAATATTTCATAAAAAAAACATTTTTAGAACTTATGCACAAAAAACAAAAATTGTTGATGTCAGTTCCAAATTTGGAAAGGAGAATGCCCATATTTGGTACAGCTTTGTCTCATGCCTCAAGATAAAATTATTATGATAATTATTTTCTTTAATTTATACGTACGATGGTCTATCAGAATGGCTATTTTGAACAGGGAATATTTTTTAAAATATTATTAGTCATAGTACTGTTTATATTTTGAGCCGGATATCTGACGTTTGTTTATTTATCGTAAAAATAGTGATGCCATAGTACCCTATTAGTTATAGATTATAATCGATTGTTGTTTTTGTTATCGATGAGTGGGCCATCAAAAAGCAAATAAATCACGTGTTACTAATTATTGTTTAATAGTGATTTTACGTTTTAAGACAATAAATGTCTTAACTGTTGCGATGACAACTCGTCATTTATCTATTTCGTCTCTATGCTTAAATCATAGTCAGTAACCCGTCGCTTGGCTTAACTCGACACTTTCCTATCACATCTCTTGCTGTATGTAGTGTATACTTATATTTTCATCTCTATCTATAGAGATAGAGATGAAAATGATAAAATGTCGAGCATGTAGGTAGTCGGACAAAAAGAGGCACGTGTTTACCCAGCGCTTTGTCTTGCCTACGTAGTCAAAAGGCCTTATTCTTGAACGCAAAATACAATGATTGTACATTGGCTTGTGCCGCGTCCTGTTCTACGTCCATAAAAGTATCTAAGTTACAGAGGGACGGACGACAATGACGATAAAGAGAGGCTTGTTAATCTGTGCAGGCATGCTCTTAGGTAAGACGGAACGTGTAGCCGGGGTATTCGAATCTAAGTTTAAAAATTCAACACGTATTAATAATGTTAAAGAAGGTTAATTCCGCGGAAATCTTTAATCGTTGTTTTTATAGAGGGCGCTCACCTAACTCTCGATTTCATCTTATACTAAGTAGTAACTAGTAATTATATTTATTTCTATGCTGTTTATTAATTAATTGAATCTGGATTTATTTGTATCTGACTCGATCTATTCATTGCGTAAAATCGATTATATACTAAATCATTTTTTTTTTGAATTCCATCGATTATTCGTATATTCAATTTCAGATCATCATCACCCTACCCTATTGCAAATGATTGGAGAATTGTCAATTGTTGTTATTCCTATTTTTGTGTTGATTGAGTTTTTTACATAAATTGTGAAGTGATAATGATTGCGTGTGAACGTATCAAACGTTTTTTTTTCTGAGTTGTTAAGACAGGCAAGACGTTTTCAGGAAAAAAACAGTGTATTCACGACAGGACGTTTATTTACCGTATGTGTGTTTGTAGTGTTCTCTACTCACGCATTCTACTTCAAATGAGGAATCGATGACGTTAGACTATTTGACTGGCTAAACCAGTGTATTGTAAAACTGTATTTCCAGGGCCCAAGAGGTGATACTTAATTTTTTTTGTAGAAGAACAGTTTAGCCCTCAACATATTACAGTCATGGATAAATCCTACTCAGGTGAGCTAATATTGTTTGGCTAATGTCATGTGCAACTAACTGTATGAAATATATATTAACTGTTTTGTTTGACTTCTTAAAAAAGTAATAACAGTTCTAGATACTTAGGTTAGGAATCATTTACTATCACAATCTTATGAGAAAACTATTATTACTGTGTATTATTACTGCATATCATACTTAATTACAAATCCAGAACTAAGATGTTTGTAATAGTCATGGTAACATTTAGATTTTATTTTATTTGTTTTTTTTATCACTAGACAGGTGATGATGAGAGAATACAGAAATTCCTTAAAATAAAGAGAAAGGAATTTTCCATATTAATTATTAATTTTTTATTAATGTTATCTTTTTAGATCTCAAGAATGGAACATGTATGTGCTGCATGTTGGAGATTCAACAAGTACAAAGGCAACAACAACATGACTGAAATCGCCTTACTCTTGGAGATACTACATTAAGTGGCAATCATTCTATACCTGTGCCACCTCCTCTGCCACAACCAAGACTAGAAGCAGTTCAACAAGTGACTCTAAAAATTGTATCATCATCATCATACATGCTGCTAACTCTCCTGTGTATTTGCAAATTGTTTAGAGCCTGAATGTCTACTTATTTCATCTACCATCAGGGATCTCTTATTGTATAATAATAAATTGTGCATACCAGCTGGTGCATGTGTTTGTCATCACTATTTGAATTATGGTCCATGGAATGAATTAACATAATTAAGAGATTTTACTGGCATACAGTTTGATAATATAATGATTATGATACAGCGATCAGCCAATTACTAATTAGATTTTTCTAATGTTTCAATTGTCTCCTCATTTATGTCATTATTGACTTGGTATGAACTCTGAACAGTTTTATAATTTGCTCAACTGTATACCAATCTAGCAGATCAAGTGCCAAACGCTTCTATAGCCTTTTGTATTTATTTAGTTAATTAAGAACTGCTGATAACAACAAAAGATTGGCCACTCTTTTCAATAATCCAGCAGCTACATTAGAATGTTGTAAGACAAAAGCTACAAATTGTTTGAATTTCTTTGTTTGTAGATGATATTCCTCTTGTTTTAGGTCTAAATAGTTATTTATTAAGAGGTAGGATTAAATCCTGACACTTAAGCAGCATACATATAACTCATATTTACTTATCAGTAGAGATGCTGCTTTGGCAGACACATTAGATATATATTAGGCTATAAAAGGTTATTAGTGCAGCTGTCTCGTTGGTAAACAACCTGTGGGCTGTTATGACCACATAATGACTGTTGTACAGTTTTTAAGTTGGGGTCGTTACAATGATGTTACTGCTCTGGCGCCTTATTTAGATTATTTTTTCTATGAAGATTATGTTGATTTGAAATATACCGGTAATTCAAATATAATGTGTACAATTAATATATGTAATCTAATAAAAAGTGTCCTATATTAATGTTTTTATTTACCTATACGTAAATCTGCCATCACTGAAATCTGTGTTGTCATGAAAATCTATGCAGTAGGTTGGAAAAACAGTGAAAGACTCAAGTTGATCAAAAATAACAGAATAAAAAAGTACCCAAAATAGCTGTAAACCAACTTTAAATAGGAGTTATTAAGGATTTGAGGTTATGTCACATTTTTTACAATAACATTAAAACCCCTGTTTTTATTTTCAAAATTCCAATTTGTCATACTAATTTGAATATTAAACGATCATTTAACATTTGTTTGGTATTGATGCAACCATTGTACGGCGGTCCATACATCCATGAGCATTCTCCTTTCTATGCTTCGTTTAGACGCAGAGATTTTGGTCAAGTCAATTAGCATATTTGAGTCTCTCTATAATCTGCATACTCATATTAAAAATTACAGGCGTAATTAAATTAATTTATCTAATTGACAAAAGATATCTTTAATATTCCCTTAACATTATGACCACAACTTAATTTTATAATGTTAAATAAGGAATCGGCATACGTAAAGGGCAGCATTTTGGAATGATTATACATACCTAAAAGGTTTTGAGCGCAACATATCCATATGAAAATTTAAAAAAAAAATCAATATCGTTTATTCAGTCTAGGCTGTTACAAGTACTTGTGAATATCGAAAAGCTACGCCATATAGATAATAAAATATCTAGACGTCAAACGAATAATGAAAAATAAAAAACGATCGTGCCTTACAGTAGTCGCTTATGATGCATAACATTTGAAACCTCACCTTATATTAGTAAAAAAAAGAAATAAAACCTACTACAAAAGGAATAAGCCATTTGAACATTATGTTCTAAAATCAAATCAAATAGCGCAAATTGCAGGAAAGCGAGGGAAAAGATGTTACACATAAAAAAAAAGTTTTTTTCTTAATATAAATTCCCTGTTTGTGACGTCTTCGATGTTGCGATTCTGACGCAATTAACCCACCACCCCCTCATTTGCAACTAACTGATGAAAAACTGGTAAGGCTTCGGTTTCAATACTTGTGGATACCCAAAAAGTGGCAGAATATTTATAACAGGAAAGCACTTATAAAGGTATATATTGTGAATAACGTTTACTCACGTTTTCTTGTGCAGTGTACTTTCTGAGGTTTTATTTATATACTTAAAATATGGGTTCGCTTTAGACTACATCTCAAACTCAGTTGAACGCGATGTTTCTGCTTAAAACGAAAGCAATGAAAGTGAAATCAAATCGAGGACTTCGATGCCACGTTCGCAGTAGTTTACCTGAAGTAAGGGTCCGGTATCGGGTGGTAGAGCGGCGGCGGCGGCGGCGGATACTCATGGTATTGCAGGTGAGGATGTGGGGGATGCGGCGAGAGATGGTGGCCGTACTCGCCCTCGCCGCCGAGCGAGCCCAGCGCCACCGGCATGTAGGCCACTTTGTCACCGCGCCATCTAGCCTCTGTTCACGTGAAAATCTAATGCCTCGCTATTTATGCACGCTTGGTACTTTCACGAATTAATACCGTACTGATTGCACACTTTTTCTTTTATTGATATTGCACTTAATTTAACAAATCACTTGGTTAAATGTTTTATATTATTTATTTTATACTAATCAATAAATAGGATATCTCTAGATAAATAAATATTTCTATATTTTCTTAATAATTAGCACTTTCTTTGGACACTTTGGTTTGGTGTATAGGTTCCCTGAGTCCGTATCACTCTGAAAAGTTCCGTATTATAAATACAACAACAGCAGCTATCATCGTAAACCATAATCAAGAACAAGAATGTACAGACGGCCGTCTCGAGCGTGACTGATAAAAAGCAATTCGAAATTTTCGCGCGGGAAATGTCATTGTACCGTGAAGGAACGTCCTAAATCCCTTATATACTTTACGTGATAGGCAATTGTCAACTCTATGGGGTCGGATTAGAGGCGATAAGCGTTTAGATATACGATTGAAAGAGTGGAGGTTTGGCAACGTCGCGTCAGCTGGCCGCGCTAGTAACGAGCTGCGTTCCGAAAGGTCAACATCGGTTACTATTTTTTTTTATTCTGATGGCTATTTTGGTTCGCTTTGTTTGTTTTTTATTGTTAGCTAGCGACCCGCCCTGGCTTCGCTCGAGTGGGACTCTATAACATTGATTCAATTTTAATGTACTCAACAAATATACTAATTTTAATGATAAAACTAAAATAAGGTTGGCGGAATGTTTCATACAAATAAAGTATTAATTTGGTAATAAATTAATACATAGTTTGAAGTTAAGGTACTTTCAATATTTTGTAGCGGCAAAGTCTAAATCACTAGTTACAAGTAAAATGACGAGAAGAAATATCTTCTTTCAGCATGTAAACGAATATTTTTAGCGACCTAAAATAATATCTCACAATGATAACACACGAATAAACAAATTATTCAAAAATTAAAAAAAGACTTATTGTTTTCACCACAGCAAGGCCTCGCAACGCATGCGAGGTTGCCGCTTTGTGCGTTCGCGCCATACTTTTTACTGTTTCTTAGCACATAGAACGCTCATTACGCCGGCACGCACACAACGGCAACGCGCCGCTTATATTGTTATGTCGTACATATACGTTTACATAGTGCAAGATGTACATTATGTATGTACATTCCGTGAGCTACGGAGCCCGTAGATATGTAGGTGAACTACGACGTTGCCGTCGGTCGTATACAAATCAAACATACTAAAAATAACTTGAAGACGTGTCCATGAAAATCCTCCTGTGCGCATGTTAGTCTTATTTAGGAATTAAAATTCGAACTCCAATGATGACGGCGCGATCGTGCCGCATGCCGGTGCGTTATAGTGAGTGACGTACGTAAGTAAGAAAATTAATATTTTGGTATCATTCAAAATATCTTGTACAAATTACTCATTCGAGGAGTTACTTAATTTCTTTTCATTAATATTTTGTTTACGATCAACTGATCTTAAAAAACTTATATGCATACGGATCCAAAATATAAAAAATAACACAGCAGTGGGATACAATGTGCCGACGCAGGTGTCGAAATTGATAACGTAGATAACACATGAGATAGCAACGATGCAAAATCAGAGCACTATTTCACTTCTTTTATATATTCCGACACTACCTATAATATGACGATGAATTATCGCTTCAAGACTATTCACTTTTATCTGAATATTTTACGCCGGTCTAGTCACAACGTTGTTTCACACAAAAATGCCGCAAAAACACAATAGTTGATCACACCGCGGTCAATAAGCGGAAACCTCACGACGCGAGATTCCAAGGAGATCGCCTCAACGTTATCAGATAGGCCGCCGATAACAAACCAAACAATGCGCGTACACATACTATAAAAAATTACAATTATCAGTTAATGCGCGGTTGTAAAACAATAAACTAGACAATGCACCACTACAACAAAACGCAAAAAATAAATTCAGCAAGAAACCGCGGACGTGTTGTTCCGTCAGTTAGGCAGGAATGTGTGTCACGCCGGCGTGTCAATGACTCCGCACTTAGCTAGCACCGCACAATGTAGGTACTACGTAAACAGTACAGGCACGCACGCTCTCGGGAAAACGTCAGCTCTCCCATGAAAATTCTGAACTAATGACATACGACAACTACCAGGTACATAACGTCCGATACATCGCACGGCCATCACGGAACAAGCAAGCGCGTAAAAATATCTTCAATAGGTAACGTTGCGAATCAATAGACGGGAAAAAATGCACGGTTACGCTTCCCACTACGTACCGCGATCGACCGATACGTATTTTGAAACTGCAGCCGTGTAAATAGTCCGAAAAGAGAACGCTAGAGTTACCGGCGCGACGGCGTATACTGCACCTATGTAATTTAATACATAACAGAAGTGTGCCGCGCTGTGACGGACGAGTGACGAACTGTCAACGGGTCGGACGCCGTCGACTACCGTCGCCGTTGCTCGGAAAACGACACCGCGGCAAGTTCGGATATATTACGCGATTAGATTATGTCAGAGTGATTAATAGTTAAAACCAGTTTTTGTCTTAGGTCAATCACACTGGTCTTACAATGGACGAAAATCAAGTTTCGACAGCGGTCAAGTGGCGATTCTTGGCGTTAAGGTCGACATGATAACGCGAGCTATGAATAACGCAGTAACAAGTGGTATACAAAATATAAATACACACGTACATGTAGTGTGCCTTGTACTCCTGTACAATGTTCTTTTCATAGTTATTGCCAAAGAGAAAGTCAGTGAAAGCACAAACAGTGCGTACTGTTTTTGACGCCTTCAATTTGACGGTCCAACGGAGAAGAGAGATCTTCAAAATTGTACTAGTTATAATAAATTAGAAATGTTTGTTTCACTGTTTGTAGATTGTAGCTATAATTTGGGTAAAATCAACTTTAATAAATAAAGATTCTCGATTTGATAAATAAAGAAATTAATTTCTTTAGACTCTCAAGAGCCAATATTTTAGCATCAGTTTTTTACAATAAAGTTTCAAAAGAACGATATAATTTATGACGGGCATGTTATATCAAGTAACAAGAAGTAATCTTAACTTTAAAAATATAAAAAAAACAATCCGTTATTTCCATCCATCTATTGGTTTTCGTTTATTCTTACATTGGCACTTTACTGTTAAGTGAAAATGTATTCAATAGGTATACATTTATTTAGGCCTTTCACTTCATGATACTAAGATATAAAGAAACATTATAAGTAGAAAAAATGTTTCCCTAAGGTTGCTGGTTGAGATAGCCATTTCCATGTCCTAATATAACAGAAATGAAACCTTATTTTCATTATAGTAACACATGGTTTAATAAAGATTGATGATTTTATAATTTCTTAAATTTCACAATAGTGCATCAATAGGCTACCATAGTACAACAATAGTGAAGAGCAACCAATTAATTTCCATATTCAAGTGTTTCTAAAATTTCTGAATTCCTATTTCAAAATAAATTCAAATATTGAACGCTGATCATCTCTATCGAGAGGGAGCGAAGCTTGTTGATTTAATTCATTATGGAGACCGAGACGGCGAGTGAGCGAATAGCGCAAAAGAGAGAGAGCGACGTTGCAGTTCTAATGAATGAGTGAGAGGTTCAACTATGTGAGTGGTGAGGCTTGATGCATGAATAAGGCGCCAGAAAAGGACGGAGCGCGTCTGTTGACGTAGTAGTAGATGAGATAAGGGGCTATCAGCATTTTCGCGTGCGTTTGAAGGTTGTTTCCCACTGGAATAATATTGAGCAAGTAGAATTTTCCATCTAGATAATTTAATAAATACTAGGTAGACTTTTGTGTAAATTAAATACAATCAAACATTTAATTACTATTGAATTCATGATCAATTTACAATCATAACAATTAGTTCTAACAATAAACTAAAAAAGTCTTAAAAAATACAAAAACAATATAGATATATTTTTATTACAGGAGAAATACGTATGTCTTGAGTTAATATTAAGCAGAGCTCGATGGTAAGGATATGACTTTGTAATTGTAGTAGTTTAGTATGCAAGCATAATCAGGTCATCAGAAAGGTAACCAAACATTCAATCTCTTTCATGCTTCATGTCAAGAGGTGACCCTCAAAACCATACTGGGACACTTGTTAAATTATGTATCTGCCCGTTCTTTTTATGATTCTAAAGGTAAGACTTTTATTCCAGCAGTTGAGACAGGCTGATGATGATAATTTTATTTAAAGTAGTCTACACAGAAAATCTGATAGGGATTATTCAAATCTGTTGCCAAGATACAATTAGTAAGGCCCAATATTATCAAGGTACGGTTATGTGCTCAGTTTTGTGAGGCAGCTAGCCATGCTCGGGGTTCGCTGCTATTCTGGAGTATTGTGGTATATCTAGGAGGCAATGTAGACGAAATACTCTACAATTTTGTCTGTAATTGAAGTTTAATCCAACATTGATTGGCACTATCATTAATGCCTTACAGTGTCACACTTGGGGCTAGATAAATTGTTGTCAATGTATTTATTTATGTATCATTATTGTCACGTATGCTATAAGGAGACTACTTTCGTCACCTGCACACATATTAAAGATTAATTAATATGGAAATCAAGTGTTAATTTTAAGCTCGGACTGCATAATGTGTTACCCAGCACTTTTGCGACGTTACAAGATTTTTAATTATTTTCATTTTCATTTCAATTCTACACTTAATTTAAGTTTATTTTAAATTCGTCTCACAATATCGTTATTTGTAGTATACGTTGGATTCATAGAATAACGAATTTATGTTAAATTATTATCAAATAAGTGGTATCATAACAAAAAATTATGTCATTTATAAATTTTATTAAAATTGAGAATTTTATTTTTAACATGATTGATGATTTATGGTTTGTGAATAAATAAACAATACCTAATTTTATCTTTTATTCTGTTACTAAAAATATAAATAAAAAGCTTTTAAGAATCTTATTTATATATCACCATGAAAAAAAAATACGAAGGACAATAACTTGCCAGCTAAAATACAATGACGGCCAAGTACGTTCAAACGAGGCACGGCCGCCGCGAGCGCTCACCCACACAAGCAAAGCATTATTACAAGCTAAAGTACATAGATAATGGTGCAAGTGAAAATTCTCGCGCGAATCCACCTTATGTAGATATGGAATATTTATCTGTGTGGAATGACAAAACTTAAAAATCCAATGTTAATGAATCGCCAAGGACAGTCCCATTTTTGATATTAAGTTTTGCAAAGCGAAATTTAGTTTGCTATTATTTATTCCATTTAATTAGACGATGAACAATTGTGTGATGAACATAAAAAAACCAGATAATTTCCAGTATACGCCTACCTTATTATTTTACTTTTCTCAAAGCAGGACTAAGTAGCTACCTACCTGTTTTACGCTGCGCCGCCGTGAGCTATTGTCACAAAAAATCGCGTCGTCGCTCGTCTCATAAACTGTACAATCTACTTTAGTTCGAATAAAGTTGTTTTCTAAAAGTGTATGGCACTTTAAAATCTGTTATTTTTTATCATAATAAAGGGTGGCAAATATTCATACTTTATTTCATTTTTATTTATAAACGGTAAACTTAACATATTACAGTTACCATTGGTACTGACTTATAATATTTATTAATAATTCAAAAAGACAATCAAGATTGCAACACTACATGCTAAAAATATATGTATGCATGATACATATATTTTTTAAACTTATAACACTAAACGGATATTGACAATTCTTTAATTGTAACTAGTTTGCTTCTGTGACTAATAACACTTCACCCATCGGTGTATGCTACCATAAATTACGTAATAATAAGCAATTTTATTGCATAAAATATTGTGGCTTACTTTATCAGGGGCTTTGGTAAAATCCGTTTAAATACTGTCCATCATCATCATCATCATCATCGACCCATGCTCGTCCACTGCTGGACATAGGTCTCCCCTAATGCACGCCACTGCTCCCGATTTTCTGCCACTCTCATCCATCTCACGCCAATAATAATAAATAAATACTGTCCATACTAATGTAATACTAAGGTCCATCTGATAGCAATTAAACAACATAGCCTTCAGACGCTTGCGAGACCACAATTTCAATCGCGCGCGGCCTAATGTGAGCCCTCCATCAACACCTCACGGTGGCCTGAAATGAAACCTAATTCACTGATAAAAAAAACAACTCTGCCAAAAGGTAATTAGATAAATTATTTTACTATGCATCGCCTCTATTGGGATGATCTAAAGGATCGATTTAATTTACAAACCTAATTATCTCTGTCTCATGCTAGTTAACTAGAACAAAATATGTATGAAAATGGAAAATCATTGACTGTTCTGTAATATGCAATTGATGCACCTGTGAAGGTCGCAGAAAAGTCAGCCGTTCGTAAATAAATCAACTGAAAACCTTGCGTAGTCGAGGTCACGTAAGTACATACAATTATTACGTAATTATTATTATTTTTATTAATTTAAGACGCATCACCCATGACCTGACCGCTAGGCCATGCATTTGAAATAATACATTCGTAAACGTGTTCTTTTCTATAGATTTGTAAGTTACATAAAAAATATTTCATATTTTTGTTTTTTACATTAAGCTACTAACAATTTTTTTATCGCTGTGACAACCATTTTGACATATGGAGCGAAAGGGTTACACTCATTCGTTCACATGGTAAACTGACATTGCTGCAAGCAAACGCATGCTAAACCGTTAGTTCTAGTCGGTACCGTAAGATGGCAGTATTCTGATCTTGGTAAATGAGAATTTTGTAAGATTTGATAAAAGCATTAACTACTTTATTTATAAAACAAAACTTGATATTAAGACATTGTTTTTAAGTATTTTTTTTTAATATATGTTATGTATATTAGGTAGCGAGTGATTGAAATTGTGGTCTCGCAAGTGTCTGAAGAGCTCGATGACGCAAGTGGTTAGCGCGTTCCGCTGCGATCGTTGAATTTAAATTGATCCAATCCAATCCAATCATTGGATGGGTGACCGAAAATTTACTATCTCGAGCTCCTTCGTGCTTCGGAAGGCACGTTTAGCCGTTGGTTCCGGCTGCATCTGCAGTCGTTAGCACCCACCAACCCGCACTGGGCCCGCGTGGTGGGTCATGGCCTAATCTCCCTATTCCATCCATAGGGAAGGCCTGTGCCCCTGCAGTGGGGACATTATATGTAATAAGGACTGCCCTTTACAATAAAAGTATATTTGGTATGGCACCACAACTGTACAATAAATTACCAGAATGCTTAAAAGAAATATCTAATATCCAAACATTTAAATTGAGAGTTAAGAAATTACTTGTGGGAAAAGCTTACTTACGTACTATACAGTTGGCAAATATATGACGGCTAAATTTTAAAATAATATTGATATCCATTTATATTCCTGTTTTGTTATTTTATTTAAATGACCTATCTTATAATTTGACCTATAATTTAATTTGACATTATCTTCATTTTGACATGTATTCTAATTTGACATTATGGTAAGGTTTTTGTATATATCCATTATTATTATTATTACTTTCAAAATGTGACTTAGACATCTCATTTATCAAATTATAATTTCAATTTAGATTAATATAAGTACTTAATTGACATTGTTAGAATAATGTAATTAATAGTGAACTAAATTAAATAACATTGCATGTCAACAAGACAGAATATGGCTGAACATAATATAATTTGTATACTTGAACACAACATAATAACCTGTATTCGCAATAAAAATTATTTGAATTTGAAATTTGAATTTAGAATTACTGTTTACTTCATATAGCTGCATGGACTAATAGGATTGTTGAGCTCGATATGGCGCAGTGGTAATGTGAAGTCCGCGATTGTAGAAGTTCAGTAAGTTATGCAATAGAATGGATGATCAAACATTATCTCGAGCTCCTCCGTGCTTCGGAAGGCACGTTAAGCCGGTGCTGACTGGGCCTGGCTGTATGTATCTTTAGTCATTAACACCCACCAATCCGCACTGCCCCCCCGTTGGATCGTGATTTGTGTCCCAATCTTCCTATTTTAAAAAGACATGCCAGCTGTTTTTTTTTCTTCTTTGTGGCAAGCACGGTTTGTGCGTTCAGCCAGTGACCTGCCAGCTTATTCGCTAACTTTTTTTTTCATTTACAGTGTGTAACTAATGAGAAAATTACATATCCATCGATGCTTTTCAAAACAAGTATCTTAGTGGCGTTATAGTAAAGTAGTAGTGGATCACCAAATAGCTCGGTGATTATCACTTCCATATGCCAAAAGCAGTTAGCGGAGCTACTGTGCCCCAGTGGGGGCACCAAGAGCTCCAGCAATAATCACCTTGCCAGCGTTAACTAGATCCTCTAACCCGTGGAATCTTAATTTTTTTTCACCAACAGAAACAACAGTTATTTGTTAATGTGTAACATCTTTCCTCTTGCTATCCTGCAATTTGTGGGAGTGATTTCGCGAAATGGGACGGAAGTGTACAACAGGAAGTTGCGAAAGCGCGCGCTATTTGATTTGATTTAAGAACATAATGTTCAAATGACTTATTCCTTTTTTTTTACTAATATAAGGTGAGGTTTCAAATGTTACACATCATACGCGACTACTGTAAGGCTCGCCCGTTTTTTTTTCGTCGTGTTACTGCGGTACTGATAATATCTTATTCCCATGGGAAAAACACAATTTATTTTCATTAATAAATCGCGGGTAACACCGCGGGGCACAGCTAGTTACAAATAATTTTCAATTTACAAATTCCGCAGTTTAAAGTGAATTTGTCTTACCGAACAGCAGCTACAGGCCCGTATTGAAAAAAGGTATTAAAATACAATATTTTATGTTTGAAATAGTAAATGAGTTTTTAAATACCCTAAAAATATTTTATCACACCACGCAAAGACAAGTGCAACATTGATTTTTCATTTGCATGCTGGCCAAGATGCCTGTTGCGGGATTCTCGCAAGTGGGAGCGAGACAGCAAATTTATTAATAGGGAGAGTAAAATCGACAGTCGCCCCTTTACAAGGGCAAAGTTAAAATGTTCTACGGAGGCTGTCAAAATTGCTTAAAAACTTTTTGATATCTTACGGGTTAAAATGCGCTCTTTATCATGTAGGCAAAGGGTTTTCGTAACTTTTTTATAGCAAGGTTTCCGATGACGTTTTTACCTAATTATTAAAGTGGGTTTTTTATTTAAGCCGTAACATATAATATTTATAATGCGACACAAAAATTTTGAAGTGTAGATAACTTTTTAGTTTACCCTTTCCCCGTCGACTGTGTTATTTTGTAATTTTGCTCGTTCTGTAGAACTCCCCTAGTGACGTGACGTTACAATATTTTATCGATTTTGAAAGATCCACTCGCGTTGTTTACATTTGGGACAACTGAGAATGGATAATATTCAGAATGGGCATTAGGAATAATATTAATAATTAGACTAGTCTGCAATTATAAATAATAGTGTTTAATAGAGCCCATAGTTTTTAGAAATTTAGATTATCTCGTGTAGGAATTGAAAAATCTGTTTTATTATTTGATTTCAAGATCAGTTAAGATTTCTTTATGAAGAGATTTTTATATTTTTGATGTATAAATAACATCTTTCCTCTCGCTTTCCTGCAATATGTGGGAGTGATTTCGTGAAATGGGACGGAAGTGTGTAACAGGAAGTCGCGAAAGCGCGCGCTATTTGATTAGATTTTAGAACATAATGTTCAAATGGCTTATTCCTTTTGTAGTAGGTTTTATTTCTTGTTTTTTACTAATATAAGGTGAGGTTTCAAATGTTACACATCATACGCGACTACTGTAAGGCACGCCCGTTTTTTTTTTCGTTTATTTTTATCTTCTGTGAGAATCATATCTCAAGGAGGCAGTGGGAAAAATCGCGGATAGAAAAGTGACATGATGGGATAACTCGCGTCGCGCCGCGGCTACCCGAGGCAAGGAATGAGCGTGAGGCATTTGAAAACATTCGGCGGTCAGAAATTAAGAAATGAAATCGTAAGTCATAGTGATAGCCATAGCAATCACGTTGGGCGATCGGCCCCCAGTTACTGTAGTATGTAGGCAGTACCTAAGTTACTTTAGCACGCGGACAAGTGGTCAAGGGCGGATCCAGGGCGGATCCATCCCCCTGGGCTGGGTCCATCTGTACCCACTTCACAATCTGTACTTCACAATCTGTACCCATTGTGACTTGACCACGACTATTAGCTTCGGTATCGATTGTAGATCACACCCCAAGTATTCTTTTAAAAAATATTCATTGTACAGTTTTGACATCCTACCATTTTATTATATGTATAGATACTTTAATGTACACACAAAAGTAGAAAACTACATGGGCTAACTTAAGAATTTTACTATGGTTCTCTTTAAATTAGAATTTTAAAGACTACGTAAACAATATTTAATTAATTATAAAAATTATATGCAATTTAGCGAAGAATTTGAAAACCAGTAAAATACTGTCAAGATATTTTCAAGTGTTCTTCTTATAAGTTAATGATTTTTTGTGTGCCTTGCTTTTGTTTACAGAATAACCACATGTTCAATCAATCAATTAATTTGTTCAAATATGAGTACATAATTTGGTGTTACACAATTATAATGTCCATTCATATTTTACTCTATATGGGTGTGTCTAATTTGTTATTAGGTACCGTATATCTACAAAATCCAAAATTGTCACATATCAGTAATTGTACTTAATGTTATTTGAGTGACTTATGTTATTTGAGTGATGTGAATGAATAAAACACTGAGTCACTATTTTAAGCTTAATCTTTGTTTGTTAACGAGGGCGTAAGAGACAGGGCCGATGAAAGTACACGAATATCATATCAATAAGCTCACTTCAAATTTCAATACATTGTAATATAGTATAAAATTAACTGTAAATAAACAATCTTTTAGAAAGAAATATTGCAGTAAGGTTATCTTGTAGCCATGGTTCATGATTACATTGTAAACAATTAAAGTACTAAAGATTTATATAAACTTACTGTCTTATCTTGGATTTTAAACTTACTGTCTCATCGAGGAGCTCGATGGCGCAAGTGGTTAGCGCGTTCGGCTGCGATCGTTGAACTTAAGCAACTTGCGCAGTGGTCGGTCATTGGATGGGTGACTAAAAAATTACTATCTCGAGCTCCTCCGTGCTTCGGAAGGCACGTTAAGCCGTTGGTCCCGGCTGCATATGCAGTCGTTAGCACCCACCAATCCGCACTGGGCCCGCGTGGTGGGTCATGGCCCAATCTCCCTATTCCATCCATAGGGAAGGCCTGTGCCCCAACAGTGGGGACATTAATAGGCTGATGATGATGATGATGACTGTCTTATCTAATCCTCCTATGCTGTAATTGTAATTTGAAACAGACACATTGTCAAAATGAAAGTTTTTAGAATTAAACCTAACACATGCAGCCACGAAATAAATACCTTAGTGACGCTAGACATATTCATTGTAATTTTTAAGCTCAAAATTCTAAATTATTTTTTCAGTCTAGGCCGTTACAAGCACTTGTGGAGGTCGAGAAACTACGCAATTGATTCGCAAATCTACGCTGCGAGACCTTGTACTGAGAAGAACCGACAAAAAACTCAGCGAGGGCTGTTTAGTCTTTCTTCCTGTATTATTATAAGGAATTATAAGAAAATATTTTATTAAATTCCTCTTAAATCGATTTATACATAAAAATATATTTATGACTGACAAGTGCGATATTTTACAAAAAACATTATTTTTAAATTTATCAATACCAGTTTTTTTTATGTTATAGGGGGCATACGAGCAGACTGCTCACCTATCACCGTCGCCCATGCACATTTGCAACATCAGTAGTATCACCAATGCGATGCCGGCCTTTAAGGAAGGAGTACGCTCTTTTTTTGAAGGTTTTTGGGTTGTATTGGTCCGGAAACACTGCTGGCGACAATATATTCCAGTTTTGTAGTACGTGGTAAAAAATTTTGACAAAAACGCACGGTTGTGGATAGCCACGCATCAAGATGAAATTTTTGTCGCCAGTTTGAGTAATTGGCCTACCAATACAATTTATAATTGTTTTAAAGCAGGTCGCTGATGCGGGTAGGTTTAAAGAAGGTACTTAACTAAAATGTTTATGTTAAAATCTCCACACACAACAACTACCTTAATACATCTACAAACTATATTAAAAACGTATGACGTTGTGGAGTTGTGGATTAAAATTAAGAATTATTCCCAGATGGGGGTCGATATCACATATTATAAACATTATGTTCCAGTTTGACACAAGACAGTCAAAAATATTAAGTTTGACTGTAAGTGAAACAATTTCTGTATTTTTTTTGAAGTTATGCTTCTTTAGGCGCGTTATGAAATTTTGATGAGAGTGAAATTTTAAGATGCGCGCGCATCACTGTAACACAAAATTTTAACATAATGAAGTTCACAAACTTCATGCGTTACTTTAGCGACCAACTTCATGCGTTACTTTTGTGTTTACCGCAAATTAAGAAAATCTACCAACAAAATAGAAATAGAATCTCTATTTAGTGGGTGCTAACGACTGCATTGTGAAGGCCTATCAAAAGTATTTATTAATCTGGAACAACGGAACCAAAGCGCGATTCAGGAGACTACAGCGCCATCTCTTGACCATTGGTGTAGTAGAACCAAAAACCACATCTTTATTTTTTGTAATAAAGTAACAGTTATAGATATTCATATTTATAATATTTATCCACATGTTTCTAGTTTGTATATTCGGAATACGTGTTTGAGTTTCATACAAGTGCAAATCACATATGTTCTAATAAATTATATTCAGTAGCGATTTTAATTGAATATTTTGATTATTTATTTATTTTTTCAAATTAAAACTGAGCTTTATTGACTTCGTCCTTTTCCAGACTTTTTATTAATTTATTGTAATTAATTATTTGCATGCAATTAAAAACTAATTTTAAACGATGCCAAAGAAGGATAACTTCTCACGCGCCTACATAAGTACACGCACCCATTTTTTGTATTTAAGATCGTTTTGCAAGATAATGAGAGTGCCACTCCTGATAGCCGATTTACTACAGAGGTAACTAGCAATTTTATGATTAAAATTAACATTATTAGCAATTTTATCTAGCCTGTGACTAATTCGTGATTCGTCGTAAAGCTGTAGCCGTTAACATGATATTTTTCATTAATTTTTCTGTTGTTTGTTGCTTTGCTAAAGTCACATATGACGCTACGAGAAATAAATACTGATACAAACTGAATTTATACATATTACAACAACATTCTTAACAAAATATCATTTTTATTCAAACGCAGACCTGGGAGTTGGCTGGAATTGAACCCACAAACCAGGTTTGACACCATGTCATTATTGTCTGTGAGTATTTAATTAGTTCACGATTTTCTCGATGTAAATAGATATTATCACAGAATAATGATAAAATGAGGATTTACTTGAACTATAACTTACTGCAACGACTGCACTATTAACTTTTACTCCGAGAATTATGAGTTCGAAACAAAAACTTTATCCTTGCTTATAGGTTGTCTAATAATTTATGTTACTTTATTTATTAATTTATTTAATTACAACAAGCTCCGCTTTTTTTAAACTGATTTATCTTTGATGGCTCACAAATAAATATATTAAGGCAAAAAATTATCCGATACAAAAAAATGACTTTTTTTTTCAATAAAGTAACAACAATAAAAAGGCCTCAATACAGTCAGACCAGGCGCGCAGAGGATCGAGAGGGTGAGAGCCACCCCTGCCACGTGCTCGCCCCCCTCCTTATATACCACTAGGTACCTAAATATAGGTTACGACGAACTTGACGCGGTCAAAACGTCGAATTTTACTGTAGATATTTGACAGGTTGCGTTAGCTCTGCATGACGATTCCACAGCCCGAAAGGGCATTATTTGAATTTAGAAAAAGGTGCATTTAGACGATTTGATACTAGAGTGTGATTAAGAGTCCATTTCCTCGTTAGCGAAATAGGGTAAAAATCGATTACTTACTTAGCGTTTGTTTATGTTACACTGTGTCGTATTTACGGGCAATCTTGATAGAGTGGCAAGTGCGCTATGCCATCGTTACCAACGATGAGGTCTAGGCTTGAATCCCGGTCGGGTTGATAGAAAACTATTTTACTTATCTATTTTATAACTAAAAATAGAGTGGCTATGGTTCATGCACGCGTGCGTTCTTGTTTCTGACTTAGAACCAGTTACTTTGACTGGATACTTTGGGATCAGACAGAACAATGCTGTAAGATAAAATTTTAAGAATCAATAATCCGTATTTTAGATATTATAATGTGTCGTAAAAAGCGTATTACGATGTCACCTTTGATACTTTGCGATAATCAACAGTTTTATGTGACGAAAAGGCTGTAACCATTATCATTATTACTGATTTAGTGTTTTGTTAATAGGTTCCGAGTTCAATAAAATTTAATTTATCAAATTTTTTGTGCATAATAAGAGATAAGAGTAAAGATATTAAATAATAGTTTGGGAACGTAATTCAATGACGGATTCCATCAATAAATAACCTGATCGCTGATCGATGGAAGCAAAATAATAGTTGTCAACAATTAGCACTTAATTATTTGTAACTCTTTACCATAATCAAAGTTCAATTTGAACAGTAGTACATTCAATAACTTAACAATTGATGTTTAAAATTAAAATACCAATGCGTTACTCGTACACGCTATACATTGTTACCAACAATATCATCAAAATTTATTTTAGAAATTTTGAATGATTTTGATCGGGGAGCGCTCAGCAGACGACACTCGAGCGACCGAGTGGATGCCGTCTCACTCCACATAGTCTTTACTTATGTTACCTTATGTACGTATACAGCGACCAACGCAAGTTGAGCCTCGTAACGTCACCTCTGAATCCTTCGACGGCTCTCAAACGTTGAGAGCGCGGGAAACGCGAGGGGTCACCGCTCTCTGGGCGAAGCGGTACCAGCAAATACATAGACGCGTAGTATAGATAGATAGTAACCGGGGTGGGCGAGTACTGTCCGCAGTGACAAAACAGGTTACGTTAGAAGAAAAAAAAATATTCCGTGCTCTCGCTCGGCGCTGATCATTTGTTTGCGGTCAAGGAATGTTCACACGTGGTATAACAAAACGTATGCCTATTTTTAATTTAAAAAATATGTTTCTTGTGTTAATGTGCTTGTTATTAGTTGTTACGGGGTAACCTTAACGATGAATTGTTTTGTAGAACTTTGTTTGAGGTATAGGTAATTTGATTAATAACATTGATAAAGAACAATTTATTCGTAAAATACAGTAACTTTTATGCTTTAACAACACCACACACACGTATATAGCCATAAAATGATGAATGTATTATATTCACTTTTTTTGATAATTTGTATATATGGAAAAACAACATTTTCTGACAGTAAATTTAGAAAGAAGTGTAAGATTTTTAACATAATTTTAATATAGCAACAAATATAATGTGGGATTAATCTAATTCTAATAATTCACAATTAAACTCTCCTGCGAACGGTACCACAAAATATATACGTAGCTCACCTACATTTATTTGTGTACACACACAGAGACAGTTTTATAGCGCACGCACACAGCCGCGTCTGAAGCTTGCTTCGCCTCACAGAGCAAGCTTCGGGCGCATTTTATTTTACTCCAAGAGGATAATATTCCGATTTTTACAGTCGGCCATTTTTTTCGACGAGTCATTCTCGTTCGAATTTTGAATAGCGCCGTATTGTGCCCGTGCTAAATTTGAATATTTTTTGTTTGTTTTTTATTCAAGTATCGAAACCGCACAATGGATTTTCATATTGCTAAGCTTTTTATATTTACGATTGGCATTAGATATCGAATTAGTAGACCTCCTCCATTTAAAACAAATAAAAAAAAACCATTTAAAAGGTAAACAAATCTTCGATCAAGCGCTGTATTTTTCAACATTGGGTAGTTATTTTGCTGTACCTGCCGTTCACTCGCGAACCGTCACTATTTTTATTTGTTGCCTTCCACAAGAATCGCCGTTACAAGCACACGGACGGAGAGGTGAGGCCCGCAAATTTATATAATTCTAAATAACGTTTTATGTCAATCACTGTCTAAATTTCATCAGCGACTCAAAGCGGACTTTGTAGCAGCACAGTATCATTTTCCTCGAAAATATTATGTATTCTAGTCTAGTATGAATCTATAGAGTATATTTCTAAGTTTTACATTGAAAATTTTGTATTATCTATCTATATAAATATGATGCGAAGCACCGAACGGGAACTGGAGATAATAAACAACATGAATTTTAAAATGGTTGAAATATACGCAGTCTTCTGAGATTATTACTATTTGCAGGAACGTCAAGACATCAAAACTAATCAAAATACGGAATCATTAATTGATTAGTAATAACTGAGACCTTCGCATTGGCCTTACATGAATTAGCATTCCTGACAGATTCCTGCACCGTAAATGAATAAATATATAAATTATTAGCAAACAAACTTCCAACCATTCCTCCTCTCCATCTCCATTCCATTCCTGGAAAAAAGTTCACTATGTCCTTTGCCGGGACTCAAAATATTTCTAAACCAAATTTCATTTATATCGATTCAGCAGTTTAATCGCGAAAAGGCAAAAAACGGAGAAACAGTTTCGAATTTATGATATTAATATTGATCAGTAAGGTTGAATTTACAGTATGGCGTCAATGGTGTCAATTCTGACACGATTCTCTAAACCTAAACTTAAATTTGACAACAGTGTATCCTTGTCATTCTCTATACGGAATGAAAATGAGAGATTGATGTTAAATTTAGTTTTAAGTTTAGACAATCACGCCAGAATCGACACCAATTATTAATTATTATTAATGATGGCAACTGCCACGGGCTTGTTGAACAAAATTAACTCAATATCAATATATTTTTAAGTAACGAACCAAATTATAATTATAAAGGATTTAACTAACAGATCATTTATATCTGAATAAATTGAATTTGTCATAGGACCAGGCTGGATTCGAACTAGCATCCTTCCTTATTCTTTTGTTAAAGTTAACAAAATATACTGTTTATGATTCTGGTTTAAGATTGGACTGAAATAGCTGCAAAAGTTGTACCAAGAAGTGGTGTATTTTAACTTAAAAGGTAATTTCGGTAACTCGTAGATAGCATTGTTTGCATTGTTAGCAATCCGTCACTATTGTTAAGGGACGGGAGGAAGCTAGTTCCAATCTGTTAGTTGGCAAATGTGACATCGTTGAGGTGTAGAATTAGAAGTGTTAGTAATATAGGTGTAGGTAATGCCAGCCACATCACGTATATAGATATCGTGCCTTCTGATCTGAAGTAGAAAGGAAGAATTCTATGAGACTTTCAGATAATTTATGTACATATACATATGGTTAATGCAATTAGACGTTGACAATGCCTTTATTTTCTCAGCAATAAAAGTGATATTTACTGTGGAAGTTTCCAGTGTCATAGCCCTGACTATTAGGCAGGAAGCCCTTTTGGCAGAAGATATGGAAATGATAAGAAATAGTTACAGTACATACATGGAGATTTTTTTCTCAACGATCTCGAAACTTACATCAAGCAAGATAAACATGAAAATCAGTTCGTAAACTTTGTAAATTTTGGGATAATTTGGCCCAAAGTCGAACCTGATCTATACCTTTCATTTCTTTTTAAAATTTAGTAAGCAGTAATAAAATTGAAAATAAGGAGATTAGTTTCAAGGTTAAGTAGGCTAGCCCTTTAGACTTTCAGTAGCAAATAGATATATTTAGAAGAACCTTGACTAAAATTGTTAAATTTAAAAATGTCTGTGAGGAAAATAACGTGATACAAACTACCACGAGAACCTAAATCGGTGAGGGATAAAAATCGCTTGAATTACAGAATAAACAAAATATGTAATTAATGATCCACTGGCAAGTTTAAGAAATAACAAAATAAACATTCAGTAATAATTTTAATTTGAAATACTGATGGTTGGTGGTTTCATGTTCTGACTTCCTGTTTGGTCAACGTTAAAATATGATAAGGCAGAAGTATTTATGTATATTTCAAACGTTCTTAACAATGTAACGCCTTAAAAGTTATTTGAATAATGTTTAACAATTATAATATCATGAGTCTATTTAGTTTTAATATTTTTATTATATATTTGGTATTAAAATAACTTTATTGTATGGTATACATGCATAAATGAAAAACCAGCAAATCACATTACCGGTTCCTCGTAATATAACCCCCAAACCGCTAAATTATGAATCTCAATATTGCGCACTTTGGGAAATATACGATTTTAGTTTCGTAGAAAAGTCTATTTCTTCATTGGCACAACAAGAGGCTTTCTTAAATACGTTTAAAAGTATTTGTTCAAGTATCAGGCGGTTATAGTCCATCCGTTTTTTGGAAATGGCGGGAAAGTTTGGATTTTGTAAATATTTATTTTGAATCAAAAGGAAATATTTGGGTTGCAGTTGGCAAGGTAGTGTTTTGGAAGTATCTTCATTTTGTAAATAAAAGCTTCTTGGGTTGATCAGAAAGTTCGAAATTGCTGAAATGAAGAAGTATCTATTAAAAGTATTCCCAGTCGTACCTGTCTACAGGCGGTGGTAGCGGCGCCATCATGTGTGGGTGCGGCGGCATAGGCGGATGTGGCGGGTGTGGGTGGAACGGTGAGCCCGGCGGCGCGAACCCGGGGCCGGGGAAGTGGCCCTGCTGGGGCGGCGGGCCAGGTGGGAACCCGCCGCCCGAGCCGGGCCGCGCTGAAGGGCTGCCGAACGGGCCCGGCGCCGCGTACGGGCCCGCAAACCCCGGCCCCGGCGTCGCCGGCGCGGGGGACGCGGCGAATGCCGGCCCCGCGGGGCTGCCTGCCGGCGGCGCGAACGACGGGAACGGTGGCTCACTGTTGCCACTCTTCCACGCCGCCGGCACACCACCCGCCGCCTCGTCGAGCGCCGGCACGCGCCGCTGCAGCCCCACCGACATCTGATGAGAGACATCCTCTTAAGCATAATATACATCACACAGCATAATCCTGGAACATAGGAGTTGCCATCGATACGATCTTTAGTGGGAGTGCTCTGTGATTCACCATCAGCCTATTGTAGTTTCCATTGCAGGCCTTCCCTATATGCAGATTCAAATAAGGAGAACGGACCTTAACTTACTGGGTCCTGTGCAGTGATTGCTAATGATTTTAGGTATACATCCCGGCAAACTTGTTGAACAATGACCATAGACAAAGAAGCCTGCGCAGTAGCAATATTACATACAAAAACGTCTACAACGCAAGTGTATTTGTCTGTGATTTTCTCAAGAAGTTAGCCGCGACCTATATAGGCAGGACCGATTCAGGTGGTTATGCCTTCCAGCATAACGCAGATGAGCTCGAGATAATTACGTCTTGTTCCATTGGGATACCCAGCCATCGTGAAAGCATAACGCATTAATGACATCATGATGTCATTGACTTCATCTCTTCTTCTTCTTAAACATTTAGGTATTGTAAAAGAAACCGAAGAGAATATACCGCCCAACAATATACTACCCTTATTAGTACAATGGGCGGCCTTATTGCTCAAATGAGCAGGAGAGATTACAGGATCTATTTGCAAGAATGACTTACACTGGGGATTTTTTTACAATTTCTGATGTTATTAGAAGAATTTATGGAAAAGAACGGGAGCTTTAAACGTTTTTACTTGATATAATTTAAATGTGCTGGTGTTTTGGTATTGTTTCTTTTTTAAAATAAAGCTTATTTGAATTGACGAGGTAATATTTTTACCACAATCCTTGGTTAAATAAAACGCAATAAGAAATGTATGTTAAATACAGTGGATGAGCTATTCGTATAGGTTCAATAAGGTATCCACTGATAACCATACGTGGATTAAATGCATTACGTTCTAGGAGAGGTCTTCGGGGGTTTTCCACTAAAAATGACATATTATTAATCACATTAATATAAAATCGTCTTATTTTGCTATTGTAATCTCGTATTTATGTGTTAAGTTATTTATAATCCTGGCTCTTCTTCCTGTTTCAATTCAGTAGATAATTTGTAGCTGTCCATTAGAGGCATCAGAATCATCACGAACGATCGCCGGTGCAAGTGTAGTGCGATTCAAATAAGAATAGGAAAGCCAATGACCTCCATCTGTCAAATGTCGTTTGAAAAGTACGGTTTGAAAATAAATCTTGGAACCCTTTTTTAGCACTCAGCTAATTCTAGAATAAAAATGCAAACATTTGTAAACAACAATAACAAATATTGATAATTAATATTGGTTGATATTTTTTTTCATTTATTGAGCTTTGGCTATGAATGGTTGATACCCTAATTCGTCAACCAAATGTCGCTTTAAGTTGCGTTCATAATATTTAAAACTTTTGCTTTCACAAAGAATGCATGTTCGTATGTGGCCTAGTAATAGTGCATGATTATTCATAACTACTCCGGTGGTAATGCAGAGATGAGCGGAATTGAAGAGCTAGATTCCGATTAATGTTTTTTCTCACAGAATCTTAATGAATAAATATTATTAAAAATCGGTTGTTCTTTTTTCTCAATCTTAGTAAATAAATTTTATTAAAATATCTATCTGATGTATTTTCTCGCTTAATCTTAGTAAATTAGTTTTATTAAATTAAAACTTTTTTTTTTGCTCTCTCTACCTATTTGGATTGAATTGACAGCTATGACGTCAGAATATGGCGCCCAGTCGGTCCTATTCTTAGTTGAATCGCATTTATAAGCGCATGATCTGCATTGCAAGAATTTCATATTATAATTACGTACCTACAACCGCACACCAACAAGTAGGTGCACAGCACACGTGTATGCGTCGATTGTGTAATACTTTGATGGGACTAAAATAAATTCGTCTGGTAGATCCAGAACGTAAAGTTCACTTGGTAAATAACAGAAATATATTATGTGCGTTTGATTTAAGATAAAAAAAATCTTTTATTTACATGTATTAAGAAATATGTATAAGTAGGTATACCGCCTTTGGTTGGTACTATTATTTTTATAATTTTGATACAAGGACAACCGGAGAGTGTAAAGTCGGACTCGCCCACCGAAGGTTCTGTACAAATTTGTAGGTACGCAACATAAACGGCCGTATCACTTTTTTAGCATCTTCTTTGACAAAACTACAAAAATCGGAAAACTCGGTTTTATGCATTGCCTTCAAATGATTTCTCATAGCAGTTGTAGTTCTTCCTTTTATTGAATATTCATTATAACATAGCTTGCATTTAGCTCGTTGAGCATCTGAAAGTGTGAAATAAGTCCTTATTTTACTAGAATTGGATTTACTCATGTTAATAAATCACTATTCAAACTCTAACCTCAAAATTCACTTGTCTTGTTAACGAAAAGACTGGCGAGAGCGGAATAACACTTCAGCCGGATGAGTTCATATCAACTCGGCAATTCGTACGAGAGTGCCACCATGCAATTGGCGCCAATTTCGAACACAAAACTAAATATTTGCATTCGCGAATGTTCAAAAAATTACATTCGTTACATCACTATTGTAGACCCGAGTATAAAAAATATATTAAAAGTTTTAATGTTAACTCATGTTCACCTCCACGAGTTCACGAGATAAATGATCTTGACAGATAGACTACCGGACAAGAAAGTGATCATATGAGGGTTCCGATTTATCCTTTTGAGATACGGAACCCTAAAGATAATCAAAAGATGAAATTTTTGTAGACGCTAGTTTGAGAATAGGTTTTAGTTGATAACACTTAAATATCCTTTCTTTTTTTAAGAACAAAATAATCTGTGTGAATCTAAAAAAAGGTTCTCATAAACCTTGTTTTAGGAGTCATCCGAAAAGAATTAGGTCGCCCGCAAAAATCTTTAACGAACAAGTAAGGGCTGCGTGATAAGAAGAAAATTTTTCATGAGCAATGCCGTGAAATGAAAATTTAGAAATTGGAAGAGGAGTGTCTATCTGTAATATGTGAATGAAGATTAATTGAGTTCGCCAAAGCATCAAGAAAATAAGCTTAGCTTGAAGGTTTGTAGAACTGTACTTTTATATTCAAGAGCAGACTTTGATACAGATTTTGAATAAATATAATATTATCTGAGAAACCAGCGTAGTAGTTTTTCTTGTTTAAACGGTGGTTAACAAGTATACGGCCCGCCTGATGGTAAGAGACCACCATGGCCTATGGATGCTTGCGATACAAAAAATATTACTCGCGCCAATGCCTACCCTAACCCAATTACCTGTCCAGTGGAGCCCTGGCAACTTACTCACCAACAGAAACACAACACCATCTATTGTTATTATGTGGTCGTAGTTAAGTCGTAGTACAGATTAACTACTGCATCCTAATCTACTTATAATTAATAATACAAAGACATTTAACTATTTAAATATCTATGTTATAGCAAACACCAAATGGTTGAGTTTACTCTACAAGTATTTGGTTACAGTTTCATATTAAAAAAAAATAATTCACTGAAGTTAATTATTTATACGCTACCATCACACCCACACAGCGAAACCATCAAAATTTTTGGTTTTTAAGCTTGAAAAATATAGAATTATTTTTTAGATTCTATTAAAACCACAATGTTAAGCAACCAGACATTTTTTTCATCTAGACCGATTTATATTAATGTTTTTTTTAAATTTGCAATCGATGGTACTCTTGTACCAACTAAAGCAAATACAACGGTATCCAAGGACTAAGTAATTAAAGGAATCAGATGGAGAATTTCTACAATAAACATGGTTGTTGTTGCTGTATGTATATAGTGCTGTTTCACACATAACTTTCACAGTTTGACTGATCAATGACCAATTGTGGCAGCAATTAATTAACCCATTTTAAGCGATGAGTTGCTTTTAATTTTTATGCTAATAAATTGGTAATACTTAGTAATGTAATGATTTTTTTAAACGTTAAATGATTGTTAACAAGCATCTGGATCGTCTAATCGTAAGCGGCCACAATAGCCTATATAAACGCTTGCGATACCAAAAATATCACTAGCACCGATGTCTACCCTAACTCAATACCCTACCCCTTGGAGACCTTGAACCTTACTAACCAACTGAAACACAACACCACAAAAGGTAGTGTTATTTATTATAGTCTGATCTCTATTTGACGACCTCCGTGGCCGAGTGGTTTGTGGCGTGGCGGCGTGGTTTCATGGTGACGCCGACTCGAGAGGTCCCGGGTTCGAATCCCGGTGGGAGCAGATGTTTGTGTGATGAACACGAGCATTTGATTTAGTTTAATATGTATTTCTATATTAATATACTTATAAATGTACTGTATATGTATTCTATCCGTTACCCTAGTATCCCATAACACAAGCCTTACAGTGCTTACCTTGGGGCTAGGCTAATTGGTGTGAGTGTTGGAAATATTTATTTATTTATCTTCTATAAGGTGGACTTCTCGAGACGGGTGCTCCAGTTCGCACGGATTTGTCATTGTTTCTCCTTGCAAATGCATTCATTTGCTGGCAACTGGAATATTTCATTCCATGCCTTTACGCGAGTGTCACTGATTGCTCTTAATCAAACAACTTAATAAGACTCGAAGATTGACATAAGTTCTGTGATGGAAGGACCGCAATACGTGCGACTTTAAATTTTGTTTCACATGTTCCTAATTTAATTTATACATAAATGGAAAAATCCTTTTTTATCTCAATAATTTAATTGCAAAGCTGCTTAAATTGAGATCTTTTATTTATTTTGATAAATTTTGAATTTACAACCGAATTTATCTACTTATTACGCGGGCACGTAGAGTTAACTTTTTTTTCTAAAACACCAAGAAACCTGTTTTTCATCCGAGATAAAAAGTGTCTTATGTCTCAATCCTAGTCCCAAACAATATGCATAACCAATTTCATCCAAATCCGTTTAATAGTTTTTGCGTAATTGAGTAAAAAAGATACAAACTGTCACGTTTAATATATTAGTAGGATCATATTTTGTATACCTAATATATTTCATAACTGATGAAAGTAAGTAAATAATAAAACAACTATAGTCGAAAGAAAAGATAAATATTGATTATTGCGGATCGTGTTATTATATATTTTTTTAAAGTATCAAGTTGACACGGTTGAACTACATAATTAATAGGTTCACATTGACAGTTGACGGTAAAGTTTTGTCAGGTTTTGTCCCTGCACGTACCCTGGCCCCTTTTTATTTCGTAAACACTTGATTTTGTCATTAGCCTGGTTTTAAAAAGATCTTTGATAATACTACTAACGCTGTGATATGAATATGACCGACACAACATACGCATTATAAGAGTAATTGTACCCTTAACACGAACCAATATCGAATTTGTAACGTTTCTGAAATGTTATTGTCAAATGTGTACTGATTTTCAGTTCTCGTTACGTACTTTGTGGCGCTGCCGCTCAAGTTTCCAAACAAAAGGACATCGGTCCATTCCCATACATCGTTTCATTTCAAATTAAATTGTTGCGTCTTTCAACAAATGATATATCATTAGATTTTGCGTAATTTATTGAGCTTATATATGTAAGAATCACGACGAAAGAAAGCCGAGGAAAAAAGTTATTTTGCTCTGAACATTTATTGGTTATGTTATTTTGACATTTTTATTACGTATCTGTATTACATTTTTTCATTACAGAAATTGTTTTTTTGCAAAGAAATCATAACAAGTATACCAATATCACAGATAAATTCAAAATGTAGTAGAAGCGAAGCCATTTGATTTCATCGAGTGCGGTTGGCGTCTTATTTTAATTATTGTTAAATTCGTTCACAGTGGATATTGTGAAATAAAATTGGTGTGATTTTGTGTTAGAACCGTCTGCGCAACTGAAGAATTAGTGGAATCATTACAATATACGCTATTCCGGTCAAGTGGAGGTGAGAATTTTATTGTAGTGTTGACTACCTTACAGAAGCTTACCTGAAAAGCCAACTCGATACATTTCGTGTCAAACACTCCAAGAAATATTAGAATGAACCACACCGACACTGTAATGTAAAAAAACGAAGATTAATAAAACTAAATATTTGGCTTTATAGGCATTGTTCCCTTTGCTTTCCCCGAAAAGGGAGAATCTTAAAAAAACATTCTAACTTGTCCTATTTGGTAAACAATTTTGGCACAACTTTTTTACAAAATCACCAATTTAAAAATTAAATAATAACAGAGTCAATAATCTATTATAATAAATCGTTATTATAGACTGAAATCTATTGAATCTAGTTTTCAGTTGATTTTGAATGCTGTATTTTCAATAAAAAGAAGAAGTGCCAAGATTGTTTACCAAAAAGGACAAGTTAGGATGAATGTCAATGCAGTGTTTTATATTTATTTTTATTTCACTCGTCTTTTATTTGTGTCAATTATAATTTGTAAAAACTGTTTATATTTAATTATCTATATAAGTATCTATTCTAGACGTTCAACATTGATCCAAATATGATTTGGCCGATGTCCTTTGTCATTTCGCACCCGCAAACTATTCGAATTCGACAATGGTTCGTGCTAGGGGTTTGATTTGGTTTGACATGACACTGTAAAAAAATAAATGTTTGTACTTAAATGATACATTATTTTTGTATAATTTTTAGATTTTTTTTAGCCCCGATTTCCTCCAGCGCCTAGAACGCTTTGTGGCTTTGCTACTGGTTCGAGAGTCTAGTGAGCGCGGGCAAAATATATGTAAAGTAACCAAAGTCGTGAGTCCACTCATTTGAATTGCTTGCCTGACCGAACATTTCTACTTCCTCCACCAACGATATTAAAAATACATACAATACCACGAAAAAAATCATGGCTGAAATCTGTCCAAAATGTGTATTCAACGACCCACGAGGCTCTTGGATGTTCACGTAGCCAAAAACAATATCATGAACAAAATCGTGGCCGAAATCTGTCCAAAAGGTGCATTCTACGACCCACGAGGCTCTGGGATGTTCGCGTAGCCAAAAACAATATCACTAACAAATCGAGACCGAAATCTGTCCAAAAGGTGCATTCTACGATCCACGAGGCTCTGGGATGTTCGCGTAGCCAAAAACAATATCACGAACAAAATCGTGGCCGAAATCTGTCCAAAAGGTGCATTCAACGACCCACAAGGCTCTGGGAAGTTCGCGTAGCCAAAAACAATATCACGAACAAATCGAGGCCGAAATCTGTCCAAAAGGTACTTTTAACGATCCACGAGGCTCTGGGATGTTCGCGTAGCCAAAAACATAAGGCATTATTTAAACATTTATAGGTATACATTTCTTCTTTCAAATGTTTAATACTTGTAAAAGTATTCATTTGACATTGTGGGTTACCTACAATGCGAAGAGATGGCGCTGCCTTGCAGCTTAAGAATAGCTAGAAAGAATTTCGACGCGGTCCGTGAGGGCCGCGGTAGCATAATTGGTCAGTGCATTCGCCCGGATTGCGAAGCGTGCGGGTTCGAGTCCGGGGGATTTTTTCTAGTTATATTTTCTTTAGATTTATAGGTATATTCGTCGATATAGTACAGAGTTCATAAGGTCGCAATTTACGTGCATACTACATCAAAGTGGTAAGATTATGACAATTCGAAATGCATACTTTTTATTGTGCGTCTTATCGCTATAAGTGGTATCTCTTTATATGTTCCATATCACATACGTAGACAGTAAAAGTATACCTCTAGAGGCACTCGCCAATTCTCGGCTTGAGTTCTCCTTAGGATCTCGCCGTCCGCAAACCCGGTGACGCTGTAAAGGTCATCTGCGACCCACAGCATACACACTCAAAAAAAAGACCTCCGAAGTGCGGAGGAGCTCGAGATTATTAATGGTCACCCATCCGATGCCTGGCCATAGCGAAAGTTGCTTAACTTATACGATCGCAGACCAAACACGATAATCACTTGTACCATCGACTATCCAACACAAACATATTTTTTCAAATCGGACCAGTAGGTTCCTGAGATTAGGGCGTTCAACAAAATAAACAAAATTTTTAGCTTATCGCCGGCACTTCACAAGGCTATTCGTATTTGTCAGGTCGCCAAACCTTAAAGCCGGACATTTGGGTAAAAAGGCCGGACATGCAGTGTTGCCAGGACTACTGATTTTCTGAAAGGAGAATGGGCAAATCCGCCTAGATTGCGCTTGACGCATTTATGTATCAAAAATCTTCTTCTGAATTATCATTTCATATGTGTGTTTATTATGTAAATATTATGCGGATATTTAAAATAATAAATAAATGGCTATTAAACTGAGTAAATAACCAATAACCATAGATAAAAGTTGTATCACCTGGTCGATACTATCGATCGTAGAAAAAAAAATCGATTATATTTCTTTATTTAAATATTCTTAACATAAAAAACGAGTGTGCTTATGACTACACAACTGAAGTGAAACTTCTTTCATTTACTAGCTGTAAGAGAAAAAGAGAAAGAAAATGCGTGCGCGCGCTCTTGCTCCTACACTGTGATACAGACAAAAGGCTTGCACTGTGCTTAGATATACGGAACGTATTTGGCTATGAGAGGAAGAGAGAAAGAAAATGTGCACGCGCACTGCTTTCTCATGCTTACATCCCCCACTCAACTCCCGTTCGCCTCGCCCGATCACACTACGTTCGCTAGCTTACTCCCCAAGTCAAGAGTGCGTAAAGAAGTTTCACTTCAAAAAGAAAAAATAAAACGTTTATTATAATTGAAAGCATAGAACAATTGTAAATAGCCTGATACATTTTTACCAAACACCGTAAATGACTACGAAATAATGATCATTCGTTAATTCGTAGTCATTTTTTATTTTGAGGTCTTCGATGCGAGTTGTTTGATTTTTGTATGGATCGATGGATAGATTATTTTCCCCAAATCGCCTATTCAGAGGGCCTGGTTTCGAATTCCGGTGAGGCAAATGTTTGTATGATGGATACGAGCATTTTTACCAATATTATATCATGATAAATAACATTAAATTCATAAAGTTATCATTTGTAAGACCTGTGTTGTGACAATGTCACTGTACCTACCAGGGATTGCTCTCTTTCATTGCATCTAAAAACTAAAAGGAACTTAATGGGCTGCGCAAAAGGGGATTTTTTGTCTGCGGACTATTTTGTTCATCAAACAGTAGATCGCATACAAAAACTTTTATATGTGTACTCTACATATTCACATCTTAGATTAAAAAAGGGAATATATTTTTGTTTAAATTATCAGTTATGTTATATATAATTACTTAATCATATATAAATTAACTCATGGTTTGAACATTTTAAGCATTTGCATTGAAAAATAAAACATTTATTAATCGATTGTGTAGGAATCGATTCCTATAGAATCAAATCGAAATATATACCATAGGCAAGTGAAGTAGGTAGCTGTCAACTTGTTGTCAACGTGTTTGTTGTTTGTTCCGGTGCAGTTTTCAATTTTGAATTGAATTTGTGTTTTCAGTGGTCTATTGTGGCAGAATAGTTTTAATGTTGAGTTGATAATCCTCCGTTAATAACTGTTTTTGGGAAAGAGAGCATTGGACTCGTTGATTTAGTGTTAAGTTACCTTTAGTGATTCTAACAGAGATATTTGGACTCTTAGTTCATTGTAATTATTTTTGTTTACAATGGCATCTGGTGTTACACAAGAAAACGCAGGCAGTATGCAACGACGTTGTATTAACTGTTAACAGTGCCACGACGACAGCCAGTACATTCTTTGGACATGCTATCCAATTCAATGCTTAATGTTTTAAGCTCATGGATCGCACCTGATTCTGTTGTGGAAAATCCATATTAAGAAGTCGATCGTACAGGGTTTCACTACACTGTCCAGAAAGAAATATTA
Organism: Chilo suppressalis; assembly: GCA_902850365.2. Taxonomy (NCBI): domain Eukaryota; kingdom Metazoa; phylum Arthropoda; class Insecta; order Lepidoptera; family Crambidae; genus Chilo; species Chilo suppressalis. The sequence goes on from OU963919.1 coordinate 11,451,108, forward strand.
TTCTTAGATGGACTCCAGCACATCAGGTATGGTATAAGATATTATTATCAATAATAAATTATTAAAATTGATTTCAATGCTAATTAAAACATGGCTGTGACATTATTATTATTATTGCATTGCATGATTGAAATGTTATATTAATAATAATTTATTTAAATTGATTTCAATACTAACGGAAACATGACTGACATTTTTTTTTACATTGCACAATTGTTATGTAGTATATTAATGAAATTGATTATATAATAACTAACTCAATCATGACTATGGTATATAAATAATATATATAGTTTTTAAAGATTGAGTTCTGGATAATACTGCAACTACCTATAAGTATTTGCATGTTGATAAAAGCGACAGGTCATGTTGGTTATATTTTTGAGATCTGTATAATTTACCATATCTTGTCAGTTAAATGATTTATTATTATTATTATAAGAAATATATTTCTATTGCATAAAATAGTTGTAGATGGTTTTTCATTAAATTCAAGTTCACTTATCTTTTTTATAGGTGTCAAGAATTTCAAGAGTTTGTGCTGCCTGTTGGCAAGCAGCTAATAGGGAAGTGCAAAGGCAACAGTTACATGATGCGAATCGGTCATCAATTGAACAAATTGATGTAGAACCAACAGAGTCTGTACCAGTGATCCCAGTACCACCACCATTTCCCGCTGGTCTATTACCTGTTCAGAGCTCAAGACCTGTTATACCTAAGATACAGTCATCAGTATATAAGCGTGCTGAAGCCACTTCATCGAGTTGTCTGTTTTCAGGATGCCGGGAACAACAATGTTTATTAGTACCCAGAGTAATAAGAGAAATGTTATTAATACATAATAAATTCTATGTTCCCACATGTTGTAGAATATGTCAACATCACTTGAATAATGGGCGTTGGAGTGATTTAACATCAAATCTGCAAGATTTTACTGGTGTACAGTTTGATGCCATTTTGAATATAATGCAGAGAGCAGTTTCCCATTGTTTCGACTTTGAAAATATTTCTGCAATGGCTCCTTTCTTATGCCATTATTGGCTGGGAATGAATGCTGAACAGTTTGATGAACTCTTGGCATGTGTACCAAGCTTATTACAGAGTGTCAAAAATCCCCGTTTAGCACTCTGTATTTACATAGTCAAGTTAAGAACTGGGGACAGCAATGAACGATTAAGTTCCCTCTTTCAAATGTCTCGTAGGACCTTGGAGAGCAAAATGAATATAGCTAGAAATTGTTTAGTTGAAGATTTTGTGTCAAGACATTTGGGCTTTGGTCATGTAACTTTGTAAATGTGGAGCAAGTGGCCAGCAGAAATAAAATAATCCCGGAGGGATTGTTTGGTAATCCAATCTTACCAAATGATATTAAACTGGGGGCGATTTAACGATACACATGCTCCAGCTACATTTTTAGATGAGGTATTTGAAGAAGGTATATAAGTCAATTCTTTTTTAAAAAAAGGCAATATATAAACCAGGATTAGAGCACGCTTAATGTATAAACTGCTGTGTTAATTGAACTTAGCAGAGCTTTAACTGGATATTTCAAACTCAACAGGACATGGTGGCGAGATACAAAAGATATTTTAGGCGAAGTCACTACAGTTCCACTGGATACGGCATAACCCCAAAAATATAAAATAAAAATATCACATTAATAATGTCGATTTGGATAAATGTGTTATCAATAAATGATTATCATTATTAAAATATTTTGTCTTATTTATTTTTGATTCCTAAACCTTAAATAATATTATATCCATTGTTGGGTTAACAGAGCATCAAAGGTGCAGCTTGAGCGTAAAGAGAATAAGTATAAATAGCACTAATATAACCGCACCTCAACAACGCCACATTTATTGAATCTGAGATGTTTGGAATAAATAGAGATAGATAGCAGCTCACCAACGCAACAGTTTACAAATATACGCTGCCCGTTGATAAGATTTTACGAAGTGCATTCAATTTTTGTTTCACTCCCAGTCCAAAATAGAAGACAAAAGGTCACAACCTAATTAAATACAGTTTAAAGTAGTATACCTAGTAATAATTAAGTATGGTATAAATATCGAATTTAATCGAATCTAAATATGACATAACCTTAAAATGCTTACGTAATTTAATATTTTCTTTGAACCACTACTTAAGTTTCTAATGATATTTTTCCTACGCAATATACACCTGATTCCCTATTGTTGTACACTTATTCCAATAAGACGCAATGAAAAAAACTTAGCCCAACTCCCAAAGTAAAATGACCATTCTCCTTTCCCTTGTTCTACTGTTTTTCTTAGAATACGCTTTTTTTTTAAACTGCATGTTCAGTTGCATTTTTAATAATGTAGGTAACCTTAATGAAACATTATTGAAGGTTTTGTGGCTCAGTAATATTAGGTACGTACGACAAAAAAAATGTTTATGTAAAAGCGACCGAATAGCCAGAATATTAAAAAAAAATGTGGTTTTCTAACCATTATTCAAGTGAAACTATTAAAAAGTCCTACCTCGGCTGGGAATCTTACCCAGACCGCCCGAAGCAGGCGTGCTTTTTACCACTGAGCCACGGATGCTTGATGATAAGGTTTGATTTTTTTAATAACGATTGAAGCTATATAATATGCCGTGCTCAAGTAGAACGATACAATTTTTTTTAAGTCGTGGCACGAAACTCTACCGCTGACCGTTATTGCGCAGAAGTAAAAATTAAGATGTCTTGGGGGGAAACGAGGTGCGCGGGTGGGCGTGCGTTGCGCCGATTGGCTCTCCAGTCGTACCCATACGCAGCTATCCCCTCTGCGATTTGTTCAGCGCTAGAGTTACTTGCCGCGACCTGTAGCTGGCTGTGCCAGAACTCCGGATAAATCCGGACATAGTTAAGCTTTTTGATAGCGAGTCGGGCCAAAATAAATGGTGTCCCGATTTTTTGTCCGGAGTAGACTGTCGGTCGCTTTTACATAAAAAAATTGTCGTACCTAATATAACTAAGCCACAGAATCATCAATAATGTAGTTTGTATGACCTTTTTACCCAAATATCCGGCTAAGTTGGCTGGTCTGTACGGCTATTAGGTTTGGCGACCTGGCAACCCAATTTGTAGCGATATAATGAAAGTTTTTACTTTAAAAAAAATATAAGTAATAATATATTGTTTTAAACTTTCATGGTCACTAACATTATAGCTATTAACGGGATTGTTACCATGTACCTTGTTTTTTATGAGTCTCCGATATTTCGGCACTGTTGCAAGCGCCATGATCATGGAGTAACTGAAGTAATTGCGGGTAGATGTTATTGGCAGACATATCGGTCTACCCTCTGACGTCGTCTTTTACTGCGCTCGATACCCCTAGCATTGGTCACATTCTCACTATTCACTCGCACCTGTTCCCGACACAATATTCACAGTATCAGATCGTGGAACGACATTTTTTTTTGATAATTATGTGATCTTGGCGGTTGCAACAGTGCCGAAATATCGGAGACTCATGAAAAACAAGGTACATGGTAACAATCCCGTTAATAGCTATAAAATAACTAATACTTTTAGATTCTTTTTATAATGCTAATGAACGATAATGCAGACCAAACAAAATAATGTCGTACCAATAGTAACTAAGTAAATAGTATAATGACTAATCAAAGAATTTGTTTGTTTATTTCTGTGATAAAGCCGGGTCTCCAGCGCGTGTTTTGCCTTACACAATCAACAAAAACATTGTTTTTATAGATATGTCCGACAAATGACTCCACCCCACCTGATGGAAGTCCTGACGCGAAGATAGCTGATACAGCAGTTCTACCTGCCACACCAGCCATCCTCACCCTGCCGGTTGTAAGAGGGAGGGAACACGTGAGCGGGCAGAGCATTCCTTTTACGGATAGTGCGATAAAGAAATGAGTCACCAAATTTCTTTGTACGCGTTGGAATTGTGGCCACAGTTAGACGGTGACGACGTAGACCAGCGCGCGAGGTCCTCTGAAGGAAAGGAGAAGGTGGGATAAGAGAGAATAACTCCTCAGAACACTCGCCGTGGTACAGACGATAGAACGCGCTTAGTGACATAGGCATCCACATTCAATAAAATCGTCTACACAAAACTTTGTTGTTTGGGTTAGAAGCATTGATTTTATTTATTTATCGACGTTTCGCACCCTTTGCAGGAATTCATCGTCAGAATAATCAGTGCATCTAACCCGTTGAAACTTGTTTTATTTACACAATAAGCCTGTCAGAATCATCAGTGCTGCAGCAGCCCAGGGGGCCATTCGACTAACGGAAATGCTTTGGAAAACGCCAACGCTTAAGATTTTATTTTGTTATTACTGACCGCCAAAGGTTTTCAAATACCTCACGCAATTTTTTTTAATATTGTTATTACCAATGCAAAAGAAAAAAAAAGAGCGCGAGGCATTTGAAAACCTCATGCGGCTAGAAATAACAAAATGAAATCGTAAGCGTTAGCGTTTTCCAAAGCATTTCCGTTAGACGAATGGCCCCCTGGTGTTGCTGTAGTATTTAGCTGAGGCAGGGACCTTGTTGGCCTATTTTCTTTTGATTTATTTATGTTAATAGGACTATGTTTAAGGCTAATAAATTTATTTCTATTCTATTCTTCTACACAATATTTGTTTGCTTCAACAATGTTTTTTTGCTTTCTGAGCCCGATGGTAAACACGTACACAAATCTCCCCCCCGCGGGATAATGTTTCTACGGCCGTTTTTTTGACAACTCGCTACCAATGCCCCTCCGACTACTTCCACTGAGGCAACAAACACCAATACTACACAGCTAGCATACTGGCACACTAGCTTAGCATTAGGCAGACATCGAACCCGTAGGATTAGAGTGCGAAGACCCGGTCTACACACGATACCCTATATTAGGTACAGGTACGTACCTGGGTGTCCCCCCCCCGCCCCCGCGACAACCTAACTAGATCCGAGTCTCATAGATGCCCTCTAGTTGAGCAGACCCCTCAGGTTCGAGTGGCCTAGAGGCTCTCGACGGAAAGGAGACTCCTCCCGTGGGGAGATGCCATCAACCTGGAATACCTCTAGAGACACTCGCCAATTCTCGGCTTGAGGTCTCCTTCGGATCTCGCCGTCCCCAACCCCGGTGACGTTGTAAAAGTCATCTGCGACCAACAGCATACAAACTTTACTTCTACGTGTACTTTGTGTACGACAGCCAGGTGAGCAGAAGACGGCGTGTGTAGAGAAACACATTTCAGAAACAAAGTTTGTGTTTGTGTTTTTCTTGAATGTTTTGTGAAAAACTTTTGCTGGAGATCCGGCCTAATATCAACATCGTAACGTAAAGTTTTGAGACAGCATAATATTAAATAGGCACTCAACATTTTTTTCTTTTAAGGTACGAAGTCTTAAAATTATAGCCTTTGCTCACAGGTTTCTCAAACCGTATCGCTTAGAATAAGTTTATGCCAAAATACCTCTGTATACCTGTACCCTTAGTACGTGTTTAAGCTCACGAAAACTATCATAGTTTTGGTAATTGTAAGTTATGTTTCTATGTCCATTTTGGTGAAAAGTAACCAAATATACTTAAAATTTAAGAAGAAAGAAACGCAAATGATTAAATGATAGAATCCAAACACTGTTTATTTGTATTGAAACGAAAACAATAAAATCAACGAGTGCGAGCTCACGAAAACTATCATCATAGTTTTCGTAACTGTGAAACTCGTACTTAGGGTACTGTTCTGTTAAGGAAGTTGTTCCACCGCTGGGGAGTAAGCGATTAACTGTCGGCTATATTCTCGCTCAAGAAACGTACAATAGTAAATTCCGTGAAAAAAAATTGTGTGTGTCAGCTCCGAAGCACGACCGGAGTTTACACTCTAAAAACGATTTTTTTTGAACAGACACTAAACAAAATCAAGTCCGAAGAAGTCTGTTACAAGTAGAGATACCTCAGGAATCGTCCCATGGTTTCGACTATCATAGGTTCCATGTCACACATTTTATCATCTAACATCAGCGATATTCATCATATATTTTATTATGTATTTCTGGAAACACAATTTCAAAAATATCACACACTAGTCATCATTTTGTAAATATGTATTATAATTTCATCTGTACTCAAAATCACTATTCCAGAGTGCTGGACACTTACCTGCATTTCTCTATATTCTGTTATTTATTTGTTTTCATTAATTTTGCTCCGATTTTTTCCTTTTTTTAGTTTATTTATTTTATTGACATTTGTGACAACTTATTGTTTTTTATCCGTTGCCATGGCTAAAAGTGAAAGGTGCGCAGATGAGGTTGCGCACAAAAACGTAACGAGGTCATTAATGTTATTCATCGATAGGTTTTACTCCTCACATTTTTCTCATACCGGGCCCCTTATATATGCAAATCGATTCTTAAGGAGTAAACTCCAAAAAAATGAAATGCATATATTTTTGTAGTTAATCGCTGACTGATCACACTGCCGGCGAGAACTCGCTCCACTAGTTTGCTACTGAGCAGCAAGAGCGATAAAAATAACACTCGCTCAGCGATGCACGCTTGGCGGTCAGAACGCGCACGCGTCCTGTTTTGCTCAGTATTGTCTTCGCGAGCGAATGGAACGCGTAATCCCGTCGTACTTGCACTCTCGCTTATAGATCAGCGATAAAACTATCGCAGCTACACTCCGCTCCGCACTCGCTCCCCGATGATCTTTAATAATAATAATAATTTATTGTCTTTTTTTTACATGTTAACAGATATTTAAATAAAATTTCATTAAAAATAAGACAATAGGGAATGGCTCAGCCAATGTTGGTCAAGCCTAGACCTGAACCAACGCTGTTTTTCAGCCACCCCTTAACCCCTTTAACTCTTTTCTAGTTTTACTCGCTTCTTGTTCATCGTCCGTGATAGACAGTGATGGTACAAGTGCCTAACATCGTTAACATATAAAAGACCTATGTATATTGATGTGTCTTTCTCTCCTCTACATGTATTTTATTATTCGTCCGTCAAATCAAATCAAATCAAAATTCATTTATTCAGTTTAGGCTTTCAAAAGCACACGTGAAAGTCGAAAACTACCTACACCATCGGTTCGCCAGTTTACTGCGGGAGACCTTGTATTGAGAAGAACCAGCAAGAAACTCAGCAAGGTTACAGCCGTTAAATTTCAATACAATCGTAATATCCAAATTTAGCCCGTTATCTGTTTAATTAAAACCCCATTTCTGTATCACGGGTCATGTTCATACAAAATATTTCAGTTATACATACATATATGTTAAAATAAGCTATAATCATGGCTAACTAACTCTAACGCCGTAATAAAGTAAACAGTTTTTTTTGGCTCTTTAGCGCAGTAAACAAAAGCATGTTTTTAGTTTTTTAAACTAATAGGCTGCAGATAGACGACGAGCTGCTGTTGGCAAGTAATAACTGTTCAGTCATAGCAGATTTATGTTTTATTAACTAGGACTTAACGTTGAAATTCTTTGTGAGTAACTAACTGCGCAGCGATCGCGCGGCGATTTCAACGCTAAGTCCTAGTTAATAAAACATAAATCTGCTGACTGAATAGTTATTACGCGGCCACAGCGCGGTGACCGCGCGGCCCCCGTGCTGTCGCGGTACTGTCACCGCTAGGCCGCTACGCTGTGACATTCCGTGTCATATAAACGCGCCCTTAATTTATTTTTCTCTTTTTAGTTTATTACAAAACATAGAACAAGTTTATTGCGATATTTAGACCAATATAATGAGCCGAAAATCGATATGTTTACTAGTAAGCAGTTCAGGGTCCATCAGTCACTTTCCAGTCCCATCATCAGACCAGCTCGATAGTACCATAATATTGTAATTCAGATTCTTAGATGCCATTACATATTTAGTTACATACAGGTCGACCTAATAAAAGCGTGATAAAATGCACTCAGTACCCCTAGCACGAACCAATATCGAATTCGTATCGTTTGCGAGTCCGAAATGTCATTGTCAAATGTGTACCGATTTTTAGTTCTCGTAACGTACTTTGTGCCGCTGCTGTTCAAGTTTCCATACAAAATTTGACATTGACATTTCGGTTTGCAAACTATTCGAATTCGATAATGGATTGTGCTAGGGGTACAGTTACGTTTATATTGCAAATTACTAGTTATTCGCGACTCCCTGCGTAAAATTCGTAAATCTACATGAAGAAGTAGGTAATTCATCATCATCAGCCTATTAAAATTCCCACTGGTGGCGCAAAGGCCTTTCCTATGGATGCAATAAGGAGATTGGGCTGTGACGCACCACGCGATCCCATTGCGGATAGGTGGGTGCTAACTACACATACAGCCGGGACCAACAGCTTAACGTGCCTTACGAAGCACGAATGAGCTAGAGACAATAAACTTTTGGTCACCCATCCAATGACCGACCATTGTGAAAGTTGCTTAGCTTCCACGATCGCAGGCCGAATGCGGTAACCTCAGGCTGCCGCAGTAGCATCATCGAGCTTTTCAATATAATATCCCTTGCTACCATTAAAAAAAATAATAAAAAAACATATTTTCCACAAAAGCCTTGGGGATAGGCTAATTGGTGTGAGTGTTGGAAATATTTATTTATTTACTACCAAAACTTCTAGTACATCTCCTATTTTTATTTTACTTTAACCTACTTTGACTCGTATATCTTCGTGCAAGTTTTGACCTATAAACAGCCTGTGATATGAACCTCTGCGCAGTTGATTAGGAATTTAAACCTTGAAAGCGGGAGGGATGCACCAAGCACCGGTATCGCGCCATTTCAGGGCCGCGCTCAACATAGGGATGTCGAAAGTTGAAAAAAATATCGATACATCGATATTTTAAAAAATATCAATATTGGCTTCGATATATCGCGAAAAAAACATCGATATATCGGACCAATTTTCACAAAAATATCGTACAGTAGCTCACGAAATATGACACGCGGAATAATAATGGAACGAAAATTATCTCTCTAAAAATAGACCCTATTTTCCAATGATGACATAGACAATACTAAATACAGCACAGATCATAGATATGTTGAATATCATTAATCTGAGATCCAGTTACGATTTTTCCAGATACGAATTTAGTTAGATCGTGATATGCCGTTAATAATTAAAAAAATATCGTTTTTGATACGAATTTTGATATTGGTTATTTTGTATCGATGATATATCGAATCAAAATATATCGGCAAAAAATATCGATATATCGATACATCGAAATATTTTCAACAAGCCTAGCTCAACATGCCACGTTCCGACGACTATGCATTCTGGAGCTCTATTTTTGAATCACTCGTCTGACATAGTTTTTTTTATTTATTTAAAGCATTGGCTTCCAGGGCCATTAGCTTAAACATAAACAACTTGCTTGGTGAAAATAAGATATGAACAACAGGAATTAACAAAAATAAAACAGGGAAATCTAACATAATCAACTAATTACTTAATAATAACTTAATATAAAATAAAACTTAAAGAAAAAGAATTTTAAACATATTCATAAAAATCACAAGGGACCAAATGTATTAATGAAAAAATCATAAATAATGCTATACAGTTCTCTAAATCTTAAAAAATGTTTAACATTTTGAAGAAAATCATTTATCTCTATCAAATCTTTACAAGAACATATAAAAAGAAGTCGTTGGATATTAAAATACTTGCAATCAAAGAATAGATGTTGAAGATCACAGTTTGGATGTTTACAATATTTACAAATTGAGTTAACGCTCAGTTTACCTGACATAGTATCGTCGAACGCGACTTATGTCACCTTTGACTTTCAAGTCGCATGATACTGATTTTCCGTATTTTTGAATCGTTCGTCACCGGTGTTAACAGTTTAATACGAAATATAAAATTTTACTCATTTTACGCAGAAAAAATAAAAACCGGTAATTAATACAATTGTATTTTGTCGTTTACTATGCCGGCATTTCACCTAGCTATTCGTGATTGCTGTTTGTAAAATTGACATGCATTAGACGTCATGTCTGAATAAAAGAAAAAGACACTTGACATCAGTCTGCCCTTGTCGTTTTATATAAAGCATGACAAGGATAGATTAACGTCGTCTAATATCATAAAAAAATTGACAATTATTCTATCATTCGCCTCCACCTTTCGCCATGCAACTAGTGGTCTCACCCATTCGTTGCATTCGAGCGATTCAAAAATACGGAATTAATTATGTCGAATGAAATTTAGTAGAAATCGAGCGCTCGACGCAAGACGAGTGATTCAAAAATAGAGCTCCTGATCTCTCTGGCACGCGACCGCACAAAGATTATGTAAGCTAGTACAGAAATTACCACTTGCACCAAAGTTCTCAAATCATAGTGTTGGTGTTGCCGCATAAAAATATTAAAAACAAAATAAATAAAAACCATTACTAGTTTATCGTGATATCGTGTTATAGTGATTTAATTTCACCACTTAGTAACTCGTGTTACTTTGCTGTTTTAATCGATGGGTTCTATGAGCCGACAGCGGCTGGCCATAAATCTTTACAAATAGACCAAAAAATTAAAAAAAGGGCTATTAAAATTGCTATCGATGATCAGGAATTGTTTTGTATAGAAAATTATGCGCAGTTCTTCTGAGTAACTATAAAATAAAAGACTTCTTTAAATAAAAGACTTGAACAACCTCCGTGGTCGAGTGGTTTGTACGCCCAATTTCATGGTGTCGCCGACTCGAGAGGTCCCGGGATCGTATCCCGGTGGGGGCAGATGTTTGTGTGATGAATACGAGCATTTGTACTCCAGTCATGGATGTTTAATATGTATTTCTATAAAAATATACTTATATATGTACTCTATATTATGTATTCTATCCGTTACCCTAGTATCCCATAACACAAGCCTTACAGTGCTTACTTTGGGGCTAGGCTAATTGGTGTAGGTTTAAAAAAAAAAGAGAAGTACATAATTATTGTGTTTGAAACAGTAATTATTAATTGATAACATCTATAACTGTATTCACTACATAGACCCAACAGAGTAATTTAATAAAAGCTAGGTACCTAATCATGTTTTCATGTTTATGCCCCATTCTACCTCTTTTCGACTTTAAAGATTTGACAAAGCCGAAACGATATTTTAAACAGGATTATGCCTTAATTTGAATTAAGAATTTTGGTACAAAGTGGCCTTGTCTCATTTATCAAAAAAAAAAAGAAAAAAAAAACTTTATTCAACTCTTTTGAATCGTCCATATTTTTTCTCTACCACCAGTTAAGGATATTAACTGCCGATAGTCTTACTATAATTATCGACAGCCCGAGACTGTCCGCATTAACTTTTGATCCCCGGTTGTACCCCTTTAGGAGTTTAGTTTTACGAGTTTTAGAAAATCCTTACGCAGATCACGCCTACATCGTAATAGCTAAAAATCATTTTTTTTTACTTCGTCACAATATGGTGCCTAATTGTCTCCATATTGAATTTTGATTACTATCATATCTTTAGTAGCACTCCCATAATTAAGACGAATCGATTGATGTATGAATCATCAAAATCGGTCCAGGCGTTTGGTCTCTAGTGTACCACAAAGGAACAAACATACATATACAGGGCGTCCCACGGCTACCTCACATGGAGGGAAAGTATATTAAATATTGAAGTTAGGATATTTTACTGAAAGGAGACATCATTTTATTTTTAATAATAACAAGAACTGCATTCACAGATTTTTCAAAAATCGCCTGCGACAACTGGGAATCAAATTCGTGAAATTTCGAAAAAAATACAATATATTTTATGATAACCATCGAAAGGGTCAATCATAAGGATTATTTTTTGCTAAATAACATAGCATTTTAAATGAAAGGAATCTCTTATAACGTGATAAAAATAATAAAGTTACAATGCGATTGGCTGTTATTTGTAAAAATAATAATTTAAAAATGGAACAATAAATTTTTAAGCATCTGTTCTTTTTTATGTATGTTTCATTTTCATTTTTTTGTAATTTTTTGTTAATTTACTTACCATGGGGTATCAAAATAAAATGGATTTAATGGATGCTTACTATATGAACCACAAAGACAACATTAGCTTTGCGGTGGTACCGCGAAAGATACCGTTATAGAGACATACCTTCTCGATATGTGTTTAAAAGGTCTGTGGATACTTTAAAAATTTTATGACGTTTTGATATGCGCTTACAGAACCACAGTAGCGGATGATAAACGTCAATGATGATGAACTCAACATTTTAACTTACTTTCAGGCGTATCCGATTTTATATTAGTACGTGTTAAATAATTTTAAATAAAATGTTAAATTAAATTACTTTTCTTTCATTTAAAATGCTATGTTATTGAGCAAAAAATAATCCTTATGATTAACCCTTTCGATGGTTATCATAAAATATGTTGTATTTTTTTTCGAAATTTCACACAAAGTTTGATTCCCAGTTGTAGCAGGTGATTTTTGAAAAATCTGTGAATTCAGTTCTTGTTATTATTAAAAATAAAATGATGTCTCCTTTCAGTAAAATATCCTAACTTCAATAATTAATATACTTTCCCTCCGTGTGAGGTAGCCGTGGGACGCCCTGTATAGACTGTTAAACACTATACCCTGTATGCGCGTCGCGCTCTTGCATTGCGCAGTCGGGTAAAAAGGTGCTTATGTGTGCCAAATTCATCGCACTGCGTTCCGGAGCTCTATTTTTGAATCACTCGTCTGACATAGTATCGTCGAATGCGACATAAGTCACCTTCGACTTTCAAGTCGCATAATACTGATTTTCCGTATTTTTGAATCACTCGTCACCGGTGTTACCTGTTTAATACGAAATATGAAATTATACTCATTTCACGCAGAAAAAATAAAAACCGATAATTACCGCAATGAAAACCGAACAAAAAATTCTCGTTGTCATATCATATAAAGCATGACAATGATAGATTATCGTCGTTTAATAGCACAAAAAATTTGACAATTATTCTATCATTCGCCTCCACCGTTCGCCATGCAGCGAGTGGTCTCACCCATTCGTTGCACTCAAAAATACGGAATTAATTATGTCGAATGAAATTTAGTAGAAATCGAGCGTTCGACGCAAGACGAGTGATTCAAAAATAGAGCTCCAGGAGATCTACTCTCTTTCTCCCAAACGAACTTTCGATAACGAAGTTCAAACGAAATTTAATTTCGCCAATTTAATGTTATACTTAATTTGAACGATAGACTATCAAATTGAAGCTTTCTTTGAGTAGGTTTTGAAAATCTACACCTCAATATATATTCCGACGACGAATATTATTTTAATTAAAAACGAACCAGAAACCCTTAGTAAGAAAAGTGCGAAGTTATGATCGAAATTTAGTTTTACCACGGTAATATTATCTATACAGTATTGTGACTCCGCCCTGTCCTTGAAAATAACTACACCGAGCGCTGCGTTGGCACGCGGTAGGGCCGCCAGCCTACAGTATTTTATGTAGTTTTGTTTTTAACGCGAGTGTAGGTAGATTACTCGTTTGTCTCTTTTTTCATCCTAACCACTTATTTAGAGATGTTTTGCCCGATGGAAAAACCGAAATACCTAAATATTAGAAACAAATAACCTAGTAGATAGCACCACAGACAGACGGACGGACGGACGGACTTGTCTAATAGATATTTGCAATACAAAACGCACGTTTAAGCACGGCTAACTGCTTAAAAAACAATTCACACCGTTCGGTCGTCGTTGCGGCGCGGCGGCGGCGGCGCATTCGCGACTGGGTGCCCGCCGAGAGCACATCGAACTCGAGTGGCGTAGGTATGACTCGCTTTCCGACCGTTTGTATGAAGATAGAATACTGTATGATATTATTACCGTGGTTTTACTTTGAATTAGAGTGGGCCTTCTGGTTTGAGATCTGCGTTGAGCGATCAGTAGAGACTACCTTCATAAAAATAAATTCATCTTATTTTGATGGCAACAAAGCAAGTAGGTAGCTGAAACATCCAAGTTTTTTTTTATTATGTAAAATAGGCAATACGTTTGACCACAATCTCACCTGATGGAAAGCGATGATGACGCCTAGGATGGTACATGCCTGCCTAGAAGATGCCTGTTCACTTGAAGATGTAAGTTAAAGGAATAAGAAATATCAAAGAAATTAATGAAAGGAAAGTCCAAAAACACCAAAAAAGAGGTCCAATGGGCACTTTTTGCTTTTGGGTCGAATCTTGAGGGTCCAACCAGGTACTAGACCTAACAATGGTACGAAAAACTTCGTGTGGGAGTACGACTCGCCCATGACCAGTTTTTTATTTTAATTTTTAAGTTTTTTAATATCTCAAGACTGCAAGAGCTTGCGAGGGGCTGCAGAAGCCATGTAAAGGCTTTATTTCTGACCTATATCTTGATTTTATTGTCGAGAGGGGGGGGGGGGGGATCATAATAATCGGACCCCTCTTTCCCAGTGGGCACTTTGGGCAAGTGCCCAGGGCCCCGCAATCGATAGGGGTCTCTCAGATCAAATACAAAGTCCCTAGTTCCTGTCAGATCACCAAACGATAACCAATACCTATTACCAAAAAACTTATATAATTCGATGAAATCGAACCTAAATTACTGACTAACTTATTAACTTTACATAAGCGAAGCTATTCTACTCTCGCCCAAAAATTAGGCTTTCGAACTTCAGCATGCTTAGATAAATATACATATAATGGTATACTAAGCACATACACATTTTAAAGAAAAATCATTAGTAGTACACTCATCAGTATGATTCGCTCCATTTCAAGTCATAATCCACATCTAAGTCATAGGGGCCCCATTATCCTAACCATCAGAGCCTCCAACTCAAAACACGAAATACGTTAAGCAATACTTTATAAGAATAGGTACGTATTAATAAAATACCTAATACACATTAAGCTTTCAAGATATTTAATATGTATCAAAAAATCCAAAACTAACTATGTAGTACTTGTATGTTTCGTAAATTATAATAAAAATGTGTAACTTATAGCTGCAATGTGGTCTCGTATCATCCTCTCTCGGTAGAAGCCATGAAGTTATAACTTCATGGTAGAAGCTTAGCGTATCCACGGTATATCTGACTGACACTGAGGTATCAGTAAGTATCAATCAGACATAGGCCTTCTCAAGGGATAACCATATACAACGCTCCTGCGCTTTCCACATTCTGTGTCCAGTTGACATTGGACTGGATGGAGTACATAATGTTTACAACATAACAAAATACATATGTATTGCACAACTTTTGTTAAAATAAAACAAAGGTACCGTTTTTATTTATGTATTTGACAGACAGGTCGTGCGAATTAATTAATGCGCTTAAGAAACAAAAGTCCTAAATTGTATTATTATTTACCGAAAATAACGAATGATTTTATTCCAATTTTATTTTATTTAAAAAGAGAGGCTTATTTGTAACAGCAAAGACAGAACTGTGACTATTCCTTGTGGCTCATGTGAACTAATTAATGCACTTGAGAAATAAAACGTAGTAAGTCTTAAATTGCAATTTTCATTACCGGAAATACCGAATAATTTTATTTCAATTTATTGGAACGAAAGTTCCTTACGGCAGGCTAGGAGGGGATAGGGATTTTGCTGCGCGACCGACCTGAAAAAAATGTGATAGTAAAACCGTAAGAAAAAATGCGTGGAATAAAACCGTTATATGAGACGTGCGCAGGCGCGACGAAGTTCCTTACGGCAGGAAAGAGAGCGACGAGGGTGCATCACTGAAATATTGTGATATTACACCAACACTGAATATGTGTGAAGTTACAGGGAGTGGTAGAGCGACGAGGGTGCATCACTGAAATATTGTGATACTACACCAACAGTGAATGTGTGAAGTTATAGGGGGTGGTAGAGCGACAAGGGTGCATCACTGAAATATTGTGATATTACACCAACACTGAATATGTGTGAAGTTATAGGGGGTGGTAGAGCGACGAGGGTGCATCACTGAAATATTGTTTTATATTACACCAACACTGAATATGTGTGAAGTTATAGGGGGTGGTAGAGCGACGAGGGTGCATCACTGAAATATTGTGATATTACACCAACACTGAATATGTGTGAAGTTATAGGGAGTGGTAGAGCGACGAGGGTCCATCACTGAAATATTGTGATACTACACCAACAGTGAATATGTGTGAAGTTATAGGGGGTGGTAGAGCGACAAGGGTGCATCACTGAAATATTGTGATATTACACCAACACTGAATATGTGTGAAGTTATAGGGGGTGGTAGAGCGACGAGGGTGCATCACTGAAATATTGTGATACTACACCAACACTGAATATATGTGAAGTTATAGGGGGTGGTAGAGCGACGAGGGTGCATCACTGAAATATTGTGATATTACACCAACACTGGATATTTGTGAAGTTATATCAAGCTGTGGACCAGTAACGCCTGTGAGACATGATTATGATTACAAGGTGAGTACTTATCAGGAGGTGGCAGAGCGACGAGGTTGCATCACTGGAATATTGTGACATTACACGAAATCTGGATATTTGTGACGTTATACCGAGCTGTGGACCAGGAACGCCTGTCATCTGCTGTAAACTTAAGCTAGACATGATAACAAGGTCAGTACTTAACAGGGGGTGACAGAGCGACGGGGGTGCAACCCCAAATTATTGTGGCATTATACCAACACTGGATTATTGTCGTATATTATACTAAACTGTGGTTAAGTCCAGGGGGGTGGCAGAGCGACGGGGCTGCATTACTGGATTATTGTGACATTGTAGTTTATTATAAACTGTGGACCAGTCCTGCCTAGCAATCTTTATGAACACTAGCTGACCGAACTGAAAAAAATGTGATAGTAAAACCGTAAGAAAAAATCAGTAGAAAAAAGTGCGTGGAATAAAACCGTTAAATGAGACGTGCGCAGGCGCGACGAAGTTCCTTACGGCAGGCTTGGAGGGGATAGGGATTTTGCTGCGCGACCGAACTGAAAAAAATGTCATAGTAAAACCGTAAGAAAAAATCCGTGGAAAAAAGTGCGTGGAATAAAACCGTTAAATGAGACGTGCGCAGGCGCGACAGTCGCATACACAAGCGAGTTTGCAATTTGTGTCGATTCTACATTAGCCGAAGGAACTTCGTTCCTACCTGGTGTCCCACGACACCACATCATTTTTTTTTATTTTAAAAGAAAAATTTAATTTTATCGTTATGAAATTAATCTTTCTCCTTTGATCTGTGACACCGTCTTCCAGCGTTAATATTGCTTCGGGTGTCCGAATTCGAGTAACGTCTTTCGTGCACCCGAATACAGGCTAACGACCAAATGTAATTGTGGAATAATGTACTGTACCCCTAGCACGAACCAATATCGAATTCTTATCGTTTGCGAGTCCGAAATGTCAACTGTGGTACTGTACTGTATGTACATATATTCCTTTCATTCATCATGGAATTGGACAGACTAGGTATATTGAGTACTAATTCTATTGCTCGACTTATAGCCTCCCAATGTGCATGTCACGTGGCTCTAAGTCGTTAAAAAGGACTTCGACTTGGATTTTTTCCGTTGCCTTTAGAATTTTAACAATGTATGCGAGCACAGATCCAACAGAAACAATAGAGTACTTATCTCATTCCAACCTGTCAAGGACCACATTAAGATAACGTTGCATTTTTTGGAAATTTCTACACTGTCGTGCAAATGGAAAAATGGGCTAGTGTGAGTGATAAAAGTGATAAAACGGTGACAGGTAGAATGTCTCTTGCATAATGTCTACATATTTGTAGAATGAACTGTCGAAACGTATTTATTTATTTGTGCTTCTTTTTTATATACTTTTATATGAGTAAAGTTGGTTTATTTAAGGGGCCCCGGCACAAAGTTTTTGACAACTCCGTCATCGTCAAATTTTGAATGGAAAAAGCTAATTTGTTCTCTCCCTGATTAGGGTTGCCAGGCCATAAAATGCAAAGGCCTGACATTTTGTCCTAAAAGCCGGACTAATTTATTATATCAGACAGCGGGGCGAGGTAGTCATGCTCACGTCACGCACCGCGCGCGCCAAGTTTGCTCTCTTGTCCGCTCGGACGCTCGTTCGCCCAACGTCGTACTAATCGCCACTCGGACAAAAAGCCTGACAAAAAAAAAAGCCTACAAAAGCCGGACAGGCCAAAGACGTACATATTTGGCCGGAAGCAACCGCAAAAAGCCAAACATGTCCGGACACCTGGCAAGCCTATCCCTGATAGCTACTGCTCAGTTTTCATAGAAGTTTATATGATGCGTTACGGAGCTGTCAAAATTATGTAATATTACATGCTAAAACAGGCTGTCCTCATTTGTAACTTCATTCATACTATTTACTTGCGGCTGCCATCTCTAAAAAAAACCAGGATAAGACGCGTGTTAACCCCGGATTTTGGAGCCCAGAACCCGGACAGACCAATAAAAAACAGTTAAAAATGTCACAAATCAACTTTTTTATGTTGATGTAGGCAAAAGAGCTAGCGGTCTACCTCATAATAAGTGGTCACTGCCGCCCATGTACACTTGCAGCACCAAGGGCCACTCGTGCTATTATTGCGGGCAGAATGGGCGACAAAGCTGATCTTTGTTGGAAGTCAGCATTTATGGTTACGGTGTTAGAATAGATTTATTTATTTTCAAAGACATTTAAATTGACGGATAAATTGGCTACCCAAAACAGGAAATTTTTAAACCCGGACTACAAATGAAACCCCGCCCGGACGCTCCCCGGACGCCCCGTAAACTAGGACAAATCCGGGGAAACCCGGACGGATGGCAGCCCTATATTTGCTTATGGGTTGCTTAGACTAGTACTCTTTTGTTTCTGTGTGCTTAATAGTTCTGTGTTTTTCGGCTGCCGACGTCAAGCTAGTCGGAGGGACACACTTGATGCGGAAAGCGTAGCGTAGCGTAGTGTTTAGATATACCTAGAGAAGGCCTATGTCCAGCAGTGGAAGTCCACGGGCTGATTATGATGGTAATGGTTTGGTGGTAATTTTATAATTCAACTGGTGCGACAATTTTAGCGGAAAATCCCAAAAATGCCATCTATTGATGGATCGCTGGTATCTTTATGGAAAAGTTAGTCATTACTATACTCAGCTAACATACAAATTTAGCTTTAAATACCTCAAGTCAGTGTGACTCAATCAATTTTATTTAGTACCTAACTAAAAAAAAGATTGTACCTGGCCCCGACGATTTTGCAGACATGATCAAGAAACTTATTGTATTCGACGTTACTAATAGTAAGTTTTTCGACAATAGTTTTCAAGACATTTGGACACCTTACATTTGGTAAGAAAGAAATATGTAATGTCTACTAAATTGGTATGCACAGAGAATCAATTGCAAAAGTTATATTAATTCTATTTAAAAATGCTTTAATTCACTCCTTGAGGCAAAAATTGCTAACTCAGAGGATTTTCTGTATTGAGGTCGAATTCTTCACGAGGTCCATTGTCATAACTAAGCAAGTTGTACATTGTGTATGGTACTGTATTTAAATCGTTATGCAACATGGCTTTGTATTCTTTATTAATCTTGTTGTTGCATCAATTTAAGAATGGATTGAATGAAGTTGTCAATTGTAAGTTTTGAAGATGATATAAATTTATATCATATCATTTGTTCATTCTTTGGTTTCTTATTAACTATTGGTTTCAGCGATTTTGTCTGCGTCGAATTATTTTTCTGTCAAAAAGAAGCATATTTATTTTTTCGAGTTTTCCTGTAACTTTCTTTTTCTTTTTTTTTTCTTTTTTTATTTTAGGAATTTTAATTCTTAAAAATCGGTAGAGTGGTTTAGCGCGAAAGTGTAATAAGCCGAATTTTTATAATTTATAATTATAACATACCTAGTACGGGTCTCATGAACTACGGTACCTAACATAAGAAACAATCATGTCAACGATTATCGTTTTAATAAAAGAACTTTCATTTTGGTACATTTAAAGAGGATATAAAAAATGTATGATAACGTAAGGTCATCGCTTTGCTAAAAAAGTAAATAAATGTTGATAACAACAGAAGACATCCAATTGGTCCAGTGTTTCTTGAACTACTTTTCAGTAAATTTAAATCTTTTAGGACAATCAATCAACAAAGACAGTTGACCTTCATGCTTGACGAGTAACGACAAAGAAATCTTATTAAATTAAACGGTATGTATGTACCTATTATCTAAGTTACAGATTTTTCATAGTATATTTGTTTCTTAGGTTTTCACGCACATCACTCATTAAATAAAACTAGTTTTTCAGACGTCAGACGACGACGAAGCCTGTAAAGGCTACGAAACGTCAATAAATAAATAAAGTTTCGTGCATTAACCCGTAAAAACTAGTTTTATTTATTTTTCATAGTATTTGCCAACTAATTTAATTTGACTTCTATCTTTCAAAGTTTTCATAAATCCTATCTCTCCAACTCGAGTTTAAAAACTGTAAGACACAATATTTTAGAAATGTACTTAAATAACGAAAAAACAGTTACAATGGTTTTCTACGAAAAACGTAACTCGTTTTCGGGTTTACAAGTAGTTCAATTGTCATTCGGCTTAGCATAAACAGTAAAGGCTTAAAAACGTTGTACAAGAAATAAGAATTTTATATTCTTATAACTAAAATACATTGTCTATCATCCAAAATGTTGTCGATAAATGAATCAACTTATTAAAAATGTATTTTTTTTTTCAATAAGATGTACCTATGTGTTATATCAAGCACGATAAAATTCAAAGTAAATCACAGTACCTAGATAGTTTTGGAGTAACAACAATCTTTGGCTGTCTGCACCTTTAAAATATTTGTTTCTATGTGGCAGCAGACAAGTATATGGAGCCGTACAGATAGGCGAACCAACAAAAACTGCACGGGACACTATTATAAACCAGTCAGTTATTCTCAACGACTGGCCGCCCGTTTTATTCGCTCCTTTGCTCATTTATTTTTTTACTGTCAATGTCATAGGCACCTTGGTTTCGTCGTCTGACTCAAGGCTAAGATGACTGAGTATTTATTGTAATTTAACTTTATATAGTTACGATCATTTAAAACTATATAATGTTATAACGTTTTCCAACAAAGCTTTTAATTGTAACCCTTTTGTCATTGTAGCTAGGTACTTATTTGAATAAAATGCGTTCTTGTATTAAATAATACAATTCAATAGATTTTCGTGTACCGATATTATCATCGTAAGCTTAAAGTTTTCATTAGTTCAATATTATAGTTCTGTTCAAATAATACGTCTTTGCATTTAATTGCACTGTTTATCAAAATCTGAAGGAGAACTGTTTAAATGCAATTAACAAGCTGTTTAGTCTGACTGATTAAAATGGGTCGGTGACGGCCGACGCGACGCAAACTTTAAATTGACTGGTACCTATTCGAATTTCGAACTATAGTTTGATTTGACTGACCGAAATTGACCGAATCATTCTCGTCCAGATTGACCGGTCAAAGACCCCACGTTAAAACGAATCTAAGTGCATTTTCCCAGTTTTTTGAACAGTTAATTAAAAAATTAAAAAAGGTTTTTCTTTCGATAATTGTTAATTGATTTAAAATGTATCTAACAAGTAGATTAGTAAGATTACTGATAAACTAAACCAGGTATAGCCAGCACAGTCCAATTTTTTAAATTGTTAAATATTTCAAATGACCTTTTTAAATTATTGTACCCATTTCATTATGTGACTTTGACTTAAAGAATCTTTGCTTTGACATTGTTTTTTCAAAGAAACCATAATATTTAAATAAGTTTTATCTTGTTTCCACAATAAATCTTTCATTTCACATATTAATTTGTTAAATTATGTTTAATATAAACAGTGTTTTTATTTTTATAAATGCTACTCGTCAGTTAGATCTTGATGGATAATTTATAAGGGTGTAATGGTGTAAATGATAAACAACCAAATAGGTATTTAATATTATAAAAGTGTGACGTTATTGCTTAGTACACTCTTCTCTTACTATCGAATTTCTTTTTATATTAATTCAATAGTAATTCAGTTAAAAGTTTATATTTTAACCTTACGGTGTATGGCTTAATAAAGATTAAAAAAAAAAGAAAAAACAGCACTTTCTTGATCACATGAAGTAAGACACTTATCAATTGTAAGTCTTAGTATATTATGTCAAGTGCTTTTTATATTATGATACTAGATCGGTGGATGTAGATAGATATATATTTTTTCTATATTGGATTATAAATTTCACGTGTGTGTCCCACACGACGTTTTTAAATGTGTTGTCTGTTGTTTTCATATATATCATGTATAGAAGTGCCTCTTATAATAAAACCTACATAAATTTTAATAAAAATCAATACTCTGAACATAGATAAATGATTGGTCTCGCTACGTGTTATAGCAATCATTTATCTATGACTCTGAAGTCTCATCATCACTAACTTCTCTTTTGACATGATTTGTCTGGTTTGTTTACAATAGATTTCTTCTATTGTACTACTTTATAAAATGTAGTGTATTTTAAATAATACTGATGTTACTTTTGATAGTACATGCAGTGTAGGATAACTGGTGGTTTCGTCACAATCCACAAGGGGCAGAGCTAAACTTGTTTTGAGGTTATCTAAACAAACGCTGCTCTAGTTTTTACCTTGCTTAGTTCAATTATTGATTCGTTGTTAGTGTGTTGAGAATGATTTTAATAAGTTCATTATACGGGTTTCCCGTGAGTATATCTGATTTGACTCATATAATAATGCACATTTTAAGAATCCACTTTATCAGCACATTATGCTTCTGTATTACCAAAACACACAAACAAACAAAAAAAAAACAATACCAATTCAACAACACCGCGATTTCGCTCACAACCGTATACTAGGCGTTCATAACCTGTAAGATATCGATTCACATACATTCCCTCCAAAAATGCTACAAAAAAGGGGTTACGGAAAGACCTGCTCGGGACAAAAAAAGCACTGAGAATACGAGGGATAGTCCTCCGTACCTCCGTAGTTCGTTCAGCGGCCGCCCCACTCGATTGTTAGGTGCTGGGGTGAGCTACCCCGCATTTCTGCTTACACACAACAGAAAACACTGGAGCCGCAGACTCCACACTTACGATGTTGCGGTTGGTCTTCTTCCTCATACGAACATTGCACGATCCATTAAACTATTCTAAAACTACACTACACTGACACAAGGGTCCTCGCTCTCACTGACATCGAGTTTTTTTTGGTAGCGTTGTTCGCGTGCCGGCCGGCGAGAGGGTAACGGAGCGAACGCGCAGGTAGTCCACTCTGCCGCGTCACTGTACGCAGGATATGTACCAATTTACATTATTTCACTGATTAGTTTTAAGGATAAGAGCGTAATATTCACGAGCGTGTAGAGTGGTGCATCGTTGGTGCTACGATATGTTCGCGCGGCGTGAGTCGCTCGATCGCACTGCTAGCTAGGGAGCGTCGGGTCGGGGAGGGGAGACGCGGGAGGCACTCTGCTTTACCGACCGTTATAAACTGACTGCTTTACCGACGTAGAAACGGACAGGTGGCGTGGTTTTCGGCCTTTCGCATCAAACTGTTCTCTTTCGTGGCTAGCCTCATAGCCTGGCTGTTTATAATCGCGCTCCTCCGATGCTCAATTTTGGTTACCTTCTACTTTTATATGATTCCAGATAGCGTCTGAAATGACGCACAAAAATTGAATTTTTTGAGTTACAACATTTTACAATGGTCGCGACAAAAATATAAAATATGTAATTAAATCGGTTACACATACGTTTGATATACCTATACACGCATTTATTTGTGTTTGAGTATTTTTATAAAAAACTAATAAAAATAATACAATAATTTTAATACTTAAAAAATATTTATTTCTTACACACGCCTACGACTTGAGTAAGTACTATACCTATGCACGAGTATGTGTAGGGATATTACGGCAACGGATACAAAAACTGGATTTTATACTTGCACAAAAACTAGATTTTATACTTGCAAATAAGTTTGTTAATTTTTTGTCGAATAATAAGTAAATAGTCATGCCATGACTCAGTTATAACTGCATTCACACCATGCGAACCCAGGATATCAGAGTAGGTTTGATACATTGAAAACCAGTGCCAAATACCAGTCTACCATGGAGAATTTATTGGTGCTAGATGAAATTAGGGTTCCGTACCTAAAGTGTAAAAACGGAACCTTATAGCTGTCACTCTTTCGTCTGTCTATCTGTCAGTCCATATCCCGGTCCTCACGGGTCTCTCTAGATCGTAAATGGAATGCTTGCCCAAAGTCGAATACTTAGCTAAATCTTATATATAAAATTCTCGTGTCACAATGTTAGATACCATACTCCTCCGAAACGGCCTGACCGACTTTTATGAAATTTTATATGGGTCTGAGAATCGGCTACTATCTATTTTTTTTTCATATCCATAAGTGATAATTGTTGTCCTACTGTAACGTAGTGTTCTGAAACCTCAGAATACAGTCTGTATTCTGAGTCTGAAACCTACAATGCGCCTTCGCCCCAAAATTTAAACTTTTACCTATGTATTGCAACATAGTGTTCTCATATGGGTTAGGAGGAATGTTATCCCAGGAAATTGATAGAACACTACGTTACACACCCCTAAATTTTTTTGGACAATATTTATTTTTTTATAATGTGGTATTTGTTGCAAATTCTTGTCTAAATAGCCTATTGTTAATATTCTCTTTTGTACATTTTTTCTCTCCTTTTAAGCTATCGAAATTTCCTTCACATAGGACCAAAAATAAATGTGAAGGAAATTTCGATAGCTTAAAAGGAGAGAAAAAATAAGTAGTGCTCAATCCAGTGCTGACATAATATAATGTGCAAAAAAAGAAAATACAATATTATTAGAGATTAACAAAAAAGATTACTTCTTACATTTAAACCAAAAAGATTATAAAACAATAAATATGTTCAAAAGACAATATTAACAATAGGCTATTTACACAAGAATTCGCAACAGTATTCAAAAATACATACAACCCTAAATTTTCTCTTCTACCGCCTGTCCCTATTTTTATGGCGGTACGAAGTTCGCTGGGTCAGCTAGTATACATATTACAAAATCTGATGGGTACATAAAAAGTAAACTTAAACCCCCTTATTAATAAACACGAAATAGGTTTTGACTAGTTACACCGTGTTTTGTTCCTATGACTCAAATGCCATTTTGTCATCATTCAATGAACAGAGACAAAACATGAAGTAACAAATAAGTAATAAATAAATATTTCCAATACTCACACCAATTAGCCTAGCCCCAAAGTAAGCACTGTAAGGCTTGTGTTATGGGATACTCGGGTAACGGATAGAATACATAATATAGAGTACATATATAAGTATATTTTTATAGAAATACATATTAAACATCCATGACTGGAGTACAAATGCTCGTATTCATCACACAAACATCTGCCCCCACCGGGATACGATCCCGGGACCTCTCGAGTCGGCGACACCATGAAATTGGGCGTACAAACCACTCGACCACGGAGGTCGTCAAAAATTCAAGCTTATCCTTCGTTTATTCATAAAGGGGGAAGAATAGAGTTTATTTTTTACTCCAATATTTGACACAGACCCCTCTTTCCGAGTGGGCACTTTGGGCAAGTGCCCAGGGCCCCGCGATCGATACAATCAGATCAAATACAAAGTCCCTAGTTCCTGTCATATCACCAAACGATAACCAATATTTATTACCAAAAAACTTATATAATTCGATGAAATCGAACCTAAATTACTGACTACAATACCAATTTACTAGCTTTTACATAAGCTAAGCTATTCTTCTCTTTGCCAAAAATTTGGCTTTCTGACTTCAGCATGCTTAGATAAATTTTAATATACATATAATACTCAGCACATACACATTTTAAAGAAAAATCATCAGTACACTCATCAGTATGACTCGCTCCATTTCAAGTCATAATCCACATCAAAGTCATATAGGCCCCATTATCCTAATATGCCCAGGGCCTCCAATAGGTTAAAGACGGCCCTGATTTGACACATCATTGTCTAGAGCTCGTTGAGTAGGGTGTATTTAAAGGTAATTGTATCTATTTTTTATTTTCAATAACAAAAAAATGAAGGGCCCTCATAATTGTCATTTTTAGACTATTTCTGTTACGGGGTCTATCGGGTTCATGGGCTGTTATTTTTACTAATATTATTAATTAAATATTAACAGTTTTTACAAATAATAATTGGCACAAATAAAAGCCGAGTAAAATAAAAAAAAATATAAAACACTGCATTGACATTCATCCTAACTTGAGCTCTATTTTGAATCACTCGTCTGACATAGTATCGTCGAATGCGACATAAGTCACTTTCGACTTTCAAGTCGCATAATACTGATTTTCCGTATTTTTGAATCACTCGTCACCAGTGTTACCTGTTTGATACGAAATACGAAATTTTACTAATTTCAAGCAGTAATAATAAAAACCGGTAATTAATACTACTCTTTGTCCTTTCCTATAAAGCATGACAATGATAGATTATCGCCGTCTAATACCACAACAAAAATGACAATTATTCTATCATTCGCCTCCACTATTCGCCATGCAGCGAGTGGTCTCACCAATTCGTTGCAGTCGAGCGATTCAAAAATATGGAATTATTATGTCGAATGAAATTTAGTAGAAATCGAGCGTTAGACGCAAGGCGAGTGATTCAAATATAGAGCTCCTTGTCCTTTTGGTAAACAATCTTGGCACTTCTTTTTATATAACATACAGCATTAAAAATCAACTGATAACTAGATTCAATAGGTTTCAGTCTATAATAAAGATTTATAGTAATAGATTATTGACTTTGTTATTATTTTATTTTTAAATTGGTGATTTTGTAAAAAAATTGCCAAGATTGTTTACCAAATAGGACAAGTTAGAATCTTTTTTTTAAGATTCTCCCTTTTCGGGGAAGGCAAAGGGAACAATGTCCATAAAGTCAAGTCTTTAATATTATTAATCTTCGTTTTTTTACATTAGAATGTCGGTGTGGCTCGTTCTAATGTTTCTTGGAGTGTTTGACACGAAATGTATCGAGTTGGCTTTTTAGGTAAGCTTCTAAGAGGTAGTCAACACTACAATAAAATTTTCACGTCCAATTGACCGAAATAGCGTATATTTAAAAGATTCCACTAATTCTTCAGTTGCGCAGACGGCTGTAACACAAAATCACACCAATTTTATTTCACAATATCCACTGTGAACGAATTTAAGAATAATTAAAATAAGACGCCAACCGCACTCGATGATATCAAATGGCTCCGCTTCTACTTTGAATTTATCTATGATATTGGTATACTTGTTATGATTTCTGTGCAAAAAATCAATTACTGTAATGAAAAAATGTAATACAGATACGTAATAAAAATGTCAAAATAACATAACCAATATTAATGTTCAGGGCAAAATATTTTTTTTCCTCGGCTTTCTTTCGTCGTGATTCTTACATATATATAAGCTCAATAAATTACGCAGAATCTAATGATATATCATTTGTTGAAAGACGCAACAATTTAATTTGAAATAAAACGTTGTATAGGAGTTGACCGATGTCCTTTGTGTAAAAACGAATGCAGTTGTGTATCAAAATACAGTCCTGAAGAAAGTTGTGGAACCTGTTTCTCATACCATGTTCAATAACAGGCACTGGGTATTCCAACAACATTCGGCGCCAGCTAATAGAGCGAAGAGCACACAAGACTGGCTGGCGGCGCGTGAAATCGACACGAAGCACGAAGACTGGCCCTCCTCCAGTCCAGATTTGAGTCCGTTAGATAACAAGATATGGCAACACTTGGAGGAAAAGGCGTGCTCAAAGCCTCATCCCAATTTGGAGTCACTCAAGACATCCTTGATTAAGGCAGCCGCCGATATTGACATGGACCTCGTTCGTGCTGCGATAGACGACTGGCCGCGCAGATTGAAGCCCTGTATTCAAAATCACGGAGGTCATTTTGAATAAACTTTATTGTCATAGGAATCTACGTTTTGTTAAGTTCATTTTGGTTACATAATGAATAAACTTATTTCAATTATTTAATATTAAATATATGCAGGATTTATGACCTGACTAGGTATGTGAAACCATTACATTTAGGAATGTTAAGACATACTGGCAGCGGTATAAGGAAAACCTCCAAGATAGGATTAAATATATTCCAAAAACTATTCAGTCTCTTAAAACACTCGTATTTGCTGTCGATTAAATTCTTGAAGACATACAGCCTTCTATTAAGAGGGCTGCCCTATGAAACAAAAACCAGAGAAGTAACAAAGTGCAATGGTAGAATTTCAAGCAAGTTTTAAGACTAGAAACGTGTAGACTGTTTAACAAAGTCAAAACGACCAATGATTGGGGGCAATACTTAAAGGCTCTAACAACCTACAATGAAGAACTACGAAAGGCGAAGACTTTCATGGAGGAAGTTCTGCGAGGAAATCATCAAGGTCCCTCAAGGAGCAAGAATTTAAAAAGTACTTGCCAAATCGCCTATAAATCCACTGGGACTTCTAAAGAACAGATAACAGATTGAACGTTTACTGAAACAGCGGAGGTGACATTGGAGCTCTTAGCCTCAACACACTTCCCTGAATCAGTAGTTGCACCTGAAGCCACCTCAAGGCTGTTTCTTACAAGTCTCTCCAGGCCTATGAAGACTGGAGAAGAGCAGCAAGGTTAATCCGACCAAACAAGGTTGAATGGGCAATAGACTCATTCAAACCTTTCAAATCTGCTCGCGAGGACGATATCTTCCCAACTCTTTTGAAGATAATGATAATGTGTTGAAGATAATATACATGTAAAGGATTATTATCAAAGTATAATTCATCAAATGCTTTTTCACTTTCAGAAAAATACTTGGACCAGTCAGCTTGTTTATAGTTGTAGCGCTCAGTAGGAGTGCCAAGAACATACTTCTCAACAGATGTCTGAATATCAATCAAAGTGGGAAAATGATAGCTATCCGCATAATCGAACTATGTTGGGGTTAATACAAGATATGTCTATAGCCGAGGGGTTATGGCTGATGGTGCCTACAGTAGTTGGAGATCCTGTGTTTAGTATGCAGAGATCACATTCATCTTACAAGTTATAGATATCATTACCGCTTGAGTTTGATGAAAGTCAACCAAATGCAAAATGATGTGCATTCAAATCACCAGCGAGCATGATTGGTTTAGGCAATGAGTTGATAATCTGTTTTAATTTCCCACTATGAAAACGACCACTTCTAGGGGGGCTATAAACACATAATAGTGACAGATCTCCAATTCCAGTTTTCAAAATTATAGAGACTGTTTGCATAAAATCAAAGTATGGTGTTGGTACTATTGTAAAAAGACTATTCTTTACCAATATAGCTACACCTCCATGACCATTTGGTCCGTTATGTATTACTATTTTGTAATTTGGTATATTAAAGCTGCTATTTGATTTCAACCAAGTTTCATTTAACAGGCAAATGTCTATATCATTTTCATTAAGAAAGTTAATTAACAAGGGTTTTTTGTTATTTACACTCTGTATATTAAACTGGGCGATTGTTATATAGGTTTTCTTGTTTTGTATTTCATTATAAGACCTAAAATCCATTAAATTATATTAAAAAAATTAACAGTTTCTTTTATTTTTGTAGATGTCACGGAAAAGAATAAAGCGGTTGCCTGGTTACGTTTTCTCGTTGATAGAATGACAATTCTTTTGTATTCAATATTTTAAGTGTGCTTAATGTATTAATTTCTTATATATAATCCTTAATATATACCAGTGCATCGCAGGAACCAAGTTTTATTTCTCAATATTAGTGGCGACCGTGACATAAATAAATTAAAACATTCGAAATAAATCTTTGAAATGGATTCCTTAAAGCGAAAACGCACACAGCAAAGACGCGAATTCACTTTTGTGGCCAACGCATTTGAAACGGCGGTTCATTCCAATAATGAGGATGAAATAGAAAACGCCTTTACGATGCTCTCTGAAACTGCCGATAAATTGTTCGTAACTGAAACGGCCATAAAAGATATGTGGTGTGAAAGCGAAGATTTCGACGAAGCTGTTTTTGAGACTGACTAATATAAAAGCTTAGAGTATCGGCAGAGATGGCTAAACCTACAAAATAGGTACAGGAAACTGGTAAAACCATCAATAAGCGACGATGGCTCTACAGTCAAGTCAGTACATGAGGGTTATGAAGGTACGTCCAAAAGACGCATTAATATACCGAAATTGGACCTAGTCAAGTTTGACGGCAACGTAAAAAATTGGCTACTCTTCTGGGGACCGTTTAAAAGGATCCACGAGGATGCTGACCTGGACGACATAGACAAGTTCCAATTTTTAATGCAAACAACAACAGTTAATTCAAGTGCTCGCCAATTAGTTGAGACATATCCGCCTTCCGGTGAAAACTATTATAAGGCTATAGAAGCGCTTAAGGCACGTTTTGCTCGTGACGATGTTTTGATCGAAACCTATGTGCGAGGTTTACTCAATCTAGTTCTTTTGTGGCAAAAGGGCCAAATAAGTGACTTAACGTCACTTTATGATAATCTCCAAACGTACTTGCAAGCTTTAGAGACGCTTGGAGCCGCCAAAGATAAGTATGCGTCAGTTTTGTTTCCCATGATCGAATCTGCTCTGCCGGAGAACATTCTGAGAACATGGAATCGGATACGGGCACAAAACTTAACAAAAGGCGACAATCTAAGTAAATTAATTGAATTTCTGAGACAAGAAGTGGAGTCTGAGGAAAGAGTCCAGATGGCACGCGATGGCTTTATCAGGTATGATACTCCAACGGGTTTGAACCAGCCGACTGCTTGTTTTATGTCAAATTTAAAAACTGATAATAAAAATTATAAAAAGTCAAAGCCGATATCTTGCATTTGGTGTGACAAAGAAAACCACGCTAGCTCTGAGTGTCATAAAGCGGGAAAATTTACTCTTTCGGAAAGGCAAGACTTGGTACGATTGCACGCATCACACGAAAGCATCACTTTTGAGAGTGCTCGATTGTGCGAAGCGTTGCTGTAGTTGAAACACTCAACGTTAAGCATTATGCCGCAAAATGCGCTATAATGCTGTAATTGGAAAGCTATCATAGGTAGCTTACTAGGGTTGCTTTCCAATTACAGAGCATAATGCGACTCAGTGCCGCACAATGCCGAATTATGCTGATGCTTAATTGGAACGTGAATTAGTTTTCAAATGCACCAGCAGAGTGCGCTAAGTTCAGTGTTGAAAAAAAAGTCAATGTTTGTACCTTCATCCATACTTATATTTATTTTTTTAACAGTTTGAATTAACTTTGATTGTTTAAAAAAAACTATTTAATGAAACGAAAGCTTTAATAATTTTTCAACAATAAATAATTGTTGGTATTCAGCCAGCACGACAACAGGAAAACTCAAGAAGTAACACGTATAGAGAATACATGCCAACGTCTTGATGACAGTCAAGAACGTTATTCTTTTATCTTGTTAAAATAGCTATAATAATGAAGTCATGTGTAATATTGTATATAGAAATAAAACAAAGTTTCGATTCAAATACTGCCATTTATTAACTCTATCAATAATATGACTTACGATAACATATAAATAAAACATTGCGATCAATGCCAACTTAAAGAAAAAACAGTTGTTAATTTTCTGTCACTGGGTTGGTACGATTGCACGCATCACACGAAAGCATTACTTTTGAGAGTGCTCAATTGTGCGAAGCGTTGCTGTAGTTGGGACACTCAACGTTAAGCATTATGCCGCTTAATGCGCTATAATTGGAAAGCTACTTAGAGTACCAACTCAGAGACAGAAAATCAACAAGTGTTTTTTCTTTAAGTTGGCATTGATCGAAATGTTTTATTTATATGTTATCGTTAGTAATATTATTTATCGTTGAAAAATTATTAAAACTTTCGTTTCATTATAGTTTTTTTTAAATAATCAAAGTTAATTCAAACTGTGTTAAAAAATTAAATATAAATGTGGATGATGATGGATATAAAATAAATATGATGTTCTTTTTGATATTTTCTTTTGCATTTTTAATTGGCATTCAAAAAAAGAGACTTCAGAAGAAAGTTCCGTCCATACGAATTGTATTTTTATAATTGTGAATATTTTCCAAATATAGTGCTGGTAAGTTGACGTATCGCCGTTTTATTATTCCATTCCGCTAGTGGGGAGCAGCGGCTAAACAATCTCAAATTGGTGACCAAATATTGTAATACTTATAATAATATAATAACATTCTTCATTTGTTTTAAAATATACTTTGTACTTATCCTCCGAGGAGTCGACAGTCCTTTTGTATTTTCGCTTACGCTCGACCTCCTCTCCGGCGCTTTGCGACCCCATTTTTGCAGATGGGGTTCGCTTCTACGAAAAATCTATTTAGTAGTGTTTCTATCAGTAAT
Organism: Chilo suppressalis; assembly: GCA_902850365.2. NCBI lineage: Eukaryota > Metazoa > Arthropoda > Insecta > Lepidoptera > Crambidae > Chilo > Chilo suppressalis. The sequence goes on from OU963919.1 coordinate 11,483,565, forward strand.
CAATTCTAAAAAAAAAAAATTTATGAACAAATTTTCCGCGCTCCTTTATTTGACTTCCCGCCAAGTGATAGCCATAATATTTTTTTTTGTTGCAGTTCTCCCGTTTTAAGGAAGGCAAAGGGAACAATGCCCATACAGCTTGGTCATTAATTAAATTAATCTTCTTTTTGTTTTTACATTAGAATGTCGGTGTGACGCAGTCTAATATTTCTTGGAGTGTTTGGCACGAAATGTATCGAGTTGGCTTTTTCGATAAGCTTCTGTGAGGTAGTCAACACTTCAATAAAATTCTCACGTCCACTTGACCGGAATAGCGTATATTTTAACGATTCCACTAATTCTTCAGTGACGCAGACGGTTGTTACACAAAACCACACCAATTTTATTTCACAATATCCACTATGAACGAATTTAAGAATAATGAAAATAAGACGCCAACCGCACTCGATGAAATCCCGCCAAAAACCTCCTAGCCCTAATATTTTTGAAGTTATACTTCTTTAGGCGCGTTATGAAAAAATGATGAGAGTGAAATTTTAAGTTGCGCGTGCATCACTGTAACACAAAAATTAACAGCATAAAATTGGTCGCTTTAGCCAACTTCATGCTGTTACTTTTGTGTTTACCGCACATTAAGAAAATCTACCAACAAAATAGAAATAGAATCTCTATTTAGTGGGTGCTAACGACTGCATTGTGAAGGCCTATCAAATGTATTTATTAATCTGGAACAACGGAACCAAAGCGCGATTCAGGAGACTACAGCGCCATCTCTTGACCATTGGTGTAGTAGAACCAAAAACCACATCTTTATTTTTTGTAATAAAGTAACAGTTATAGGTATTCATATTTATAATATTTATCCACGTGTTTCTAGTTTGTATATTCGGAATACGAGTTTGAGTTTCATACAAGTGCAAATCACATATGTTCTAATAAATTATATTCAGTAGCGATTTTAATTGAATATTTTGATTATTTATTTATTTTTTCAAATTAAAACTGAACTTTATTGACTGTGTCCTTTTCCAGACTTTTTATTAATTTATTGTAATTAATTATTTGCATGCAATTAAAAACTAATTTTAAACGATGCCAAAGAAGGATAACTTCTCACGCGCCTCCATAAGTACACGCACCCATTTTTTTTAATTAGAAAATGACATAGCCAGGATACAAGTCCATAAAGCTAGCCCAAATATAATTATATATTTTTTTAATTTATTGGCAATGGATACATTGTCCTTATGCCTCAATGCCTAATAACTAGGGTTGCAACGATATATCGGAATATCGATATTATCGATAATATCGAGACCAAAATATCGATATTTAAAATTCACTGATATCGATAATATCGATATCGGAAATTCCAAAATATCGATATTTCGTAGACTTAATTTGAAGACAATAATATCAATTAATTTACCTGCTATGACTATCTAAATTGAATAATATCGAAATAACTATTGCTTTGAAATTGCAAAAGCTTATAGATCTATTAAAAAAATCTTGAACCCCAAGAAATATACTAAACTGGTGTGGACTCTGGCATGTTTCTCTAAACCTAAAATTAAATTTGACAACAGTGTATCCTTGTCATTCTCTATACAGAATGAAAAGGAGAGACTGATGTTCAATTTAGTTTTAAATTTAGATAATCATGCCATCGACACCAACGTATATAGGTATAATCGTATACCTAATGGTAACTCATGCACTTAAATAAAATCCTTGCCTCTCTTTCTAGATAATTGTCAACTACTGATTAATTGAAATTTAATATCATTGTAATATAACACAAAATAAAATTAAGAATCTTATACAAATCGTAAATTTTTTAAGCTCGCCAAGTCAAGAAAGTAAGATAGGTATAGATATAAGGAATTTCTCAAGCAATCTTATCAAAAAGGGTTTTACCGTGAAAAAAATAATAATTTTGGTATAACTTTGATAAACATAAAATTAAATTAAGATAAATAACATGGCAAATATTAAACTAAAACTATACAAATATTAAAAATATTAAAAAAATAGCTGCCCTAGGTCTTCCCCGTCGGCAAAGGTTCCCAGGACGCTGGCGGCATTTCCCCGCTGAATGGCGAGGCTTATGCGCTGGGCGAAATAGCCGCCAGCTCTGCGGTCTCCAGTGGTCTCCACCAATCTTTTTGCGATTTCTTTGAAAAGATGGTGGGCACCGGAGCCCCAGGGTCCCAGAGTCTCGACTCCAAACGCCGCAAATGTGAGGTCTCCACTGAGGCAATCATACTTGCGGCGCTTAAGGGCCTCTGCGGTCGAAGCAGCCGCGCCAGCCTGCATCGAGGTTCCGGGAATATGAGACGGGGCCAGAGTGTCGACGCAGGTTGCGTCCCACACAAGTGCCCGTCCCAGCTTCCAAGGAACGAGTGTCATGCCGTCGGGCCTCTTACCGTCGTCGCGCGCCAGGCCGCTTGGTTCTAAAACGGCAGGCACGCTGGCGGAGGCGAGGGCCCTGCGGATGACATCGTTGATGCAGTGGTGGCGGGTTATACGGCCGGCACTCCTTGTGCAGGAGAGACCGTGATGGCCGAGGTTGGTGACAAACGCTCCGCACCGGCAAAGATGGGGGACGACACAGGGCGAGCCAAGGCGCAAGGACGTGGCTATGCGAAAAGTTGAGCGGTCTAGGAGCGTACCGATATTCGCGGAAGGCAGTACCTGCAGCCATAGTCCAGACTCCCATTCGCCAACGGCTAAGAGACGCGCACGGTCTGCGGGACTGCTAGCTGTTTCTACAAGCGCATTGCGTTTCAGCCTGCAGAGTGGCGCGTCCCAAAGTCGCTGGGAGGCAGGGTCCGTCGGGACGTCGGTGTCAGGGCATGCTGCACTCCAGGTTGCTACGGCTTCATCTAGAAGCGAGAACAAGGACACGCTCAAAGGACGCCCAAGTATTTTCGCAACGAGTGGTTCGGTAGAGTGTATGGAAGAAATGAAGGCCGGGGGGGAGACGTCCGAAGTGTTGCGTACACCCAAACCACCGAACCTAACTGGGAGTGATGCTTGGGTCCAGGAACGGAGGTCAAATTTTATATTTAAGACAGAGGAGAGAGTATGTCTTATGACACCGTCCAACTTTGTTAAGAGAGAGGGAAATTTCCAAAGTGGACAGCATCGCAAGACATACGTAAATTTAGGGACGAAAAGACAGTACCGGATTATGACATAGGCCATTTGGCAGGTAATTTTGAGTAAAGGTTCAAAAACTTCTTCATATTTTTTTAAATTTTGATCTATAAAATCTGGGAGTGATTCATCAAAAATCGGGGACCCTAGGAGGCAAAGTGATTTCTTATCTAACAGTCTTATACTTGGAGCTATTAGTTGGAATTTAGAAATGATTGCCTCCCTGTTGTCGAGGCTTTCTGGAACAAAAATCTCGCATTTTGTAAAATTTACTTCCAGGCCTATTTTGCTAAACTCGTTTTTAAGCATAAGAAAATCAGAGAGGACTGTGGTCACGTCTCCTCCTAGGGTGCCATCATCAAGATACCACATATTTAATTTAGAATTTAGATGGTCGATGATTGGGTGTATAGCCAGACTAAAAATGGCTGGGCCGAGAGGGTCACCCTGCTGGCATCCGACTGAGGAGGATAGGAGGTGGTCTTTATATAAAAGTTTTGATGGTTTGCTGTAGCACTGCCACATAAAGTTATATAGAGCTGGAGCCCTCAGTCTGATTTGTGACAGCATGGTGCCCCTATCAACGGTATTGAAAGCATTTTTGACGTCGACTTTTAAAATTACCTCACCACCCTTGGACTCTGCAAAGGCTCGGAGCGAATGTACGGCAGCCTCGCAGCCGCCTTTAGAGCCAAATCCAAGTTGTATAGGCTGGAAATAAGTCCCGAGCGTATCCGCTGTAGCTTTGCAGCAGATCTTAGCAACGAGACGTCGATATGTCGAACCTACTGCGATGGGGCGGATGCCGCCGTCTTTTTTTCTAAGGGCGCATAAATTGGCTCCATATAGTAGGTCGACGATATCGGTGGCAATTTTTGCTTTGCAAACTTAATACAAAGCAAAAAAAAAGAAAAAAAATATCGATATATCGATAAAATCGAGTTAAAATGGTCGATATATCGGATATCGATATTTGCCTGACTTCGATATAAATATCGATATAAATATCGATATTTCAAAAGACTTTGCATCCCTACTAATAACATAACCAGGGTTGCCAAGTCAACCGATTTTGCAGGAGATCTCCTGTTTTTTGAAATGTCTCCTGTTCTTCTGTTTCTCTACATGAATCTACTGTTCTTCTTCGAATACGATTTTGTTTTTTAAATTGCGTTTTCCTTCATTAAAAATGTATGTAACCTTAAAAATAATACAAATGAGGGGGCAACTAAACTCATAGAAACGCATTCGTTACTGGCCTACATTTTGATTTGATTTACCACTTCTAGGGGGAGGGGGGGGGGGGTGCAAATTGGAAAAAAAACGCCCCTGCATCTACTGTTTTTTCTTGCAGCTCTTTCCATACATCTAGTGCTTCTTTCATAACATCTCCCAATTTTTTAAAATTGGACCTGGTAACTCTGAACATAACCTAAAATATCAGATAGCTGCTGTAAATAGTTTGGTGTAATTGTGGTTATTTTACACATTCGATGTAATTAAAAGTTAATTTGATTATCTATTCCAATTTAAAAACCTACAGCAGATTGGGATAATGTAACTAAACGAAATAAACCGCTGTAAAGGAGTATCTTTTAGTGTTGTCCAAGGCGCCAAAGCATGGTTGTTAAAGTTATGTATTTATGTTAACTGTGATTACTTCGACTACACCTACAGTTTCTCAATTATCGCTACTACATACGATCATATAAGTAACAAGCACCTTTTTTAAAAGAAATATTATGTAGGTTTCATTCTGTCTGTAACATGGATTCAGATGTCTCTTCTGGCTCTTCGGGTGGTTTTGCTTGGGGTCATACGGTGACTAGCTACGACAGCGACAGCTCGTGAGTACAATCAAAATTAATAGATGTTTCTAATATATCTATAATTTTATTACATTTTCATTAACCTCTGTTCTTTAGAAAAAACCATTTGTGGTACCATCATTTGCCTATTAATTTCTCTAGTGCGAAGGCACAGGACTTCTCTATGGCTGGAAGCAGATTGGTGAATTTCATCTGTCAATATGTGACTGCTGAATGAAACTAACTGCATAATATGCTGTCTGTAGCCCTGAGAAATTTATGGTGGTGAATATTTCGATCACCCAACCTATCATCTGCACACATTATCATCATCAGCCTATTAATGTCCCCACTGCTGGGGCACAGGCCTTCCCTATGGATGGAATACGGAGATTGGACCATGACCCACTACACGGGCTTAGTGCGTATTGGTGGGTGCTAATGACTGCAGATGCAGCCGGGACCAACGGCTTAACGTGCCTTCCGAAGCACGGAGGAGCTCCAGATAGTAAATTTTGGTCACCCTTCCATTGACCGACCACTGCGAAAGTTGCTTAATTTCAACGATTGCAGCCGAACGCGCTAACCACTTGCGCCATCGAGCTCCTCACTGCACACAGTGAAATTTAACTTGCACAACTGCAGATCCAACCTACTAACCATAGCATCAGCAATTGGAGCGCCTGTCTGGGGAAGTAACCTCCAGAAGATCGTTATAAATTAACTGTACATTAAAGGGGTGTTCTCTTGCTGTTGGTGGGCAAGGTTCTAGAGCTTCATGAGGTAGAGGATTGGGTCAGGGTAGACAACTGTGCGAGTGATGTTTTTGATATTGCAAGTGTCTATAAGCCATGATGGCCTCTTCATGGGGGCCATATATGCTTGTTTGAATACCATAGGAAACCATAAATTTCCTCATGGTGATCACATCAAATGGAAAAAAACTTAACTTTATATAATTGATATATTTAACCTCTCGTTTACACCAAGAAACAAGAAGTTAGTAGTAACTAGTTTTAAACAAAACTTGTAGAATACTTGTTGTGGTTAGTTTAATAATAGACAACTAGTGTCTTGACAAGTATAAGTCACTTATTTACTTCACATATTTTGTTTATTCAACAAGTTTGATGCAAGTATTGTATACTACATGTTTTGGACATGTATAGAAGTGTGAAAAAAAAAATATGTGTGGCACTCGGGGTCTGCCGCGGTAAAGCTATTGCATAGCATTGTTTATCAACTTATGCAATTATAATTATTTATTTATTTTATTTATGCAGTTTTTTTATCTTTGATGTCAATTCAAGTTTTTTCTTTGATATTAACCCGGCGTTAGCACAGTCAAAATATGCAACAACGACAGTAGGGTTGGGTCGAGAGGACCCGTATAAGAAAACGCCATAATTACAAAAGTTAAAATAAATTTGGTTTGTGGTTGTACTATCTGTATAATACGATTATCGTTATAGGTTTTGAGTAGAAAAAAACACAATATGTACGAAACTATCTTTTTAATGTCATTTCCATAAAAGTGTCACAAAATATTAACAAAATGGACAACCTCTGTCTTAAAGTAATAAAATTTTAACAAAACAAAGTTTTTTCTATAACAAACTAATTTGTTGCATGTTAATCAAATCTTTAGTAGACTAATAATATTATACTACTTGTATCAGTCTCATACGCTAGTTATAGTATCATTATCATCTGCGCAATCTTGGCAGTACAACATTGCATGCTCACTGCAGATGTATTTGGTACAGCTCCGAAAAGTATTATGAGTTTTTCTATCTTTTTTGGCAGAACAGTCTAAGCATCTCTTTCTTACATTAAGTATCTTCGCAGGTTCTCCAAAGAACTCTCTTATTCTCTTGCGCATAAGTTTTGGCAATTGAATGACATCTTTACAATTGCGCAAATGCTCACGAACCAGTGTAAGGCTTAATTTTCTTTAGAAATTGGCGTCGCTTTGATGTAGTGTTGTTATTCTTGTTATGTAATATGTACGCATTTACTCCAGACATATATATTATGCCAAAAATAACAAAATGAACAATATAAAACAACCAAAAATATTTTTTTTAAATTTAAAAATTACGACACGAATAGTATGGTTGGGTCATATTTACCTATTTCGCGTTTGGCCGTGTCTATCACCTGCTGCGGCCGCAACACGCCTGAATGGCGATATCCCGCGCTTAAGGGGGACCATTAGCTCCAGCTACTGAGAAGTTTGGCGACGTCGCACAAACATTTTAAGAAACACGCTCATTTGAAAACTGCTCGGGTCAAATAGACCCAACTGTGCGAACGCCGGGTTAATAGATGGCGAGGTAGGCCTTATGATATTTTAGTGGGCAAGCACAGCAACAGCATTGCCCGGTGCTAAAAAACTTCCACAAGCTCCACAGTTTACCATCTTTAGTCTAAAAATTAAATTATAGTTATAAAGTCTAAATAAAAGTTTGATATTGATATAGATTTCATACTACATAGCATTTCATATGTTTGGAATTATTAACAGTTGCTGCACACTATGTTTTCCTTTGACTCCACAGTCCAGAATAGAAAAAAAATATTAAAATACATATTGCATTATTGATGCAGGATCTACATTTATTCTCATCTCCTTCTTCCTTAGAATAAGTAGATAATTGACAGTCATTTTCGTTCTCTTAGGATGACAAACAGTGTGCATTGTAACCCTCATAAAATAAAAAAATATTTTTTAACATTAAATTACTATTCATTAAGAGTGATATAAAATTTAATGTTACAGGGATTCTACAATCTGCACTCCTAACAAAAGAATTAATTCGGTTAAAGAAGATGATGAAAATGCATTAAACCAGAATATTGAAAATTTCAACAAACAAAAAACCAAACAAAACAAAAATAAAAGAAAGATGGACTCAAAGTCAGAATTGTCTGATAGTGAACATTTGATGCACAGTCCTAAGAGAAAGAAAATTAAAAAGGAAGAAATTGAAGACACTGACAACAGGAAAAAGAAAAGTAAAAAGAAAGACAAAAAAAGACAAGAAACAGAGTCTGTTGAAGAAAATTTTGAAATAGATGTAAAAGATGAAACAGATATAGATTATGAATATTTAAATGAGAAAGTTAAGGAAGAGAAGGAATTAAATGAAACAAATAAATTACAAAAATCATATAGTGAATTAGATTCTACACCAGACAAAGTAAAGAAGCAAAAGAAACGAAAAAGCAAAAGTAGCCCCAAGCAAAATAAAAAGTATGATGGAGATGACAATAGTGAAGTTCAATTTGAAGTAGAGGATAAATTTTATGCTGAAGAAACAATAGTTCAAGAAACAGTATCAGACTCCCCCTTCCAGTTGAAACATGAGAGAAATAAATTAAAATATACATATTATGAATCAAATGAAGACGAGCACGAACAAGTTTTAAATATGAAAGTTAAGAAAGAGAAGGAACTAAATGAATCAATTAAATTACAAAGTTCGTATAGTAAATTAGATTCTTCATCAGATAAATTAAAGAAGGAAAAGAAACGAAACAGCAAAAGTAGTCCCAAGAAAAATAAAAAGTATGATGGGGATGACAATAGTGAAGTTGAATTTAAAGTGGAGGATAAATTTTATGCTGAAGAAACAATAGTTCAAGAAACAGTATCAGATTCCCCCTTCCAGTTGAAACATGAGAGAAATAAATTAAAAAATACACATTATGAATCACATGACGAGGAGCACAAACAAGGTTTAAATATGAAAGTTAAGAAAAAGAAAGAACTAAATGAATCTATTAAATTACAAAGTTCGTACAGTAAATTAGATTCTACACCAGACAAATTAAAGAAGGAAAAGAAACAAAAAAGCAAAAGCAGTCCCAAGAAAAATAAAAATAATATTGCTGGTGACAGTAGTGAAATTGAATATGAAGTAGAGGATAAATTTTATGCTGAAGAAACAATAGTCCAAAAACCGAGATCAGATTCTACCTCCCAGTTGAATCATAACGGAAATAATACAGATAATGAATCAAACGAAGAACAGTACAAACAAGGTTTAAATAGCTACACTGAAAGTAATTTTAATAACTTGACACAAGATGACAGTGATGAAGTAGTAGAAAGTAAACAAAATTTTGTTACAAAATCAATTCCAAGCACACCTAAAATAAATGAAAGGCTCATATTTGAAGAATATTCTGATTCTGGTAATTTAAAAAAATTAAATCATTTCTTGAAAGAAAATCTGTCATTAAAGCCAGTCCTAAACAAATTACTTAAAGAACAAGAAATAACAGAGGATGATGAAATATGGATAATAAAATGTCCTCATGACTTAGACGTAATAAATTTTAGGGATAAAGATATTACAATAGATCACAAAAGCAAAATGAAAATCAATGGAGAGACTTACAATGGGACCTTAGATGAGACTATTGTAAATGCAACAGTTGTGTCAGGTGAAGTTATAAAAAATGTTAAAATAAATGGTGTGGCTACATTTCGAAAAAGACTTCCCAAGCCACATGCAGTAGAAAATAATGTAATGATATCTAATCAAACTGACTTTATTCCATTGCCAGAAACTAAATGCCGCCATCCCCTGTTTGGGGCGGATTATAAAAAATATTTAGAAATGTCAATGTCTGCTGTACAACGATTAAAGGAATCCAGTGATCAGGGTAAATCTTCAATGGAAAGAAAGAAAAAGAAACACAGAAAAGAACATAATGTTGATGAAAGTTTGGATAATGCATTAGAAATACAAACGCATAGTGAATCTGAGACACCAAGGAAGAAAGCCAAGAAAAGGAAACATTCAAATGATATTCCAGTAAAAAAGGCGAAACGAATTAAACAAGAAATAGATTCTTCTGATGTTTGGGAGTCTGAGAAAGCAATTGAGGAAAATCTCTTCAATTTTTAATCAATACTAGGGAGTGTGGGGGTTTTACACGGTTGCAACTTATAAATAACAATAAAGTTTATTAAAAGTTTTATAAACAATTTCTTTGCTCAGTCAAGTCATAGTTGAGAACACTTTTTGTGAATAAAAGAATATTAGAGTGGTGTTAAGCAGAAAGCCAGCAGTATGCATTTTTGAAGTTAGCAAAGATGAGTTCTGTGGAAAAATGTTAAAGTATGATTGTGAAAGCAGAGAGCAACCATTAGTCATATTTGGGAGCTCACAAAATGAAACTTTGACATGGGATCGTAGATTTTTTTTGCTTGCTTCAAAATCTGGTTGCTTTCTCAATGCTCATTTAAGAAATTTAAAATCAAGATGTCAATCAGTCCCTTGATTTTGTTAATTTAACATTTGACTATATTGAATTGTTTATTATTTTTAAACTGTAATTTTATTTTATGCAGTTTAGTCCAGTGATTGCATCTAAAGACTAAATTTATGTTTTTTTTATTGTACAGTAAGAGATACAGAAAATACAATAATGTGTAAAAACATGCATATAAATTAATATTTTTGTAATTTTCAAAGAGTCAATTCTTTGAAAATTACAAAGTGGAAATTACACAACTTTCAAAAAGGAAGTATTTCAGTTTATATGTATAATGTATGTTTGTATGTATGTGTATTTTTTTATTCTACCATTACTTTTAACTTTACAGTTAAGAATCTTTGCATCATCGCAAAGAACACTGAACTGGCTTAATATTTTTGATGGGAAGTGTGGAGGAGGTAATGGTGCCATTTTCAGTTCTTATCATAATCATTGTTTCTGAAAGAAAACTCATTGCCTCTCATGATAATGTAAAAACTCTAATGACACTGTAAGAAGTTATAGTGGAATAAAGAAACACATAATAATAAAAAGCTTATTAAAATGTACATAATTGTTATGTTGGACAGGTTTATAAAAAAAATAAGAAGATTTTCGAAATTTTATTGTGGTGTGACATTATACAAACAAAGCAAAAAATAAATCAACATAAGTAATCTGACATTATTGAGCGTTATACGTGGCATTTTAATATGTCTTTACTAATACAAACTTGTATAAATTATACTAGTTTAAGTAATATAGAAAATTACCTATGTAAAATAAAATAAAAATATAAATTAAAACATTTTTAGTTAATTTCTTTCCTTTTATTCATGCAATGGCCTATTATTTAGTTAAATATTGGTTGTAATTTTTATTATTTTAAAGCATGTAACTGCTTGATGTTTGAATCTAAATAAAATTGTAAAAGTATTCATTTGACACTGTGGGTTATAATGCGAAGAGATGGCGCTGCCTTTCAGCTTAAGAATGGCTAGAAGAATTTCGGTAGCATAATTGTTAGTGCATTCGCCCGGATTTCGAAGGGTGCGGGTTCGAGTCCCGTCTGCTGCCTGGTCCGCGTGGAATTTTTTCTAGTTATATTTTATTTAGATTTAAATATTGGTTGTCTGTAAAGTCAGTTTACGGACGATAGTTTTACGTGATAACGTGTTGTCCACATCCACATCGCTCGCTGTATTCCTCTCGGCAGTTTTGTGTGGCTTTTAGTTCCGGTTCATTTGCGCCCAAGCACTCCTCTGTAGCTCTATGGGGGTCCGAGTTAGGCTCCGCGGGGGTAACGTCTCCTTTTTTTAATTTTTTTATACGCAGGCAAAAAATACTGTTTACAGACGACGCGGCGCCTTTAAGAGGCACACCGCTGAACGGACCTCATACCTGGCTCCCGCAAACCTTACAAGTCCCAGCAGTGGCTACCCACTGAGGACCTCGTAACTGTTACGGGCGCTTTACGGCATAATATACGCTAAAAACCCTCTAAGCTGCTTAGCGCGAAGCCGCGGGATCCCCGTTTAGGGATTCTTCCGCGTCTGCGTACCTAGTAGCCTCCCGACCTAGCCGGGGCTCCACCGCAGACGTGCGCAGGATGGCCCGCGCATGGGGGCTGAGTACGCGGCCTAGTGCCCACCGTACCGCCCCCCGTCCGCTGCAGAGGGCTACTTGGGCGTGCCCGTATAGCTCCCTGCGCCGCCCCCCTCTTTGCAAGACAGAACTACAAGGGGGGGCTGCCGTCACGGGGTCCGTCGGTGGCTGGCACAGCTGACGCCATGCCGGTCAGCGAGGGATCCCCCGGGTAGGGTCATGAGACGGGCGCAGCCAGGGCGCGCCGCCGTCCTCTCCTACCCGTCCTCCTTTGGCGGGAGGGAGCGGCCAGGGGATCGGGGGTAACGGCTCCTGGATTAGTGCGACTGCTGTGTTGTTTGTTGGTCTCCAACTCCTGCCGAATCTGAGCCGTAGCGGTTACCCTGTAGTGGAGATTAATTTGCAGTATGTTTGCACTACTGCAGAGGGACGCCATCGTCCTGGCATTTGATGTCCTTATGCCCCAGTCCGTCGAGCTCGAAGAGACATTACTCACTAAGCGGTGAGGACGCCACCTGCGAGGGTCCCGGAAATTCGACAGTGGATAAGTACTCCTGGTGTGCACACTCTTTCTCTTGTTCCGAACTTCCTCCGATGCGCTTTGCCATATATGTTTACATATCATGTAGTCAGGTCGTAAGTCTATACCTAGTTCTCTTTTGACAAGGTTTTGCACATGTTTCTTGTCTTGATGCGTGAACCTTTCATGACATACTTGTAGCATATTTAAACCTGTTGGTTTTGGAAAATCGATCCGTCTCAAAGTTCGAGTCTATTTCTGAATAAAATTTCCTCTTTTATAAAGAGCCTTGGCATCTTTATACGCATCCCAGTCCTGTTCGTCACACGTATTCATATTGGTCATGGCCCTGTTAAAAAGTATTTTTACCTCTCCTCAGTTTCTATAGCTCGGGATAGAAACTGAGGAGTCATGGTAGGGCATGACTGGCTGGTATTCGAGTTGAATGATGGTATACTGAGAGAACAGGCTCTCTGATAGCATGAGAGACAAGGCCAAATTGGCCTCTTAGAAGCTTGGTGTGCTCAATAAGATCGAGAATGAACTTCACACTGGCCCACATGGAGTACTGCTCTCATCTTTGGGCGGTGGCACCCCAGTACCAGCTTCTCCCTTTGGATCGCATCCAGCGCCGAGCGGCTCGAATCGTCGACGACCAGGACCTTTCCGATCAGCTTGATCCTTTGGCTTTGCGTAGGGATGTAGCTTCGCTCTGCATCTTCTATCGCATTTATCACGGAGAGTGTTCTGAGGAATTGTTCGGGTTAATTCCAGCTGCTGCATTTCCCACCACCGGCTCACCTGATGGTACCACGTACCATCTGCCCCCGTCTGCTCGTATGCCCCCTATAACATAAAAAAATGAGATGATTACCCTTGTTAATTCCTCAGCTGTGTCGTCTATCTTATTGGTTTCCTCTAAACTTTCAGAATGCATATGTCGCATGATCGAGATTCCTGTCTGTGATATTGGCTTGTGTTTGTTTTACTAGGTATGCATCTGGGTGACTGGGTAACACGCTGTACCGCGATGTTGAACCTAATCCACCTGTGGTCAGAGCAGTATGCCTCTGGGGAAACGTGCCAGTCAGGGATCAATTCTGTCTGCTGCTCTCCTTGATCCAAGAGTAAGGTCGATGATGGATCTGCCCCTTCTTGTTACAAAAGTAGGTTCACATCCTTATTGTTTATTGACCCCATGTTTATTTTAAAAAGGTTTGTGGTAAATAAGTAATATACTAATTCCTCACCTCGTTTGTTGCTTTTCGTCAATTGATGGTGGGCGTTGGAGCCGATGATCAACGCCTTGTCTGTTTGTTCGCAGTGTCTCACCAGCTCAGCCAGTTCCGCTGACGGAGCTCCCTCTCCTTAAGGCATGTAGGCAGAGGCAACTACCAGGACAGGTACAATTGGATTTTGCTGTTGTATTATTTGGATCGTTGTTATGTCGCTAGAAAAAAATTGTGTCATTACTTTTGCCTGTAGGTAGGTGTCTTGAACATACAATGCAGGTCCGCGGTGCGCGGCTACCTGGGTTGTAAAAATTCTTACCACCGATGTTGTTGAGGCCACATATGATGTTGGATCTGATTGGCTCCTGGACCAGAGCAATAGCCCCGTTGTTATTCTCCTCCAGCCACTTCCTTAGTTGAGCCGTTGCGGTGCGACTGTGCTGGAGGTTCGTCTGCAGGAGGTTAATTGTCGTCAGTTGGGGCGCCACCTGAGGCGAGAAGCACGACGACATCAACTTCCTGACTGATGTAGATCCCCCCAAGTTTGTCCGCCCACTCATCTACCACGTCTGTGTCCCCCTTTTCCTCAGACGCGGACTCCATTTCAACTAGTGTCTATGTTGGTTGGCTGTTATGTCACGGCTGGTTTAGACGTGCTCTGTACCGGAGTAGATGTTACTTCCTCTAACGGTGGCAGACTATCCAGGTTCTTACCGCCCTGGTTCCTGAACTTGACGTATACAGAGCCCATCAAGTAGCAGAGGCGTCTGCCTGTTCCTAGTAGCCCCTCTGCGAGGTCGTGAAGGTGCTGTCGTCACCTGCGATGGCCTTGTGCAGGATCCATCGGTCAACTTCTGCGAACTTGGTTTGGTAGCGCAGCAGCTTGGCGATCGTGTGTGGTTCTCGCGTCCCCGGTTTTAGGAGGCCGCAAACCACTCTCTTCGGCCTGTCAATTTGACGATGCACTGACCAATCGTCCATTTTTTTATTTATTTTAAGCTTGTCCACAACCTTCCTGACCCACTCCAGTGTTTTGGTTGTCTCACATTAGAGGCTCGGAGCGTCGTCCACAATGATGGGTTTTCTTCGTCTGTTGAGGATTCTGCTGCTAGCAGTTCCTCCACAACGGCCTGGGTGGTACTAATGTGTCCTGTCTTTTTGCTGGTGACAATCATCAGCAGGTCTGCAGTAGCTGCGTCGGCGAAGGAGACCTTCCCAGAAAAGCGACGTGGGTCCTCATTTATGGATTTTTTATGCTGCCCCCTCGGACGTCGAGTCTAGGCCTCTTTGAGGCCTCCTGTCTGTCCGTTTGTCCAGTTTTGATCTGTCTTTTGGCAGTCCGTCTGTCAATCCATTTCTTGTCCTTTTGTCCGTCTGTTTGTCTTTGGTCCTGGGTTCCTGCCTGGCCCGCATCAGCTTGTTTAGTGCTCTTCACCGAAAGAAGTCTGTCGCGGGCCTTCCTAGCTAGTTAAGAATGTTTCAGTCTGCCCATGTTTTGTTGATGTGTGTCCTGGGTTGGATTCCTGTTTTTGTCCTCCAACTGCCGATTTTTACGTCGTTGATGTGGCGACCAGCCAGGAGTCCAGCTCGTCTGGCGCGTCCTGTGGTTGTTGCTTGAAACCGGGTTGCCCCTTCACCAGGTCTACCAACGCACTGGACGTAGATGATTTATTGTCTATTTCCGTCAGCCTGAAACCGGGTTTCCCTTTCACCAGGATCAACAACGGTTGTCTGACAGTCTCTCTGTCTTGCCCGAAAACTGGTTTCCCCTTCACCAGGTCTTCGTTAAATTTTAATTGGGATCTGTTTTATACCATTTCCACGTGTCAAATTAAATTTATCCTCACCAGTCCCACCCACCACGGAGCCACAACTGGGATGCCGATATTAAAAATCAAGGCACCAGGACTGTGGTGTAGGGGCATATTCCTTTCAGCGCGACATCGGAAACTGCAGCTATATGGCTGGTAGTCGATGCCAACTACCAGTGGTTCCATGCAACCTTGCTCCGTCAGCATGGCTGGAGTACTCCTCCTTGAGGACATCCTTTAGTCGCAAATGCTCTGAGATGGTTGTCGTCCTGAAGTCTGATTAGTCTGTTACGGAGCATGTTGCTTACTCAGTATATAATGGTCTCGTAGATTCCGTGTTTGCCGAGTGCGTCTACAATGCTGGCGAAACTTGTTTTGTCAAACGCACCTTCTATGTCTATATAGGTGCCCAAACATAGCCCTTTCTGTCTGAGACTATCCTCTATTTCAGGGATGTAACGGAGGTCAATTAAGAGTCGGAGTTTTTTAAATTTGATTTATCAGAGTTGGAACCGGAGTCGGAGGCAGAGTCAGAAGTGGTCACAAGAGAGAAGTTTTTGCATTTAAGAAAAAATAAAAACATCATTCAGTCTACCTTTTTTTATTTTAATAAATAAAATAATATTTATTCATTTATATTTACTTGTTATTAACACAGACTCCCAACGCGACGGATATGAACCAGTTCGTAACGGTCGACGCAGGCCGCCGTCGCAATTTGCTATGCTTCGACCTCCGATTGAAACCTGCGATTCAAAAGTTTCACAACCGAAGGTGTAATAACAATCGGAAGTTCCGACTAAACGGAATCGGAATCGAAGCTCCGTAACATCCCTGCTCTATTTTACTAACGACTGCATGTAGTGTAGTCAGTCGACTTGCAGTGTGAAGAGGTAACAGACAAGCACTGTTTCACATTTATAATAATAGTTGGTTAAGGATTATGAAGGTGAGTTTAATTGTTATGTTTTAGGTCTAAATTTTTTAATCGATAATAATTAATTTTGGCAAAGAGAAATCTGGAGGAATACGGATACAATAGTTATCTATAGAAAAGAATATAGGTATTTGAGGGTTTGACAACAAAAAATTAGATAAATAATCTTGCCATTTGCCAATGAATCAATAATATATAATTTTATAATATAATAAATATTCCATGCCATGTGGCATTAAGTCCGCCATTTGTTGTAAAATGACAATAAAGAGAAACTAAATAAATAAAATATTTAATATTTCAGCTCTCAATGAGAGCTACATATTTGTGCCGTTAGGTGTGGAGACTATGGGACCATGGGGTCCAAGCGCTCGTTCCTTCTTTAAGGAATTGTCTAAGAGACTCACCGAGCTGACCGGTGATCAAAAGGCTGGCAGCTACCTCGGCCAACGGATTAGCCTCGCTATCCAACGTGGAAATGCTGCCAGCCTATTGGGCGCCATTTCTGATGGCGGCGCTGGGGGTGATATATTTTTTATTTTGTAAATTGTATATTATTTAAGTTCTTAGTTATTTCTAGTTTTTAAGTTTTTAGACTTATGGTAGTTTTAAGCTTTTGTAATTGTTATCGTTACACCAAATAAATAGGTTCGTTTTTAAATATTTAAATAAGCGGGAATAGAAAAAAATAGTTTTTTAGCCAAACGATTTACAATTAAGTGTCCTACGTGTTATAAAAATTGTAATCTGTCGAAGACTGACTATCACCCTCCATACAAATTTGATCCATCGCCTTTGTATTAAAAGCCATCTATTCTGTGCAGATGAAGACACGGTAACCGGCTAGTACAAACAAAATATCAGTTAAGAATAGAGTAAATAAATGTTGTAGTAGGTAGTACGGAAATTACAACATTCCTTTGCTCTGACAGCTTCTTTAATCAAATTAAAAAGCGACGGGTTATTGGCGAAATTTCTGTGTGAAACGGAAACAGCCACAGAATAAAAAAAACAGGAGTTTTTGGCGGGATTTCATCGAGTGTGGTTGGCGTCTTATTTTAATTATTCTTAAATTCGTTCATAGTGGATATTGTGAAATAAAATTGGTGTGATTTTGTGTTACAACTGTCTGCGTAACTGAAGAATTAGTAGAATCGTCAAAATATACGCTATTCCGGTCAAGTGGATGTGAGAATTTTATTGTAGTATTGACTACCTCACAGAAGCTTATCGAAAAAGCCAGCTCGATACATTTCGTGCCAAACACTTCAAGAAACATTAGAATGCGTCACACCGACATTCTAATGTAAAAAGAAAAACAGAATATTTTAACTTAAGACTAGGCTGTATGGGCATTGTTCCCCTTGCCTTCCCTGAAAAGGGAGACCTTAACAAAAAAAAAACAGCGCTGTCATTTAGGGATGTAACTTTAAGTACAAAAATCAATTTCAAATAATCACATTGATAGTGATAATTGATTTTTTTAATGTAAATACATTTTATGAAAACATGACTAGCCAGGCGCGGTCGCAGCCTGAAATTTTGGAGGGGGTCACTCACTACACTAATAAAATATAGGTATCTGGAATAAAATAAACATTATTGCACAAGACACCATTTAGTTTGTACATTACTTATAAAATATTGTAATACAATCTTTATCATAAGGACGCATTTCGATTTTGCTAGGATTACCAAAACTACGTAGTTCGGTTCTTGTTTCTGAACTAGCACTAGATGTCATTTGCAAGTTAATTTGGCCATCTTACGTAGTTCATAAAAACACCACTAAATGTCAACAAACTATAAATTTATCGTTGTTAGAAATTTCCTTTTAAAATTTTGAGATTTTTCTATTTACCTTAGATTTGAGGGGGGGGGGGTCATGTCATGTCCCCTGTGACCCCCCTTCGGACCGCGCCTGTGACTAGCAGAGACACTTTCGCATTCATCTTCATTACGGGAATAGGAAGAATAAAAAACTTTCTTCTTATAATTTTATTGAGAATAGTCCGTAATAATGAATCGTGATCGTGAGATTGCAATTTTTTAAGTTTTGAATATGAATTATAACTGTATTATAATAGAACTGTCACTTTGAAGTTACGAATTGACGAGTTTTTGGGTGGGTGGGTTATAATATTTTCGTTCATTTGGGTATGTTATTTTTTACATACAAGTAGAATACATAGTAAAGTAGGTAGCAATATTCCTACGCAGTGAGATAGTTTTTAATAAAAATAAATACCAACCTTTAATGAAAACCCACACGCAATGAAGAAGGAACACTTACCTATCCTTTACGTATCTACAAATCGCAGAGATCATTATGAGGTAAAAATATAGCAGTATTGAGTACCTCTCCCTTTTCAAGTTGGTTACAATGTTTCATGAATCTGTAATTAAGTATATTGTCTCTAAAACAGCGGTGTTTACAGCTTACAGCTACAGAATTTATTTCTGCTTAAACACCACCTTTTTAGCCGCTCTTTTGGTGGGTCACGATTCATTAGACAGACTACCAAACAAACAAAACTTCTTGAAATTAATATTATTAATTAAATTGAACTACGGCCACAATCAAAGAGTAAGCACAAAAAAAAACGAAATTAATTTCGAAAATTCATCGATTATTTTGTACATCCCTACTGTCAATTTTAAACGTCAAATCATACACGTATTGATGTGCTACTGGCTGTATCTCTTCGAAAAAGCCGACAGTGAATTTTACGAATTCATTTATAAGAGATATCTTTAACGCGTCAATTATCCATGAATATTCTATCATTAATCTATTAGTTAACATACTTATTATGGTCCGTCACAGAAAAGTTGGTCATGTCCAGTTAAAACACGGCAATAACAATGACACGAGCAGCAGCTCCAATTCCAGTGAATCTTCGTTTGCAAGCAGGACGTTTAAAGTGCTTTCCATATGGAAGACCCTGGTTGGTTTCGTGTGTTTCTTAATTGCGGTCTACGTGGGTACTCTGGGCTATCTAGAGACCAGAGTCAACACTCCATTTGACAATGAAAAGGTACGCTAAACTTAGTCTATTTAAAGGGATTTTTTGCCGGCTGCTTCCCCTGTTATTGTTGTTTATTTCTATTAGTGAATTTTAGAAACATCAATGAGCATTTTGCTACAGTTCACTTACAAAATTTAAAATAAAAAGTATCTATTTTAAATCTATTACCAAGTTGAATGCTCATTTTATAGATTAACATCTATTATTCCAATTGGATTTGAAGCTAATTCACTGTAGGAATTATAGATTTACAAAATGTTTTTATTTATATATAGCCTTTAGAGAATCAACACTAATTATATAAAAATAAAAAATTTGTTACTCTAACTCCGTGTGCCTTTTGCCAAAATCCTCGTCCAACTCTTGATATACTCCTGGTGATACTTCACACTAGGTTAGGTTAGGCTAGTGTTGTGACCATAATGCGCGAGCTGAGCGAGCAAAGTGAGCGTGCCGCAGATGCGACCGGCAAAGTGCCAGAAAAAATCTCGACTAACATTTAACCTTTTTTACAAAAAAAAAAAAAAGTATCTTGGGCCTTGGAAGTACAGTTTTACCCTTTCTTTCTACATTTCCTCTCCAAAGCCAGCCTTGTCTAAGATTTGCATAGAAACTTTCCTATGTCATCCCCCCATCTCTTGAGTGGTTTCCCTTTTCTTCTCTTTCTCTTTTGGTCACAGAAAAAGTTGCGGAAGTAATAATTTCAAAACAATTCAATCCACAGGTCGTACAAGAGTCAGGTTTAGATGTGCCAGAGAGATACTGGGGCTCATACAGGCCTGGAGTTTACTTCGGTATGAAGAGCCGGGAACCGAGGTCCCCTGTCTTCGGTCTCATGTGGTATGACTTGTCTGCTGCCTCTCATAAAGGCATAAGGTAAGAATCTTATGTTAATTAAATTTTTTACTTATTAATTATTGCGTTCAATAATACACCAAAATATATAATTGAATTTATTGAGCTTTGTAGCAAAAACTATGACAACTGATTATTAAAAGTTTTATATTGACCCACATGTATTGAATCTTATTCTACAACAAGAGAACCAGTTGGCACTACCTACATAACATATAAAGATATAATAACTATACATAACATAGGTAAATATGTCCTATTTGTCTAAGACAAATATATTTAATTATATTGTTATTAACAAGCTTTTATTCGACCTCTCCGATTCGACAACCTCTGCGGTCGAGTGGTTTGTATGCCGAGTTTCATGGTGTCGCTAACTCGAGAGGTCCCGGGTTCCTCGAGGGAATCCCAGTGGGGGCAGATGTTTGTGTGATGAATACGAGCATTTGTACTCTAGTCATGGATTTTGCATATGTATTTCTATACATTTAAATAAACTTATATATGTACAATTTATGTATTCTATCCATTACCTTAGCATCCCATAACACAAGCTTTACAGTGCTTACTTTGGGGCTAGGCTAATTGGTGTGAGTGTTGGAAATATTTATTTATTTATTATTTGGTTGACTTGTAATGAACAAACAAACTATGTAATAAAATCTAAGAATCTGAATTACACCCACTTCTAATTCTTGTATCATCATGAAATTGGCAATTATATGTAGATTAGATGATAAAAGATTAGATTAGATAAGATGAGGAGCTCGATGGCGCAGGTTTTTATCGCGTTAAGCTGCGATCATTGAAGTTAAGGAACTTTTGCAGTGGTCGGTCATTGGATGGGTGACCAAAAATCTTCTATCTCGAGTTCCTCCGTGCTTCGGACGGCACGTTAATCCTTTGGTCCCGGCTGCATCTGTAGTCGTTAGCACCCGCCAATCCGCATGGGTCCGCGTGTTGGGTCTTGGCCCAATATCCCTATTCCATCCATAGGGAAGGCCTTTGCCCCAGCAGTGGGGACATTAAGAGGCTGATGATGATGAGATGACAATACAATATTATGGTACCAACTTCCTACTAGTAAACATATCGAGTTTGGGCTCATCAGATTCGTCTTAACATATTCTGTTCATTTTCCTGATGACGAGGACCTGACGATGGACTAGAAGGTGGCTGATGGACCTTGGACTGCCTACTAAAACAAATCGAGTTTGGACTTACATGGTTACTAACATTATAGCTATTAACGGGATTGTTACCATGTACCTTGTTTTTTATGAGACTCCGAAATTTCGGCATTGTTGCAAGCGCCATGATCATGGATTGCCGCTCTCATAATAATCAAAGGTTTTTCGATTGCCAGGCATTGGTGCGATCAGAACGACAACCTACCATCGTACGGTTGGTTGCGTCATGACGGAGTGTCGTTCGGCGAGCAGTCCATAACGGACCCCCCTCACACTATCGTTACCTCGTTCGTGAAGACGCCAGGAGGCGCTCACGGCGGCCATTGGACTGCGAGAATAAACGTAACTGCTCAGGTAAGCTATTATGTACTCACTCTGCAACAGCTTTGCGATTTTTGACACGCTGCCGCAGGGCTTGTAACCGGTTTCAAAAATACCGGTAAATAAAAGTTAATACCGGTTTTTAGTAAAGGTTTCGTTCGGAGAGCGTCCGAAATGAAAGCGGTACCTAAAACCATAATAAACCGGTTTTATCCAAAGCGACACGTGCACGCATCGGTATCGCTTGAAGTTTGTTTTGTTTGAACTAATCTTTTGTCTTGTCCAAGGCTTTTGATTGCGTTTTTCATGAAACATTACTCAGGAAACTCCACCACTATGGATTTAGAGATACTGATCTGGATCTTATTGCGTCATACCTGATGGATAGGATTCAGAGGGTTGACATTAACGGCAATAAGTCTGCGGGTTCGCCGGTTAAAATGGGTGTTCCGCAGGGCTCAATCCTTGGTCCTTTCTTATTTTTAATTTATATTAATGACTTGCCTTACTACGTTAGAGATAAGCATGATGATACATCACTTTTATTTAAACTCAAACGTAAGGAAACAGTTATTGACGACGTGAACAGTTGTATCTCTAAGGTAGTCCACTGGTTTAATATTAATAATTTATTACTAAATGAAGAAAAAAGCGAAATGTATTAAATTTGTATTACCTAATGTAAAACAAGTAAAAACCAGTATGAATGTAAAGGATAGGAATATGGGCCTTGTAGACACCACAGTATTCTTAGGGATTACTTTAGATTCTAAGCTTCAATGGGGCCCACATATTGATAAATTGTCAAATAGACTTAGTTCTGCAGCATATGCCGTAATGAAGATACGCCAGTTAACGGATGTAGATACGGCCAGATTAGTATACTTTAGTTATTTCCATAGTGTAATGTCGTACGGAATTTTATTGTGGGGAAACGCCGCTGACATTCAAACTATTTTTGTGCTGCAGAAGAGAGCTATTCGATCAATTTATAATCTTAAAGTTAAGGATTCCTTAAGAGATAGGTTTAAAGAATTTGGTATAATGACGGTCGCATCACAATACATTTACGAAAATTTATTACTTGTAAGAAAAAATATTAATTTGTTTCTTAAAAACAGTGATGTTCACACACTTAATACAAGAAACAAAAATAAACTAACTTTACCTGCTACTAGGCTTCACAAAATCAATAATTCATTTAAAGGTCTTTGTGTTCGCTTATACAATAAAGTCCCAAGCAATATCCAAGAGTTAAGCATAAATAAATTCAAAGATAGTATAAAAAAAGCACTTATTAAAAAAGCTTATTACAAAGTGTCTGATTATATTACAGACAAAAATGCTTGGGTTTGAACTGTTCCAATCATTCCAACAGGTTTTCTATATTAAATAAATCATGATTCTATTGACGTTGTAACAACATAATGATTTGTAAATGTTGTTACATTATGCTTTTAATGTTGTGGAGTTTTTTTCGCTCGTTTTTCTCCGCAGCTAAAAAATATGTCCAATAACGAGTGGTAGGGAAAAAAAATGTTTGGACGATTCAAAAGTGTTGTACTATACATCCAATTTGGATAAAGATATATTGATTTCTGATTTCTGAATCAAGTCACAACTTGTTAATGATCAGAGATTGATGCATTTATTGACACGTTTGCTAGCGTCTAATGAGTCAAGTTATTCATTTTGTAATTGTGTACTGACACACTACTTCACTCACTCGCTTTATCGTTGGAACGAAACTGACATAAAATCATTATAATTTTGAATTGAAACGGCCAAGGCGACAGGGCTTGAAACCGGTTTCGAAACTAACGATAAATAAATGTTAATACCGGTTTTTAGTAAAGGTTTCGTTCAGAGTGCGTCCGAAATGAAAGCGGTACCTAAAACCACGCACACGTCGGTATCGCTTGAAGTTTGTTTTGTTTGAACTAATCAAGTCACAACTTGTTAATGCCCAGAGATTGATGCATTTATTGACACGTTTGCTAGCGTCTAGTGAGTCAAGTTATTCATTTATTATCGATGTCGTCAGATAGAGCGAAATGAAACCCTTTAAAAACCGCTAAATTGATTCAAAACCTATTTGATTTCGCTCTTTAGGAAAACCGGTTTTTTAAGGTTAAGGTGGAGCCAAACCTAAATTAAATTCTCCTAATGTACTTGACACTGATTTAGGTTTGAAAATTAACCGGTAAACAAGCCCTGCAAGGAGATGCCGTCAGTAAGAGCGAAATGAAACCCTTTAAGAACTGCTAAATTGATTCAATACCTATTTCATTTCGCTTTTTAGGAAAACCGGTTTTTTAAGGTTTAGGAAGAGCCAAACCTAAATAAAACACTCCTAATGTACTTGATACTGATTTAGGTTTCATAATTAACCGGTAAACAAGCCCTGCGCTGCCTACGAATAGTAGATCTATTGACATTCAATTCTAATGGATCACAGCCTGCACTTTTCAAAAAAGATGTTACGACCATAGTTGCTTGGCTGTCACTCAATCTAGAGACATCAATACTGGATGCTAATTGACTGTTAATAATGTCTTTACGAGCTTGTTTCTGAGGTGGTTGCATCTTCGTCAATTTTGATATACATTCGGAGTCAGATGAAGTTGCTTCTCCACTTGTAGGTCGACGACGAAAGAAATTAAAATGAAGAAAATGAGCATTTTTCTGTCATAGATGATATATATTTGTTTACGCGCTCGCTCGCACAATTTTTCAAGGCGTTCTCTTTTCTCTTTTCAGTTCTTGCATTTGTTTAGACTTTTTCTGTCCGCTGAACCAATTAAAACTTGGCGTCGATTTTGTCGCACTGCTAATAAAAACTGTTTGTCTTCTTCTAAAGTCATAATATTTAAAGCATCACGATGAGCAATATCAAATAAATCTTCTAATTTTTGTTGCCAGTTCTGTTCTTTTTTCTTTAATGCTTTTTCTGAACGTTTTTTCTTGTTTTCTTTATTTAAGTTTTTATCTTAGATTCTACCATTCTTTGAACAGTTTTAAAAAAAAAGAACTATAATTGCTATTTCTTCTTTCAAATGTTCAATACTAATACAGTAAAAGTATTCATTTGACATTGTGGGTTACCTATAATGCGAAGAGATGGCGCTGCCTTGCAGCTTAAGAATGGCTAGAGGAATTTCGACGCAGTCCGTGAGGGCCGCGGTAGCATAATTGGTCAGTGCATTCGCCTGGATTGCGAAGGGTGCGGGTTTGAGTCTGCTGCTTGGTCCGCGTGGAAAAAAAAATCTAGTTATATTTTCTTTAGTTTTTAAATTTTACTGAAGGCATGTTTTTTTTTAATTTTATTAAATTAAAATTTGTATGACAGTTTTTTTCGACAAATTAATAACTCCGCAAGCCTTCAAAGTCACTGATACACGAATACGTTTTTTTTTGTTTCCTCCCAGGCGAGGGAGCGGGTGAGAAATCCTTATGGATACCCTACAGCCGGCTGCAGGGTTATGTCAGACTCGTACTGACCAAAAATGCACCCGTAGGCTAGGCTAGGCTAGGCTAGTAGGGGGACTGAAATACCTAAATGTTACTTTTTGTTCCTAAACTCCTCATTTATAATTCTTTCAATTACACCCCTTTGAGTGCAAGTGCAGTTAACAATAAGACATTGTTTCACAGAATAACGCTAACACCAATTTTATGCTGATATGGTACGGAGCCTTGGACGAGTCTCTGGGGCCGGAGGCCTCGCGACTGTGGGTGGAGGGCGGAGCCCTACTGGGGCACACGCCACAAATGGACCACTTCAGGGTCACACTTGTACCTCAAAAAGGTAGATTAAATTCAATTTTCGTATGGTATTATGGGATTCAAACTTAATGAAAGCTGTGAAGTAAGAGGTCATCGATAAAGACGTAACACTAATTTCATGATTTTTTGACTCCTCCCCCGTCCTTACTATAATTGGTCACATTTTTGAGATCCCTCCCTAGTGTGACGTCATATAATTTGCTATTTATTATAAATAGAATACATATATTTTGTCTAGAAATATATATAAACATCCATGACTAAATTACAAATGCTCGTATTCATCATACTAACATTTGCCCCCACCGGGATTCGAACCAGGTTACCTCTGAGTAGAGCGACGACATAAAACTCGGCCTGGGAGGTCGTCAAATTTTGCGGGCGCTCAATCAAGGGTTGAGTGACGTCATCGTATCCGACAGCTTGCCGTCTGCGCCTGCACTTTATACATCATACTTATGCATGTCCTTTCACGATAACAATCGGGAGTAAGTTATAATCGTTATCATCAGTCTATCAGTGTCCCCACTGCTGGGGCACAGGCCCTTCCTATGGTTGGAATAGGGAGTGCGGGCCGTGATATACCACGCGGGCCCAGTGCGGATTGGTGAATGCTAACGACTGCAGATGCAGCCGGGAGCAACGGCTTATAGTGCCTCTCGAAGCACGGGGGAGTGAGCGATAGTAAATTTTTGGTCACCTATCCGTTGACAGACCATTGTAATCATTGCCTATCTTTTACGATCGTTGACCAAACGCGTTTACCACCTGCGTCATCGAGTGCGAGATCGATTTTTTGTGTTTGCTCCGTGGTTCCCTCTCTCCATGAATAATCTTCTTTCATCAGGCAAGATCATCCACTCGGCGTACTCCGAAGCTCATGCACCAGGACTTCATGTCCTCAAGGAGAAGTTCTACTCGCTGCTGAAGGTGCAGAAGCACTCGGGCTACGGCCGAATGGCGGTCGTGGGGCCTGACGAGGAACTGGATGAGAAGGTGAGGTTTCCTTGATGAAGAGGGTTATGAGCAGTGTCTACCAGGACTTCATGTCCTCAAGGAGAAGTTCTACTCGCTACTGAAGGTGCAGAAACACCCGGGCTACGGCCGAATAGCGGTCGTGGGGCCTGACGAGGAACTGGACGAGAAGTTGAGGTTTCTTTAAAGAATAGGGTTATGAGCAGTGTCTACCAGGACTTCATGTCCTCAAGGAAAAGTTTTACTCGCTACTGAAGGTGCAGAAGCACACAAGCTACGGCCGATAGGCGGTCGTAGGGCCTGACGAGGAACTGGACGAGAAGGTGAGGTTTCTTTAAAGAATAGGGTTATGAGCAGTGTCTACCAGGGCTGCATCTCCTCAAGGGGCAGTTCTACTCGCTGCTGAAGGTGCAGAAGCACCCGGGCTACGGCCGAATGGCGGTCGTGGGGCCTGACGAGGAACTGGACGAGAAGGTGAGGTTTCCTTGATGAATAGGGTCATGAGCAGTGTCTACCAGGGCTGCATGTCCTCAAGGGGCAGTTCTACTCGCTGCTGAAGGTGCAAAAGCAGCCGGGCTACGGCCGAATGGCGGTCGTGGGGCCTGACGAGGAACTGGCCGAGAAGGTGAGGTTTCTTTAGAGAATAGGGTTATGAGCAGTGTCTACCAGGGCTGCATGTCCTCAAGGAGAAGTTCTACTCGCTGCTGAAGGTGCAGAAGCACCCGGGCTACGGCCGAATGGCGTTCGTGGGGCCTGACGAGGAACTGGACGAGAAGGTGAGGTTTCTTTAAAGAATAGGGTTATGAGCAGTGTCTACCAGGACTTCATGTCCTCAAGGAAAAGTTTTACTCGCTACTGAAGGTGCAGAAGCACACAGGCTACGGCCGATAGGCGGTCGTAGGGCCTGACGAGGAACTGGACGAGAAGGTGAGGTTTCTTTAAAGAATAGGGTTATGAGCAGTGTCTACCAGGGCTGCATGTCCTCAAGGGGCAGTTCTACTCGCTGCTGAAGGTGCAGAAGCACCCGGGCTACGGCCGAATGGCGGTCGTGGGGCCTGACGAGGAACTGGACGAGAAGGTGAGGTTTCCTTGATGAATAGGGTCATGAGCAGTGTCTACCAGGGCTGCATGTCCTCAAGGGGCAGTTCTACTCGCTGCTGAAGGTGCAAAAGCACCCGGGCTACGGCCGAATGGCGGTCGTGGGGCCTGACGAGGAACTGGCCGAGAAGGTGAGGTTTCTTTAGAGAATAGGGTTATGAGCAGTGTCTACCAGGGCTGCATGTCCTCAAGGAGAAGTTCTACTCGCTGCTGAAGGTGCAGAAGCACCCGGGCTACGGCCGAATGGCGTTCGTGGGGCCTGACGAGGAACTGGACGAGAAGGTGAGGTTTCTTTAAAGAATAGGGTTATGAGCAGTGTCTACCAGGACTTCATGTCCTCAAGGAAAAGTTTTACTCGCTACTGAAGGTGCAGAAGCACACAGGCTACGGCCGATAGGCGGTCGTAGGGCCTGACGAGGAACTGGACGAGAAGGTGAGGTTTCTTTAAAGAATAGGGTTATGAGCAGTGTCTACCAGGGCTGCATGTCCTCAAGGGGCAGTTCTACTCGCTGCTGAAGGTGCAGAAGCACCCGGGCTACGGCCGAATGGCGGTCGTGGGGCCTGACGAGGAACTGGACGAGAAGGTGAGGTTTCCTTGATGAATAGGGTCATGAGCAGTGTCTACCAGGGCTGCATGTCCTCAAGGGGCAGTTCTACTCGCTGCTGAAGGTGCAAAAGCACCCGGGCTACGGCCGAATGGCGGTCGTGGGGCCTGACGAGGAACTGGACGAGAAGGTGAGGTTTCTTTAGAGAATAGGGTTATGAGCAGTGTCTACCAGGGCTGCATGTCCTCAAGGGGCAGTTCTACTCGCTGCTGAAGGCGCAAAAGCAGCCGGGCTACGGCCGAATGGCGGTCGTGGGGCGTGACGAGGAACTGGACGAGAAGGTGAAGTTTCCTTGATAAATAGGGTCATGAGCAGTGTCTACCAGGACTTCATGTCCTCAAGGAGAAGTTCTACTCGCTACTGAAGGTGCAGAAGCACACAGGCTACGGCCGAATAGCGGTCGTGGGGCCTGACGAGGAACTGGACGAGAAGGTGAGGTTTCTTTAAAGAATAGGGTTATGAGCAGTGTCTACCAGGGCTGCATGTCCTCAAGGGGCAGTTCTACTCGCTGCTGAAGGTGCAAAAGCAGCCGGGCTACGGCCGAATGGCGGTCGTGGGGCCTGACGAGGCACTGGACGAGAAGGTGAAGTTTCCTTGATAAATAGGGTCATGAGCAGTGTCTACCAGGACTTCATGTCCTCAAGGAGAAGTTCTACTCGCTACTGAAGGTGCAGAAGCACACAGGCTACTGCTGAATGGCGGTCGTAGGGCCTGACGAGGAACTGGACGAGAAGGTGAGGTTTCTTTAAAGAATAGGGTTATGAGCAGTGTCTACCAGGGCTGCATGTCCTCAAGTTCAGTTCTACTATACTTAAGTAATAGTTCCGCTATATGATGATTGTCACGATGAGTATCCATTGTCAAGAGGAATGTTGACCTTCGACAGTATTTTCTACGTTTCATTTGCGAGTCCGACTTGCACTAGGGCCCATTGTGAGTTATGAGCAGTGTCTACTTGAGCTGCATGTGCTCAAGGAGATGATCTGCTCCACTAAGTACTAGTTGTACTATATCATGATGGATGTCACTAATATTATCTAGTGTCACGAAGCAGTGTAGTGCTGTTCGTGGAGCCTGTCGAGGAACTGTATGAGAAGGTGTGTTAAAATTGTTCTTTATGGGCCCAGGAGGTGACACTTCAGATTTTTTTTGTTGAATAGGTTATTATGTCTGATATTATTAGGTCTATTAACGAAGTATTTTTCTGGAGGTCGCTTCGCTCGCAAGGTTAGTCTTCCTATATTACGTCTTATGTCGGGAGGAGTGTCTGGAGTTATGCTAAGTGTCGCGAAGAGTGTCTCTGGTGTCATGAGAAGAATATACTGTCACGAGAAGTGTCTTCCGTCGCAAGGAGTGTTATGAGGAGTGTCGAGTATCATGAGGAGTGTAGCGAGGATAAACATGATGAGTGTGTCATGAGGAGTGCCAATTATTGCTGAAGTTCTGCAATGAGTGTCTAGTGTCATGTGCAGTATCTGGTGTCACGAAAACTATCTACGAAGGTGCATAAGGGTAGTCTCATGAAGAGTGTCATGAGCAGTGTCTACCAGGGCTGCATGTCCTCAAGGAGCAGTTCTACTCTACTTATGTACCAGTTCAGCTATATGATGATTGTCACGATGAGTATCCATTGTCGCGAGGAATGTCGAGTGTCATAAGAGGCCTGAACTAAAAGACATTATTGATGACACTCTTTCTGAGAACTCCTCTTCTGCATCAGAGTTTATAACTAATGCAATTATTATCGTGCACATTTAATGTTTTCACTGTCTTTGTTTCAATGATATAAATTTTAAAATAAAATAAATGTGAACGTGTACACTTCATCATCATCAGCCTATTAATGTCCCCACTGCTGGGGCACAGGTCTTCCCTATGGATGGAATAGTGAGATTTGGGCCATGACCCACCACGCGGGCCCAGTGCGGATTGGTGGGTGCTAACGACTGCAGATCCAACCGGGACCAACGGCTTAACGTGCCCTCCGAAGCACGGAGGAGCTTGAGATAGTAATTTTTGGTCACCCATCCAATGACCGACCACTGCGAAAGTTGCTTAAGTTCAACGATCGCAGCCGAACGCGCTAACCACTTGCGCCATCGAGCTCCTCGACTTATTTTGATAAACATGGCAGGGGTATTTCCATTTTGTTATTTTAGTCTCCAATTTCACTTAAATGGATGAATATATTTATATTATCAGGACAAGGCCGTTAACTTCGTCCCGATCCAACTCCTCGTTGAAACACCGTTCGTTCTGGACGTGGTGTACACCACTGAGGATCTGCCGACACCGCCGCTGCAAGGCCACGAGTATCACAAGGCGTTGGAGGAGAAGAAGAGAGAGTTTGACAAGAAGTTCGAGGATACCTTCCGGTTGGCTGAGAAAGGGTAAGTCTAGTCCCCCCCCCCCCCCCCGTTAGTGATGAGGCAAGAGTGACATGGTGAGGTTTAAGACTGAAACCCCTCCCCCTCTATATCACGTGTGTTTTCTTAGTACCTACAAAAAATTTTTTTTTTTTAATATTTCTGTATAAGTATCATCTAATTTTACATCTAATTTTATTATAGAAAATTTAAGACAACGGTACAGTACGTTACAGTAATAACGCTTAGAGGTACACAGAAAGGGTTGCAGGTTGTTTTGACTGACATAAAAATAATGAAAGAAATGCGAATAACTTTTTGAAGTGAAACTTCTTTATCGGCGTTGGAAAAAAATTTACCGTCACATTTTTTTCGGTTACGCGTCACATTTTTCCGTTACGCGCCATCTTTTTTTATATTAATAGTTGATAGCTGAATGATCACACTGTCGCCGGCGAGAACTCTCTCTACTCGTTTGTAGCTGAGTGACAATAGTTATTAAAGATAAGACTCGCTCAGCCAAACTCGCATAGCGATACTCGCTCAGCGGTACTCGCTCAGCGATACTCGCTCAGCGATACTCGCTCAGCGATTCTCGCTCAGCGATACTCGCCCAGCGATACTCGCTCAGCGATTCTCGCTCAGCGATACTAGCTCAGCGATAGTCGCTCAGCTATACTCGCTCGGTTAAGCTGGCTTGGCTGTCAAAAGCCGTGCGCGTGCATTTTAACTCAGGACTGCCAATTCGTTTCTAGTTTCTACTCGCTTATCGTTCATCGTCGGAGGTGGAACATGTGCCTTAGATTACTGAGCCGTGTAATCATAACAGTTTCATAGGCAGTAATTTGTATTCATGTCTATGATAATAAAATCCTTTTGTTTAAACTTTATCTAATTTAACTTTATTTAACCAATTTCTGGAAAGTTGCATGTAGATAATTTTTCGAAAAATAAGGCCATAAAGAAGTTTCACTTCTTACGTGTGTACACTAGTATACGCACACATTTTTTGTCTTAATACATGAACATTATTAATTATACAGTATCATCGGACCATGGAAATACACGTGATATATTTCTATACCCGGGAGGGGTGTGATATTTCATGATTTTTATATTTTGTTATTTTGATATTTCATGATTTTTATGAACAGCCCCTGATGGCAGACGACGTGAACCATACGTGCGCCTTGCCAAGGATTCCAATTCCATATAGTTTATTTAATAAGATATAGGTGTCGATTCTGGCGTGATTCTCTAAACTTTTAACATCAATCTCTCCTTTACATTCCGTATAGAGAATGACAAGGATACACTGTTGTCAAATTTAAGTTTAGGTTTAGAGAATCTGTCAGAATTGACACCATTATATTATTAAAGTAATAAGATGTTACCTACAATGCGAAGAGATGGCGCTGCCTTGCAGCTTAAGGCTAGGAAAATTTCGACGCGGCGAATAGTGCCGTGGTAGCATAATGGTCAGTGCATTCGCCCGGATTGCGAAGGATGCGGGTTCGAGTCCCGTCCGCTGCCTGGTCCGCGTGGATTCTTTTCTAGTAAACTTTTCTTTAGATTTAAACATCAAGCAGTTAAATGCTTAAAAATTAATAAAAACATAATAAGATGTTATTCAATCATAGCTCAGACTTTAATGCACCCCTTCCTGCGCGTGTCCATCAAAAAGTACGCCTTTTAATTAGCGGCTCATCGCGCGACTATCCCCCCGTTGCACAATGCCCCGCACCCCTCTGAAACCCGTGAAGTAGGCCTTGTGATTGGACGAACCGTTTCTCGTTTGTGTTCGGTGCACGGCTGTCGTCAACACATTCTGTATAGAGAAAGACAAGGATACATTGGTGTCGATTCTGTCATGATTCTCTAAACTTTAACTTAAATTTTACAACAGTGCATCCTTTTCATTCTCTATATAAATTGAAAAGGAGAGAGATTCATGCCAGAATCGTCACCACTGTTGTCAAATTTAAGTTTAGGTTTGGAGAATCCTGCCAGAATCAACATCATTGTCAAATTTACATCTTTTTGTATAATATGGCGGATTGATAATCTAAAGTTGTTTTTATTTTATTTTTTAAGCATTTTACTGCTAGATGTTTAAAAAAATAAAATAAAAACAACTATAAATGCTGTTTCTACTTTCAAATGTTTAATACTTGAAAAAGTATTCATTTGACATTGCGGGTTACCTACAATGCGAAGAGATGGCGCTGCCTTGCAGCTTAAGAATGGCTAGGAAAATTTCGACGCGGCCATCAGGGCCGCGGTAGCATAATTGGTCAGTGTATTCGCCCGGATTGCGAAGGGTGCGGGTTCGAGTCCCGTCTGCTGCCTGGTCCGCGTGGATTTTTTTTAATCTAAAGTTTATTATTCTTTTCCAGTTATCCAGAACAGGACGTGGCCATAGCTAAAGCTGCTTTATCCAACATGATAGGCGGCGTCGGGTACTTCTACGGGGCGGGCCGAGTGCAGTCGCAGTATACTCGCGAGCCTGTACCTTACTGGCGAGCGCCTTTGTATACTGCTGTACCCAGTAGGTGAGTAGGGGACTTTAGAAAATTTTATATTGGACCTGACGAGGAACTGGAAGGTGTGGTAAAACTGTCTTTCTGGGCCCAGGAGGTGACACTTCACATTTTTTTGTTGAAATGGTCTCTATTAACGTAGTATTTTACTGTCCCTCAAACACGAAGCAATATCGAATTCGTATCGTTTGCGAGTCCGCAATGTCATTGTCAAATGTGTACTGATTTTTAGTTCTCGTTACGTACTTTGTGCCGCTGCTGTTCAAGTTTCCATACAAAATTTTACATTGACATTTCGGTGTGCAAACGATACGAATTCGATAATGGTTCGTGCTTGGGGTACTGGCAGTCACTTCGCTTGCAAGGTTAGTCTCACTATATTACGTCTAATGTCGGGAGGATTGTCTGGTGTTACGCGAAGTGTCGCGAGGAGTGTCTCTGGTGTCATGAGGAGTATATACTGTCACGAGAAGTGTCTTCCGTCGCAATGAGTGTTATGAGTAGTGTAGCGAGGATAAACATGATGAGTGTTGAATGTCACGAGGAGTGTCTATATCTAGTGTCATGAAGAGTATCAGTTATCCCGAACAAGACGTAGCCATAGCTAAAGCTGCGTTGTCCAACATGATAGGCGGCGTCGGGTACTTCTACGGGGCGGGCCGAGTACATTCGCAGTATATTCGCGAGCCTGTACCTTACTGGCGAGCGCCTTTGTATACCGCTGTACCCAGTAGGTGAGTATAGCCCTTATGTACATAGATATAAGGGTCATATTTCTTTGTATGTTCACATGTAAACCTTTTCTTAAATGCAATGTTCGTTGTCAATTCTTGGTTGTAAATACAGACGTAATGGCAACTTGTAATAAGTGCTCTTATGCTCTTATATACCGCCGTACCCAGCTTGCGAGTATAACCCTTATTGTCATAGATATAGGGTCTTTTTGACGACCCCCGTGAGGTCGTCAATGCAAACGCTGGCGTCGCCGACTCAAGAGGTCCCGGGTTCGAATCCCGGTGGGGGCAGATGTTTGTGTGATGAATATGAGCATTTGTACTCCGGTCATGGATATTTAATATATAATTCTATATAAATGTGTACAGTATATGTATTCTATCCGTTACCCTAGTATCCCATAATACAAGCCTTACAGTACTTACTTTGGGGCTAGGTTAATTGGTGTGGGTGTTGGAAATATTATTTATTTATTATTATTATTATATGTAGTATTCATTTGGGACGACATAATACGCCCAGAGGAAATCGACTCTCGTAAAGCTGGAGACATTTTGAACTTCTTGGAAGCTGTCGGGCTTAAAGAGATACTTTAACTTGGTGGCGAGTCACAATAGACCTTATAGGCCGCAGTGACATTCCCATTGGGACTGCATAGCTCCAAAAATGAAAATAATTCGTGAACGGGTTCTGCCAGCAGAGATAAGTCTGCTCTATACTACTGTACTATTGAGATGTTATCTAAATTCACCTAACGTAAATACTATTTGTATTTATACTGCATAACACAGCCAAGAGCGGATCCAGCTTTGGCGTTAGGGGGGGGGTCATATAGTCGTGGTCAAGTCACAGTGGGTACAGATGGACCCAGCCC
This sequence comes from Chilo suppressalis, assembly GCA_902850365.2. Lineage (NCBI taxonomy): Eukaryota > Metazoa > Arthropoda > Insecta > Lepidoptera > Crambidae > Chilo > Chilo suppressalis. Next base: position 11,518,285 of record OU963919.1, read on the forward strand.
AGGGGGGGGGGGTCATGACCCCCATGCCCCCCCTCTGGATCCGCCTTTGAACACAGCAATCGTAATGTGAGTGGGCGTTGTATTGGTAGCGCCATGATCTCTTATCTATTAGACAAGTCCGTCTGTCTGTGGTGCTGTTTCAGCGGCCAAACCGTAAGAGATAGATAAAGAGAATATTTAAGTTATAAGTTAAGAATAGTCTGATAAGACTACAAACCGGATTTGAGTAACGTAGCACTTCCGGTTTTCGAGAAATCAGGTTTTGGTGAACATTTGGTTCACTGGTTTGCTAGTTTTATGTAATTGTTTTTTTCTTGTGCCCATTCTTCTCCTAAGCTAAATGCTGTCTCCTGAATGTTGTCTCCTTTCAATAACTCAATTTGTATAAAGTGTAATTTCATTTCGTGTAGGTCTTTCTTCCCGCGCGGGTTCCTGTGGGACGAGGGTTTCCACGGTCTCCTCATAGGCCGCTGGTCTGTTGACATACAGATGGACATCGTCTCCCACTGGCTGGACCTCATCAACGTCGAGGGGTGGATACCCAGGGAGCAGATACTGGGTGAGATTGTGTTGCTTATTTAGAAGCTTAAATTTAAATCATCATCATCAGCCTATTAATGTCCCCACTGCTGGGGCACAGGCCTTCTATATGGATGGAATAGGGAGATTGGGCCATGACCCACCACGTGGGCCTAGTGCGGATTGGCGGGTGCTACCGACTGCAGATGCAGCCGGGACCAACGGCCTAACGTGCCTTCCGAAGCACGAAGGAACTCGAGATAGTAGATTTTTGGTCACCCATCCAATGACCGAAAATTGAGAAAGTTGCTTAACTTCAACGATCGAAGAAAGAAGAAGAAGAAGAAGAAGAAGAAGAAGAAAAATGTACTAGAAGAAATTCACGTGGTCCAGGCATGTACTCGAACCAGCACCCTCCGCTATCCGGGCGGATGCACTTTACCACATGCATGCACACCAATTATGCTACCGCGACCTCAATGGCTGTGTCGAATTTCTTCTAGTATTTCTAAGGCTGCAAATATTTTTATTTACGCCAACGTATTTCTCATTATGAACTCTATTCTCCTTGTAATAGGAACTGAAGCCTTAGCGAGAGTTCCCAAAGAGTTCGTGGTGCAGAGTAACTCCGCTGCCAATCCGCCGATGCTTCTCATACAATTAGCGGGAATGGTGAGGAGGAACCCGGGACTCTTCGGCCCAGATATGAAGCACAGGAAGACGCTTGAAAGGATGTACAACCGTCTCAAGGTATGTGGCCTTGGTTCTTAATTCTTAAAGGGGAAAAAATGTCTCAAAGTTTGTGTGGCCTTGCAATTAATGCTAACGACCTCCGTGGCCGAGTGGTTTGCACGCTGGGTTTCATGGTGTCGCCGACTCGAAAGGTCTCGGGTTCGAATCCGGGGGGGGGGGGGGGGGGGGGGGGGGGGGGGGCAAATGTTTTTGTGATGATTACGAGCATTTGCACTCCAGTCATGGATGTTTGATATGTATTTCTTTATAAATATATTTATATGTGCAGTATATGTATTGTATCCGTTACCCTAGTATCCCATAACACAAGCCTTACAGTGCTTTCTTTGGGGCTAGGCTAACAGGTGTTTAAAAAAAAATTGTAAAATCCAAAAGTGCACGCCTCACATTCACGAACTAGAAACCCAGTAAATAAATTCCATTGAATTTCATTAATATCTTTAAAACGGTTATCAGTTCAATCATGATAAGAAATAGGGTTCATCCTCAGTATAAGTGGAAATTAATTCAAAAGGATTTATTACAATTAAATGCGTATATTTTTCTAAAACGTGCAGACAAACAAGTGCACAGACCAACGGACAGCAGTACTAATATTTTTTTAACTAATTTTTTTTGTTATATATACTAAAAAAATGATAAAATACGCTGACTGAATTGAATGTCTAGTTTTCAAAATACCTCTTTTTTTTTGATTTAGTGTCTAACTTGGGAGATAAGAGCGATTTTATATTGTGAAATCGTCACATAGCGGCCTATCGGGAGTAAAGCACTCCCACACGCTTACGCGTTGTGAGGCGTGCAAAAGAATGTATGTATTTGTTCCAGGCATGGTACAACTGGTTCCAAAGCACGCAGAAAGGCGAGGAACCCACCGCGTACAGATGGCGGGGTAGGGAGGATGATGGGCTGCAATTGAACCCTAAAAGTCTCACCTCGGGGCTGGACGACTATCCGAGGTATGTTTAGGATTATGTAGCTCGCGGTTTCGTACAATGCAATTCAAATAAGAATGGGAAAGCCAATGACCTCCATCTGTCAAATGTCGCTTGAAAAGTACGGTTTTCAAAAAAAACTTGGAACACTTTTTTTAGCACTGAGTTAATCTTAGAACAAATACCAAACGTTTGTAAACAATAGATGGAAATAAATTATATAAAACGTAAAGAAAATGAGTACAGGAAAAGGGAAATATAAGAACTTTAGTTTTATTATAAAAACAGGTAATATCTGATCGTTTTTATTTTAAATAAAGTTGTCGTTTTAAAACCGACAATGGTGTCGATTCTGGCGTGATTCTCTAAACTTAAAACTATATTTACCATCAGTCTCTCCTTTTTATTCTGTATAGAGAATGACAAGGATACACTGTTGTCAAATGTAAGTTTAGATTTAGAGAATCGTGCCAGGGACCCAATTCTCGCGGCGTAGATATTATATCGGCTTTGAGATAATATCGAAAGTAGGGATATCTATTGAAAATATCTACTGATGGTAAAAAATGCTATTCTCGTGGATTTTCGATATTCCAATGATATTATATCTATCGTAGATATTCTTTCACTGCCGAAAGCGTTCCGTTTTTCTCGATTAAGTTAATATCATAGTCTATATAAAATAATAATATATTAGAGCAGAATTTTACAAGCAACAAAATGATATTTTATATTTTATGAATTCCATTCATATTAAATATGAGTATACATTTTTTGAGTATAAGAAATCTCAACTTTACCTAAATTGTATGCGTTTAAAATTTCAACGTTATGTATAATGAAACGTCAATATTATTTAAAATTCTCCCTTTTCAGGGAAGTTTTCACGTCATTTATTAAATCATTGACGAAAACATGAATCAACTCATCCATCGTTAATATAAACTGGTGTCGATTCTGGCACGTTTCTCTAAATCTAAACTTAAACTTGACAACAGTGTTTCTTTGTCATTCTCTATACAGAATGAAAAAGAGAGACTGATGTTAAATTTAGTTTTAAGTTTAGAGAATCACGCCAGAATCGACACCATTGTTTACCTATTTCTTTATTTACTAATTATTTATGAAGGCAGTTAACAACATCTTGAGGTAACAATAATTGGCAATGACACACGACAACACAATAAATAATAGGTAAAAAAAGTTGAAATAACAAGATTGACATGCCAAGATCCATAGATATTTATATATCGAAGGCTCTTTACCAGTCGATGTATGTCTACTGATCATCCGTAGATAAATATCTATTGCGACATGGTGAGAATAGGGCAAAAAGGTTTTCCTTCGATAAAAGCCAGATCATTCGATATATATCGAAGGTGATATAATATCTATGCCGCGAGAATTGGGCCCCAGAATCGACACCAATAATCGATATTTTATTTTATAGACGAAAGCAGCAGTGGTAATCATGACTACTCCGACGCTAGTGCAGAGATGAGCGGATTTAAAGAGCTAGATTCTGATTAACATTTTTTCTCATTCAGTCTTAATAAATAAATATTATTATAATAATCTGATATTTTTTCCCACTTAATGTTGGTAAATAAGTTTTATTAAAGAAAAACCTTTTTGCTCACTCTACCTAACTGATTTGAATTGACAGCTATGACGTCACAATATGGCACCCAGTCGGTCCTATTCTTATTTGAATCGCATAGTACAGTGATACAGCTCGCTAGCCATAGAGCTATGGGAAGCCCGCAGACACTAGTAGAGGCCTGCAGCAACATCCGGGGACTGCTGAGCTTTCTGGAGGAGCTGGGATGGCAGGACTGATGCCAATCCTCACGCAAAATAGGCACTGGGTGTCGCCGTACTACTAAGACTAAGACAGCTTGATGGCGCAGGTGGTTAGCGCGTTCGGCTGCGATCGTTGAAGTTAAGCAAGCGAAAGTGGTCGGTCATTGGATGGGTGACCAAAAATGTACTATGTCGAGCTCCCCCGTGCTTCGGAAGGCATTTTACAATGTGCACCTTACAGTTAATATTTAAAATACATTATTAAAAGGAGTCCCTTTAGACTAGGTTCTAAAGATACTGGCAGCGTTCCCCCTTTGAATAGCTAGACTAATTCTTTGTCCGAGGTAGCTGCCAGCTCTTCGGTCTCCTGTGATGTCGACTAACCTTTTTGCTATTTCCTTAAAAAGCCATACAGCGCTAGGACCCCACAGACCAAGAGTCTCGACACCGAATGGGACAAAATCATATTCGGAGCTTAGACCCCTGTATTGCATCATTCATTCCATGTTTGAATTGGTTATAATTATTACATTTTGTTTTTAGGGCGTCTCACCCGACCGACATAGAGAGGCACGTAGATCTACGTTGCTGGATGTACGCTGCCGCCGACAGCCTCTCCCTGATAGCGAGGACCATTGGCCGGGATCCGGACAAGTGAGAAATATTTTATTTATCTACACGGTAAAAAACGGTTTTTTGAAGTCCAACTTGTTTTCTTTTCTTTTGTTTATATATATATATATATATACAGGGTGGTTCGCATTTTAAATCTTAGTGGTTAAACCGAAATTATTGTAAAATTACACATGCTTAAGTTTTTTTACGGGAATTTCAATTAAGTTTAATTTGATATTACATTTGTAAGTTTAATTTACCATAACAATGATAAAAAGAGATAAAATAATTTTTAATGCCTTCATATCCGCCTTCGAAGGCCAAATACAACAAAAATAGGCTGATTAAGTACTTTTTATTATGATCTTTGGTAGTTTAGAAGCATGCGGAGTTTTTAATTTTAGCGAGAAGCTATGGAAACTCCTTTTTGTATTTTTAAATTGAAGTTGAATGTTTAAGTAAATCCTACTAAATACTGATGTTCCAACTTTCAAGCCTTTTTTGAGTAACTTTAAGTAATTTCAAGAAGCCGAGTTATTTTTTTTATTAAAACAACATTCAAGACAATTATGTCACAAATAAAAATTGCAAAATACCTACTATGAAAAAAGATGTGAATTTTAGAAACCTCGCTGGCAGAAAGTATTTAAAAGTACACAAAAAAATATAACTTGAAAGCTAAGAAAAATCGCGGAACATACACGGGGTATTTTCGGTTACCTACAGTTGCGAGGAATCTAAAAAAAAATTGTTGACGTCACTAGTTGGACCATCCTGTATCTCCTGACGGATTGTAACCCTAGTCATGGCCCAATCTCTCTTTTCCATCCATAGGGAAGGCCTGTGCCCCAGCAGTGGGGACATTAATAGGCTGATGATGATGATGATGATACAATGCCGCCGTTTCACAAATATTTCCTTTGTCGTTTGGACCCAGATTTGATGCCACTCGGGAGGAGTTGGGAGACGAGGACCTACTGAACGAGTTGCATTGGTCCACGCACACACGCACGTACGCCGACTATGGTAATAAATAAATTTATTCATATCTAAAGAAAATATAACTAGAAAAAAATCCACGCGCTGCCTTGCAGCTTAAGAATGGCTAGAGCCATTTCGACGCAGCCGTCAGGGCCGCGGTAGCATAATTGGTCAGTGCATTCGCCCGGATAGCGAAGTGTGCGGGTTCGAGTCCCGTCTGCTGCCTGGTCCGCGTGGTGGTGGTTTTTTCTTGTTATATTTTCTTTAGATTTAAACATCAAGCAGTTACATGCTTAAAAAAATATATAAATTTATTTATGTTCTTCTACACTTACATTGGAGCCCCGGTAATTCGGCCCCTGGCTAATGCGGCACCCCCTATAATCCGACATCGTCTATTACATACAAGTATTCGCTAATTCACGATTGAACAAGTTACAACTTGTACGCACCATCACTATTTATTATTATCTCTTATCTATTAGACAAGTCCGTCCGTCCGTCTGTGGTGCTGTTTCAGCGGCCAAACCGTAAGAGATAGATAAAGAGAATATTTTAGTTATATAAGTTAAGAATAGTCTGATAAGACTACAAACCGGATTTGAGTAACGTAGCACTTCCGGTTTTCGAGAAATCACGAATTTCAAACGAAACCACACAAAATCTCCGAAGTTCTCAATTAATTAAATACATTTTTTTTTTAAATCAGGTTTTGGTGAACATTTGGTTCACTGGTTTGCTAGTTACTTTTGTAATAAAACGTAATCTTTCTATTGTGTTGTTTAATTTATTAAATTTGACATACATAACGAAGTATGATTTGTAATCTTATCATTGGATCTGTAATTTGTTGGATTACAAGGTACTCTTTTGTAAAAAAAACGGACTATAGGGGGTCTTAGGCAGTACTCTATAATCCGACAAATTCGATAGTTCGACACTGCCCTGCAAAATGTTTGTCGGACTACCGGGGATCCACTGTATTTCATTTTCCATCATGGGTTGCCTGGAAGAGATTTCTATTAAGCAATTAGGCCGCCCATTGTGTAATATCTCTCTGTCAGTGTAATTTTACTTTTATGTCCTTTGTGGTGTTATACAATAAAGATTATTATTATTACTAGCAAACCAGTGAACCAAATGTTCACCAAAACCTGATTTAAAAAAAAAATGTATTTAATTAATTGAGAACTTCGGAGATTTTGTGTGGTTTCGTTTGAAATTCGTGATTTCTCGAAAACCGGAAGTGCTACGTTACTCAAATCCGGTTTGTAGTCTTATCAGACTATTCTTAACTTATAACTTAAATATTCTCTTTATCTATCTCTTACGGTTTGGCCGCTGAAACAGCACCACAGACGGACGGACGGACGGACTTGTCTAATAGATAAGAGATTAATTAATAAATTAATATGTCTTAAACTCACGCCAATTAGACTCGTCTTAATAAAATATTAAGGTATTAAAGTAACGGGTAAAAATAAATGTAAAGATTTCACGAATGGAGAACGATGCTCTTTTTTGGGAACTTTTCAATGAGGGCTATCGCGTCTGAAACCGCCGCTAGAGGCGCTTGTGTAGCGTGAGGTCTCCGAAATGTCAAATGTTATAGCTTTGTGGGTCGACTACGCGGTTTTTTACTAATTAAAATAATAGTTGTAATATTTGGTAATAAATCAGACTTATTATGGCAAATATGAGTTACGTGTCAATGAATGTCCGTTAGTTAAAAGCGGAGCTGTAAAAAAAAAATGGGTGCGTGTACTTATGTAGGCGCGTGAGAAGTTATCCTTCTTTGGCATCGTTTAAAATTTGTTTTTAATTGCATGCAAATAATTAATTACAATAAATTAATAAAAAGTCTGGAAAAGGACACAGTCAATAAAGTTCAGTTTTAATTTGAAAAAATAAATAAATAATCAAAATATTCAATTAAAATCGCTACTGATTATAATTTATTAGAACGTATGTGATTTGCACTTGTATGAAACTCAAAACACGTATTCCGAATATACAAACTAGAAACATGTGGATAAATATTATAAATATATGAATACCTAAAACTGTTACTTTATTACAAAAAATAAAGATGTGGTTTTTGGTTCTACTACACCAATGGTCAAGAGATGGCGCTGTAGTCTCCTGAATCGCGCTTTGGTTCCGTTGTTCCAGATTTATAAATACTTTTGATATTATAAATATGAATACCTATAACTGTTACTTTATTACAAAAAATAAAGATGTGGTTTTTGGTTCTACTACACCAATGGTCAAGAGATGGCGCTGTAGTCTCCTGAATCGCGCTTTGGTTCCGTTGTTCCAGATTAATAAATACTTTTGATAGGCCTTCACAATGCAGTCGTTAGCACCCACTAAATAGAGTTTCTATTTTGTTGGTAGATTTTCTTAATGTGCGGTAAACACAAAAGTAACGCATGAAGTTGGTCGCTAAAGCGACCAACTTCATGCTGTTAAAATTTTGTGTTACAGTGATGCGCGCGCATCTTAAAATTTCACTCTCATCATTTTTTCATAACGCGCCTAAAGAAGTATAACTTCAAAAATATTACGTCCTCCTTTTTTCCGAACAAAACGGGACTGCGCAACACTGACATGGGCGATTATGTTTAAGATACGATTCTTTTGTATTAAAATGTAAACTTTGATATCACGAGCGTGCTTACTAACTTTAAAAGCTACACTTCAGGACCTCACTCAACAGTGGCGCCATCTGGTGAGACAAAAAACGATAGCCCTCATTCCGTGCTAATTTCGCTCAGCTCACCTGTATATATTTTGGTGGAGCGCAATTTTCCAAACTGGTGCTGCAATTGCCTCCCTTATCTCCAGGTCTTCATACTGACGGGGTGCGACTTACCAAGGTTCATCCCAAGAACCCAAACGAGAGTCCCAGGACGGTACGGACTGTCACCGCCGCCCCGCAACCTAGGCTGGTCACGTCGGCTTTCGGTAAGATATTTTTATTATTATTATTAAATATTTATTTCAGGCGAATCTCATAGATATTAAAGCTATAGGATGTACAAAAAATAGAATTTCTGATTATACACCGTGAACTATGAGTAACCTAAGGAAGATTTAAACATTAATATGGTCGGTCATTGGATGGGTGACCAAAAGTACTATCTCGAGCTCCTCCGTGCTTCGGAAGGCACGTTAAGCCGTTGGTCCCGGCTGCATCTGCAGTCGTTAGCACCCACCAATCCGCACTGGGCCCGCGGTGTGGGTCATGGCCCAATCTCCCTATTCCATCCATAGGGAAGGCCTGAGCCTCAGCAGTGGAGACATTAATAGGATGATCTTTAGATTTAAACATCAAGCAGTTACATGCTTAAAAAATAAAAATTTTAGCTAAGCTAAGAAACTTAAAAATCTGTGCTTATAACCACATGACTGAAGTGAAACTTCTTTAGCTCCATCTGTATATATATATATGTATGTGTGTACAATATATAGATGTATGTACATATACATATTTCATTTACCAGCTATAAGAGAAATAGAGAAAGAAAATGTGCGCGTGCACTGTTTTCTCTTGCTTATATCCCCCACTCAACTTATGTTCGCCTTGCCCGATCACACTTTTCGTAACGCGTAACGCGATTGCCAGCTTACCCCCCAAGTCAAACGTGCGTAAAGAAGTTTCACTACAATAATTAGGTTACATGAAAGACCCCCTAACTATCCAAGTGGGAATTTTCCTAGTAAATTTTTCTTTTTAAATACTTATAATCATATTCAGCAGTTAAATTCTTGATACGTTGTCACCAGGTTACGTGTCGCTATTCCCTATGCTGTTGAAAGTGCTTCGGCCGGAGAGCGAGAATCTGGGCAAGATCCTGGAGGACCTGGACAAACCGGGACTACTGTGGTCGCCCTACGGACTGAGGTGAATATTTAGGGAATTGGCACTTTGGAACTATGTTTTAGCGGCCTTGTTAGAAAGTAATGGTTCCATATCATTTTAATTCGTTGCTGGATATTAACATTTATATATATATACTAGATCCACGATCCAAGCTAACCCGACACTATACCGAGGACATCCCGGATGTCAGCCTGTACGAGATCAGAATGGCTCTCAAGCAGCTTAAAAACAGTAAAGCACCGGGCGATGACGGAATCACTACGGAGCTTCTGAAGGCGGGCGGTAAGCCGGTCCTCGTGGCCCTTCAGAAGCTATTCGACTCTGTCATCCTCGGGGGCATTGTTCCAGAGGCGTGGACCAGGAGCGTGGTGGTATTGTTCTTCAAGAAAGGCGATAAAACCCGCTTGAAGAACTATCGACCTATCTCGCTCTTGAGCCACGTCTATAAGTTGTTTTCGAGAGTCATTACAAATCGACTTTCGCGCAGGTTCGACGACTTCCAGCCTCCCGAGCAAGCCGGTTTCCGAAAGGGCTTTAGTACCATGGACCACATACATACGCTGCGTCAGATCATACAGAAGACCGAGGAGTATAATCGGCCTCTGTGTCTAGCGTATGTGGACTATGAGAAGGCCTTCGATTCGGTCGAGACCTGGGCGGTGCTGCAGTCCCTCCAGCGGTGCCAAATTGACTATCGATATATCGAAGTGTTGAAGTGTTTGTATAGAAACGCCACTATCTCAGTCCGAATCCAGGAGAGAAGTACGAGGCCGATTCCATTGCAGAAGGGTGTCAGACAGGGTGACGTAATTTCCCCGAAACTGTTCACCGCTGCATTGGAAGACGTCTTCAAGCTTCTGGATTGGACTGAACTCGGCATCAACATCAACGGCGAATACATCACTCACCTTCGATTTGCAGACGATATCGTGGTTATGGCAGAATCCCTGGAGGACCTTGGCACAATGCTCAATGACCTCAGCAGAGTTTCCCAACGGGTTGGTTTAAGGATGAACATGGATAAAACCAAGGTCATGTTCAATGTCCATGTCACTCCAGCACCAGTATCTGTTGGGAATGCGATTCTCGAAGTTGTCGATCATTACGTCTACCTAGGACAAACAGTCCAGTTGGGCAAATCCAACTTCGAGAAAGAGGTCAACCGACGAATCCAACTCGGATGGGCAGCGTTCGGGAAGCTTAGGCATATCCTCACGGCCAAAATTCCCCAGTGCCTGAAAAGAAAGGTCTATGACCAGTGTGTGTTACCAGTGATAACTTATGGGACTGAGACGTGGTCTCTGAATGTCGGCCTCATGACAAAACTCAAAGTCGCGCAGCGTGCTATGGAGAGGGCTATGCTCGGTGTTTCCCTACGTGATAAGATCCGGAATACGGAGATCCGTAGAAGGACCGGTGTGTACGACATAGCCCGAAGAGTTAGCACGCTGAAGTGGCAATGGGCAGGCCACATCGCTCGAGGACCTGACAACCGTTGGGTAAGAAAGGTCCTCGAGTGGCGACCACGTACCGGACGACGCAGCGTGGGGCGGCCCCCAACACGGTGGACTGACGACATCGTCAAATGTGCTGGGAGCCGCTGGATGCGGATAGCGCAGGACCGCGCATTGTGGCGTTCTATGGGGGAGGCCTATGTCCTGCAGTGGACGGAAAAAGGCTGATGGATGGATGGATGGATGATATATATACTAGCTGTCCCAGCGAACTTCGTACCGCCATAAAAAAATAGGGGTAGAAGGGCGAAAATTTTGGGCTATATTTATTTTTGTATGATGTAAGTATCATAAAAAAAATAAAAAAAATCTAAAATTGAAAAAAAAAATTTAGGGGTGGATTACCCTTAACATTGTGGGGGATGAAAAATAGATGTTGTCCGATTCTCAGACCTACTGAATATGCATATAAAATTTCACGAAAATCGGTCGAGCCGTTTCGGAGGAGTTTAACCACAAACACCGCGACACGAGAATTTTATATATTAGATATATATATGCAATATTTGTTTCTTTGTATTATTCCGTACCTCAAAAGGAAAAAACGGAACCCTTATAGGATCACTTTGTCCGTCCGTCCGTCTGTCAAGACCGTTTTTCTCAGGAACGCGTGGAAATATCAAACTGAAATCCATATCTAATACTCAGGTCTACTGTCCCTTGGAGCTGTGAAAAGATCAAAGTTCTAAGCCAAAGCAATTAAGGGATACAGCCGTTTATGCCGCAAATTTTCGCACGGGAATCAAAACCTACAGGGTACTTCCCGTGAACTTAGAATCTTGAAATTTGGTACGAAGTAACGTCTTATAGTACTAAAAAAATTGCGAAAACCGTAAATCTTTAGTTATATCATAGAATAAAAAAATGGATGCGTGTAACTTATGTACGCGCGTGAGAAGTTATACTTCTTTAGCATCATTAAAATATTTTTTAATTGCATGCAAATAATTAATAATTACAATAAAATAATAAGAGGACTGGAAAAGGATAGTTAACACAGTCAATTAAGTTCAGTTTTAATTTGAAAAATTAAATAAATATTCAAAATATTCAATTAAAATCACTACTGAATTTAAGTTATTAGTCCATATGTAATTAGCACTTGTAAGTAACTAAAACACGTTGTGTTCTTGACCTTCACAAGTGCTTGTAACAGCCAAGACTGAATAAATGTCATTTCATTTCATTTCAATTCATTTCATTTCAATGTCCCGTTCAAATCTGCCCTGTTTGCTTTGTCCAAATCTGCCCCACGGTCACTTGGAAAATAAAATATTACAAATAACGCGCCCGCGGCTAACTTCATTATGTTAAAATTTTGTGTTACAGTGATGAAAATTTCACTCTCATAATTTTTTCATAACGCGCCTAAAGAAGTATAACTTCAAAAATATTTATGAAAATTTTAAAGTTACTACCTCTTTTCTCATGAACGCGTTGAGGTATTAAATTGAGTTTGTACGGAACCCTCGGTGCGCGGGTCCGACTCGCACTTTCCGTCGCCGACGGCGGGGTGGAAGGCGGCGGCGGTACAACCGCCTCTTTCCACCCTAGTGAGGCTAGCGGGCGGCGGACAGGGTGGTCCGTCACCCGCATTGCACAGTCTCACCCACAGAACACAGAAAGAGGTTAGAAGGGTCTTCAGAGACCTTTTGTACGGGAACCGATGTCGCCGGCTCGCCCGCACTACACTTACACCTAATAGATATTAGCCAATCAAACGCCGTGACATCAAACAATCGAACCAATCGGCGCTCACACCCCATCGCAACAAAGCAATCGTTGCCAAGTTTTGGTCAAGTTATGAGCATTTGCTCACAACTAACTGTGGCGCGCCTGCCCCGCCCACAAGGCCCTTCTAACATCTTTCTGTGTTCTGTGGTCTCACCCGTCGAGGGGGGATGCCTGGGTGCTCCCGGGCATTCCCCCGACCGCCAGGAGGAGGAGGAACCCCTGCCGGAGGTAACGTGGAGAGTCACCTGGATCCCACGAAACCCGTTCCGGCAGGCGAGGGACCACTGTTGGGTTTTTGAAGTGAAACTTCTTTATCGGCGTTGGAAAAAAATTTACCGTCACATTTTTTTCGGTTACGCGTCACGTTTTTTGGTTACGCGCCATCTTTTTTTTAAAAGAGCACTATTTACCTCATCCGAACAATTGCTTCTTCTGTCAACTTTAAAAAAAAAAGTATCGACAGCAAATATTCGTGTTTCACACAAGGTAAGGTATTATTTTATTTTGGT